>OX155654.1:9822500-11072500 GCA_944567765.1 Carterocephalus palaemon
GTTGCGATGTCTAGTGGAACTACCGTAGTGGCGCAAGGACCAAGAGTGAAAGTGCCACCATACGACGGCACTACTTCTTGGAACGCTTATCGTCAGCAATTCCAGACTGTCGCTACTGCCAACGGATGGAGGGAAGAACAATGCCTGACCGCTCTCACTGTTGCGCTCAGAGGGCAAGCCCTGTCGGTCCTGGAAGCACATACAGGAAATGGGTTCAAAGACCTGATGGAGGCACTTGAATCCAGATACGGGGAGCGACACCTGGAGCACGTGTTCCGTGCCCAACTGCGTGACAGAGTCCAACGCTCAGGAGAAGGACTACAACAATGGGCGTTGGAAATTGAAAAACTAGTCAGGAAGGCACACCCAGGAGCCGACACCAAGATGGTGGACACGAATATTGTTCAAGCATTTGTCGACGGTATAAAAGACTTGGAGGTCAGAGCTGCAGTCAGGCTTCGTCACCATACCTCGCTAAAGGAAGCATTAGCGCATGCCTTGGAGGTCGAGGCGGTTCGCCATGATATACGGCAGACCCATAAGATCCGCGAGGTCTCTGAGGAGGTCAAGGAGGTTAAGGCTCCTACGAAGAAAGCTTTTGGAGCCATGTGCTACAAGTGCGGCGAGAGGGGCCATCTTCAACTCAACTGCCCGCAGAAGGAGACCCAGATGGCATGGAAGAAAAGGATGGAGGAACAAATAGAGGAGCTGAAGAAGCAAGGGGCTTCGTCCCCTGCCCGGGATCAGGGAAACGAATAAAAGCCAGGACTAAGGGGCGAGTGCTGGCTGACGCGGAGGAAGCCCCGATAACTGTTATCTCCCAGGCATGCAGCGGGAATAGTCTTGTGATTCAGGGGACTATTAACGGGACGGATTGCAAAATGACTCTAGACACAGGAGCCTCTAGAACAATAGTGAACCCAAATCTGGTAAAAGCCGCAAGGGGACACAAGAGGAGAATTAACTGTCGGCTTCTTACTGCCTCCGGTCAGCCAATACCCGTCCTGGGAGAAATGTCAGTTACGATGTATGTAGGGGGGTCCTCGTACTCTCATAACGTTATCGTGGCTGAGATTATGGATGATTGCATCTTGGGTTTGGATTTCATGAAGAAACACAACTGCAGAATTAATGTCGCTGACGGAGTTTTCAAGTGTGGTGAAGAAGAAATCTTCATTCTTGGAGGCGCCTGCGGGAAAGTCACATGTGTAAAGAAGATCATCATACCTGGACGAGCGGAAACTCGGGTGCTGGTGAAACTGCCGCCAGCTGGAAAGAAAAAGTCAAACAGATGCGTGTTGATCGAAGACACACCTACCAAGACATCGGCGCAAAAACTGATGACGGCGAGAACCCTTGTTAGTGGAAGCAGTAACGCTGTGGTCAAGGTTTTGAATCTTAGTGATCGCGAGATCTGCGTGAACAAAGGTGACGTCATTGGAAAGTGCGAGGAAGTTGTCTGGATGAAAAAGTGTAGTTCGATGACAGGCATGGACTCAGCAAACAGCAACAACTACGGAATAGTGACTGAGCTACTCGATGACTGCAAGAGTAATCTGACTTATTCGCAGAAAATGAAAGCTAAGAAGTTTTTACAGCGCTACGCGAATATCTTCTCCAGTCAAGAAGGGGACCTTGGAAGAACGTCGATGGTTCAGCACAGGATAGATACCGGAAGCGAGAGACCAATTCGTCAACGAGCAAGACGGATACCAATTGCAAAGGAAAAAGAAGTTGAAGGCCTTTTGGAGGACATGAGAAAGAATAAGATTATTGAACCGTCTGCAAGTCCGTGGTGCTCACCTGTTGTATTAGTGAAGAAGAAAGATGGTAGCACGAGATTCTGTGTGGACTATAGGCGTCTCAATGATGTCACTAAGAAGGACAGTTACCCGTTACCTCGAATCGACGACACTTTGGATACCCTGAGTGGCATGAAATGGTTCTCGACCCTAGACCTGAAATCTGGATACTGGCAGGTGGAAATTCATCCAAAGGACAAGGAGAAGACAGCTTTCTCGACCGGAAAAGGTTTATGGCAATTTAACGTCATGCCCTTCGGATTGTGCAACGCACCTGCCACATTTGAGCGACTCATGGAGTGTGTACTGGCAGGCTTAGTTGGAGAGGCTTGCTTAGTCTACTTAGATGACGTCATCATTGTCGGCCGTGACTTCGAGGACCATTTGCGAAACTTGGAGCGAGTTTTCACCAAAATAGAGGGAGCCAAATTAAAGTTGAACCCGAAAAAGTGTCGTTTATTCAGGAGTAAGGTCAATTATCTCGGCCATGTTATCTCCAGTGATGGAATCCAGACAGACCCGGAGAAACTGGAAGCAGTTCAAAAATGGCCTACCCCTAAGGACAAAACCGAAGTGCGGGCATTCCTCGGCCTATGCTCATACTACAGGCGTTTTGTTCAGGGATTTTCAGAGATAGCCAAGCCATTACATCGGCTGACAGAAGATAAACGACAATTTAGTTGGGATGAGACTTGTGAAGATTCTTTTCAGAGACTGAAGAAACATCTATGTGAAACACCAATCCTGGGGTATCCACAAACTGAAGGTCGGTTTATAGTCGACACGGATGCAAGCAACACGGCCATCGGAGGGGTGTTATCTCAAAAACAGGGTGAAAGAGAAGTTGTTATTGCATATTTCAGCAAATCTTTATCCAGGCCAGAGAGAAACTACTGTGTGACAAGAAGAGAACTCTTGGCGGTTGTAAAGACGCTACAACATTTCAACAAATATCTCATCGGCAGACCGTTTCTACTGCGAACTGATCATGCAGCCTTGAAGTGGCTACTGCAATTCAAGAACCCAGAAGGTCAAGTAGCTCGATGGATTGAACAGCTCCAGGAGTATGACTTCGAGACGGAACACCGCAGCGGAAAGACGCATGGGAATGCTGACGCACTCTCACGAAGGCCGTGTTCGGAAGACTGCAAACATTGTGTTAAGCAGGAATCTCATGAAGTAACATTAAAATTAACGAGAACAGGTCCTTTGGGTCTCTGGGAGAACGATGCTATGAGGGAGGCTCAAGAAAGAGATGAAGACCTTCGGCACATCATCACATGGAAGAAACGGGGTGACGTAAAACCAATCTGGAGCGAGGTTGCACCCACTGGCGCTGTCACTAAGGCGTACTGGGCGCAATGGGACAGTCTGATACTTCAAAACGGAATACTCTACCGGAAATGGGAGAAGACTAACGGCAGGGAGTTCCATCTTCAGATAATTGTCCCAAGAACGAGAGTACCAGATGTTCTCCGTGAAATACATGATGGCGTATCAGGAGGTCATCTAGGTGTCAAGAGGACGTTAACAAAAGTGCGAGAACGATTCTACTGGTTGCATTGTCGAGATGATGTACAGGATTGGTGCCGCAAATGTACTACCTGCGCTGCTGTAAAAGGACCACAGACCAGGAGCCGTGGGAACCTGCGGTTGTATAACGTCGGTGCACCGTGGGAACGAATAGCAGTTGACGTAGCTGGGCCATTTCCTGTAACGGAATCGGGAAACAAGTATTTTATGGTCGTCATGGACTACTTCACCAAATGGCCCGAAGTGTTCGCCATACCAAACCAAGAAGCTACAACAGTCGCTTCTAAGTTAGTCGAAGAAGTGATATGTCGCTTTGGTGTGCCTCTAGAAATCCATTCTGATCAGGGCAGGAACTTCGAATCGCAAGTATTCCAGGAAGTGTGCAAAATTTTGGGCATGCATAAGACGAGGACCACCGCGTACCATCCACAGTCTGATGGAATGGTTGAGAGGTTTAACCAGACTCTGGAGAGGCATTTGGCAAAAGTGGTAGACGACAAACAAAAGGATTGGGACAAGTATATACCACTCTTCCTTCTGTCGTACCGAACCGCCGAGCATGAGAGCATTAAAGCTACCCCGGCGTATGTCAATTACGGTAGAGAACTACGAATACCGGTAGATCTATTGACAGGAGGGTCACCGGAGGGACCAGAGACCGTACAAGACTATGTTTGCAATTTAAGGGAAAAAATGCGCTATATACACGCCTTGGTACGGGAAAATGGGTTACAGTCAAGTGAGGGCATGAAAACCAGATACGACCGGAAATCGAACACGAGCGGCTTCGAGGAAGGGTCACTGGTGTGGCTGCATAACCCAACTCGCCGGAAAGGAAAATCTCCAAAGTTGCAGACCAAGTGGGACGGTCCATACAAAGTGGTTACCCGACTGAATGATGTGACTTATAGGATTCAAAAGCAACCAAGAGGAGCATTCAAAGTGGTACACATAGACCGTCTGGCGCGTTACCATGGCAGTAACAACGATGCTCGGGACGAGCATCGCTAAGAGGGGAGTGGTGTTACGAAGGCACAGGGAAGCTAGCGCCATCTAGCGCCGCTGGTGGAACCACTCAGTGAACGCATAGACAACGTGATATCCCGACTCGATACTAGATGGCGTTAGTGGGCCTGTATTCTCGCGTGTTCGGGAACACGCGGTATCTTTCCAGAATCGTCTAGTACTCGCGACGGCACGTATAAATAGTCGCGGGGAGCGCCGCGAGTTCAGTTCGAGCTACTTTCGAGGCGATTTCGAAGTGAAAACTAGTGATACCGGAGTGATACAAGTGAAACCTACAACTTGGCTTACGACCTAGGACATCGTTAGTGCTTAGTGTTTGGACCTAGTGCTTTGTGTTGGACCTAGTGTTTAGTGTTTGGACCTAGTGCTTTGTGTTGGACCTAGTGTTTAGTGTTTGGACTTAGTGCTTTGTGTTAGTGCTAGTGAATAAAGTCTTCATTGAGTCAGCAGGTCTTTCTCTCCAAATCCTTCGAACCCTTAGCACGTAACAATACATATACTTACGAGTAAAGCGAAATTCGAAGGGGATAGCTGCGCATGGTTGCAACCGTTAGATAAAGAAACGAGTCAACAGAACATCGTCGGTTGCGATCACGCGTCACTATAATATATGTGTTTACCAGCTTACGACATTAAATTTAACTGCATGTACCTATCCATCTCCCAAGTCTCCAGACAAATTTTCTATCAAATATCTTTAATACTTTAGGCACAGGAATTTTTTCTTCATTTTTGAAATTTTCTACACGCTGTATGTATTAACAGTCTATCATAAAAGTTCAATGAACCCAGACGAAAAAAACTACAACGTCGCAAATTTATTAAATTAATTAAATGCATATTGAACCTTATTAATAAGTCATAAGAATCACATTGCGTGTGAAAATTTTAACGAAATGTATGTGCGAAAGAGACAAAACCAGGAAGCACTAGCACACCCACGCTTAGTGCTGCACTAAATCTAGTTGTAATATTTATCGATATTACACTTGTTTCCGTTTCGATAAAAAAAATTATCACAATTATTTCGTAATTTTTAGTTTTAAGTAAAAGCTGAAATTTTGGCCATTTTAATTTTTTTACATGCATGCGCAGTAGTATTAATCCAAGCTTATGAGATGTTTTTCTTTTGACTTCCGTACCTCGTATCAATAAGTTAAGGCCGTTACTTTAATAGTATTAGTTCACATCATAAATCCAAACAAGATTACATTAAATAAAAAGGTGATTTACTTGTTAAATTTACTTCTTTTTTGTTGCGTACTAAGTACGATAAAATGTTTCGATATCGACTCCTGGTGTAGTGCCACTTTACTACTGTTAACTTTCTTTTTGCGTCCTTCGACTCCTGCGGAATTAGGTATTTTTTAGGTCAGTCGGCCGCACTAGTGATGAGTAGGACACGAAATAAAAATGAGTTTGTAAGAGTAGCCTCTTTTTTGTATTGAGCCGCTACAATGTCCCACTTCAAATGAGGCGAGGCGTTCGTCGCGCGCGATACATTTGTACTACGATGTCCCATTTCAAACGAGGCGAGGTGTTCGTCGCGCGCGATACATTTGTACTACAATGTCGCACTTCAAATGAGACGAGGTGTTCGTCGCGCGCGATACATTTGAAGTAAATATAATGACTTGGTACTTGTATTGTCCTACCTTACAATGTGTGACTGACGTAATAATTATTATTTATTTTACACGTCATTGTGTGTGTTGAACGTACCGCGACAACAAATTTGAAGTAGTACATAATAAAATTTTGAGCCGCTCTTACATTTCTACGTCATGTCCGGGACAAATGAAGTGCCTCTTGTATGTCCTACTCAACACTAGGCCGCAGGCTACGATCGTCGATCGATTTCGTGTGCTTGCGATCGATCTCGTGTGCGTGCGATCTCGCGCTTACGCCTTTGAAGAGCGCCGGACCGGAACTTCGATATAATAAGTGTAAATAATTGTGTTATTGGACGCCTATTTTAACAGTGACAGGACACATAAACCTTTTTTAAGTGATTACGCGAAATTAGACGCATATTTATTGTTAGTAGTGTGGTGTGGTGGTAGGTACTTAGTGCGTGCGAATTAGAATTAGGAACGATGCCTCGTTTTAATTACACAGCTTCTGAGTACGCTGATATGATATTTAATAGTTGTTGTGGTTACTGAATTAGTGACTAGGTATTTACGAATTCAGCATTGATGGCGGCAACAGAATCACGTGACGAAACTGCGCTGTTGCCGCTCTTATCAAAGGTGAGTTAACCAATGTTTATACATAATGTTCTATTTTTTACCCTATTTTCTGCTATGTATTTAGTTTGTTTGAAAATATTTTTTTTTTAAATTTGATGTTAAGTGTTTTTTAATTGATGCAACATGTTCCAAGGAAGGAGTAGGGCTTGTGTTTTCATTTATTGTCGTAAGCCCGTATCCACCCGAAAAAAGTAATATAGTTACTAACTCAAGATCCATAAAAAGGCAATATGATACGAGTATTATTAATCCGCAGTAGGTAGTGTGCATTTCGTTTTCATGTATTTTATTAGTAAAAAAACGCAGATAATTTATTCGCTTCACACTAACTAAAGCAAAGGGCCCAAAAATCCAAATATCACGTACATTCCGTCAATGCCGCCGTCGCGTGACTAGTTTTGGAATACGCGGTGAGTTTGAACAATGGTTGTGGACACCATCATATTACTGAATGCGAGACACGATTTTTGTTTATTTGGCGCGTGGTGAGTGACTGACTGCCGTACCACGGGACCCGGAGTTGATTTTGCCTTGGCATAATATTAATTTCTTGGTAGTTGAATGTTTGTATCCACCTCCCGCAAAATTTATAGAACTTTGTGAATTGTTTAAGTTTTAGTATGTAACATGTATTGTAACATTTACGCTCTTATCTAGTTTTAATTTAGCTCTGTTGGTATCTAGTTTTAGATTTTTAATGACACGTAATGTTTTGGTACTTATTGCCTGTTAATTATGTGTTATTTTATTATACAATAAAAAATTAAAAAATAAACACAGGGCTTCCGCGGGGGTGTGAATGTGTTATAGTGTCCCTTTATTGATGTGAAAGAAAGAAAAGAAAGAAAGAAAAACTTTATTTGTGCAACATGATTGCAAAGATAACACACAGACCCTACACAATTCTGATCGTCTAGCTAGTATTTTAAAAAAAATTACAACTTATGTCTAAACGTTATCCCTGTTAATATGGTGGAGATCCTCAAAAAATAGTATTGACTCCACAGAACAGATAAAGGAGGATAGAATGGAAATGTGGGCGTGACAGGCGCGCCAACAAGTATGATTAAACAATCATACTTCAACTGAAATCACGCGTGCATACTTTTAGTCGCTTTCGGACTGCGGTGGTGCGAAGAGCTGCACGAAAAATATACATTGCCGGTAAAGTACGCAAGTAATCCACGTGAACACATAGTTCGTGCGCAATGTATTCTGTCCTACAGAATGCGATGACGTCACGATGTTCTGTCGAGTTCGTTCGCAGCGAGATAGTGTTGTGAAAGTATAAGATAAATTTTTCGATAAGTCTTGATCTTGAGTACGTAATTAAAGTAGTTTCAGGTGTAAATACTTAATTTCAAGGAGTAGGTGTAGTACTAAATAAGTAATTTAGTACTAATTTATATTATGTATTTATTTTAGGTTTCCAAAGGATCCTAATAACCAGCATTGGATAAATGTAACGGGTAGAAAATTTGGATCCCTAAAAAACAATGTACCACTTTGGAACAACTGTACTCGATTTTGCGCAACTTTGTCGGAACTCAATTATTTAGCAACATTACTTATCATCAGATTGTATTATATTCTACTGAGAAGCATATTACAGACTTTACCAAAGCTATTAAAGAAAAATAATTTAAATATAAGATTGCATTAATTTATTGTAAAAAATTCGAATACAAAAGAGTCCCCATCTTTGCTCTGCACAAGTACATTCGTCGCGCAACTGTATATATTAAAACTGTACCTGTGTATTTATTTAAGTACGTACACTCACTCTGAAACTTTTTAATAAAATAAATAATTATAATGTAATTTTTCATGTGAAGATAATAAAAAAAATGCATGTTAATAAGATGTATGGAACAGGCGCAACACCTAAAGGAAGCAAAACTCAAGTTGCATATGTTTTCAGTGTTAGTTTTAAAAGAGTCATTTATGCGGATGTAGCATTATAGGTACCTACATAACTCTAAACAAGTTTCAAAATATATTTATCGATAAATATGTTTACATCTCTAGTTGGGTTACCAGTAAATAACATATAAAATTGCACGATCAATTTTCTCAAATATGCAGTAAATTTTGTTTCTTAACTTTTATTTATTAATTTCACCGCCGTTAGGCATCTTTTGGCTCAATAAAGGTTAAATAAATAAATAAATAATACAGTAAAATAAAATATACTCTATTTTACTAATCTTGTAGTGGTTCAGTACCTACCAGTTACCTACCTCCGAATACCTCCGAATACCTCACACGAATACCTCATACCTTCGAACCAGTTACCAGTTACCTACGTTGTTAATATGAAACATATACGCGGTCGTCAAAATAGTGTTTTAAATAGTGTAGTATGTATGAAAGAAAATGTAAATATAAATAGGTGATTTTACAAATAAATTATTCATTCGACAATCGGACAGATCACGAGTTTCATTATGAATCCTATGAAGAACCTCTAAAATCTTATTATTGCACGAAATTTGTGCAAAACACTTACTGGCAACATTAAGTGTCGACAAGGTCAAAACTTGCACAATTCTACAGCTTGACGCGAGCAAAAAGTATCCTTATTGATTTAATGCTAAGGTTAGTTTTTAAAAGTTGCGATTCTCGTGCAATTTGACCAATGGCTGATGAATATTTTATGTAAAGGTAATAATAACGTGTATCTAAGTGTGGGTAACTGGCGACAGTGTTTTTGTTTCAAAACTGACTCGATGGCCTTTCTAACCTCCTTTATCTGTTCTGTGATTGACTCAGTACTAAGAACGGCTGCCTTACCATGAACTCTAACAAAACTTGTCAAGTACAGGACAGTTCAACTTATCGATAAAACCTGACAGGTTTGTATTTTGTACCATGAACGTACGCCCGGTGACCTGCAATGCTTCTACTTCTGTCCGGCTTCAATGTCTATGACTTGCAAGGTATTTGATTTCTTAAAGTTGCGTTCTAAAATAAAGTTTATAGCGGTTTTCCGGTTTTCAAAATAAAATGTGAAACGATAGTTTAAAATTATGATCATAATCTAAAATTGTGAGACTTGTTAGAAAAGCGTAATTTTCGTGATTTGTAAAAAGTTTTAGACCCAAATATGTCGCAAAAAATAATCTCCAAGTGGCCTACATTGTTGAACGCTGCCACTTGACACGTCAAATAAAATGGGTGATTTAGGCGCGATAATTTAAATGCTGAAGTGCATTTTTTCATGGATATTTTTTAAGGAATATTTAAATAGGAACTTTAAAATCTAAACGAAACACATTTATTTTGTGACCGTGTTCGATGTTGCGCATACGTGTTTAAAGATTCGTTATGGCTGAATGTTTCATGAATTCTCACGAAGAGTTTCCTATGAGCAATTGGAAGTTTTGTGGGAGTTTCTAAACACTCTTAAGGATATAGCGATGGGTTATAATAAAAGTGCTCAAGGTCGCGAAATGTCTCGAATATTGTGGGCGGAGTTAGCCCAAAACCTAAATTGTGTAGTTGGCGGTGCGGTAAAGGATCATAAGGCTGGTCAGCTGTATGTTAAATGTTTTGATTTATGTTTTTGTGTACCTACTTATAAAAACATAATTAACCTGTTTTTTCCTAGTATTGGGTGGATTACAAAGGTAAAATCAAAATAAAGTGCGGCTATACGCCTTTATTTATTTATTTATTTATTTATTACAGGCATACCAACTAAGTACATAACAGTCTTTTACAATTATTAGCAATACAGTGGCGTTTACTATTTTATGCACTTAAATTAAAGGTTTGCACAACATTGTTATTATGAATACATTGTAATCAGACAACAAGTTATTTAATAGTACTATCTACTTTTAACACTACAATAAATCTAAAAAATACAAAAATAATTTAAAAAATAAAGATAAATATTAACTTAAAATTTCAGTACCTATCCATCAACAGCATATTAATTTTTTCTTAAATTGACCTAGTGTATCTGCGAAGATGTCAATATCTATATTGAGAAATATTACATTTATATTTCTTTGTATGAGGTTAAGTGGAGAATTATGAACATAATTTACCTTATTACGATATGTATTAAACGGCTTATAAATCCTTAAGTTACTCGCCCTTGATGCTATTCTTGGTACATTTAAATTAATCCGATTCAAGAGGGATGGACAGTCAATCTTTTGATTTAATAATTTATAAAGAAAAATACTACCCAGAGCCTGATTGCGTTTCCATAATGGAAGGTAGTTGAAATGATGTAACCGGTCATTATAGCTATTTAGTTCTTTATGTTTTCTAGCTTTAAAAGATAGTCTTTTTAAGAATATTTTCTGCACCTTTTTAATGCGCTGAAGATTGTTTTGATTTTCTCAATCCCGCACAGGTAAAAAGTAAAGCACCTAGTAAAAGCATAGCCATGAATGAAATTGAAAAAAAGTATTTAAATATACTGGGTGAGGGCTATGGTATACCCAGGTATTCAAGTCAATCCTTTGGATACCGATAGCACCCATGTAAGTTTGATGGTATTAATGTCATATTGATCATAATTTTCTTAATAATTGTCACATCTTATATAATAAATGTTTAATGTAATTTAATAACGCTACACACACATAGTTTAGTTAATTTACTCTTTATTTGTAGGCGCCGTCAACTTCACAAATTTCTCAATCAATATTGGAAATGGTACCAACAGAAGTGGGTGAGGAAATTATTGTCGGTAGATTATCTCCCAACAGATTTTTCTCAGGCCCCAGAGATGGAAGTTGAGCAGTCACAGTCTATTGCTATGCCACCATCTATCCGGCCGGCGCCAGTCATTTTTTCCAGTTGCAAAAAGACAGTGCTACTAAAACCTAAAACAGTGAAAACATAATTTTAGTAGACATTATTCAATTAAATGATGAACCAAACCTATTAATTTGGGGTAATACGAGTTATATATATAGTTAATATCCATAATAACATACTAACCTTGACCTTGATTGATAAATCTGTTGATTTCTTTGGGACTAGCAAGAAGTTCCTTCGTCAACCTATATCGTTTGACTCACATGTCGTCGGGCATGTCGAATGGCTTTATGCTGTTTCCTAAGGGCTAAGTTTAGCTACTTGCTTGTTGTTATCTTCCTCTAAGAACTCAAAATTTTCATCTTCGTCACACATCTAAAAGAAACAATGAAAATATTATTGTTTTACACATTACGAAGAAAATAATGAACAAATAACGTACTTTAATACCAAACATTAATATTTAACTTGTATTTTTACAATAACTTACCTTTAGAACAAAAATATTAAACAAAACAGCCCAAAAAAAGTTGCTTTTAGTGGACTGTAATATTCTGACACTAACGCAGGCCAATTTCCGACGTGTTTATGTCACAAATCACTTCATGGTACGGCTATTGCAGGGCAGAAGAGCATTTTTGTAGTCACGTGACCACTGACCTGCCGGGGTCACGTGGTCGCTGGCTGGCCTGTGTTTTAGCTAGCTCATGGTACGATATAGCAGGGCAGCTCAAATATCGACTATAATTGGCCTGTTTTAAGAGTTCATGGTAGGGCAGCGGGTCTCCTCTTACCGCCACACTTTCTTTGAACGTAGAAGCTAGTAAAAGTTTGAAATTATGGCATTTTAAATATAGTAGGGCGACCTTAGGGAAAATAGGGCAAATTAGCGTAGCACGAGTATGATTAAGTAAACATTGCTTCAAGGCTTTCGTTCAGTAATCTCAACCACCGAAAACATATCAGACTTCAAAACAATCCACTTTTATGAAAACCCATGGAGTCTCCAACACCAATAGTGGCGTAGCGATTCAGACAGAGGCTTAAACAAAAGGGCTCTTCGTGGAAAAAAATGTCCGATTCGCGAGTGCAGAGCTGATGCAGCACGGCACGCAAAATCGTACCTGTTTTTCTCGTTTTACTATTTGAAATAGATTTTAGTTAACTGGCTGAAACCCATTGGCTAACATTGCATGGCCTGTGGCAGGACTAGGAACACTGTAGGAGAAAGAGTATTGTGCTTACGTGCTCTCTCGTATTGTCGTTAAACCTTGTCGGAGGCCTTCCTGTCGTTAGCCATAAATCGTTTGCGGAACCCTTGTCAGGAACGAATTTCAATACTATGTAAACTAAACCGTACGAAGAAAGTAAGAGAATTTCGCAAAGGGAAATAATGCTTTTCCTTAACGATTTCGATTGCCAACTAAAAGGCGTTAAGGATCTTCGTTTCATTAATTTCAGACTCTCTTGTCGTCTGCCCTAAAATAATTGTTTCATGTAATTGAGTTGTGTTGTGTTGTGTTCCGGTTAAAGCCTATTGATGCTGTGTCTTAGTCCACAAAGCAGTATAATGTCGCAATTGATTTGGAAAGCAACACCTACTAACATCTTGGTAACCTGCTCCCACACTCTTCATACCTACTTATTAAAGAACTGACCAATGATCCCTACTCACATCATTTAACTAACTGGCCTAACGCGTAAGTCCCGTTCCGAATCTAATTCGAAGCGTTTCTCTTGATCGACAGTGGAAGGGTGGTACTGCGTGCTCATTTTCTATGTTGTTACCAAAAAATATAATTTTCAATAACTAGCTAGTTAGTCGAAATAAATAAAATCACCGGAACTTACAGTTTTGTTTTATTTGCCGGAGCTTTGTGTTTCAAAGAATTGAGCAAATGGAAAAATGTTTGCCACCGTATAAAAGAACAACTGACTTACAGACGAACTATATTTTAGAATCGCTCGATGCCCGTCGAGCGAAAAGTTACGAGTCATTTCTCGATAGACAGGGGTAATTCCATATTTTTGGGCCTTTATAATGCAACTAGTGGTCCGCCCCGGCTTCGCACGGGTATTTTATATAAAAATCAAAATTATAATACACGCACATAAACCCTATTTGCGTCAGGTTACTAAAAAAATAAAAATTTAACACGACTTTATTTTACATATATAGATTATAACAATAGTTTCGTTTACGCCTAGTAATATTATATAGCCTATGTCACTCAGTGAAGATGCAGCTTTCTAATGGTGAAAGAATTATGGAAATCGGTCCAGTAGTTTTGGCAGCGCACGCCAGAATAGCTCGCAGATGGTAGATTTTTTCCTACTTACCTACTTGACACTTATCGTCATATGTCCTTTGTCAGGCTCTAGACTGTGTACCAAATTTCATTTAAATCGGTTCAGTAGTTTTGGCGTGAAAGCGAAACAGACAGACAGACAGACAGATAGACACTTTAAAACCAAACGTCCAATTTTAATCATTCAAAGACCAAATATTATCTACATAAACTGTAAATGTAGTCCAAAAAAAATTCAAGATAAAAAAATGGTTGTTGTGCCTCACTCGACATAGATAGGTATAATGTGTCGCGGACTTTTTTATAGATATTTATAAGATCTACAATTAATTAGAACATTTTATGGTTCTCTCTTTTATAGTTTAGGCAGCGTACGCAAAATAAGTAACTTTTCTGGTTGATTTTTTACACCTTGTGTCCGAAAAACCCAAATATCTTACAGAACCCTATTTTTTTTCCAAAATAAAATTTAGCCTATGTCACTCGGGGATAGTGTAGCTTTCCAACAGTGAAAGAATTTTTCAAATCGGTTCAGTAGTTTTGAAGCCTATTCGATGCAAACAAACAAACAAACAATCAAATCTTTCCTCTTTATAATATTAGTATAGATGACTTGTATTACACGCTCAACTGGCGGGCCAAGCGTTAGATTAAATAGTGCGGTATTGTTTCTATTTAAATCGTTAACGATTATGAGTCGCAGTCGAGCGATTCAAATAGAGATCTCAAAAATTACCTAGTCATGTCTCGATCGACACTAAAATACAACGACTGGTATTAAACACTCGAGTGCTAGGCTTCGAGTACTTTAATGCAACTCGATGCATTTTATTTATTATTATTTATTTATTTTATAGTACAAAAGCAATTAAAAAGAAAGAGGTTGGGAACAGGTCTCCTCTCTCTCTCTCTCTCTCGATGTATTTAAATGACTTAAAAATACAGAACTTTCGCTGTCTTTCGTGATCTAGTTAGTCATTTTTAGTTCGACGCGCGACGAGTGATTCAAAAATAGACATCGTTTTTCTCGCGCCTTTTGCGCGAATTGGCTTCGCAATGAAAGCTTGTTTTCAACACTGGTGCCGACTACCGCTGCGAGGAACAGAGGACAAATAACTGGAGTAATGTTGTATCGGTTATTTTTAATTACAAGACAAAACGCCTATATTTTCCCGAAGCGTGTAGAGGTGTTAGTATACCCACTTTTCACCAGATTATATCGAGTGACGCGACGCTTCACGTCAATGAACGACGGTTTGCGAATATAACCATTCTCGAATCCCTTTGAACACACATAAAAAAATTCATGAACATCTCTACAGCCGTTTAGGAGGAATTCACTGTCATATACACGTACACAAGAAATATATACATATATTAAGTTAATTGATTACCCAGAAAGTTAGAAATACTTAGTAGTCTCGTTTGCGTTCATTGGAGTTTGGTAGTATTTTCATATTTTTTATTTACTATATTGGCACTTTCAGTAGAGCATACTAATAAGTATTCTTGCGGTAGGGCAGAGCGGGGTCTGTTGAGCCACAGGGTCTAGTGAGCCTCTTAGAAAATAAAAAACGCCTTATAAAAAACGTTCAATAAGTATTTCTTTTAAGTACACTATATATTTTACACTCTCAACACCTATTATAGTACTACATTTTGAGTACGTTAGGAATGTATGGGCTAAATTCGCAAGTTGTTACAGAAGCAGAGTGGCGCAGTGGAAGCGTGCTGGGCCCATAACCCAGAGGTCCGTGGATCGAAACCACGCTCTGCTATGATTGTAATGAATTTGTTTTAACAATTAGTACCAAATTAATTTTATTGAATCTGAATAATCATATAAACAAACAACGTAAACAAAATACGTTTTTCTTTTTCAATAATTGTTCTCACGAATAATTATTATGCAGTAGAACAATTATTGTAGATTTAATCGATAGTTATTTATACAACTATCGACAATCGCCAAAGCAAAATAATTCGCAGCGTCGACAGTCGGTACCCTTATTGAGACGTAGAAAGATGAGACCCAGTTTTGCGGTC
Source organism: Carterocephalus palaemon (assembly GCA_944567765.1). Taxonomy (NCBI): domain Eukaryota; kingdom Metazoa; phylum Arthropoda; class Insecta; order Lepidoptera; family Hesperiidae; genus Carterocephalus; species Carterocephalus palaemon. The sequence continues at coordinate 9,838,248 of OX155654.1, forward strand.
GCTAATGGGCTGTTTCCAAATAAACTTTGTACGAACAAAGTTGCCGGAACAACTAGATTTTATAATAAACTTTTGCGTAACAATTACAAATTTTTAGTGTCAGAAGTTGGAGCACAAATTTTAATGTATAGTTGCGTCTAATTATTTCCCCAGGCAGCAGTTTAAGCTCGACGCGAATTTTGCTGGGAATTGTTGTGTGCTACTCTCAGTGTTTTAGGAATTCGAACCCGTTGATACGGTTGAAGCCGCTCGATTTACCAACGAGCTCTTCAAACCCGTTTGCATACAGTTTAAATATTTTATTCGAAATCTTATTCTCCAAAGAAAAAGTTACTTTGAAAATATTTCGACCCTTATGAAAAACTTAAATTTCAACATGAAATTCCAATAAAAGACCCTTCAATCCCGAGTACAGCCGGAAGGGGTACTTTACTAAGGTGCAGTTCAAACTAACAGGTTTTGAGATCCATTTTATGAGTAATTTTATTTAATATGATAAAATACTATACATACTACACGTACCTACTATATTTTAAAAGCTTTTATTACTAGTGGACACCCGCAGCTACGCTCGCGTGGAATCAGTCATAACAATAGTTTCGTTTACACCTAGTAATATTATATAGCCAATGTCACTCAGTGAAGATGCAGCTTTTTAATGGTGAAAGAATTTTTGAAATCGGTCCAGTAGTTTTTGTGTGAAAACATTACAAACAAATTAATGTTTCCCTTTTTATAATATTAGTATAGATGTGTATTGTTAAGTGATTTAATTGTTGTGAATAGCTGTAGATATTTTAATTCCAATATCATTTGTACATCGTTATTCAATTTGTTTATCAATTTCTTTATTATAACACGAAAATTGTTAGAATAACTTGGAAATACGAGTAAGTATTGGTTTACGGTATAGACATTTACGGTAGATATTCTATTTATTTCACCATAACAGTATCATAATAATTTTGTATGATATTGATAGTAACCATAATTTATTATTATTAATTTATAGCCATTGATCCGAGAAGTAAAAAAAAAGATAGATTGATTTGATTGGATTTGCAAATGAAACATTTCATTGTCATTAAAAAACGCTACCCCCGGTAGGCCCATGTGTTGCGGGTTGCACACACAGAAAACAACATAAAATCAATGACCAGAGTACAATTTTAAATAATTAAGGATTCATCAATTCAACTTTTTTTTCATTCACAATCCGCTTGGTGCCCGATCCCGTTGCATCGAACAGAGCTTTATACAAAACAGCGATTCATTCCGGTCCAGCTCCCCATTGTATTAAAAGCACACTTTCCCGAATGAAAGCGTTTTGCTATTCCATCCCCACGTGTGGGGTTGATCTCAATGATGGTAAGATGGGAAGCGCTTTTATTGCTTTTATGACATACATTTCTGAAATTGGCATTGAGTCCCAGGTGAAGACTTTAGACAGTCATATAATATTTTTAATAAATATAGACAAATAAGGGAGCGGGAAACCGCTGGCTTCAGAAGGCACAGGACCGGTCGGAGTGGCGTCGTTCAGAAGAGACATATATTATGTCCAACAGCGGACCACTAAAGGCTGATGATGAGCATGATAATGATAGACAAATAAGTAAATTCTACATACTTACGAATGTTTTTAGGAACTGCATTTGAATGTCGTTTGTTTTATTTAAATATTTTTATAAATAATACAAATACAAATAATAGACATGATTGAAGGTACACCACAAAAAAAAAACAACAATACTAAATGAATGGTACAACAGGTACATACATGGTATTTATTATATTTTTTTAAATTATATTTCCTTACTTAATTGTATTTTCTACATAATATCGATATGTGCTCGAAAATGCATGCATTTTTGGTTAAATTTATTTCACAAAAAATACTTTGACCTTTGTTCAACGTTATCAGACTATTTATAACAGAAACGTACAGTCGCTGTGAAAATAAAGTAAATATTTAATTGCGGTTGAGTTTTTTACGAGCAACCCCTGGAACACGCCTGAACGTGTTTACTGCTCTCTTGCAACTTTCATCTGGGTTCAATTTACAAGTGCGCGGTGATCTAATGAATTTGGTGATTTCACGATTTATTACACCTGGTATAAAAGTTGGAGATGTCTTGATCATAAGGAACTGTAGAATTCGAAAAAATTCATAACTACATAAGAAACTCAATATCAAAAATTTTAGATAATTTTAAAAACAATGTTTACTTGCAATTTTTTTCTCGATTGCTACTAAATTTCAAGAAACTTTTATAATAAAGCATAACATCATCCTGTATTTCCCCTTTTCATTGACTTTGACTTTGACTTAAGATGAAATACAGCGCGAAAAGTCGACTGTAGGTAAGTCGATTTTTCGCGCTATATTTCATCTTCAATATATGTATTTTCGTACATTATAAGTTATCTAATAAAACGAAAAAAAAATTATAAATAAAACGAAATTAAATTATTAACTGAGTTCGTTTAGTGTGTTAATGGCGATTCTGTAGGTATGATAGTGTATTTCATCGTTACGTTAAAAGTAATCATAAAGTTTGGACATCGCTGTGTAGGCTCAGAAAGTGACAACTGAGGCATTATGGCAGCAAAATGTACGCACGTGAGTGAGATTTCACATCAAGTGTGGTTAGTGGCTTAACTATTGGCTTCACCGGCTGAAGCACGGTAGCGTCCATGAAATTTTTGCCACTAGAAGGGGGCTACGCTGAAAATTATGTTTTGAAATATGAAAATGTATGTGATTGGCTTATTTTTCTTTTCTTTTTTATTGTACCTAATGGGTACCTACATTTGAGACAAAATAAGATTTTCATTATTACTTTCTTTCTAAAAACGCGTAAATGTATTGATGGTACTGACTGCTAACTAACTAACTAACTGGGACCCTATTCGCACTCTGTAGATATAACACAACTGTATACGATAGATATTATATGTCAAAGTTCGACATTATGTATGTCTACAACGTGAGAATTGGGCTCTAAAAATTGGCAGTTAAAGGAAACAAATTGTTACACAAAATACTTTGGGTGTCACTGGACAGGGGCCTAGTGACAAGTGAGCCAATAAGGCGTGGAGTACACGCGAGTGAGGTGTCACCCTGAAGAGGGGTCGCACGTGATTTGTATGCCCAAAATTCAGGTCCTTTTTAACGAAAAAAATTAATGTTAAGGTAAATCATATGATTTGTTCATATTATTTATTAGGCTGTGCCTATAGCTACATAGATGCTAGCACTAACTTAGGAAATAATCGCTTAGTCCGTTAGCAAGAAGTCACATTGGTTGGCAAAGTAACCACGCAGAGAGGTAATTAACTGAATCGCTCGCCACACTGTTGATGAAGAGAACAATTAAGTTTATAATTAACGCCCTCATTTGCATAATCGAATAAAGCTCTTGAGTACTGCCCGTTCATACGGTGGTAAAGGCGTTTCACACGACGCGACTTATTGTACAGTGTTACTGTGAATTTGTTTGAAGTCGTATTTATGAAATCATGTGGACTACCTGAGTGAAAATGTAGTCACGATAAAATATTTATATATATTTATATAACTGCCCCAATCAGAAAACTATGAACACTTACTTTATTTATTTTATTTTACAATAAGGCCAACTTTGCCCTTCTTACTGAGAATAACCAAGTTTATTATTCTCAGTTATCACCACTTTGAAGCAGGCTAGTTTTCTACGTTGATCTCCAGTTTCCAGCGCCAACTTGGTTTTAAATTAGCTTGGTTTTCATACTTATCTTGCACTTTACTCTTAATCGGTCGTTTTAATTCCGAAAACGCTGCACGTCTGACGCACCTTGTTAGCATCAACAAAGAAGCCGTAATAGATCGTATCTGGTGTCCGTAAAGGAGAGAATCCCTTGTTCGTTCGCATAGGGGCTATGTTGGCAATTGTTCACACATAAGAACAGCGAAGTTTTCCGGTATAATCGGATTACCGGCAGATGACGGCGAACGGGGTGATTTGCATGGGTAATGCTTCTAAGTGCACTTTTAGATTGCGCCGTTTCGATCCTGAATTGATGTGCTGACTGCCACTAGGGCCGTTATTCTAGACACAATTTAAAAATAGACGTTTTATACACATTCCCGAGTCCCTATTTGTGTTTCCTTCAGTCACAGTTGTCATGGGCGACAGCAGTGGGGTGGTGCTGCAAGCTCGTTTACTATCTTATATCCATTAAAAAATATACTATACATAATTATACCATTAAATTCTTTTTTTAAAAAGCTTTTCAAATCTTTTTTTTTTATTTTCATGCTTTGTCATCGGAACCAAATATGTGTGCTAAATTTCAGCTCGATAGCTTCAGTGGAAGTGGGTGAAATATTGATTGCAAGATTCCAGGACATACCTACTTACATACTTACATACATACAAGTGAAGTTAATTAAAAGCTTTTAATAAATAAACTCACTTTTGTTTGAAAACAGACACACTCATTAAATGTCAAACAGGCTTGCGGCAAGTATTATTGAAGAATAGTGGAATTGAAATCGGATAAAATAAATGGTTAAAACAGATATATCTATGTTTTAACCATGGCGCAATCACGGCTAGACCGTAAAAAATTATTACGGAACCTTGTGGTTAAAATTCCAAAATTATAATCAGTTCCAGAATCTCTGTCCCTATTCCCTTAAGGCGCACCATTTACCAGCCCTTGAAGGGTTATATCGTAAACCTCAGTAAGTAGAGTACTTTTAAACTGAACATCCCCCTCATGGTGTGAAATGGTAATTCCGGCAATTCACAGAACGAGTCCGGGACAAACACTTGGAAAAATTAAATTTATTCGTGAAGTGCAGAAAGGACCCCTCAATGGAAATGAATAATTAGATGGGGAGCCAATAGAGGTTTTAGAAATCAGATTTATGGACAAAGGAGAAGTAAATTATCCCGATATCGGGGAGATGGTATCTGTAATTGGTAGGTATTTAGCTTTAGCTTGTACCTACTAGTATAGAAAGTACTTACTAGTGTTCGGCGAGTGGTCGAAATATTGTATTGTATTGTCAAATGGTAGTTATACAATTTTAGATTCAAATTTCTTAAAAGCAAAAGTATGTATACAATCAAATAGTCATGTACATCTTATATGATGTGAGGTGTGTTAATCTTATGTGGTTCATTCAAAACGCTTTGGAATAAGAGTTAATTGACCGCAGGAACAAAATAAGAGCGTTATAATGGTGCGTAACTTACAAGGAATTAAATTTTTATTAAGAAAAAAAATTAAACATCGATTTTTTTATTATACTGAAAACGCAAAGGATTTATATATTTGTCTCGTTTTGTTGTAATCGATACAGTATCGACTGCGGTACTTAGTAAAATGATACTCTTACCGTTTTTGACCAAGCCGCCGCAATGTCTACTAACTACACGCGAGTAAAGCTGCGTGCGTCCCCTAGTTTATCAATAAAGTCGTACAATTCCATGTTGTGGTTTAAGGAACCCTAAAACGCAGCCGGTACATTAGTGCTAATTTGTTTTACTTTGATTTTTGTGAGTCTGCCTAATGTGTGGAATCTGGAAACGAGAGACAAAACTCGGCACATTTGAATATGCATTAGGGGTCCATTTATTTGATCCGCCGTTCTAAGTGCGCCATTACCGGGTGTTATCGTAACTCGTAACGCGGACTTTTGTGATTTTTTAGGTTTTTCAGCGGGCACAAAATTGTTTCTTGAGAAAAGATAAAGTATTAGATTTCATTAGCTTAATTAATAACGGTTGCAGTAGAAAAGTAGGTACCTACCCCAATTGAGGACTAAAAAAAAAACAAAAAAAAAAGCAATTGAAATTATATGTTACTAGCTTTACCCGTAGCTTCACCCGCGTTTTATTAGTTTTCTGTGCAGAAATACTACTGTCTCTATACCACTAAAGGATGGTAAATCGATTTAAAATTGATCTATAGTTAAGAATTGATTAAAAATTGAACGATTAACTACAGTGTTTTGTTCATTTCACGGGAATTTTCACGTAAGCGTTAGGCACTATCCTGGTCGTACCTATAATATATTTTATTTTCATTTTCATTACATTTCTCATTTCATTTTTGTTACATTGAGGATGAGAAGATGAACAAAGCACCGGAATCTATTAGAAATTGAATTATTCACCGCTGTCTACTTTTCGGGGAAACACAGGATTCAAGTTATGTTTATCTAATACATAACAAAAATTTAATATTAACATAAAGTAGATTTTCAACCCGATGCTAACTACCATCAAAGTCCATTATGAACCATAATTCAGGGAAATGCATTAACCTTACTCATCATCATTAATGAACGAACAGTCGTTAAATAACTTCGCCGTTCACGGTTTTTCATGTAAAATCATTAGGCGGTGGAAAATTCATTTAAAAATAGAGCTTTAGGAACAATCTTTGTAAGTAGCGATTGGAAATAGATTTCACTATGCGATTAAATACAGTGACAAAAGTAGGACTAGAATACGTTAGCTACAACACAATGTCCCACTGTTGGGCAAGGATCTCCCTCACAGACACAGCTGCAGTAGTTTTATGACATGTTCCACCACGCTGCTCCAAGGCGATATTCACTAATGTTAATAGAGGGTGTTAATATAAAAATTATTTAGTTCGTTCGTTATTACGTATGCTTTGATGTAATAAATTTAGAGTTAACTTATTACTTTTTACTTTTTGGTGCGATTTAGTACAATATGTAACCCGTCAATATCTACTATAATATATAATTACTATATATATCTACTATATAGTATATTCTTGCCTTTGCACTTTTGCACTTTGATATATGACCATTATGGTCCAAATTAGATTAATTTGCGGTATACGATGATAGCTACATCATTGATTTGATTCATTGAAAAGGGTTCCAAGCCCATCGGTGGACTTAGTGGTTATAAATTAATCGAGTGTTAACACGTCTTAGTTTAATTGATATCCAAGCTTCGAGAAACTACATACATCGTGGGCTTACGATCGGTGCTTAAGCGAAAGCAGTTCATTGGGCACAGTAATCGGCTTAAATGTCTAATTAATAATACTATAGATTGTCAGGCTCTGTAGGTGAATGCGCTTGTGTAATTTTTTTTCCAATCAATGGCTAAATAGGTCGAAAATTGTTTACCTTTTTTGGCGAAAACTTAAGTACTGAAAATGAAAAATACGTTAACTAGACTGTTTATTTTCTAAAATGTTAACAGAGATATATTAATACATGAAACAAAAGCTTGTGCTACACTTTACACGAAAATACGAGGACGGAGGTGTATGAAATTTGGCACATTTAAAGTTTATATGCAGAAGCTAAAATGCGTTAGAAATACATTGTGTTAAGCCTCATTTTAAACAATGTGTATTAAGCAATATGTTATTGGCACATTGGTTTGGTTAATAGTCTTGAGAATAAAATCTTACAATGTTCAAAGTCGTATTTGGACCACTCTGTAATATGCTTCAGATGGTGTAAAAGATTTAGCTGCCTTTATAGAGATGACATTGTGCTAAGGATAGATAATTCTTTATTGTGATTCTACAATTATTTTTTATAGTGGACGCCCGCAGCTACGCTCGCGTAGAATTAGACCCATTAACGACGTCTGCCCGCGTTCGGGCTGCCCACTTTACTTCAAAAACGGCAAAGTTTCATACTAACTTTGCACCCCCGTGTTATGTATGAGCTATAAAGAAGAAAAAGGAATGTCATTGTGATTTGTCAAGTAAAAGAATGTGAACAGATCTGCTTGTTTCCCTTGGGATTTTCCTCATATTTAACAGTGGCGACGATTATCTACGCGTTATTGCCGTAATGTCTGAATCAAAAGGTTTTGGAATTTTTAATAGTTTTGATCACAATATACAAAACTGGAAATTTTATAAAAATAGATTGCTACAATGGTTTATAGCAAATGACATTACGGACGTCAGCGACCCGACGGGAAAGAAAAGACGGGCAATCCTGTTGAGCGCACTGACGGAACAAACGTATGGTCTCACATCAGATTTATGTTTACCCAAGGACATAGTGGAAGTTTCGTTCAAGGATATAGTGTCCCTGTTAGATGGACACTTCACACCTAAGCGTTTGGGTTTCACTGACCGCCACAACTTTTACAATTCTTACCAACAACCGGGGGAGTCGCATTCACAATGGGCAGCACGACTTCGTGGATTGACTGCTCACTGCGGTTTTATCAATGTGGAAGAAGCGTTAAGAGATAAGTTTATTTTAGGATTGTCTCCAAGTGCTGAGAAGGAGAAGTTATATGCACAGGAACTTTCAAGTTTGACGTTAGTAAAAGCAGTGGAACTGGCGGAGAACGTGAGATGTGCGCGCGAGGGAGCTGCAGCCAGTACGTCTTGCGCGAGTATGGAGCTTGGCAATATCAACAAAATTTTAAATGGCAGTAAGAAGACTGATGATTCTGGCAATGCTAAATGTTCTGTGTGTGGATGGACTAATCATACGAGCTCCAAGTGTCGTTATTCTAATTACACTTGCAGAAAATGTAACAAAAAAGGACATCTAGCTAAGATGTGCAAGGGGAACGTCAACGCTATGAACACGGTAGTCGAAAATGATGATCATGATGCAAACGATGACGATGGTGAGGTTTTTCAAATTCGATCGTATAGGGGCGAGCCTATGGTAGAGAGTGTGGTTGTCAATGGAGTACACTTAGAATTTGAAATTGATAGCGGGTCAGCGGTTACAGTCATATCCGAAAAAATTTATGATAAGTTTTTCAACCAGGTTCCGTTGCAGAAGACTAGAAAAAAATTGGTAACGTATACTGGTAGTGCGATTTCTTGTTGTGGTACCGCAAGTCTTACCATTTCGTACGCCGGTTGTGATCATCAGTTGAAAGTGTTTGTTGTCAAGGCTGATGGCCCTTCCTTGCTAGGTAGAGATTTTATGGCTTTATTCAAGCTTCAAATGCTTCCGGTTAAAGTTTGTAAATTCTCTACAACGATAGAGCAAATGCAAGAACGATATAAGTCATTGTTTTCAAATAAATTGGGAGCATTTAATAAGTACAAAATAAAATTATCTTTAAAAGATAATGCTAAACCTGTATTTTTCAAGGCACGCCCTCTAGCTTTTGCATTGCGTGATAAAGTTGGAAATGAAATTGATCGGTTGGTAGATTTAGGTATTTTACAACCTGTTGACTATTCAGAGTACGCTTCACCAATTGTACCTGTATTAAAAAAAAATGGGTCGTTAAGAATTTGTGCAGATTACTCGGTCACGATTAACAAACAATTGCATGTGGAGCAATACCCACTTCCGACGGTGAATGAGTTATTCGCGAAACTGTATGGCGGTCAACATTTTTCGAAATTAGATTTGTCAATGGCTTATAACCAATTTATTTTAGATGACGAGTCACAGATGTTGACCTGCATCAACACGCACCGAGGAATTTTAAAATATACCAGATTAGTTTTCGGATTGGCGAGTGCGCCAGCAATATTCCAACGTGCAATGGAGTGTGTATTGTCGGGTTTAGATGGAGTTTTATGTTTTTTAGACGATGTTTTGATTACAGGCAGAAATGAAAAGGAGCATTTGCAAAGATTGGATGCTGTTTTTCAGAGACTGGAGAGTGCGGGTCTTGTTTTACAAAAAGAAAAGTGTGAGTATTTCAAAGATGAAATTAATTACTTGGGATACACGATCACAAGACATGGCCTGAAAAAGTCACCTGAAAAGGTACGTGCGATACTTAATGCTCCGACGCCATTGAATGTCAACCAATTGCAGTCATTTTTGGGGTTGGTTAACTACTACCGAAAGTTTGTTCCAGGAGCGTCGTCAATTTTAAGTCCTTTATATGAACTTTTAAAAAAGAATGCTAGATGGACTTGGTTGACAGAGCACGCTGAAGCTTTTGAGAAAATTAAGAATATTTTGGCTTCAGATCAAGTTCTAGCACATTTTAATCAAGATGCCAAATTAATTCTGACAGTTGATGCTTCTCCAAGTGGTTTAGGCGCGGTATTATCACAGGTTGGAAGCGATGGTATCGAAAATCCGGTTGCGTTTGCATCACGAACACTTAATGCAGCCGAAAAACGTTATTCACAAATTCAAAAAGAGGCCACTGCAATTATTTTTGGGGTACGTAGGTTCCATCAGTATTTATGTGGTAGATCGTGTCCTTTCGTGCTACGCACGGACCACAAACCTTTGTTATCCATTTTTGGACCGCAAAAAGGCATTCCAGAAGTATCCGCCAACCGGTTGCAAAGGTATGCAATATTTTTAAGTGGTTATAATTTTGTGATAGAGTACATACGTAGTACAGATAATATCGCGGATTATCTTTCGAGAGCTAGTCTCCCAGAATTATCATATTCTACAAGTTTGTGTGAATTGGAAAAGGACATTGAAGATGACTGCGCGGCGTACATCTGTTTTGTTGTAGATGGTAGCATGCCGGTTACGGTTGAACAGTTACGGACTGAAACTGAAAAAGATAAAAACTTAAGTAGAGTTAAGGAGTTTATTTTACGGGGCTGGCCATCAAAAGTTACTGATGTTCTCATTAAACCATATCACTTATGTAGATTGCAGTTATCGTGTGAAAATGGTTGCATCATGAGAGGTCACAAGGTAGTAATTCCGTCATCTTTGCGGGAAAGAGTGTTGTCAGAGCTTCATACTTCTCATTTAGGAATAGTAAAAACTAAGGCCGAAGTTAGATCTCGTTTCTGGTTTCCCGGTGTTGATGAAGCCATAGAAAAAATGATAGCGAACTGCGAAGTCTGCATTCAACTACGTCCGACGCCTGCTCGCGCTCCAGTGGCACCATGGGCTTACCCAAGCATTCCATTTGACCGCTTGCATATTGATTTTTTGGGACCTGTTATGGGCCACATATATTTAGTGGTTGTCGATGCTCATACAAAATGGGTGGAAGTGTATGATATGGTAACTGCGTCGACTTCAAAGGCAGTTGTACAGAAACTATGTGATTTTGTGTCTAGGTTTGGATTACCCAGGACAATTGTAAGCGACAATGGTACTGCTTTTTGTTCTTCCGAGTTTAGTCAATTTTGTTTACTGAACAACATTTCGCATTTAACGTCACCTGCGTATCATCCAGCGAGTAATGGTCAAGCTGAAAGCTTAGTTAAGGTGGTAAAAAGGGGTTTAAAGTCATGCTTAGTGTCAGGTAGATCGAGGGATAAAAGTTTGACATTGTTACGATATCTTATGGACTATAGGAATTCCGTACACTCTACCACAGGACTCTCGCCTGCTCAAATGGTTTTTGGTAGGAAGCTTAAAACACGTTTAGATTACCTCAACCCAACACCGTCACCGCTTGCGTCTCCTCATTCATCTCGTTTGATTGACAAACAGTCTTTACAATGTAAAAATAAAAAGGAAATATCATTTAAAAAGGGTGATTTCGTTTTATATAAAAAGTTTACGAGTAAAAACAGTTTTAAATGGTGTAAAGGATTTGTAGAAAAGCGAATTGGAAGAGTGGTTTATTTAATTAAGGATTGTGTTACTTCAATTATTGTAAAAAAACACAAAAACCAGATTGTTTTATTTAAGGGTGATCATGGCGGAAAAGGTGGACATGTTTCATTTAGATCGGACGCCTTACCGGATTTGCAACAGCAAACAGCTGGTTCAGTGAATGACAACGTTAATATTGTTCCTGAAAACATTGAGAAGGACAAGAATGTCGTCATTTATGAAGGGGAACGGAATGTGTCTGAGGACACAGCGATAGCGGAACCAAATGTATTTGACGACGTTTTCCATGAAGCTGTTTCGGATTCTATGCCTTCAACCTCGAATTCACCACCGAAATGGCTAAGGCGTCCTAGACCGCCTGTTGATTATAAGAAATACTTATAACTTTTGGATTAACTTATAACTTTTGAGTAACTAATTTTATATTTTAATGGTCTATTTATTTTTGTTCTTTTAATTTAGGTTGTGTTAAATTTATTTAGTTAGTTGAAAACTAGGGAGAGGAATTGTTGCTATAAAGAAGAAAAAGGAATGTCATTGTGATTTGTCAAGTAAAAGAATGTGAACAGATCTGCTTGTTTCCCTTGGGATTTTCCTCATATTTAACACCCCGTTTTACCCCCTTAGGGAATGAATTTTCAAAAATCCTTTCTTAGTGCTCCCCTACGTTATAAAAAGAACCCCTGTGCAAAATTTCAAGTTTCTAGCCCTTATAGTTTAGGCCCTGCGTTGTTAAGTCAGTCAGTCAGTCAGTCAGTCAGTCAGTCACCTACTCCTTTTATATATATAGATTACACTATTATTATTTCTAGTTTACTAAAAACTCTATTTATTGTTACTTATATTGTGTTATTGTTACAAGCAAACAAATCTCTTCTTGTTCTTTCTTTATAATATTCACATGGCGAATAGTAAAAGATTTTCCGATTAAAAAGGAAAGTTGTAGATTTAAGACATTATTCGAAACGTGAATGAACGAAAAAAAAAACAATTCTAAATTGTTCAGGATTTCTAGGAAGGTAAAGCATACAAAAAAAACCTTGTTTAGTTTAACAGCCACATCATATTAACCTATTTTAAGCTATGCTTCTTTGCCGGTAAAAGGAATCTTTTGCCTGTAAAATCTGCGGGCATCCACTTCAAAAGGAATGAACTTTCAAAGGAAACGGGAAATAATATGAATTTCCCACAAAAAATGTAAAAAGGAGAGGAATGTTAGCAGTTGCTAGAGCCTTGTTAGTGTTGCCGGGAAATAGTTTTGTCGGAGCTGTGTTAGGTTTAAAGATAGCTCACTGGTTGTTTTCAGGTCAGTTTAGCTACAGAGCACATTATAATAAATTAAAAAAACCGCCTTCAAAACGAAACTGCAGTAAAATGGATCCTTTCGTTTAGTCATCATTCATTCTTATGAAGTCATAAACTAAATACCAATTATTTATTTATTTATACAACTTTATTGACACCTCTAAAGCGATATACAATGGGCGGACTTAATTAATGCCTTATGGCATTTTCTACCGGTTATATTTTACCTGGATGTGAATAAATTTAAATTCCGTCCTGACTTCAAAATATCACGTGAATAAATGAATGGGAAAAGGTAATTATTTCCTACTGTTTATTGGCGACAGGGTCAAAACTGTGCCTACACTTAACTATATGACGGACACCACCACCACAAGCCTTTCTATGTCCAACTGATCCGTGCCCAGCTGTGGCACGGCCACAGACAAATCTACGGAAAGTCTAGAGTCTAAAGAATACTCCACCACGCTGCTCCAATGTGGATGGCCCAGTGTCGAATGTTCAGCCACAAGGCCTTCGACAAGGCTTAACGAATGTTTTCACCATTGAAAACAACCGGGACCGACGGTCAAACCGACCGCGCCCGTCGCTGCTTAACTCTGTCGATCACATTAAATCGACGCGACCTATTGGGTTATGGACGAAAAAAAAAACACTGTCTAATGGCAATTTATTACTGTAAAAATTATTACACGCGCATTAGAATTTCATCTAGTGTCAGATATTTTTTCCCTGTGACGTACAACGTACCTATTTTATTACCACTACATTGCTTATATATTATTCATAATAGAAATATGTAATGGATTCAAGAACAGCAAAAATCCCTCATATTTTTATTAATTATACACCAAATGGTGTTAGTGTTACAACTCATAGCTGTACCGAGGAAGACTCGAACTAAGTTCCCAGAGACTTAATAATGAACAACTTTACTAGCTAAGTAGTTCTGGAGCGGATTCAATTCTACAAATCGTAGTTGTAGCAAGTCGACTACAGTCTTCAGTCTTCAGTAGTTGAGTTTCAATGGAATCTATCCTATTATTAGATTTCTCCAGCTCTATCTTTATCCTCATTAATATACATATAAATGGGAATTTTTTGATTTGTCCTTCTCCTTCTAAATGGAATCTTCTGGAATGGATTTTTTGCATAGATATAGTAAAGACCACGAGAGTTTAAGCTTGCTTTTTGACGTGTTAACGTCTTATAAATCCATGAACGCCGGCTGCACGAACGAAAAAGTGTGAGTCATCCTCACGTAGCGCCTAGCGTTCCGAGTGTACAAGCGAAAGCGTGGAGCAAGCGATAGAGAGGCATGATCAACCTAAGCGTTCGGCTTGTGACGCATCCATCTCTCTTCCACTCCATCGGCCGATGCGTCCGAGTAGAATAGAGACAGCAGCGGCAGCACACAACCTACACGTGAACTGTTTTGACAACTGTTTATAAAGTGAAGTGAAAAGCTGTTTTCTTATGACGTAATCACATAAAATTATCGTCCGTAAACCGAGTTTACAGACAACCAATATTTTATTATTTTTAACTATCCCTTGATGGTAGAAGAAGGTGAAATTCTGAAAGGAAAACAATGCTACGCGGGTGAAGTTCTACTACGGTGTTTAATAATTTATAACCATATTATAACGTTCAGGGAACTTCTGTTACTGAATAAAGTTGGTTTTAACCTTTGCCAACAACGGTCGTAGAGTCAACATACCCTGAGATGCTCCGTTTGGGGCAAAACGTGGTGGTGGTTGTTCGTGTGTTGGTGTATATTTTCATTGTTATAATATGTGCATACTTTCTTGTGTGGGAGGTAAGTGCTGTATGCATGAGAATATACACCATCATACGCCCTGATCGTGGGTTGTTGCAAAAGTTAAAACTAACTTCATTTTAATGGATTTCCGCAAAGTAACGCCTGATACAATTGACTATACACTGTTACTGAACTGTGTCATCTCATCACACTTTAAGCTAGGAGCTAGTTTGCGTCTTGTGACGTGAAATGAATGGAATTGATTCAAGAGATATTTTTTTATATATTCCTGCTTAGGTATGCATTATACAGACAGATCGAACATCCATACACTATACTAATATTATAAATGCGAAAGTGTGTTTGTTTGTTTGTTTGTCCGGCTTTCACGTCGCAACGAAGCTAATATATGGTATGGTTTTTGTGTGTCGAGATAGTGAGGAGGGTGGAGAGTGACGTAGGCTACTTTTTACCGCGGTAAAACATCCCAATGGGAAGATATCGATGTTTTGTTATTTGCTAGATATTTAGTTCCGAATGTTGTTAATAGATGGCGTTAGTACAATTTAGTTAAGTAGTTAGTATAGTGGTTAAGTAGTTAGTATTTTTAATCGTGGAACTGTCACTATTCATCCACCACAAATGTGTCATGTATATGATAAACAACTCATTGTTAATTCCCTTTGACCACGCGGGCGGAGCCGCGGGCAAAGGCTAGTTTATTATATTCTAATTACACTGACTGACTCATTGTTCCAGTGATCGGAAGTTTTGCGAAAATAGGAGTCCTGGGTTCGGTTTCCTGTTCAGGCAAAATGTAATTGGGTATACCTATTGAAATTCGTACTAGTAAACTGGGTGTTTGAATTTATAGCCGACTAGCTGCTTCGCCCGAATGAAATTTATATTATACACTGAAAAATATTGAAATTTATTTTTTATCCCAAGGAAACACAGTATCGGAATAAAAAAAAGAAGAATATCCTACATGTTAATCCACAGTGTCAACTACCTCCATACCAAATTTTGTCATAATTGGTCCACCAGTTCGAAAGTGAAGAAGTAACATGCATACAAACACTCACAAACTTTCGCCTTTATAATATTACTAGCTGAACCGGCAAACGTTGTTTTGCCAATCATAATTGAAGGAAATTATTAAAAATAAAAATCGCGATGGAAAAATAGGGGTTGATCGTAGAGGGTTGAAAATTCAGGGTTGCATGTATTTTCTAATGCTGTATCATAAAAAAATAAAAAAATAAAATTTATCTAAAAATTTAAAAAAAAAAAATTAGGGGTGGACTACCCTTAACATTTAGGGGGATGAAAAATAGATGTTAGCCGATTCTCAGACCTACTGAATACGCATATAAAATTTGGTAAAAATCGGTAAAGCCGTTTCGGAGGAGTACTGCAACAAACATTGTGACACGGAAATTTTATATATTAGATTGTCATGTATAGCAATAGGCTCACTGACTAAGATCTAAATATAACTGGTAATAAGTGAGCACACACATCTGACAGCTTCGTAGAAATTCAGTTGTGATACCACGAGTATGACGAGTAACTACTCCTAAGAATATTGCAGCCTCCACAATTTTCACTTAGGCAAGCTTTATGGCATAACTTTTATGCGGCTTGCTGCCCATAAAGTAATAATCCTTGGCCGTCTCAATATGTATATAGCTATATTAATATATATTGTGTTGGATATGATTTATGTTTTCGAGTTTTATGTAGGAAGAAATCGTATTTTTGAATCTCACTCGCAAACGAAAATCGCCACAGCGTCTACGAATTGGAGGATGTATCTATTTTTGATATTCAATCGCGCAACTTGTCTAACGAGTGGCCCATACATGTGTAATAGAATTCTTTCACAGTAATTAAGTTTAATATTTACTTTTCGTAAGCCAACAATTAACTCGTTATGAAATTCGCATTAAACGTTTCTTCCTTCATCTAAAACAATGCCACAACAATGCCACAATATAAAACCTCGTTTAGCTAAGTACAAAAGTTCAAATTATTTTCTATAACATTCGACCGGTATTCGCGCCAATATCCCGGACGCTGGAAGCGATTATGCCCTGTTAAATCCGGATATCACTGGTTCGAACCGGTTAAGCCTGTCTGAAAATTAGCTGCGGTTTGACGGAGGAAGCTTTTAACGACCTAATTAGTAATGGCTGTATTTTAAAGGACGGTTATTCGGAATTAATTGCGCGCTGTTTTAAATTAAGCGAAATATTCGAGACAGGTTTGAGGGTAATACGTTTTTGATTAACGCCGTCTTCTTCTACATTTAATCGCCATTTCTTAGATGAAATTAAAAATGGCGGCATGATTTATTAGTGCACACATTCCATTTTCCAAACGGGTAGGCAGAAGTGTAGTAATGTAGGAGTAGATCAACTTTGCGTCAGTTATGCTTGTACCATGTATTAGGTGGGAAGGTTATTTCCATACACCGGGCACAATTCTAAACTCCGAACTACTACAGGGTTATTCAAGTTAGAAAAATGCTATGCACAATATGGGCACTAAACATGGGTGAAAAATTTTACTTCAAACCTCTGCCTTTCCCTTCGCGAAAATACAGCCGTTATGTTATGCTTGTATTTAATACTTATGCTTTAAATAAATGTTCTGAATAAACATCTTATTATTTATTGTATTCCCCTATCTATACCATCACATAAATTATTAGTCTCAGTTTAGAATAATTTATCTACAGTGGTACTAACAATCCTAGTCCCAATTTAAGTCTTGTTCAAAGTTTGTCACATGTTTCATTTGTTGTTGTTCAAAGTTTATCACAACCGAAGGGTCTTGCTCGTTTGCTATCTATATATATAAAAGGAGAAGCTGACTGACTGACTGACTGACTGACATATCAACGCAGGGCATAAACTATAAGGGTTAGAAACTTGAAATTTTGCACAGGGGTTCCTTTTATAACGTAGGGGAGCACTAAGAAAGGATTTCTGAAAATTCACCCCCTAAGGGGGTAAAACGGAGGTGCAAATTTAGTATGAAACTTTGCCGTTTTTGAAGTTAGTGAATGTCTAATTACACGCGAACGAAGCTGCGGGCGTCCACTAGTCTTCTATAAAGATAAACCGTTTACAAGAAAAAATCGAAGATTTGTTTTAAACTATCCGCCTACAGCTACGGGCTACGGTGCTACGGAGCTGCTACGAGCGCTACGGAGAGGTCACAATAAATTAATTTCGTTGAAATGAATGAAGGAATTAAAAATTCCACTTGAACACAAAGTTTAATTTCAACAAAGTGGATTTACCAGCCACGAATTAACCCTAAATCTGGGAATCTCGTTAGCAGTGTAAAAGGATGGGAGACACGAGGAAGGATAAAAAATTCTTCTGCACTATAATAAAACTAATGTATAAGGCATGTTTGTGCGTTATTTTTCTTTATTTGTCAATTAAATTTGTACTTTGTAAAGGAAATAGAGCTGTATTTATGACCAAAATTTTGTGTTTTACGCCAAAAATTCTTTGTGATATATATGTACATTTTGTTATGGATGTAGTACACCAAACGAGCTTGCATCCGCTGCCACACATGACAACTGTGACTGTCTTTGAACAAGAGTCTGATAGGGAATAGGATGTTTAGTCCAGTTAGCAGCGAGGGTTAATAAGAAAATTAGTTGATCAGTAAGTTAGTAGGCACTAGCATTGGGGCAGGGACGGTTAATGGTTGTTAGTTATATAATTTTTGTTTGGTTCGTATTTCATGCCCTGTCATTTATTTATTGCCCTAGCATTTATTTGAAATTGATAAAACTAAATATACACGCATTGGGTCCATGAAAGGTACTTAAGATAAAATAATATTTTATATCCTGAAGATTAAGAGGATATCACAAGCGAACAAGTCGACACTTTTTCCATACAAACGTAGTCCCCTGTTTCCTCCTAGGATAAAGAAGTTACAGAAGAGAAAAAAATACCATACGATTTATACGTACCTCTGCCATGACTGTACGTTTTTTTTTTTTTTCATAATTTGATTAATAGAAGAGAAAAAAAATCATTTAAAATCAAAAAAATTGACTTTTTTTACATACATTTTCAAACATCAAGCAAACTGGTAATTACTAACATATCCCAAAAAAGCAAAACGTACGGGCATAGCTTAGATCCTGTTCTACATTTTAACTGAAAGAAATATTGAAATCGGTCTAGATTTCGAGGAGGAAACAGGGGATTACGAAAGGACGATTTTCTTAATTTTACGTAGGTAAAATCAGTTCGAGACTGCACTTCTCTCTATCGCACGCTAAGGGGCTCAGCGCGACGGCAATATTTTTGGTAAAAACCTATTCTTCAAAAGTGACGGTCGACTGATATCCTCTTAAAGAGGTTTCCTTAAGATAATAGATAAGTATGAAATATTTACTCCTGCAATGTCTATTGCACGTGAGCAGAGGCACGGGAGGTCGCTAGTTCAAAACAAATCCGTACGTGAGTCCGCGACCAGAGCTTAGTATTGAATATATTTATGTAAGAGGCTGCACGACAGAACTGCGGCGACTGGAAAAACAACTAGTGTGATAATGTAATCCATCATAACTTATTCAAACAGCCATATGAATTTATCTGAAAGCTTTTTATTTCGCGGCGCGCGAGGAAAGAGCCGCAAACTAAGCTCTTTTATGAATATTAAATCTGCAAATCGAATAAAACGCAGTGCGCTTGTCTACCTTTTATTTAACAAGGAGTTACGCGTTGATTGTTCACGATTTTAAGTCTCGAGTTTGATAACCGGACGAGACAATTGTCTTTAAAACAATAAAATTGTGGTCCGGTTAGAAAAGTATGGTTTCCGGTTAGACTTCTTTAGAGGCGACCATCATAGTCCTCAAGGGTAGCAATCCATTTGTTGCTACCCTTTTTTGACTGACTTGGAACGTGACTCTTACTAACAATTACCAACTGACGAGTTCTAACTAAAAATTTTGAAACATGCATTTCAAGTGCAAAATCTCCCTATGGCTTTATTCACGTATCCCATCGCTGCGACCCATAGACGTCTAACTGCTGGGCACGGGTCTCCCCCACAGACGCAGCTGCGGGAGGTCTAGAGCATACTACACCACGCGGCTCCAATGCGGATTGGTGGAGGGATTAGTGGCCAACCCAGTGTCGAATGTTCTCAAGCCACCCGAAGGTCTTCGACAACGCTTAACGACTGTTTCCGGCATTGAAAAAAAAACCGGGACCGACGGCTTTACGTGCCCTCCGAAGCACGGTAGCGTCCATGAAATTTTGCCACTAGCCATCCACCCATCCACAAACCGACCGCGCCCGTCGTTGCCTAACTCTTTCGATCACATTGAATCGATAATGGGCTATGGTCGCTACAACTACGACTCTGTATGTATCACGCTTTATTAATCCTAGTATAATTCATAATCTTAATGATACAAGATCATAGCCCCTAGCAACCCGTTGCTAGATAGCCTGTACGCCGGAAAGTAGAAAAGGCTCTTAGTAAAATCCCTTGCATGAACATGTTGTACGCTATTGTTCCGTGTAAAAACCTGTCATAGAAAATGCATGGCGCTCTCAGTTTCTACTGAATTTTTCCGTATCTCAGAGTGGAAATGGTTCCTGGATTTTTCTCGTAACACTGAAAATCAGGCTGTATAAACTCAAGTAGTTCCACGAAGCTCAATAGGGCAAATGAAATCAAAACTGTATCGATATCGGTCCACTAAAACACGGGTATGTCTAAGATATAAACAGCTTGGAAATCCATACTAACATTATAAATGTGAAAGTGTATAAATTTGTTTGTTTGTCCGGATTTCACGTCGCAACGAAGCTATTATATGGTATGGTTTTGGTGTGTGGAGATAGTGAGGAGGGTGGAGAGTGAGTAGACGTACTTTTTACCGCGATAGAACATCCCCATGGGAAGATATCGATGTTTTGTTATTTGCTAGATATTTAATTCTGGATGTTGTTAATAGATGGCGTTAGTAAAATTCATTTGCAAGTTCTGAATTTCACAAAAAAATTATACACTATACAAATGTGTCATGTATGATAAACAACTCATTGTCAATTCCCTTTGACCACGCGGGCGGTGCCGCAGGTAAAAGCTAGTTCTCTATAATAGGTAAGTGGCGACATCCCTTGGCCTCGAGAAATGTGGGCGTGATGATATATTATGTTCATAATGTTAAATGTATCCCCTCAGTTTATTAATTCTGCCTTATCTAGTTTTCATTCCACTGACCCCCATTGTCCGCGGTCATCTCTCGGCTAACAACAATTCAAAGCAAATTTTGGATTAATGACTATTGTGATTGTAATTGGAATTGATTGTCTGTAGCCTTCATGGCGCGAGTGCCTCTGAACTTGGGAACCGACCGCCTACGGTAAAGTCAAATAATAGGTGTAGTTATTGTTGAAATTCTAGTTATTTCCAAATTTTAAAGATTAGAAGAAAAGATACTGTTTGTTTTTCATGGAAGGTAGCAAAGTCGAGTTAATGAAATGTATCAACAATAGTGAGTGAAGAAATACACATACTTGTTTTTTATCGTAACATTGTTATGTACTCTGTACAATTTAATAAATAGCTTTCGTCGTATCCCTATTATCCTTCCAACTATAGCAAAGTAATAACATCTATAAAGAATATTATTAAACGGTAACTTTGTCAGATCAAGAGTTTATCGAAAGGTCCGCTGAAACTAATTTTGAGCTAAGATAAACATGAAAGTGCAAAGTTCTGGAAACGAGGCATTGAAATTGATTCTGTTGGGCGGACGGGCGCTATGGAGGTATTCTGCCTAGAAATAGTTAAGTTTTAACATGCTTCTATCAGATTTTCACAAACGATTTGCAATTTTAATGTACCATGATCCCTTTTTTGTTTTCTCTTCAACCCTTTCCTTGTCCCCCCTTCTTCCCTACGGCTCAACTAGAATGCTCAGTCCCTTTGGACCTTGAGGCAGAGGTCTCGAAAAACGAGTGGAAAAACTGTTTAAGGTACCCTGGTACGTCTGGTTATGTGGGATTTTGATTAACACTAATATTAATGTATTATGAAATTTATTATTATTATTACTCTCCACCAATCCGCATTGGAACAGCGTTGTGGAGTATGCTCTTGTCGTCCCGCAGCTTTATATGTGGGGGAGACCCGTGCCCTGCAGACCTCTATGGGTTGCAGCTATTATTACAGACATTTTCGTATGTATAACACGATCTGTTTAAATACAAAGTAAGCGTAGCTGTAGGAGGTACTCGAGTATCGCAGTGTGGGCGTGCGCCCTTTGTTCTTCCCAACATCCTTTAATTAACTCCACAGCGAAGTCACTATATTTAAGCCACACTGAAGACACAAAGTACTATGAAGCGGTTATAGCAAAGTGGTTGAGATTGAGAATAAACTACGCCTTCCTCATTCAATGAAGCCCTGTTATGATCAGTATGATGCTATAGTTACAGAGCTAGGTTGCAAGAGCTTAAAATATAGTCTTTAGGACAATTATAGAGTAGGGTTTATAAGGATTCAAACGATCGGCGTACTGCAAGAAATTCTAGAAAATTACGTGTTTTTAAATGACGTTTTTTTAAATCACTAAGCGCTAAATTAGCAAATAGTAATCCATACTAATATTATAAATCTGAAAGTGTGTTTGTTTGTTTGTTTGTCCGGCTTTCACGTCGCAACGAAGCTATTATATGGTATGGTTTTTGTATGTGGAGATAGTGAGGAGGGTGGAGAGTGACGTAGGCTACTTTTTACCGCGATAAAACATCCCCATGGGAAGATATCGATGTTTTGTTATTTGCTAGATATTTAGTTCCGGATGTTGTTAATAGATGGCATTGTTAATTCCCTTTTCCCACGCGGGCGGAGCCGCGGGTAAAAGCTAGTATGTAATAAATCAAAGTTAGGAAAATACCATGACAAGAAACATTAATAATGTGGAAAAATAAGGACTTTTTCAAGCTATTGAAACATATCTTATTTTTCCGCGCATAGCAGTGTTTGCTCTTTTGCCCTATCCATGCTTAAAATCCACTAAATTATCTTACAGTTTCAATACGTGGCATCGATCTAAGCCTAAACTTCTTTTATTTTATGTTATTTTATATTAAACTTGTTAGTAAAGTGATCATAAATAAAATGCAAAAATAATACTAAATAAATTTATAAAATATAGTAAAGTAGCTCTATTTACCTAAAAGTTACTAACAAAGATTTGGGGCGTATGGTCGGATTCAGTAAGGTTTGCACGAGTTAAGCGGTCTTCAGTACTTACAAAGTACACGTTCGCGATATTCATGCCTTCGGAAGCACAGCTCTTAAATTTGTCCACACAACAATATCATAGTTTCGATACCGGCTAAGCTATGCCACGTAGTGGGTAATAAGGGATTAACTGTCGGGGTCGGACGTTCGGCATCCACGCTCCTCGTGGCATACCGCCAGTGTTAACCGCTGCATTTTGCAAAAATATTTGTAGGAAAATACTTTTACTAAACAGTGTTGTCGGTTTATTTGCCGGCCTGTCATGGGGGTTCACTAGGTATTCCATATCTATCTACCTAGCTATAGTTTCATTATTGGTCACTGAATGACCATATTATGTAACTATAAATCCTTGTGCAGTACATATGCGATGCAAAATTTTTGCTCCTTTGATAGTTGTGCCGAAAGAAATGGTTTGTTATTTTCAGGTTCGCCTAGATTCAGTAATTCAGGCAAACCTGGGAGATCCCAGTAGATACTGAAAATAGAAATAGATACTGAAAATAGCAGCAGAGTGAGTCCTTTTTATTTCAATATACGTCTTATTCAACACATTGAGAAATGATTTAATTATAATAAGTATTTGGTATCATTGTGTAACTTAATAGTATATTCATGTTACAGTTTACTGTTTTCATATGAATTTGTATTCAATTATTTTCTAAAATCTGTGAAATAAAATAAAAAGTTATTACAGATTTTTACCATTAGGTGTCTCTTTCCTTGTCATAATACATGGGCATAACAAAACGAGAATCAAACATTAAGCGGACACTAATCGCGTTTGACGACAAAGCACTCATTCTTTGAATGAGCGTCGCATTGTGCCTTTGCCCTGAATTTATTATGCTACCCTCGTTAGGGTAAATGGGTATTTCACTCTTGTCATTATACAATGACCGCTTAATGGCTACAAGGCCATTCTTGTTACATACATGGAGAACTATGTGAGGTTCCTATAACTTAGATTTTGTACCGAAAGATAGATAAAGTTTAAGGCAATTACTGTAGGCTTTTGATATAAATGATTTGAAGAAATTCCTTGAAAGTCATAAACAATACGTCATAAACAATTCAGCATGCGCGCTTCAAGAAGTAATAAATAAAGATACATAAAGGGCGTAAAACGGAAATCGTAAAACGTTTGGAAAGCTGAAAAGAAATTTCAACTTTGCTCGTATTTATTCCAACTTAAATGACGTCAGATTGAATTTGCGGAGCTATTAAACAGGTAAGCTTTTTTATATGGAGAAGCAAATCTCCTATTTGAATATGACTGGCCTTAGTCTAGCATACTGGCCAAGTGTGAATTGACAGACTTCATTCATTCAATTTTAAATTTTTTTTGGAGAATACAAATCCCTAATTTGATGACAACCGCACGGTGATATCACTGATATTCGCTAACAGGCCTTTTAATTGACGAATGGCCGCGACAAAAATGAAAAACACATTCAATGAGTTCTGTGTCAAAAGAGTTTTGTGCATTTTTATTTTGTCATGTAGCAAGGGAGACGTATTATTTGAAAAAAGTTTTTTTTTGTTTTATGAAAATATAATTATAAAATATTAATAAAAGAAGACTAAGATCCTAAGAACATTCTAGAAAAGAACAATTTCTAGACGAAGTCGAACTCAACAGCTTGTTTCACAAATGAATGGAATCATATTCAATATAAACTTTGATGGATTTCAGATCCTCCCAGGTTTGTTTAACAGTCGAATTGACGAATTTGTCTTGAGCTATTATAAATTGTTTCATTTTGTTTCAATTGCTTTCGCTCCATTCCAATTTTAAATACAGATTCTAATGATAGAGTAGGGATTTCTATTTAAATTATGGAAAAGGAAAGACTGCAACTTAGATAATATACATTTAAACATTTCTAAGCATTTGCTTTCAGAAATCAATGGAAAATAAAGCATATAAGATAAATTGATTTTCTTTTAAATTCGCTACAAATGTATTAAATCCTACGAAACACACATGATACGTGTTTCAGGAGAGTGAACACTTCAGACAATTCAACTGCAAAATATATATTTGTTTTGCAGTTAAATTGTCTGTATATTCCACCATTTTACATTTAGGCTAAAGAGTTCGGCAAGAAACAAAAATTATGTTAATAGTCTAAGATCCCGCTATACAACGACCTTCACCGAGATGTTTATTTAATAAAACGTATTTTATATTCAATTTAATATGTAAATATATTACATATGGGTTGGCTAACTAATTTCAGTCCAGGATATGATTAATTAATAATTAAAAAAAAAAAAAATTTTAATTTTTCACCGGTTTGATTATTAGACAAAATCTGAAGCCCACAGATTATGCAAACGTTAGGTTGTCTATTCTTTTCCGGTCACAACTCTCGAGTAGCCAGGTATAAACAGGTAAATCGATCGATATCGCATTTTGCACCGGTCTGATTATTGAATTAAAATTAAATGAAATTGATGATTATTCCATTATGAACACGGTGGTATAGGGTTGTCTGCGAAAAATCAGTCCCAAATTCCAGTTCACCGTTACGTCTCACCGTTACAGCAAGTGACATTTAATTTCTTAAATCGCACATAACTTAGAAAAGTCATTGGTGCGTGCCGCTGGGGTTTGAACCCGGACCACTCGCGTGAGGGGCGAGTTCGATAGCCACTGGGCTGTCATCGCTGTGTACGATACCTACGACGATATATAATTGTCTAATGCACTTAAGTATGCAGTGAAGGTCAAACGCATTGTCTTATTCCGCACGAGTGGACTGAATCGCAGCTAATCGGCCAGTACTAACGCTAAGTGCGGTACACGTGTTAGATTCCACTTGAATTATTCACAGTGATAGTGCAGTAATCTGTGCATTGCTGTGCAAATGTTATGCGACGCTTACACCTGTATTATTCACAGCTGTTTGCACTTAGCGGCGAGACTTGAGGTGGTGTTGACCGACAATGGCGTATGGTGGCCAGGTGTTTATTGATTTGCTACAACAGCGATGTAGGTGGTGGTTTAGTCAATTAATCTAAATGCTGAGTTGATGGTCTTAATTCAATCCCCGATCAAATATCTTTTCAAACATTTATTTATTGCCACACACATTGATATATAATGATAGAATTAAATATAATAATCCATACTAATATTATAGATGCGAAGTAACTCTGTCTGTCTGTCTCGGTTTCACGCCAAAATTACTGAACCGATTTAAATGAAATTTGGTACACTCATAGTCTAGCTAGATCATGAGAAAGGACATAGAGTTGATAGATGGCCGTGATTAAAATATGTAGCCTTACCGCAGTCTAAATCCACGCGAGCGAAGCTGCCCTAGTAATCATATAAGCCTTTATTCGGACCAAACTTTACCCAAAATTATAAAGGAATATATATATATAATCTATCGACAGCTCGGTCCGTTTGCCTGTTTCGGCATAGGCCTCCTCTAGTTCTTTCCATTGTATCCTATCGTTTGCGGTTCTAGTACGCTCTACTATGTAAAGCGACTTTTTCAATGCGTGCGCTAGTTTCAAAAAATCTTAATTTTTTTTACCGGGACTTGAATTCGGGAAGCATCGAATAAAAGGCCGAAGCATTAACCACTCGTATACTAGACGCTTCAACTGCTTGACATCAATACAAGTACGGCTATCCTTTCTAATGCAAATTTGTGCAAATGCTCACCGAGCCGAGATTAGACAGAACTGCGAAGTGCCTCACAGAACCGCCTTTTACTGGTTCGCTCTAAGTGAAATTCTCTACTGCAATACGATTACGAACACATCCCATAGGTATCCCACTGTTGGGTACGGATCTTCCCACGGCTACAGCTGTGAGACGTCAACGGCATACTCCGCCATGCTGTTCCAATGTGAATTGGTGGTTGGTCTTCGACTACATTGAGAACAATTGAGAGGGAACAATCCCTCCGAAACAAGGAAGCGCTCATGAAATTTTGCCCTAAACGGCCACCCATCCCACAGACCCACTTCGACCGCTTCAGACTAATCTTTATTACTTAGGATATACTAGAACCTGTGCATAGTAACAGCTTAAAGTGTTTCCAACAGGTATTAATAATATTATTGAAATGTTTCGAGAATTTCGGTTGAAATAATACCTAATTTATTATTTATTTATGTATATTATATTAAAAATATATAATTCCATTTATTTATTAGTTTCTTCTATTTAATCTAAATACAGTGTAAACTCCATGTAACGTCACTCTATTTAACGACAAACTCCCCTAAGCGTCGAAATCAATTGGCTTTGGTTGGTTTAGCTTGTCTTTCATACAATGTTTCACTCTACATAGCATTACACCCACTCTCAATAACGACAACAATTGAGTAATAAAAAATACCTTTTAAGTTGCTAAAATTAGTAAAAACTGCGCAGCTGTGTACGATCTATTGTCGCTTTATTATCCTAGCCCGCAATAAACTCGACTGTCGGCATCATGCATACCGAACTTTCTAAGAAATTCGTTCTTTTGTTTACAAATTGGGATTGCTTGTACGTGTAGACTGTTGTTGACCATGATTTGCTAGTGTCTATCTATCTATTGCTAGATATGAATAAAATAAGTAAAAAAATACAACAAAATTACTGGTGCAGCAAAAGACGTCAGACAAAAATAACAGACTATACGCAATAGCGTTCAAATAACATTCTTTTTTATGCACATAACTACAAACAATTGTCGGAAATAAACTTTTTCTTTTTCTAATTCTGATGTTTCTTCTCTCCATTTAACGACAACTCTCTATAACGCCATAAAATGCACAGTCCCTTCAGTGTCGCTATATAGAGTTTTATATATAGTTCGCTATATACACTGTATATTATTATTTTGTACCTAATTAATTATTTATTGAAATATACATATGTATACACATAATCATTTGAATCTCTTAACATTTTTTTACCTGCGCCATTATTATTATTAATTATTTTATTTTATTATTATACATAATATTGTTGTTATTGCTGTTTGTTCAAATTTTTATTTGCAGTATTTACATAAACTATTAAATTAATTTAAAACTATACCTATTTTTATAACTGTATTGTATAAATACACGCAACGGAGGAAATACGCTCCCTCATAATACTCATACGATTTGTACCAAACAGTAGGGGCCGTCCGTAAGCCCGTAGTGGCTGTAAAAACTTTCGGACATGTTTATCGTTGAGGGATTCCACGGGCGGGGTATAAACAAAACGAAAATTTAAGAGATATCGAGGGGGTTCATAATTGATGTCTGTTCGGTTAGAGTTGGAATATGGTGATGCTGGAATAGCGGATCATGTAGTATTGACTTTGCGCATACCAGACGTGAATTGGACTATCAAACGAACTTCTTAATAATAACTTCCTAATAAATAACTTCCTAGTAAATAACTTTCTAATAAATAACTTAACGTTTGTTTAAAATCCTCGCTTTTTTAAAGATTATAGACTAATGAGCTGACCGTTACGGCACGTTAAGCCGCTTTAAACAAGTCGCAAGATTATTTTGCGCCATGTTTTTGATCGGGCTAAAAAAAAAATTTGACATGGTTGGTTAATCTCTCTATTACAGACTGGAGCAGCATTATGGACCGGTGAATGTTACTATCGAGCTCGCCTCCCACTCGAACTGTCCGGGTTCAAATCCAAGCATGCCGCTTGGATGACAATGACTTTTATAAGGTGTGCGATTTAAGAAATTATATGTCACCTGCTGAAACGGTGAAATCTGCATGCCTGAGAGTTTTCCATAATGTTCTTGAAGGAATGTGAAGTCTGGTTACTTACTTATGAACTTAGCCAGCGTTATGGACTATTCTCACCCATTACGAAGTCCACTTCAGGCATTCTCAGTATAACAAGAAACCCATACCTACTAGGTACTACGAGTATAGGCCGAAGATTTTTCAGCTTAAATCGCTATCGAACTCAAAATGTCGCCTCCCGAAAATATATTTTACCGATGTATCGCGATTCGCAAGCACTGCCTGATGTTTATGGCGACAGAGCTTTTATATCTGGGAGTTTTAGTGCTAATAGCCCGACAATATTATTTATGATCCAACAGCGTCATGACGGACGATTGCTTAGTTTTACTTTGTCGTTATTAGGTTTTACGAGTTGTACCAAATATTTTATACCCATAGACATGAATCATGGACCGCTTTATATTATTTATTAGACATAACAATAGTTTCGTTTACACCTAGTAATAATATTATTATTATATATATATTATTTATATAGTAATAATATATTATATTATAATATGCTTATAGCCTATGTTACTCAGTGAAGTTGCAGCTTTCTAATGGTTAAAGAATTTTTGAAATCGGTCTGGTAGTTTTTGTGTGAAAACATTACAAACAAATGTTTCTCCTTTTTATTATTAGTATAGAACATTGTAAAGTTATATAAATAATGTAAAGCGGTCCATATCACGCCTGTATTTCCACGAAAGGGTAGGTAGTGGTGTGTACACCCACTATTCATCACTCATGTTTAGGTTCCATGTAATAAAGTTACAGGTAAATAAATAAAAACTTACTTACTTACTTACTTTTTTTTTACAAATTTCAAAGTGTTTTAGTTTTTTGCGAAGTTTCTGTTTGAAATTGTCATTGTTTTATTACTTGTTTAGCTAATCAGACTTTTTAGCATTCAAATGAGACTATTTTGAAGATAATTCACCGTTTACAAACAAAGAAACAAAGTAAGAACCAAAATATGTGGTAGGTATTCGTTAAAAAAAATTAAAGTGCCTTTATTTTTGAAATAGCCAACAAAATAAAAAAAAAATTACGGCGACGGCTTTACGTGCCCGGTACGTACGTAACGTAAGCACGGTAGCGGCCATGATATTTTTCCACTAGCGGTCACCCCTCCACAAACCACCCGCGTTGTCGTCGTTGTTCGTCGTTGTTTAATTCAGTCTAAAGTTACAGTCACATATATCCGTAACATTGGTAGATACTTGTTTTGTTAGGTACTTACTAACCGAATCCTTCCTAGCCGTATCATCCGAACGCTTACCAAAAGCTGAGATCACGTGCGCGTCACTGCAAATGTCACGCCGTTACCAACAGATGTCGCCTCGGCGGGACGTGTGCGCCTGCATACGGTACCCTGTGCCACAGAGCAGCTGAAGCACAGATGCTGCTATCTTAAGAATGCTATATCCGCTCTAGGCTCACTTATGCGTCCCCGGCATGGGACGCACCTCTAGCAAAGACATCGCACGCCCGGCTACAGGCGCAACAAAATATCAGTCTGCGAGTCATCACTAAGTAGATTAATTTTTGGTTTGTAATAATGGAGTTCCGCCTGATACAATTAATTCACTCAGTGAAGCTGCAGCTTTCTAATGGTGAAAGAAACGAATTAAGAAAATTTGAATTCGGTATATTAGTTTTTGTGTGAAAACATTACGAACTATCCTCTTTATAATATTAGTATAGAAGCCTCTGTAAGTAAGTACTCTCCTTAGAAGAGTACGGATTGAAAGGGTGCCTGCAATACTTTTCAAGGCGAAAATCTCTAAATCATATCCGTAATACCGCCCTCTACTTACCGAGGATTTGGCATCGCCTAGGAAATATCAAATATTGTTGGCAAAACTTTTATGTTTGCTAGAACGTACATATATTCAAGAAAGTACTTGCTTTTTAAATTTTTAAATGTAATGTTTGTTTATTTATTTATTAATCTTTATTGAATCACATACAAAAATTACAGCCTGGATACAAATTATTGTTGTTTTCTTTTAAATTTACTAACTTAACTAACGAATTGTTACCAATCGAAATCAAATTTCGCCTTGCGATAGAGTGTGCGTAGTAAATATCAATTATAGTATTAATTTACCAATCCGTATTGGAGCAGCGTGATGCTCTAGACCCCCCCACAGCTGTCTGTGGGGCAGACACGTGCCCAGCACTGGGACGTATATGGGTTGCAGCTATAGTTTGGCTACAATTACGAGTAACTCGTAACGAATAGAGTTCGCCCGAGGCAGTACCACCGCCCGTCACGGTAGGTAACTAGTACCATTCTACCGTTTTAACATTTTTTATTGTGTCAGAGTTGTCACAGTTGTCCTGGGTGGCAGCGGATGGGTGGTGCTGCAAGCTCGTTTGCTATCTTATATCCATTAAAAAAAAGTCTTTTATTTTTTTACGTCACATAATATATTATTACCTTACTTATCAATATCCAGCGGTTGGCAATTAGTGTAATTACGTTCGTTGCAGGCCGCGGTAATTGAGTAAAACTCAACATCGTCGCGAGTGTATTTGAATCGTTGCTCATTTATTCGAACTCCATGCTCAGATCAATGCTCAGCTCAATACTAAGCGATTCGGACCACGTACGAACCCCCACAAATCTAAACGGCCGAACATTTTAAATTAAAATTCCGTATGCGATGCTTTTACCTATTGTCTACACAAAATATCCTTTAATTATGTCGCTCGCTTGTTCTTTGATGACGGCGTAAGGCACGAGAGACTAGTACCTACAGTATATCTTCGCCTTCTTTATTTTTTTGTGTGAACATAATAATTAAAGTAGTAAATAGTAGTAATTAAGGGATTTTTATTCATTGATAATTATAAAGCAACCACATATTTGCCGCCAATGCCAACTGTGACAGACTCTGAACAAGGCTGAATGGTTAGAATGGTTTAATATGAACATTACGACGTCTGGGGGCAAGCATTGTTTCTTTCATGTAGTCCTGGGTCTTCAGGCCCAGCAAAACCTGCCCTGCAAGAAATCACAGGAGCGGTTCGCTACGTCCGGAACGCAGTGATAGCGCGACTGCAGGTTGGAGTCGCTGGATGAGTTTGTGATCGACTGGCTCCTACGCTCAACAGCGGGGAAGTCACCGAAGGGGTTTACCCCTGGAGCAATTGCCCGGATAGAGTGGTTCTCCCCTACTCCGAATTCTCAGCGCAAGAGCGTCTACAGCGCCGCGCAAGAGGAGGAAGGGTCTGTCTGTCAGAACGTCTATAGGTTGTCCTACGTCTGTAGGTTTCTTACTGGTTCCTCGCAAGCCACAACCCGCAAATGTGTTAGGCTTGGCCCACACCCAGCGTATAAGCGTTAAACACGTTTGTTTAAGTACACTGAACAATACTGCCGCTGTATCTGCGCGAATGTTCAAACAAAATTAATGGCGGACTACACCCGCTGAATTTTAATTGGTGTAAATTGTGTTCGTGAATGATGACGACAGTTGTTATCAAATTTGGGGCCGTTACTGTAACTTCGGACGATGCAAAAGTTCATCTGGTTTAATCGAGTCGTTAGAAGCGCTCCCTTGCGTGGGTCTTGAGGTGATCTAAAACACACATTATTGCTGCATTGGGCAACATTTTACATGCAGGCACAATTTAGAGTAAAACAGAAATCAGATTGATTGGTATTTTAAACATATTATGAATATAGTAATAATTTTCGTAATTAATACGAGATAATTCATCATTCTTAAAATCGGACTCTAAAAATCTGATTTTAAAATAGATGAATTCAACTTTTCAAGCAGCCTTACACAGCGCTATAGACTCGACAATCGTACCTCTATTCCACCATGTGATCCAAGGTTCTCTTGTGTGTCAAATTCAAAGACTGTCAAATTACAACTTACAATAAAATTATACTTACACAAAAGGTGAAAAGTCTTAGGAATTTAACTGATACAATATACTACAAAACTACATAATATATGTATATGCGATTAATCCGAGGAAATCAACATTTCATTGTATAACAACTTATTTTCAAAATTGACCGCTTTTTCATTATTCAAGGTTTCAAATAAGTACACACCAAGACCCTTAATGAAAAGTCTTGCAGCTCTCATCTTAATACCAATGTTGTAATCACAGAGTCCAAGACCCTGTTAATTATATTCCCAGAGCCGGTTTAATCCAGTAATAGCTGCTTATGCACCATTTGTATCCGGTTTTAACTGGATTGTTTTAAGCAAGGCATGTTAACGTCTGGCTTAGAGCAGAGACCTTGTTTAACTATTACGTCGAAAAGGATAATAGGGCTTGGCGCTCACTTGACATTGACTAACCCCCGTATTCACAAACGATACTATGAGGTCTCACAGTACTCGCGAGCGCATAGGGTCATTCAAACCAATTCATAAACAATACTTAGGTGAAATCCGCTACTGTGCGTCTGTCAAAAGGGACGCATAGCTAAGATAGCTTCTGATGAGAAGTGACTGTAAAACTTTAATCTGTGGAAGGTGCGGGTTCATCACTTAAGTATTTCTGCCACCACCACCACTAACCTTTCAATGTCCTGCTATCGGGCTACGGTCTCTTCACGGAATGGTAGGGCATAATAAACCAAAAGACGAATAAAGGAAAAAAAATATACAAAAATCAAAATCAAAATCCGTTTAGTCGTTTAAATAGGTAGGTAGTATTAAAATAATATTCACATTACGAGTGTTCGTAAATACTAAATAATTTATTTCTTGATTGCAATGCATTCGTATGGTAGTGCTTCAATTTGTTTCTACCCGCCGATTCTCTCGCTTGTACGAGCGCGCGTCGTGAGTCGCAAGTTGGCACGAGCCGGGGCTGCACGCGCGTCCTATTTCGTTCCGCCGCGCCGCGTCTCAGTTCAGTACCGTGCGCACGCGCACCGTTTTATCTAGTAGTAAGATGTGTCAAGCCAGCTGGAGATGCGCTCGAGCACCCACCCGACGACCTGCACAGCGGGATTAAAGGTTGGTGGAATTCATTTTCTTGAGGCCCAACTAACTGTGAAGTCAGCCATTTTGCCAGCCATTCTTACGACGAGTATATACAGATTCAAGAGTAATATTTTATGTTTCAAAAGAGTCGCATTCGTTAGGTAAATAAAATTGATTTTGGAATAGTTCAGACAGAGTTAGCTTATATAAAATTCACTGTCTTAAACCTAGTAACAAGAAAGAAAGAAAGACAAAGTTTTTCTTTCAATTATCGCGAAGTTGGAGCAGTCTGAACTCCGGATAACTTAGTCCAAGTTAGGATTTAAAAAGATTATGCCAAGCGCCGCTGTACTGAACAATTTTGTCGGACTTTGTTACTAAATCAACATAACTTACTGAATCCCTTTCTTTATAACAATAATAAGAACTAAAAAGCAATTGTGAAAAGCTATTGTGTTCCAGCTGGTAAATTGTTTTTATAACACTTGGTTAAAGGCAAACATCTTAGTCCTCAAGGTTAACACTTCTGTGACAGACTTGGGTAGGGTAGGTTTTTTCCATGAAAAAAAATCTAGTCGCTGAGTAGTTGAATTTCGACAGTATCGTTTCCTTTAATCACATCAAATATGCGTTAGATTTAATTATTAATTTATCTATTTTTCATACATTTTATTCTTATTGCTTTGGTTTGTAATGTTTTGCCATGTTTTTAATTATAGCGATTTATTTATTTTATCGATGTAATTTCCTATAATGACTTTTTATGAGAATAGTCAAAGGCATGCGGCTTGAATTTGAACCCGAACCCTACAAATGTCTCTCCACAATTTAATAGATAAAATGCGTCTTCTATACACCACTTCCAACAACCACTAAAATGCGATAACATAACACGTAACGTAATGTAATGTTAATTACCCATTTCAGCCCCCGACGTGATTCTCACGCTAGTTATGTAGAGTGTAGTTAAATTTAACAGTTTTACCGTAAACCTAATGTCGAACATTCATCCCATCCCTTTGCGAACTCATGAATTTAAACGACGTAGTTTTACGCGCGGTGCAGATGTGGAAATGTTATCGTCGGGAAATTAAATAGTATTAAATATTATAAATTTAATTTTCTAAATAACACACCAGTTAAATTTTTGTCTCGGAATTTTCTCGTGCATGCATTTAATTGTTAAAAAGTGTGGGTTAGGTGGTACCTATATGTGGGTTCGCTGCGACCCATAGACTTCTCACTGCTGGGTACGGGTCTCCTCCACAGACACAGCTGCGGGAGGTCTAGAGCATACTCCACCACGCTGCTCCATTGCGGATTATATGTGGGTTAATTAACATTAATATTTCACAAAAAATTATTCGTGTCACAAAATATATCTTTTGGTAGCTAAAAGGTAGATAATCGTTGGTGCAGTAGTCGCAAAAGCTTATGTTAATACATAATAATAAAACAGTTCATAAAACCAAAGCTAGATAAAAAAGTTTTACATTTTCATTAATTTAACTGTCATTATTAGTTATTTACTTTTATTATCTTTATCAATTAAGTAATAAAGGAACATTTCGTTGTCCTTACAATCTTTAAGAATACGTCACGTATTGATTTAACACGAAACTTAACAAAAGGAAAGATTTACAAAGATCACATTTAGTGTCACCTGAGTGTACTTACCTTAAAGGTAAGTACACTCAGGTGACATAATTAATATTGTTAGTTTAAATCTAGGAACAAGCGTTATTTTTTGTGTGGATACGATCGTTTCGGCATATGCACTTCATTAAGTCGAACGCGCGTACGCGGGCTTATTCCGGCGCGTACGCTCGAACTAGTGGTGGCGAGTATCAGTAGCAATATGAATTCTGACGAAGAAACATAGGCTCGTGCTTATAAGCGCGTCAACGCTTGTATGAGTTGCGCGTGTGGCAAAAGGGGCGCTTACAAGCGCTTCGAAAAACGAGTTTCTACGCTCGTATGAAACGCTACTCTGAATAACTAAGAGACCAAAGCTTCAGGTACCTAGTAAAAGACGTAATACTTAGTGTTAATTCGTTAACATTGAAATCGTGATACAAATAAATATCTATTGATATACTACAACGCGTGCCAACAAAATCAACTGAGACCGTGAGTTGGTACAAATAAATCTATTGAAAATCAACGAGTGCCAACTAAATCAATTGATATACTAGTACGAACCGACCCCTTATCTCGGCACCGCACGCGTAAAGAAAAGAAATGAAAATATAACTAGAGGAGTCAACAAAGCACAAAATTAGTTTTACCCGAAAATACTGAGGCAACGGGGCGAAATGTCCCAGAAATAGATACGGCGGCTGGTTCCCGTATTTCTATTACGGCAAAAATATTAGATGCTGTTGGATATGATTTGCTGCTTGATCCTACTACATATTTGTAGTAGGTTCAACTAAACTTGATTCATACCTACACATACTCGTATTACCATTGTGTAGGTATGATGTGATGTCGGTTAAGGGGCCGTGGTCCTACCGATTATCCCTACTGGTAGGACCACGGTATACCAGTATGGGGCCGTGGTCCTATAGGGCTAGGTGCAAATGATAGTATTTATACAGGGTTATTGGTAATTCGACGTATTCCCGTTAGGAGGTGATAGGGGTGACTATTTGTGATATTTTTAACCCCCATATGCATTATGCAAAAGTGAACCATTTTCGAGTTATCAAGCTTTTCAGCTTTTTTCAAAATAGGTCAGAAATGCAACATCAAAAATTTATTTAAAAAAAAGTATCAATTAAAATCTATTTTTTTCTTCTGATTTATAAAAACGATTAAACAATGGTTATTTATCAACATTAAAACTACAATTATCGGTCCAACTTTAAAAATGCGAGACGATTAACGATATTACTTCAATATTTTTTGAGATTTTTGTCCACTAAAATGCCTTAAAAACAAAAAAAACTTATATCAAACTTGGCTTGCAGATTATTTTAAAAACATAACCGTTTTCTTAGCTTTCCAACAAGGCATAACAACTATGAACTTATATTTAAAAAAAACTGAGAAAAACCGATCACAAAGGAAGCAGGCGGTTTGTATTCGAACTAAACTTAAGGTCGTTCTTCAAAATTTCAAAAAAAGTAATTAAAAACAATGCCCAATGTAAATAAAACAAAAAATATAAATATAAAATTAAATTTAGAACCAGTAAAAGTTTAGTAATAATAACAATTAATAATAAGTAACAATTAAGACATTTTTTAATTTAGCCTAATTAAGGTTCTTGCTCGAAGGGACTTCGCCTATTGCGTACGCAGTCTCATTCTTTTTATGAGGTGTAACTTAACTACCGAAGTGTTCAAATTATTCCGAATCACATTTGCAGGACATCCGCCTTGCTAGTATATCATGTTTTGCCTTATAGCCATAGGCACGTCTTCAAGCATTTCATTTGTTAAAAAAATTCGTAAGCGACCAAAATTGGTTCATCGATAAATTCTTGCACATCGCTGCGACCCATAGACGTCCCACTGTTGGGCACGGGTCTCCTCTCAGAATTGGAGGGATTAGGCCTTAGTCCACCACGCTGGCCAAGTGCGGATTGGCAGACTTCACATACCTTCGAGAACGTTGTGAGGAACTCTCAGGCATGCAGGTTTCCTCACGATGTGTCCTTCACCGTTATAGCAAGTGACATTTAATTTCTTAAAACGCACATAACTTAGAAAAGTCATTGGTGCGTGCCACTGGGGTTTGAACCCGGACCGCTCGAGTGAGAGGCGAGTTCGATAGCCACTGGGCTGTCACCGCTTTTACTGGTTCTAAATTTAATTTTATATTTATATTTTTTGTCTTATTTACATTGGGCATTGATTTTAATTACTTTTTTTGAAATTTTAAAGAACGACCTTAAGTTTAGTTCGAATACAAATTTCCGCCTGCTTCCTTTGTGATCGGTTTTTCTCAGTTTTTTTTAAATATAAGTTCATAGTTGTTATGCCTTGTTGGAAAG
This sequence comes from Carterocephalus palaemon, assembly GCA_944567765.1. NCBI lineage: Eukaryota > Metazoa > Arthropoda > Insecta > Lepidoptera > Hesperiidae > Carterocephalus > Carterocephalus palaemon. The sequence continues at coordinate 9,875,889 of OX155654.1, forward strand.
CTAAGAAAACGGTTATGTTTTTAAAATAATCTGCAAGCCAAGTTTGATATAAGTTTTTTTTGTTTTTAAGGCATTTTAGTGGACAAAAATCTCAAAAAATATTGAAGTAATATCGTTAATCGTCTCGCATTTTTAAAGTTGGACCGATAATTGTAGTTTTAATGTTGATAAATAACCATTGTTTAATCGTTTTTATAAATCAGAAGAAAAAAATAGATTTTAATTGATACTTTTTTTTTAATAAATTTTTGATGTTGCATTTCTGACCTATTTTGAAAAAAGCTGAAAAGCTTGATAACTCGAAAATGGTTCACTTTTGCATAATGCATATGGGGGTTAAAATTATCACAAATAGTCACCCCTATCACCTCCTAACGGGAATACGTCGAATTACCAATAACCCTGTATATTATCGGTATTTTTATCAATTAAATGTTTAAAATGAATTATTTTTACAAATGAAAAAATCACACTCTTAGGTGGTAGAATAAAAGGTGAACGAAGTTTGTATAGCTACCTATCTCTGATCACTTAAACTTACACGAAATCTAATGCATTTACCTTAACGAGATTACCTATACATGTCGATCCACTACCCTATGTCATCTCAATTTGACGTGGAAAGACACTGTCATAATGTATTTTTAAGGGATTCTATGAAGATCCACGTTGGAAACATTGATTTCATATTGTTTGTATCAAATGTACAGTCAATACCAAACATAAGTCAGTAAATATAATTATGTACACTTTGACACTTTAATATTTTGATCTTTAATAAAAATATCAGCTTATTTGAATTTTGAACCTACAAAGGGGATAAAAGTTCTGATTAAAGTGAAGAGAAATTGTTTGTCGAGTCATACTGTGAAAAGACTTTATTCAAGTTAACATGAAGGGATACATAGAATAGGGAGGGCTAGAAAGGGTTTTATTGAGTAGTATGTCCAGTAATGTTCATGAGGACAATATGTAACAACTAAATTGCCTTAATGTCTAATTTCACGTGAGTGAAGCTGCGGGCGGGCGTCCTCTATGAAATTTGAATTTGTAATTGAGTCATGAAATTTTGTACTGGACTGTACCTCACTTACATCTACTACATTTTTTATTAGCAGTATTTTTTTCCATTTCGAGACCAAAATCCGTGTGAGTGAATTTATCTGCTTGGGTGAATTAAGCCATTAGGCTGGTTTTTTTTTATATCGGTTTGAAATCTTTCAAAAGATACTCATCATTTTTACTCACTAGACCAACGAGGCAGTACCCGCACTAATCCCATAATCCCATTCATCAAAGTTTGTCTCAATTGTCATGGGTGGCAGAGAGAGAAGAGGAGGTAACATCCACTTTTCACCAATCATATTTAAGACATGTAATTGGTTTCATACTCGTGAAAAAGTTTTGCAGGTTTTGGAAGCATATAACGCCCGGACAAGCTCGTTTACGTACTTTTCTCTTCACATATAAAAACTGACGTTTTATTTGAAAAGGAGTTCACTTAACGTGTCAGATGAAAGCAATCTTATTAGAGGGAAGACGGGGTCCTATCTGGAAATAGATTCGCTCGAGTGCCAATCGATCTTGAGTCTTCGAGAGTTTCTATTGATACTGGCCACTGCACACGTGCGACTTGTATTTTATTACGAAAAAAGGACATGCATAACATGACATATGCTACAACCCATAGACGTCCCACTGTTGAGCACGGGTCTCCCCCACAGACACAGCCGCTCCAATGCGGATTTGTGGAGGGGTTAGTGGCCAACCCAGTGTCTTCTCTGTTCTTAAGTCACCCGAAGGTCTTAACGATTGTTTTTGCCATTGAAAACATCAAGGACGACTTATCCTACCTTCCGAAGCATGGTAGCGCCCATGAAATTTTGACACTAGCGGTCACCCATATAAACAAACCAACCGCGCCCGTCGTTGCTTTACTCGTTCGATCATATACGATCGACGTGAGCCTTTGGGCTATGGATAACATAACAATAATACATAGCATGAAAATATATTAACTATTCACCTCAAACCAACAGTGGTAATCAATTGTGTTTTAAGTTAAGCGTTCCGGTTGAAACTTGGTTTTTCCGGTTACAGTTTTATAAAGACAACAATCTTCATCCTCAAGGGTATTAACGCATATGTCACAGTCGTGACAGTAGTGACAAACGGATGTGTGGTGCTACATATTCGATTGTTATCCCCATCCCCAAAAAAGATCAATTAAAATCTCATAGAAAGTCTGCAATGTGCGATGTTTCTATCTGAATTTAGCCTGAGCCAACCAGCTAGTAGTGTAGATAGGTCAAAAATGTGAGTCACAGAAAGAATCTAATGGAAAAGTGTGATCGAACGCGAGCAAACACAGATTAATTCGGCTCTTTGCGAATCTCAAATGTTATTTTCAATCCGTGTTCGAATTCCAACTATCGACGGCACTGTTTGAACAAATTGAATTGTAGAGCGAAGTCTCGTGCCAGTGTTCGTATTGGACGGGTTAAGTGTCGCATGTCTGAGAATTCGGTAGTTAGAAGCAATTTCTACATATATTGAAGTGGCAATGGGCAGGCCACGTCGTTCGAAGGACTGACAACCTGTGGGGGGAGAAAATTCCTCGAATGGAGACCACGACTCGGTTATAGGAGCATAGGTCGCCCTTCGTCAAGGTGGATAGACGACCTGAAGAAGACGGCGGGAAACCGCTGGATTCAGAAGGCACAGGAACGGTCGAAGTGATGTCGTTTAGGAGAGGGTTATGTCCAACAGTGGACCTCAAAAGGCCGATGGATGGATGTGAATGTGTGTATTTGTATGTTTGTTACTTCTTCACGCTCAAACGGCTTGACCAATTTAAATAAAATTTGTTAGGGAGTGGCTGATACCGTGGACTAATATATTGGATAGTTTTTATCCCAATACTGTATTCCGTCGGGATAAAACATCAATTTTTATATTTTTGCAATATTATTCAGTTTATTCAGTTTATTCATAATAATACAAGTATATATATAAACATTACAGGTAAATCTCCTATTGCATTTATATATTTTTTTCAGTCTGTACATACCTACTAGCCGTTCTGCGAAATAAAGCAGGCGAACAACAAAACAAATCCAGACCTGGATCCCATGCCAGGAGGCCATTAAGCAGGGTCAAGGCACGAACCAACGGAGACGCTCGGGTCAACGCTAGCCTGCATCCGGATATTGAAAATAATTTTTGCTTATTTGGCCTGACATTGCATCGGTTAGGAACATTTAGTGATATTAACTCTAACACTGACGGATTCGTAATTTCACCTCTAATCAGACGGAAGAAATAATCTATCAGTGCTACTTTACGTCTGACCTCTAGGGATTCATATCCCAGCATTCCTAATAGAAATAAGCTGGGATAGACATGAGGAAAGCCTACGAAGTAGCCATACTTCTTGTAATACAGCCATCTTAAAAATTTCTTTTGGAGTTTCTCCACCATGAGTATATATTTTTCTTCATGTGGACTCCAGATAACTGCATTATTTTCTAAAGTGCTTCTTACGAAGCTGTTATATAATATTTTGATCGCCGCAACACTCTCAAGGTCTTTTGCCTGCCGTAACACAAATCCTAATGATCTGTAGGCCCGTGTTGACATTGTACAAATATGGTTGGCAAAACTTAGATTAGAAGTCATCAGGACTCCTAAATCTTTCACTGACGATTGTCTATCAATGATATCTTTACCTAACCTGTATTTGTACTGCGATGGATTGACAGCTGTCGTAAACGATACTACAGAGCACTTTGTTTTGTTGAACATAAGCCGGTTCTTCTCGCTCCATTCCATGACATTATTAATATCTATTTGCAAGCGATCACAATCCGATGGTTTCTCAATCCTCAAGAACAATTTCAAGTCATCTGCAAATAACAGACAACGAGCATAACTAACTGTATTAGGCAAATCATTAACAAAAATCAAAAATTCCAAAGGTCCGAGATTTGAACCCTGGCTAATACCAGAAAAAGTATAATAAGGTTCCGAGACGTATCCATTATACTGCACATACTGCCTCCGGTTTCGGAGGTAGCAGGAGAAGAATCGAAGTAATGTAGGGGAAAATCCAGCAGCTGCAAATTTACGGAGAAGAATGTCATTGTCTACCGTGTCAAAAGCTTTTTGGAAATCAAGATAGACAGAGTCTACTTGATAGCCACGGTCCACTGCTTCAGCGGCATACGTATAGAAAGATAACAAATTGCTAGTGGTAGAGTGTCCGACTCGAAATCCATGCTGTGCGACGGAGAGTTGACACTCCACTTGAACACTAATCAATTTGTGTAAGATAAATTCGAATAATTTGCTAAATACAGATAGTACTGCTATCGGTCTAAAATTACTTGCCTCTAACCCGGAATTATTCTTGGGGACTGGGACAACACGTGACGTTTTCCACACTTCAGGATAACTGCAAGTGTCGATACACATATTATATATGTGTTGCAGCGGTTTTGCAAATACAGCCCGGCAATCTTTAATTACATAAGGTGGAATACCGTCCGGTCCGGCTGATTTCTTCGGTTTGAGGGATCTAAGGGCTAGTTCCACCTCTTCCAGACTAATGCAGTCTATATGAATATTCCTACTACATGAATTTCCAAAGGACATTGCGTTTTTAATATCGAGGTTTGGCGCACGACTTGTGTACACAGACTTAAAATACTGAGCCAATAAGTGTGCACCTTCAGCATCAGTAACTGGTTTGCCATTACTTACGATATGCTTTTTACATTTTTTGCGCTTAGAATTAATGTAATGCCAAAAAGTAGAAGGATCCCGCTTAACATCCTTAATCATTATACGTCTGTATAAACGAAGATCAGACTTGATGTTCAACTTCACAAGAGCCCTGTAGTATGAAAACTTTATCCGGTACGTTCCTGCTAGCGTTTTCTTATATAAACGATGAAAGTGCGCTTTGAACCTTATGTAGCGCCTTGTTGCACGACTGTACCACACGGGGTAAGAGTACCGAGGTGGGACAGTTACACGCTGTTTTTTGGGAACGCAGTTATCCAAACAACTATAAATTAATAAATAAAATTTAGACACAGCCTTGTCCAGCTCTGATATGCTGTACAGGGACTGCCAGTCTACATTTTTAAAACTGTCATAAAGTGCAAAGAAGTCAGCTTTTTTAAAATCCCATTCAGTGTTAGAATTAACAGCAATTACTATAAACTATAACAATTACTATAACAATTACTATAAATAACACTCGGGCAGCAGCTAGTATAACTATAAACTTTATATGTTCATGTGTTTGTCGCGCCTTCTCTGAAACTGCCAGTTATCTGAAAAAAAAAGATCACCTATTCAAGTCATTCACACTTAATTCATGACATTTTTGTATAGAAGCTTGTATAGCAAAGGATTTTAAGCGTATGTTATCCGATTAGTGTCACTACGACCCATTTAATCTATACTAATCTATACTTCTATACTAATATATAAAGAGGAAAGATTTGATTGTTTGTTTGAATTGAATAGGCTTCAAAACTACTGAACCGATTTGAAAAATTCTTTCACTGTTGGAAAGCTACACTATCCCCGGGTGACATAGGCTAAATTTTATTTTGGAAAAAAATAGGGTTCCGTAAGATATTTGGGTTTTTCGGACACAAGGTGTAAAAAATCAACCAGAAAAGTTACTTATTTTGCGTACGCTGCCTAAAATATAAACGATAGAACCATAAAATGTTCTACTTAATTGTAGATCTTATAAATATCTATAAAAAAAAACGCGACACACTATACCTATCTATGTCGAGTGAGGCACAACAACCATTTGTTTATCTTGAATTTTTTTTGGACTACATTTACAGTTTATGTAGATAATATTTGGTCTTTGAATGATTAAAATTGGACGTTTGGTTTTGAAGTATCTGTCTGTCTGTCTGTCTGTCTGTCTGTTTCGCTTTCACGCCAAAACTACTGAACCGATTTAAATGAAATTTGGTACACAGTCTAGAGCCTGACAAAGGACAAAGACACTTTTTAATTGGAAAAAAGTGTTGTAATGGGTTGAAAAGGGAGATGAAAGGTTGTATGAAAGTATTGTCATTTTCAAAACTAGAAGCATATAACTTAAATTTTAGGCTGTTGATAAGGTATAATTCATACTAATCCTATCCTACTAATATTATAAAGGGGAAAGTTTGTAAGTATGTATGTATGTATGGATGGATGTGTGTTACTTTTTCACGTAAAAAGTACTGAATGGATTTTAATGAAACTTTACAATAATATAGCTTATACATCAGAATAACACACAGGCTAAAATTTATAAAGATATTGTGTGAATTGTCCAAAATATGACTATAAGTGTCAAGTAGGTAAGTAGGAAAAAATCTACCATCTGCGAGCTATTCTGGCGTGCGCTGCCAAAACTACTGGACCGATTTCAAAAATTCTTTCACCATTAGAAAGCTGCGTCTTCACTGAGTGACATAGGCTATATAATATTACTAGGCGTAAACGAAACTATTGTTATAATCTATATACATATGTAAAATAAAGTCGTGTTAAATTTTTATTTTTTTAGTATCCTGACGCAAATAGGGTTTATGTGTGTGTATTATAATTTTGATTTTAATATAAAATACCCGTGCGAAGCCGGGGCGGACCACTAGTTCTAGTATAAATATGTAAACAAAACAAAAATACTTTATTGTGCGCCAAAAAGAAAGATCCACATAGATACAGAAATAAAAAATATGTAGGTGAAACAATATAACCTAATCTTTTAAGTGCTACTTTCATTATACGATGGGCGTATTATATTTATGAATTTAGGTTCAACTGAATCAGAAATTTTTCTCCAGAATCCAAGTGTAATAAAATTTTTACAACAATATAAAATTCTTGTACTTGCGTACCTACTTTGTATTAGGTACAAACAGATTTTTTATCATCATTTTCATTACCGTCCTAAAACAGTAAGTCTAAGGGCATTTTGGATTTATGGATTCCCTTTTTTATGTTATTAGAAAAGTAAACAAGGACAGCTCTGCTCATCCACTGCCACCCATAATATCTGTAACAAGCCTTAGCTGGGACTGATAAATTACCGGGGGTAACTGATTAACAATAACTGTCCTTAATTTACTTATTTAACTTTTAATTATATATTCTTACATTTAGTATTGTACATGAAACAGGTTCGAATCAATTTTATTTCTTAATCTGTCAATTAAATAAAACCAAATACACGATACGTTATGCTAAGGTAGTTATTACCCATTTTGTTCCATTGTTTCACTATGTATGGCCATGTTTAGTAGTTTAATATTTCACCTACATTTTTAAGTTGATTTTTACTTAGTACTTGTACTATTATGTATAGTACTATTGTTGTGTACATGTACTGTTATGTATTCTGTGCTTAGAGTCGCTTATCGTCCAAACTATCACTTCGACAGGGTTGTTTATCTCATTATTGTTTTATTGAGCAAGTATCCTCTTTTTTGTCAGCTATTTCTGAGTTTCCAATACAGTTCTGTACTGTCAGATAAATAAAAATCGTGCTTAGGCTTAGAGATATAAAGTCATGAAGATTCCGTACAGTCAGAAAAAAAAGGTAGGTAGGTTGATAAAAAATTAAGATGAAAACATGCGGTTCATAATTATAATAAGTGCAGATACCTATAAATAATAATTATTAGTATGATATGCATAAAACACAATCGTAAAACATCAATAAAATCATAGAAAATACGTGTACATTTAATATATAAAAATTACTTCCTTCAAATTGTTGAACGATGCTTTATAATGATGACTTTATGGGAATACTGACCTTTACGGCGTCACCGAATAGGAACCCGAGCGATCCTTTTGAATATAGCGGCTCCGGCTGTCTGTGGTATGGATAAAAAATACGGGAGACGTATGGATATTGTCTTTTTGCTATTTCTCCTTATTACATTTTTTTGTCGGCTTTCTGTCAGTCCGTTGAGATATATTTAAAACTTCACCACACACATCTGGGGTAACATATATTTTGCCTCAAGGAAAATCTACTCAGGTACATAATTAACATTGATTTAATTAGGAATTAAAACTGCTAAAACAACAGAGGAGAAGAGTATGACTTTCTATCTTGAAATGTATATAATATCATTGCTTTCTATAGTATTTTAGAATACATCTATAGATAATCAGAAATTCTCTAAATGACACTTTTGAGAATCTGCCTTTTTGTGAAACTACTCGGATCAAAGTGAGAATTTGTGCCTGTATGAGTCTGCTTTTATGCGAACCAACCCAAGAAAGTGTAATAAGCGATGCATACACTGGTTATGGTTAAAGATTATTTATTTCTCAAAAAGATTTACACTCACATACTGAGAAGCATGATAAAACAATAATATAGTAAGTCCTGGAACGTACAAAATAGCCGTTACAAATTACATTAATTAAGTTACATTTGTTGTAAGTTACATAATTAAGCGGGTAGTTTGACATTACTTTGGTTACTCGTAGGTAAAGTAGTCAGTTAAAATTTTTATTGCATGATCACTAGGCACAGTTTCACGAGAGTTTCACAGTTTAAAGTTAGATTGGAAGATTATATTTAAGTTAGTATAGTTATAACATAGCACATTTTAGAGAATAAATAAGTCAGTCTTTCTGAGAATCTGTTCCCCTGAAAAACTGTCACTATGTGAATCTGCTATTAGGTATGCGAACAAATCCAAACGACGCACATTCGTAATTATATGAAGTGACTACTTCATGTAACTATAATCATATACACTGACTAGTAATCATGTTTGTTACGCAGCAATGAGCATAATAAGCGCAGTTTCAAAAAAAGATCCGAGTAAGTGGAATAACAGGCTGCACGAGAATATCCCTTAAATAATTACACGCTACATTTAAGCCACATTACCCTTAGAAATCCAAACCGCAAACGTACATTATCGCGTGTATTAAATAAAAATATATGTCGCAATAATAATATGAGACCCTAAAGAACCCTAACCCTCCGAATGCGGACGTCGCAATAAAGAATCCAAATTGGGCCAATTCTAATTTTGAATTCTGTCCCGACGTTGGGCCATAAAGACTTGTACAGACGGCAACGGCAGTAAGTATTAAGCGTTTTATGAATTTCGCTGGTAGGTACGCCCGGTTCCGCCAGATGGCGCGGTGGGCTTATTAAATTTTGCAGTTAGTTCCGTGCGTTATGTTAAATATTAAAGTTTCGCTGTTTATTTTCCTCGGCGACGTGTATTACTTCGACCGGTTATTAAAGAGACTAGCTGGCTTGCGGTTAACCCTTGCCTTGCACTGCACAGCCATATATTCGTTTTATTTAGATTTTCGTCTGATATTTAAGTGAATGTTTGGAGAGTTTATAGTCGTACTAGCACAATTACCCTCTTATTCATAACAAATTAATAAGCCTATTTTAGCTAAGTATAGAGACTTGTCTTCTATACTGAGAAAAGAAGGCTAAAAAAAACACTTTAATGCTATGATGTATTTATACATTTGTTAATATTATGAATAAGGCAGTTAATGTATAATTCTCAAGTCTATTCAAATGTTGAGTACCAGCGCACTATTGATAGGATAGCCTTTACATTTTATTTCCTTTCTCACTAACTCCTTACGGCAAAAGAACCTGAGAAGGATTTGCCACGTTTGCGAAAGCTGCATCGTGGCGACGCAAATTCAAAAGTAAGTACCTGCTTCAGTCAAATCTAAGACGTGAAACGTGATGAGGTTTCCATAGAGAAACCCTTGGCTTGGAAGTGGTTGCAAATTACATCTGTATACACGTATTATGGTGTAATAACGACTTTTGATTATGTAATAGATTTGTAATGGATTCTTGCAAGACAAATTATTTTTTCAAATTAGCTCGTGATACTTGTAGGTACTTTTGTAGCTCGGTCATTCCGTTATACCTACTACGTGCCACTACTAAACTGGTGACTACCGTGGTGACAGCCCTATTGCTATCGAACTCGCTTCTCAATCAAGCGGTCCGGGATCAAATCCCATGACTTTTCTATGTTATGTGTTTTTATTACGAAATTAAATGTCACCTGTTGTATCGGTGTAAGAAACATCGTGAGGAAACCTGTATGCCTCAGAGTACTCCAAAACGTTCTCAAAGGCATGTGAAGTCTGCTGATTGGCACTAGGCCAGCGTGATGGATTAAGGCCTAAGCCCTCCAATTCCGAGAGGAGGAGTGCCCAACAGTGAGACAGTGAAAGGTTTGTGGTAGAGGAAAAACTTTGGACGTGAAAATTAAACTATACTTACATGTAATTGTAATTCTGGAACACTAGAACGCTGGCCTTAGAAATATGTCCTGAATTAACAAATTACAATAACCTATTTACTGCACATAATCTCCCAGAATCATAAACATAAAATACAAACAGTAGGTACAAAGGAAACAAAATAGAAAACCAATAAAGAGCCAAGTAAAATGAATTCCGGTAAACCATTGCCCGGATTTAGGCAGCTGTTGTATCAAAAACTAGCAGCTTTAAGCGAGCAACAAGTCGACCCCAAAACTTACACGCTTTTCGTACAATACTTACAAAAAAGTTACAATTTTGATGTACATTTTTGTGATCTTATACAAACACGAGTCTAAGTAATCTCTATATTTCTCTTCAGTCATATTACTTCACATTGACTTTTTCTAAGACATATCGGCCTGGCACGATCTTGTTCTATTCCCATCCACATGTTGGCGATTGACGCTAGGTGGCGCGAAAGTAACAGTGGCTATCAAACTCGTATTCGTATACTAGCGTAACTCGTAAAGTATTGGTGATGATTGGCAGACTTTACCTTCGAGATAATTATGGAGAACTCTCGGGCTTGCGACTTTCCTCACGATTTTTTCTTTCACCGTTAAAGCTTGTGAAGTTTAATATCTCTAATCACACAACTTATGTAAGTCATCAGTGCGTGGCATTTCGAGTTGAACACAGAACCCTCGAGTGAGATTTGAGTTCGATAGCCCTCAGTGTCACTGCTGGGTTCCATTCTTATCGTTTATCGCTTCTCTTAAGCGCAGCGACAAGTCTGATTTACTCGTACTGTGGTCGTTTCCAAACTGGGTACAATCATAATACGGTTTTATAGCGATATCCATAATATTGCTACTTCCTTGCCGGCGGAACCCATAGTTTGCATCCGTTTAGGCTGGGCATACTTTTTACTAATCTAGGCTATCTCTACAAGTCAATGGATGAAGAATAAAAGATTATTGCACGGGGAAATTTATGTTCTTTCATAAAAATTTATTAAGATTTTTATTTTCTTCTAGCTATAGTATACCTGATGTTATTGTGCTCACAGTTCCTACGGATATTAGAGATTTGGCTTGGTCAGATATGAAAATACATATTCTCAAATCTATAATATCTATACTAATATTATAAAGAGGAAAGATTTGTTTGTAATGTTTTCACACAAAAACTACTGGACCGATTTAAAAAATTCTTTCACCATTAGAAAGCTGCATCTTCACTGAGTGACATAGGCTATAGATAGGCTATAGATATTATATTATAACTTTTTAAGCTAAACCTAAATGTGTAAAAGTACTAGGGTTGAAAAATCTCATGGTTCATTTTTACTAAATGAATTATCAAATTTTAACCTGCGACAATAAACGATAAAGTACCTATATGGATTGGAATTTTTCAATTCAACTTACAAAAAAATAACGTACATGGCTATTGTGTTAATCGGTTTTCAATTTGCACACCTGATGCTGCGTCGTTTTGAATGTCCAGTGAAAAATTATTGCAAAATTGTATTTGTTTAGTATAAAGGTTTTGGTATAGGGTGCCTTATTCATGGAATGGACTTATGAAATACTAGCTGACCCGGCAAACGTTGTTTTGCCATATAAATAATTTTTACTGAATATTTTGGGAGAACTTCATGTAAGTGTGTGGACTACAACTACCACTACCCCTACCATTACCAATACCACTACCCCTACCCCTACCACTAACACTACACCTACCAATACCCCTACCACTACCCCTACCACTACCCCTACCCCTACCACTACCATTACCAATACCACTACCACTACCCCTACCACTACCCCTACCACTACCACTACCCCTACCACTACACCTACCACTAACACTACCCCTACCACTACCACTACCCCTACATCTACCCCTACCACTACCTATCACGCACCGGCGCCATCTACTTAAAATATTGGTTTGTAGTACATGCTATGTATCAGAGATGGCGCTGTATGTGAAAAAAGATTTTTCCCGCTTTTCTGTTGAAATTTTTCCTAAATTTTCTTTGCTATAAACCTCACCGAGCCCGAGACCTTTCCAACGAATGCAAAACCGTGGAAATCGGTTCGTGCGTTCTGGAGTTATAGCGTCAGGAAGGAAAACCCGACTTATTTTTATATAGTAGATTACATAGCTGTCATTATACGTCAATTACATAGCTGTCATTTGCGTTTTGTTATTCCGAGTCTGATTCTTTTTTGTTATACCACGTTTTATAGTGACTGACGTTTCATGTCAAGTCACACGGGAACGCTGTCGAACGGGATAAAAAGTATCCTATGTCCGTCTCCTGGCTCTAAGCTACCTCCCTACCAATTTTCAGCCAAATCTGTTCTGCCGTTCTTGAGTTATAAGTGGTGTAACTAACACGACTTTCTTTTATATATATAGATTATAACCGTACATATTTTCGTCATTTTTCACTGATATATCCCAATGGATTTTATAGAACAGCGCGGCATTTGACACTTTATTGATGAAAAGAAATAATAATAGAAACTCAGTGTACCTACAATTAAGACACCAAGTATTACAATTAAGACACCCAGTACTTATTGCAATTAAGACACCCAGTACTTATTGCAATTAAGACACCCAGTATTACTCAATACACACCGCTGCTTTAAAGCCATTCAGAGAAATTGGGGTTGACGCATAGATATAAGAAGTAGTAAAAAAGAAAGGATGACGATATTAAGAGAGTAATAGTAATTAATTTTAAAAATTATTAAAAATTAAATAATTGTGTTATTTTTAACCGACTTGGAAAAAAGGAGGAGGTTTTATTTTCGACTATATTTTAAATTATGTTTAGGTGGTATAGTGTTAGGTTGAATTTCCGGGACGGAGGTCAACTGGTCCTGGATTATCCACCAATTCCCGACTCACTGATCTCTTTAACATGAGTAGGTACATCATTCAGCAGCTCCGTAAAATAGAGACAAATTGGCTCTGATCTAAACCGGTTGGCGTGTTATCTCACTACGATATATGTGCGGTATTTTGTGTCGACAGTTAGGTAGCAAAATACCATAGAATCTTAATCTGAATTGATATTTGCTTTTGTGTGGTAAGTCGGTACGTAAGATGTAAAATTTAAGAGCAATGTCCTGCATCAACCCCTATAGTCAACCCTCCCAGGGAATGCTTGTCTAATACCAAGAACCTTACGCTGACACACATCTTCCCCAGATATGTGTATATGTTGTAATTTATCGGGCTATCTATCCAAAATGGCGACTAGCTGCTGTAGTCACAGAATAATAGCCGCAGCTCCTAATGGCTCATTGCTGCAGCGAGTAATCCCTATTAAATAATTGGACGCAGCATAAATTAGATTAAGCTGCGGGTCGGTCGTGTGCCGCAGCCAGAAAGTTACTGGTTACGGTTAGGCTTGGTGTATCTAGGTATTCAATACTACAATATGATATCGAACCTATATGCTACGTAAGTAGAGGATGCCGACAGAGTATAATAAAACATATCTACTCTAAAACTACTCTGCGCTGGGGTTTGTAGCTTTTATTTTTAAGTCATTCATTTCAATCTCCAACAAATGGTGACCTTATTCGATACATCATTCCGTTGCAGTGGAAAAGATGGACAAACCAACAAACACGCTTTCCCATTTATACTTTAGTAAGTATTACAGTAAATATCAATGATTACAGGAGATTCCTAATTTTTAGGGTTCCGTACCCAAAGGGTAAAACCTAAGCTTAGTGTTTGAGTTTAACACTCTAGTCTCTGCGGTTGTTCGTGCGTTCTTGAGTTCATTTAAAATTTTGAGTAGGTAGAATACTTAGAACATGGACTCCTGTCTCCTTGTTACAATCATAATGCGGAATAGACAAAAGGAACATGTAAAGTGCGTTCCCGTCGACAGAATTAGTGTTCTGTACATTTTTTACAAGGGGAAAACCTTGTGAAAAACCTATCTTGATGGGATCGAAGCCGGTTGAGGTTGGTATATAACTTCGTATTAGGGCTGTCACCCAGTAATTACTACCATATCACTTCTTGGAGTTGTAAAACACGAAAGTGTATTGTTTAGGTAGTTGGTACACAGATCAACACTAGTTTTAACATTTAGTTGTGAAATGTATTTATTGTGAGCCTTTCATATTCCACTAACTTGAAGTGAATGTCCCGTGCCCTTTGAATCCAGCGGTCTCCTGCTGTCTTTCTCAGGTCAACGGTCCACCTGGTTGGAGGTTGGTGGTCTCCACTCAGACCTTTCTTTAACGATCGGTTATCAGTCCTATGAGCGACGTGGCCTGCCCATTGCCACTACAGCTTGGTAACTGAACTTGACTTGTTGTTAACTTATTTCAGTGATTTGACCATGGATTTCGACGTATACGAATAATGTACGACAAATACTGAGCATATCTCTCACCTTATAGCGCTGAGTAACTTTGAGTTTCCGAATGAGGCTGACTGTAAACGGCCAAAGGACAACGTTATTGTGTTGGTTCCTCTATAGCTTGTTCGACAGGTAAAGGATCTCTAAAAACTGAGAGCAAACAAACAAGTAAGACCCAACAGCGGCTAATGACGAACTAATTAAAAGGTAGTTGAATATTACTCAGACGGACCGAAGTTCCGGCGTAATTTGTTAATTATAAAATGAATTTTTTTCAAAGTTTCAGCCAAGTGATTTGTTATTTCATCTGTTTTCGTTGGTCTAGTGGACGCTAGCGCGACTGCTAAGCTAGAGATCCTGGGTTGGATCCCCGGGTCAAGCAACGACTATTAGGTTTTTCTGACTTGAAATGCCCGGTAGCAGCGTGGAGTCTGTATTTATGCTCGGTGTATGTCTATGGCCCTATTACATGTGAACTAAACATAACTGGTGAAATGTGAGTGTATGACACCTCTGCCTACTCTTTCGGGGAAATATAGGAGTGAAGTATAGCGAGAAGTCGTTGCGCATGGTCGTGGTCGTATAATAAACTTGTAGCTTATTGTGGTTCAAAATAATTTAAAAAAATTTACCACTTAGTTGACTTAGTCTAACAGGTTCGGGCTCATTCGTGCTTCAGAGGCACAGATCACGCCTAAAGTCAAATTCAGTGGGCACGTTAAGTCATTGCTCCCGCTTCTTTTCAATTGTAAAATTAATTGTCAAACACTCCGGAGGGTTGAGAACTTTATCCGCTGGGTTTGCCACTAACCCCTCCCAATTCGCATTGGAGCAGCGTGGTTTAGAATACTCTAGACTTCACGCAGCTCTGGCTGAGGCAGAGATTGGTGCCCAACATGTCTTGAATGTCATGGGTTAAAAAGATAACGTTTGTTATTTGAAGTGTTGTTTGTTAGTTCAAGTTTTAACCTATTTTATGGTTGCTCTCCGTCTTATTTACTTGAATAACAGCACGCCTCTTTACGCCATTCGACGATGTCATGGATAAAAGTACAGTGTGTTTGCTGTTTGCATCTTATACTCATAAAACAATGCCCTGTGAATAATTATATGAACATTTTCTCGAAAATAGAAAAGTCATTAGCAATAACGATTAAAAAACGTGGAAATTAGCGAAATTACGTTTTTATCTATTCTCCTAAAACCATTACCGTCGTTGGGAATAATTAAACAGATGTTTGGGAAGGAATAACACTAGCAGGGTCCTCATAAAATTCTGGACACGCATCTCGTAATGTGGCGGAAGATGGGAGTGAGTGGTCCAAGGGTTAGGTGCGAGCGACTAAAAACGCTCGATGTGCTACACATCTACTATGACTATAATATATGAATAGTTGGTTTATTTACGCACTGGCACGTTCAATATTACACAGAGACAATGTGTATTTCATAAGTCATAAATTTTTATTTATGGTAATCTATTGTATATAGCATGCTAATGATCCCAGGACTATAATTATCTAATGTTTCTTAAATACAATGAAGTGGTTGCAGCAAACTTGCAAAAAAATAAGCAAGCAGTCTTAAAGAAATTGAACAATGTTTCTATAACGAAATATGTAGTCATACACCGAAGGCAGTCACACACTCGCACACACGCTTCAGATCGCTGGCTGGGCTCAAACAACACCGTACTTAGAACAACGCGTAGTAACCTTAAAAAATAGCATACAATTGTGCACCTAATCCGCAAAGCTATATTTTATCTGCCCCATTGGTCGCAAGCCTACTGGATTTTTCTAAATTATTATTCTCAAATTGAATTTGTGTCTTACACCTAAGACTGTCTTACGCCTATACATCTCTACCTTCCCTTCGGTGAAACATAGGCCTCATCGTATGTTAAATACGAATCCCGCTTCGTCCTACTAATTGTACCACACCCGAAAAAGCCTAGGTCCGAAGCCGCAATTTGCTGGCGCGCGCCTTTATTACTGCGCTTCAGGTAAATACTAATCGTTAACAGATCTTTTTCACCTGTACCAATGGCATGAATTCATGTGAACTGGGTAGCGTGGTCGGCTAATGTTGCCTACGTGTACTCGTAGCTACGCATTTAAATAGCTGAGTTTTGACGTAACATGTAGCGCAGAGTAATTCGTAATTAAAAAAAAAACAACCTGCAAGGAATGGAAAGGAGCAGTCTGAATATTATAGAGAAACAGCAAAATTCCACCTGGTCTCAGTAGTTCCATTATCTAGTTCCATTTTAACAGCAAAAAAACACAATAGCAATAACTCACATAAAAAGACAATAACTAAAGGTGACCTTAATCGTACTGTCTTTTTGATATCTATCGATGGCTGGCCATGTGCTAGGCTCGTCCCCGTAGCTCGGGACCAATAGTGCTACGGTATCCCTGCCTCTCGTAAGAGGCAACTGAACGTGGGCTTCTGGGGTTTCGGGCAGTAAGAGTGGTAGCTCGAACCGTCCATCCCGTGACGCCGGGAAAGATGACGTGACGTTTGACATTATTTTAAGACGTCTCGTTCGAGACAAGCCTGTCATGGGCAGAGCGTTGGGGGGCACCGGTGCGTTCTAACAGAGATCCCGGAACCCTCCACAAGTGAGGAAGGTCACCGATGGGGTTTAAGTGGGTGGAAATCCCACATATCCCGGCGTCGCTCCCACGATGTCACAGGGACATCGATGACATCCCGGCTTGAATGGTCCGCAGGGCAAACACATGACGTATTGTTTGTGTTAGAGCCTTTATAATGATATCAAATTACCACCGCCTGCCAAGGTAATACCACAAGGTAGTACCATTTCTAAAGTTTGTAATTTTGAATACTTGGGAATACGTATCGTTAGTAGGTACCTACTTATAAACTGACTTCAACGTAGGACATCTTTCAAAATAAACACCGGAGCAACATAAATCCAGCCGCTGCGACTTCTAAATACTTAGTAAAACATACATTAATAAACAACCGGCACGTGATTACCTTCTTATTACATACAAACATTTGTAACTCAAATAGGGCACTGCACGCTTGTTATTCGAATCCTTAAAAGCTTTTCACTCAAATAAATACTTATTAGTTAAACAAAATCTGAAGCAGAACCGAACGTAAACAAACGAAAGCAAAATACGATTTTAGTATTAATTAGCGTCGCGGCCGCCTGTTGCACCGACGCGTAGCGTACGGTTTTTGTCGCTTTGTAAAATATTCGGTTGCGAAAATAAATTATATGCTAAATAAAGATCACGATGGCGACATGCAGACTAAGTATCTTTCTATTAATTAATATTACTTAGAACAGAATTCAGAATGACACAAAATACTTTTTACTATAAAATATTACACTATTAGCATGCAATCTAATTACGTCAAATCTAAAAAATTACACACAACATCATAGATATGCGAGATATAGAGATAGATAGGCGAGACCATTTACGTACACGCTATAGGGTTGTATTGGCCCAACGTCTGTTGTGAACGAAACAAATGCTTATTTTTCTAAATCTCACGTTTAAAAGCGTACATTTGGTGTGATTTAGACGTAAATAATTATGGATGTAACTCATTTAAGAAAGAAAATCCATAGAATTATACATTTCATATGTAAGTACGATTGAAAGATTTAATTCTCCTATTGCAATGTTTGAGAACTTTGAAAAAGAAATTACTAACAAATGGATGGCTAATAATATGACATTTTAATATATAAATGCTTTGAATGCATAGGAATAGAATATAAAATATTATCAAACACGTGAATTTCTAGTATTTCTCACCTCAATCCTATAGAGATTGACGTAATATTGACAACCGCTTACAGCACACATGCACATTACACGCATACTCGTGTAATTAACTTTTGGTCTCGCTTTGATGTTTCTATTGCCAATCTTTCTCTAGTATAATAAATCTATGGCTAAGCTAAAGTAGTGAATACGTTCAAAGTGTAGAATGTTAGAGGATTATTCATATTCCTTTTGAAAAAATTGCAAGTGCTTTCACGAACGTGGAGTGAGAGGACTCCGGCATGCAGAAGGGGCGAGGTACATTATAAATTGAATGTACGATGAGTTTAGGCAAATTTTCTACGCCAATATGCAGCATTAAACTGCGAACATAATATCTAAGAAAATTCACTGATATATCATACTATTTTACTACGAGTTCTACTTTGTTCGCTTCAACGTTCTTGGAGAATATTGAAGACAGATAAAAGACGTAACAGTTCGGTGTTAGTAGCATCTGTAACTTAGAAAAGCTTGAAAGAGCACTTTGAGGTAGCGATGACTGTCTGTGAATTTGTTTATTTGATGTTTACTTTATCCATCTACCAATTTACTTTGAATTGTGCACTTGGAATGCAATATAGATACATTAAAGTTAACTACTCATTAGCACTACTGACTACGAATCCTGGGGTAGGCAAAAGTTATATCCATTAATCTTAAATATACTATAAATATTCATACTGAGTGTTGTATTGCAGTACAATATATCGTAGATAACCGAACTAAAATGTGTAATTTTTTTTAAAATTACAAGTGCATTGTCATCTGTCCTTGAAAAGTGTGCGACGTTTCAAATTAATCCAACGTTTTGAAGAGGGCGAAAACCACGTTGAGAGATTCCGTTACAAACGTAAATACCTACATACATACATACATACATATATACACATACATATCAAGCGTATAATAAAAACGTTCTCTCTTACGCTAATGGAAAATAATAAAATGTTCTCTCTTAAACGCCTGCCGCTAAGTGACCAGCAAATTATACAATTTGCGTAATGCATATTAATTTTTAAGAAACTAATTGCTTTCATTTAGTTTAATAATATGCATGGGTGTTCAGTATATTCATTGCTTCTGTTTGCTACATTTGCCACTAAATTGTATTTTTATGCATTAAACTTAAGCATATTGTAGTTAGTTAATACTAGCTTTTACCCGCGGCTCCGCCCGCGTGGTCAAAGGGATTAATTGACAATGAGTTGTTTATCATACATGACGACGCCATCTATTAACAACATCCGGAACTAAATATCTAGCAAATAACAAAACATCGATATCTTCCCATGAGGATGTTTTACCGCGGTAAAAAGTAGCCTACGTCACTCTCCACCCTCCTCACTATCTCCACACACAAAAACCATACCATATAATAGCTTCGTTGCGACGTGAAAGCCGGACAAACAAACAAACAAATAAATAAATAAACAAACACACTTTCACATTTATAATATTAGTATGGATAGCACGGTAGTACATTCTCTACGAGTACATAATTATCATAATAATTATCCCATAATTATCTATGTATAAGGCCATTATTATCTATGTATTGTCATTTTCAGAACTAGAAGCATAAAATGTATATTTTAGGCTGTTGATTGGATATAAATAAATATGTCCCACTATTGGGCACGGGGCCTCTCAGATTAGGCCTTAGTCCACAACGCTGGCCAAGTGCGGATTAGCAGACCTCACATGCCTTCGACAACATTATGAAGAACTCTCAGGTATGCACGTTTCCTCGCGATGTGTCCTTCAGCCTTACAGCAAGTGACATTTAATTTCTTAAATCGCACATAACTTAGAAAAGTCATTGGTACGTGCTGGGGTTTGAACCCGAACCGCTAAACCAAATATGGTCGGTTAGTAATCAGAAAAATATACCTACCATTATTCCTTAATAAAGACTCCTTTTAGTAAACTGTAGACATAAACGCCAATAACAAAGTAAAAAGTAACAAAGATAAATATAATATGCGAATTTAAATGTTACTTTTACTAGATGCGACTGGACCGACCCAAGACACAAGCACAGTAGCGATAATCAAATACAGTCTAAACATTGGACGACTTGTGGCTACGGCCAAGACGAGATCCAGAATTATATCTTCTCCTGCTTCTTACCGTGGGAATTGACAGAGGGATTAGTGGCAAACCCTATTGTCAGTTGATTTAAGGCCGCCTCAAGGCCTCGATATGGCGGGCGTTAGATAAAATAAAGTGAAAAGTAACTAAAGTGTGTAAAAAATTTATTAAATAAATAATCAAATACAGTCTAAACATTGGACGACTTGTGGCTACGGCCAAGACGAGATCCAGAATTATATCTTCTCCTGCTTCTTACCGTGGGAATTGACAGAGGGATTAGTGGCAAACCCTATCGTCAGTTGATTTAAGGCCGCCTCAAGGCCTCGATATGGCGGGCGTTAGATAAAATAAAGTGAAAAGTAACTAAAGTGTGTAAAAAATTTATTAAATAAATAAATAAAATGTTTAATGAAGTTTACAAATACCATATGAAAAACAAAACAAAAAAGGACGGGGTAATTTAACAAACGGGACCGACGGCTTGTCGTACCCTCAAACTTACTCCGATGCAAAAGAGCTCTCGAAATGAAGTCACCAGCAGCATCTAACTACCAGTCGAGGATGGTTTAGCACAATTAATTGATATTATTATTATGGTCTTACGTAGATACTAGTGCCTACCTTTCTACCTTAGAAACATTCCGCTTTGTAATAGTGGTTTTGTAAATCGGCGCTGTTGGTTCGTTATCGTTCCAATTAAACATTGTATCAATTTATATGTATAAGTGTTGTTTGTATTAAAATTTGTGTTATTCTGTATTGTAATCTATACTAATATTATAAAGAGGAAAGATGTGTTTGTACTGTTTTCACACAAAAATTACTGGATCGATTTAAAAAATTCTTTCACCATTAGAAAGCTACATCTTTAGCGAGTAACATAGGCTGTATAATATTACTAGGTGTAAACGAAACTATGAAACTGTTATAATAATAATTAATTCCACGCTAATTCCACACGAGCGAAGCTGCGGGCGTCCACTAGTAATATAATAAATACTGTAAAAGTGAATGAAACATTGTATCAATGTATAAGTATTGTTTATATTAAAATTTGTGTAATTCTGCAGTGTAATTCTGCAATAAACTTAAGGTTTCTCGTATCACTTCCAGTCAGCATAACGTGCGTGTTAAAAAAGAAAGAAGTCAGCGGGAAATAATAATTTCCGACGCAGGCCATTTCTCGCAGACATGCTCCTCACGTATTTCAGACAATGAAGATTTTTTACAGGCCCCCGGGAATTCGGGCCCACTCGATTTTGCCACCTATCTTCGGAAGTAAGCATTTCTTTGGAGACCCGTTTATGGTTATGTATTGCAAGGCGCTAAATGACACCGAGAGCAATCAATTTTTGGCCGAGGCCAGTTCCGTTTTTATGCGGATTGCTGGTGGACTGGCTAGCGTCTGTTAGTATAACCTCAGAAGAGGTTTCGTAGGGCCGAACCATAGGTGTATCTAAAATTAAATTTAATCCTGGGCGATGGCGAGAATGCCGAATAATAAGGAGGTAAAAAAGGAATAAATAGGTTTAAGGAAATAGTAATTTATAGTATGCAACTAAAATAATCTACAAATAAATAAACTTATATTAAATAGATACCTACTAGCTGACCCCGCAAACGTTGTTCTGCCATATGAAATGTCAAAGTGACGCGACACTTTATGTAAATGACTACACGTCAATGGACGGCGGTTAAAATATTTGGATATTGATCAAAAAACATTTTCGAGTGGACCAGCAGGCATCGGCAGCTAAAAGACTTACAATTTAACAATCTTATTAGTAAAGACAGGACAAAGCTAAAGATAGAGACAATTGGCAAGCTCTGGAGGAGGCCTTCACCCGAAGAGGGGTCCTCAGGCAATTACATTATAATAATATATATTTTGGACCTGACATTAGACCTAAACATTGGACATAGAAAAAATTAACATTTGACATAAATATAATAAATGACATGGCACAGTTGACTGAATTAAAGAGAATATTTGACAATGTTATTAATGTCATTTTAATTTTAATTAGATGCTAGGTATTTTCTAATGTATTTTTTCTAATGTATTTTTTTAATGTAATATTGTTTGGAATTATGTATTGTCAGAGGAATAAATGGCTTTTTTATTATTTTTATTTATTAGTAAAGAGTCATCCTATCTACGCATTTATACCTACTCTCTAATGAATTTACAGATCAAAATAGTCAAGCAGGTTTGTGTAAGAATTGAAAATATGAACTGAAAAATCTACTTAATATTTTAAGTCTAATAACACTAATTCTGAGTTTTTTAATTATTCATACTTATCGTGAGGCAAGCGAAGTAGTACTTGCTAAACCGGCATAATCTTTATTGGATTAAACGCGCTGCAGGCTGCTTAACTTATCCTAGTTATTTAAAACATAATAGTATTATACTCAAACATGCACGAAACACAGACTACACAGCGCAGAATTAAAAGAAATAATTCAAATTAGGAAAAGCATCACTTTTACGTAATTTAAATTTCGAACATAAAACTTCAATAATTCTCTATGAAAATGCGTTATTGGCGCCTTTTTAATTGGTTGTACCTTTTCCCTCCTGAATGTAAGTACCTACTTACCTCTTTTCTTTAACATTTTGAATAGTTTCCGAAAACGTTAAAACATGACATAACTCTATTTTAATTGTCCCGAAAGAAATGTATGTGTCACCAAAACGGAACCATCTTGCCTTGAGTCTTATTTAAAATTCAGTCAACATATTAAGGTATATCGTATACCTAAGTGCATTGTAATTAATTAAAATGCGAGAATAGTCTTTGAAGAATGCCTGCAACATTCAAATTGGGCTCAAATTAATTTCGAAATTTAAAAAAAGTCAAATTCCAATGTTCCAATTTCAAGAACAGTCAGGGTTGTCAAAACAATGTTGTTAACATACGCGCAGTGATACGCGTCGAGGGAAAACGCATCGCGACAGCTGCGTTCCTGGTGCGACGAAAATACGCTCTAGGGTAGTTATAAAATAAATTATATCGATAAATTTTCCAGAACGGCTTACGTTATCTTACAATCGCATCCCACACCAGGGCCCCGATTTTTTAATTTCACCGATATGATTTAAGGTATTCGTATATGAAATAAATAAACAGGGCAAGTTAAATAAAACCGTTTAAAAATTTCGCATGCGAATTTCATAACGAGTTAATCGTAGGCAATTTGAACATGAAAATCAACCTTTGGCACTACAGTTGACATTTGTTACACACCCTGTATCGCCTGTTTTTTTTTCATAATTTTTTCTATTCAATTTTCAGATCTATTTATATTATGAGGCCAAATCCTTATTTATTTTTATCTGTCCATCGTCTCTACATTGATGATGAGTTTTGACAGATTTTTCTAGAAATATCCGACAGTATATCGATATCGAAGCTATGTATTTCCCCACACTACAATATAATGAAACAGTAAGGCACAGACCTAGAGATTATTGCACGGTCATAACCATAACTCAATTAAATCTTTTATATTTATGGCAATCGTTAAATCATCATATTGTAGCAGTTTATTAGACTACATCACGAATAAAACTTTTGTTCATCTGTTTTCTGCTCGCTAACGACCAGATTATGGATATAACAGCTATAGCTTAATTTGGCTATAATAATGTATTGTATGAGATTATCTTAGTATAAATGCTTTTGATAGATACTCGTATCTACTTAGCTGCCAGTAAGTTCACTTCGATACTATTAACATTCGATTCCTTACTCAAAACTTTAATTTTATAAGTTACGTGAGTATGGAGTAGGTACATATTAGACACTACGAGTAATATACCTACCCTTTATAACAAGAAACAGATAAGATTAGTCTAACGTGTTAAACCACTTTTATTTAGGGTAGAAAATTATAGGTTTACAGACGGATTACCCATCTGTAAACCTTGATAGTTGGTCATAATTACGAATGAAACTATTTAGTCAAGCGATTCTCAAAATATGTATTATCAAATGATTTGAAAGGTTTTAAGGGAATGCCAAATCCACGTTTCTCGAGGATATAAAATATAACACAAGTGTTCGTAAATAATTATTAGGTACAACTAAATTATCACCAAATCAAATTAACTTTTTTAATTATTTTCACGGAAACTACGTGATTTATCGTCACGATACCGATATACATATATTACAACCAGAACATTAATATTTATATAGACTGTAACTAGGTATTCCCGTCTCCCTTTCTTGACGCTACATACATGGACGATAAAGACTCAGAATATAAAAGAAAAGAATATAAAACCCATAAGTGACTATGAATACAGATAAAATTCCGAAAACTGGCAAGTTAGTACAATAACGAAAAACAATGCGTTTCGAATCGAACTGCATATAGAGCGAATTCAGCACATACGTCATTATTATGATTTTTATCACCTCAGCTGATTTCACGTGTATTTTCCACCGAACTTTCTGGACTACTGAATATCGAGTACAATGAAAATGAGCTGGCAACACGAGGCAATTATCCATTTGTATGTAATTACAGGCAACGTGCTGAATCGACCGCAATACGTTGATGTCGATAAAATTTTCCAACACTATCGAATTGTATCTATCCAAGTGCAGACTAATTTCAACTTTATATCGTTATAATTATGCAACAATATCGATTGTGTTTTAGTATCGAGTAATTCTGAGTATCGTACGTTCGATATTAGCTGTTGCTGTGATGAGCTTAAAGGCCAATTTTCATTGCAATTATCATCTGATTAACGATTACAGTTGAAGAGCAGTGACGTTCGCTTTGAAATTGGAACACAGTTTGCACTAGTTTGAGGGTAGTTTCGGTGTGTGGCAATGTTAAATGGAAATTGAATAAACGTTGATCAAACATTTTATTGATTATCTAATGCATTGAGTTAGGTATGAACTATCTACAATAGGTAAGCTTCCCTAAGCAAAAATTGAGGTCTACTTTTTGCTTTAGAGTCGCTGCAGCGCTAATATAGCCGTCTGATCAAACACTTTAAAAACAGCGCTGGGAAGTTTCAAGGTAGATATAATTTTTTGTAGCACCAAAAACGTGTACATAATTTAATTAGTATATGAATTTTATGAAATATGACCACCAGTCATTTGACAACTAGGTAGACTAGGGTGACCTACATGTGATTTTGTGAAGATACTCATAATAAAATTGGCCATACAAGAATTATGTCGTTATTTACTTTATTACTTTACTTTACTTTGTAGTTACCGAACTGAAGATTACACGTCGCTGCAAGAGCTTGACACAGACTAGGTAAGGTAGAGTTACTTAGATGTAACTATAATTCCTCAAAGCTTTGTCTACACGTCGATTCTAGTGAGCTAGTAGATATGACTTCAATGATATCAATTTATTGGACTAAATCTGTATTCTTCGTGAGGGGTCTTCTGAAGATTAACCCAGCCTCAGGGGTATGTAAGATTTTTACACACTTTAATACAGCCCTACTTACTTTAATTAAATACAGCACGAACTGAACAGTAAATGGAATTAATATAATTAATTTAATTTTAAGCTGCATTCCATTAGAAGTAATAGTCTGCACAGGACCTCATTTTGTTAATTCCATTAATTAATTTTACCTGTCCACAGAAACCACATTATGTGGTATTGTGGATTCGCTGTGGTTCATTGAATTAAATTTTTATTTTCACCGAATTTAAATTATACAGAATCCGACGTCGGAAATGGTATTTAGTACGAAACGCACGCCATTCCACAAACACAGTAGGTACCATACCAATCCACAATACCACAGTCAGGAGCGACGGTACTGGCAAACTACAGTATAATCTATAAATTTAATAAAAAACTCTTCGTTCTTATTGACTGACTGACAGACTGACTGAGCCCAGCCAAAACCGCTAAAGCTAGAAATTTGAAATTTTGACAGTAGGTGATTTTTATAACGAAGACATCCACGAGAGGTTCCCGAGCTATATCCATGAAAATTGATATTTGTGCTATTAGTCTATACTAATAATAATAATATTATAGAGAGGAAAGATTTGATTGTTTGTTTCTTTGTATTGAACTAGTGGACGCTTCGCTACGGGTGACATAGGCTATGTTATATTTAAAAAATTAGGGACCCTGACTAAAACTTACTAAAACCAATTATGTAACCCAAGGTGTATCATCATCATCATCACAACCCTTTCAATGTAGTTCACCTCTTTGGAGGTATCAATAATGTTGTAACTATAAATAAATAAAATACAGCTTTTGTTCGTTTTAGCCTGCGTCACTGCACAAAAATAACAGGCAAATTTAGTTGTTCCTTAAATTCCCAGTAGTAGATCAGAATCTGGATTAGTCTCACCGCCTGGGACCTAAAAATAACTGATGAAAAAAAAACATTGTACCTATTAAGAACCACTGCCTACCTATTCGGGGAAATTCAGGCGTGACTAAAGTCATGTTATGGTATGTTTTCACTAAAAATTAAAATGTTTTTCCATGACGTTTTCCTATAACGGTTTGTCGTTATATTTTCAAAGGATACCATCGTAACCTTAACACACCTGGCCATTAATTCCCAGCGCCGCCGCGGGCGCTAAAAATAGAGTTTCAAAGGCCCAGCGCTGATACGCCACTTGTGCACAAAGGCGATGCGACAAACATCGTAAACGGTTACGACTAAAATTAAATCGTGAAATCTTCAATCAAGGGGTGACGGAGAGTATTTTGGGGTCGTTCGATATCTTCGAGTCGTTCGTCGGGGTTATTCGATAGTGAGGTATCCCGCCAGGTAGGCAATGTGAGTGTGTATGTGTGTCAAGCCAATGGTAGTTTGTGTAATGTGTTCTTTTATTAATTTAATATACATATTTACAATATACTTATAGAAAATAAATCAATCCTAATCGTTTTTATTTTTCTTGTAGAAGGATGTAAATTATTGGAATATATAGTAAGATTTTAAATAATTATTCATAAATATAATAAAATAGGTAATAAATGTATAATAATAGATTTTTAAAAATTTAAATGGATGTTTATAGATTATTATTTTATTCTCTGATATAAATAAATCATTAATTACAATACTACATGAAAAGTTTTACAGAAAACACTGGTCAGAAGAAGAAATATTATGTCTCAGACGCATCGCGTGAGTAGATCAGCCTGCCTTTGTGTGCTAGAGTAGCGAAGTTGATCTGTGGGCTCGCCAGCTCAAGGATATGTTTGTTGAGCCATTTCCATTGTGATATCCTCGCTAGGGACTGTATCTAACACAATTGGCTTCCTCACAGAACCGAGTGCATATTGTATGTAAGGGCCCATGGGATGGACCAATTCCTGCGTATCTTATTCCTTCTTCGAGACAAGACTAAGTTCAATCTTCAGGGTATTTTTCATTGTTTCCCAGCTTATTATTCTGGATTTGTACATGGCGTGTGGTAATGGGCTCATCACCATTTACATGAGACATAAATATAACTGGGGAAAAGTGGGTGTATCTGTGACACAACCCTTTCTTTGTCCCACTATTGGGAACGGTTCTCCTGTCAGAATAGGAGGGATTAGGCCTTAGTCCACTACGCTGACACGTAGTGGACTAAGGCCTTAATAATCATAAGACTAAGGCCGCGGATTGACAGACTTCACGTCCCTTGGAGAACGTTAGGAAGAACTCTTAGGCATGCAGGTTTCCTCGCGATGTGTCTTTCACCGTGACAGCAAGTGACGTTTAATTTCTTAAATCGCTCATAACTTAGAAAAGTCATGGGTACTAGTTAAATTAAGAGATTCTGATAATAAAGCCTGATTTTTATTCCTTAGAAGTCTTTCTTGTTATAGCCGAGGATAAGTGGTTAACGATAAATTCAGCAGTTAGCAAGAAACTAAAACAAACACAAAATTGTGTATTTTTTGGTGACGCAAAAATTCCACCGCTGACAAAAGATCAGTTCAAGTATTTTGCGTTGCGTTTGCATGAAGAGAACGAGCTTTCAACGTTAGCTTTGGTAGAAAGGAACTGCAAAGGAAATAAATCAGCTGTTTACAAGAAACTGCTAAGTGTCGCTTGGCAGGATTCACGCCTTACGGCGTCGACGCTGTGTCAACTCGATTTGCGACCATTATTCACTGAGTACTAGACTACTTGGTTAGACTGTCAGCGCAATAGTGGTCTAGTTCTCTAGGTTCAGTTCCACAAGTTCACGACACCACAACCCTTTATTTGTCTCATTTTTGGGTTCGGGTCTCCTTTTGGAATGGGAGGGGTTAAGCCTTAGTCCACCACGCTGGTCAAGTTAGGATTGGAAGACTTCACATGCCTGCGAGAACATTATGGAAACTCCCAAGCATACAGGATTCCTCACGATGTTTCCTTCACTATTATAGCAGGTGTCATTTAATTTCTTTAATCTACTTTTGGGTTTTTCTGACATGAAATGCCCGCAACAGGCTCATAAATATGTATCTGCAAAATTAATATATCCTGGCCTGTATTCGAACCTGGGATTCGGCAATCAGGATCACTCACCACCGCGCCTCGGTGTCGTTAAATGATAAAAATTTAATTAATTCATAAAAAGGTATAACGAAGAGGTTACAGTTAATACGAGAAATTAATACTCTGAACTAACTGACGTCAGTGATTTAAGCATAATAAACAATCATTGAAATGTATAAAAATATTTGCGATGCAGACTTTCACAGAATCTGTAAGCAGGCTTCGGTTACAGGTAATCTCTATGAAATATTTACCTTATGAATCGCCTTAACATCACCACAAAAAATATCACCACCTTTGAGAATGAGCCCTTCTATTTATAAAGTTACCGTCCAAAGATCGTCACGAGCGAGTGTTCAGTGAATTTTGAGCCAAGTTTGTCTTCTAAATCGCATTCCTCTGGGCCAAGTCCGTCCAAGAATTATGGTTTCACGTCTTATTTGATGAATTCAGACGTACCAAGTCGGCCAGAGTGACTTGGACCGTCTTTTACACGTGTTGTTGGATTACGAAAAGAGTTGTAGGGAAATGATAGGTCAATGTATACTGGGTACAGGTCTTGGCGCCTGCTATATATGTGACTGAGCGAGTTCTTTTTAACTTGTAGTGCAAAGGATATTTTACTTTGGCTCTGTAAACAACATTGTTTTTGGCTTCTTAAGGCAAGTATTAAGGCTTAGATAATATTATACGTTGCTTACGTGCAACTTAGTAAAGGATTACTACAGAAATCCTAAAGGCCTCCATCAAACGTTTATTATCTGATGACAGTCTGACGAAAAAGATCAATGAAATCTAACTCATATGCACTTACTTTATCGATGCGTATACGCAATTCTATAACGACCGTTTTTACGTGTATTATTATAAAAAATCATTAAACAATCAGTTATTTACGTCCTACATTCCCAAATTAATGTAGCTACTATAATATGACTTGTAAAACTAATAGAAAAACCAACATGTTATAAAATAAGCTGGCTAGTTGACGTTTTGACGTGACAACGTCTTATAAATTGGTTTGCCGGGTGACACTTCAAGAAACTGCGTTACGCTCCGCTCACGTTATGCGCTCACAATGAGAGCGAGTGAGAGGCACGCGTCCCTTCCACTCGGGCATGGTTAGCCCGCCTAAGAGCGAGAGAGACGATACGATACGAGACGATACTACTATACGAATGAATATTCACATTAAAATTATTTTACCACTCAAAGTCGTTGTCACGTAAAACTTTCGCCCGTATACCGACTTTACAGGCAACCAATATTTTTTTTTTTAATGCTTATTTTATCAATTAAGAAATAACTCTGCTGGACTCTTTCTTTATTCTTTCTTTTAGAAAGTACAAAAGACAATACATTCCAACTCACACTTCACTGTAAAGAATGAATGGTACTTACTTAGTTCAGTGTGATAATGCAAAAGTAAAAAAACTCGAAATACTTTTCGCGAAAAAATACGTATTGAAGCTCAAAGAAAATTGTCAACAAAAGTGGAATCGGTCCATTGAAAACACCAATCAGTTGATTGAACGGAACACCCATTCACTTTATTACAATGAAGAGTAAAACCAGCAAGGAACCGCAAAAATCTGAAAGCATGAGAATAAAACGGAAAATATAAAACTCGCTACTTTTACAATCATTATTTTGCATATTGCGACAATTGAGCTTGTTTAAAATATTAATAAAGTTTGTAGAGATTTGCTGCCGCTGTAACCCATAGATGTCCCACTGCTGGACCCGGGTCTTCCCCACAGACACAGCTGTGTCTAGAGCATACTCCACCATGCTGCTCCAATGCAGATTGGCGGAGATTGAGATTGAGAATGGTCAATGGAACTCAGTTTGTAAGCTTTAGATTTTATTACGAATATTAGTTGTAATGATTTAATAATATTCCAGTGAAACGAAAATGCCGCATAGGCTTTTTGCAAGGCGTAACATTACCTAGATGCAGCAAATCGAATCGCAAGGCATACGCAGATTTATCCTACAAGAAACAATATTGCAGAAATCACCTTTTAACACGCTTCGATTAGCTTGGTATGTAGGTATCTATAAATCTCTAGGTACCTATATAATGCGGTGACAGTCCAGTCGCTATCGAACTCGCCTCTCACTCAAGCGGTCCGGGTTCAAACCTAAGAGACATGCACCTATGACTGTAAGTAATGAGCGTTATAAGAAGATATGTGTCTCTTGCTTTAAGGTGAAGGACACATCGTGAAGAAACCTGCATGCCTTAGAGTTCTTGCAGAGTCTGCATGCAGAAAGACCGTTGGCGCAATCGGTAGTAGACCCTAGTGTCTGTTCTATAATATCTATTAAATGTATATCAGTCTCTGACACCCATAGTACAGGCTCGCGCCTAATTTAGGGCAGATGTCCGTCCATGTGTGAAAATGTCAATACAACGTTATCTGCTCGCATAGAAACGCTCTGCGTCGCTCAAATAAATTCAAATGAAACTGAACTCGTTGTCACCCTAATTTAATCATCTGAAGACTTAATAACAATTTCATTCCGCGTCGGTATGACACCCGATGCCTCATGCAAGACGTCTGTAGGGTAGTCAGTACTGTTAAAATATATTCATACGAGCAACCGTGTCTAAACACATAAATCAACAGTGCCTAAGGCAGCTTATTAATATTTGCTCTGTCGTTGACATAGTGCTAATGCTGGAAGTGACAAGGGTAATTTGTTATAGGTGCGGTTGTAGGGTTATTTTGTTGAGCGGCTGCTAGAATTAGGGCTTAGGGCCTGAAATATTCCGCGTATTCACGGTTGTTCATATGCGTATGAAAATAAATTGCTGAGAATTATATGCGATTTTTTGTTTTTGTTCAACATGAAATACTAATAGCCTAAATGGTATAAAGTTTATAGCAAAGAATACCTACTAGATTAATTAAAGTGTAAACGATCTTATTATGAAACTGCATTATTTAATGAGACTTTTAAACCGCGCAATCAGATTATAGTGTACATTAGTCGAAGCTGTATAAAATATTTTTTTCACTTATTTTTAAAATTGTTCCAGTAGGAAAAGTATACCTACTAATAAAACCAGACTGAAAACATCTGCTCGTGACTTTGAAATGACGACTAATTTCACTCTCGGGACATCTGTGACGTGAACATGAAATGAACATAAGTGAGATCATATCTGAAACGCAATTGTGGCGCTGGGCACTCCGGGCAGGCACGACGATTGTACAGTCAGCTACAAAAAAATGGTGTACAGTTCTTTTACGGATATAAGATACCGCCTTTGACATCTGTGATAAACTCAGAATCAGTAAAGAAGCTGGGAATGTTAGTCTGGGAGAGTTAACTGAAACATTATTCAGTCCTGTTAAGATAGTCTTTCGAACTAAACAGCAGTACATAACTGCTAAGTAAGTAAGCCTGTCAAAATGTCAGTTAGCCTGCCAATGTGTCAGTTAGCCTGTCAATATAGTCCGCCATATCCAGTAGCTCTACAATATTTGAGAGCAACCAACAGTTATGCGTCGCGATGTTACAAACTTATACACTAAGAGCTCCAGGCAATATTGGGGAAGGTCTAATGCCTATCTTCCATCGGATTTCAATCGCATAGCTTATGTCTAGGGGTTGCCATCGTAGGGATTTATTCAAATCGAGCTCGAATAGAAACTAGCTCACCGTTAAATTGAATTTTAAAATTCAAATTTCCTCGGTAAAATTAAATCGCACTTACCTCTGCAGAAATGAAGAATTTCTCAAAGCACGTAAAGTCGTCCTCCACAAAATCGTCCATCGAACATGCATCATATCGAGTATTAATTTATAAAAAAATGTCAATAGTATGTAATCAAATCAACCTTGTACAAAATGTATCATTAAACATCCACAATAAATAAATTTGTATGTAAATAAAAATAAACTTATACATCTGTCACTCAATTTTTAAGAAAGGCAGCGAATGGATTTATATATAAATAAAACCCTCTAATATATTTTTATAGTAAAGTATACCCTGATTTCTGTACATGGAATACGTCGCGATTCGTGTATAATGGACGCTAGCCATTATGTTTACTCACGTCATTGCGAAATGCGTATTTACACAGGAACGCGGACGGTTTGTCTTATGCCACATCTATGTAAACGGGAGCTTGAGTAAACGTTGTAATCTCTATAGATGAGCTCACCTGTTTTGTTGCTTACCATATGTAAGAACAAATGATAAAAAACCTATTAATCCTATCGATCATGTCATAACAAAAATCAATACATTTTTGTACCTACTGGTTTTTGTTTGGGATTTCTACAGACAGGACGCAAAAAAAACATTCAGTTAATTTCATAGGAATAAGTACAACAATGTATGTTTGTATGTATATAATAATATGTATGCTATATATATTATATTATATACATTTTTATATAAATTTAATACCATTATTTTGTTTCCTCGTTAAAACTATTACGCCTACCTCCATTTGTCTTATAATAATATGCCATTTGGCATTAAGTCAGTTTATTTTAGATGATGCAATAAAAGTTTAATAAGTTAATAAATATAGTATTAAAACAATAACTAACATTACCTAGTAAAAATGCATGGAAAAATAAGTTCGTGTATAAAACCTATGTAGGTTTAAGATACGATTTAAAAACGTTTCTTGATCCATTTGCATGGTCTTGACTGTACCCGAAGATGACTCTATTAGTAAGTGTCCTGTGGTAACAAAGCGACAATATGGTTGCTATTATTAAAACCATTTTATACGTTATTATTTATATGCTTCTATCCCGAGACTTGTCTAAGAAAATGCTGGCTAGCTTAGTGGTCCAAGAGCTGGCATCAATTTTTCGGTAGGTATTTGAGGCAAGCTGAAAACTTGTCAACGTCTCTCCTATTATACCCCAACACGGAACTGCAGACCTGGCTGGTGAGTAGCGGGACAAAATCAAAACCTATATAAATTTAAAAAAAATTATGTATTATTTTTTAAAAAAATATGTATTATTTTTAACTGGTGAAAAGTGGTGTACTAAATACCTCTGCCTAGTCCTTCGAGGTAATGAGGCGTGATGTTATGTAACTAGTATGTATATGATAGAATAAGCGACCACGAGCTTCAGAGGCCCACTTAGAAACACAATATAAATAAATTTCAACGTAATAAAGAAGTAAAATACGAGCCAACATGCTATGGCCCCATTATTTGCTCTATGAATAGTAATGTCTATGGTTTGTCCGCCAAATGACTTGGGTCATTTAGCTTGTATCTAGTTCACAGAATAGATGGCAAAACAAAAGCGAGGTATTCAAACGAGGGAGCGATTACCGTTAAATTACACGGTGTAGTTGAGTAAAAATTCTTTTAGGTTTAAATGTAATAAGGATATTCATGGGTATATCATAACATTAAGCCTGTGTTTCCCGGAAGGGGTGGGGGACGGAGATATGTTACACTTAGGTTATGGATCCCATGTAATAGTTACTGCGCCTATAGCCTTACAACGAACGTAATTTTAAACCCTATGGCTAGTTACAACTGAGATTTTTAAAAGAATCTTCTTCTTAGTCGGACACTCTTGTCAGAGTGGTCGTGGTTGCGCTGACGAGGTACACGGTGTGGTGTTCGGTGGGTCGTTAACATTTCCGAGGGTAGCTCTCCTGGCGATGTGCTTCCATTTCTGACGATTAGAGGCGTCGCGAGTACACTGGACCATGGTGGACTCAGTAGCTTTTTTGATTACGTCTATCCAGCGGGTTGGCGATCGACCGCGTGCTCTCTTGCCTTCCACCTGGCCCTGCACTACCAGTCTCTCTATCGAGTTCTCATTTCTAGAGATGTGACCAAAGAACTTCAGTATCCGTAGTTGCACAGTTGACGATAGTCTGTCTTTAATACGAAGCTCTTTGAGAATGGATACATTGGTGCGAAATGCCGTCCATGGGATCTTTAGGAGGCGTCTCCAGCACCACATCTCTAATGCATCGATTTTACGGCGATCCTGCAGTCTCAGAGACCAAGTTTCGGCTCCATAGAGAAAGATTGGAAACACAAGGCATTTCATCAATCTGACTTTAGTCTTCTTGGTAATTCTCCTGTCCTTCCAAATCTTTCCCAGCCGTTCTACTGTAGATCTGGTGATGGCGCACCGTCGTCTGATCTCGTCGCCACATCCTCCACTACTTGATATAGTAGAGCCGAGGTATATATAGTTCTGTACCACTTCGCAGTTAGCTATGTTGTGTACGTTGGTTCCACTTTGTTCAGCCCGGTCTACTATCATCATCTTCGTCTTGTCTCGGTTGATAGCAAGTCCGAATTGGAGGCTGGTACATTCTAGACGGGCCAGAAAGTTTTCCATGTCTTCTCTAGTCTGTGCGAGAAGGGTAGTATCATCAGCGTATCTGAGATTATTTATCACGCGTCCCCCAACCGATATTCCTTTGTCCCAATCTTCCAAAACAATGCGCATGATGTACTCTGTGTAGGTGTTGAAGAGTAATGGCGATAAGATGCATCCTTGTCGTACACCGGCCTCAGTCTTAAAGTTACTTGAAAGGGTATCATCTACTCTTACCGCTGCAGTACCGTCTTCATACAGCCTCCTCAAGAGAACAATTAGATGGGGCGGTACACCCATTTCCGCAAGTATCTTCCAGAGGTGTGTCCATATGACCGTGTCAAATGCTTTGCGAAAGTCCACAAAGCATATGTAAAGGGTTGTATTGAATTCTCTGGCCTTTTCAATAATCTGACGCAATATTAAAATTTGTTCGCGAGTGCCTCTTCCCTTAACAAATCCGGCTTGCTCGGGTGCGATTTGCCTTGAGAGGTAGGCCAACAACCTTGTGTTAATTATGTGGAGCATCACCTTACTTGCATGAGATATTAAGGATATGAGTCGGTAATTGTTGCATTTCTTGGTGGACCCTTTTTTATGCAGTGGAATAAAAATGGATTTCGACCAGTCATCAGGCCATATTCCGGTCTCCCATATTTTACTGCAGATGGTATATAAGACATCGACCCCAGATTCTCCCATCGCTTTGAGGACTTCAATTGGAATTTCATCGCAGCCTATGGCTTTATTGCATTTGAGATGTTTAATTGCTGCTCGTACTTCATCCCGCATGATGTCGGGTTCACGGTCACGTATGTTGTGGGTAGAACATGTGAAGCTTGGTGCGAAATTGCTGGAAAATAGTGATTGGCAATATTCCTTCCACACATTCACAATGTCCTTTATCTCCGTAACCGTTGTCCCAGCGGAGTCCTCAATAGCCCAAGTCTTAGGTTTAAATTGGCGTGTTATGTATCGTACCTTATCATGCATATCTTTGGTTTGATATTTATCGGAGTGCTGTTCCAGTTCATCACATATCTTACCCAGATAGTTATTGCGGTCACGTCTGCAAGCAGCTTGTATGATAGCTGACTTGGCATTTAGCTTCGTAATGCTAGCACCACTGGCTTTAAGTTTTCGGCGCTCTTCAACCAAATGCCAGGTGTCTTCCGTCATCCAATGCTGTCGTTTTGGTAAGACGGTTTTCGGCTGTGACTCTGCAAACGCCTCTGCAATATATGTCTTTGTCGAGGTCCACAAAAAGTTAGAGTCGTTGTTTCCGACTCCTGCTTTCCATGCGGCATGTCTGCTCTGTATCGAGGTGGCGAATGCCTTTGGATCTTTTACCTCCATTCTTCTAGGAATTTTAATTTGTCTTGCTCTCTGCAATTTCAATCGCAGGTTTCCAATGAGCAGTTGATGGTCGGAATGACAATCAGCACCGGGTAAGGTATGCGTATTGGTTATTGAGCTTCTCCACCTGGTTCTAACCAATATGAAATCTATCTGATTGCGGTGCTTGCCATCAGGGGAGGTCCAGGTATATAGGCGTCTAGGATGGTGTTTGAACATCGTGTTTGTTATGGCCATGTTGTTGTCGGCAGCAAACTCTATGAGTCGCTCACCCCTTGGGTTACGAACACCATGGCCATAGTTCCCAACAATAAAAGAAGATTACCATTTAAAAGAATATTACCAAAGTATTCATTCCGTATTTGCATCCATCTCTTCCGTAACGTCCATAGCCCAATGTAACGTCCATAGCTCAATGTAATGTCCATAGCCCAATGTAACGTCCATAACCCAGTGTAACGTCCAAAGCTCAATGTAACGTCCAAAGCCCAATGGCTCGCGTCGTATCAATGTGATGGACAAAGGTAAGCAACGACGGGCGTGGTCAATTTGTGGGTGGGTTGTTGGGTGGATCGCTAGTGGCAAAATTGCATGGGCGCTACCGTGCTTCGGAGGGCACGTTAAGCCGTCAGCCCTGGTTGTGTTTAATGGTGAAAACAATCGTTAAGCCTTGTCGAAGACCTCGTGGCTTGAAAACATTCGACACAGGGTTTGCCACTAACCCCTCCACCAATCCGCATTGGAGCAGCGTGGTGGAGTATGCTCTAGACCTCGCGCAGCAGTGTCTGTGGGGGAGACCCGTGCCCAGCAGTGAGACGTCTATGGGTCGAAGCGAGGTACAGACCATTTGTAAATTAGCTAATAATTTTTAGATACATTTTAAGTATCAAGGGATTAATAATGTAATGCAAAATTTCACTAACCGTTATCTACGCACATACCTACGCTTCAACTTATTTACCTACTTGTGGAAATCAACAGGCTAGTTTCCAATGAAAAGACAATGTTTTAAAAATGTATTTATTCTTCATTTTATAGTGCTTCTCATATTTTTAAACTGAACCAATTGGGTTCATAATTTTTATTACAATAGTGATGCAACTTTCGAAAATATACAATGCATTAATAAACAATATTCCAAAAAAATAAATATCACAAAACAAAAAATGAGACAACTAGGTTTTATGACTCTGTCAAAAAAACTGAACAATTTGTGGTGCGCTTATTATTCGGTTTCGCCGAATTTACTCGCAGTTTGTATACAGTGACTGTTGAGTGGGAAGTAATAAGCATATTATAAACGCGCCTTTACACAGGAATCAGGGTGTCCACACATGACCGTTTTTTACCGAATTTGTGACCGAAACTGACTGCTTGTGAAACCAAAACTCCCTAGATTTTCCTATCATGAATGGGTATGGAGAGAGGAAGGTCGATAATAAATTACTTCCTCACCGACATAACTTTAGAAAATCAGTAACTAAACTTAAGGTTAACTTATGTCGGTCAGCGGTCAAAAGTCATGTGTGAATCCAACCTGATGCTGCAAGTACCGTGCGGGAATAAAGCCTACTGCCGAAGCATAATATTTACTGTCGCTAACTGGACAGGGAAGCCATAAAAGTCATTAAATACAATAAAAGTCAAAAAATTTCCGTAAGTTCTTAATTACTTGATAGTATGATCAGTCGATTTTAACAAGTATTAGTACTCCAAGTAATTATTATGACTCTCAGTACAGGATACAGATATAGGGAGTTATGAATTTTTAAGTTTTAATACAGTCATTATTATCATTCATCCTGTTCGCGTTTTTAGTTTTAGTCTGTGGCTATTCCCAGTATTGTTTAGCGTTAATCAGTAAAAATATATACCTAGCTAAACACTGTAGCTGTAATAAATTTACAAATACAACTTTAGGACAGAATTAATTTAAGTAGGTACCAATAATAAAAATACAAGCGGCAAGAAAGTAAAAATAGTATTACATTAATTTTAAATGCAATGCGGATAAATTTAACGTGATATGATTATAAAATTCCACTTATTCAACTATTTTTGATTCGTTTACCTAATTTTTACAATATCTACATATTAATCGAACCAATTTACAACTTTCCTTAATGATATATTTTACATAATCAAATGCTCAGTAATAATTTGATTGTCAATTGTAATAATTTTAGGACTAGTTTGAAATAACTTACTAGGACAAAACCGCTATGACTAACTAACATTATGGTCACGAGAATTTTGTACAAAATAATCTACAACAGAACTTCGTGTCAATTCATTATACGGCAAAAAGTGCCGCTTACAAAATTACGAGATGATAAATCTAAATAGGAGGGTTTCCTCTAACTACACTCTTTTATACAGTCTGTAGAAATATAGAAACTACGAGGATTCTTAGTCTTCAGTTTGACAGTGATTCGACGATATTATTATAGAAGAAGGCGTAGGAGACCGTACTGAATATCAGTGAAGAATAGGCCTAATAAAAACCTAATAAATGCTTCCATACAATACTGCCGTGACAATTATGGCACGGACCACTGAGTCAATTCACTATCACATTCACGACATTGGAATTTCGGCTGACAAGCGATGCCTCGAAGACGCTCTGGTGCCGCAAGTGCCGCAGGTATTGTTGCTGTACCCTGAGTCTGAGCCGAAGGAGGAATCTCCGCTCGGAGGCTTCGGAGAGGCCCTCGGTCCTCTCCAGCACCCCATGCCGGGTAAATCGCCTCCAGGCCACGCACCACCTCCCATGGGCATCGGGCCAGACGGTCTCGCTCCAACTGTCCCGACTTGCGGATACAGTCTCAATAGCGCATCTAGCAGAACTCCTTCGTGGAACTCCGAAGGGTCTGGCGGATGGACGTGTCTTGGGACGCGGTGTTGCGCTCGCCTCCGCTCCAAGGACTTCGGTCTTCTGTCTAATCGCTGATGCCGTTGCCGATGTGGCAGCGACTGCGGGGCTGGCGGCCGTGAACAGGTTCGGCAGGGCGCCGCTTCGCCGACGAGGCTCAGCTCGTCTTCGGCGAAGTGGTCGTCGCTGTGGATGGAGTCGTCAGATCGGTGAGGCAGCTCTTCGTAAAGAGGCGCTCCACACGCGTCGCCGCCACAGCTGTTGCCGCCTCGCCACGAGCCGCCCGTGTCGCACACGAAGACGCGTCCCTGGCAGTTTGGCCTCTTCGTCTCTACCATCTGGAAATCAAAAGACTTCTGTTAGTTCCTGTTAAAAAAAAACTACTTACAATATTTTCGGGATGCAAGTAAAAATTTGAAAATGTGTGGCAATAAGCTCAATTACAGGCGTGATTTACCTATGTTATGTACGAATAAGCACAAACTCTGTTTGAGCCTAAAACAGTCACCTACGCGACTCTTTGGAGTCAGCCACTACGGCCACATAATGGCCATGTTAATCATAATACAAGCTCAGCTTTTGTCCAGCTCAAGAAATATCAAAGTATATAAGAATTAGGTCTGGCTTGGCTCTAAAGACTTCCAAGGTATTCACTGATATCCCTCCTTTCAGGTCGGTGCTTCAGGGTGGGGCCAATGAATCAGTTCCGGGCACGGCACTGCTGACTTCGATCACCTCTAACCGCCGATATGGCCAAGGCGGCTGGCGAGGTAGATCCAGCAGGTACTCGTAGAGAAGCGCTGGTGCTTATGATTCATAAGGTATGAAATAGCTCACTACTAATTACCTCTAATTGCGGCTCCATGTCAGGCCGGTGCGGCAATGGGGGCCTGCGAGGCAGGTCTTGCAGGTACTCG
This sequence comes from Carterocephalus palaemon, assembly GCA_944567765.1. Lineage (NCBI taxonomy): Eukaryota > Metazoa > Arthropoda > Insecta > Lepidoptera > Hesperiidae > Carterocephalus > Carterocephalus palaemon. The sequence continues at coordinate 9,916,498 of OX155654.1, forward strand.
TAGAGAGGCGCTGGTGCTTATGATTCATAAGGTATGAAATAGCTCACTACTAATTACCTCTAATTGCGGCTCCATGTCAGGCCGGTGCGGCAATGGGGGCCTGCGAGGCAGGTCTTGCAGGTCCTCGTAGAGAGGCGCGGGAGGCGCGCGACGCTGCGACCCGCCGCCCTGGCCCGGCGCAGACGACTTTGACGGCATTAGGTTGTTCACTTTCCGCTTGTGCCTGGAGACAAAGAGGAAAAGTTAATGCATGTAGAATAGGCGGGTTAATTTAATCAAACCGATTTATATTTTAATCTCCCTTGCAGTAGGTATTCTCAGTCATAATTAGGACAAAAAAATATTTAGTTGATAAAATTTAATTCTACATTCGCATATTTTTATGAAATGTATGCTTTTCCTGACAAGGGAGCGAATATGCTATTGATAAGATGTCTATTCACTCCATAACCCTTTTAAGCAGACTCCTAGTTAGGCACGGATGTATTGCAGTGTTATTAATGCAAAAAATGCAATTTTCGTTAATTATATTTTAATCTGGCATCTCACTCTCAGTTCCAACCATGATTTAGATTAGGTTGGTAGATCTTGTCCGATGTCATCGATGGGCGTTAATTATCCCCAATTAGGCTTGTACCTTCAGGTTAATTTCAGACTGAAATCAACTATCACAACTACGAGTATCACTCACAAATCAATTAGGAAATAATCATATTGAAGACAAAACAAGCTTGGCTGTTCGACATGTCATGCTTATGCAACGTCATACCAGTATTTTGCCGAAGGGGTAGAATGTTGGTACCTACATAGCACCCATTATATACCATTTATGATCCCATGTATGTATTCCTATAGCCTCTTGCTCATGCACTACGCACAAATCTAGACCCCGTGAAGAATATTGAGAAGTTAAAAAAATCCAATAATAGATAGATAGCGACCTGAGATCGACCCCAGTTAAGTTAGCTTATCTAGCTCGACCTTAGCTATTACATTATAAAAATAAATTAAATTGACATAAACCCACACATTGTATATCAAGAATATAAAATAAAAATAGCGGTTATTATACAATTGAATGAAACCTCTACATACCCCGCGTGAAGTACTCGTAGGTAGAACCAGGCAATTATCGAATTAAATCTTACGAATAGCGTGCGCTATCTTCCCAAGAACGGAAGTCATACGAGTGAACTATACGTTTGTTATTACAATAAAATAAACAGACAATCGGTTTCCTCGACGAGGACTATTATTATTGTGAAGCAAGCATTATTACAGTGATCGTTGGTTTATATTGCGTGGCTGTTTGGCCACTTATCAAGATATCTCTATTAATATACGTCCGTGGCACAATACCGTATCGGATCTACCATATTTTGCGGTAGGGATCCCGTATGCTATCTAAATGATTTTTAATAACACTGAGTGAGACGTAGTGTGGATACGACTTTCATATAGATTTCATTTTGGTTTTAATTTGTGATCGCTTCAAGATTCAAATCATTAGTTCCAAGAGAAACGAAGGTACGACGCGTTACGTACTCGTACGTTAAAGATCAGCTTTCAACTATGTACACTAAACATTAATAAATTTCAGATGGGATCAATTCTATTTATCTAGTTAATTGGACTATGTCCATATAATGTAAGGTCAAAGTCCCTTAAGGACTAAGATTATAGAAAAGTGTAACTGACAACCCCACCTTTCCATCCCGAAAACTAATAGCTTTAATATCTAATTAATTTGACAATTTTCACACCAGTACTAGTAGATTACAGAGGTATATTACCTATGAACTAACTAACTTTAGTATTAGATTAGAACTAACTATTAGTATTTACCTATGAACTAACTAACTACTAAATATTACACCTCAGGAATGGAAAATGAAAATACTACACACAAAATACGTCATGCTACAATCAAACAATGTAGTCAATTTGCCCAGTATTGTTTATAAAAATCATCTTTTATCAGAGATATGTAAGCGTCGGTAATATCCATATCATTTAATCCTCATGATTCCCTTTACTCACTACTACGTTTTCACCGCGATCCCATATTACCCGTAATGATATTAAGGAGTTATTATAAATCGATTAGATACGCCAATTTCACAGGTACGGTGGGTGCGGGCTGATAGAAAAAAAAATTTCGTTGGAAGCTTTTACTTGGTCTGTTTGAATAGAAATAAGGAGATAAGTAGTAATAAATGATGAGTGAAAGACTTCTGAACATACTATTATGATGCTTATTATTAAAAAATGTAAAGAAGCGGCACGGGCCTACGTGCCTACGGCCTACTTATTACCAACAATTTATGATTGAATATTTTTTGTCTAGGTTGTTACGCAATTTTATAATTACTTTATAGACTAAAGCACAGGGTGGCAGCGCCTTAAGTGGTGATATTTTTCAAAGTTTCGAGACGAGTTCCGTGCCCAACAGAGGGTCGAAGAAAGGGTTGGGTTGTGGTGGTGGACTTTTCTAAGTTATGTTCCTTATAAAATATTATACTAGTGGATGCCCGCGCCGTGGTATTTTAATCACAATAAAATATGTAATTGGATTAAATATAAATTTTTATTGCACCGAGGCGGGTACCTATATTACTACTACTGAGGACTACTACTATATACTACTACTATATATTCAACATTGTACCTACCTTAACACCATTGATCGTAAGTAGAGGAAATAAAGCTAAGCGCATAATAACAATATAACTTAGGCACACTATTCATTGTACATGCAAATTATTGTCTCCAACAGAATTAACTAGAACGTTAGTTTTATCAGGTATTAGAAAGGTTTATTCGACGTAAATCGAAGCAATTAGGTATTAAAGTGCTGTCACAAATGCAACATGTTGCTTTAGAAAAAACATGGCGACCAAAGCGGTGCGTGTCGACCACCCACGGTCTCAGCGCGCTCACCGCCCTGCGTATTGGCCTCTGATGCTTGTGTAGAAGGTAATAAACGTAACAGTCGAACGTAACCGGGGCAGTACCACCGCCCGCCACGGTACCTAGTACCATCTCTGCCGTGTAATAATTGTTTTAAAAGCAATTATGGTCCGGTTGGAAAGGTGTGGTTTCCGGTTACCTAACCTAATCTACTGTAGAAGTATAATGTAGATGAAAGTTTGGGAGTGTTATTCAGTAAATACTCAAAGATCCAACGATCCATTGAGGTCCCAAAGATCTCAAAAGGCCGCCTAAAAAAAATTTAGAAAACATAATTAAATAAAGCTACTAAGTTAAAAGGTTATTCCTCCTACATAAGTTGGAATGTGATTAGCCTTACCGCAATCTTATCCGAGTATTATCACAATTGATCAAAAACATATTTGATGTATTGCCATCCATTTATCAAGTGAATCTGATACGCGAAGATGAATACACGCCACTGTCCAATCTACATGGCAGCAGTATACCAGCCTACCTGCGATTGTTCAATGCTTATCTAATTTTTCAAGATAAAAGTCTCATTTCTATCTTAGACAGCATCTAAACAAACATAATAATGTAGCTTTACTGTATATAGAATAGGAAACTGATTCTTAATACCTGTATTTCGAACATGTGACATTTGTCAACTAATGTTATAAGTTATAAGCAAACTTTCTGTCTCATGTCGATAAATAAAATACGATAAATCAATGCACGTACAGACGGTTAGTAAGCTTCATATGTAAATAGTAATAATTTATTTTCTGATTTTTATCGATATCGATGCACTATTAAAATATTCAAAGGTTTTCGTAATTAATGTTCTTGATTATTTTAATCTCAGTTATAAGGGCCTTGACGAGGCTTTTAAATATTTTATTTATGACTATAGATATAACTTAAGATTTATATCTATGATTTTTATGAACTTTAAAACTCTCGACCTTGTTATAGAACTCCCACGCTAGAAATGTTTAACCATTTTAACCAACAAGTTACCAAAGAAGAATTAAAGTAATTAACAGCTCAAAATATACCTTCACGCTTGTTCTTGTTATCCTGACCTGACCACCCAAACTTAATACGACCACATACATAAAATGCAGGTGTTATCCAGCTGACAAAACAATTTAAACTTCAAGCGGAATCTTAATAACACAGTCGTTAAATTAATATAAGAATCAAGTTGATTGTATTTAATTTTTAATTTGATTTTTTATGGATTTAAAATAGCACCCATGAAAACTATGATTGACTTTGAACAACAGACTCTACTACACACTACAGTAGTAACTCTAGTAGGGACTTAGGACTTACTCTCTAGTGACAGTTCAAATCCTAGCCACTTGGCATAGATAATAACAATTAGTTTTATAAATTTTGTACAATTTTTTTGTTATTTAGAATTTTTATTTAGTGAATTAGTAAGGGGAACCGGGGAACACCCTTTAGTCCCGCTCAACAACACAGGAAAGGGGTTGGCTGAAAATCAGCGCTGCGCAGGAACCGCAGTCCTATCTCAGGTGAAGCTGAGCCAACTCCTGTTGTCCACTCAGCCTATTTTAAACATATTGTTTTTTTGTAGTAAGCACCTATTATATTGTCTGTGGCAATAAAAAAGTTTTAAAAGTGTTAAATCTATGCCACTTGGTAATTACTGCTGACATCCTTGGTTTTCAATACTAGTTTGGCTAATCAATTAGTATTATGGATAATATACTAAGCATGTAGAGAAGCAGCTACATTATTGTCAGTATATTCTTGATATAAAAGCTGTGTAGACTGTCAATTCAATACGTATAAGCTGAGACAGTTACCCTGGTAAGTCGCTAATTGGTTGCAACCGCGACCCACATTGATTGAGTGCTTCCATTCCTTACCTCATCATTGGGACGTGATACCCACCACATTAATACGGCCCGACAGACGCCAATCAATCCCATTAAGTGTCGGGTGGTATTAGTAACACGCGAATCGGTACCGGGTAACACGACACCGTAGCGGCACTAGCGGCATACACCGTCCGAACGAACGGACGCGTTGTAACGAAAATTATGGGCGCGACGGTTTATAGACATCCCGCGCTAATAGAGTGGAAACATCGGGACATAATGAAATCGACTTGACGGTAATGGATGGTGATCGCGCTCTCCCGATTTAGTAGGGATCAGTGCAGTATAATTCGAGGAAGAGAATCTTTGAAGAGGATTTTTAATCACGCTATTTGGAGGAAAATCTTGCAAAAGTTTACTTTGAGAAACGAAATAATTGCTAGAAAATTCGGAATATTAGTAAAGCCTTAATAAAAATATACGGAATCAATCCTTCCTGAACTTACAAATTTATGAACATTATAGAACTCCCACGTCTATGCAACACGCATTTATAGACTCAGATAAGTCAGCAAGCACGTCAGATAAATGATAGGCAGACGTTTATGACGAATAACTAAAAAAAATAACTACTTCATCATCATCATTAGTCTTTATTGGTCCACTGCTGGACCTAATAACTACTTACTAAGTATTAATTGATATTAACTACGAGTACGTGTTTTGTTTATTTTAATTTTAAGTTTATTGTTGTTTATTTTAATGAAATAATATATAAAAGTGACTTATATATTATTTCATTTAAAAAGGAAAAACCGGACAACTGCGAGTCAGACTTGCGCACGAAGGGTTCCGTACCATTAAACCATCTATAAAAACAGCAAAAATATCATGCTTGTTGTATGGGAGACCCCTTGAATTTTAATTTTTTCTGTTTATTAGTATTTTTTGTTATAGCGGCAACAGAAATAGGTACATTATGTGTGAAAATTTCAACTGTCTAACTATCACGGTTCATGAGATGCAGCCTGGTGACAGACGGATAGACGACAGCGGAGCCTTAGAAATAGAAAGGGTAAATGATTATTTTCATTCATTGTATTAACTAACATAAATAACTTCCATTTTCAAGTTAATAAACGGCATAGATACATTTTACGGTATTTTTTTTAACTGAAGTTCTGACATGCCTTTTTTGGCATGTTACTATTGTCATTTAAATGGAAAAACATTTTTTATGGATATGACTTACGGATATAAAGACAATTAGAGAAAAATAATAAACCAATTTAGCTAAAAGATCTTAATCCAAATTCAATTTACAATTCGAAAGAAAGTATCACATTATAGCTATAAAAGGTTTATTAATTTATTCAGAATAAGGGGGTTCATATTTAAGTATCCATTAACTCCATGGCCTTATCCATGTCTTTTTGATCTCGATGCTTCCATGACTAGTTCCTTATAAATACGTCAAGTAATCCTTCACTCATCTTTGACGGTGGTCCAATTAGTGTAACTCTTATCGACCGCTAATTCATAACAGTTGGTCGGGTCAACTCGGGTGGCGACTGGGAAAGTGTAAGACTAACCCAAACAGGATCGCATAAGCAATATGTACGTAAAAAGTTACTCTGAAATACAATAGTTAAAAGCAATGCTGTTAATATTATCCTTTTCCATTTTCCATTCTGCTGGAATATAACGCTGAATTTTGTGTGTGGTAATTACATATAATATTTTACATTCCAATAAAGTTTCAACACTTATATTCAACTTTATTGTATCTAAATCGATACCGATATTTGTTTGTTCTAGTTTTTGATCTTTTTTCAGTCATCTTTATAAATGACATTAAAATTCTTATAATATAATACATAATAACATAAATAAAATCGTTTTATTTCAGGACTACCTATTCTAATAGAAAATTATTAGTAAATCTTATAAATACTTTGTTAGTAATTGATATTTAAATCATACACATAAATTTACGTGTAACTTTGATCGTATTTTATCAACAGGTTGGACTTTACCAAGACATTATTTCTGATAGTCGCCGATATATACGCAATATTTACTTCATAAAAGAATGTTCACATATACGTAATAGAAATGGGATGCAAATACTAACACCGAAAGGTGTCAAAACTCCCAAACGTACAGTTGTCCGGTCCGGCATACGGTTCGAGGAAAGCGGATTAAATTACGAGCTAGATTGTACGATCGGCTGTGCCGGCACTGCCGACTGATAGCGTGAGGCTTAGAGCGCCCGAAAATATTCAGATTTATAGACATTCACGCCATCCTGCTGACGTGTTCGATTTGTTCTCGTTATACTTCGATCTTGATTTTCTTATTTTTTTAAGTGACTAGCTGCTGCCAGCTTGAAATTTATAGTTTATACTAAAAAATTATTGAAATTGATTTTTTTCATCCCAAGGGAACACAGTATCAGGATAAAAAGTATCCTATATGTTAATCCAGCGTGTCAGCTACCTCCGTACCAAATTTTATCGAAATTGGTACAGCGGTTTGAGCGTGAAACATACACTGATAAACAAACTGCTTACTTTTGCTGCTTAATTTTTAACTGTTTAGTTTTGATGTCGGTTTTTTTATATTTTTTAACCATGACAAGGAACCCCGGAACTTGAAGTCTAGTCTATTACTCACTGGACTAACATGGTACTTAATAACAAACAATGAACTAAAATAAATAGAAGTTTAGCAACGCAATGCGAATGTAAATTTGTATTGTAGTTTCAAGAACTGTACACTTTTAGTGCGTTTGAGAAATTATTTGCGTTCACGATGTCTCATATTTGCTAAGCAAAGCCCATCTGTTGCTGGCAGATTCGATGTACAGGTGTGAGATGAGTAAACTCAGGTATTTCATGTTATTTGCAGTTATATTTTACGTGTAAACGTTATCCTTATTAATATTTAAGTGGGAAAATGTGTTTGTTCGTTTGTTCTAATTCTCCTCAACCTAACGATAAATAGATGTGACTTATCTTGTAGTATAAATCCTTATGCTGTTCCCGTGAATTGGATAAATTTTGCAGATAGAAATAAAATCAAATTTGAAGCACAACGCAAATCAATCAAACACAATGCTGCTGCATTAGTTCTGGTAAACTTTAAACCGAAATAGTTTCGAAGTAAACAAGAAAAATCCAGTGACATTTTTCCCAATCCAAGCGCACTTGCAGCCAACCATTAATCTTCGGTTATAGACACTCCATTTGAGTTCGCCATACGTCACTTCCAAGACCTAAACATAATTTACACTGTATAGCGAGCATTTAATATACAACAAAAATAATTATGTATGAATTTACTTCATGTATATTTTACACTGTCTGGATCGTTGCTTCTAAGTTAGATGTTGTAGGTTCGATCTCCAGGTTAGGTAATTAGTATGAAATTCCCAGTGGTAGATCGGAGTCCAAAAAAATTCCTGGTGTAGGTATGGTAAGATCTAAAACTACCAGGAGAAAAGTTACACATCTCTGCGTTCGGGGAAATACTGGCGTATGTTACGAGTATGTTATGTATTTACTTAAATTAGATCGGGTAAAGAACGTTTGTGTATTTTACCTTCTTCTAATAATCAGCTATATTTTCCCGGGTACATACTTCCCTTTATTCTAGCGGGCCTTTCGTAACATGAGTTTTCTGCCAGAAAGAAAAAAAAACACGGCAAAAAAAGTTTTCTCACTCCCACGTTTTTTTACAAAATAGAATAGGATCAAGAGACATTTCTTTGATTTGTACCGTTTATGGCCATAAACTAAAATTGACTAAAATGTAATAAATTCTAATGTGTAAATTGGACAATATTGTAACAACCACCATTGCTTTCTATAATGTTCAATCTTCGATCAATAATGTGTTCAATAGACTGGAACGCATTGACCCGATGAGGCGGATTTACCGCCATAATTTAATTTAATATTCACTGTCAGAAATTGACGTGACGTCCGACACTGACACAGTTTTAATATCAAAAACGTCCGAAGTGCTCTTTGCACGAATGGATTTAAAAAAAAAACATAGTAACGTAAATTATGTTAAATGCTGCAACGGCACCCTTATAAATATACCTTTTTAACTTACTGAATTTATAATAATTATATAAAAAATTGGCTAAACGAAGCGTTGAATTACCGAGTATTCGTCTTTACCTGAGTCACAAAGTGCTTGAGGGACATAGCGTCGGCTAAGTGTGTAGCGCTCCAAGCAACCTTGGTGTGGGACTCAGCCTCAACAAGTTCACGGGGGTTTTAAGAGCAAAATTCCTTTGCTCTCAAGTTGGGAGGTAAAACAGTCAGCGCTTTTAGTTGATGTTAGGGGATGTAGTGCTCCGTGTCACCCTTGTCATAAAGGGTACATTAATTGGCTCGTTACCACACCAGTGCGCAGTAAACGTCCGTTCTCGCCCGTGGCTAATACGTGACTGTTTACCTCACTCCCGTGTGCCCGAGACAACGTCATGTTTAACAGATTATATATATATCACATACACTACATCCCTTCCTTATTATAAATTTAATAATCGAGAACATAGTCCACATTAAGATAGCAAACGAGCTCGCAGCACCACCCATCCATTTGTTAATTAAATTAATTTTTTTTTACTTTTTTATTTTTTTCAAAGTTCACTAACATTGCAATTGGAGAATTAAATATTTCAATCTTACTTACATATGAAATGCATACTTCTATGTATTTTCATTCTAAGATGAGTTACCTTCTGGTACTGTATACGTAACCATAATTATTTGTCTAATTAACACCAAATGTACGCTTTCAAACGTAAGATTTAGAAAAATAAGCAAAATTTGTTTGTGAACGCCGTGCCCGCCGCGAGCACGTTCACTCCTGAAGATGATCATCACAAGAGACCGAAACCAGTCGGACCATTCTCGACTCAAACCACACGTGAGTAAGCCGGTAACTTCAACCATGAATATAGACACTCACGAATCGTTCAGTAATAAAATTTGTTTAGTTTACAACTGACGTTGGGCTTATACCGGCTGATAGCGTGTACGCAATGGTCTCGCTTATCTTTTTCGCTCTAACATAATATGAGTATCTATGTTATTTTTCTTTCGCATTGCCAATCTATTAAGTATTATAAACCTATGAAGGACACCAGTTGATCAGATCGTTAGTAACAGTCCAGCCAGCAACCGTCAGCAAGTCGCTTCATGTCAGACATAAACACAACACGCGCCGCGTTTGATGCGTTGGTGGCGTATTTGTAATATAATGAGTATTGTTTTTTGGATTAGTCATCAACGGATATCATATACCTACTATATAGTCGCAATTGCAGTCAGTAGGAAGTACTAGGTTTCTAGTTGTGTTTTCACAAAGCCTAAGATTGTATTCGATCTTGTAAACTGGCATGTTACACCATCCGGATGTCGATACTATATATTCAAGCATGTTTTTAAAATGTCCATACATGCATATGAGACTCCGACACCCATAGCACAGGTCAGTACCCAGTTTAGGGTCCATGATTTTTATTTATTTTTTATTTAATAAAGTATCGCTCTAAAAATCCATATGTAGATCTCGTAGATTTATGAAACAACTAGAAATAAATGAGCTAGGTACCTATCTCACGACGAGTAAGTACATTCCTTACTACTACATCCATCCTTCAAAAGTGTTGGATACTCGGCGTGCCGTTTTCTATCACCATTACAATGGCCCTATCCCAATACATAAGTCACAAAAAGGTATTGAGTAAAGAAAAATATCAGTATAAAATAGACATTAATTGATACGGACATAGGCCTTGCCCAAAATGCAGGCCTCCAAAGCAATTCCTACGGAATGTGTATTAGAATTTATAATAAGATATCCGAACCTATACAAAACTTGTTGATTTTTTTTTTTTTTGACAGCATAATCTAAGTGACCCATTAATTTACCTACTATGACATTTGCATACCACAAAGTGGTAAGAGTGAGGGGGGGACTACCTTTAATTGTAGCATCAAATTGTGCTACTTAAAATATGGAACGTACTTACAGCAAAGCAGCGTAGTTTCCGACACATAGCATAGGTACCGACAACCTTACCCTTCGACGGCTGAGCAACCATACCCTTCGTTGGCCGCGTTTGGTTTTTTATAGGCACGGTCGGGTAGTTGACCGCTTAGTGAGGGTCGATCGTGCACCGTCCTCGGCTGCACCTTGGACTTTTTCAGGAGCATTGGTTACACCACTTTTCTTTAGTAGGTAGGCATTATCCAATCATTTGTAACCACTGGCTGTTGCAGCTGTCACCGTAGCACCGCGACCGCCTAGCGCACCTGTAACACGACGCACCAAATGCGCCCGTCCGACGATGCATCTTGTGCAGACACGGGTATTCCCATTACAAGTGCTATCTCCGATCTAGGCTTAAGAGTACGTACGCGGCGCCAGCATGGTATGCTCTGGCGGCGCCACGCAGCGCAAGCGTCTCCAGGCCCAGCCTCGCCCTGCGAGAAATCACAGGAGCGGGGCGCTACGTCCGGAACGCGGTGATAGCGCGCGACAGCAGGCTGGACGTGTTATGTATAACCGCGCCGACAATGGGCCACATCCTCACCTAAGGGGGACAGCGCCGCTGCACGCGCGCAACCCTGAAGGCCGACCGCTACATAGAGAGCTGTTGGATCTTCTTCCCTCCGACCATCTAGGGGGGATTCGCGACATACGGCTAGTCGCGTGCGCGACGTACGACTGGCTCTCACGCTCAACAGCGGGGAAGTCACCAACGGGGTTTACCCCTGGAGCAATTTCCCGGATAGAGGGGATCTCCCCTTATTCCGAATTCCCTCAGCGCAGGAGTGCCTACAGCGCCGCGCAAGAGGAGGAAAGGTGACAGACCTGTCTGGTATTCCCACTACGAATCCTGTGCAAAAGGGAAATAACCTGGTGACCATCATCTTTTCCATTGCTTAAATCTTAAAGCAACTGTAGCGTTGTCTCCTTCGAAATCCAGCTTTTCCGGAGCTGGCAATAAGTTTGTAATTTTCGTGGTAGGTAGATATGGGGCGACCTAGAACTGAAGTAAATCTTGGTAACTACAAGTTTACAGTATATTATTAATTCATCCCCACATCTACATACAGTCAACTAGTATCATAATGCATTTACTGCCTGATACGCAATCACGTACGATTTACAATTTCATGTAGGTTCGCACTACCTAAACACATGATCACATACGATTTACAATTTCATGTAGGTTCGCACTACCTGAACACACGATCACGTACGATTTTCAATTTCATGTAGGTTCGCACTACCTAAACACACGATCACGTACGATTTTCAATTTCATGTAGGTTCGCACTACCTAAACACACGATCACGTACGATTTTCAATTTCATGTAGGTTCGCACTACCTAAACACACGATCACGTACGATTTTCAATTTCATGTAGGTTCGCACTACCTAAACACACGATCACGTACGATTTTCAATTTCATGTAGGTTCGCACTACCTAAACACACGATCACGCACGATTTACAATTTCATGTAGGTTCGTACTACCAGTTACACACGATCACGCACGATTCACAATTTCATGTAGGTTCGTACTACCAGTTACACACGATCACGCACGATTCACAATTAATGTAGGTTCGTACTACCTAACACACGATCACGCACGATTTATAGGTTCGTACTACCTAATACACGATCACGTACGATTTTCAATTTCATGTAGGTTCGCACTACCTAAACACACGATCACGTACGATTTTCAATTTCATGTAGGTTCGCACTACCTAAACACACGATCACGCACGATTTACAATTTCATGTAGGTTCGTACTACCAGTTACACACGATCACGCACGATTCACAATTTCATGTAGGTTCGTACTACCAGTTACACACGATCACGCACGATTTATAGGTTCGTACTACCTAACACACGATCACGCACGATTTACAATTTCATGTAGGTTCGTACTACCAGTTACACACGATCACGCACGATTCACAATTAATGTAGGTTCGTACTACCTAACACACGATCACGCACGATTTATAGGTTCGTACTACCTAACACACGATCACGCACGATTTACAATTCATGTAGGTTCGTACTACCTAACACACGATCACGCACGATTTATAGGTTCGTACTACCTAACACACGATCACGCACGATTTACAATTTCATGTAGGTTCGTACTACCTAACATATTCTTGCTATCTGCGAAAACTATTGATGATAGAATAAAAATTAAATAAATTACTACGACTTTGCAGACACCTCATTATTTACAAAAGTGTCGCGATACCATATATCCAACTACTGTAGTTATGCCACTATAACAACTTTTTTACATTTTAAAAGTTGATATAATTTGCTCAATATAATCAAACCACATTATTCATACCTCTGTATCAGTCCTTATCGCATTAAATGATATTTTATTAAAGACCGTTTCAATACCTGTAAAATACAAATTGTTAAAATCGGAAATTCCATTCAAAACATACCAATAACGAATTTAAAATGTCCGTCTAAGGAAAATAATGCATTTATAAAATAAAGCGGTGTGGGTGGCCCCGCGCAGCGTAGTCTCAGATATATTACTTAAAGGATGAATAGAATTGATGAATTGCTTCATATTAGCAACAAATGTTTGCAGTCGAATTAATTAATAGAAACATAGGATATGTAGGTACCCTTCATCTCGATGATCCCCGAAGAGTATCTGTATCCATGTTACATGTCACACATGTCCACAATACAGATTAAAATCTTTTCGTTTTACACCCATATGAGCAATCCTTCAGGTAGGCAATCCATTTCACACAGTACAGATTAAAATCTATACGTTTTATCCCTTTAAGAACAATCCTTCAGGTAGGTGTAAGTACCTGGTTATGAGTTTATGATACAATTTATTTATTTATGATTTTGTTATCACTGAAATAAGAGCCTATATCATCTTGTCTACTTGAAACTTATATAATAATAATATAACTTAATATAATATGCCTTGGCCAAAGGCAACGAGTTTTTTGTAGTAACTTACATAAAAAATGCTGTAAATTCAATCTATTTATAAAGCGTATTTTTTATTATGTATTGGAATGAAATACAACACAGGTAATACACAAAGAGCCTACCTACTCTTTTTGAAATTCATAGGTATTTGTGAAATTTAAATTTTTATTATAACTAGGTAAATATAAATAAAATGTTATTTTTGAAATTAAAAGTATTTGTGAAATTTGTGTAACGAAAATTGTAATTATTGTGCTTGTATTATTTTTCATGGAAATAAAGGGCTATTTTATTTTTTATTTTTATAATATAATATGCATGTTCTCTGTGTAAGTTGTGCTTCCTTGTAAGTGACATTTTCACTCTGGCACACAACACCATTTAATGTAATTCGTATAATAATCTGTGAAATGTTGTTAGGATGCCTTAACTCTAATAAATAAATAAATACAAGAAATCAACCTATCTAGGTCAATACTTAGTACCGTTATGGCTTATTAAATTACCAACTTTAGTTGTAATTCATTAAAATTATTGATATTAAAGTCATAGCCTCGAATAAATAATAGCATAACTAGTGTTGCCGCTGTTGTTCCGGTATAATATTACTCAAAACAATGGCGGTTACATACATGTTACGTACGGACAATTCGATTGGTCGCGTAGCGGTCCCACGAACAAGACATTCCGTGCCTAACATTGGACGGGTCTCTCACCACTCTAGATTTAGTTTAGTAATAAGTTAAAATGTAATTTTCTATTGAAGAAAATTAAATAGTTTATAGAACCTAACGTCTCGACCACCTAATTTCACCCTGCCGCCGATATGTAACTTACATACCTACACGATACATAATTCTAAGTGTTCACTGAGTGCGATGCGTTATAGTGAAGGGTAGGACGCGAATCATACATGAGTTTGTAAGAGTAGCCTATTTTTTTTGTAATGAGCGCGCACAATATCCCACTTCAAATGAGGCGAAGTGTATATTGTTCGTCGCGATACATTTGAAGTACTGACTAGAACAACTAGGAATTCGAACTCAATTTTATGAATAATAAAAACTGTAATAATTTGTTTACAATAATCTGCCGCGATACCTGCCTACCGCATAGCAATGCCGCGACACGATGATTAGGTAATCGGGATGCTTATGGACAGAGGTATGTATATTTATTTTATGTTGATCCATCAGTAATTTAACAATCAATCATAAAGTAGTAAACATCCAATGCATAAAGTTCTTAGACCATCCAATTTTATTTATGTACCTACATACTTATTCAACCTTCCTCTCTCCGTATTTCGAAAAAATATTTTTAATATTTTTAATTTACCACTAACCTTTTATTCTCGTTGCCATATGTAGTGCTCCGTGTCACCCTTGTCATAAAGGGTACATTAATTGGCTCGTTACCACACCAGTGCGCAGTAAACGTCCGTTCTCGCCCGTGGCTAATACGTGACTGTTTACCTCACTCCCGTGTGCCCGAGACAACGTCATGTTTAACAGATTATATATATATCACATACACTACAGGGGAAATTAGTTTAACTTACATCTTTGCTTTCGATTCGTAGAGATTGTGAACTATGCTGAATTGGCTTGTTATTTACGAGCTGGTTTTCTATAAATCAGTTAACATTAATGAATCGTTTTTATTAATAAGGATTTTGTTAGTTACAAATGAAATAGTCGCGTGCCCCTTTGGGTCACCAGTTCAATTCCCTGCCAGGACAAATATTATGTGTGTTTGTAGGTAAACGTATTTTTTTCTTGCCATTAAGGAATAATAAATTTAAAGCATTAAATAAAATAGCATCGTTATTTCAATGCTTAGCTGCACAAAGACGACTAGCAAGCAAAATAGCGGAATCTACCTTTGATACCAAAAGCGACATTTTGATACTAGGAGTTCATGACAAAGCGGCGGTTAAAATGTATGCCCAAACCCTGTCGGAGCGCGGCGCGGAACGCTCAACAAGTTTACAGGGTTTTCGAAAACAGAATTCCCGTGCACTTTGCGCGTTCAATTTGAAAAGGAACGCTTTTTGAGAGTTTAAATAGTTAGCTTAGTTTGGCGAAATTAGGGAGAAATTAGAACTCTGTTTGTAGTTAGTTCTTGTTTTAAGTTGCCGTAGGCCGAACTTCATAGCGAAATTTGCATTTGAAGAACCTACTTGGTTTTAAAAGTTTGCTGAGGGTATTTTAAAAATTAATGAACCTCTATCGGCTTTCAAGCTGATAATTAAGTTACTGAAACTTATAGTCTTTGGTGAATTTATTTCTCTGATAATTAGAGAGGCCTAAATTTTGTAATATCTATTGTAGTATTTTTTCTATCTATTTGTTAATTTTTATCCGTGCTTTGTTCGTATTTATAATTTTAAGCCCACAAGGTATCGTTTACGAAATTAGTAACTTAATTAGTAACTTTGCCTTATTTATCGGACTGAATAATAAAAATAAAGGGCTAGTTGCACATTTTAAGATAATAGTTTTACAATTTACGACTCAACTGTAATTTTTTTTGGACTAATGGGACAAAAAAATTTGAGTTGCAAAAACAGAAATCCAGTTCCATGGAATAGAACTGGGAGAAACACAAACAAATCTGCGGGAGGTCTAAAGCGTACCACGCTGCTCCAATGCGGATGGTTGGCGGTGGATTGGTTAGTGGCCAAAACAATGCCAGAAGTTCTCAAGCCACCCAAAGGACTTCGGTAAAGCTTAACGATTGTTTTCACCATTGAAATCAACCGGGACTGATGGTTTAACGTGCCCTCCGAAGCCATAGCGCCCATGAATATTTTGCCATTAGCGGTCTTGTTAACTTTGTCAATCACATTGAATCGAAGCGAGCCATTGGCTATGGATTTTGAGTAGGATATCTTGTAAATCTGAACATACTTTACGAGCCCCACCCACCACCGACATATTCAAATCGATTGCTAACTAGCTACATAGCTTTCCCCTAATGCTATCTACACGATCAGACGTTCTATTTACGGGCTAAAGTCTTTATTAAGTCCCATTGTCTTGGTCTCATTATGGCAAACGGACTGTGGGTACGATGATATTCGATGCAACGGTCCTTATTATTGGCAATCTGCATACAATCACACATTTGCATAATATCTCAATTCGTTCTTGCGCCGTTCTGATTTGAATAGCCATGAAACATTTCACGCATGGCGTATTGAGGTGACATACGGACGATGAGGTTGGAAAGTTTTAGGATTATTTTTTGATTTAATACATTATTATTAGTTAAGTTAGATTAGCGTAAGTTTTGACACACTACTTTAAAGATATAATCTGTACTATAATACATCCGAATTTTAATTCAGGGGTACTAGAATAACGAGATAGAAAATTAAAATATTATTTTTGTAGTTCAATAGCCACTAATAGGCTGTCACCGCTTTAGTTAAGCCGCTGTTTGAGCTGGCACACTACAGGCTACTCATCCGCTGCTGGCCATGACAACTGTGACTGACTTTGAATAAACTCAACTAGGGACTGGGATGGTTAGTCCAGTTAGCTGAGAGTAAATTAGAATAATATTAGTTGGTCTGTTCGTAAGTGGGTATGAAGACTGGGGACTGTCAGTGATTGTTAGTCGTGTTAGTTGGTTTATTTTTAATCCTGTTAGTAATTGTTGGTGAGAGTCTCGTTCCAAGTAAGTCAAAGATGTGTTGCTACCAAGAAAGTCTAGTCCTGTGATTTGCTTGCAGGTGGCGACATGCCGAAAGCAACACAATTTATCAATGGATAATTGGCAAATATTCTTCTGCAAATAAATATCTACCCGGCCGGAATTTAAACCCAGGATCTCTAGTTCAGCAGTCAGAATAAATAGTGACAAACCGGGCCATTTAGTCGTCCAATCGTATGAGATTAGTAAAATACTTTTACATTCAAAGGTTAAATAGTTCAAAACCACCGTGAATCCATCCAAACTCGCGAAGGAGGAAGACGTGAACAAAAACTTTATTGAATAACAAAATAGAGGAACAACATCAAACATTAAAGCACTGGGGGATTAAATTCAAAGGCAATTTTCAACGGAAACTTGTATTAAAGTTTTGCGACAGTCCGATATGCCAATTCCGAAACTTTACAGACTGGTAAAACTAAAGCATTATAGGACGTCTGGGGTATTAGCACTATATCATTGTTTTTAGATTTATTCGTCTAGAACTTATTCCATTCAACTGGTCTACGTGAGAATAGATTTTTAGTGTTGAGAGTACATTACTCGGTTGAATTTTTTAACAAGACCAGATATTTGTGAACAGAAAGTAGGGAATTTAATTTTATTACATTACAATTAGATTTCATCATCGATATATATTCAATTATATAATACTGTCATTATATTATTACCTACATTTAAAAGTTTTCTTAAGAGCATCGAAATATTTTAACTGCAAAATACGAGTATTATTAATGTTTGTTGTGTTAAGTAAACTACTGTTGATATGTTTGTCGAACTTGTCAACAATGTGTCTCAAGAGCTGCGTTGCGTATCCAACGTGTTGAAAACAATCGAAGTTGATAGTTATTGCGCCGCAAATAGGTAACATAAGAGAGCATTCACTGTTGAGTTTACGAAGAGCTAATAAATCTATTTATATTGGACTAGTGGACGCCCGCAGCTTCGCTCGCATGGAATTAGACATAACAATAGTTTTGTTTACACCTAGTAATAGCCTATGTCACTAAGTGAAGATGTAGCTTTCTAATGGTGAAATAAATTTTGAAATCGGTCCAGTAGTTTTTGTGTAAAAACATTACAAACACTAGTGGACGCTCCGTAACTTTGGTTGCTTCATAGATTTATACATTCTTAGATATATACAAAAGTTTCGTGTATAGGTCTTTATCATGAAAATAACCGGAAAATCTCTACCCATCTATTGAATCTAATCCAAGCATAGTATACATACTACACATTACATACTACAAAAATAAACCTACTTACCCATAATCTATTCTGTAACTCGTTGGTTTAGTGACGTAGTGGTCTCTAGAGCGATTGGTAAGCTAGAAGTCTTTGGTTTGATCTGCGGGTCGGGCAACGTCTATTACTACTTACTTGAAATGGTAAAAACAATATGTATTTAAATTTAAGCCTTGCCTTCGCTTCGGGTGGCTTGAGATCATTTGACACTGGGTTAGCCACTAACCTTCTCCATCAATCCGCATTGGGGCAGCGTGGTGGAGTTACTCTAGTCTTCCCGCAGCTGTGGCTATGGGGGATACCCGAGAGTGGGACGTCTATGGGTTATGCCTTCGAAAACAATATGGAGAACTCGCAGGAAAACATTGTAAGGAAACCTACATCCTTACAATGTTTTCCTTCACCATTAGGTACAGCAGGTGACATTTAGTTTGATTGGTCCGTGCCACATGGATTGAATTTCATTCCAGATCCCGGCTGTGAAAGTCCAGTGGGAGAGTTCGATATCACTGCCACCGCTATAAAGTAGACTCACTGTACCTAGTAGAATTAAAAGGTCCAGGCATAACTTTTAAATGGTGTCTACACGATTGCTTCAAAGGATGTAGCTGTTACTTGAAATTGCAAATTCCCAGTTTACAAAGGATGTACTAATAAGCAGGCACATTGGTAGACTGTTTAAGTAGACAGTTCAACTTAAAAAAAACATCATGAATATTCACGTACGCACACTTCCTCCATAGTTGCGCAAGAGTTCCCGCCCTTTCTATTCATTGGTCGGCCATTTTGGATTTGGCCAATGGCGTCGAGGCGGGAAACGCTCAACATAAATTTGGCATAATTAGTCACGCAACAAAATTATCGCATGTTCTTAGTGTTATAAAAAACAGTCAATAAAGATAGGAGAATCAACTCTACAAGGAGGTATATTTGTAAATTAGCTGCCATCTTTAGTGTTAAATTTTTTTGACTTTATGAGTGATCACATAGATTTTTATTGGATTGATGATTTTATTATAATTGATATTTTATGGATTTATGTATATATTGATATTATGCTTTGATGAATATATTGATATTATAAGGATAACATGATTTTTTTTCTGATCCTGATCCATTAAAAATCTGTTGGAAAAATGGCTAGTACAAATGGGTTAAAAATCTAATCTGCAATTTAATTACGCTGCTATTACAAGTAGATAAAAATTCAATAAGATTACAATAAAACTGAACTTGTAAGTAGAAATAAGATTCTTCTAAATTAGTCTCAACTCAAAGTTACAGGGTAAAAGAGATGGGAACTTTAAATCTATAGATACGAGTATATTTATGTAATAGTAAATTAATTTGGTGTTAAATTAGTCACACATATGAAGCGGGAATATGACCCGGGAATATAGGGATTTCTATAACTTAGGTACAAAATAACTAAATAGCCTGAAATCGTTGACTCTCCCTCGGCTTGACTCCCAATATAGCACGCTAAGGTTACGATGAGTGGCACCAGATGACGCTCTATGCTTCGAACGCCTGACATTGCTTAAATTGCGTGACCACAAACGGTTAACACTCGTCAAAACTATAAACACAACTCCCTCGTATTCACAGAAAACAACTAAAACCAGCTCCCGTTCCAACCCACGTATTGACATTTCGATGATTTATGAATAATAAGCGCGCGACGTATGCCCGCCATATTGTTTCAAAATGGTTATTTTATCTGTGCACGGATAGTGGTAATGACTGTTGAAACATGGTTTAATATTTATAGATCCGTCAGGGCAAGAATGTTGGGGTAGGTTAATGATAGGAATTACGTTTGTATTGAACGAGGATTAATAAACTAAATACAAGGTTTTTTTACATTTACAAAACATTGTTTGATTGTAAGAGATGATTGAAGATATTTTCAGTTTGTAAACAATTTTATAGTCTGTAGAATACTGATTCTTAGCTTAAAGTTACTTAAGTTAAGTATCAGTATTCTACTGACTTTAAAATTTGTATGTTGTATTGTTACTTAATTCTCAATATTTTACTTGCATGTAGAAGTGAAAGAGTGTGAGAAATCCAGAAACATTGACCAAACACGGACCTGAATAATACCTAATTTATTTTTTTAAATTATATTTCACAATATTATACTGAAACGAACAGGAAGTGAAGAGATAACTTTCTTTGGCAACTTAATCTCAAAATATCAGACAAAGCTTAACGTGAAACGTAAGCCGACTATGTACATAATACAAAATCTATTTAATCAACTTAACGCTTATATGGTAGACTTACAAATCCAATCTTATCTCATTCGCCTTATTAAAACAATATAAAACAGCTCTGACTTTTACCAGTCTGAACGATAGTTTGAAGCGATGAACGAAAAAGCAAAGACTAATTTGGTATTACAAATTGGACGAAACTCGAATAAAGCAGAGATAAATAATAGTTTTAAAGGGAATAATCAACACACTGATATATTAAATCAAATTAAATTAATTCAATCTTACGACTTATATTACATGTAGGTACCAATAGAATTCTATGATGACAACTGACTGCATATAAAAAAACTAAATTTAAGCATTGATAATTACTTTTTGTCCGCTATTGCTGGCAATATGACGTGTCACTTATGGAATATTATTTGGAGACAGCCAGTTATCGCATAAGTCGGGCTGTCGGTAAATCCCCGTCAAGACGTCCTCAAAGCGACGACACGCGTATTGTGTCACGTATAATTTATACATCTTGCGGTGAATAAGTTACGAGAGTAAGCGGATGAGATACACGATGACACGATACTAAATTTCATTTCAACTATCATTGCGACATTTCGAAATATTTTTTATATCTCTGAGTTATATCTTCACTTCACTTCACTTCTCTACGATAATGTTGCATGTTCTTGTCATGCAATTCAAGAAGAGGTATGTATTTACGTCTTCTTGTATCTTTATTATACATATCATAGTTTGTGAGTGACTCTCAAGCGCCAAACTTTAATAATATCAACTTAAACATTAAATTTTTCACTTGAGCTACTCAGAAATAGCTATGAATCTGATTTTGAGCTCGGTGTATGGCAAGGGCAAACCACGTAATACATTGGAACAAAACGAACTCGTGAAAAGTTAGTGTACAACAAAAGTTTGCGTCTACCTCTTTTGGGTAGGCAAGAGCATATCAACAAGTCTCGGTAAAGTTGAAATTAATTAGTATTTTAAGAAATTAAATGTTTTAAATGTTACTTGCTATAACGGCGAGACACATCGTGAGCAAACCTGCATGCCTGAGAGTTCATCATAATGTTCTCGAAGGCATTTAAAGTCTGCCAATCCGCACTTGGCCAGCGTGGTGGACGAAGGCCTAATCCCTATTCTGAGAGGAGACCCGTGCCCAACAGTGCGTAAGAAAGGGTTGTGATGATGAAGTTGAAATTAAAGTTAAAATAGGTAAATGAAAAGAAATTGAAGAAAAAGCAATTGCAACACAAAATCCGATTTGGAATAATCAAGCTGTATTCCACCGCGCCTCCTGTGCCTATTGGCGTGTGTCAGCCAAGTTAACCAAGAGATTAAATCTCGAATAGGTGACAGCTACTCTAATCAACTTTCCCGAGCCATTGCTTCCAACTGCGACGTATGTGACGACGGTTTTAACGACGATTAAACTGTCACATACAGAAACGACGAGATTCCTCGACGGTGCTAATTCGTGAAATTATTGTTTCGCTTCTCTGTACAGAGTAAGTTATTTCGGAGTCACATATTTCCTTGCCTTTCTCATTGTTTATTGGTCTGTATGTATCTTATATTAATTTGTAAGTTAACATTCATTTGATGTGCATTTTGACAAGTGATTTTTTTTATGGATATACGATAGCAATCACAATAGCACAAATGTGTTGCTACGCTTGAGGACTTAAGACGTCGCCTCTAAAGTGTAACCGTAAAACCACATTTACACCAATTAACAGAAAATATACAAACGCAAATATTTTTTAATAGACGAATCCACCTACAATAAAGTAAAATAACAAGCAAACATTGGTGACTCACTTAAAATAATAATGTAATAAGCTTATTAGAATATGGCAATATTTATGCTCTAATAAGATAAAATAGAACTCAATCTTTACTTAACTGAAAGCAAAAAGCTCTAATAAGACATTATTAACGTCTCGGAACATGCTAATGAAAACTAATTTGAGTACGGCCAAGTCGCCAGGGCAACTAAGAATTAACTTTACTAAGTAGATGACTTCCATTAAAAACATTTATCATTCAGGAACCCAATTTGTGGTAAATATTGAATTAACCATAGATACGAATGCTTCGACTTATAAATATAAAGGTTTTTTTTCTAGTAGGTACCTACCTAACCAGCGTCTTCTTTTCATATTTAGATATGTATTTTATTTAAATCTTGAAAGCAAGGACATTATGATAACAATGGTATCGTGGAATGTTGTGGAATGTTATTAAGAATCTAAATGTATTGACATTTACAATTAAAAAACACAAAAACAATCAATTAATTGAAAAGGTCCACCAGGCCACTTGGAAGATTGGTGGGTTGAAATTGAAAAAACCGTTACATCACAATGTTTATTTCACCATTAAGACGCTGTAGACCCGCCGATACCGCGCTTGCTACTTTTTTGAATCCATGGGAAACATAAAAAACAGTGATTTAAAATTCTAAAAATAATATATGTCTTATTTAAGAATCTGTCGAACATCCAGTCGGGTTCAGAAACACAATTAGATTAACTTTACTCGATATAAAAAAATCCCAAAGTTACCCCTTTTTCTAATGTTTAATCTATCTTATCAGCTACAAAACAAACGTTTAATTTTTATTTTTATATGAATGAAAAGATAGTAAGATTGTCTAGATCCAGTCGTAGATTTTATCTAGATAAAATGATTAAAATAATTACTATGTTGAAATATCTATCAAATGCGCGAGAAATCCAAGCAGCCCAATCGCGAGTCATACTTCAGTCGCGCGTCGGCGCTCTTAGACGGTGGACCTGTGTCAGTTTTTTCCGCGCAATCATATATTTAATCCGTCAAATGCAGCTCATAGCTCATGTCAATAAAATGCCACAGTAAAAGTAAAACAGTAGTTGGTAGGTGGTAGAGCCTATAGGGAACCAAATAGGTTTTATATGAAAACTAATTGGTTCCATATAGAGTTCGCCCGGGGCAGTACCACCGCCCGCCACGGTACCTAGTACCATTTCTGCCGTGTAATAATTGTTTTTAAAGCAATTATGGTCCGGTTGGAAAGGTGTGGTTTCCGGTTACACTTCTTTAGAGGCGACCATCTTAGTCCTCAAGGGTACAGTCACAGTTGTCATGGGCGGCAGTGGAAGGACCACCCTGCAAGCTCGTTTGCTATCCTGTATCCATTAAAAAAAAATTGTGTGTACTTATGTACACGCGTTAGAATTTATACTTCTTTGTATAACCTTTGCAAGAACAACCTGCACTGTCGATGTCTTATTTCAATCACCATGACATTGACGTTGTCACAAGAAGAACAACTGAAAATAAATAATTTTCGAGGTGGAAACTAGGCTATACCTAAAAGGTATTTAATACATTGAAAGTTTTATTATAACGCATTAACTATCTAGTTAAATAAAGTTTATTTAAATATCACAAAAAATCACCGGAATGAGCCCGCAGACTTTGACAATTGAAAGTGTACACTGTCAAACCATTTTTTGACAATGTTGACTATAGCTAAATTTTTTACACTTTATTACTTCAATTCTTAATTTATTATATAGTTGAGGTTTTGATTTCTTTTTTTTATCTTTCTTCTTTCCAATATATTGCATTCTCACGTATTCATATTTTTCAATCACAGCTTTCAGAAAACTTACTCTGTGGTTAAATATGGCTGGTTACTCTAGAGAATGTTGATGGATTTCTTTAAAAATATTAATGTTTATGAAACCTAACAACATCTCCAGGAATTCTAGAATAAATTAATTGTATTATACTAAAAATCCAAATCAAACTAAACATATTTAAATCTATACATATTTAAAAGAAAGTCGTGTTAGTTACACTATTTATAACTGAAAACGGCTGAACCGATTTGGCTGAAAATTTGTGGGGAGGTAGCTTAGAACCAGGATACTTTTTATCACGTTCCGTTTGATTTTTTTTTTATGTCAGTTGAAAATTTGACAATTTGAATTTTTGAAGTCGACAGGTGTGTTTGTTTCGAGTTTCTATAGGCTAATAATTGAGCCGATATTATCATTAACAATACCATACTGCGACCAAGACGGTCAAATCTTTACTGACAAAGACGCAATGCAAATAGGATTCGAAACATTGCGAATCAAAGGACTGAAGAAGAACAACAAATTGTTCTTGAAGAGCGCTTGTTGTAGTATGGCTCAACAAGTTCTCAATCACAGTGGATTAAGTTTCCACAATGTGCCCAAGAAGTAAACTCTATTAAAAGAAGGTGAGAAATGGCATTCTGCTTAGCAAGATACCTTGTTACGACGCAATTATTGGACAATGTAACGTCAATTCTAATTTCAAACGCAATTGTATTCAAGAGTATGAAACCAAATAACACTCAAGATGTGATTGGAATCACATTGATGTTGGACAATAATTGATGTTGTTTTCAAGAGAAAGAGTAGCCTGATCTGGCACCGTATGACTTATTTTGTTTCGTATAATAAATTTCCTATTTAATCCTATCCTATATTATATTTCTCTAAAATAAAAATCTGCTGAAAGGGATACAGTTTTTATCGCTGGAAGACGCGCTAACAGCGTTCGAGAAGGCAGTGGAAGGGGTGTCTGCGGCGACTGGAAAAAATGTTTCGAAAATTGGTTCAGACCCATGAAACTTTGTAAAGAGGATGGTGGAGGGTTCTTTGAAAAGATTTAATTAAAATATTTTATCCATAGAAGTTAGTTTTTTAGTTTCTCTAAACTTTCTTTGTGTTCCACGTACATAAATAAATAAATATTTATGAACAATCCCACCACGTTAACCTAGTCCCGTGGTAAGCTCGTAAGAACTTGTAATACGGGTATCAGATAACGGAAATAAATGTAAGAAATTTTATATTACAGAAACAAATGTCTTGTCCAAGGCGGTATTCGAACCCGGGAACCCTTCCTTGGGTGTCGGCCGTCAAACATACAATATAATAAAATAAAGGTATAGAATATAGATTAAGAATATTAGATATTATAAAATTGTACCATTTGAAGTAAATACACTTTTTTACAAATAAATATTTTTGCATTTGTATTATCTTTCCTTCTGTTAGAATACTGTAGTCATATTGATATCACTGTACTGTGACATCTGTGCTACGGCCGCCTGCCGAACTTTTGGCGTGTAACACATTGACAGCTCCCCGCGGATTGCCCCGCACCTCACCCCCTCAAATCAGCTCGAACGCCGGAATATAGGGCCTTAAAAATATTTCAGATGGTTGCGTACAACGTCGACAAAGAAAAGTTTGAAATAGTTTCCGATAGCTATCATTGTCATAGCTATAACGTGTAGATTGGTTTTATGCTATGAATATCTTACAATCATAAAATACACTTACTTCCAAACAAGTATGGCACCTATGAGTACCCCAACCACCAAGACGACTGAGCAGAGCGCGATGACGGCGGACGTTTGGAAGGAGGGCCCGCTGTGGTTGTACGCGTCTATCTTCTAGAAAAGAAGAAAACTAAGTCAGGAAAAATATTAAACAAAAAAACTAATAAAACCAACAAAGATAATAAAGAGCTAAACATTACAAGCTATGTAATAAATTCATCAATAAAACATATAAAAATAAATCAGTATCAACAAGCCATAATGACTAAACTACTTAATTAAAAGTATTGTTTTTTTATATAAACAATTAAATGATAAGATTTATATCGAAATTAGATAAGGCGTATAAAACATGTAGGACTGGAAAAATCCAATCCACAATAAGCCAACAAGATGGATCTTAATGGATAATATTTTAGTGACAAGATCTTATACGAAAGTAGAGAATTGAAATACGCAAAACAAAGCTAGACAAACATCTTGTCTTTTACTATAAAAGGAGTATTTAAAGTGGCGATATCTCATCAGGACAGATATCTATTCCCATTCACATTGAACAACACAGAAGGACGAATAAGAATTAATCAAAGCAAGTGTGTCAATGGATGTAAATAATTCAATTCACAAATCCTGGAACAGTTCCAACAGAATTGACAGAACGTGTAACACACAACGCAATGGTAGACACTATTTGTCAAAATCCGCATGCGAAAAGAGACACTTGGATATTCTCTATAGAGGCGATAAAAGCCTGAACAATATCGTTAAGCACGATAATGTGTTTTGGATACTGTACAGTTAATTTGTGTTTAGCATTTTTGCCAAAGAAAATGTTTGGTTGTTTCCAAATCTGTTTACGTTTGCGAGCAAGCTTATGGATTTCGCGGGTCATCACACATATTTGTTACTAGGTTAATAATATATTGTCATATAGAATGAACTTCGTATTGCTAAGTAAAACATTTTTTTTGGTTTCTAGATGCCTGGGAACTCAGAATGGGAGGGATTAGGCCTTAGTACACCACGCTGGCCAAGTGCGGATTGGCAGACTTCACATGCCTTCGAGAACATTATGAAGAACTCTCAGTTGTTTTCAATTGGAAAAACAATCGTTAAGCCATGTCGAAGAGCTCCACCCCTCCACCAACCCACATTGGAGTAGCGTGGTGGAGTATGCTCTAGAAATCCCGCAGATTTTTATGTCGTTAAAAACCCGTGTGAGCAGTGGGAAGTCTATGGCAACATTATTTTCGTTGTGAATATTATATCGGGTTTAAATTATAAATATTCATCTGTTAGTAGTGTGGTTACTGCGTCAAACTATACATGCTTCTGGCTTCTGCAGGGAACTACAGTTCTGCTTTTGAGAGTCTGGCATAGGAAGGCTAACTTTGTTTTACCCTATTGATACGATAACACGAGCAGATATTGTAATTTATTAAAATTTTAACAAGAAAGAACACAAGAGCTTTTTCTGAGAGACTCACAAAGTTCGTGTAAAAAGATTTGCTAGCTATCAGACAAATTGGATGTTTTTTTATAATATAATTTACTGTTAATAAGGCTTAAGTTTTCGTAGAGTTTTTAACAATTCATTAATATTTTTTAATTCCTATAAATACCTAGACATTTACAATATTGGTACAAATATTTTTTATAATCCCCTTTAATTATGAAAGCAAAACTTTGCAATATTATTAATTGATGAATAAATTAAAACATTGTTGTGGTTTCGATAGAAATTATTGTTGGTTAAGACAAGACACACACTTACCTTTATTTATTTCTATACAAATGCGTACTGATAAAAAATATCTGAGACAATAGTGTGACAATAGGCAGTAGTATGTGCCTTGTGTATGAATATAAGAATTAAGATATAAAGGTTCAAGAAGTTACTTAATGCCGATTCCTACACAACTTTGTAATTTAAAAACGGACTCTGAATATAAATAGATTATAGTCTAGACTGAAATTGGTTA
Organism: Carterocephalus palaemon; assembly: GCA_944567765.1. Classification (NCBI taxonomy): domain Eukaryota; kingdom Metazoa; phylum Arthropoda; class Insecta; order Lepidoptera; family Hesperiidae; genus Carterocephalus; species Carterocephalus palaemon. Next base: position 9,944,889 of record OX155654.1, read on the forward strand.
TTACAGCATTGTGTTCTGTTGTTCTTAGTATACGAATATCTAAAAATAATGGTAGCCTAGGTTCAGACGTGCATGGGTATATAATAATATGCTATAGTCTGTTCATTGAACTGACTGGCATTACTGAAAATCAGCGTCATGGTTTCCGGTATGGCAACCATGACACATGCTGAGTGTGTACCTTTTTGTTTCCTCAACGATGCAACACTGATAAAATGTCACGCTATTATAATAATTCATCACAGATGTATTGTCTATGTAATTTATACTGATTTATAAAAGTTTTTGTTTGTGATATGTCAGTTTTTGGATGCAAATAAATTTATATTCTTCTTCTTCTTCGTATTATAAATGAGATTGAACTTCACTCGGTATGTTTGTTTGGTTATTAGTTGTATAACAGGCGGACGGGATGGTAAAAGGAAGTGTAAACATACTTATACTAGTACACTCTTCCAACTTCTTACAACTGATATTTCAGGAGGACACCCTAAACGTTTGTATATTTCTTTGTAGTAACCCTCACGCCATGTTGCCATAATTATGGGTTCCATAACTTTTTGTTACGCAAGGTGCTGTAGGTTAGGGTGTTTTATGTATTAATAATTTCGTGCCATAGGCGTCACGAGAAGGGGAGGTTTTTGTATTATTACCCTCTGGTAAAAAGTTGTTGTAGATTAATATTTTTTTGTCGACGGCGAAACAATGGTTGAAATTTACTGTATGGGACTGTTGTTTTTTAATTCTTTTACTGAGTCTAGTATCATTTTGGGGTATTATGAAGACGATGTTTGTAAGTTTCTGCGTAGGACTTAGTATGAAACTTTGTTTAGTCTCGATCGACGGCGGCAATTCTGTATTTTTGAGTCCAAAAATACGGAATTGAAAAAATCTCATGTCAGTTAAATAGTAATAAATAACAATACCGTACTACTTTGTCTATTTCTTGGCCCTCCAATAGAGTATTTAATACCAATACATTTTAGTGATTTAAAAATACGGAATTTCCCCAGTCGATCGAGATAATGAGTTGCGGTCGAGCGATTAAGTCACGCGAGCGATTCAAAAATAGACACCCTGGGCGATTACCGCTCTGCTTACAATATGCCCTATATAGTCTACTCTACATCTTTCAAGAGAAAAGGTGAACCAATAGCTTGATTCGTATGTAACAGTTGATAAATACTAGTTTTTATTATCAAACCTGGCACTTATAACTGCATGAAAAATAATTAAAACCTGTTCCGGCCATAACAAACAGTTGAACAGTAAATCACACTTTATGAGAATTTAACATCCCACTGCAAAGGCCGCGTATCCCCATTTAGGTAATGAAAACATGGGATTAACATTAAAAATTAACCGTGCAAACGCTGGACCGTATATTTTGGTCGTCATTAGTTTAGGCTGCCACCTCGAGTTGATTAAAGCTTGTATTTAGTTTAATTTGGCATATTAGGTTGAGTAGGTAGAGAGTGATGGATTAGCAAACTATTCGTGGCATAATGAATCAAACTATTCTGCATATTAGTCAGATATTTGTCAACATAATTCACAGAGGTAAAGCTACCAGCGTGATACTATGCCACATTGGTGTAACCTATATGAGAGTTATGTCTAACAACTATTGTATATTTAATTTAAGCTGTTTTATGCTTCGATTATGTGTAAAATCTACATTTGGATGTGAAACAAAATAGTAAAGAAAATCATTCACCGACATTTTCATCAAGATAAAATAATTCAAAACCTTACATACATTTCTTTATAATTTTTAAGGATTTATTATCATAGCTGCCCTTATAACGTGTCCGCTTCATTCAGGAGCTATTCTTATAAATAAAAGGGTCTAGAGCGTACCATATTGCTCCACTGCGAATTGGTGGAGGGGCCATCCGTTTTTCGGTGGCCTCCGATTGAATGATTGAATTATTTATTGATTTATTTATTTACTACAATTAAAACGGTACACTACGGTAATGTTTTCTAATATAAATTTAATGAATTTATAATGCATATTTCATAAAATTGTTTCTTTCTGCTTTCTGCACTCCTCTATATAAACTGCGCCAAATTTCATACATCGGCCCCAACGTTATTTGCGTAAAAAGGGATGCAAAGTTTTTGCTTTTCGTACCTTTTAATGTTTTATTTTATTTTATTTGGAAAGTATACAGTTACATGTCAAGTTAACATTTACAAATAGAAAGCTTTACTCCATTTAATTGCTTCCGCATATTACGATAAAGCGTTTATTCAAATATTATTTCGCCAAACTATTTTCTCCATTGCCCGATTAATTTTACGATGATGATATCACAAAACTGCGTCTGTGCAATCTATCAACTGAAGAGTCACGCAACAATGAAAGTTATTACTATCCCTGTGTATAATGGTCTTCCATAAAAACATTCATTTAGATTCCCCTCACAACTGGATAAACGCGAGGAATTTTTCTGCTACGTTCATGTACCTATATAAATATCGGGATTTTATAATAAAAATGTCAAATGTCAGATAAATTTAATTATTGTGACTTAAATTATGAATTAACTATGAAATAGACATGTATTGTCTGTATTAATAAAACCAGCTAACTGGACTAACCTATAACTACACACACTCATTGTGCTATCTGGACTGCATCATAGATCCTATTTGCGTCTCCTTCAAATTCATCAGAGGTGATGACAACTATGACTGAATTTGAATTTTGGACGGCAGCGACGACGTGGCAAAGGCTATTCAATTTTTCTATGCATAGAAAATGGTGAGGGATTTAATACATTTAAAATGTTTAAACAAAACGTACATTTATGTATAAAAACTTTTATCCAAATTTCAACTTGCAACTCGAATGTCATAAGGACACCAAGAACCAAGGAAGAATATAATTAGAATCCTCCGTTAGTGCCATGAGGTAACAACAAGGTTTACGATTTGTATTACAAAACTGTTTCACTATGGCTCATCTACGAGTAGGTATTGCATAGGCAATTCATGACGATTATAGAATGTCTGAACCGTGGCAAGTGGAAGAAGCTGGTATAGGAATATCTACTCCGTTGGGAACGAGGCGTGAATGTATGTAGAATCTTCATTACCTATATCTAGTCTTTGAAATGCCTGGAAGCAGCTCTGGATTTGTGCCCAGTGTATGGGATTAGGCTCACCGTCCATTACATGGCACCTAAACATAACTGGTGAAGTGTGGGTGGTATATGTTGTGTTTGAAACAAAAAAAACGGTAATAAAACATTTATACGCGGCGCCGTATAGCAATTAGCTGGCAACAGAAGGGAGGAAAAATGGGGAGGGGAAAATAATTATTATGTACAGTGGTGGTATAATTTGATAGATTTTATCGAATTAGGGAGTGCTGTTTCGGTTGTGTGATGCCAAATGGCTGTGTTGTTTTATTTATCATGGGAAGGTTAATTTAGCGAATTAATTAACGGGAATGTGTGTCTGCCCACGTTTCTGTATTATTTGCTTAAATACTAGTTTACCGTCGACTTCGTTTTTGGTTTTTTTATGTTTTTCATTCCATATTCAAAATTTTGGGGATAAATTTTTTTATCTAACATTTTATTTACCTACGAACTAGTGAAAAAGTCCGAAATTTTAACCGATCCACTTGGTGATGCGTTGTTAACGTTATATTATTATTAATTTATTGTATCAATATCGTTAGATTTACGTATGATAGAAATAATGAAAATATTTTTGGCTAAATAGAAGATAGTACCGACTGACGACTACGAATTTTCGTAACATTGAATAACTGCAAAATACAAATTTCCAATCGCCTAAAGCAAAAACATCAGCATACAAGTCCGCGCCTAAGACCCCAAATTTCATTCTCTTATTCTTATATTCATATGCCACAGATAAAGATCATTTGGTGCAGAGCTTTAAGCCCCAATAAGGGCCGTCGATTTGTCAAAACGTCATTTTATCTCGAAAGGAATCCGTCATCGGCGCAGAGGATTTAAGAGATTGTATCTTAAAAACCACGAAGTACGGAAAGGAGGGAGTAGCGATGCGACTATGCATTATCCTTTGACGTCAGTTCCTGGCGTAGGCTTGGTGCTTAACAACTGGTGAGGAGTAGCGAAATAATAAAAAATCCTGCCAACCCATAGTACAGGCTATACCTACCCAGTTTGTAGTCAGATGGCTGTGTGTGAAATGTCTATGTTATTAAAAATGTGCCTAAGGCCACTCCTCTCCTTTCCGTACTTTGTGTTCTAAGCGCTGATAGTATTGGAGGAGAATTTACCTTTAACTAGATGAATTCGGGTTCGAATCCCAGTCGTGCATCTGTATTTTTTGGGTTATGAAAAAAGAAGGATAGGAAACAACTAGAGGTTGCGCAGCTCATTACATTATCAATCGATCGTTAGTATTAAGCCGGCAGTTTGACGGGTTAGGCTTCGAATGTTATAGGAAGGAAACAGTCGTTATGCCCAATCGGAGGCATTTGAGAGGCCTGAAATGGCCCTGAATGTTTATCCGTCATGACAACACAATTATGAATATTTGGTTTTATGATTGGGTACGATCACGAATGAGTTTCAATAGACCGATATCAAACCCGACGTTGGAAAAATGTTACTCTTACTTATTCTCAGCGAAAAGTGAAGCATCACTCTTCTCTTTCTCTTTTCAGTAACATTAGTCTACAGCTGAAAACGGACTTTTCCTAAGTAACGCCACTGAGCGTAACATTCTACATCAAGCAGGTACGTGTTACGTACGGACAAGTCAATTGGACTTTAGTATAGATACAGTGTTGTGCTGACTGTGCATCTCGAGATCCGAGAACCGCTGCAGGTGTCCGATAGCGGTTCCCATTCCCACGAACAAGACATTCCCGCGCCTAACATTGGACGGGTCTCACCACTATATTTAGTTTAGTAATAAGTTAAAATGAAATTTTCTATAGAAGAAAATTAAATTAGTTTTAGTAAAAGTCGTCTCGTCTACCTAATTTCACCCTGCCTGCCGCCGACATGTAACTGGCGCAGTCGAAAAGGATGGGCTGGCAGGCTCCCCAGCCCGGGTTGCCGCCGGTCCAAGAAGAACCTACATCGTCGTGCTGCTGCAGGGTGTCATAGTGATCCAAAAATTGACACGACTTAGTGAGTCGGGACGACCGGGATACAATGACAAATACGTAAGTGCATTAAATTACATGAAGTGATTCGCCTTACCTATTTCCCATTTTAATCCAATTCTATCGCAGAATTAATAGTTAAGAAGAGTAAAAAAAAAGTGAATAAATTTAATATAATAAATTTAAATACTAAAGAAATCAAATTAAAATTTATTAAGTGGAAAACTAATGTAGTGTTAAAATATAAATTTATTCAATAATTAAATTAAAATAGTTATCTAATTAACTAATATAGATAAATTCAGCAGAAAAAATAGTTACTATTCGTTCAATCGAAACATTTATCTAATATGTATAATTAATTAAGTCAGCACAACTTATAACTTTGTGAAAATTTAAATTAGAAGTTTAGAACAATTAATCTTTAGAAAAAAAATAGTTAAATATATTAATTGCCAATATATAGGTAAATTAGTATTATTGCTTTATTAAAATTTCTAAGATTTGGTGATAAAAAAATTTACTACAACTCAATAAATTAAAGAATTTCTTGGTTAAAATAATTTAAATAAAATTAAAATGTATCTCTTATCCTTGTCCTGTTGTACCAAGTCCTATCCTAAGTACCTTTAAAAAAATGTGTAATAGTAATTTAAAATAACTTTTAAGTTCAATAAAATTTAATAGTTTTATACATTAATGTTTAGTGTTAAAAATTAAATTTGGTAATAGAATACGGAATTCATTCTGTTTAATATTAGTTATAAATTACATTTAATATTAACAAATTGAAAAATTATTACATATTAATTTTCGAATATAATTTGCTACTGTAAAAATTATTCGAGAGATTAATTTCAACTACATATTAAATAAAATACTTGCTTCGTCTCCTCTTCCTTGAAGATGAGTTTGTATTAGCAAAAATATTCCAGTATATTATATTCGTGAGATAAAAAAAAAACTATTCTTTTTTTCATATTTATTAATTAAACTATATCAGTTAAATAAAGCTTTACTTCCACTTTCCTTTCTTTTATCCATCTAACCCTAAATTGATCACTGACATGTATTTAATTTGCACATAGAGGCTGAATGCCCGAAGTTAGACCAAATCCAGTATCCGAATCTGTGTCTACGGATATACTCTGCTATGGATCGAAACTTCTACCACTGTGTGATGAAGACCATAATTTTGAAGAAACCAGAATCAGGCGCTCTCAAGAAATTAGAATCATCGATATTCCTTCTCTTCACCTTTCTACTCTACTCAACTCCACTCCAGCTCCACTTCGTGATCGGCTCGTCAGCAATATTGTCGACTACGGTTCGCCAATAGTTGCTGATCTTCCGGAGGGACGTGTTACGTACGGACAAGTCAATTGGACTTTAGTATAGATACAGTGTTGTGCTGACTGTGCATCTCGAGATCCGAGAACCGCTGCAGGTGTCCGATAGCGGTTCCCATTCCCACGAACAAGACATTCCCGCGCCTAACATTGGACGGGTCTCACCACTATATTTAGTTTAGTAATAAGTTAAAATGTAATTTTCTATAGAAGAAAATTAAATTAGTTTTAGTAAAAGTCGTCTCGTCTACCTAATTTCACCCTGCCTGCCGCCGACATGTAACTTACGTGTAAGCATAAAATTAATTCAAAAAACAAGCGACGGCAAACAATACAATAGACCGATTTGTCAATGTGAGGCAGCAGTAGGAACCGAAATACTTCATCGGTGCGCACAATTTATGGTCAGTGAGTATCTCAAGGGAATCTAAGCAAACAGTATCGACTAAAAAATCTTAGGACAACAATATTTAAAATTCTATACGAAGCGTAACGGTAGGAAAACGATAAATCTTTGGGTTAGAGGGACATGTCCTTTTTCGTAATGTTAAAGTATGTTAATGATAGTTGGACTTTGCTAGGGGCTTCAAATTATAAAATTGACAAAAGTTTATAAATTCCACTTAAAATTATTTGCTAGTTGCAAATTTGTTTTCTATTTGATTTTGTTCATAGTGCTGAAATAAAGTGTTGTCATAGTAAGCGTTATAAGCGCTTAAGCGAAGGGAGGAATTGATATACATATTTACATTCCTTGTAAAGTTGTTAAGACAGTATGACAGTTCCTCTGTATTACCTGTCGTACTTGTACTGTAATTTTTCAGACATTTTTATTTAAAAAAAACAGTATAACCAGTATTTATGTAGTGCCCATACTGTCTGTGTAATCTAGTGAGAATTTCATATACCTACATAATGAACTTACTACGAGTATGTGTAATATTTAATTAATTATATTTACCTATAAGGACCACCCTAGAAACTTGCTGGCCTGTTCTTAATTCAATAAGTTTTGTCGAAGGATGCATTGGAGCACGAAAAGGTAAAACAATTTCAACCCAACTGGTCCCAAGTCTCTAACTTTACGACTTTGCGGTCACCCTACTTATCGGACCATCGATCTTAGCTCGGTAGCGATTTGTCAATGCCCCTTCTTTAATTAATAAAAAGTCTCTGGATAAGAATTGAATAAGACCTTAATTAATTCGGGTTGGCGCGCTGTGAACTTTGTTAAATTATGATTATGCTACCCAAAAGTAAGTTCGGGTTTTTTTAATAGAATTTTTATAATTTCCGAGGAGAAAAAAAGTGGCAGTTATAAATAGCTGATGAAATAAATTTTGCCTACTTTTTTCATTTCAATGTAGGTACAAATGATATTTTTATTAATGTTTAAATTTACGTTTACTTATTAATAATATCTAAAATAACAAATTAATATGTTACCGACGGAAAGTATGTCGTAGTATTTTTTTCTGTATAGTATCACTTGAGTCGCGTAGGCACACGAATTACAAACTATAAAAAAATTTTAGGTAGGTATGCGCAGCAATAAAACTCAAGTAATGCAGAAGTATATGCGTAAAGATACATAGTTAAGTAATATAAGTAGATAATGATTTTTTTTTAAATTTCGTTACTATTATGGTTATAAGTTTTTGTGCTATAGTATTTAGGTAGCAGCCATTAAACTACACTAAAACCCATCCCATATTAATCTTAGAATAAAAAAACTAAGCACAGACTTATTGGAAGATAACTAAAAAGTCAATTTCCCACATCGCATAACTAGTTCGCTAACAGAGTTCCGCAGCATTTAAACTTTAAACGTGACCGATCCTGCATCTGACGCTGGGTGGAACCAACTAAAACTTGCTAAGATAAAATTTCCCGTCTCATTTCCTCGCGTTTCCTTGGAGAGTCCGTGTCGATACATATTTTACACGTATCCATCCATCAGTGCTTTGTAACAGTCGAGAGTACATATGCCCAGTGCCCGCTGAGATCAGCAGTTTTCCGCGCGTCGGGATTTGAACATAAAATAACATAATTATGTACGATTGTTTTTTTAAGCCAATTCAAAATTAAGAATAAATTGACGAAACTCATTAATATACTCGTAGCTATAATAAATAATTAGTTTTGAAAAGTTTGTCTGAAATAAATAAAATAATTTAAATTTCAGACAGACCTAAGTGAACACTCTTGATTATATCTAATGTTGAATGACATGACATGTGGTGAGGACCTCCGTACGGACTGCTTAAAATTGTAAATATCAATTCCAAGATTGTACAATTCCAAGAGCATTGCAATTTGCAGAGCTTGTTAGTGAAATTGTTGACGTGATGAATCACTCTTTACATATTGCGGATTGAGCCATTAGGATTTTATCATCAATCAATATTTATATATCCCACGCCGCGTGAGTAAACGGAATTTTGGATTCCTCTTAAACGCGTGATTCCATCCGTTAGAAGGAAAAATCTGGCAGACACATTAATTGTATTTTTGAACATTTTGAGTTATTATTATTATTTGTGGTGGGGGGGGGGAGGGGTTAAGCCCATAAGCTAAGTACTGCGACCTAAAAGATCTATTGTAGCTAAACTATTACTATTATATTATTATTAAAATGTTATTATACATTTATAAAAAGGCCCATATAAAATACATAGTTCTACTCAGTGTTAAAATGTGTTGAATGAAATGTAATTAATTACTATATTTAAAAGCAGGTTAAACAATGACATAGACCTAAGCCTAGTAGGTTCAATAACACGATTTTATTAGCTGAGTAAGTATATAGGTATGTAGGTATAGATGTATGTCTGTCTGTATGTATGTATGTATGTATGTATGTAACGGAATCTTTGAACGAGATTTTCGCCCACTTCGAAACGTCGGATTAATTTGAAACTTTGCATACTTATCATGGATGTTATTTTATGCATAGACACTTATAGGTTTTGAAAAAATGTGTTACCATATTGGTTTTATACTTCCGATTAAAAAGGAGGCATGTCCAGTTCTGGATCCCATGATTGTCATGGTTGGTTGATGAATAGATGGATGGATGGATGTTGAACCGTTGATGGTTGAAACTGGCAGCAAATAAAATTAAATGAATCTGAAAAATGTATTTGCAATTATTATGTAGGTACGAGGTTTACAGACTTTTACAAATGTAATCTTAATAAACTCTAATAATGTTTCGATCTCTGTCACGTACCACCGGTTTTAAGAACCTGTAAACGTTTAAACTAAAATAACCAATCTCTCTCTATGAGTCAAGTCTCAACGCTATCACCGCTTGTAGGACCACCGGTTAATTCTGCGAAGTGTGACGAATGTACCTGTTGGAACACCTACTGTGTGTAAACGTGATTTCGCCGCTCGAGAACTTGTTGAGACGATGTCTTAATCACAGCTCGTTAGGGCTTCGTCACATTATACTGGTATACATATTATACTATAAGCAGAATTCTGTTTACAGGACTGGAGATTTTCAGTGATTCAGAAATATTTCTGTTTACATCCATCAAATAGTTTTAGCTTTGAAGATTTGCACACGAAATTTTTAAATATCCAGTGACTTTCAGTGCCTAGCAGAAGCTTGGCTTGTTGCTGTATTATTGTATAAAAATCTATTTAAAAAATAGGTACCTATTTGAATAACGTATCACAAAGAATATGCAATATGCAATAAAGAAAGAAGAAATTAAAAGCCTTAGCTTTTGTCATAGTAACATTATTTTCTACAAATTCTAATATCTATATATATAAAAGGAGAAGCTGACTGACTGACTGACTGACTGACTGACTGACTGACTGACTGACTGACTGACTGACTGACTGACATATCAACGCAGGGCCTAAACAATAAGGGTTAGAAACTTGAAATTTTGGGGACAGGGGTTCCTTTTATAACGTAGGGGAGCACTAAGAAAGGAATTTTTAAAATTCACCCCCTAAGGGGGTAAAACGGGGGTGCAAAGTTAGTATGAAACTTTGCCGTTTTTTAAGTCAGGTGGGCAACCCGAACGCGGGCAGACGTCGTTAATGGGTCTAATTCTACGCAAGCGAAGCTGCGGGCGTCCACTAGTATATACATATATGTATAACTAATAACTCCTAATAAACTATAGTTAGCGGAAGCCCTAGAGGGCGCCTTCAGCGGTGACGTCAGAGTGGCGTGCTCGTAGTACCTACAAGAAGGAGAGGGGAGTGCAAGATGGCGACCGGGGACACCAGCCATCAGACATGGTTGCATTCGGACTGCGACCGTCGGATCGGACAGACGTTCCTTATCTCTTTGCCTCTAGATTCTAGAATGTTATTTGCTTTCATTTTGTACCTTTGTACCTAATAATACGTTGTTGCTGGAGTTAATATTTTTCTAAAATCAAATATAGTCAAAACCGCTAAGTCTATATAACTCCAGATAAAGCATGGTAAACATCGTAGGAAGTGAACTGATGTGTGGAAAATAAAAAGCGAATAGTAAAATGTGCAGTGTCCCTAACTTTTGAATGTCTTATTCAAATCTCCCAGGTAGGTATTACTCCAGGCGAGCTAGCGCCGTAGGTGGTTTGCGGTTCTAATCAATCCGCCTTAATTAATGGTAAATTTATTACAACGGAAAGGTGTTTAAAAAAACCTGCTTCAAACAAATTAAGATATACATATAAAAAATTGTAATGAACTTGTTTGTAAAGAACCACGGCTGAAAAGATTAATTTAATTTTAACCAGCTTATTAGTCTTGTTTTATAATAAATATATTTTATTTTAAGTCGATGTACATGACGATGTAATGACGAACAAGACTATCTTTCATTATTCAATAACTACATATTACTATTATTTAGAGAAAATGGTCCCGCATGTAGGCCAACATCTACTTTTGTGGATATGAGATAGCAAACGAGCTTCCAGCACCACCCATCCGCTGCCACCCATCACTATGAGTGACTTTGACAAGGCACAAATAGGTACTTGGATGGTTAGTCCAGTTAGCAGAGAGTTAATAGGAACATTAGTTGGTCAATTCGTAAGTGGGTATGACGTCTGGGGTCTGACTGGGGCAGGGACCGTTAGTCAGTCCTGACCGTTGGCAAAAGTAAAGTAAAAGTCAAGTTAGTAATTTTTAGTAAATGTTAAGATCTAAGTCAGTCACCGTTGCTACCTTTGAGGACTAAGATGATCGCCTTTTTAAAAGTGTAACGGTGTAAGTGTTTAGAATAATTGTTGTATAGTGTAACAAGCCAATAATAGTCTACTAACGAATGCAATCAAGTAATAGTTTAAAAACGAATTTTTTCATCGTTCGTTACTCAACAGCCTTAGAGCTCTGGTCTCAGACACCTTTATTACTGCAACAATATATACATTAATAGCTTCTATTGTCTGAACGTAATGTTGAGTTGTTGTCTTGTTCAACCGAAGGAATGGAATATCGGTTTATTACTTAATTGTTCTAACTGTAGTTGCCACCACTTAAGACATGTTCTTGCGTTTTAATTTATAGATATCAGATAGCAAATGAGCTTGCACCACCCATTCGCTGCCGCCCATGAAAACTATGACTGACTTAAAACTATGACTGACTTTGACAAATACTAGAGACCAGGATGGTTATTTCAGTTAGCTAACAGAGTTAATTAGAACATTAGTTAGTCAGTTTGTTAATAGGCATGAGGACTGGGGACTGTTTTAGTTTTAGTTGGTGTTAGCCTTCCGTCACAGATTTGTTTCCTTGGGGACTAAGATGGTCGCCTCTAAAGAACGGGAAAAGTATTACAGAAAGTTTAATTTAATAGAAAGGCAATCTAAAAGAATAGTACTTCATACCAAACTTTGTGTACTTTTGTCCAATATGATAACCTTGGGTCGTTGGGTTGGATTTTTTTGTGATTTATAATGATTTTTAGAATAATTATTTATTTTTGATAAAAATACACGGTTGACAGTAATAATTAATCTACATACATTATATACTGCATAAGTATAAATAAATTATTATTGTAGGATTAGCAAAACATTCAATGATCAATAGCTAATCTTATATATTTATAAGTAAATCAATGTTTTGTTGCTTTGTACGAGTATTGATCTCTTTTCTTTGAGTAGGTATTTTGTAGTTACGTAGACTTTCGTTAAGCGTGTCCAATCACCTCAAGGCGAAATAAATTATTTGATTTTGACCAATGAATGAATTGTTATTGTTGAATGGTTATGAAGCAAAATTCAACAAAATCTCAATTGCGTTTAATGGTATACGTTTTAAATTGAGGTTTGCCCGAGACAGAGTTTAAGATTTCCAGCTGTTATAGTTACCATGTGGTAACTATTTATGCTAGAAATTTACAGACAGATTCTATCAACTAGAAATAGCTATTTAATGTAAAGTTATTTGTACCTTATTCTTACATTTCTGATGATTCACAACAACGTTTAAAGCCCATGGAACGATCATATTTCGCGAGACCCATAACAATGGTACAAACATTCCGACAGAAAGTGTCCGATTGTGAGAAATAGACAAAAACACTAAAAGCACGATGACTAATGGATTCCCGACTAGTAATCTCAAAATTACGGCTCCTAACAGACATTTCACGATTCCACAGTCTTTAGCATGAAAATAACGAGAAAGACAAAGAGAAAGCCTCTACTTATCAATGTTTGCATTACACTTGCTTACGAAATTTAAGCCGTATACAGTTACTTACCAGTTACAAAATTACGAGCAAACGAACAAATATACGCCAAGAGTTGCTTTATAAAGTTTGGTCGTAAAAATTTTGGAGATGTGAAGATAATTCCGTCTGTAGTTACCATGGCTTCATTAAGACCCGCATATGTCAAATATTTACAAAGACAGATAAGGCCCGTTCAGCCTGTTTATTCATTAGCATTTTTAGAACAAAACTTCGAAGCGTTTCCAGCGATAAGATATTCGTCTTTAATTTATCATTCCGGTGGGGTTTAACGTCTCCGAATACAATAGAAATGTGTAAATATTATGAGCGTTCCTACTTAATCATCGGCCCTGGAATAGTTCCAGTGATCGAACAGGCAGATAAGAACATTTAAACACTACAGATAAAAAATTCTGACCTGTCTACGAATAAATGCTTTTAAAAGCACCCGCTTATCATCTAATTTTTAAAGATTAAATATTGTTTGTAATGGTGGAAAATAGTAGAAATTTTACATATTTAAATGTTTCTTTAAAGATTAATAATAGGTATTAGGAGTATTACTACGATTAGTGCACAATAAGGCCCAAATAACGAATTTATAACTTAACATAACTTAAATGTTTACTCTATAGCCTAGAGATATTCCTAGGCTTACAATCTGCTACATATTCTGTTTTGTTTACATATTTACAAATGATACGAGTCGTACAAGTACTAATGGGTTTTTCTAAGTCGATGAATAATAATTATACTCTAAAAAAAATTTTTTTTAAAAAAGCTTTTATAACTTTTTTTTTATATTCATGCATTGCCATCGGAACCTAATATGTGTGCTAAATTTCAGCTCGATAGCTTCAGTGGAAGTGGGAGAAATATTAATTGCAAGATTCCAGGACATACATAGATACATACGAGTGAAGTTAAATAAAAGCTTTTAAAATATATAGGCAATAGCTCATCCCCTATTAGGTACATGGTACGTCTACTCTTGGGATCTATACAAACATAACTGATGACAAGTGGGAGTACCTACTAACACCTCTTACAACCCCTTTGGGGTATTTACAATGCGTCGACGGCCCTGAAAGAGAACTCTTTTTACGCCTTACGTTTGGAATTAATTGCAATAGATATGATGACTTACTGGTTCCGTATCGCAAGTCTCCAAATCAGCAATAGGGTCGTCACCACAGTAGTAATCAGCTTGCAGGAACGGTGGCCTCGGAGGTGGCGGCAGCAAGAACTCTGGAGGTGGTCCAAGACAGTCGCACTCCGCCAGGTCCGTGGGTTCCAGCTCCCACATCTCGTAATTTACCTTAATACTATTCACAACCTCACTGTAATCACTAACACTCGTATAATCACTAGTATCACGTTTGACGCGAGTCACATCCTCAGAAGTCCTAAGTTTTATGAGATTGGCTATGTAAAGTTCGTCGTCGACGTCGCTCCATACGTTTTTCCTGACCTCTTCGTTCGCATCGCTAACGTCCAATGCATCTGTAGACTCGACTGGGGCCGCTATAAAACGATCTTGCAGATTCTGTGTGTTAGGATTCGGTATATTGCCAAATCGATCCGTTCTCTGCTCAACATTTTGGTGCTGAATGTTTTCAGAATTTATTGTTCTCGAGTTCTTTTTCTCAGTAAATTTTTGGGAACTGAAATTTTTGTATAATGCATTCTGGAATGTCCAAACAGCGTACGACGACGCCTTAGTTGGACTCTCGGTGTATCTTTCGGCCATACGCAGTGTTCTCCTTCAATGTTATCTGTAACAATAAACGTTTAATATTACTTCAAATAACCACCAATCATTGCAACGAATCGCATCAATACATCCATCGCTACGCCAACTAATTTAGTTTCTGACGGCAGGCGTATCGATTCGTCCCTAGTATCGAACCACTTATTATTTAATAGAAGAGCTAACACCTCATTTTGTATAACAAAGACGCCGCAATTAGAGACTGCCATGTCTGAGAGCACAATGGGTACGAACCAGTATCGATATCATCAGGGCTCCGTCCGGTACTTATTTTAATTTATTTTTTATCGCAACGGATTGAACGGATGAGTTTCTAGCTATGCACTCGGTTAGTTCGCTCCTATCATGATAGTGTCAGAGCGACGAGCTCAAGATTAAGTTCAACGTTTTCTGATATTTAATTTGATGTTCTGAATCTCTTGCAAGTGCCTGCCTGATTGACTTGGGTGCTTGGAATTTATTTGCGACGAAGCGGTAATTCTTCGTTTCCTTTTCAATCTACCGTTTTGCTTTTAAGTATTTCAAGATTAAATCTTACATCTTAAGATGGTCGTACATTTTTTATTGGTTGTTAAGTAATGTAAGTATCATAATGAAATCACTATCAATCAATCGATCACTTAGCGATCGACAACAGCTTCAAACGTTTCCTTGTCTAATCAAGAGTAAAATCATAACTTACTTTTATGTCGAATGGCATTCATGATCGTTCGTGAGTGGGTCAAAGAAATATCTTTTTTCGTATAATGAATAAGTTTAATCCTCATTTTTGTTATGATATTGGAGTGTTTGGACAAGAATATTCACTACTTTTTTAAGAGATTAAAGTTTTACGTAAGAATGTGCTAACCTACCGGCTGCAATATAATAGCCCAAGTGATTTCCGTACAGTTAAAAATAATTTCTATGTAAAATGTCCGTAAATGGCAATTTAAAGAATCGAAACGAATCTGAGACAGCGGGTAGGTGACACTTTAATATGTCTACCACATTAAACTACCAACGCTAGAACCCTTCATTAAAGTACCTTTTTTTTAGAATACTCCTTAATGTTCTCGAACGTTTGTTAATCGTTGACGTAATTGATTGACGTAGCATAAATCTCAAACAATGCGAAAGAAACCAGAATGTAGAAATTACAATATAGACTATAACTTCTTTATGTCACAAGTCAGCAATAATAACTGTGTGGTTATCATAATTTTGAATATTAGTAGTCAGGATTCCATCACATATGGATTCTATCACATAAGCCATCCTAATTGATATTGACACTGCAAATCAAGTCTTATTGCATTTTCGAAGAATCTTCGACGAATCTATAAATCATTGCTCATTTACACGCAATATTTTACGTCTACTTAACTGTAGAGACAGACAGGTGACATCTTATTCAATATCACAATCATATCGCAGTGTGTATTAGCATTTCACAGTACGATTTCGATCAATGGCCATCCATAGCCATCCATAGGATCGACGTCTCATTAACATTTTGGCGCGGTGGGCACTCGAAGGCTGTCATGGAAAACCTGACGTCGGCACAATGCCGTGGAGAGCCCTTGAGCCTCTTAACGAACCTATTCTGTTGGTTTTCTCACGTGAATTATTGCCAGCTCAATCCGTAGGGTTACCGCGTGCGAACGGTGTGAATGAGTAGGAATTGCGCTGATGAATTTTCGATTTGATTTTTGATTAGGGTATTCTGAATGACACTTGAATAATTTGTCAAACCAGATACCTATTCAGTAATAAAACGGATACCTATGTATTACGTTTAGTTCGCTGTTATCTTCAGCCTAAATAATATTTGACCTTTCCCTGTGTTATCAACAGTTTAAAAGTGTCAATTTTATTTATCAAAGTCAATTAGTAATACGTTAACTAACTAAACATGCGATTAGGAGTAGTTGGTTATTTATCTATATATATATAAAAGTAGAAGCTGACTGACTGACTGACTGACTGACTGATTGACTGACTGACTGACTGAGATATCAACGCAGGGCCTAAACTATAAGGGTTAGAAACTTGAATTTTTGCACAGGGGTTCCTTTTATAACGAAGGGGAGCACTAAGAAAGGATTTTTGAAAATTCATCCCCTAAGGAGGTAAAACGGGGGTGCAAAGTTAGTCAAGTGGGCAACCCGAACGCGGGCAAACGTCATTAATGGGTCTAATTCTACGCGAGCGAATATCGGACTTTTTGAGATAACTGGTTCGACGAGCACACGTTAGATTTCCAGCAGAGACTCAGTAAGTAGTTCCAGTTGTCCAGTTTACTCATGGTCGCAAAATTTAGATCTTTGATATATATTTCATAGCCTATAAATAATTCTATTGCGAGAATTATTTGCGAAGTTTTTTCTATCGTTTTTCTAAATTATCTATCAGCCTATAATTTCTTGTTCTAAGCATCAACCCTAGGTCTAGTGGTAAATCCTCTTGAAATCTTAATCTGAGGTCACGTAGGTCCAGCTAAAGGTCTGTTTCTTGATTTGAAACGGCTCTTCGCGATTCCATCTCGCTCTTAAGCTTAAGCGATATAGTCTGAAGCACCTACTCATTGGCCTTACATTGCTCAAAGCCACTGGTACATTGTATAAACTAATTTCTTGAAGAATTTTATGGGTATAAGATGCAATACACCACACAATATTTTGTCGTTTATGATAACTGTGACAGATAATTAATAATTCGTACAAGAATCTTGTTGTTGCTAGTTCTAAAGAACTAAGACGGTCAGCTTTAGAAAAGTCGGATAATACCTATCCCATGCTATAAATTTAAAATTGTAGATAGTACTTATGTATGTACCTTAGATGGAGTTTACTCTTTCAAACACTTAATATAACTAATAGCACACAATATACATGGCGATATAAGTTTTAATTTAACCCAATACGTAAAAAAAATCATTATGCCCATTAGAATAATCCGAACAAATTTTTCTTCTCATAAGAATTCAGGATGTAATAAGCATCTCTTTAATAGATACAAATTTATGATTAGTATTATGTAATAGATACAAATGATGAGTTTGAAATCATCAACAATTGAAGAAGTTCAATAACAAAATTTTGCTTCATAGTTTAAAATAAAAATTAAAAAAATTGCAGAAATTGCAACAGAGTAATGTTCTTTGATAATAATATATTGATTGACATACCTCCATCAATTCATTACGCATTAAAGCAGCATGGTGGACTATGCCCTAGACACAGACCTCGACACCCGTAACCAACCATTTAGTTGTATTAATCTGACTAGGTATATTTCAATAAAAAAGAAACAGACTCTTATATCACTAACTAGTGGACGCCCGCAGCTTCGCTCGCGTAGAATTAGACCCATTAACGACGTCTGCCCGCGTTCGGTTGCCCACTTTTTTGTGTTTGGTTTTAAATACATGCTTAAATAGATAATATTATCGTCCAGGCACAGAACAAACACAAGTGTTCGACACACGAATGTTTGTACTGAGTGGGATTCAAACCCACCACCCCTGGCGTAACAGGCAATCACTTCCGATTTCGCCAACGGGCCAGTCAGAAATAAAGGCATCAAATGAACTCGAAGCTATTTATTAAAGCTTAAGCTTTAAAATTCATACCCGTCCATATTAACTTACGTTCAAACACACCGAATATCCTTTTATGCGGAACAAGTAAACATGCCAAACAATTCGAATATGAATTTGGAGAAAGCATAAAACGAACTCGCCTCAGGACTGAACGGAATAAAACATGTTTAAATTGATCGGGAACGATAGTTTTGTATGACAAAATATCGCTGTAGAGTTTCGTAGTTCCAAAACTATTCGTACGTCTAAGCTTCGAATTCAAGAAAGCTTTCGATACAAGTTTAAAGTGTTGTTATGAAAAATCTTTAGCGGAGCGCCGAACTGAAGTTTAATGCTAGTGGTGAGTTGCTTAATAGGTTTATGCATTCCAGCCATCCAACTAAGGTTTAATTCTGGAGCCCGTTATTTAAGGTTCCGTAACTTAAGGGTAAAAAACGGAACCCTATTAATATGCCTTCGCTTTTTGTCTGTCACATGGTTCTATCTATTGAACGGAAATAGGTACACACCCGAAATGCTGCTGTCACGAATAATAATTAAAAAAGTAAAAAAGTAATCCCAAGGGGCAATACAAGTAACCTTAAAAACTTGGGTTTATCTAGCGCTCTATCATAATTGAAGCGTTACAGATAGACACTTGAAATTTTGCTAAAGTACGTGTCATCAAGCTTCCATTAAGTTAAATAGTATAAAGTCAATAACGTAATGTATTCCCATGCAACAAACCTACTTTTAATATGTAACATAGACAAACTTTAATACGAAAAATTATTTAAAATACCCATGTATTTTTAAGAAAAACAAGATAATCCAGACTTCTCATGTTGATAATTTGTTTAAAAAATCAATTTTACTTGGACTTGAAGGATTTAAACATATAACTCTAGTGTTGACGACGTGCAACAGCTTTGAGCTGGCGGGTTAGGAAAAGTTTATAATAAACATACCTACATATTATGTAGGTATCATAATTTGAAATTAGAAGAAAGATTTTTGGTTTTTTGTTTTATTATGTCAGTCTCGATATAATAGTGAAACTAGCTACACACGTTTGGAATATACGCATTTTTACAGTTTTTGAGCTTTTCCTTTAACTATCACTCGTTTCATTGTTTACATCTAGTATAGATAAAACACTGAGATAGAAACTGGTACCAAGACTAATTCACGTATTCCTACAGTTATTGACTTCAATATTACGAGTTCAACAGGTTTAACAATCTTCTCAATTAATCTGAGGCAAATAGGTAGGTGAGTCTTTATTGGCAACAAGATTCCACAGAGAAGATAGGTATGTCAATGATTGTTTCAACGAACATATTAAATTAAAATGTTATTATATATGTATCTAGGCCCGCATAATAATTTTGTTTTGTGGTATTGCACACAAAGTTTCTATATAAATAGCTGTATACTTGATTGTTCCATCGCTGCGACCCATAGACGTTCCACTGCTGGGCACAGGTCTCCCCCACAGATACTGCTGCGGGAGGTCTAGAGCATACTCCACCACGCTGCTCCAATGCGGATTGTTGGAGGGGTTAGTGGCCAACCCAGTGTCGAATGTTCTCAAGCCACCCGAAGGTCTTCGACAAGGCTTAACGACTGTTTCCAGCATTGAAAACAACCGGGACCGACGGCTTTACGTGCCCTCCGAAGCACGGTAACGTCCATGGAATTTTTCTACTAGCGGTCACCCATCCACAAACCGACCGCGCCCGTCCTTGCTTAAATCTTTCGATCATATTGAATCGACGCGAGCCATTGGGGCTATGAACGCTACTTGATTGTTAGAGAGACTATATCGCTGGTAGCTTCAGCTGGGAGCTTAGTTTCTGATTCAAAAGTGTTTTTAACCTAGACATAAATAGGGAGGTACATAATATTTAAATTGAAGATGGCTTTTAATAATAGTTCAATAAATAAATATCATGGGCATCTCACACACGGCCACCTGACCCTAAACTAGGCAGAGCCAATAGATGTCAGAAACTGATACAAATACAAGGATATTTTTTAAATAAATACTTAAATACAGAGACACAGAACAAACACAAGTGTTAGTCACACGAATGTTTTTTCTGAGCAGGATTCGAACCCACTACCCCCGGCGCAGAAGGCAGGGTCACTAGTGCGATTACGCCAACGGGCCAGTCGTTTGTTGTAGGTAAGTTCGTATGTTCCAAATTTTATTCAAGGGTTATTGCATTGCTAGATATTTTATATAAAAGATTAACCCGGCACCGTTATATTTATCTCCGCAAAACGATAAACGCCCTAACTAAATACTGAGGAAACGATAAAAAAATTTCAACTACAGTTGCCTAGTTGCCTAACCGAGTGAATGTTCATTTTCAACTACAAAAGCATTTAATATACCATGCTAACACTGTATGGGAAGTGCAACAGGATGACAGTTGCGTAAAAATGATCATAGATGGATTCATACATGAAAACAAACCACGGAACACTTCTCTCCGTGAAAACTAACCTGTTGTAAATCGGACATCTGTCACAAGAAATTAGTTTGACAGTGTTTTTGAATGAAAATGAAGCGACAGTCTATTATTTTCACTTATGTTTTCATCGAACGGATAGAACCACCATCTATGAACAAATTTTACGCAATAGCCCAATTAAAATAACTAATTAATAAAAATTTCAGCCGATTGAAACTTTACAAAACTTTTTAAGTTCTACATCAATGGTTCTACATTAAAAAAATTAACTTCATATCAAATATCTAAGCCGTCAGTACGCGTACAGTAAAAGTAAAACAAAATTTATTCAGACAGTCTTCCTATGTGTTTCACGTATGTTTTCATCGAACGGATGTAACCATCTATCTATGAACAAATTTTACGCAATAGCCCAATTAAAATAACTAATTAATAAAAATTTCAGCCGATCGAAACTTTACAAAACTTTTTAAGTTCTACATCAATGGTTCTACACTAACAAAATTTACTTCATATCAAACAAATCTAAGTCCTCAGTTTACAGTAAAAGTAAAACACAATTTAACTAAAAATTTTAATTACACCGCATTAACTCACCCATTACTCGGGGACCATTGCGAAAATTATTCCAAAGTTTACACACACACACAACATTTCCTTACACTTAGCGCACTCATAAAATATTTCAAATAGAACCGTGTCAAGCTGACACACACAGCACTATACGCAAAAACCCAGTCGCATTTTCACACAACACACGATCCGCGCAACTGGCGTAGAATTTGTTCAGCATATCAATGAGGCGAGCGCACGTCCGAACGGCGCTGTGAGTTGGGGACGACTAATTTTTTTCCGACTACGAACTCGACTGCCCGCGTACCTGCCAGTGTGATCGACTACGATTGGTCGTATTGCCCGAACCCTTCGGAACTTTGGATGTTATAAAATCGTGGTCGGTCAGATAATTATGCTTGGCTTGGAGCGATCATATATGGGTCGATTTATCTCGTCCGAGCCATTTGGAATGGATGATAGCTAGAGGCAAAAATACCGTGAAAACTACGATATTTTTGAAGGCACGTAACGTACGTAGACAAAGCGATAAGCCGTTGAACTCAATATAGCTGACACGTCTCACTGGTCAAGGTCACAGATCAACCCGTCACGGAATAATAAAATTATCATAATGAAAAATATTATCTTTTTGTAGACTCTATCATGATGGCTTTAGACTTAATTTCCAATTATACCATATGTTATACCAATTATGTATATCCATAAGGTTTATGATAGCAAACGAGCTAATTAACTATAATTTAATTCATGTAAAGTTGGCTATGTGCATGTGGACAACTTTTTGTAGATACCTACATTTCTAGTGCCAATAAATTTGCAAATTAGTAAAGTGTTTAAGTTATAAGTAAATATACGACACCAAAATTATATTACTTAGTCACTAGAAACTAATTGAAAGTATCTTGGTATCTATCTTTCCCGCTCGTCTGCAAAACAAATCAGCAAAATCTCATTAAGAAATGCATTAATCCACCTACTAAGTATAGGAGAAGTCTGCAGCCTGCGTGTATCTCTTAATCAGGAGAGTGCTTGCTAATTATGAAATGTGATAACCACCTGAGTTAAGGTTAATGCAGTCTTGCTTTCTATTAGTTATCATATCATATCTTCATTTTGGTGTACATGAGGAAGGAAAAAAAATCAGAGTTTGTTGTGATTTTTGAGTAAATATAATACTTATAGATTATTTTATTTTAATTCCATCAGAACTTTAAATCAACCCATTATGTCCAAGGTATAACATAATCAATAGTTTTTATTCACAAGTTCGTTATCCGTAGCAAAAATGGAATTAACGCGAAAAAAATTTAGGGTAATGATTTTGTATGATTTTAAAAGTTCATTGACTCCGCGAGACTGCACTGCTTGTCTTCAAAATGCTTTTGGGAGGGAAGCAACTCATTTGAGCACTATAAGGCGTTGGTATGTAGAATTTGATTGTGGCCGTGTTTCTCTCCATAATTAAATTTGTGAATGTCGGCGCTCAACTGCGATCACTGAGGAAAATGTGACTACACGCAACTAATTGAAGAAAATCGGCGTATCACCTATGAGAAGATTCGAGGACATTTGGGGATTGGTTGGTTCATACCAATTGGCAATTTGGCTCATGCCAAATTAAAAAAATATTACATCGACATTTAAAAGTTAGAAAACTTTGTTACCACTGGATTCCTGATGAACATACCTCAGACAGAACAAAACTCGTGTTGATTGGTGTAAAAAAAAGTTGTTAAAGTTCAATCACGGACGTTAAATTGCTGTATTATGTCATTGTAATAGGAGATGAAACATGAATATGTATATTGTTACATGCCGGAATGAAAGCAACAGTCTTCTGTATGGGTGTTCGAAGGTGACAGCAAACCAACAAAAAACCGTTTTTTCTCCTGGACGGGTCCTGTCTGCACGATCCCACTTGAAGAACAAAAGACAGTTAATGCTGAGTGGTACACAACCATTTGTTTGCCCAATGTCTTTGTAAAAGTTAAGAAAAAACGACCAAGACTCACATACTCCAGACCTGGCACCATGTGATTTCTTTATTTCCCAAAATTTTTAGATTTGACGAGAGGTATGACATTTGCGGGGCTGGAAGAGGCCGCGGTAGCTTTCAACCAGCACGTGAAAAACATGCCCTTAGCTAGAACATTGTTGCGGACGGCGACGTATAGTGAATAAGTGTATATATAGAGACTGTTAAGGACGTCGACATATAGTGTAATTAATGTGTACGTAGAAACATGTATAGTTAAGAATTACGTATATAAGTAAAATAAGTCGATGTAAATAAAACAGAAACACCGTTACTATACGAGATGGAGCGATGCGTAAGAATAGGAAATAGCGCACAATATGAAACAGAGATAGCGAACCTTTGTCTTGCATGCGGTAGAGCAGTACCGATGCAACATCGCGACCGAATGCACCGTGTTGTAACGGGATCGTCTAAGAAACAATACGCCGCGCCTAACAATAAACGTGGCAATTAGTTTTGAGACGAAATGTAATAAAAGGAACTTTCTAAGGATTGTAACGGCACTCAGAAATCTCACTCGGATCTTAACACTTGTTTAACGATAGTTCACGACAGCTCATCTCAGTACATTTACCGCGTCATTGTAAACTCGTCCGGTTCATTAAATAAGAACTACATGGAAAGAAGTCTTTAATATATATAATATACAGTCCACTACTCTGTAGTCAGCTACAGTGTTGGTCATTCGAGCCGAATAAGGAATATTGAACCAGGAGCTTCAAACGTCGGATCAACTACAGTGTTGGTCATTCAACGTCGGATTGGGAAATCCAGGGCTAGTCCTATGCTTCGCCGGAATCCAAGCGGGATTCAATCAGCGGTCAATTCACAAGCGATTTGACGCTACGGACTACAGCCAGAAGAGGTTTCAAGAAAAATCCACACTACGGTCGATTCAAAGGGAAATCGACGCAACAAGCGGGTACAGGAGCAAGTGAACGAGTCAAAATACGTTCGATTCAAGAGGGAATCAACGCTACAAGCGAATCCACAAGCGGATTCACGCTTCAAGACGCCACATGTCTGCATCGGGCTCTAACAACACTCCGGTGGCAATGAACACAAGGGGTCGTGTTCGCTCAGAATCGGGATACGGGGAATCGGAAGCTCAGCGAGGTGGTAGATTAATGGAGATCGTGCCAGAGATACCGACGGGCATATCTACCATGGGGCCGCCTGCACAACTGAGCACACCGAGAACAGACGCCACATCACCAGCCAGAAGAGCTACGTCGCCGGCACTTACACACCGGACGAATACATCCCGACGTAGCAACGATGCAAGAATCAAGCAAGCACAATATGAAGCCGAGAAAGAACTGAGTCAAATAGAAGAAAAGCGACTCAAAATTAGAGAGAAGCTTATAAAAACGAGACTAGCCGCCGAAATGTCAGTGATCGAAGCGGAATCGGACTACGCCGCCAGCGCATGCAACGAAAGAACGCAAGATTGGTTGGACAGAAGCATTGGGGGCACACGGCCGGAACCACAAGAGGATCGTCCTCCCGTTAATGAGCAACGGGGGGAGAGTTCAAACCAACAAGGAATACAACAACTGGCCGACGCATTAGAAAAAATGATAACTGCAAGGCCGCCACCTCGGCAAACAGCGGAACTACCGATCTTCACGGGAACCATAGCCGAGTGGTTACCATTCAAAGCCGCCATAGAAGACTCTACAAGATTATTTAAATTTACACCAACGGAAAATCTTCTACGGTTAAGAAACTGTCTGCGAGGGGAAGCGCGGGAAACAGTGCTCTCACAGCTGTTTACCGCGTCCAACCCAGATGTCATTATGCGCACGCTGGAAATGAAATACGGGCGTCCGGAATACATTATAGACCGCGCGATTGAAGAGTTGAAAAAACTACCAAGACTCGGGAATGCATCGAACGAGCTCTACGACATGGCAGTCAAAGTACAAAATATTGTCTATACAATAAAGAGTATAGACAAAAGGGGATACCTACGGAATCCTATGCTGGTACGCGATGTAATGGACAAGCTGAGTCCTCATCTCGTCAGCAAATGGGCGGAGTACGCCGCCACCCACGAACATCAGATCATGGAGGAGAACGAAATGTCGGTTCTCTCAGAATTTCTTATGACAGAAGCGGATCTGATGCTTCGATACACCCACACAACCAAGCGAAGCTTCAGCGCGCCAGTACAAACACGTAAAGAAACAATCGCAAGACGGGCGATCAACCGAGGCGTGTACACTACTGAAGACGTCACTGAAGAAAGAAAATGCTTCGTTTGTCAAGCGGGAGGACACAGCCCTCCGGAGTGCTCAAGGCTAAAGGCGTTAGATGTCAACGGGCGATGGAAATGGGCAAAAGAAAACAAGATTTGCTTCAAATGCCTGAAAGGAAGACATAATAAGTTCGCCTGCAAAGCTAAGGCGTGCGGAGTCGACGGGTGCACTTACAAGCACCACGCGCTACTGCACAAAGAAAAGCTAGCGGAAGCCACACTCAGCACTCAAGAGGACAGCGAACCGAACGACACGGCCGCGGCAGTTATGAATGTAACAATGAAGAGAACGCCAACCTCAGTCCTGCTCAAAACCTGTAAAGTAAAGCTCAGGGGACCACGGGGGGAGATAATCACGTACGCTCTCCTAGACGAAGGGTCCACGGTCACATTAATCGACGAAGACGTAGCAAACGAGCTCGCCGACGGAGGACCGAACCAGCCTCTCAACATAAGAGGAATAAACGAATAGAAAAGGATAAACAGCAAGGCAATAAAGATCGAAATACAAGGACTAAGCGAGCACGTAAAACATGAAATAAAAGCTCGCACTGTAAAGAATCTTAAGTTACATCAGCAACGCATACCGCGCGACCTGGGTCGGTACAAGCACTTACGCGCCATACAGTCAAAGATCTGCGTAGAGGAAGCAAAGCCACGCATACTAATAGGGGCCGACAACTGGCAACTAATAGTATCGAGACAGCTTCGCGCCGGCAAGAAGAGGGAACCCGCCGCATCATGGACGAAACTGGGTTGGGTTCTACATGGGTCGGCACCTAGAAGCACAATAATGGGCGAGAATGAAAATAGCGTGCTTCACATATGCGCAAGCGACAAACTATTAGAGAAGATCGTCGAGTCGCATTTCGAATTAGACTCACTCGGCGTCTCGACGAAACAAAAAGTAAACAAGAATGAAGAAAGAGCAATTGGAATGTTCGAAGCAACTGTTAAAAGAATAGACGGGCACTTTGAAGTCGGCCTACCGTGGAAAACGGACAACCCAGCGCTTCCGGATAGCTACGAATCGGCTCTAAAGCGATTCAACACGCTAGAAAATAAAATGAAAAGGGAACCTGCATTCCAACAAGATACTGCTCAAGTGGATAATCATACAAGAAAAGGGTACGCGACGGAAATCGATGGCAGTGAGACAAATAGTCCAATTAGATGGTTCAAGGGGCCTTCGTTCCTGCGAGAGACTGAACTGAATTGGCCGACGGAACAAGACATAAACATCGAAACTGCACTCACGATCACCAACGATGAAGCGATCGACGATGCTGCACTGCCAGAGCTAATTAGATTTTCGTCCTATAAGAATCTGATTAGAGTGACAGCACTATAGTCCGTTCAACGAAACGAGATTCCAGACGTAAACAAACCGACTGCAAGGCCATTCGCTAATGCAGGGTTTTGTAACTTTTTTTACTTACTCTAATTTTTAAAATGTAAAATAAATTTATATTTTGATAATTACCTACTACTTAACCACTCAAATGTCCGGGCGTATTTATACGCCTAAAAAAATAAGTGTCAAATGTCCAGGGCGTATTTATACGCCTTTTTTTTCATAGGAATCCTATGCAAACTCTGGGCGTATAAATACGCCCGGACATTTGGTGTTTATTTATATGGAATCTGTATTAAATTTCCTTTCTCTGGGTAGGTAAAACATATAAACCGACGAAACCAATATTTTCTATAAAATGTTTGAAGTGGGTGACGTCATCTTTTCTTAAGATCAGAATATTTTCATATGTAAACAAAAGTATCTATTATCCCACTGTATTAATGTTGTATTAGTGTTGTATATAAAATATACTATAACAACTAAAAAATAATAAATAACTACAAAATAAAATGGCCGTCCAAATGTTTTCTAACTCATCAATAGCCTCGTTTGACCTTCAGCATTGTTGCCGTGAGCCGTGCGGCAGATAGAAAACAAACAAGATAGAAAGAGATAGAATATATTTTGTTTGTTCCGTCGTCACTACGAGTCAATGCTCGGCGTTGTTTACGTCTGGAATCTCGTTTCGTTGAACGGACTATAGTGCAACTAGCCGTCGACCGGTTGAAAACAAAGAACAAGAGTCTTCAACTGGAAGTCAAACACATGCAAGCGGCCGAAGAACGGTGGATTCGACGAGCACAGAGGGATTCATTCAAAGAAGAAATTGCCAGACTACAAAGCAAGCGACTACTACTGCGACACAGTCGTATTAGAAATCTGGACCCCGTACTTTCCAATGGGATTGTGCGGGCGAGAGGCAGAATAGGCGCTCTCAACTCGACAACACTTTCGAACGAGCCGGCAATACTCGACGGGCGACATCCCTTCACGCGTCTGCTCATCGCACACCACCATGAGCAAGCAGGTCATGCGAATAACGAGCGGATCGTGAATGACTTGAGGCAACAATACATCATTTTACACCTCCGGCCGACGGTTAAGAAAGTAGCAAGAGATTGTCAGTACTGCAGAGTCTACAAAAGCAACCCGATAACGCCGCCGAGGGGAAACCTGCCTCTAGGAAGACTGGACCCAGGTCATCGCGCCTTCACTTACTGTGGCGTGGACTACTTCGGGCCACTGACAATAACGATCGGCCGAAGACATGAAAAGAGATGGTGCGCATTGTTCACATGTTTAACAACAAGGGCGGTCCATTTAGAAGTTGTCGCATCGCTTTCCACGGACTCAGCTATTATGGCGCTGAGAAGGATGGCTGCGAGAAGAGGCTGGCCTCGCGTTTTGTACTCAGACAACGCAACCAACTTCCGAGGCTCAAACGTGGAGCTCAGAAACGCGTATCAGAAGTGGATACCTGAGCTACGGAACTACGGTCTACAATACAATATGGACTGGCGATTTATAGCACCAGGGGCCCCACATATGTGCGGGGCTTGGGAACGATTGGTGCGTTCAGTGAAGACTGCGTTAAGCACTACGCTTAAGGAAAGGGCACCAAAAGAAGAGGTGCTACAAACACTGATCACCGAGGCCGAGTACAGTGTGAACGCTCGGCCTCTGACGCACGTGTCTGTAGACCCGGACGACGATGAAGCGATAACGCCAAACCACTTTCTCATCGGGTCGTCGACAGGGCTGCCGCATACGGGACCATGTGAAGACGCAGACCGCAACGCTTGGAAGAGATCACAAGCACTGGCGGACCACTTCTGGCGGCGCTGGATAAAAGAATATTTACCGACGCTAATTCCTCGAGGGCAAGCAACGGGCAAGGTACCAGCGTTACAAGAAGGTGACCTGGTGGTGGTGATCGACCACACGTTACCTCGCAACACTTGGCCCAGGGGAGTCGTTGAGCGTGTTTATCCAGGTCCAGACGGCATCATTCGAACGGCGGACATAAGAACGAGAGGCGGAGTGTTCCGGAGACCGGCGACGCGGCTCGCCGTCCTGCGGATAAACAAGGCTGCGAAGGATCTACGCCGGGGGAGACTGTTGCGGACGGCGACGTATAGTGAATAAGTGTATATATAGAGACTGTTAAGGACGTCGACATATAGTGTAATTAATGTGTACGTAGAAACATGTATAGTTAAGAATTACGTATATAAGTAAAATAAGTCGATGTAAATAAAACAGAAACACCGTTACTATACGAGATGGAGCGATGCGTAAGAATAGGAAATAGCGCACAATATGAAACAGAGATAGCGAACCTTTGTCTTGCATGCGGTAGAGCAGTACCGATGCAACATCGCGACCGAATGCACCGTGTTGTAACGGGATCGTCTAAGAAACAATACGCCGCGCCTAACAATAAACGTGGCAATTAGTTTTGAGACGAAATGTAATAAAAGGAACTTTCTAAGGATTGTAACGGCACTCAGAAATCTCACTCGGATCTTAACACTTGTTTAACGATAGTTCACGACAGCTCATCTCAGTACATTTACCGCGTCATTGTAAACTCGTCCGGTTCAATAAATAAGAACTACATGGAAAGAAGTCTTTAATATATATAATATACAGTCCACTACTCTGTAGTCAGCTACAAACATCTTTGCAAAAATTGTTAGACCGAATGAAAAAGTAATTTAAAATGGATATTGAATAACACATGAAAATTGTTTAATAATGAGTTACGCAAAATTTTCAGTTTACCCCACGTAGCATATACTTAGTAGAATTACTGGACCCTTCTACGGGTGAAGGCCAGTAATTAAAAAGAATTATTAACTTAACTTTAAAAGAATTATTTAAAAGAATTTTAAAAGAATTATTTATTAACTTTATGCATTAAGCTCGCCATTTGTACCTTGTACATTTGTATGTGGTTCAATAAAGATAAATAAATAAATAAAAAATAAATTAACATTAAGAATATGTATATGTAAATTTTAAAGCGCCCCACGCTTTTACAATCAAATATTATAATTAAAAGCACATAGTTTACACTTCAGTCCCAGAAATAGAGACAACTTGAACGATCCATAATTTATTTTTAGTTTTTACGTGCATTTATAAAAGCGTGTTTTTCTAGTTTTTTTTAAACTATTTTATAGAATATATTTTAGGTAGTTATAGTGTAGGTAATTTCTATTAGCACGGACTACATTTGGTCCTTACTCTATGCTGTTAGATATTTGTTAATTTGATTAGTGGAATAATAAAGGCTTTTTATTATTATTTTATAATAGAATTGAACACAATCCAAAATTCAACATTATTACATGACAAACTTACATCAAGCGGAATTACTGGAGCCGCTAACAGCCCCACAACTACAGCATTTACCTTATCTCTAAGTAATAGCATTAATACCTCGCGTGCCCGCCGCCGTTAATTAGTTTCGTTTCGAGATTTGTTTGCGGAAGGCGAATTATAATACCGTACTATTTAATTATAGTTCAATCTTGTTTGGAATTCAGCCCTTTTCCTCACGTGTAACATATAATGAATGCCCGCCGCTAATCTCGTAGATAAACATTCAAAACACATTTGCTTTCAGAAAATGATGCAAAATGAAGCAAGTAAGTAGATTTTGCTTTAAATTCGCTACAAATAAATCTTATCGTATGTTCCAAAATCAAATCTTACGAAAAAAACATGATACCAACTAGTACTAGGCTATGTCATTCGTGATTAAGCCCACAAATAAAGAATTAAATCTTCAGACTAAATTAAGGCTTTCATCTGTATATAGTAGAAGAATTTATGGACGCGTGGATACAATTCAGTAGCAAATATCTCTACAAATCCTATCAAAAATTGCATTTAAAAGTTTGCCATTGTATCAGCTGTTCGAGGCCTTCCACAATAAGTAAAAACCAATGTCCTTATATTTTCATCAAGTGAAAATTGTCAGGTTGTCATTCTCAAGCCTTCTCTATCTCTAATGCTGATCGTAAATGACAGGCTCCCCCGTTGGCGCAATCGGTAGTGACCCTGTCTGTTGCGCCAGGGGTCGTGGGTTCAAATCCCACTCAGGACAAACATTCGTATGACGAACACTTGTGTTTGTTCTGTGTCTGGATGTTAATATTATCTATTTAAGTATGTATTTAAAATATCTATGTATTTATATCAGTCTCTGACACCCATAAAACAGGCTCGCGCCTACTTTGGGGTCAGATGGCCGTGTGTAAGGATGTCCACCCTAACTGTCTAAAAATATATAAATTCAGATCAGTATTAGCGATCCATCACCGCGATCATTGAGCCGGCACAATTCTTTAACGTAGATGTTAGTCTAGTCTATGATGGCAAATAAAATGGACCATAATAAACAGCATGGTCCGCAATTGTGGCATTTACCTTATCTCCAACTTATAGAGTAAGTACTAATGCCTCGCGTGCTCACGGCCAGTTAATTAGTTTCATTTTACTGAGTTGCGGTGATTCCATCTAGAAAAATATTCTTACACCACTATAATGAAAAAAAATCTATCACTCTTTATGCTGTGTATGGAGCAGAGTAGGTATTATCTTATCCTATGTATTGTTATTAAAATGGTACATGATTGCTGTATGACAAAATTAATTTCTGATTTACGAGTAGGTACTCACATCTTGTTTCTTAATGTTGCATTAGTACAAATTGTACTGGTGATAGGTAATTATATATGGTTAATTGAACCAAGCGTTACTTTGGATTTCCATTGTTATAAAAAAAAATGTTATTTTTAATTTACTTTGCAACAACGCGCGTGTACATTCATGCATACAGCACCTCCGTCCGCGTCCTTCCAATATAACAAAGCATGTATAAAATATAACAATAAAAATATATAACGAACCACCACCAACACGAGTTTCGCCCCCAAACGGGTTTTTGTTTGTCACTCGCTGCTCGCTGCGACTCATAGACAACCCACTACTGGGCACGGGTCTCCCCCACAGACACTGCTGCGGGAGGTCTAGAGCATACTACACTACGCTGCTCCAATGCGGATTGGTGGAGGGGTTAGTGGCCAACCCAGTGTCGAATGTTCTGAAGCCACCCGAAGGTCTTTGACAAGGCTTAACGAAAACAACCGGGACCGACGGCTTTACGTGCCCTCCGAAGCACGGTAGCGTCCATGAAATTTTGCCACTAGCGGTCACAAGCCGACCGCGCCCGTCGTTGCTTAAAAGAGTTAAGATCACATTGAATCGACGCGAGCCATTGGTCTATGGACGCTATAGTTTGTCACTAATTGGTGCCATTGGTGGTAGGTATTTTTATTTTAAATTTTTTCCTAAGATTTGAACCGCGACAGAATGAAGTCAAAATGTACCCACTGTACAATCAATTCCTACTATTGTCAGAGAGTGAAGTTAAACGTAGGTGGTCCCTGCGTAACCCGCTCAAGGCTGCTGCTTGTTCTCATAGTTAGCACAAGCGATAAACTGGCCTTACTTAACCGGTAGCCTATACGCACTGTGGTGTGAACTGCATGGATTTTATATAATCCATACCATGCTACAAATCTTGCATATTGGTCCATAAAAAATATAACTTTTATTAACACTATTACACAACAACAAAAACGTTAAGAATTGTGTGTTTGTAATGTTTTTCTATTCCAAAGTCTTCATTTGGTTTCCAATTCCGTTTATAATTATTTGTTATTTCCATCCGTTTATATTTTTCTACCAAATTATAAACATTAGTCTCGGCTGGCATTCAATCCCGTGACGCGTGGCTCAGCAGTCACAATCGCGCCGCAGAGTCGTCAACAGTTCGTCGTAATTGAACGTTAGTAGATTTTAAAAGATTGAATAGTATAGGATAACCAAACTCACGACTAATCCACATTATACCACCGTAGTAGAGTATGTTCTAGAACTCCCTCAGCTGTATCTTGGCTATGGGAGACCCGTACCCGAAGTGGAACGCCTACGGGTACTAAAGCTTAGTAGAGTTAATAGCCCCACAGTGCGCGCATACCCCGTACAGCCATTAGCCAGCTAACACCAAAACAAACAGAGGACGCTTTAGCTAAAACCCTCGGCGGTAAGACTTTGTGTCTGCCGCCGCGACGCCCCGTTGCGTGTTGAAGGCTTGTCCAATGAACATACAGAGTATAGACGCGCTGACACGCGGTCAGTTTCAACTGGAATTTTAAATGTTAATTTTAACCGGAACATACCAAAACTTCGAACTGGCAGACAAAGTGCCCCTCCGCAGCCGCCCATATGTGACCATTGATACTTATATAAGGAATTGTATTCCTTCGCCGACAATGCAACTGACATTTATTTTAATCGTATAAATGCTGAAATATCGAAGGCACTATTAGAAAATCAAATAACTGGTGAAAAGCATGAAAGACTAATACATCTCTACCTACGCCTTCGAAGATATACAGGCGAGCTGTTATGAAGTTTTGCTTGTATCTTATCCTATCTGCAAACCTTTTATAGTCATAACAAAGAGTGTCGTACCTATGTGCATGAGCGACTACCGTCCAGATAATTTTTTCTTTTTACATTACACGGCCATCTGACCCCAAAATCTATATATATAAAAGGAGAAGGTGACTGACTGACTGACTGACTGACTGACTGACTGACTGACTGACTGACTGACTGACTGACTGACTGACTGACTGACTGACATATCAACGCAGGGCCTAAACTATAAGGGTTAGAAATTTGAAATTTTACACAGGGGTTCCTTTTATAACGTAGGGGAGCACTGAGAAAGGATTTTTGAAAATTCACCTACTAAGGGGGTAAAACGGGGGTGCAAAGTTAGTATGAAACATTGCCGTTTTTGAAGTCAAGTGGGCAACCCGAACGCGAGCAGACGTCATTAATGGGTCTAATTCTAAGCGAGCGAAGCTGCGGGCGTCCACCAGTATATAATAAGTGGCGAGCCTATTTCCATACATCAAACACATTTCCGTACATCAAACACACTCTCAGATTCTAATCTACGATTAATAAGTTGCCCGACCCGAGATTCGAACCTAGAACCTCAAGCTCTCGCGCATCTTGATCTTGCGGCCATTAGACCAACACACAGACAGACTGACGAGTGAAGTATTTATAGCTAAATATTATTTTATCTGGGCAAGTGGCGTGTCGTAGTGTTTGTGTTGGCTCCAACGGGTTAATGGCGCCGGCCCTTGTTCAAAGCGCGGTTAAAGAACTCCCAATGGTATAAACATTCTTACGTAAATAACTTGACAACAACTTTTAAAACGAAAATGACAACGTTAATTAAATTCTCAGCAGTCGACTATTGAGTTAGCTGGCAATGGTTGCTAATGGATTTTTTTTAATGGACTTTAGCGGTCATACAGACCTTTACGGCGTCACCGAATAGGTTGGTGGGACCAAACTAATGGGTTTGTTTTAAAAGTAAGTAGGTAGGTACCTCCCAGTCTAACATTTCTGATACATGAAAAAATATATGTAGTTTAAATAGTTAATAAATAAATGTTACACACTCACCCCTGTGGTAAGCCAGAAATATAACAATTAAACATCCAAAACCCAAATACAATATTGATCAACGATTTACAGGAAGTGATCAACAACAACTCCTGCTTACAGTTCGCTGATGACCTCAATTTGCTTCTCCCGATCAAAGACAGATTAGATTGTGAGCGTCTAGAAGACGACATTGACGGTGTGTTACGGTGGAGTCGTGGAAATAAACTCCACTTCAATCTGGATATTTACGCGTGAACGAACTCCTAAATTAGTATGAGTATTCGATGGATGCAGTATAGCTTTAACGAGTTTCCCGGTGCCCAATCTAAGTGTCTGTATGAGGAACGATCTACAGTTTCGGGATCAAGTTGTAAAAATTTGTCAAAAGGCATACAGGAACTTAGGATTTGTTTTGAGACAAACGCGAGGCTTTACTAACATAACTAAGTTGTATGATGCGCTGGTCAAGAGACATCTGGAATAATTCTTGACTAGGTATAAAGCTCATCTTAGAAAGCAAAAATAATTATTGTCATCGGAACCAAATATGTGTGCCAAATTTCAGCTCGATAGCTTCAGTGGAAGTGGGTGAAATATTGATTGCAAGATTCCAGGAGATGGATACATACGAGTGAAGTTAAATAAAAGCTTTTAAAAACACGACAGTCTTAACTAGGTATAAAGCTCATTTTAGAAAGCAAAACACGATGAAGGTATAGACGAAAAAGCTATAACCCAATTTTTTTGCATTAATCTACAGAATATAGGTTGAATACAAAAACGGAAAAGAATATGGACGGATTCGTTACGCCTCGCAATGCTCACCATTTGCCAAGTGGTATGCCTGCCAAGATAATATTCGATGCTCTGCCTAACGCCCCCCTTATGGGGGGACACTTGATAACGCTGCCAGATTCAATATACTGAATTTTGGAATCAAAAACTAAAAATCGTATGCTTACTTCATTCTATTTTGCGTGGATTCAACTTAATTTTTTTTGTGTAGTCATTGTTCCTAATAATCATTAACCATTTTCCAAAGACAATAATTTTGAATTTTATTTTGTTACTAGCTGACCCCGCAAACGTTGTTCTGCCATATAACATGTCAAGTGACGCGGCACTTCACTTCAATGAACGACGGTTAAAAATAAAAATACTAAAATAGTGTTTAAAAAACATTTTCCAGTGGACCAAATTGTGAATCTAAACCATTCTCGAATCCCCTTGAACACACACAAAAAATTTCATCAACATTTATCCAGCTGTTTAGGAGGAGTTCACTATCATACACACGTACACAAGAAATATATTTATATTATGATAAGATTTTAATCAGAATTGTTTCAAATTAATTTGTAAGGTCGAGTTATGGGAGGTTAGAGTGATGCCAAGAAAATAATCTTGTCAATCTAAGTGTCCTTTTAGACTGCTAAATTACGAATTCATCATCGAAATCATAATAAATAAATAAATATAAATAAATAAATATCATGGACATTCTCACACACGGCCATCTGACCCCAAAGTAGGCGCGAGCCTGTGTTATGGGTGTCAGAGACTGATATACATACATAGATATTTTTAAATACATACTTAAATAGATAATATTGACATCCAGACACAGAACAAATACAAGTGTTCGTCACACGAATATTTGTCCTGAGTGGGATTCGAACCCACGACCTTTGGCGCAACAGACAGGGTCACTAACGATTGCGCCAACGGGCCTGAAATCATGAATCTTTACAATAAATTTGGTATGAATTTAATACTCAATGTCTGCTTATCTTTGAAGTGCTATCGAAATAAACTTCAGTAGTTCTCGAAACTAATGTTATTCATATGAATCTCTCTTAAAATAGGATGCAAACAATTGAAATAGTAACACAATTGTGGCTCACCTTCATACAATCAAGGAGTCCAATTGATTCCTTATTGGGTCTTCCAACAGGCAGCCCGCATCATGTCATTCCCTGAATTTAGGACGAGGATCTTAGCATTGCTCTAAGCTCTTTCCAGTATCTCTTTCTAGTAGTAAAGACGTTTATACGTTTATATTCTCTATGTCGGCTTGATACCTAATCCGTTGTACAATACTACAGCGATAAAAGTAACAAATACTTTATAGTAGGTATTTGTTTGTATAGTATCCAGGATTCCTATTAAATAAAAGGAAATCAGTTTCAGTTATTTAGAATGTCATTTATATAATTGAATTAGGTACCAAATTTGAATTCAAATTGAATATGTTTATAATTCACAAAGAGGTGAAAACAATTTTTGATACAAAACATCTAAATCAATCAGTTTATGGACATAATGAAAAGCCTCAGTATGTATTGTGGTTGGATTCTATTCTGAATTCAATCTCTGGGTAGGGCAACGTAGATTTTATTATGTTTTTCTAACCTGAAATTCATCTCTTCAAGGAAAAAGATATTATTCGCGGTAACTTAACTATTTTTCAAAATCCTGTCAGCAAAATATGAATTAAAAAGTCACATCCCACACTGACCAACCTGAAAAAGTTCCCGTGTAAAAACACAAACAACTGGCAACACTGGTAGGTAATTAGTGTAGTCAGCTTGCTTTGTTTTTAGTCACAATTAAACCTTGTGACCGGCGCGTCGTTCTCAATTATATTCGCTTTTAAAAGGTGCCAACGAGCCCTCTTTTTAGTACTAGCTATGTAGACAATGGGAATTTAATATCCTTTGTCTTGTATTACATGTTCCTTTTTATCGGTTTAGATTTTTCAAAAAATAAAGAGTCACTTTTTAATTAACATGGTTAATTTGGTCCATCATTTTATCTTGGCGGATAGCCTTATTAGGCGTTAAATAAATATTATTTTTTATTTTTATCGTATATAATTGATGTCATACAGAATACACTTGGTGCTAAAAGTCTTATAGTAGGCCACGTGAAATATATTGAAAAAAAAATTATCTAACGACGATAAACAATACACATTCAAAAATATATAAACATTCATACAAATTCTGAATTCTTCATAAAAAGGTCTACAATTAGACTATGAGAATGGAAGGTAATTCATTCCTGAGTGAAGACTGCTTAGCCATAGCCGGCTAATTCGCAGTAAGACGACTAAGACATAATTATGTTGTTTCCTTCGCGGTTTAATTTTTCATTTTTAATATCACTAACAATTACAACCAAGAACAAAACCACTTCCAGTTACTAAGTCCAACACAACTAAAGTCAACACAATCTAAATAACGAGCTTGTTAAATTAACATTAAGTGATACGAGATCTAGCTGCGAGCTCACGACCACGATCAGATGCATGTGTTATCTAAATTAGCGTATATCCAACAAACTGCATCTTCACGCAACCGCGTATCTTCTCGTAAGTTTCTCATCCAAGACATTAACTATATTACCTGACGCATATTTATTACCTAATCTACCAATGCGGTTATTTTAATTTCGTTTATTACTTTTGCTACTTTTGAGTAACACTGTTTCGATTTTTAAAACCGATTTAGATTTTTGTGTTTGACATTTTTATTTATTTACACTTTATTGTAATTTTATTTTTCAAAAGGTAGACTTAATGGCTTGTTGCATTCCTACCAGTCAGGCCGGTAGTAGTGAGTAGTAGCGGTAGGTGTAAACAAAAGAGATAGGAAAAAAAAACAAATTTATTGCACCAGCGACTTATCACTAAACATAAAAAAATTTACAATATTTAGTTCAGTGTGATTCGTCATTATAGGTATATACAGCTCTTATATCTAAAGCTTGCTTAAAAAACCAAAAGAAACAGATTAAATTACATAATTAATAATTATTTCCTAACACTATCATAATTATTATTATAATAATATATACATAAGAAGCATAAATATATACAGGAGCATTAGCCAGCCTAATTTTAGTTTTAGTTGGAAGGATAACTCATTAGTTCCGTTTGAATCAGATCATCATATAAAGACCTAGGTTCTTCACCGTTGTATATTATAGAAGGTAAATTACAATGATCGACCCGGGCCAGCAATCTAGGACTAACATGGCTTGAGATTTAAGGTTACCGCATATTTAGTACTTGCAAATTTTTGTTAATTAGCTGAATGCTATTAAGTAGGTCACTATGGCGGTATGAACATAAAGATCAAGTCACTGGGGTAAATTTCATTGGTTATACGGACATTTATAATTAAGGAAGGAATATTAAAACTTTTAAAATCTATTTATATTGTGACATGTGCAATTGATGTGAAATTATTGTATTCTTGAGCTTCAAAGTAATTTTAAAGTGATATAAATGTGATTTTCCCATGAACATAATGTTTTCCATAGCTACCGAATTTCAGTTTATTTTAAGAAATTGTTTAATCAAACTGCCTTAATCAATAAATAAACTGATTATAGTAATAACTTCTACATAAATTCTATATAAAACCACTTGGAATCCAAAATGGTTTTTGATCATCATGTGCCAAATAAATTAGTTAAATCTCTAAACACGACGAAGTTTTCGTAGCACCTCAATTTATGTTAAATAGGAAAAGATTATAAATAAAAAGGAAACTGAAATAAGGAACTTGCGCTACTATAAACGACTGTAATAATGAAAACGTATTTAAAATTGTACTCTCTTATCTTATACATAACTAAATTTTTTATCATTCAATATTTCATGTTATACTGAAACACTCTTGAGCTCTGATACAACATAAAATCATGCAAAAACACTTTAATTTACACCAAAGTAAGGACGATGATAATCTTAGGTCACAAGATTTTCGGAAAATATAAAATACTAGTGGACGCCCGCAGCTTCGCTCGCGTTACACATTCACTAACTTCAAAAACGGCAAAGCTTCATACTAACTTTGCACCCCCGTTTTACCCCCTTAGGGGATGAATTTTCAAATTTTTCTCGCCATAAAAACCACCCTTGAACTTCAACGAACATTTAAAAAAAAGAATTGGCCAAATTGGTCCAGGCGTTGTTGAGTTATGCGCTTACCAACACATTTTGCGATTCATTTTTATAATATAGATTACACAGCAATCTATGGCGATTTTATAGTTTGATCATTAAAAATAGTCCAGGAAAGCAGCTGACATAGATAAGTAGCATTATAAGTCCCTACTTATCTGCTTTACTAATGAAGACATGTTCAACTTTAATTATAAACATCTAAGACACTCCTACCCTGTCATTTATCCTTCGTGGTGAGACCACTGACTAAGAAACGGATGAGCAAAACATACATAAATATAGAGGATATAGATATGTAGACTCACGACACGACCATGATGCCGGTCTAAAAACTGAGGAGACTTAATTAAGATCTCAAACGACGCCAATTTACTGGGAATCCCGTACGTGCCGCAGACTCGAGATGCTATTAGAACAGTCTCCATGCTAATAAGACAGAAGATAGGGGTACATGACGAACGTGAGGACGTTTTGTTTTTAATTGTCACCCAAGAATAAAATAATGATATTAAAATATCAAAAAAACGACTTCAAAACTCAAAAGTACAAAATAATAATGAACTTGTTTGCATAAAGCATACTCCAACGCGCTGTCCCGATGTGGATTAGACAACATATAACCTCCTCCTTTTTACGAAGTTGTTTAAAAATCATAAATAAAGATTATTTTTTTACAGTCTACGTGGATTAAAAATATTGGAGTAGGAACCTACTAATTACGATGGATAGCCGGTAATTGTTTAAATAATTAGTCCTTACTTATAATAACCGCTAAATTAAACAAGATATGTTGTACAGCTCCAGAATCAGCGTGAGAATTTCGACGCATTTACCATAATTGCTAGAACGTGATTCTATTTGAATTCGAAATTTGATTTCGGTTCGCGAGTGCATATCATTGTAATTAAAATTGGGACACGTGCTTGAACAAGTTTCCAAACTAGATACAAGTGATTTTGCATAACGAGATTTTAAGGGAAGAACTTGGCTAGTGCTATTAGTGTTATGATGGCGAGTTTCTATAGAATAGCAATTTAATGGGGCTGATTGGAAATTTGATATCTCGTTCTGTTAATTCTTCGAGCAGTAACTAGTAAACATTTTTATTCGGTATTAATTCATAGGTATATATCTACTTAAAGCAAACAGTGACTAAAGACGACTGAAAATGGAAAGTTGGAGATAAAAAGAGTTATGAACAGAGACAATAACTTTTATATCAGACGATATTTTTACTGGAGTACCTAACTGTAAAAGCAGCGTTTATAAAACTACGTGACAAGACTCAAAGCATATATTCTTGAGTTTGCTATAATGATTATTATTTCACTAATGCGAGGACAAGCGACATTCTTAGCCCACGGCTCTGTAAGTTATGTTGTCAATAAACTGAACGCGACGCACAGGGGACTCCGGACATAAACATGAATGAAAATAGTCCCGAGACAACTTCGGTTTTTATGTCAACCGCCTGACACGTTAGCGCTTAATGACGCCGTGGAATAGGGCCGTGTTTATAGTGAACCTGTACAGGTTTTAAAAATAAAAGACGTAAGACTAATTATAACTTTTGTAATAACACCTACGAGTGAGACTACGTAGAAAGGTGATTTAGAAACTTGTGGGAAGATGGTTGAAATGGAAACGGTGATGGTAATTTATAGTAAAAGTACTGAATCATGAAGAGTGTTAGAGAGGTTTCCCTTTATTATTCCTATTTGAAATGAAGATAATAATATTTAGTAGCAACGTATTCATCGTATTTTCGAAATCCCTTTTACATTCTCAGCTTAATGTACATTAAAATATTCGAGAGAAAATTTTGTGGTCATTACACTCGCCGCGGTTGGACTAACGCGGTTATTTCTGCATTGGGATTACTTAGCAAATATATTTACGCAAATAATAATTATAATTTAGCTAACAATCTTATTTTGAAACATTTTTCACGTGATAAAATGTTTTGTAAGCATTTTAAATAAGTTTTCTTGCACCACTGCTTTATTCACATTTATTTTAATACATCAGTCATACTTAGATTTAACGAGACAGCAGCGTAGAAATATAACCTCACTTTTAGCGATACCAGCCACAAATAAAAACGAACAAATAATAAATCTGAATCAGGTGAAAACGTACAAAGAAAACACCATATTCAACTACACCAAATAAAATCATAAAAATAATGCACGTCATTCTACCTCCGCCAGACGGACTAAAAACGACACTCAAAAGAAAAGAGCGCATATAAAATAATGGCGTAATAAAGCTCGGGAAAGGAAATTTACAATCACTCTCCCACCGAATAAAATGCGAACATGTTAACAAGGTAACAAACGCTGAAATAAAATGTACAGGAACGCTTCCCATATTTATAGACGAAGAGATGAAAATTGGCGCCTGCGGCTATATTTTACATCTCCTTTAATTTATAGCACTCTTAACGCTGGGTAAGTAAATTGGTTGCAACGTTTAATTCATGTAATTGGCATCGGTCGATGTGACTGGCAAATTGGTGCCAGATTCATCAGCTGTTTTGCTGAGTAAGATATTTAAGCAAAATATGTAGTATATATTTGTTATTTGGTAAAATAATGTTACCTAAGTCCCTACGCTTGGAACTACACTAGGAACTCCTTGAGCATATGCATCTTAATGTCGGGTACGGTTTTCTCCCACAGCCACAGCTGAGGGAGGTCTACGGCATATTCCAGGCTGCGTATTGGTAGCCGGTAGCCGTTCTGGAGCAGTAAGTGGCCAGTTTCGATTTATCTCAAGCCACCCAAGATCAAGGTTTAACAATTTTTCTATAAATTAAAACAAAACAAACTAGCACCTTCGAAGCACGGAGTCGCGCATGAAACATTGCTACTAGAGGTCAACAAATAATGCGAATTAAGCGATGAGATTAATGCACCAATTTCTATATATACTCGTATCTATAGTATATAATATATAGATATAATATGTATCTTAATGTATATCTATAGTTTTTATAATATTATGTTAAATGTGCTTTGATTAAAACTAAGTTGTAAATTGTTTTATTGATTCATTAGGTATATTTACATGTTATTAATAAGCAATACCACCCAGAAAGCTCGACAAATCAACTTTTGCGTTGCTAATTTATCCCGCAGTCGCAGACAGCAAGACAAGTGACAAAATAATGAAATAAACAATGGTCGTGCCTTTGATATCGTGACGTGAATGACAAAAGACTCGACAAATGCTTTTGTGGCATCTCGAGTCTAATAACGGTGTAATAAGAGAATCTAAAATAGATGTAACTTCTGATTATTACAGCTCTGAGCTTTGTATGTTCTTGTACGTGTCAAAATTTACAGGCAGATGAAAAGACAATAATATCGTTACCAAAGAGACAACATTTTTGTCTAGAGCCAGGTACAATCAATTTATTCTTATTTCCTGTATTAAAGTTATAAATATCTACCTACACTGCTTTTTGACAAACAAACCTATATTTTTTCGTGCAGCAAGAAAATATCCATGAAATAGTAAAATTTGAGATTATATCATAAGCAATATATTTTTTACAGCGCGCAATTAAAATAACTATTAACTTTTTGCAACATATTCTTTTTATCACGAAAAAGTATTGGCGGCTTCGCGGCAAAAATAATCCAGCGCTTTTAAAAACAGAACGCACCACCTCAACCGCTTTTTATTACCTAGAAATACCAACATGGGGACGAGAAAAAAGTGCTTTTTTCGTCAGTTCAAAGCCCGATTTGAATTGCGACATCAACCACATCGCCTGGTATAAACGCTACGGATTTTCAACGCACGTACGTCCACTAAATATCGTGATAGCGATCGTGATTTTGACATCGATAAAAAGTGAGATTTGTAACAATGGTAGCGTTTATTTGTATAGCGGCAAGTGAGAACGGAATGGGAGATACAAAATTCGGTAGGCGTGACAGAGTAGGATCATATATTGAATTGTTTGGTTATTCATTTAGAACGGCTTGGACAGTGAATTTTTATTAGTATCGGCTTTACGGACACTTTGGGTATAGAATGGACAAATAATTGATTTCCCTGTCCGTAGTATAGCGTGCTATTATTTACTATATTAATTAAGGTGATATTTTTCTTTTAATTTCTGCCACTTTCCTGCTATCGAATGTGCACTCCTCGGACACTCCGAGGAGTGTCGTGTGTAAGGAAGGAAGGGTGTAAGTTATCTTTTCTTCTGCGTTGTATCGACTTGGCTGGCCTGCCTTCTGCAAGCCACTGCAGGGCACATCCGTCCCTCTTATAACTGAGAATTACTCTTGAAAATAATTCTCTACTATGCATCCAGTACTGGCGGAGGAGTTAGTGACCAAAGCGATTGTCGGGATTTTTTAGGCCAGCCGTCAAAATTTCTCGAGCGCTACCTTACCCGGGTTGTTAGCGTTATAATAATCGTTAAAAGCCACGTCGGAAGCTTTCAAGCCGACTAAAATCTTCCGACAATTGGGGCACCAACTCACTCTGAAGCACCGTGGTGAAGTATGCTCCAGGTCTGTTTAGCGATGAGGGACTCATGCAATCCTTGGTTGCTAATGGTTGCAGTCAATGGCAAATAATTTGATCGCCTAAAATGGTCAAACAAAAACAATGATCACAAAAAATGCGTCAAACAACACTACATGTTTGTACCTACTGGCACCAAAAATCCGCGTAGGAGGCAAACAAAAGGACTAATCAATCAATCCTGATCAATCAGGCCCAGGATAGGCGAACGGTGACAAATGGCACGGTAATTGCCCCGATAGTAGTAAGAACAAAGATTTTTTTGGGACGCAAAAATCAGACTGGTCCGAATAACTCCAGAGGATTGATGATCTGTTGAAGACTAACGAACGAACTGTACGAATGTTCCAAACTCTTGATTACCGTACGTAGAGTAGGTGAACGAATGAGTCTACAGCGTTTTTAATTCTGCATGACCTGGTTTTTTTATT
This sequence comes from Carterocephalus palaemon, assembly GCA_944567765.1. Taxonomy (NCBI): domain Eukaryota; kingdom Metazoa; phylum Arthropoda; class Insecta; order Lepidoptera; family Hesperiidae; genus Carterocephalus; species Carterocephalus palaemon. The sequence continues at coordinate 9,989,600 of OX155654.1, forward strand.
TTGAAATACGAATGCGCTTTTCAAATTCAGTTTGTAACACAGCTTGTTGATCTCCACTACTAGCTTTCTGATTCTAAGCTCTTTTATGCTAATCTGAAACCAATAGCATAGATGTCCCACTGCTGGCCACGGGTCTCCCCACAGACGAATCTGCAGGAGGTCTAGAGTATACTCCACCACGCTGCTCTAATGCATATTGGTGGACGGGTTAGTGGCCAACCCAGTGGCCATATGCTGCTGAACTATAGCTAAACCACTTCCATTCCGAGAGGCCCGACCCCAATAGTCGGACAAAGAAAGAGTGGTGTTGCGCCAATATGTGCGAATATATTACAACTAGCTTTTACCCGCGGCTCCGCCCGCGTGGTCTAAGGGAATTAACAATGAGTTGTCTATCATATTTGTGGTGGATGAATAGTTTAAACCAAAACTAGAATTTATCCAGCGCGAATTCAAAATTCAATTCAATTTATTAGTTGCCTATGACATAATTAATTTTCATATCATTTGTTAGCGAAATACAGAACTTTCAAATGAATGTTACTAACGCCATCTATTAACAACATCCGGAACTAAATATCTAGCAAATAGTACCTATTACCGCGGTAAAAAGTAGCCTACGTCACTCTCCACCCTCCTCACTATCTCCACACACAAAAACCATACCATATAATAGCTTCGTTGCGACGTGAAAGCCGGACAAACAAACATATAAACAAACAAACACACTTTCACATTTATAATATTAAGTATGGATTGGTAATATAGGTGATACTCCTGTCGTCTTTTACTCTGTATCAGGTGCAGTATCCCTATTCAAACGGTGCCAGCTTCGCTCAATCCGACGACCCCGGGAAAAACTCGCAAGATTTACGAGCCGCGATACTTCAGGAAAAAGTTGCGCTTAGCGTCTGATGCTCGGTGTGTGATGGACGTTCTTTGATCTCAAAGCCGTTTTGCTACTTTGTTTTTACTTGCGGCCCGATTTTGTCTTGTATTGCCTTACTGAGTTGACATAGGCAGTATAACTTTGTGCGTTATGTTAACAGTTAAATGTTTACCTATCATTAAGAGCTGTTATGTCTCATTGCTGGGCACGGATGGAGATCCCGGCACGCGCACTGATATTCCGAGTGGATTATTATAGTGCTCGCTAGGTCACTCCTATGAGGACATTTGGAGAGTTCGTTATCGTTATGGAGAGACGTAGGTCTTATCGTGCCCTGTGAAGCACGGGTGCTATCAAGAAATTTTGCCATCACCACCTATTTAGAAATTAAATGTCACCGTGCTATAACGGTATGTATTAGGTATACATATCAAATGTCACAACAGCTGAAACTATACTACATTTTTAAATTTAAAGTTGATGAACGTTCCCCAAAAATAAAAAAGATACCTAAGGTACACATTATAAGTACCACATAGTTACTTTAAGGAAAAATAAATATTTATTTTGACATAATACTCGCTATGAATTACGATGTCTTATCAAAATTTTGCTTGTTTTAACTTTTCGGACGACTATACTTTTCCCTATAATTATTTAGTCTTTACACTACCTCAAGCTAATTGCGTTTTGATTGCATTTAACGAACGTGCCATTCTCTTTAAATATTGACATAACGAGCAAAATGACATTGTGATTGTAATAAACTCTGACAACTCAATTTGCATGACAACTCGATTATTAAATTCATTATTTCCTCTTTAAATAAAGTCCTTGCTTGCAGAAATATGAGTGTACATTAAAAGCTTACTGGCGCTCATTATATTTGTAACCTATATTACATTGTAATCGTCAGTGAAGCTCCCGTCGTTAAGCGGCTTGACATTATCAATCGATCAATATTGTTAAGCTGCACCCGTCACGGCCGGCAGTTGGATGGGTACTGCTAATGACAAAACATCTTGAGTGACGTCCTTCAGAGTAATTTTGTCACTTAAGCCAACCCAAGCCAGCAAGCCAAGTGAGACAGACCATCGAGTGACAATAAATCAAAACCATCAGAGGTCACGTCACTTGCCTTGCATTGGGACGTCCAATCAAAACCAAGAGAGGCGACTGGCTGGGCTTCACTAAGTTACGCATTAAACCGTTATTGTTTGATAACAGTCATTAAGCAAATATTTGCCTGAATAGCATGAAAAGCCAATACAAGCAACACAAATGTTTTTCAGGACGTTTTTTTAAACGGAATTAAACGGTAAATTTTTACCTGCCACTTCTAATTCACGGTTCGCCAAAGATAACCTTTAGCAATTCGCAAACAGTGAAAACGAATTCACAACAAAGCCCTTATACGCCGCCAAATCCAGCGATAGGTATCTCGAAACGGAGGTTAATTTAAATCCTCGCGTTTGTTAGCTTTAGGTATCTGTCATAGTTTCAACACTGATTTTAAATAAACAATTTATTTGAAAAAAAATCTTACTTCAATATTTTTTTTTCACGTTTTTTCACTATTACCGTATCTTATGTATTAGTTTTCTAAAAAAATATAATTCTTAATAAGTAACTACAAATAATGATTGATAATTAATTATTATTATTGTTTTTATTTAACCTATTTTTAACATTCTCGTAAAATCTTCCATAGAACACTACATATACTTAAACACGAAACTACGTGTAACTTGAAATAACATCTATACTAATATTATAAATGTGAAAGTGTGTTTGTTTGTTTGTTTGTCCGGCTTTCACGTCGCAACGAAGCTATTATATGGTATGGTTTTTGTGTGTGGAGAAAGTGAGGAGGGTGGAGAGTTTCAAAAAGTTCAAATTCATGATTGGAATATTACATTTTATATACATAGTAAGATTAACGAATTTCGTTGCGTACAAAACATTATAATGGTGAATTAACGTATGGAGTGTTGAGCAGAACTAATAGAAGTTCAAAACTTCTATTAGTTCTGCTAGTTGGTCAAGGGATTTAAGTGCGACTATTAAGCTAGAGATTCGGGGTTCGATCCCCAGCCTGGACAAAGTAATTTTTTTTTTATAATGAAACAGTAGTAGCAGGGAGTCTGGATTTTTCTGGTGTATAACAATAGACTTATTACCTTTTACATGGGACCTAAACTTAACTGGTAGTACTAGGCACCTCTGGCCTGCCAAACGTAGTACAGGCTTGATGTTATGATGATGTTAAGCGAGAAGGTGCCAACTTTCGTTTACTCTCGCTTGTGGTTGAACAAGGGGCTATGAGTAAATGGATTTGGACGTCCCAGTTGACAGTTCATTTCGTTGTTTCATCCCCTCAATATATTTCGTTAAGATTATGAAAGATATTATGCCCTAAGACGTCCCCGACTAATTTGGCTGAGGGCCAATTACAGAAAGGACGGAATTTTTTACTTTTACCCTCCCGCTTTAACAATGTTCATTTCAATGCAATTTCGTAGGAAAATTTATGACGTAATTTGCTAAAAGGGGGAAAGCTTTGATAAATGCACAGGTTGTAGAAAATGTGTTGTTTCACGTGACACGCTTAAAATGTATATGAATCTAGTGATTTAGATTCAGATTCATTTATTTTATTATAATTATGGTATTCGACTTATTTAACGCACGTCATTACATTTTTTATCTACCGCCGGTTCACAGAGATACCTACCGAGAAGAATACGGCAAGAAACTCGACAGCTACTCTGTTCAAAATTTACAATTTAATAATTTGATACTACATTATTAAGTTGATTGGTTGAGAAAAGTTGTTTATAATAAATATTTATTAAAATTAAATTTACATCATTATTGAGTGTTTATTAAGCACATTGGTAATTGTTTTCTGGCAGGGTTATTGAGGTAGATATGGACTAAATTAAACAACTGGGACGCACAGATATACTCGTAGGCTTATCGAAATAGATGCGAATGAGATGCAAACTTTTCTTTTGGGTTGGGAAAAATATACAAGTATCTACCTACGAACAAAAAGAAAAATAAACATCACAAGATCGGAACGAAATAACTAAACGAACAAACAAGTCGATACATATAGGAGGTAAAAATACGGGATATTTTAAAGGTTCTCCAGTGTCGCTTCGCAAAGGAAATTCCTTTAAGCCTTTTAGAAAATTCGAATGTAGCTATTTTGCGATTCGAGTAGGTAGCCGGTAGTCGGTGCTTCACGTGGAGGGGCTTACCTGCTATTCGATGCAGTTCCATTCCATCCATGATGGAAGTTGATTCGCGTCTAAGCAGCTTTGTGTCCGCCTGCCGTTTCATATTAGATGCAATCTTGAAAATGCCTGAACCGATTTTCATCCCTTCGATACACCATGCTTTAAATCAGCATATACATACTATGAAATACTAAGAGTTGTGTGTGTGAATATACGAATATTATGCCCAATACAAAGCAACAAGTCAACAAGTATTGGAGCAGCGTGGTGGAGTATGCTCTAGATTTCCCGAAGATTTTTGTCTGTGGGGGAGACCCGTGCCCAGCTGTGGTACGTCTATATGTTGCAGCAACTTAGCTTTATGATATTATAAAAATTAAAAATGGCTTTCCAAATAAAACATCAGGCAGTATGCCTTCAATTTATTGATCATAAAATAGCTCACACTGATATTATTTCGATGTTAATAACATAAGTTTTCGGCCACGTTATTGTTGAAATCCCATCGATAATAATTACTCAGCAAATAAACTCACAAGACAAATAATGAGGTAATTATTCACAAGATGAAGTAGGATCGAAGTAACTTGTCAAGGAAGCAAAAACCATCGACAGCCGAACAGTCGTTTTTGCCCGAACGATAACAGGGCAGTAGCAAAAACGGTGGCATCAATACGATACATTTGTATCACACTGTGTTCTTGCTAGCGCAAAAAGTATTGCGACACAACTCTGCACTTTCTTAAGTGATTTTCATTGTATTTAGTCGTGAAGTTCGAAACTTTTTCTTTAAGAACATAATTGTTTCGTCGCCTTCACTCCGTTCCTAAGAACTTTTGATGTCTTGAGCGACATTATCGGTATTTTGAAATCTTTTGTCTTAATACTCAGTCTTGTGTGGGTTTTAAAAAGAATACTTGTTGTGAATTCAATTCTTTTTTTTTTAAATTCTGGACAAGAAACACGAATTATTTACCTGATTATATTATTGATCCAGCACAAACCATTCTCAATCTAACTGTTGAGATCGGGTCTTCTCTTGGAGGGGTTCAGTCATTCATACATCACGCGGATTGGCTTCTTAACGTTCCCTTATGTCTAAGGGAACGTTAAGAAGAATATTGAGTCATACAGGGTTTCTCACGATGTTTTCGTACGCCGTAACTATCTGTTTATTATCATCATCATCAACTAACCCTAGCATGGATTCGAAATATGAAAAATGTTAGTGAACATCGTCATATTTCAGTAGAATCCTGGTTAGTACCTATCGTAATCCCTCGATTCCATTAATAACATGACAAAAGATTTAACTTAACAAATAGAGAGAAGAAAAACAAATTGTCGCTGTCAATACATTATCTATGTCGAATACATCAACATGGACGCGGAATGGGTTATGAATACGTTTGGTAATGAATTATTGCTCTTCTATCGGAAGTTGACAAATTATCAATATCATCAATTTAAATGTAACACATTTCTCTCCGGACCGCTGGTGAGGTCGGTGTCAATTGCGACAGAGTGATATATACTAAGCCACAAGGTCTGAGTTGGTAGTTGAATGGTTGATAATAATGACAATGACATTATTTAATGACGCCAAGATGATAGGCATTATTTTAGAAAATACAATATTATAATTACCTATGCCCTTATAATTAAACGGGACAAAATGTAAAAAACAACAACCAACCAAAATAAATACATAATTCTAACAGACACGATTTAGAACACATTCAAAAGGGTTTATGCACCTAAATAACTGAGACTTGGAAAGACTTAACTCAAGATTAAGATAATCTTCCAAAAGACTTTTACACAAAATTGAGCGACTGAACTGAATCGTCCCGACCTATTTTTTATTTAGTTTTCCGTGGAAGTAGAAAAACAAAAAATAAGGCAATCAGAACCAATAAGTGGAAGAGAGAAATTAATAACCAATGAATTGACGTGCGGCTTGCGGCTTCGTCATGCGATTTCTATTTAATTTTAAAGCCAGGCTTTTATTTTAATTTATTTTAAAATTATTTTAAGTTCTCAAGTAGGTAATAGAAAAAAATTTAGAGGAAGTTTAGAGAAATTAATAGTCGAAAAGAGATATGCGGCTTGCATGGACGTTTTCCGTGATATTATGTAACAAGTAAGTTACGAGTATCTTAATATTTTTCTGATGGTCTTGTTCAGTTAACAAGTAATATAGGGTTCTCTTACAACAAGTACCTACTGGAAAATAACTAAATATGGAATAGTAAACCTAATGTGGAATTTTGTCCTACCGCAACACTTGTTACATTCCGTATTTGGGGAACTATTTCATATTTGGTTACTTTCCCATAGCATTATGAAAAAAATCATTCAGTAATAAAGTTAGAACTAAAACTGACTCACGATACATAACAATGACACATAAAGCACGAGGTACCTAATGAAATAGTTTACTTTAAGTAGCTATTAAAATAAAATAGTAAACTGGCAGTCAAACTTGGCTAGAGCCAAAACTAACGCATTACGCAGGAGTTGCATAAGGGGTATAATTGTAGAAGAAATGTAGCCATCAATAGATCAAGCTTGAGCTGCCAACGCGTGACGCACAACACAATAAACAAAATGTATTAGTAGAAATGAAATAGCCATCAAAAAGAACTTCAGTCATTCAATATTATGCTTGAGCCGCAAGTAACGCACGACGCACTATTACGCCGCATGACGCAGGACGAGAGGCACAAGGTACAAATAAGTGAAACGACAATGTTGAATATGTTCGGCTTGACAGATGTCGGGATGATGAAACATCACGTCGAGCCGACGGAATTCGGTGCGGGACATATACTGGCTTTCGGTTCCGAGAAACTAAAGGTATGACTTTCTTACCGTTAACGACATATCGGTAATTGAATAAGAATTCAATAATAAAAACTAAAAAAGGAAATACTTTATTAACTTCGGTAGTTTATTTATGAAGGAAAAACTTATTGTAATCCCTTTCTTTCATTCAAGCCTTGTTTTCATTTTTACTTAATTTGCTTCAGAATATATGATGTACTTAAAAGTGCAATAAGTTACTAGGAATAATTGATAGGAATTTGTAGCACCTGTAAATCGGTCGCAGGTGAATTTGAATCAAATAATTAAAAAATTTAGTGACCGTTAGGTACTGACAAAACCACCACACTTCAGAAAGCATGTAAAACCGTATTCTATTCGTTTACCCTAAAAACTTCTACCACTCGAGTTGCCCATTTACCACTCCACCTATTCGACCGAAATAGCATCGGCCTTTGCTGGGTTATAGTTATAGTTTTTCCCAGTTTTGTTCGCACAGCGAGTCCTAAAATACATTAATTGTTTCGGTTGGTAAAGTGTGGTTTCCGCTTAAAGTTATGTAGAGAGAGTCCTTAAGGGTAGCAATTTACCTGTGACTGAGTTTGAAGGAGACTTTGATGAGTCTTGCGTGAATTGGTAATGTTTGTTTGCTTTCTTATATCCATAAAAATCTCCTGCACTGAAGCAAGTCGATAAATTAGACAATGAGAAACAGTTATCTGTTTTCACAGGCCAACCAAATCTGACAAATATGGCTGCATAAAAGCTATGAACACATGTTCAAACGAAAGTTACGGATCCTACCCTCGATAACAATGACGTATACGTATTTGTATCGGTGTGGATGTAATGAATTTTCCGTGGTAGAATATGAAAACAAATAGTGGAATTGGAAGCGCCGTGGCATGTTTAAAACCGGCAACAATTTATGAGACCGAGAGACGTGTGGCAAGTTACTTGACCACCCAAGATGAACAATGTTTTAGAGAGATTACTGTATCATAAAATCACACTTTTTATCGCGTCCGAGTTTATCTGAGCATAAGAGAATCAAACGAAGATTTTACGCCCACTCAGATCGCACTATCAAATGGTTTTAGTGCAGCAATAATCATATAATCATTCTTTAATAGTTCCAAAATTGTACCAACATTTATGACTTCCTTATTGTCTAGTTTAGTGTTAATTTGCTAATCTTTGATAGTAGCTAGCTGTATGATCGTAATATTATAAATTAAAATATACTCGAAATCGTATCGCATAACTCTTGTTGTCTTATGCGTCAGGTTCCTTCAATGCCACCTGTTGTATTGGGGATATTTCTTTCGCCGTTACAACAGGTTTAATTTCCTAAATCGTACACTAACTTAGCAGTCATTGGTGCGTGCCACATGGATTTGATTCCGAACCCCTCGAGTGAAAGGCGAGTTCGATAGCAGTGGCTATGACAGCCCTGGGGCTGTCACCTCTGTAAATGTTATCAACGAGTTTTTATGCCATAAACGCGTTGGATTACCTATTTTTTCCAGTCTATAAAATAAGTTGCATGATTCAGTTACAAAGTAAGTATCGGAGGCTCGTCTTATTCAATACTCTCGAGGACTTTCCGATTATTCACGTTAATAAGTCGCAGATTTTTTTTCTTCTTCAAAACCAACTCAAAGTCATTGTATCGAACAACTTCAAAAACATCCCGTACCTAATTAACTTACCAGTTCTAGTGAATGAAAATTTCTATAAATAATTTTCGCGGTGACTCCTACATTGAAGATGTCCCACTTGAAATGTTTATTTAATATATACCAATAACTCTCCTTGAATTATGGGCGTGGGCAGGAAGACGGTGTTAGATCAGATATTTATTGTGAAACCGCTCGTCTATTTACAAATAATTTATTGTTGGTACAACGTTGGGTTACAAGTTTGTGGAAACAGCGGGTTAAATGATGAGTTGAATAATTGTTTTGATTGGTGCGTCTAAATTTCGCGTGTTCTCTGCATGTTATAAATGACGTTGGAAAATTGTACTGATGTTACATTTCAAGTTAAATGTTGATAACGTAGGCGAATTTTATTAGATACTTTTGTAATAAGTTTTAATGGTGCCTTATTAGTAACAGTTAAAGGGCTCACTGTCCCATCGCGCTCGCGTAGACTCGCGTAGACTCGTGATCGACCAAGTTAAGCAACGACAGACGCGGCCCGTAGGACTGTGCCCTGTATCAACGTGCTTACTTTAAATTAATCAATCTATATCGATCTACCCTTTAATACAAACAGGACTTAAAACGCAACGCACCATGGAATTAATAAGCGCGTACAAAAGTAAAGAGGAGGAAGAACGTTGTAACTTTTTATTCCAAGCAAAGCACAGATTGAAGTGACAAGTTTAGACAGCTCGCTTCACTCGATCATGTTGATTCAGATTATAAAGTGTGCTTGACCGCTTAACCAGATAAGGCAGCCTTCATGGATCTTCATTGTTGAGTATATCAGTGACCTAGTTATTCCTACTATTTAAACATTAAATATATTATTATGTATATTCATAACATTATTATGTACACTTACTTAAATCCCGAGTAGTAGACATAGACATTGATTTTTTTTTAGTTCCCAGTTCGGTGATGCTGTAGAGGCCAATCGACAGCAACTGTCCATTCGAAACAAAATACTATTTTTTTATTGGATATGCAAATATTCAAATAGAGTTCGCCCAAGCAGTATCACAGCCCGTCCCGGTACGTAGTACCATAGATGAAGGAATTTAGTCGGTCGTAGTACCATTACCTACCGTGTGATAATTTTTTTTCAAAGTCAAAGTCAAAGTTATTTATTCGCAGGATAAGGTACAGTAGGTATTTCAAAGTTATTTTAATCCTCTTATCCTAACCCATAGGGCATGCAAAATTTAAACTTAATCTAAATACAATTAGTGAAATTTACGTTAAATGAATTTGTCAAAATATTAATAGTATTGATAGTAGTATAGTAAGCGAGCTTGTGATTAATCCGATATTTAAAATGTCATAAAAGGTCAATTTTCAAAAAATTCTATCATCCAAAAATTGTTTATAAAGCTCCGGTTGGACAGGTTTGGTTCCCGGTAACACTTCATTAGAGGCGACCATCTTAGTCCTCGAGGGTAGCAACGCATCTTGGACTGACTTAGAACGAGACTCTTACTAACACCTACTAATGGAATTAACTATTACTAACAATCCCTAGTCCTCATACCCATTATCGAACTGACCAACTAATGTTCTTATTAACTGTCTCTGCTAACTGGACTAACCATCCTATTATTTGAGTCATATTCATAATCAGTCACAGCATCATGGGCGGCAGCGGATGGATGGTGCTACAAGCTCGTTTGCTATCTAATATCCATAAAGAAAGTAAGCAGCACCACTCATCCACTATACTACTACTAGAGGTGTAATGACACCTGTGATAAACGTTAAACAAATATTCATAAAGGTCTCATATAAATGTATTCACAGTCTTTGCTAACCTCGAGGACGAATAAAGTGAGCGCAAACTACATGAAAGGAAACTTTATATTTGGTAAATTTCATCCTTGTTTCTAAGTTTGACACAAAGATTAGTTCAATGTGTATCTTATTAGCTAACTAGTTCAGATTAAAATTAATCGATACTGGCGAATTTAGTCATACCATAACTAATTTTGAGTTAGTAACATTGGAAGACAAAGCCATTCAGTAACTTCATAACAACAGCATTGAATATTGAAATCACACAGTTAGTCCAATTTTCTTTGAGCTCAAAGTACCTACTCCCAATAAGGCGTCGGTTTAGAACATAATTACGTTGTGGTGTAATCAGCCAACAGTTCCATTCAATTGATTAGAAGCTGACAATTGCACAGTCGAGTTCTACTTATCGATTTGTTCGCCATTGGAAACTGTGATTTATCGAGGTGGAATAGGGATTAAAACAGTTGGTAGGTACACGGAATGCGCCGAATACCGAATTGTCCTTTATTGGACATGCAGGTATTGACAGAGCGAGAACATCCGGAGAATCGGAACAAATATTTTGCTGCCCAATTAAACAAATGGAATTCGATGTGGTGTAAATGGATTCAACAACACTTGCTGAAAAATTCGTTACCCAAATTAAACTGCCTGCGATCCATTAGCGTTCCAATGAATGGCATGTGTCTCAACAATGACTACTTGGAGCATATATCCACCATGTTGCTCCAGTAAGGACTGGCGTAGGAGTTATTTTAGGATGGGGGTGTGGGCAATTAAGCCCATAAGCCACTGGGACATAAAGAGATATATTGTAGCTGGCGTAGGGGTTAGTAGGCAGCCTAATCGGCGAATATTTTTAAGCCGGCTCCGACATGGCTAAACACGGTTATCTTGTGATAACTGGACCGACGCGACGGTTTAACGCAGGTATTCTCCGTACGGAAACGGATCAAAAAAATAGGTCACCCATCCAACTCGCGCATGGCGACTGAGACCACTTGTTCTTATCGGTAGCATCAACTTTTTGCGGCGGTAGAAAAAAATGAAATGACGTACATTATTTACAAATACCATATTTATAAATGAATCTGCATCTGACGGGAGGCTACGCAACGGCCCTATACTAAACAATTATGTAATCCTACTATTTCATGATACAGTAGATTTCTAAATAACAAATTGACTGTTAATACCGGTTTTGACGAAAGCAAGGTCTTAATTATAGAAATTATATTTGGGTCTCATACAGCAAATTTTTTTACAAAACGTTTACATGCAATCGTTTCATTCTTCTCAGCTCTGGGTTATTTTGGGAATTCGTATAAACAAACAAACATTGGAGAACACCATCGCTGTTATGACATCTGTCAGCGCTGCGAACGTTTTGACAATACAGAATATTAACAATATCGGGGAAAAGCTTATTTTTCCATGTCTCGGATTGAGCCGACTGGGAACACGATGCAGCTTGAAATATTGGACCCGCAAATATTTTGACAAGCTTTTAAAAACACTCGTCAAACAATACTCTCAGGAACAGTTTGAATTGAAGTATCAAAAGATGCCCATCAAATTTATATAGTCATTACCAATTTCGAAGCTCATTACCTTTTCGCTTTTGTGGGACCGCACCAATCTATAACGTCTGGTCACTGCCCACTCGACAACAAAAAACACACGACAGCTGGTGTAGAACGAGGCTAATAATAAAGTAGAAATTTGAACGGACATTATCCATTATCTTAATTTTGATACGGTTACAAAAGAGCGTTATATGTGCGACATATGTGTGGGGAAATGCTTAACAACGGTTACAAGGGATTACGGAGATAACATTTATCATCTATTGACTGTAGGTCTACCCATATGTGGACAGCGGCTGTCTTGGACCGGAGATCGTAATCAGATGGGACATAGAGAACACATTTCTACTGTTATTATTTGTCAAATAACTAGTTCAAAAAGGATTAACTGATTTAAAGCTGTCAACGTACTCGTATAACAAGAACTAAAGATGAATCAGGGCGCAAGTCACCGACGAATGTTTCACTGCAAGAATACCTTACTGACGTACATCGTAAATCGAACCTTTGTGACACCGAAACCTTAGCTGACAGTCATCGGTAGCCATCTATTATTCTGTATCTCCCTCTCACATCGCGACAACCTATTCCTACTGACGTTGTAGGTATACGGAGAGCGAAAAAAAACTCCAACTTCGTTAGCGGTGTCGATAGTCAAAGCGAAAACTCGATAATCATCTATAATTTCTAAGAAGTCACAACCCTCAAGAATCATGAACCGTTGAAAATTTTTGTCCTCCATATTAATATATCGTAAACTGTTCACACTTTGGTGAACTTGGGAGTTTAGAATGAATTGTCAAGTTGGGCACCGAAAGCTTCTGATCAGATAGCGTCAGATGGTGAGTTATAACTTATTCTATATGCAGGAATGTAGGAGGCATGGAGGATTGGTCGCCAATGAGCCGTGCTAAGATGAGAGCGACAATATAAACGAAGAATATATTATGGGGAATTTTATTATTTTACGTTAATCGTTTATAAACTTCGCGCTCTCTCGGGCTTTTTGACGATCCCATCAAAGGATTTTGATAAAGACATTAATAGGCCAGTTTGTAGATAATTGACTTAAAAAACTTTAGCGCAGAAATATTTCTAAGGAGTTCCAAGAACAAATTGATTCCTCGACCCTCGAAGGCGGCGGTCGATCGTTAAGTTACTGCGAGTCTATAAATTGAAACATCACACAAGTTTATGGTATGTCAGTATTATTGTCACCTTTTTTTTTGGTTTTGAAATCTCAGGTAAAGATTTTAAATGCGTGCCATGTGGTTTCATATTATAAGGATTCGTTATTAAATGATTAATTAGCCATAAAATTAGAAATGGATAAACAAAGAAAAATTTATATACAAATACAAATGACCGGTTTGCGTGTGAAGGTTACACGCAATTCATAATAAAAATATTTTTATAACGGTACATCACATAAAGTTCTGATGGGTAACACAATTATAGCACTTCGAGCAATAAACTCTTCATTAGTCAGTACAGCAATAAAGTTTATCGAAATATTTTTTAACCATCTTATACCATATTTAATGAATTCAATGAAAAATTTGTGTCCCTAATACAAACCTCTGCCTACCTCCGGGGAAACATAGGCGTTGTAATAAAAAAAAAATCATACACTTATCACAAAATTAGTAAAACAATAGTGAAGATGATTTGACCAAGCAATACTAGCAATTTTCGTCCGTAACATCGCGGTAGGTAAACTGCTAGGCAAGTTAAAACTTTCATTATTTATATACTTTCCTGTTTTAAATATTATGAGTACATACAGCATTTAATATTTCTTAAAATATATTTTTACATTAAGGCGAGCTACAATCATGAAAAATATAATTCTCATGGAATAGAAGACAATAGACAATCAACAGTAAAGCATGAAAATGTTGTTACAAAGCTGAGCCACGTCGGGTATAACTTTAGCGTTTTTATTGCCATTGTTAACTTTAATGATACTGACTGACCAGTCCCGGCCTATTATATCTCAGCTATCATCGTGTTCGAAGGTATAAATGCCGCTCATGAACAGCTGCAAGTACCAATTAATGTTTGTCTCCCAAAAGCGACGTCTGGAGTAGAATAAATAAATTTACAGTGACAAGATATTTACCTATAACAATGTTTATAAGCCTTACTCAAAGAAATATGTTTTAAGGTAATAGGTATCTTTTGAAACCAAGACATTTGTTATTGTTGTAGTAACATTGAATGTACGATCTAAGTCTTGTTCAACATCAACTACCATCAAATGCAACAAAAGACACTTCCTGGATCTTTATGTATTTGGAACTGGTACTGTGGACGAGAGCTAATAAAATACAAGATTAAATTACAATAAATAAGTACCGGTACACCCGAGGCAAATGTCTGTATGACTTCCTCCATTGTGGCCGTTTTATATCTTTCACGTCCCGTTGAGTCTATTTGCGCAACTCTGTCAATAGGTGTTTTGTTCTGCGAGAATTAGGCACCTCAAACACGATCTCGATTAATTGGTAATTGAGGTTTGTACAAAAAAGGTACATGTTAATCGAATTTTTTGTAAATTGTTACACAGTAACCTTGATTATTTTTTACAGTAGCATAATTTACTATGTTACCTATATTACCTATGTTATTAAATTAACCACAAACAGCCGAATTGCAACGATCGTTTTGTAAACCGCTTAATAAAATGCTTCAGATTTGTTCTGTGTTTAGGTATTTAATGTCGTTGTGCTAGATTTTGTATTTAATAATGAAACGACGAAAACGAAATTAAACGATTTAAATAGGGGACGAATATTAAAATCAGTAAAAGTAACAAGCAGGGTACAATAGAATTTAGAGCAGTAAGGCAATGTCAGATATGGTTTAGGCACGGTAGGGTGGTTTTTGTGTAAGTAAGTGATATTATTCTGGAAAGAATGTAGCTAGTAGAAATCAGTCTTGTGGGTTAATTTCAAGTGAAGCAATTATATCGCATCTCTCAGTTTTAGATACTCGTACATGCGACATAAAAAAATTGAAATGACAAAATGAAGAAACATACAATTGAACACGTTTAAAGGGAGGACCGAATATGAAACATGACCATGTAGTTCATAGTCACAAAGTAACCCCAAACGAAGCCGTGTGAGTCCAAAAAAAGACAATAAAGCACGGGTCGGTAGCAAAACTGTTTTCTTAGAGTCATCCTGACAAGTGCTGGGGTAAACAAACTTTACGACGTCAGGGGAAAAAGTTGGACTATTCATTTTTTAACAATCGTAAACGTGTTTATTGAAATGTTTTAGTGTGACGCCGTTTAGCACCATGTGTTTGGCGCCATGGGATAAAACGAGTTTCGGTCGCTTTATCTCATAGCGCCACTGTCAGCTGACCCGGCAAACGTTGTTTTGCCATATAAATAATTTTTGGTTGATCGTAGAGGGTTGAAAATTCACGGTTGTATGTATTTTCTAATGTTGTATCATAAAAAAATACAAAAATAAAAATGTATCTAACAATTAAAAAAAAAAATTTGGGATGGACTACCCTTAACATTTAGGGGGATGAAAAATAGATGTTAGTCGATTCTCAGACCTACTGAATACGCATATAAAATTTGGTAAAAATCGGTAAAGCCGTTTCGGAGGAGTACTGCAACAAACATTGTGACACGGAAATTTTATATATTAGATTAAATAAAGGTTTAGATAGGTACCTATTATGATTATGCCTTGTTGTTTTTAACTCGTCTTCCTTGTGATAAATTTGATGTAATTTCTATTTAATTGTAAGTATGTATTTTTATTCGTTACAATTTTCAAGTCAATCACAATTTTTCAGTGTCAAGATTATGTACTATTGCATTGAATGTAATAACTAACTATATAATTATTTAGGTGTCTAATGAATATCTCGGGGGCAATATTTTAAGTCATACCAAAATGTAAGAATTTCATTTTAATTGCATATTTGTAGAAATATCACCACTGCAGTAGAAATAAACCTGTTCTTTTATATAAATTTTCGTGTTATTCAATTTGTTCTGCACAATACCATTATTAGAATCAGAATGTGAAGCATTTACAATTTACCCACAGTGGTCATTTTGAAAGCTTTTCATTTCGAGCAGCACAAAAGCTTTCGAAGCGAAATCGGCATAAGCTTTGAACGACATTTTGTTGGCAAAAAAAAATTGAAATAATATAAATACGAGTGCAGGGTTCAGCAGCCATCTGTCGCTAGTGCCCGGGGCGGGTTCGAATCCAATTGTATATTAATGGCGTTCGAATGTTTTGGTTTCATAATTTTTGCATACAAAAGTAATAATATAACAAATGCGGCATGCGTTTTATTGATGATACTTTTGGTAAATTTATACGCACTCGTGATACGAATGTTGGTATCATAATGTAGGTTATGATAATTGCCACAGCTTCGATAATTTGGTCAATTGAAAAATAGAGATAATAATTATCAAAAAATTTTATAATAAAGATTCAACAAAGCTTTCTAACACGTGCCAAAACCTTATAATTTCGAACTTAATTATCGAAATAACCAATAGGCAGCAAAAGCGAAAGAGATTAATAATGACCTGCTACAAACCCGAATCTACAAAAACTAGCCGCCAAACCTGACCGAATCTGACTGAATAAAACATCGTCAGCATATGGTATCCGAAAAGGAGCCCAACGAAAAAAATACATTCACACAGAAATTTATAACACGTCAAATCTTCGGAGAAATGGTTTCCTTCGGATAGAGACGTTATTTTTATACAAGTATAGAATTAATTGTGCAGTCTTCGCCCCATCTGCCGTTTTCATTGTCCT
Organism: Carterocephalus palaemon; assembly: GCA_944567765.1. NCBI lineage: Eukaryota > Metazoa > Arthropoda > Insecta > Lepidoptera > Hesperiidae > Carterocephalus > Carterocephalus palaemon. Next base: position 10,006,457 of record OX155654.1, read on the forward strand.
TTTTTTTCTTGCAATCCCTTTTAAAAAGATGCATGTTCCGACGGTTGTACCGACGGGATACATTCGAATTTCGAATTAATATCGTGACCTCACGTATCGGATTTGCTCATTAAAATTCATGTAATCGATACCTACTATGTTTATCGATAATTATACAAATACCAAATTCTGAGATACGGCACTCGTGTTCCGATCACGCCTGCCACGTACCCATGTTACCGATACTGATCATAGTAAACCACTGATAATGAACGTCTCGAAAGCGAGTACTTATATTACATTTCAATTACCATATAAAATGTATACGTACGAGAGCCACGATCGAACTCAACTGCGCTCTGATAATAATCTAATCAGAGATCATTCAATAACTTTTATTTCAAGCCTTGAGCCGATCGGAGATTCAATCCAAGCAATATGAGGTCTAAAGAGTCGTGAATAAAGTCTACACTGCCGTGTACGAATCTACCGACTCCAAACGGAATCTTACGAATTATCTCATAGGAACTGCGTCGGCTATTTCCATTATGTTATGTGTAAAACAAAACGAATAATGGAGATTGAAGTTTAACACTTATAAAATGAAGTCGCTTTCCGCTCGACGTGATTTCGATTTAAATAACGTTTTCGATTTAAAACGCTATGCTGAAGACGTCAATGAGTACACGTAATGGAGATTCGAAACGCAGGACGATGCAGCCCAAGACACCAAGGCAGCCGATGTTCGGAGAGTTGCCACAAGAAAAAATAAAGCAGGATACAATGCGACTGTTATGTGCCCGGCTGTACCATGTTTTTTTGTAACGAAGCAAAACCTCGGTCTTTGGCCCATCTCACCTCTATTGTTTGAGCAAATTAAAGACATTTTTCATGTCTACACAAGGTCAAATGCAGACATTGTTTCAACGATCTCTTTCCCTCGATAGACATAAAACGCTTAAAGAACTTTACAACTTAATTACGTACATATGTTAAAGCGGAAGGACTGACACGATTTATAATGAAGCTTTGTGCCACGATAAATTGTATCAAGGACAGTAAACTATGGTTACGTTTTGCGGGAGGGAGAAAAAAAACGAAGTGAAGAGAACAAAGCGCATAATGAATTAAACAACATAATGAGCCCTCGATTTGGGTTCGGGGATCACGGACACCTGCGAGGGAACCGAAATGTCTTCATTAAAACTTGAAGAGAGAACAGGTGCTTTAAGATCATTCGTTGCTGAAGTCAATAAACCGCTAGTTAAATGCACACTGCAATAAAGTTGGCTTGGATGGATAATGACTTTATTAATTTATAGGCAGCTTTCTTGATGTACAATAATATGATGATGGTCAATATTACTATAATTTCTGTTGGGGTACATATTTCGAGTAGGTATGTTTATAGTTACACATATTTGTCAAACTTTTTTCTTTTATTTCGTTAATTAATGAAATACATATATTATGTAGGTACATGATTTATTTAAAAAAAAAAGTTACACAATATTCTTTTTTGTCGAATTTGTAACTTTATTCGGAAGCGCCAATTTATAAACTCCTTTTTTAAACGTTGAGTTAAATAATAAGTTAAATTACTGTGTTTCCTTCAAAAATTTCCTAAGAGAATTAACCTGTAATATTTATTCTCAGTAAAAGCCTAAGTTGTTCTGTAAATTTAAACACAAAAATCCCGGGCCCTAATTCCCGAGGACGACGTTTACAAAACCCGTCTCTAATTACACCGTCTTTTTAACCTGCACTATTTACGAAGTCACGATCCCGGTAATTGTTTCGCTGGGCCGTTGACAGGCACCCCGGGACGCAACGATTGGCGGGAATCTCTCAAGATGGCGGACGACCTCGCCTGACCCATCCGTCAAGCGAAGAAGGAACATCTGTTTTAACATGTCCGACTGGCAGCTAATAAACGCACTTTTGAATCTGTTTCGAAGAAAAAGATTTGCGATGACAAGCTGAGGTCGGATTTATTGGTTATGGATTTGTTGGAGAAACGATATTTTGTTACTGTGATTTGGAATGATTTACGACCGTTAATTTACTCGGTTCTCGAAGGCATGTGAAGTCTGCCAATCCGCACTTGGCCAGCGTGGTGGACTAAGGCCTTATCCCTCCCATTGTGAGAGGAGATCCGTGCCCAACAGTGGGACAAAGAAAGGGTTGTGATGATGATGATGAATTTACTTGGTACCTATGTCAACTTTCATAAACATGGGCCTTCATAAAGAAGTACACCTCTGGAGTTTTCAGGACCTTATGAGAAGTTAAAAAGTTTTATTTTAATTACCTTAATTGACTGAATTTGATACTGGCGACATATAATAAAACCATTTAACCGGTAAGTACCAAAAATTTTCTTAAACATGGTTCATCCCTTGTTAAATTTTATTTTTGTCATTCCAAAATAGAACACTCAAAGGATATGGTTAGCAAAAACAGCATAATTTTCATACTCAATGAACGGGCTTTTAGAGTTAATATAAAAGATTATAATGGCCGACGACGCCTCAGGCACGCAATTTCCGAACCGATTTGTGCTACCGAAATACACCGAGAAATACTGAGAAAACAAGAAATATGACTTAGTAGGTCTTCACTTCATGTTACAGTTCTAAACTGATTGTTATTGCCATTACTTATACATGATATCTTTCTTTTTAAGGTGCACAGTTAAGATATGTTGTGCCCCACAACTCATTCTTTGTCCCATTTTGGGGCTCAGTTCTCCTCTCGTTATGAAAGGGATTAGGTTATCCACCATGTTGGCCAACTGCGTATTGGAAATCTTCACATGCTTTCGATAACATTATAGAGAACTCTCAGGCATGCAGGTTCCCTCGTTGTTCCTTCACCGTTATAGCAGATGACATTTAATATATTTACTCGTAACATACATACATACTCATAACATACATACGCATAACTTTGACATTGGTTTGCGTCGCATGGATTTGAACCTGCTTACAGTAGGTACCCCTACAGACCTAGACCTAGATGGTATGAGGGGGTTCGATAGCCACTATGCTGTCACCGCTCCAATCGTCGGAAGGAAAATATTAAAGATAACTCTTTTGGGCCTGGTGTATGTCAATACGCTCACCACTTATTACATGGGACCTAAACTTTTTTCTGTCTTCCGTAAACCTAAACATAAGTTTTGTATTATTAGTACAATTAATTTTTATTTTAATATATTTTATTGATGCTACTTTATAAGTTTAAGTAAGCTTATAAGTTTTTGTATTTAAGTAAGTAAGCTTTTGTATGTAAATAATAATTTATGGATCCTCATTTTTCTAAAAAAAAATAAAAATTTCAATAATTCCATTTCATCATTCGGCACTTCAGCCTACCACTTCTTGGAAATACAGGCGTGATGTTATGATATAATAAGCAACGTTTGTAGGATAAATGAATAGAAAACACGACTTGACTTTACGACAAAGACTCCTGATTCCTTTGAGACGCTGTGAATGTCAAAGGGACATCAATTAGCGGAGGATTCAAGCCGATGGATATCAAAAATTACTTGTAAAGCTATACTCTGGCCAAATATTCAATGCAGTAATATGACTGATCCAGGTTTACATGTTGTGTTTTTGTCAAAAATAAATGCTCTAGTCTCAAGTTATTCGATTTCGGAAAATATTTAATGTGATAGGTGTTATCATCATTCATCATTCTTCTCTTTAAATATGCATTGAATCATTGCATTGCATGAAATATGGTCATTTCTTTAAATATGCATTGAAGTAAAAATTCTACAGTTTAAAAGAACGTTCCATAGTAAAACGATGAACTGAATTCAGATCACCATTCAGTATGTCATAACTGGCAACATTATTCAGAAACGAGTCAGTTTACTGCACGGATTTGTTGGTCATAGTTCTAGCTGTTGTGTGGTTAGTGAACGATTTGTGATTTCTCTCAACCTTCTGACGTAGTGATTTCAATCGTCAGAAGGAAAAAGTAAAAAGTAGGTAACGATTGTAATAACGCTGACGTCTCAAAGACGACTTTGAGATAAAGGATGTTTTCGCTGCCGAGTTTGATACCGAGGCAGTAGCAAGATTGCAAGATTCCCCCGTTTTCTTTGTTTCAAGAGTTTACAAAAAGGTAGCAATTATGGACTGATTCTATTTATTTATTTTATTTTTCATGTACATACAGGAGAATAGTACAAAAAGCAATTAGCAATTATTTCTAAAATATTTCTGTGTGCCGTTTAGGAGAGGCCTATGTCCAGCGGTGGACCTCAAAAGGCTGATGGATGGATGGATGGATGGATTGAGATTTAACAGATTTAACAACTGAACTTAACCGTGAACCTAGAAGCCCCCATAAGTCGCCTTACGACAGGCAGGCCTACCGTAGCACTATCCTGCTCCCGAGCTACATCACAGGCCTAGTCCCACCGCGCGGATTTGGGTGTGTAGCGTTTATTTATTTACTTGGATTTGTCAATAATCTCTTAATAATTCGACAGGCAGCTTGCAGACTTGCAGGTAAGCGTTGTAAAAACCCTACCGCAATATTATTATGTGTGTGTTTTGCTACGTCTGGAATATAATGGGTTGCATGTCCGTCGAGAGCATGAGGTTGTTTTTTTTGTTTTTCTATTTGTACCTCTGACAAAATATCGGTAAAGAACATGTTATATTTTTATTGTTCTGTTTGCTACACCGACAGTATGAAACACCAGTGTCACCTTTAACTATGGCTGTAATTTTTTTATGACAGCCAATACAAGCGCGGCAACTGGGCATTACACGAATTTATGGCTTTTGTGCAAGAATAAAACACTTTAAAACTCACACTTTACGACCGTCGCTTGCTAATTTTCTGCGCGTGAAATTGCTTGCGTTGCAATATTTAATAGTATATTTATGGGCGATATTAAAAACACAATTTGAACCAACCTTTTTAATAACGTCATCCGAAGTGTTAGCACGACATCTGAAAAAACAAATTACTCTATTATTTTTAAATAAAATTCTATAATAAAACAAGATATAACACATTCGATAAACATTTTATAGATATTCTATCTAGGTCTTATAAAACATGATTTAATTCGCACACCAAATTAAACCAACTTAAACTTAACTTGTTTGATGTTTACGTAAAATTGTTAACTGTGTCTCACAACTCACAACAGTCTCGACTTTCAAGAATGACATTATTTCTAGCACAATTATGCAAGTATATCATCTGTGATATAAAACAGTGTAGAGCCCAATAATTGTGCTTAAAGGTAATTTAAATATTTATTTCTCCAATTCATTAGAAAAAATATTTGCTTCACAATCACAGTTCAATATATGTAATTGGCAAAATTTTATTCCTTCGACTTATACGCACAAAAAATTAAAATATACAGGGCTGTTTAAAATATACAGCTTGCGCAATGCATGCAGTTATACAGGTTTCTCTCTTAGTAGCATTGTAATGCACCGGCCATCGACATGGTGGTCTTTTGCAAATACATATATTGGTGGTTTTTGTCATAATGACTAAAGGGCATATATGTCTGGACGGGACATACGTATGGACATATTTGTCCGATACTATTTATGAAGATACATAAATTATCCTCACGTGAAGAGGCGCAAGAGTTACACGTGGGGTTCATAAGAAGTTTCATAGTAAGTAGGTACATATTTATATTCTGATTTAGCGTGTTGTTCAGTGTTGCGTCCATTTCACGTTAACCCTGCAATTTTCCGGAATATAAAGTTGCCTATGTTTATTCTCCAGGCTTTGGTACTACATCTATGCAAAAAATCACATCGATCAATAATCCGTTTATGTATATGTAACGGAATCTTTTCGCCCACTTCAAAACGTCGGATTAATTTGAAAATTTGCACGCTTTACAAGGACCGATTACAATGGAATGATTAAAAAAATACTACAGTTTACTTTGGTTATCTACAAATGCGTTGTTTTTAGTAAACATTTTTTTAGTTAAAAGATTTTTTAAATGATGTTGTTATTAGGTAGAATCACGGTCGAGTTTCAATCACTCAGCAACCAACTAGACACGAAAAGTGTACAAAAATTGAATTAGTAAGCGTCATTTGGGATCAACTTAGCAGCTGCTATATTTTCATTTTTGTACAAAAAGATGAAATAGTGTCAGTATTATTTTTTTACTGTCATTACGAGTTGCGGTAAGCACACCATCTATAATGGTTCCACTTTCAATCCCTTCACACGTTATACCTTATACCTGGAAGATGGGTTCATCTCGTCCAATTTCTAAAGTTATATCGTCTCTATCTTCACCACAGGTTTAACTACTTCCATCCCGCTTCGTCTTAGATCTTTATGCGGTCGAGATCTGGGCAAACAACATACGTTCTGAATTAAGCAATTATGGTTAATTTCGAAACTCCCCATGGCCGAGTCGTGTCGGGGAATGTGTTATTTTGTATCGTAATTTGTGAGAAGGCACTCGCTTGAGCAGCTGTAAATTATATACCGAATATGGGTAATTTTTAAGTGGTGAGTTAGTACTACCGTAGGCGTTACGCTTCGGAAATTTCGAGTGCTTCAAATAGATAATGGTTGTTACGATATAGAGTATAGAGGCTTTTGATGGAAATATATAACCTTAATTTTGTCGAATAATGGATGAAAAGTACACAGTATATTCGACAGTTTGCTTTCCTTCTTTCACGTATAAAGAAGAAACAGATTGACCTGATTCTTGGATAGAAATAATTTTGGGCCGAATAGGGAATAGGGACCTGTTTTTTCCCATTTATAATCCGTAACAATCCCACATTCATATCCATACGTGAATATAAGGGCTAACGCAAGTACTCGTAGTTTTATTATCACACAGCAAAAGTTACACGTTACTCAATGTAGCTTAGGAGTGAGTAAAATGTAAGGGAAGGTAGGAAGACAAGTCGAAACTATGCTTCAACAAGTATAAACGTACAAAATGTCACTGTAATTAGACAATAAAACTATCAAAGACAGGTAACCCAATTACCTAAATAAAATAAATATATTCGTAAAATGTAACCCAACTGAATTAAGAGGATATCACAAGCGAACAAGTCGACACTTTTTCCATACAAACGTAGTCCCCTGTAGTATAGGAGGAACCTAGGATAAAGAAGTTACAGAAGAGAAAAAAGTACCATACGATTTATACGTACCTCTGCCATGACTGTACGTTTTGTTTTTTTTCATAATTTGATTAATAGAAGAAAAAAAAAATCTTTTAAAATCAAAAAAATCGACTTTTTTTACATACATTTTCAAACATCAAGCAAACTGGTAATTACTAACATATCCCAAAAAGCAAAACGTACGGGCATAGCTTAGACCCTGTTCTACATTTTAACTGAAAGAAATATTGAAATCGGTCTAGATTTCGAGGAGGAAACAGGGGATTACGAAAGGACGATTTTCTTAATTTTACGTAGGTAAAATCAGTTCGAGACTGCACATCTCTCTATCGCACGCTAAGGGGCTCAGCGCGACGGCAATATTTTTGGTAAAAACCTATTCTTCAAAAGTGACGGTCGACTGATATCCTCTTAACATTGTGATGTTTCATTAAATTGCATCCATCATTGAAAGGATAGAATGCATTCTGACATTACAACCATCATTCTCATCCGTACGTCAAATCGAATCACATTTGAAATTCTCATTCCCGCTCGTTCCTCAAAAGAAAAAGTGACCGTTGGATTCTAATTTTGAAATCATAACGACAGAGTGATTAATATACTTGGCGCTCGAATGACACTCACGTCAGCGGGCAGTAATATGATTGGACGTTTCTATATAAATTAAAACACCGGGTGGAGCGTATTGGTATAATTAAAAGGCGTAGATGACTATCGCCTCGCCAACCAGCCAGGTTTCCGGCGCGTAATTGTTAATAGAGCATTTTAATGAATAAATAACATTGTTTTCCTGTGAAAGAACGCCGTCTGAAGGGTGATTATTTTTTCAAATTTGTTTCGTTGAAAAGAAAACAATAGGCTTTCCTTAAGGCTGGTTGAACGACGAAATTATAATTTACGATTATAGAAGTAGGTATGTATAAAGTTTTTGTGTTAAAGCTTGCTTCATACTCGTACTTTCTTGACCATTCAAAAGTTAGTGCGAGTGAAATAAAGAAAAGAATAATAAATTTAGTGGGTACATACAAAATAAACCTTGATTAAAATGTGATTTTGAAAGTTCATTTAGAGTTTGTACATGATATTTTTATACGTACACCGATCTAAATATTTAATTATAATAAGTAATGTTGTTGGAATGGTTGGGTAGAATTATCATTTGTCTATTCATCAACCTTCTACAGACTTGTGTTGAATTTGCTTCCCTCAATCGGCACCACTCCTCCCTTCAATGTAGTATTATAGATTCTCTTGTCAAATTATATTTTTAGCATCGATGCAGTAAGTTACATCGTTCCGTAGTACCAACCTATATGCGAATTTAATACAAACAACATTCGCAAATTCGCAAAAATAAATTTAAGACGGATGATGTATCTCTATTGACGCTATAACAGCAAATACTAAAAAAAAACAGAAAAAATAAAAACTTAACGGCTCCAATAAAACAGACATTATTTTTTGGCGTTTTAATAGATAATGATACGGAACCCTTAGTGCGCGAGTCAAACTCGCACTTAGCCGGTAATTAAGGTCCCTTACTCGAGATCTATGCATCACTAGTAATAGCCATACTGTGGCCAGGGAAATCATTGGTCTAAGATAGTTAAACTGTCTTCCGACATTAACCCACATGGAGTTCCTGGGGGAAATCGTTTGAAATGCAAATTTATGATAGCAAGGTGTATTAGTTGATGCTTTATTGGGACTGGTGTCTACTCTGTACTCGTATTCTTGAGCCTTGTCATGAATAGTTAAATGAGGAGAGATGAGCGAGTTTTGAATAGATTATTCAAGTGAAGATGGCAAGCAGATCTACATTAGTAATAAGAAGGGAGCAATGTTAGTTAGGGTGTTTCATGATTATTCAATTTTCTAAACTGTACAGTAACTACTCTAGGCCTTAGCCTTGATAAGTTAGTCCGCATTATTAGCGATAGTTGTGACTAACATGTAATAACCGGAATTTAAAAAAAAAACCTCTCTAATAAGACACTGACAATCCCTGCTTCTTTTGTAACCATTACCTATTTATTTTATTTATTTATTTAATAAGTTACACCAACAAGATAAACACCAAAACATAAACTTAAAACATGCACCGATTCAAATTATGTGTTACCTCAGTGACAGGTGTTAACAATTGGACTCGATAGTCCAGCCAACAACTCTGCCGTACCGCACACATCAAAAACGGTAAACCTTATAATATTTTCCCTCCCCGAGGCTTTGCAACCAACTCGTAGTTTAGCTCATACAAGTACCATGCGCTTCAAGATAAGGCCATTTATGTCGATGAATAGAGATTCTATGTAGTGATTAGCATCGGAGCACTAAGCAACGCCGTGAAAGCCACCGTGGCTACCTCCCATATATTAATTTGAACTATTACACGTGACAACGCTATGGTGTGGCGCCGGGGGCAGGAGATTTGTATCTGTAGGTTATTACACTGGAACAGCTGAGGGTAAGGTTATTAACGTGTTATGATTTATATTAAAAGTGGCTTTCTATTTGTGACTTACTTATATTGCCTATGCACAGCACATGCATCATGCGCATCTGAGGAAACCTGCATGCCTGAGAGTTCTTCATAATGTTCTCGAAGGCATGAAAAGTTTGCCAATTTGCACTTGGCCACCGTGGTGGACTAAGGCTTAATCCCTCCCATTCAGAGAGAAGACCTGTGTCCAGAAGTGGGACAAAATAAAGGGTTCTGGCGGTGGTGGCCTATGCACAGTGACATGACAGCCCAGGCTAATGAACTCGTCTCTCACTCAAGAGATGAATTTTTGACACTAGCGGTCACCAGGCCCACAGGTTCCACAGGCCGACCGCACCCGTCGTTGCTTAACTCGTTTTTTTCGAATGGACAGTTACTGTTGGCCTTTTCGGTCGATCACGTACCATCAACGCGGGCCATTGGGCTATGGACGCATCAAAGTATAAGTGCGAATTAGCAGAATCATATTATTATGCCACAGAGCGACTACACTTTAAGCCTACACTAGTGGTATTTACTGCCAAAAATAAAATGTAACTCAGAATAGTTATTGGTATGGTATTTCACCCGAGAAATGGGAATTGAGTGGATGACAAAAATCAGTCAACCAAAACTGCTCTTAGCTCGTAACATGGCACTGCGTATGCAAATTGAGGCGCCCTACGCAACACTGTTAATTAAATTAAGTAGTGTCATACCAAATTGTGATCTATTGCCATTCGCTTTGTGATTATATTACCTAGTATTGCGTTTCCTTGGACTGTAACCTATTACCGTTCCATTGCGCCGGTCTATACTCACAAATGAGAGGACCTGCGAACCACCCTGTCCAATGCGGGTCAGTGGAGTTAGTAGCCTACCCGTTTATATAAAAAGTTTTTAGGCCACCCAAAGAACCTTTGCCTATAGACTTTTTTCAAACTTAAAATAATTAACTAAATCAACAACATTTAAACATCTTAATATACATATTTCTTGTGTACGTGTGTATGACAGTGAACTCCTCCTAAACGGCTGGATAGATGTTGATGAATTTTTTTGTATGTGTTCAAGGGGATTCGAGGATAGTTAAGATTCACAATTTGGTACACTGGAAAATGTTTTTTAAACACTATTTTAGTATTTTTATTTATAACCGTCGTTCATTGACGTGAAGCGTCGCGTCACTTCGACATTTCATATGGCAGAACAACGTTTGCGGGGTCAGCTAGTATTATATAAATTGTATAACCTATCCTACTAACTGATGGGTATAGATGATCATAAATTGACGAGTAATCTGCAGGCGTTCAAAACCAACATAATTTCGAGCATCCGTTTATATCACATCTTCAAATACGTAACATATTTAACTGGATAAACAAACACACTGAACATTTCCACCCGGCAGATGTCGCTATAGTAAAGTGTGTTAACGATGAAACTCCACATCGCGTCAAATTTGCAACGAATGTTTAGAATGCAAATTGTTCCGGGAAATAGGTTTCGTTTATTATTTAGCTGACAATGCCAACTGTTCTAGTGCCCAGTTGTTGTTTTATGTACACCAGTCGGACAAGCTTTTCAAATGTTGATAAGTTATATTGACGACTCCATGGCAGTGGCGCGGTGGAGAGTGATACTGACCGCAGAATCGCGGGTTCCGGGTTCGAATCCGAATTTATTGCGCTGGTAATTTTTTTGTACTCGGTTCGGGAGGAGTGGCACCGATTAAGGAAGGTCTATGTCCAGCAGTGGACTTTAAAAGGCTGATGGATGGATGATGATGATTTACGTAAGCATCTAAGTTGGATGTAACCCTTCTAGACATAACAATAGTTTCGTTTACACATAGTAATATTATATAGCCTATGTCGCTCAGTGAAGATGTAGCTTTCTAATGGTGAAAGAATGATTGAAATCGGTCCGGTAGTTTTTGTGTTTGAAAACATTACAAACACAACTTTCCTCTTTATAATATGTATTAGTATAATCACTCTCAGTATAATCACTCTTTCACTTTATAATATTAGTATAGATCACTCTCAGGGTCAATGAAGAATATTTTTGTAATTTAACCTAAAACTTCGCTACTGAATAAGTTATTTTGCAAGGCCAAATATGACTCGTCTGAATATACGCAGCGTGTTACTTTGGTAACTACTCCAACTTGTCAATTTGGTATTGCACCTTATTACTATTAGACTGAGTTAATAATTGAGTGAAGCGTTTGTCGTCCCCAACTCCTCCATTAGATACATAGCGCTCACAAGGAATATAATAAGTAATTCAATTTCCCAGAGACGTGAACATTAAGATAACTACCGGAAGCTACGATCATGAGCACTTTAGACTTCAGTAACATTTTGGTTATGAAATTTGCAACATTTTGGTTATGAAATTTGCGAGGAAACAGCGATATTAGGCGTAGAAATAACGTAGCATCACGTTTGTGTTTTGTCGAAGGGGTGTGTACAACTCATTTTAACCAGTTATGTTTAGGTTTTGAGCGGTGACAGCCCAGTAGCTATCGAACTCGCCTCTCACTCGAGCGGTCCAAGTTCATATCCAAGCGGCACGCACCAATGACTTTACTATGTTATGTGCGATTTAAGAAATTAAATGTCACTTGCTATAACGGTCAAGGACACATCGTGAGGAAACCTGCATGCCTGAGAGTGCGAACAAAGGCCTCGCTGCGACCCATAGACGTTCCACTGCTGGTCCCGGGTCTCCCCCACAGACATACCTGCGGGAGGTCTAGAGCATACTCCACCACGCTGCTCCAATGCGGTTTCGTGGAGGGGTTAGCCAGCAGAGGGGTGGCCAACCCAGAGTCGAATGTTCTCAACCACCCGAAGGTCTTCGACAAGACTTAACGATTGTTTTAACCATTGAAAACAACCGGGACCGGTGGCTTAAAGTGCCTTTCGTAGCACGATTACGCATAATATTTTGCCACTAGCAGCCACCCATCCACAAACTCACCGCGCCCGTCGCTGCTTAGCTCGTACGATCTCGATCTCGTACATTGGGCTATAAACGATGCCGACTAATGCCGAGGGACTATTACATTCATATTAGTAATCCACCAATCCGCATTGGAGCAACGTGGTGGAATCTGCTCTAGTACAGCTGTGGCTGTGGGATAGACCCGTGCCCAACAGTGGGACGTCGATTGTAGCTTTAGTAACCTAGCTGACTGACAACTATTTTATTGACAACTGATAGGGCATGGGTCTATTTTCCTAGCTGAGAGTGTTGAGTTACCTCAGTGCGTATCATGTTTGAGGCGGCGTGTGTTCTGGCGGGGTCCCCTCCCTGGGACTTGGAGGCCGAGATGCTCTCGTCTCTATACCACTGGCAGTCAGAACTTCGACAGAGGAATGATTACTTTTCACTTGATGAAGTGAAAGAGCGAAAGTTAGTCGCTAGGCAGTCCATGCTCATGGAATGGAGTGACAGGCTGATTCAACCTGGTGCGGGCACGAACACTATTGAGGCTGTGCGACCGGTCCTCGACAAGTGGTTGCAGAGAACACACGGATCGCTGACTTTTCGGCTTGTGCAGGTGCTTTCCGGGCATGGTTGCTTTGGGAAGTACCTGTGCAAAATTGTGGGCATAGAACCCACTGCCGAGTGTCACCACTGTGACTGCGAGGAGGACACGGCGCAACACACTCTAGAGGTGTGTTCTGCGTGGAGCGCCCAGCGCCTTGATCTCGTACAAGCAGTGGGGGCCGATCTTTCGCTTCCAGCTGTGGTAAAGGCCATGGCTGAAAGCGAAAGATCGTGGGTAGCCGTTCTCGCCTTCTGCGAATCGGTTATCACGCAGAAGAAAGCTGCCGGGAGGGAGAGGGAGCGAAATAACCCCCAAACCAGCAGCAGGAGACCAGGAGGTCGAAGGAGGGCCTATCAAGCCCTCCTGCGACCTCCATAAACGAGACCTAGGCGGCGGATATCGGGGGATATCCCCGTCAGCAAAAGGCCTCGAGGTGGCGCGTGCGGTGTCCCCGCGTGCTACTTATATGGTGTCACTAACACGAGGAGGGGTCCAGAACAGGACCAACGCCGTCGGGATCGCGGAAGAATGCGAAAGCGTACCCGTGATCCCGGCAGAATGGTACAGAGAGGGATACCGTGGGGTTTTAGTCGGTAGGAGTCCGACATAATCTCCCGCATCCCCCGATGCGGAGAGGTATCCATGAGGATTTCCCCACGAAAAAAAAAAAAAAAGTGCGTATCATAGAGGGGTTAGTAGTTAGTACCTACTGTTCCAAAGCTGACTGAATCGCGTTAAACGGCTTTGTGGTCTGTTTGATTTCATCAAAAATTACCGCCACACGGTCAAATTGGCTTTTAGGTCCCGTTAGTTTCCACATCCGTAAGCAACGTTACTGGAAATAATTAATTAATTGCGAGAGTAAATCCGTTCTAGTTTCGAAAACGTTAGGCTATTTTTGCAAGGGGAGTGCATCGTGCGAGTTTATAAATTTTCTTTCTGGAACAAAATGACAGTCATTTAGTACAAAATAGTACCTACGTTCGCTCAATTCGCTAAGTAGGTGTAAAAACGGCAGTTCCATCCTTAAAGAGTGTCTGGTGCATGCACACGTGAATTTTTGTCACGAAGACCACTATGACTGTCTGAATATAACAGTAGGTTATTAAGCGCTGTGCGATCTGAACTGCACTTTATTCTAACGTATCAAGAGTCCATATTTCTTTGATTGATTTTAGGGAGTAAATTTTCTGGACTTATACTATTAATTATTCTGTGACAGTACTGTTACAAAATCAACATTTTCCTGGACTTTCAATCCAGGTCAAAATCAGATATGGAAGTAGAAAACGCCAGAGTCAAATCTGCGCGGTAGAAACTCGCAGTGCAATCGTAGCCTAATGATTATTTTTCATTTGAAATTAAAAGGACAAGTTAACTCATAACGTGGCATGGAAAATATAAGTAGGTTTATTTTATTTAAAATATACTAATGTTGTAACCTTAAACTATTATATAATATACTTATAATGTAAATATAAATACTTATTTTATGAAACATGATCATTTAATTACAATGTTTTTATGATTTTCTCGAATCTTAGTAGGTATACGTCGCAAGTATTCTTTAACGCTCCCCGTAACTTACATTGTTTCTATATAAACCATTTTTAATGTTTTTTACATTGCATTCAGCTTTTTACGCACGCAAAAATCACCACCACAACCATTTGCATTCTCGGATGGTATGGGGAAGGTAGTCCACTACGCTGACCAAGTGCGGATTGGCAGACTTCACATGCGTTCGAGATCATTAACAGTGAAGGAATCAATTGTGAGGAAACATGCGTACTTGATCTTCATAATGTTCTCGGCAGTATTTGAACTCAGCAATTTCACACTTGGCTTGCGTGTTTAACTGAGGGACATTTTGATAGGAGACATATTGTAAGGTAGGTATAAGAGTGGGACCATGATGATAGGTTAGGTATTAAATAAATAATATAAATAAATAAATATCATGGACATTCTCACACACGGCCATCTGACCTCAAAGGCGCTAGCCTGTACTATGGGTGTCAGAGACTGATTTACATTCATAGATATTTTTAAATAATATTGGTATTGTTGGTATCAACCAAAGCGCTCATTAGGGCGCTTACAAGATAATAGCATTAAGAATACTGCATTTAGAGTCAAAACTAGTTTAGTAAACAGTTTAGTAAACTGGATTAGGTAAGTGAACCATGAAGTTTTCCACCGCAACCAAGCAACAAATTTGTGCAGATACCAGTTTGGCACTCCATATTTCACCGCAAATCGATGCAAGCGGACCAACTTTCCAACTTCGGAACTATCGATCTAAAACTACGGCTCTTAAATCATACAACGGTATTTGATATAACAATATCAACATTGTTTATCACGGAAAATTTACAGCCGCGAGGCTAGACGACAAGGCTTAGCGTACACAATACACTACAATTTATGTGCGTACACCCCAGATGTAATCTCGCTGAATCCTATGTATCCCTATGGGAAACCGAGAGCTTTCCCTGAACCGCTCTACGCTTTACACGTGATAATACTATTGCCTTTCTCGCTAGGAGAAACTTAGAAGTGCTCTAAAACCTCTACTGACTTGTAGTGTAGTAAATTCTTAACTTGTACGGCGACTAACATTTGGAACGCGTCACACGAGCACCGCCTGTTACTTTGCGATTATCATGTTCTATAAACACGATGTCTTAATACACCACGCAATACCCAAGTATGACGATGAAGATAATTTTCTTATTAAACAGCAAACTCAATTTGCGCTTCTCATATGAAAACAAACAAAACCATAATCACATAATTATACCACTTAAAATTACAAGCCCATTAAAATTCGAATCAGCATACATAATTATCGGTTCGGTAAAAAATTCGCTGACGCTATAAACTTATCTACGAAGCTATAATATTGCGAGGAGCAAAAAAAGTATTAAAGTGCGCTCATGCTATCCAGTTTCGATATAAAAAAGAGTAATCGACGAGACAAGCATCTAGTTGCATTAAAAAATGCGCGCCGCACAAAGGCGCAATACGTTAAATATGTATATGCAATCCCGCGTCCATGGCAAATGGCTGAAATTAAGTCATCACTTCTCTCTATAAGGGGCTGCATGCTACTTCAGTTATATTTAACTACGTCACGTTCCCATTAAGTAAAGCCATTATAGACCGTATTCTAATGAACAAAAGACATAAATTGATACAGCCGATACATTCTATCGTTTTTAATGGCGGAAAAAATCGCGTCGTCATCCCGTCAACAGCAAACCGCGACGAATCGCGATGGAGACGTCAATTCCTTTACATTCTCGACTAAACCAACAAGTAAAGTACAAAAAGTCAACAACAATAAGACAACAGTGAATGGAACGAACGAGAGATGGGCCGCGGATCGTCGTGACGATATCAAACTACCATCGGTCTTAACAATTGATGTAAAAAGCGAAATTAAATACATAGTCGGCTGCTGCCCTGAAGTTAACTGTTGACACAGTTTCGGTTCGGTGGCTAACAGAACGACAGACGAAAAGTCTTACTCGCATTTTGATCGGTGAGAGTGTATGTATGTAGATTGTACTGTACCCATGACACTCCTCGCACATACCTAGTATTCTAAGATAGGTTCCCAAAATGGTTTATTAAGAAACTGATTTTTTTTTGGGAATTCCTTTTAGTACTTTGTAATAAGGATTTGCTAACAGTCGTTGTCCCAAATTTGCTTTCTTTGTTTTAATCCCACATACTCTAATTTTCATTGCTGAAATTTTCAAGCGCTTCTGTGTTTTACATTTCTTTGTGCGTCCAATTAGACTGAAATTTCCCTTGCCAACCTTTTAACTACTAAATTCAAGGACTCGTCCCACGAGAGTCGTGACATGACAATCTTGACATCAGCTCTTATGATTCCACCGACACTAAATTCCTTTTGTATTTATCTTTGTTGCTTAACAATTTCATTGTTTGTTCATTACTCGACAATCGAGTGCCGAGTTCTCGTCTCGAAGTGAACACGAATTGAGACGTTACATTTTCTATTCAGCAGTATACAGATCTACATACAAACACCAAGCATATATTACATATCAAAACCAATTTTCGCAGTTTGTTGACGTTAAACGACAAGTCCCCAGATATTTTGATATTGATAGATATGATTTTTATTGCTATATGTATGTAAAATAAAATAATACTGCTTAAATTTATATGAATTTTATGTTTTATCTTTATAAACAACTAGTGGACGCAGCAGCTTCGCTCGCGATATAACGAAAGTTTTGTTAATAGTTCCTGTCCTTCTCAAGGAAATATCCAGATAATATTTAGCTCTACCCGCAGTTCCACCGATTATAATTCTATCTAGATTTGAATTTTATCGATCAATTGGTTAATCGATATTTAAAAATCGAATGAATTAATGTTTGTTACAGTGTTTTGTCAGTACACGGGTGAGTGCAAGTTTTCGGACTGGTGCAAAAATCGGTGCAAAAATTTACATCTATCAATCATTCGATTGAGGAAGAAACATAAGACAAACGATCAAACACACATTTCCATTAATTCTTTTGTAATAATCACTGTAGTTTTGCATCAATAAGTATTTTTTCTTTTTAATTTATTAATTTCCACCTAAATGGCTATTTTAATAATTAATGGCTATTTTATAAATTACAAACCAAGGATTAATCAACTTTGCAATAACAATACAATAATTATTTTATAAATGTTTGCCAAACTGTAGAACTGATTGTCGGCAGTTAAAAAAAATCCGCAGTCAGCAAAAAAAGGTAATATACGTGTATGTTAGAGATAGCGATGTTTGCATAACCATCCAAATTTGTAATCCACCAAAGGTCAGCGTCATTACTTTATGTAAAATAACATAAAACCAGCTTTGCTAGTTCCATCCAGCATTGTATTTCGGTAGACAGCACAAGAGGATAGTGCTTACAGGGCTTTACAATCTTTAGGGTCATTAGTTGTTTTGTTTTATGTCGAGAGCCAGTCCCCCGGGGTCTTTTGTTTCAACGTTCTCTTTTATATCGGCGTTGTTCTGAATGGGTCTATTATAATTGGGGGTCTGTAGGCTACCGTGTTGGCTTTAGTGATTTCGTTAACAGCTTTGTTATGATTTTATTTGACAGGATTCTAGTAATAATAATTTGTAATACTGCTTTTGTTCAGCGTTGGAAAATATTTTTGCTCCCGCACCTTGAAGTTTAATGAATTTAATGCTTCTCCGAAGTTCAAGTATACGAACGTCAAAATCAACTTTAGCATTAAACTCAAAACTTTTGAATATCATGTTAACGATAGGCTAGTAGATACTTATCTTGTATTAATGATCTATTAAAACGCAATGTGTAAGGGAGTTTGAAAGTTATTTTAAGCGCGGGTCGTAAAACTTTACTATTAACTTTACAACCTCATATGAAACTTTGTTTTTTATGCTTCTATTTAAGATCTTAAAGATAAAATATTCTGATATTAACCCTTAACTGTCTACAGTCATTCACATTAAATTAATCTGGTTAGTCAATATTTTGTCTTTCATCTCCTAACCAATAATTAGTATCTAAGGAACTTAAAGTTTTTAAACAAGTTGAATGAAATACAAAATTTTGATTATTACAATATCTTTTAAACAAATATAGATTTGATTAAGTAATTGTAAATTTTAAAATTAATTTAAGCGCATAAAATATTTTCATCACAAACTCGATGATACAAGCTCAATATCAGTATCAACACGGCTTCCAATAAGTGCTTATACAATATTTGGGCGTTTCGTGCGCATACGTAATCAACCAATCAACCAGACTGGTTATCAACCGATCAACCATAACCCTTAAATTCTGCGCCCTGTTCTAATGGAATGCGATTCACACCTCCGCTAGTGTGGCGTCGTTACGGATTCTCCGGAGGGCTTTGGACATATTTATGTACCTACTTAAGTACATTATTTTGAACTACAATTTGAGTATGCAGCTATTATCTTATACATATTTCATTTAATTAAAATTCGTAGATATTACTTAATATCACGAATGTTTGATAGGAACAGAAAATGAATATTCGTTATTATTTAACACAATGAAATCAAACATAAGTACTTGTAACTCGTATACCTAAAAAAATAACATCACGCCTTTATTTTCCCGAAGGGATAGACAGAGGTTTGTAGTACAGCCACTTTTCACCAGTAATGTTTAGGTCCTGTAATGGGTGCTAAGCCTATTGCCATACACCGGGTAGGTACAAATTCAGACTCCGAGCTGCTGCTGGGCATTTCAAAAAAACCCAATACATATTTGTAGCCCGACCCGGAGATAGAACCCAGGAACTCTAGCTTTGCAGACCCTCGATTAGACCAATTTATTAATTTAATTATAATATATTAATTTAGGTATATTATTATGGAATAAAAAAAGCGATTTTAATAAAAGCAGTGTCGGTGATTTTAAAGGAAAAGTCGCAAGTCTAAAGTAAGTTATATTGTGAAAGACTATACCATCACAACAAATTAGTTACATTAATTAAGTAAAAGCAGTGTCGGTGATTTTAAAGGAAAAGTCACAAGTCTAAAGTAAGTTATTTTGTGAAAGACTGTACCATCACAACAAATTAGTTACATTAAATAAATAAAAGCAGTGTCGGTGATTTTAAAGGAAAAGTCGCAAGTCTAAAGTAAGTTATTTTGTGACAGACTGTACCATCACAACAAATTAGTTAAAAAGGAACTGAGAGGCGGATGCCTGCGTGTGTAAGGTATATATAGTAATTATTAGACAAACGCCCGAATTCAAAAACGCCGACGGATGCGCCGGAGTGCCCTCAATGCACACATCGATGAAGTTTATTCGCACACAAGCAGACGAATACAAGTCGAGCCTAACATCATAATTACGAGGACCACTGACGTGCGTCGAGCTGTAACGAGCTTAAACAAAATGGCCGCTAATTTTATTTATAGGCAGAGGAGGTGTAACCCAGCTTGATAACTTGATAGGATTTTATAGACAATGGTGTTTATAATGTCTGAGTTAATTGGTATGATGTCGGTGTGTCGGAGATCGGGAGGAACACCTACACTACACCTCAGGGTAAACTGCCTACAATATCTTCATAAGAGAGATAAATAATGCCATGAACAGGTAGGTATGCCTTATAAGAAATTTAAGTACTACCTACTATTCTTAATAATAAAACTTGGTGATGATTAATCTATATTGAAATGAGATAGTAAAACATTAGTTAAAATTATGAATATGAAAATGTTTCGTATATTAGATAAACATGCCCCTCCAAATTTTTTTTTCATTGTGTGTAGTCGCATTCTTACGAAAGAGTTTGTATGTAGTGACACTACGTCACGCAGTGACACGAAGTACTGATTGCAAAATATGTTTTCAGTCGAAAGAATCCGAGTTTGCATTCATATGCCTAAAGAACAAGCGATGTTTTATAATATTATTATTTTGTTTACTTTTTGTATATATTTTTATATTTCTTCTTTACTACTGTAAGTAACTTTCATCTCTATGAAATATTATACTCCCTAGAATTATTATTATTATCATTATTCCACATTACAAAGATAAAGACCAAAATCACACTTTAATTAAGTAATTACTTCATGAACCTCTACACAATTGTCATGATCGTTTGCACGTGTGGTTTTGTAAGAAAGCAAAATTTCAATAACTTTGGGTCCAAGACCTGAAATATGTAGGAGTTTTATACATTGAAGAAGATTAAGATTTTTAATTTATTAATACATTAATGTGGTTTCATTTAATAGAAAATATTAAACACAAAAATATCAATATTTGAAGACATCAACATTTATTCATAATTTTTGTGCAATCCGTACTCGTTAACAGTTGTGTTTCTTTGAAAAAATTCTCACATCCTTTCATTCATAAACATTTGTGTCATTTAAATCTAACTTATATATTCCTTTACTAAAATCACTGTAGTGCCAAATTGAAGTAGAGATGTTACCTTCATAGAAAAACAACTCATTTAATTAACTTAACAATGATTGTAATGAGGATAGAAAAGCAACTTGACGACCCACACACCAGCCGCTGCTATATGATAATGAAGTCTTTATGAATTACATTTTTTTAGCATACGTAATTTTTGTAACAGTAGCAGGAAACATTTAAATATGAGTTAGTGAACGATTAATATTTATTAGTGAACTAAGCATCGTAGGCCGTTTCTGTGTTTGAAAAGAACTTACGCAACAAGATTCGAAAATGTAAATTTCGTGAATGAATTTGAGTAATTTTAGGAGCTTATGAATTTCAAATCGTTTCGTTTTTTACAAGGAATGCCGACGTGCCAGTAAAAGAAGATGAAATATGAAATTTAAAATACAGCGTGCAATGATGGCAAAGCTATATCTTTTATCTTCACACACGTTTCATGAACGGAAGGACAATTGGAAGGAAACCAAGAAACGCTTCTTGAAAAATACATTAAAGAAGATAAAATGCAATTGAAATAAAACGTAACGTAAAACAGCTTTTTTTATTCGAAACTCTCTTCCTGATCTTGACAAAGATAATACCAAGAAAAATCTCACGAAATTATGCATTCCTAAAAGAGTTGTGCTTCCACCAAATTAAGGCAACCGTAAAAAGATAAATAGCATACAAATAGGGCTAATCAAGATTATTGGAGGAGAAAGATGTGGGTAATTATTAAAACAAGATTATTATCGAAATCACTATAAGGCTTGTACCTTCAAAACAAGTTCCCTAAAGATTAATAATGGACGCCCGTCATTAACGCTTCTAACAGTAATTGCCTGGCACTATTATGATGAATTGTTGTAGTTTTGTGGGTACAGTCTCACCGGGTGCGTTTTTCAAACGATCCAAGAGATAATCGTTCTAAATTGTTCGTGAGTAAGTAACAGTTTTGGTCATTAGAGTGATAATTATCCCAATAATTTCCATGCATTCAAAACATCTGCTCTTCAAAAAGTTTTCATCCAGTTAACGAGGAACATTCAAGTTTTGACGTCAAACTGTCATTATGTCTTTGAATGGAAATAATATAATGTTCTTAGCATAAAAGCTAATTTGTTTACGAATCTCCAAGATCTTAGTCCTGTCTTATTTAAATTAGGGACTAAAATAAAAACAGTCCACGCGGATGGCTAGGAGAGGGGTTTTTAGCATCGAGCGAGCTCAGACGGGCGCTCTTAACCAAATTGTATTATTTTGCATTAATTTTTGACAAAGTATTCTTAAACCGGAACTCACCATAAGCTTAATTTTTTATGTAAAATATCACTAATATCTTGTAGGTGCTAGGAGTGATAATAATTTAAAAGACAGCTGTGAATTCATACATGGAATAGCTTTTGATGTTATTTCATCGTAGTATGTATTCATGAAAGCGCGTCAGCTTAATACATTTATTTCAATATCGCTTTTTATCGCAAAGCGATTTTACCACAAACACATAATTCTGTCTGTAATTCAACTTCGACGCTGAAACATCTATTTTCAACGATCGCATCCACTAAACAAATATTTGCATACAACCCATAGACGTCCCACTGCAGTGCACAGGTCTCCCAAACAGACACAGCTGCGGGACGTCTAAAGCATACTCCACCACGCTGCTCCAATGCGTATTGGTGGAGGGGTAAGAGGCCAACCCAGTGTCGAATGTTCCCAAGCCACACGAAGGCTACGACAAGGCTTATCGATTGTTTTTACCTGTGAAAACAACCGGGACCGACGGCTTAACGTTCACGAAGCACGTTGACCGTCGTTGCTTAACTTTGTCAATCACATGAATCGACGCGAGCCATTGGGCTATGAAAGCTACTATTCTATTTACTTTTCAGTAATTTGCCACAATCAAATGGTGAGTTTACAATTTCTATTACTTTGCAGTAATGATGAAAAAGATGAGTTTACAATTTGTTAATTGGTCAGTCAATTTAGTAAATTCAGTGTGACGTAACACAAAAACAAAATAACATTATTGTATTCTATATTCAAAATTTATTAACGCTATGTACTTTATCTAGCCTCATACGGTATCGGCATTTGAATGAATATACATTTGTCGAATTTGCGAATAAAAACAATGCAATGGAAGAAAATACTCAATATCAATAAAGCTTCCCGAATTGGATTAATTTGATTTATAGCTATAAGAACATTATAGAAACTGATTGCTAATACCAGCTCAATGAGTCTGTAATAACTTTACTTACTAACTAGAAATTGTAATGTTACACTTGAGGCAATAAAGATTATGATTATGATAATAATAAACGCAATCGAATGCTGGGTACGTACGAGTATATACCTACTCGTTTGTCAGCTGGGCGCAATTTCACCAAGATATGAGGCGTTAACGATTCAGATCTTTGAAATTACATATCATTAATTGAGACGTCAAGATCGCAAGGACTGAGAGAAAAAAAGGGAGAGAGACGTCTCCATACTAATTTAGATATCAAGCCAACGAGGCCGACAAATTGTTAGCCATTCGTACTGGGTTCGTGGAAATAAGACATAAGGTCGGTCGCTTTGTTCTCAGATTATTTTTAGTTGCCGACAGTCGAATTGGCCGGCTCACAGTTAGGTGGCTGGCGAAGTCAAATAGTTTGCGAGTTTAAGTATTGGAAATGGAACAGATTCTAGATGATAAACATTAACTAAATTAAAAAATATATTTTAAAAAAAAAAAGGTTTATATAACTTTTATTTTATTTTACTATCGTGCATTGTCATCGGAACCTAATAATATGTGTGCCAAATTTCAGCTCGATAGCTTCAGTGGAAGTGGGTGAAATATTGATTGCAAGATTCCAGGACATACATACATGAATGAATACATACGAGTGAAGTTAAATAAAAGCTTTTAAAAAACACGCAATCCAATTAATGCGCAATTTTGCATAAAATACATATTTTCGTTAATTTCCTATTATAATGTTTGCATGTATACAAGGTGTCCCAAAATTCAACGATAATCCTGAACCAGAGGATGGCGATGCTAATGACTACTCCAGGAAAAAAAAGAAAAAAAATATATCTCGATTTTTTTTTCAAATTACATAAAAAAAAGGAAATTCTTAGAAAATTGACACCCCTCATGATATTTTTAACTACCATGACAACAATTTTTGAGATATTTCTGATATTTTTTTTGTATCCGTGACCTAAGTAGTACTGCTATCTACCATAAATCTTAAAATTTCTATAATGTCTGTAGTTTTCACACAATAAACAATTAAAATCATTGTTTTCCCAAAAAATTTTGATCAAATTTACTTTAAGTCCACTTTCACTCACTGTGGTGTAAAAAAAAAGTATGGACACCACTATGGCAAGTTTTTTTAAAAGTTGACGCAACTAATCAAGATTCCAAAATTGTATAATACTCTTGGAAAACTAGTTACAAAAAAAAGTGTAATATTTTTAAACAAGAACCAAATTTCATAAATTGTATTTGTTGATAGTTATCATGTGCCCAAAATATGATTTTTGTTGTAAATTTCTTGGATAAATGGGACATGTGCGTAGTCAAACAAATTTAGAAGACAGAGATAGATAGAGAGAGATTACATGTTAGTCAGAGGTAGATGTAGATGTCGTTATCAAATAACAATAGGGCAGGTAGAGAAGTTGCTGTTCTCAGCAGTCAGTACGCTCTGCTTCTTTCTTTACTGTACACCGTTAAGTATTCAATTGACGTGTGAATCAAGTAATCTGCAAATTGAACTGACTTTGCATTATTTTGGACTGTTTAACTTTAACTGGGCCTTTTGAGTTACAAGGAAACTTAGATGGAAATAATTATTAGAACTTTTTACAAAATAACTTGCCAGACTTATTAGAAGACGTGCCTTTAAGTGATTTACAAAACATGTGGTTTTAAAATGATGGTCGCCCAGCTCACTATGCCCATCCTGTGCGAGACTACTTAAACCAAGAGTATCCAGGGCGTTGGATCGGTCGACTTGGTCCTATCTTATGACTACCCCTTTCACCCGATCTAAACCCCCAACACGACTTCTATTGGGGTTGTCTCAAAGACAGGATCTACTCAAACATTTTTCACCACCAAAAAACCTATTTTGGGCACAAAGTAAAAGTTATTACTAATCGACAAGAACAATTTTTGAAATATGGTTCTTGTTTAGAAATATTATACTTTTTTTTTGTGACTAGTTTTCCAAGTGTATTATACCATTTTGGAATCTTGATTAGTTGCGTCAACTTTTAAAAAAACTTGCCATAGTAGTGTCCATACTTTTTTTTTACACCACAGTGAGTGAAAGTGGACTGAAAGTAAATTTGATCAAAATTTTTTGGGAAAACAATGATTTTAATTGTATATTGTGTGAAAACTACAGACATTATAGGAATTTTAAGATTTGTGGTAGATAGCAGTACTACTTAGGTCACGGATACAAAAAAAATATCAGAAATATCTCAAAAATTGTGGTCATGGTAGTTAAAAATATCATGAGGGGTGTAAATTTTCTAAGAATTTCCTTTTTATTATGTAATTTGAAAAAAAATCGAGATATTTTTTTTTTCTTTTTTTTCCTGGAGTAGTCATTAGCAGGGCCATCCTCTGGTTCAGGATTATCGTTGAATTTTGGGACACCTTGTATAAATGTATCAAAAGGAAAAAATAACTGTCCTACTTTGCGTCCTATTTTACGTGCATGTGTTTTATGCCCTTATTATCATTAGACTATGAAGGATAGATAAATACATAACAGTAATTTGTGATACTTAAAATTTTAAATAAATCTATTTATTGATAATTTTGTTACCATTTTGCGATAACAACGACATTAATAAATTTAATATTATATTTTTATTTATTTATTTCATAGCAACATTTTACCTACATTAATATTTGCTATGCAATATATAGTATATTAAATAACCTATGTTAGATATTGGACAATTATTATCTTTAACACCATATTATAAGATAGAAGAAGGTAGATAAAAAATGTTATGACGTTCATTAAGCGTATAAAAAAATACCATATAATGAAAAATAAATGAATCTGAATCTGAATCTAAAACAGTGTTACAACAATAAATAAATTTTAAGTTTAAGTTGAAATCGCTTTTCATGTCGCACTTTTTTAACAAAGTAAGCTAACATCGAACAAACGATACAAATTTATGATTGAAATATATTGAAATGCAAATGCGTCTCTCGGACAAGGGTTAATTGATGTTAATAATAAATAACAAAAAGAAACACGTATCATTATAGACGTGGCAAGAAATGAAAAAGTAATTTACCGCGCATGATAGTGGGATCAGCGGAGAACCAATTCTATTTGATTGGTTACATAGGTATTATAAATTGATGCCAACGACAGATGAAATGAGTTTTGGTAATCGAACCGCGACACTTCGACGATTTAAAGCGTTATTAGTGAAGGAATATTCGACTTTTAATGGCAATTTTATGAAAATGCGACGGACGAAATACGAGATTTATGTCTTAATAAAGGTTCTCATTAAATATTTAAGGCTTATTTCTTCGCTGATTTGACTACAAATTGGTGTGTTAAAATGTGTATGGTAATTTTTGAACTATTTTTTTTTTTCACTTTATTGTAAGAATAGGAAGAAAAAAGAAGAGCAATGTATCTACAAGATTGGTTATTTATTTCTTCTTATTATATATTTCTATCTAGTTTATATTTCTTTATAATTTCTGTTAATACAAGTAGCAAGGAATGTGCAATTTATTCTAGCTTGGATTGAATTACAGCTTCGTTTCATCATCATCATCATCAGTTTTAGTGGTCCACTGGTGGACATAGGCCTCTAATAAACGAAGCCAATCCAGCTTCGTTTAGTTAGTTAAAATTAAAATATTGTTTAAAAATATGATATCAATATAAATATCAATGTTTGTCTAAGATAAACAACTGATATAATTTAATAATTTCATTAGGGATTGAAAAGTATACGTCATGGTTTGATATTTCATCTCGATATCTCAAGGGTTCATAAGTAAAAATCAATAATGTCTGCAATGTCCTGCTGCGCCAAGCAATCCCATAATATACAAGTTTGTACATTAGACCAACCGGATAAAACAAAGACAAAGACTGGGACCAATATTTCTGTGTCTGCGCTTTGATTATTAAAGAGATCTTATCGATCTTACTGTAAATTGCTTGACCGTTGTGGTTCCAAACGAACTCATAATTGTCACACACGCTTATACATTACTAGCTGACCCGGCAAACGTTGTTTTACCATAAAATATTTTTTTGTGAATATGTAAGTGTGTGGACTTCTAGTCTTCTACCTACTACCATTACCACAACTACTACCATTACCACTACCACTACCATTACCACTACCACTACCATTACCACTACTACTACCACTACCATTACCACTACCATTACCACTACTACTACCACTACCACTACCATTACCACTACCATTACCACTACCATTACCACTACCACTACCACTACTACTACCACTACCCCTACCCCTACCACTACTACCCCTACCATTACCACTACCCCTACCCCTACCACTACCCCTACCACTACCATTACCACACACCGCGGGTAAAAGCTAGTTACTTATAATCGAAAGCGTTCAATAAAAGTAGGAAATTAATAAAAATAAAAATCGCGATGGAAAAATAGGGGTTGATCGTAGAGGGTTGAAAATTCATGGTTGTATGTATTTTCTAATGCTGTATCATAAAAAATAAAGAAATAAAAATTTAGCTAAAAATTAAAAAAAAAAAATTTGGGGTGGACTACCCTTAACATTTAGGGGGATGAAAAATAGATGTTAGCCGATTCTCAGACCTACTGAATACGCATATAAAATTTGATAAAAATCGGTAAGGCCGTTTCGGAGGAGTACTGCAACAAACATTGTGACATGGAAATTTTATATATAAGACTAGCTGACCCCGGCAAACGTTGTTTTGCCAATCATAATTGAAGGAAATTATTAAAAATAAAAATCGCGATGGAAAAATAGGGGTTGATCGTAGAGGGTTGAAAATTCAGGGTTGTATGTATTTTCTAATATTATATCATAAAAAAATACAAAAATAAAAATTTATCAAAAAATTAAATAAAAAAAAATTGGGATGGACTACCCTTAACATTTAGGGGGATGAAAAATAGATGTTAGTCGATTCTCAGACCTACTGAATATACATATAAAATTTGGTAAAAATCGGTAAAGCCGTTTCGGAGGAGTACTGCAACAAACATTGTGACACGGAAATTTTATAATTAGAAGATAATATAACTTTTGGGGTCCTAACGCTAAGACGCTTTGTAAGGAAATAGCAAAAAGGTTAGTCGACATCACAGGAGACCGAAGAGCTGGCAGCTACCTAGGACAAATAATTAGTATAGCTATTCAAAGGGGGAACGCTACCAGTATCTTCGGAACCTTGCCTAAAGGGACTCCTTTTAATGATATATTTTAGTAATAATTTTTTTTAAGTTATATTTTTAGTTTTTTTTTTTAATTTTAAATTCATTAATTAGTAAATTTACTTTTAAGATATAGAATTATATTGTCGAGATAGAAGTTTATATTAAACTTCGGTACTATAAAGCAATAATGGAGCATCACAGGTCACATATTTTCGTATAACTAAGAGCTTTAAAATATATGCTCTGCGTCAGTTCGTACTGGTATAAGCCTTATGACCGAATGGAGTTGGAGCAAGCCCAGCTTCATTATCATATTATCCGAAATATGAAATGGGTTCGTACAAAGGAAGTTGTACTACCAGCAAAGAATTAAATGTTAACCGTTTTATCTCATGCATTCTATTATACTCGTATACTATACTATATACAATGCATACGATAAAACGCTTTATGATAATATTAGTAAATATTTATTTTTGACCAAGTCCTATAATTATTGAGAGACTTGCTTATCTAATAATTACAAAATACGTAAGGACGTTTATATAAGTAATGATAAGAAAATAGGAAAACAATGAATTAAATTGATAAAACAAATTATTTGCTACATCTTCACTATTAAAATAGTGAGAGAGATGTCAATTGTGTTCAAACTATTATGTATCAATGCCAATAATTATATTACAGTTAATCTAATTTAAATGTGAATCTATTAATATGCCTTCATACGACGGATATAATAATAGATAGATGCAAAAAGGATTAAAACCTCATCAGATATTTAATATTATTTCCAGAGAACAGATATTGATATATCCAGAGAAAAGATATTTAATTTTATTCCCTCAAATTAAAATTGTGTTATAATTCCATATTATAATTCAATAGGCTATCGCTTTCGTTGTCCTTGTGAGACAGTAGATTGTATTAAATAACAAGCCTTACTTACTTAGGATGCTCATAAAACCTACTACATAATCTTTCGCATAATTTTTCTATCAATTCGGCCATGCGTTTATCGCTAATACAAGAGCGTGATTGTGCATTATATTCGACCACTGTGCCGTGAGTGTTCTTTCATATACTTCATATATGTTTATGTATTTATTTAGGAAATTCTTACAACGTAGGTATGTTTCTCATACGTTTGTAACATTTTATCAGACATTAAGAATAGGTAATAACGGTCGGCTTAAAAGAGATAAGTGCCTTTTATTTGTCGATCAGAGCCATCGTATCAGCATAATATTAATATACCACCTATTTGTAACATTTAATACGAAATTTACTAGTATTATATGAAAATATGATGTTATCCAGGAATGAACCATTGTAAATGGCTTATTAGGTATACAATTTTATAACGGATTATTACGACAATGCAGCAGTAAGACACGCGCTAATTTACTAGCTAAATATGAAATATATGGGTCATTAAATATTCAGCTAAGACGATCAGGGCTTCTACTACGAGACATTAATGTCTAGTAGTATGTTTATTGCAGCTTACATTAATAACAATTAATCATGTTGGGCCATTAGGAGTAGATATAACATGATAAGCTCAAAAGATAAACAAAAGATAGAATAATAATAGATAGATAAAAAAAAGAATAGTGGGTGTACTAACTTCTGCCTGCCTATTCGAGGAAATACAGTCGTGATGTCATTTCATGCTGTGTGAAAGTAGGTAAGTAAGAAGTAGTAAAGAAATACGTTATAAAGAAGGAATTTTTTTTTACTTATTCAAAGGCAATGGTTATATATTTCTTTGGATTATGACATTTGATACCTTTAAAAATAACAAGCAATTTCATCTACAGATAAATGACTTCAGATTGAAGAGCAAAACACACGTATAATATAATTATTAATGAAGCCATTAAGCCGGCGGAGAGAACACAAACATACTAAATGTTTCTTAGCCTGACTATAAAGACAAGAGATCCATAATCGTATAATGACCGTAACATAAATAAGTTTCGGTATCGTTTTACAGGCACACTTGGCGACGTGTAAAATATTGTTATCGATAATAAAACTACAGTAAGTTGGCGACGATTATACAGAGAATCGCATCACGTATTAAGAAATCCGAGAACAACGTGTAAAGCAATCTCGCTCGAAATAAAACAAGAAAGCATTTATGAATAAATTATGGCAATGTAAAGTATGATAAATGATGTAAAGATTGTAATGGAACAGCTTGAGTTGTACAACTGACAGCGCAAGTTGCAGTTAACAATATTTAATTCGAAGGAGATAAAGACGTTGGGCGTGTTAATTTAGAGAATGACGCTAGTGTTTGTGCGGGTGGGTGTACTGACGCCGCACATCGAGCGCAGCGGGTGGTTCGAACGAGAACTAGTATCTTACGGGGTATCAATGTAATAATCTAAGTATCTCCCGGCCACGTTAACAAGACGCTTGGCAACCGAGAAGTGGAGCACGAAGGCTTTGTAAGCATGACTGTCAGATAACTTAGGCGACACGCTGAGGTTTCCGCTTACGATGGACATCATGCATGCACGCCCAATGATAACTCACGGTTCATACGATTAAGATGTTGAGAATAATAATTAAAATTCTGACGGATTGGGGGCGCGGGTCACCCGGGTCGGCGGTTAGGTGTTATAATTAAGTCTTTATTGAAAGGCGCGTGGTTCAAGCAGTTTTAATTGTATCTCCCTTTCCTGTTATTAATCTCGTAGTCAATTTGAATAACCAATTTCATTGAGATAATCTTCGTGAAAAAGTTTAATTAAAATTGATCCTGTATTTACTTTAATACAATTAATATAATGAATATTAAATATTTCTTAGCAGAAATGAAGATACATAAAAATTTGAAAAGTAATATCCATTATGTCTTTCCTAAATTATTGATATATTGTAATGTTTTTAAAAGGCATGTATTCATAGGCTTTTTCCAAAATGAATTAAATTAATAAACTTGAATAAGATCTAAGTAGGTACTATTATAAAACACGTGCAGCTCTTTTTAGTACATAATTTTGTATACGATAGCGTATGCGTTTTGATTATGAATGATTCTTAATTAAGACATGCAAGTCTTGACGAAGTCACCTTTAGGTGGTCTAGTTATACATATTGTTCATTTCGTCAATTCCATTTCGTACACGCTCGCAGAATCAATCCAGGAACTAGCTGCATCTTAATGCACCCTAAAGTTCTAAACTTGCATATGCAGTAACCTCGCAGACTGAGATTAATTGAAATCGGATCCAAGAAGTTTGCTCTCCTAATGTTTGTTCCGACTTGTCGATTTGATTTACTAATACTTGCGTCAACTTGTTCTGTCTGTTTGAATTCTAAGTTCAAATTCAACTACTTCATGTTATTATAAATTTGATAGACGTAATGCTTTTTAGGGTTCCGCACCCAAAGGATGTAAAACGGAACCCTATTAATCTGCCTCACATGTCCGTGTGCAAGTCATAGAGCTCTATCTCTTGAACGGAAATAGGTAGACCTGAACATTTTTATGTCCACGTGCCCACTTACCTTTTTTACTGAATAAACTTTTGTATAAAATTTTTAGTAGGTAGGTATTGTAACATATTCTAGTTGTAGTCTTATCAATAAATATGTTTATATTAAAAACGGTACCTACCCTTTTTATCATTCTAAATGGATAAATATGAGGATGAAATGATAATAATATTATTTGAGAGTTTGAGAATTCATTTTTTTAACGGTGCAAATACATAATTACTACAAGGATGTTTTTTATTTTAGATTAAGATTTAGAAAAAAATGAAAAGATGGGCACTGAAATAAATTTGAAAATTCAGTTCCAGCGCGTTGCAAACCAAAGACACAACGTCCCGATTGGGACGTTTTCGAGTCCTCACAGTCCTACGGGTGCCCTTTTATCAGATCTGCTTTTTTTACAAATATCAATCAAACAATTTCTTTATTTGCAATTATTTCAACTATCTATTCAACAACGCATAAACTTTATTTAAATCTTATTCTCGATTTATTCTTCAGTGGCACTTACAGAAAATGTTTTACCTATTCGAAATTTAAAATTTAAAACACAAATACAATATTCTTGAAACGTTTGAACTTCTACAACAATATAAATAAAAGATATCGAGGTGCTTAGAATCCTAAAGTGCTTGTTAGAGCAATGTTTTTAGCTCAGTTGACTCTAAAGCCCCTTTCTTATTCACTTTCTTTTGCGAATTCCTTATTGGAAAATTATGTTTGCCAAGATAACAAAGCTTCTCTCCTATCTCACATACTTACGCTTCGACGTGACTTTGACATGGAAATTAATGCTAAAAATAAAAAACAAATATGTATACTGAAAACTGAAGGTTTCTTACGATAAATGAGGTAAAGAAGGATATAATTTTAAGTTTAGAATTAGCTTAAAAGTTGATTCAACTAGTAACGACCTGCATAAATTGTGATATGATTTATTTTTATTTTAAAAGTTAATAGTAATTAAACAGTAGGCAAGTATTAAAACCCCGAACCTATTCTATTATCCATCTATCAGGCTTTTGAGGTCATGCTGAACATACCCCTCTGCTAAACGACATCGACAAGCGGTGACAGCCCAGTGGCTATCGAACTCGCCTCTCACTCGAGCGGTCCGGGTTTGAACCCAAACGGCACGCACCAATGACTTTTCTAAGTTATGTGCGATTTAAGAAATTAAATGTCACTTGCTAAAACGGTGAAGGACATCGTGAGGTAACCTGCATGCCTGAGAGTTCATCATAATGTTCTCGAAGGTATGTGAAATCTGCCAATCGGCACTTGGCCAGCGTTGTGGACTAAGGCCTAACCCCTACCATTCTGAGAGGAGACCTGTTCCCAACAGTGGGACAAAGAAAGGGTTGTGATGAAACGAAATCGATCTGTGCCGTCCTGTTCCTTGAAAACTCAAACGTTTCCCGCCATCTTTGTCAAGTCCGTCCACGTTCTCGAAGGGTCTCATTTTTCCAGGTTATTGTCTCCATTACAGGATTTTTCATAGCCTCAATTCAATCAGATCCTATTCTTTGATCTTATTCTAGTCAAGTTGCCAGGTGACAGCAAGTGAATCAAATTCTTGCTCATGTTCATTATGATTGTAGACTCTGATAAAGAAATAGCGCCACCAACATTCTCCGGTTAGGGTATAAGAAGCTTAGTCGGAATCACATTCTATAAGCATTCCTACACTGATTCACATTAACTAGGTGTAGCGAAAAAGTGCTCAGAGGAAATGCTGTAGGTCAGTTAAGTATCTGCAATTTTTATCTCAGTACAATTCTGATGGGCGCCTTGATACATGGATCAATAACATCAATAGATTTATAATAATAAAATAATAAAATGACAGGCCCGTTGGCGCAATCGGTAGAGACCCTGTCTGTTGCGCCAAAGGTCGTGGGTTCGAATCCCACTCAGGACAAATATTCGTGTGACGAACACTTGTATTTGTTCTGTGTCTGGATGTCAATATTATCTATTTATGTATGTATTTAAAAATATCTATGTATGTATATCAGTCTCTGACACCCATAACACAGGCTCGCGCCTACTTTGGGGTCAGATGGCCATGTGTGAGAATGTCCAAGATATTTATTTATTTATTTATTTAATATGTATATTTATATATATATATATATATATATATATAATAGTGGACGCCCGCAAATTCGCTCGCGTGGAATTAAAAGAAAAAAGTTCAATGAAACGTATTCAGGATACAAAACAAACAACAATACGTAGGTAAGGAAAAATATTGATGTACGTAACATAAGCCCATAAACCATCCTCCTGTGCCATAATACTTCTGAGTACCTTAACCACTTAAGTAATTTATATTAAATACGAAAACACTCACATACACAAAATCGTAAAATTTATATCCCTTCACGATTTTATGACCTACAAAAATTTCAAAAAGTTTATATTCGCAATTTTTATATCTTTTGCATCAAATCAATACCAGTTCTTCATCAGTTGTTGCAATAAAAACCAGAATACATATTTATAAATGGACTTTTATAGACTCGGATTGTTAAATTCCTTTCAATAAGGCATAAACGAAAAGGAACCAACTTGAGAATATGAAAAACACATCTGATATAAATACAATGCTGGCAGAATGGGAATGGGATATTTGGTGATAACATGATCAATACTATGCAAGATTATATATTGCAAGATTCCAGGACATACATACATACATACATACATACGAGTGAAGTTAAATAAAAGTATTAAATTTTTTTTTAAATGCAGCTGCATTTTCCACTCGATCCGTGATCTCGATTCACTCTCAGAAATTTATTTTAAAAAGCACAAATTATGATCGCAAAACATACAAGTTGTGTTGGTATTATCATTTTCATACCTACATTAACGGAGATGACGATTATGATAATGTTTGCGGAGGGCGTACAGCAAAATCGATGCCGTGCCGTCGATGAATGTTGGAAGATCGGTTTTTGCCGCAAACCCGTTCGGGACACGCGAGAATGCCGCTGATGAGCCATTGAACAAGCTTTGTTTAAGAGAATGATCCAGATTAAATAAAAAAATCGGCCAAGTGCGAGTCCGACTCGCACACGTAGGGTTCCGAACTAATATTTTTAAGGTTACTTGTATGAAAAATGATCTTCAGCTCTCAAGGCCTCCTAGGTCTAACCTACATAACATAGACATCTGGCACAGCTGCGGGAGGTCTAGAGCATACTCCACCACGCTACTATAATGGGGATTGGTGGAGAGGTTAGTGGTCAACCCAGTGTCAGATGTTCTCAAGTTACCTGAAGGTCTTCGACAAGGCTTGACGATTGTTTTCACCATTGAAAACAACTGTGACCGACGGCCTAACGCGCCCACCGAAGCACGGTAGCGCCCATGAAATTTTGCCACTAGCGGTCACGCATCCACTAACCGACCGCGCCCGTCGTGGCCTTAACTCTGCCGATCACATTGAATCGACCCGAGCCGTTGGGCTATGGAAGCTAAAACTCTGCTGGCTACTAGGTCTACCAACCCGCAATTGGCTAAGATGGTGAATAATGGCATATGAAATCTTAATAATACTCATTGTTACACTCCTGCACACAAATTCACCAGCGTACTGTAGTGTATGTTAATCCGCAGCTAATTGTATGTACACAAAATAGCTTTTAGACCAAATACAGAATCGGCATTTTCCCTGTAGGCTCGTAATTCCTATCAAAATACAACCTCCTAGCGAATAATCCGACTAATAATATAAATTTACATTAAACATCATTCGCCTGTTTCAAATGTCTTAGGAGTGTTACAATGCTCGAACTAGGAATGGGTTTCACGTTTACATCGATAGCTGTCTAGGCCTTAGTTATTTACAGCTAAGCTCGCCTTAGCATGAATACCTTTAATAATTCACTCCAGAGGTAGAGCTTTCGGAGCGTATTTTAAAGTATCACTAGACTATCCCAGGAGATAAAACTTTTCCGAGCTAAATAGGTGCTCCCAGATTTTTTTTCTATGGATATAACAACATAAAAGACCGATTCAGTACTCACTCACATGCCGCCCATGACAACTGTGACTGACTTCGAACGAGATCCACGATCCAACCAAGTTGCTTTTGCTATTTGAGGACAAA
Source organism: Carterocephalus palaemon (assembly GCA_944567765.1). Classification (NCBI taxonomy): domain Eukaryota; kingdom Metazoa; phylum Arthropoda; class Insecta; order Lepidoptera; family Hesperiidae; genus Carterocephalus; species Carterocephalus palaemon. The sequence continues at coordinate 10,042,727 of OX155654.1, forward strand.
GTGCGGAAAAGTGAAAATGGTATCCACCCACACTTCTTGAAACGCAACAAAACAAACAATGATTACACTTAGTTATAATTATGTAAATAACTTTTTATTGAACTCGGTGACGCTTTAAAGGCCAAAGCAAGCGAAAATAACTGTTGATGGCTGCGCTTCAGAAAACTACGCAAAATGTCGTAACTGATTAATTAACCATTTTTACGCTCAAGTAACTAAGTTACGCCGTTATTTCCAGCGTTATGACATAGCAGAAGTTTATGGAAAGTTTAGAGATTTCGGTTTTGAAGAAGGAATTTTAATTGCTTGGGAATAATTTTATAGGGCAGGCTATTTTGGTATAAGGTAGAAATGCGTCTTGGCTATCTAGGCATTGTTTAACATCCATCGTATTATTGAGTAGTATTTTATACTTAGAATGAGCTAAGCTACCACGGTTTTCGTGTGCATAATTTAGCAAATAAACAATAAATTAATAAATAAATATCAGGGACATTCTCACACACGGCCATCTGACCCCAAACTAGGCGCGAGCTTGTCCTATGTGTGTCAGAGACAGATAATGAAATGATTATATTTCAAAATTAATTGTGTAGGTACATACTAAACACTTGTAAGTATATTCCCTATTCTTAAAAAAAAATGTACGTAATATTTATTTACCTTTTATTGGATGTTACAATGGGCAGACTTAATGTCTAATGTACATATTTAAATATTTTAAAATTGCTCGTAGGTACCTGCTTCTTTTAAAATAACTAAATTCAGTATAGCATATAAGTGGGGCAAGACTAACACTTTTAACTCATAAATTTCACGTAATTTATTTTCTAATTTACTATGTCGTTTACACGACACCGTTGATTAGTATAACCGACACAATTAATTATAATAGATTTTATTCTATGAGATATTTTATTTCATTTACTTTATGGTTAGACTACCCACCTTACGATGCATAAAATAGTCTCTTTGATCAAACAATCATTTGCGAGAACATTAATCTTGTGAGCGAACAGCCAATAAGAAGATATTTATCTTGCGTCATCGAGATATACGATTAACATAATTACAATATATTTAATTGTACCTACTCTGGTCCGGCGAACTATTGTTTGCAATTTGGATTCTTTCAGTTACAGTATTGAAAAGCTGCAACCATTCCAACCCACTGCTGCTCGATGTCTTCTCATAAGTTGGTACCCTGGATCGTAATTTATCTTGGGTTACTGACCAACTCGTGTGTCGGAAGTTTCTAGGTCGCCCTACGCTGTAGGTACTATCTTAAAGTACCTAACTCTCCGAAGGATACTTATTTATTTTAGCACTAGCGGTCATCTACCCAATCGCCGGCAATGACTATCGATCGGTCGATAATGTCTCAAGCCGTGCGACAGCAACCGCTTGTAAGTGGCAAAATTTCACAACTGCTTCTGTGTCTCTAACAGCCTCAAGCCCTTAGTCATTGTGCTGTCATAAATGAATTCTCATATGAGCCATCAAAAACTTTCAACAGTCTGGTTGAGCAACCCTCTGCCATTCCACACTGGAGCAGCTTCTCAGCCATTAGAAGAAACCTGTGCCCAACAGTGGGAGTCTAATGGATTTCAGCTAATACCCTACCTACCTACTTACGAATCTTTTTATGTTCAAAATATGAATCGCGGTAAAATCACTAATGACCGGCACATTAGTGGCTCGTTAGTCGTTTTGCTGAGTTCACTCATTTCGCTTTACCGGCTGACGGGCAGAAAGTAAACGGGTATTTAATTGTTCAAACAAATTATTGTCATCATCACAAACCATCACTGGCTAGAACTACTTACACTGGACTATTACTAACACCAACTAATAGTACTAACTAGCCCAGTCCCCATTCCACCCTACTCACTAACGAACTGACCGACTAATATTCCAATTGACTCTCTCAGCTAATTGAACTTACCATCCCATCATCAAAAAAAAGAGAACTATCGCCTTTGAAGTCTTACAAAATACTGTCATAGTGGCAGGGTTGACACATTTTTAAAATGAAATTTTTCAGTGATCTGTTCCTTATTTGTTAATACAAGTGCATCACTCAAATGTGACACCCGCTGGTACCGAACGAGTGCTATGTAGTTCGTTACGTCTACTTGTCTAGACGTGTCTCATTACTGTAGGAAAGTCTACTTTTTAGGCTGTGGTAGTTGTAAGGGTCTTCTTGTAGCAAGCGTTAACTTCCGTACTTTGGAGGGCACGTTTAGCCATCAAATCCGGATGTTATCGCAAGATAACAGTCCTTAAGCCATGCCTGAGACAAACATTTAACAAGACCCCCAAAGGGACTGGGAGAGTTAGTATAGGATGTTAACAGGAACATTACGTACTTGGTCCGTTCGTTATACGTATAAGGTCGATAGTAGGAGAGACTATTAATGACAAGAAGACAACACAAGATTATGAGGATGATTTTCTCTCGCTTTCACACAAATATAAACATTATTTTGCATTTGTTTGGTTCCAAAACTACGTTTCAAAATTGTAAACGATTTGTAATTACATACTAACTTCATTTCGTTATTGGTGGATGTTTAATAAATATGGGTTTTGGTTCCGCATAATGAAACTCTTGGTCCATGAAGACCTGATGCCCAATTTTTATTGCCAACAGGTGATCCAGCAGCTGGCAGTTTTCTCTCTCAACGTATTAGCATGGCGATAGCTACGTGGAATTGCTGGTAGCATCTCAGGTAGGTAGGTACAATGCCATTTAATTTTTAGGCTTAGTAGTAGTATTTTCCTTGTAAGTTTTTAAAAGCTTTTATTTAACTTCACTCGTATGTATCTATGTATGTATGTATGTATGAATGTATATATGTATGTATGTCCTGGAATCTTGCAATCAATATTTCACCCACTTCCACTGAAGCTATCGAGCTGAAATTTGGCACACATATTAGGTTCCGATGACAATGCATGAAAATAAAATAAAAGGTTATTATTCTTATGCTTTAGGTAGTAGTTCAGATTTTAGTTATATGTAGTTTAATTTTACTAATTATCTTATTACATTATTATTAGAATTTAAAAAATATATATATATATTAAATTATCGCTACACATTTATTTTTTATTTATTTTATTTATTCAACTTTATTGACACCTCTAAAGAGATTAGGCGTACACCTAAAAGAACACAGTTCCATGTCCCAATTACAAATATTATATTCTGCGAAATAAATATTTGCCAGGATTCGAACCCGAAGTTCGGCAATCAGGGTCGGCACCACCGCACCACGGAGTCGACATTGATCATGTAACGCACTCCTTATGCTCCTTAGGCAACTTGCTAACCTTGGCCCTTTGATCAAAAAGATAAAAGATAAAAACGAACTTGGTTTCCTATTAAATCCTTCTCTTAGAACAAAAACAAACAGGAAAATTTTCAAGTCGGCTTTCAGCACATTTGTTCCCAATTAAATATTTGAATTACTCACTGAGAAGCGCTCGGGTCGGGTGTCTGAAATGTAATTAATAACTCCTCAAGGCCCGTCAGCACATGTGGGTGTCATATTACTGATTTATTGCGTAATTATTAAATTCCTTCAACTTTTTATTAAGGGTTGAATGTTTGGCAAGGGCGGATTATCAACCCCGTCAGATCACCTTACGTTTTATGATTTGTTTATCCTTTCAAGTTTAAGAATATACCTTTAATGATCATTAGAAGGAAGTATCAAAAGAAAGCCCAGCTCAAAAGCAATTATGCCAGTTTTAAGAACCTCCCAATTTCATTCCAACATAATCCAATAAAAATGATGAATAGTTAAACAAATCGCCAGTTTAACACATATTACTAAATGTATTTTACCCTGTCCTGTCAATTTTTGATAAAGGGTCCGCGCCTTCCGCAACAAACACAGACGGACAAACAAACGATACGACTGTAGGGTGACGGTACCATGTTAGTTAGGGTGATGTTCCATCGCCGAGCACGCTCTGCACATAGAGTCCTAGTACGCACCTACTATGTGTGCAGACGTACTCGTTGCCTACCTGCACACAGTGGCACAACAGAACGGCTCGAATATTAATGACTTGGAATGTACCGATTTAACAATTAAGTAGACTGTCTCGTTGTTCTAGTGGTCATAACTGTGAAGGCTATTGATAATAATAGAATAATAGACCATGTCGATTCCTTAAACATTATCAATCGTTTGAAATTACCTGCTTAGTACCGTGCGGGTTACTTCGACATACTTTAATAAAATATTATGAGATATTTGGTTTACGAATAATACTTATAGAAAATTTATTTATACATAATTTTAAAACAAATATCACACAAAATCTTCCGTCCATTAGCTTTTGAGTTCAGAGGACCTACTGAAAATAGGCCTCAATTCCACTCTGACCGGCCCTATACTTCTGAAATCCAGCGGTTTTCCAATAACTCAAAACATGAACTCCTTAGGCACTTTATCACTGAGTGACTACTTAATTTATTGAAAAAACAGAAAACTACAGTAACTTATAAAGACGTACACCGTAAGTACACGTCATAGCATTAAGTATAGCTCGTGTTACTGTTGGAACACAGACCCTATAGACCGACCCGCTCCCACAGATAATGACCGGTCAATATTTGAAGGCATTGACAAACTATGGAATGACTTCTTCGCTTTACTTCGACAATCTTAGTTTTACGAAAGGAAAAATTTAAAAGACTCTTATCTCGTTGGATTATGAGTGAATTTCTAATGAAAAACATGCAAAATAAATGTGTGCGGTCCCTATTCATTAGATGTCGGTCAGTAGTATAAAAAAGCTAAGTAAATGAACCTCGCTCGCAATGTTACTCTTACTACGAAGGAAGTATTATTTAGGTTGTAGTGGCTGGTATAGGTAGATGTAATTAACATCAGCATACCTAAATCATCGTCTACAACTTTACCAATCATCATCACTAGTGAAGTGATCATTCACTTCAGCCATTTCACTTTTCTGAATAAAAACGATTTGTACTGGCTAACTACCTACCTACTATTCAAGATAAATACAGTTATTTTTTGGGTATAATCATTAAAAGAAAGATTTGGGTATAATTTTATCTTATTTTCAGGCGTAATTTTGTTTATTATAATATTAAATGTTTGAAAAGTTTTTAGTCGGTTTTACATGTCATACTGTTCGGCAGCATTTCGTTGTAGTTTCAAATATAGCGCCTTGAAGCCTGGAACTACCTTCCACCGCCTCTACGTGCCTAAGACTGTCAAAATGTCAATATCAATGTCAATCAGACACACTTACTCACTCACACACACACACACAGACACACACACACACACACACACAAACACAACTTATGATAACTTCGTAGCGCAGTGGTGCTGCCGAACCATCTCGGTATGAAATACCGGCCGGGGCAGATATTAAATTCGTAGATAAATAAATATTTGTACTTCAGTTATCGTTAAGGTGTTTACTTACATATCTACTGTGGGGATGTGAGTGTGAAGTCAGGTATTTATCGCCAAATTGAATAGGTACAAAGCAGACAAAGTCACAGACGTGAGCTATGAAAAAGAAATAAAGCTTATAAGGTTCGGTATGAAAGTCTAGCTCTAGTCTAAATTAAGGTATCGTCGGGTGCGGCGACTGCACTGATACCATATGCGCAACTATCCCTTCCGGTGGATTATTTCGCTCCGAGCTAAACTTTGGTGCCGCGAGAAATACTAAAGATTACAATGGCAGAGCCGTGAAACAAAAACAACTTATATACGCACATCAATCCACGCGTCATGCGACGGCCTCAGGGAACGCTGACCCAAAAACCTGCGTTGAAGCTATATTTCACCAGAATTTCTGACCAGAAAAGACATTCGTGTTATTTATGTACTTTCAGACTGTAATATGATTGTAATATCATTCGCGAGCGTTGGGAATAAGTTGAGAGGTACCTAGTAATGAGAAAATGATTTATTAAATATCAGATTTAGTAGTAGTAGGTATAATAATAATTTAGGCACAAAATGTAACTGAGCTACAAACAAAATCATACTTAGTAGTGAAAAATAGCTTCTAAAAAACTTTAGAAGCTATTTTTTACGATTATGCTATAGAAAACGATTTTCCTGTTTTTTTTTTCCTTTTTTTTTCAATTTTGATGTTGTTTTGAAAAACCAAAAAATCAGGCGTGATATATTTTTGAGTATGAATTTGGAAATCCATCCAGTCTCGAAAATGTCACCCAATTCACGGATAAATTAAAACGACAAAAGATCTCAAATTCTAAATTAGATGACGACAAACATGAAAAAAATTTCATTAATATAACGTTATTTAGTAGCAATAAGAGCTTTTATAATTAATTAGGTTCATCTACAGAATTGACTGATTATGGCGTAGGTATATGGACGTCCATTCGTCCTTCTAACCTAATCATAACATCGCGACTTAATTATCTGTTTACCTCTTGTATGCCAGAATGACAGACACAATAGAAAGTCGATTGCATCTTTTGTATTAGATCTATGCTGGCATACGAAAAATTAACTCAATTCGAATGTTGTTAGGTCAAATTGTTCAGTATTTCACGGACACTATCTAGGTATAGGAATACATAAGACAATCAGAAGCATAAAAAGAAAGCATTCAAACGTATAGAAAGATTTAAATCGGCCCCGAAGTTAAACTATACAGATCAGATGGCACACTCAAACAAACAAAAAGTGGAACAAGCGACCTCAAACAGAAACTCGGACTAATGCGGGCCACACAAATTGGGATTGCGCCAAGTCCTATGATTTTTAAATACAGCCTTTTAACTCTTTTGAACACAATAAGCTTTGTTTCCGGCACAAAAATACTGTAGGATTCTCTCAAGAAAGTAGAATACAAAAATATCTATTTCTCGTTAGCTTTTAGTGTTATGAATAAACACAATTTGAAATACAGACGAAGAATAACATTTTATTACTCATACGAACTCAGATTTATGAAGAATAACAGAGGGTCATGAAAACTTTGTATGTATTTAATTACGTCATTAAGGGGCTTTCCCATAATGGCAAAGTTAAATTATAAAAGAGTATTACCTCTTTCGACGGCACACTACACTAGGCTACACTAAAAATTACCTACCACTAATCAAAATCTAACTTTATCCGCAGTTCCGCCGAACACAAATCAGAGATTTAGGTTTTATGGGTCAATCGATTATAAATTGGTCGAAATTGGTTAAAATCGATTATTACAGTATTTCGTGAATTCCACGGGCACCCTAATTTCCCTGGATGAAAGGCCTATGTCACGCACACATACCTATAAGCAAAAAATCACTTCGATCAGTCACTAAGGATAGACAGACGAGGTTCAATATTTTTTTGTTGGTTTTATGTATAGTATAGGTACTTATAAAAGTACTACTTCTTTCATGACTTTTAGCCTTAAATTTTATTTCAAATACGGTCACCGTTGTTTTTAGAGAAGCCTAGAGAAAAAAAAATTGCACGCTCTTACATGAGCCCAACTCTCGCTAGGCCAGTTTTGTCGACAACTGCTCGGACGCAGTGGGTTCATCATTTCCCTATTCCTTTATTTATGAAACTCGGAAAAATGTGGGCCAAACGAAAATTGGAATTGCGCCAAGTCCTATAATTTTCAAACACGGCCTTTTAACTCCTTGGGTCGCATTAAGTTTTGTTTCCGAAAAAACCAGATTTTTTCACACTTTGCTTATTCGCTGCCGAAACGGCTGGACAATTTGTAACATTGGCTCTTGGCGGACATAAGTTACGTGATATCCAACTGGAAACTTCATTTCGACTAATTTAAAGTTCAGCGATAAATTCCAAAAGGAAATTGTACGTACAGATGTTCCAGTAAATAAAGATTAAAGCATTTAATCAGTTTGTTCTTCACTAACTTGCTTCGTAACAAAAAGTTTTGACGTGACTTATATCTTCGGAACTTTCGCTTAAGGCTTAGTGCACGTTCCAGAGGGTGAAGTTGTAGTCTTTTTTGAACAATAAATCATCACGTTAAGCAAGGAAAATACTGGTCAAGAATAATGTATGTTGAAACAATTTATTCAAAACGATCAAAAATTGATAAAATCCGTACTAAAAAGAGAAAGGTAGTAATAAAATTTTAAATTAAAATATTCGTTAATATGTAGGGTAGTATATTAAAACAAGCATCAAATTCTTAATAGTAATAGGAAGGCAAAATACTTCACCCGTTTTTGTATGAACACGCATAATAGTTGTATTAAGGCTCAGTATCATCTTTCATAATCATACCGTAGTTAACCAAGGTATCTAAACAACCAATACCAAATAAAAAATAAAGCCTTTTTTACAACACCAAAATTATAATTAACTACCTTTAGTCCACAGCCCACGAAAAAAATGTACCTAATCATTAGGGTCAGCGCCATCTGTTGACGGTGTGCACGACAGTTATCCAATAAACCTGCAAAGCATCCCAAAGGAACATATTTTCGGGATGATAAGTATCCTAACCTAGGTTTTCGTCTACCTTTGTGCCAACTTTCATCCAACTCCGTTTTGTAGTTTTTGCTTGATTGAGTTAGAAATATCCGAACATCCAAACTTAAAAATTAAAAAATTAAAAATAAAATATTCAAAATTAAAAATACAAACTTACTCATTTTATAATATTAGTAGGATCACGTACATATTTTATGTACTGAGGAAATATCGTTTTTACAGTAGGTAAGCCCGCAAACTCACTAAATGACTTTTAAATATTTTATTTGGGACCAAAGCAAAGTCACACCAAAGTACCAAAAATTTAAATTAATATAAATAAGTCAAATTATACTTTCCTTATAATAAGGGGTTTGTAAAAACGATATCCATGGTATTATGGAAATTGGCATAATGTAACTGTACTGTAAATACCGAGCATTCTTTCTTACTCCCTTTATAAAACTCATAGTTTCAATACAACATCGATCTGAGCAAGTATGTTTACCCGAACACGTGTTAACTTTAACACATTAAACGCGTTCTATTTCCACCCATTGTCGTTAGTCTGTGACCTGCTTTAAGGAAAGCTCGTGAAGTGTGAAGGAATAGGGGAAAAGCGGGGCAAACAAATTAATGTTTCGGAATGCAGACGGAGATCGCGGAAAAATATTTCGCAGAGTTATTCTTCCTTATAAATGAGTCTGTTAATGTAATTTCGATGTTGGGAACAGAATCCCTGGCAATGCGAAGTTGACAATTCCTCGGATGCCATATAATGAAATTTGGTAGCATTATTTAATGGGAATTATTCGCAGCCTTGCGCTGGCTTGTTAAATTTGTCTCGTCGTATTGTTTGTTTTGAAAGCCGATTTGGTATTTTATAAAAATAGATTATTTTTCAAATCACAAGGGAATGAGTGTAAGTACCTACTTATAATACTAAACTAATAAATAAACTTAAGAGTTTTTGTTGGATTGCGTCATCCCATACTCGTAATTTGGCTTGGATATGGTTTAACGACGCTTATGTATCGATAACAACCAGGACTGGCGGCTAAGTGTCTTCTGAAGCACGGAAGCCCTCGAGTTGGCCTGGAGACCCAGGAGATTAGAGAATATTTTTGAATTGCTTGCGTGACTTTATCGCTGGATTGCGACTAAATTGTCGATATATTTATTATGTCTCTCGATACAATATTCTTTTTTTTGGGTTTTAGATATACGTACAATAACATACAATTTTATCACAATGTTTTGTACGAAAAACAATGTAAATTAGGCTATCCTTTGATTTGGCATTTAGAGAAACTCAATAGTTGTTGCCCGATCCAGGGATCGAACGCAGGACACGCTACTTATGGGACTACTACACCTAAGAATCTGTAAATATAAGATTAATTTTAAGCTAAGACATGCGTAGGATGCACTTACTCTTCGTTGTCATGAAGCTGGTAAACATCGACTTACCTGTAAGAAAACAATAGACATCAGCGTCAAAATTCCATTACAGTAAAATAATGGTATACCATTCCAAACGTAGTCTTTATTGCGTCCTTATCGCAGGTTACATTAAAAATTGACAGTGCATTAGTATTATGGGAAGGATATTACTTTTTAAATGTGTGTAGGTGTGGGATCAAAGGAGCCACATGCGTTCGGCCTACCATTCCTAGATAAGACCGTGTTATGGAGACGCCTATACTCTAACGTTGAAAGATTACAATTTTATTTACTGCTCCAAAACGTTTGATAATCCATGTCTTAATTAAGCAAGCGAGAGAGTAACCTGTACCGTGGGCTTATGAACTGATACCCTCTAACGATTAATGCAAACAGAACTGTACCAAAATGCACTTAAAAGTTAAAGCAATAAGGATGCGAATTCGGTGAAATGAAGACTACATTAACGATCAAAGCCGATTTATAAAGTAACATCTTGGTTGAAGGTAGCGGGTGACTTACATGTGTATGTCTGTACCAATGTCCATTTTCTTGAAATAGATTTGATAACAAACTATTTTTATAAAAAACTTCATCGTTTGATTTACGTATAATGCATTGTTAAATTTGTAACAATTAAAGCCACATAGCTACATGGCTTTATATTTAACAAATCAAATTCATGACATTAAAAACATTGCATCAAACTGCGAATAAGGCGTATGATGGTCTACTTTCACGCTTACCTATAGCATCTTCCTCCGTCCCTCACATACAAAATGTTAAAAATAAAAATACTCCATTATCACACTACCAACAACACGTTTTTGCTACCAAACGGAGCGTTCTCAGGGCAAGATCGAGTCTACGACGATGAGTGGCTAAGCTATCTTGACGATATTAAAATTCTTCAATTTGCGCTACGATCGCATTAGCTCCAAAAAGCGCGTTTTTTGGTATGATGCACACAGACTAAGTACATTTGCATCTAACCACCATATTTATGGAAATCGCACAGATTTAAAGAAGAAAAAAACAGTCATTTGTGCCATTTTATCAATAAATTCCACAAAATTTTGCCCAATAAAGTAAACTTGTACAAATAAATAAAATAAATGAATGATTCCTTGAACCAGAATTTAGCCAGCATCCTACAATTAGGTACAATGAAAGGTACAATGAAACTGATAAAGTTAGGCGGTGACATCGAAATTTATTTGGAGGAAGTTGAATCAATCACACCGGTAATCTACCTAGGCCGTAAACAAACTCGAACAAACGCCGATAAAGCCTAGTTTTACGATCTGCCACCTCGTTTATTACTGTGCATTCGAGCGAAACAAAAGTGAAGGAATACGTTATTAACAAAATGAACCACACTCAATAGTGGTTCGGGCTAACAAATTTACGATTCCGGACCATACAGGCATACTGGAGCACGAAGTGTCATTAAAATGTTCAATCGTTATCGGATTATTGCCCGATTTAGATTTATTTATGACTTTCACTATTTCAATTCCAGCAATTGTACTATTCAACTTAACGGTTCGTACTTTTATTGAATTATTTATGGAACCAAACATAAATCCTGGGTCTACCTTTTTATGGAAGCCTTGTTTGGTATAATCAGTTACGATATTTAATTTCCTCGAGTCAGAGTTTGTTTAAATATCAAATGATGTTCGCGGAGATGAGGAAAGGCGATATTATTTTGATCTTTTTATTGATACGGATTCTTTCTCTGTAATACCTAATTATATCTTCGTGAAGGGCGAAACATACCAAATATTCATAATTTATAAATTAAACACTATTAATATGTGATCGGCTTATTGGTGTTATGAAATCTAGTCTCAATAGGCTCACCACCATGGGATAACATGGGACCATAACTGATAAAAAGTTAGTATAATCACACCTCAGCGTACCCCTTTTGGAAAATTCAGGCTTGATGTTGTGTTATATTATATTCTAGTCCCACGGCTTGCTGCTACAACCCATAGACGTCAGACCTTGCGAAACTTGCGATGAAAGATTGTGTCACGGCGCTGTGTAGGTATGTTATGAAAAAACAATAACAAGTCTGACACTAAAAGTCATTAGACGAGTATAGTTCTGAGATATGTAATACGCTTTTTGCCATCTTATTTATTTATTACGTTACAAGCAATTTACTATGGGAATCTGCGTTGGGTAACATTTGAAGGCCGTGCGATAAAATAATGGACGAGAGGAATGAAATAAAATTACAAAAGCATCAGAGATAATATTTGAATGACGAAAGAAATCGGCGTCCAAATTTGAAATGAAATAGCTGCGACTAACACACAATAACGTTTAACACATCTATTCAACAGAGCTTTCATTTCACGGCTATTACGTTAGAAGCCTTATGAATATCTCATGCGATACGTGGTATTCGTTAACGCACTTGACCTTACTATTTGACGTTTGATTCATATGTTTAACGGTGTCTTTCGTGTTATTGTAGGGAATACCGTCCGTGGAGTTGTGTCAGTTGCTGTCAATATCGTATTTCATGTTGTGAAGATGGGAAATCGCGTGGCAGCTTTTGTGGCATCAATTGTTGCGAACGCTTTCAAATGTGATGAATCATGATGTGAAATCTGACTCTACTCCTTTCATATTATGGATAGGCTTTATTAAATAACAGGAGTAAATATTTGAGCTGATTTATTGAGCATACAGAAATTGAAAGGACAAGTGTCGTTACATAAGAAGAAGTAAAAGATTGAGGAATTGTCTGTTAGATCGGATACAACTAGCTAACTCGACTTTTCACACTATGGGTTTGAAGTGGCTCAAACCCAGCTTCTCAACATTAAGGAAAATAGCAACCGACTTTACCTTATAGTAATCTTTTCATTCTTTACAAGCCTGCACTCTTAAATATTAAAAACGGGCAATTAAAATTAAATCTGAAATCAAACCTAAGCCTAAGTGTAGGATCATATTGTCATGCATAAAATAAAAACACAGTGTCAATGCAAGTTTATTAAAACACTGAGTTAAATATAATTAAAAGCATTAAATTGATTAATAGTATAAGATAAATTAACGTTGCCCGAAATCTTATTATTTAATGAATTCTTTATACGAAACAAAGAAAAATTATGATAAAAGCCAAGAAGACACCCGACATCGGAAACTCTTTAAAAAGAGCCACGACCCGTGATAAAAACATCAGTGACATCTCGCTCACGACCGAATTGGAATCTGTGGAGCCGTCACGAGGATAACAGATTCAGACCTCCTCTGACAAGGTCACTGCTGAGGTTCGTGTTATTAAAAAGGTTATTAAAAAACAATATTGAAACAGACTGACGAAAATGAGATTTAAGATTCTGACTTTATTTGGGGTTTTAATGTATGTTACCTATATCTAATATATTTATGTTGAACCAGAGGGCGTCCGCAACTTAATGAATTAGATATAACAGTTTTCAATTAAACCTAGTTGCCACCCTCATCAAATACATAACCGGTGGAACTCTAACCCTTTGAACTTTATTTCAAGGGGTAAAAAAACACACGTTAATATAAATATCTAATACAAATATATTTAATTTAGTTAATTGAATTGTATTATTTCTTTATTTTTAGTTAGGGTACCTTAGGGTTACAAAACAGAGTACTCAACCATTATTTTGGGTTCAAAAGTGATAAGATATCTATGCTCAGCAATGTTAAGCCACTTAACCAATCGACTATATCCAAAAGTCACGGCAAATTTTTTTGATTCACTTAAAGATAAGTTACATTAAATCCGACCGCGGGGTTATGAGCGCTTCGCTCCACTTGCTGCATCCGAGTTCTGAGCTCAAGGTCAGTGGCCGAGATCCGTGCACCGAGATATATCACGTATAATATCAAATGACAGGAGTGAGAGAATGACGTCTTGCTCACGACTACGAATTTCATGGGGCTGTCAAATTCTTGATGCTCCAAGGTGCTCACTGTTCATGTCTGTCATAATGATTTATAGATACTACAGATCGCCAGTGGTCGGCATTCTACAGCAATTCTATCGTATATTACCTATTTACGTTACCATGTTATTGCGGTTCTTTCACGTAATAAATTACTTACTATTATATATTATATTTGTAGGTAGTCAAATACTCATAGATGGCGGTAGATGCAAATTTTAAATGTTTTGGCTTATTTTTTATCGGCTTTTTTTTGGCTACGAAGTTTTAAGTTCAATCTTTCGGTCAAAGTACAAAGTAGCAAAGTTTAACTCAATCAGTTGTTAGCAGATATATAAAGTAGTTTTGTAAAATATTTGCTAATAGATATTTAACATACCTACTATGTTATTCGCTGTATGCAAAATTTATAACAACGGAAGCACACGTTCTGCTGGAAGAATGATACAGCTAAAAGTATTTTACTACCACTATAAGTTCTGCAATATTTTTAAACCATTTTGCCATCCAAAGCGTCCTTTAGCGATACGACAAGGCTATTTTAAATTTACAATGACTTAAATAGATGCAGGTTCACATACATGGCCTAAAAATCTAACTGGGATGGCGCGAGAACCTAAAATAAGTCTTCGCCCCCGACAATAAGACTCCAGTTCGGCCTATCCTATGCCATCTCCCACCAGTCCTCCGCCTGGAGGTCGCGCAGGACCTCCTCCACTTCGTCCTTCCAGCGGTACTTGGAAAAACATGGCCCGATAAATTTTATATGTTTTATTTTACCTGCAAAAAAGTCAGAAAAACCTTATTAATTATTACAATGCACTATGAACATCGATACACAGTACAGTAATATCAAAGCACAATTTTACATAAAACTACAAGACTTTGATGAGTAAAGAATACACTAAATAAAAGAAACACTCTATTCACTTAAAACAGTTCACATTCTATTGACAATCGAAACAAATCCCAAGTTACAACAAAAGGAATTTCCCGTTTTCCTCACTTAAATAGGTGTCATCACTATTTGTTCGACAGCCCACACAATAATCCACAAATAGTGACGAAATAGCTTTTGTAACTTCGTTTTCTTCTCCATCAGAGTTGTTATCCGACAGTAATTGTTTCGTTTCTAACAGATCCGAAAGGCAATCATTTAGATGAGTGTATTGTGGGCTTGATTTAGCTGGTGTTGTTAATACAACGCAAAATAAACTCATTAATTTTTTTCTATGCAAGAGCATAATGCTTGAAACTTTTAATTTGTTTTTATAACATAGCTAGAAAAACAGACATACGGTAACCACCTAATGGTTAGATTTCGAAAATTGCCTATAGAGTGCAACACTAAGTTTGCATTGAGAAGAGTATCAGTTTTCATTGAAAAAATTACCATGCTGATCCGTTTTTTTACACCTTTTATGTATTAAAGTAAATAATTTAAATTTACATCTGATTTTTGGACAAGTATAGATCAGCAGTGCAGGGAAGAGAATGAAGACATTATCGTCCGTGACCACTAGATTTTACGTTCATAGTTGGTAAAAAATTGAGTGACCAAATCAAAACTACAATCGTTCCTTGATATTCTAAGAGCACGCTCCATCAATTTGAGCACCCAACATTACCAGGATCCTGTACATTGGATCTGAAAGCACTCTCACGCCTGTCAAACGGGATTTAACAAGACGACCATTACAATCACGTCGAGAGCATTTTGATTGCACGATGTAGGTTTTGGGGAAGGCCATTAGAAAAATTGGCCGCAGTTCGAGGGAATGTTATGAGATAAACAAAAGGTACAAGAATGTGAGGCAGAGGCGCAACAAAATGAAGAAATTAACTCGAAATCGGTGGAACAGCGGAGAGATCACTTAATCGGCCGCTCGTCAGAAACCAGTTTTTTACCGAGGTCAGTGGGCTCGCGATGTAATGATGACAGCGATTGTTGTTTTTGATGGAACTTTGCATTTTCAATACGGTTTTATTAGGTGTAACGTGTAATGGAAACTTTTTGATCGGCAACTTGTTTGTTATGTTCGCTTACAACTCGTGTAGGTGATAAGTCATGAGAAAATAATGGATGAAAATTGAAAGAAAATATACGAAAACCAGATAATTTTCAAGCAGTGTATGATTTCAAAAATAATCAAAATATAATATAGGAAACAAGGTACAAAATCTTGCAGCAAACCTAAACGGAGTGCCGCTATGCCAAGGCACTTCACTAAAATGATAAATCGTTTACAACCTGGATCTGGACAGGAACTGACTTGGAAGAATTATTATTTTTATAGCGTGCTGCTCGGATGGATTGCCGCGATTTTAGGATTTTGCCTCCTTACAGTTCAATTTAACAGAGGAATAAAAGCTGTATCTATCCACTTTGCATTATAAATAGCTAGCTGGCTGCTACGGGTATCAAATCATAGCTGAGATAGCCTGGAGCTAGTGAATCCAATGTGGATTAGTGGAGGGGTGCATGAGCGATCATTGTCGGAAGTTTTTAGGCTGCTATCCGACGTGGCTTAGTGACTTATATTGTGATAACAACCGGGCCTGAAGGGGTCATGAATTTGCCACTAGCGGTCACCCATCTACGAGTATATCATGTCATACCGACCACGCCCGGCGTTGCGTCCCTAGAAGTGTGAGCGCTTCTTTACAGGTATTTGTAAATTGATTGTAAATGAATCGGCGAGGACAGAAATAGACGTGAATTGGTTTCAACTTGTTCAATAAATCGATTATTTTTTCCAGTGCATTAATTCTTGATCTCCTATTTATTTACGTTGAATGTTAAAAAAAAAAATAGAACAGTGAAAGAACATCCTAATAAAACCACCTCTGAGGTGGCACCTCACTTAACATATTTCTCTTATGTTGTCTCTGACTCATAATTTACATAAAGCTAAACAATGCGTCAATATAAAAAGTCTGGCCCGTATTTCGTCTCTCATTCATAAGCTCTTTATTTTATTCGAGGATTTCTTGACGGCATTATTCAAATCGTAATCCTGGCTACAATCCTTGATATTAAAAAAGAAATTGTGAAGCGAGATACATAAAACACATTAGAGTTGCCTTCGTTTCAATTTAATATTATGAACGGCCTTTTCTTTCTCATATGTTCTTCAGGAAATAATCATTACGATTCCGCAATAATGGATACCATTATTACGGAATCGTAAACATCAGGAATACTACAACAATTAACAATTTATTCACACTTAGGTACTTTACATTTACATATTGCATTAACATTTAATAAATTAGAAAACCCAACTATTTTGTATTGCTATTTGATGTTTTGTGGAAATATTTGATTGCGAACAGCTTTAGAACAAAACTATTTATTCTAAGGTTCCTATCAAGTCAAAGGTCAGTTAGAAAACAGTCCCTTCTACTCAATCGAACATTGAAATTCAATACTCTGTGCTAGACTTCGGTCGAATATCTTTCATCATTTCCATGTACAGCAAATCGTAAGTTGCGTTTGACTTAGCGAGTCATTGATATATTGCCTTCCGCCCTGCGGTGCCTCCTGTGGTTTCCCCTTTACTCTCCCCCGGGAGTCTAGTAGAGATATTCAAAGTTTGCAGCTTTTACGATGGTCTAATACTATTTCCATATGCGAAATTTTAAGCTGATTTATCAGGGTTTGGTCAGGGTATGCTTTTTTGCCCGCAGACCTTTCTCTTTTATTAATAGCGGTGCTTCTAAATGTATTATTTCGGTTTTCAAGTTTCGTCTGATTCTTTATGAATATTTAATAGTTATTACAATTTCGCAATGATTGTGATAAGTTTATTATTTTTTATATTACATTAAATTTTATAAATTGTCTGGATCATTATACTTGTAGATGCATGAACAATTTTTGACCGTTTTTAATTGAAACTGGTAAGTGACATATTTTTCTTGAATTTCGCTTTTGATTGAAACGGCTGACATACCTATGTACTCGTACCATTGTATCTACGTGTCTACGCAAAGACCTTAATGTACATTTTATAGCAACTCGATTTTACATGTATGTGTGTAGTAAAATTCTTTTGATAAAACGAAATAAGGCTTCTACTAAAACGGCTTTAAACTTTTTTGTGTAATCTTGCAGGCTAAAACGTAACATTATTTCCAAAGCTCAGTAGACGGGCGTCAAAATATCACCTACATTCTACCTGACAACCCGATACAAATAGATGAAGACCCATCCATCATATCCTATCAAGGCTCACGTGTTCGAATCCTAATCCATTGCGGCCTTCCAGTTAATAAAATGGAGGTTTATTTACAAATCTATATATATAAAAGGAGAAGGTGACTGACTGACTGACTGACTGACTGACTGACTGACTGACATATCAACGCAGGGCCTAAACTATAAGGGCTAGAAACTTGAAATTTGGACAGGGGTTCCTTTTATAATGTAGGGGAGCACTAAGAAAGGATTTCTGAAAATTCACCCCCTAAGGGGGTAAAACGGGAGTACAAAGTTACTATGAAACTTTGCCGATTTTGAAGTCTTTAGACGGGTAGACGTCGTTAATGGGTCTAATTCTACGCGAGCGAAGCTGCGGGCGTCCACTAGTTGATAAATATACGATAGAACTGAACCGCTACTGAGGTGACATAAAATTATAAGAGTGTAGCGACAGACACGCTGATCTGTCGTAAAAAGCAGGTAAAATTGTCTAGACAGTGTTATTCGAAGTGTTCAAGGATATTTAGTTCGAGTTCTTGCTTATTTATATAACTTTGTCCAACTTTCAGTTTCTCCAACCTTATTTTGAGATACCATAACGTTTCTAACTAAGGTCGCCAGAATATTTCCTTTTATATCGATTGTCTACGTTATGTTAAGTTACTTGGTACTTACAATAGGTTTATTAATAGCGAGATTATGACACATGAAGAGTAAAAGTTACTAAGATAAGTAACAAAAAGTGCTAAAAGAGATCCCCTGACTTCTAGAGAAATAATAAGATTAAAAGTCTACTTGTTTTCATTAATAATTAAATAAACCTATACTGTTGTCTGGAGGTATTAATTCACTGAGTTTTATTTGCGCGAACAAACATTGGATTCAAAGGTTTCGTATGAAAATATTAATCTACTTAAGTACGAGTACTTTGATATTTTTTGGTTTATTGTACCTGAAGTTAGTACAATCTTCATAGAATCTATTTGAGGTTTATAATAGCTTAGGGTGTTCCAGCCATATAATAATACTAGTGGACGCCCGCAGCTTCGCTCGCGTAGAATTAGACCCATTAACGACGTCTACCCGTCTAACGACTTAAAAAACGGCAAAGTTTCATACTAACTTTGCACACCCGTTTTACCCCCTTAGGGGGTGAATTTTCAAAAATCCTTTCTTAGTGCTCCCCTACGTTATAAAAGGAACCCCTGTGCAAAATTTCAAGTTTCTAGCCCTTATAGTTTAGGCCCTGCGTTGATATGTCAGTCAGTCAGTCAGTCAGTCAGTCAGTCAGTCACCTTCTCCTTTTATATATATAGATAACATACGACGACCATAACAAATTGCTGACATAATATGAAACAAGAAGCATAATCATTGTTGAGAAGGAATTTGTACGATTAGCTAGACAATTTACCTACAATAATATCAGAAAGCAACTTGATCCGTCAATGGTTACTTGATCCAAATAGAATCAGGCAGATAGAGATATAGAATTAGAGTATAGAATTCTGCTGAATAGTAAACATACCTCAAAGCATACAGACAATTCAACGACTCTGTGGCGCGTTGAAGGCCATGACTGCCGAACTTCGGATCCAGGTTCAGTTTCGGCTGGGGCAGTTATTATGTTTAGCAGTTAAATATTTGTACATTGGTCATTGATGTAAAATTGTTGTGTTCTTTATATCAACAACATATCAGCAACACAGGCCTAGTAGGCCTAGCTCGAAGTATGAGTGTGTAAGCGTTTATTAAGCGTTTCCACACTAATACCCTTTCATTTGCCCACTATTGGGAACGGGTCCTCTCGGAATAGAAGCTGGCCAATGACGGATTGGCAGACTTCACATGGTTCCGAGAACATTCTGAAGAACTCTCAGGCATGCAGGTTACCTCACGATGTTTCCTTCACCGTTACAGTTGGTGACATTAGTATGGAAGTATGGATTATCAGAATATAATATATTCTTAGATGCTACCCTCGACCGTGCCTATATAAAGCCAAACGCAGGCAACAACAGGGCTCACTCTCTGCTCAACCGTCGAGCGGTAAGGTTGTCGGTACCTACACTGTGTGTCGGTACATACTTTTATGTAAGTACGTTCCATCTTTGGTGTAGGTGATGCCGAATCTGGTACTTATCTTAACCTGTGTTCTTTTTATTTGTTTTTCCATTCCAGTTACTAAGATAGTTGTTAAGATCAGAAGTGGGATAAAGAACGCATTTGGCCTACTATTTCAGGAAAAACTAAATAACAAAGCAGTTTCTTACGAATTATTAAGTACTGTGTTTGTGTTGTGTTAATTATGTAGCCTGTGAAGTGCTTGTTTCCGCAAATTTGAGACCGTGCCCACGAAAAACGTGAAGCAAGTGCGCCAACTACTTGGTCTCGCGGGATTTGACTTATTTGCTCACACTTATTACCTTGATACCTACGCAAACAGCCGTTGGTATCAAATAAGAATGCCACGAGAAGAGCTTGTTAAAACGTCGCCTCGCTCTGGGGCTAGACGTAGCCGTCGTAGCCGTCATAGTGAATATTGACAAGACCATAGGCGTGGTTCACGATCGCCACGCGTTTGCGCCGTGTCACTCACTCACGGTCATTCACAGAACTCATTCACGGTCAGGCCATAGTAGAAATCGTTCGTGTTCGCGTCTTGACAGACTCACTCGCGTTAATGTAACGACATAACTGATTCACGTGCACATCGCAGTTGCTCGCGTTATTAATCGCGGTAAGGTTAGGCCGAGTCGGCACAAAATTGAAGCACTACTTATTCTCAGTCCGCTGGGAAGCTCGACTCTGGCATGAGGGGTTCATACCGCGTAACTAAAGTGTTACCAAGCTACCGATATGAGATTAAACTGCTTAACGGTACACGTGGTTAAACAACATAGGCCGCAGCGTAATACATGGTGCGTTGGATGGAAATGTGGTGTCCTGAAAGCTGCACCGCATTCTTTGAAAGTGAGTCGCTCCTGCTTATGTTTTATTTGTTTGCAAATGTTTCCAGGCCTTATGTGATTGTGTGTGCGTGTATACCGATCACTGTTCACAGTGAAAAGGCGGAGAACTAAGCTGACTAGTTCTTGCTGCGCACGCAACGCAAAAGCGAGCTCTGCAGCTGCTGCTGTGCTGCCTGGCGCGTTTGGGCCGTGCCCTGCAGACGTGTCCTTGACGCGTGTGGGCCCTGCCTTGCGGACGCTGCCCACGCGTCTGACCTGCTGTGGGAGGGGGCTTCTGCTCCATGGACGCGTACCGCGTATACGCCGCGGGTGCTGCTCGCAAGGCGTGTGCTGTCTGCGCGCCACGGGTGCTGCCCAGAGCGCGTGTGCTGTCTGCGCGCCACGGGTACTGCCCGGAGCGCGTGTGCTGTGCTGCGCCGCGGGTGCTGTCCCGGAAGGCGTGTGCTGTGCTGCGCCGCGGGTGCTGTCCCGGAGGGCGTGTGCCGTGTCTACGCCGCGGCTTCGGGCGGGGAGCATGGCCGCACCTTGGCGGTGCCAGGCGCTTCGCCGGGCTCTGAGGCGCACTCTTTTGCCGGCATCACGCCTGCTCGCGCTACGCTACAGCGCCCGGTACCCGAGACATCGAGCGGTCGTGCCGCTGCGCCAGCGCTATCGTCGCTGAGCGATATGAACTGGGCGCCTACTGGAAGTGATAAGCTTGGTGAGATCAAACCAATATTTCGTGTCCGATTTCGACCCGAGTGTTGATGATGTTGACATGTGATGCAGTTAAGTCAATAAAACTCTTATTTTAAACCGCTGGGCGATAGTGAATGCCTTGCTCTCGTAGGTCATTGCTTAAAGGATGAGTCTCGCACCTGGATTGGTCAGTGGACAAGCACTATACATACCTGGTCTAATTTCAAACAAAAATTAAAAACACTGTGCAACTGTGAACATTCTGCGTAAGTACTGAGTCCGACCAATTCTTCACTTTTGCAGAATAGGTCTTTGTTAAAACTGCGTATGTTTAAAAGTTTGAGTGGTTAATTGTTAACGGCAATCATTATTACTGATTGGCTAACGCAATGAACACCTAATACCGTAATGGAGTATTCGTCTAACTTTTTTTTTTAATGAGCACTCATGTTTTCTCAATAATGCCAGAACGAAAAGCTACACCCGTACACAATTATTTAACGATTCTTAAAATACGCGAATGTAATCATAGCTTCGGTTATAAGTCCAACATTAACTGCGTCTAAAGTTGAGAAGTGTTTCGGGCATTCGATGGGTAGATGTTTCGCAAAGGAACAGGTAGAATCTAAAAATGGAAACGATGTTAACTTTTGTTAAAAGAATGGGTATTTCTAAAAATAGTGACATTATTACTACCGTCATAATAGATGTACCGGTGGGTGTGTTGATTTGCAGCGGCTCGTGCGTTTCTATTATTTTACCGGTGGAGTTGCACGATATTACGTTGGAAGTGGACAACTATTTTTTTAGGTTGTATTGCCACCACCACTGTTAAAGATGGTTAGTTCGATATTAAATTAACTAGATATGTACCCGTGTACTATCGACCGTACTAATTATCACACGATTACGATTTCGTGTAATTATTAATGACTTGTTAGAAAAAGAGATTATTCGTGAATCTGAGTCAGCGTATGCCAGTCTCATTTTATTCATTAAAAAGAAAAAAGGCTCTGATAGGATGGTGGTTTGCTTATAGAGCTCTTAATCAGATATCTGATAAAACAGGATAGACATCCTCTGCCGCTAATCAACGACCATTTAGGTATGGCTTTATGTGTTAGTGTACTAGATAATGGTTTCTGGTTTTCATCAGATACGTATTAGCGAGAACTCAATTCACAACTGCATTTATTACTTCTGAAAATCGCTTTGAATATTCGACGTTTCGTATGGGCTTACGAACGCACCGGTTTTTAGCTAAAAGTCATCATAAAAACTTCTAAATGTTTTATTGAAGCGGGGAAAGTTCTCGTGTACATAAATGACGTGTAGTTTTCTAGACGTAGAGATTGAGTACCGATGACTGATTGGTCATGGTCAGGTACGGCCGAGTCCTGGTAAAGTATATGCACTTGTACGTTGTTCGCCAGTTTCTTGGGCTGGCTTTCGCCGTGATATTGCTGGCTATGCCTCTATGACAGCAAGCATAGAAAGGCTGCTGAAGAAGTGTGAACCTTTTAAGTGGGGCTCTGAGCAGGATGCTGCTCGCGACTGTATTATTAATTGCCTAACTATTGAACCTGTTTTAGCAATATTTGATACCCAGTTGCCTATGGAGCTTTATAGTGCTAGTGCTATCGGATTTGGTGCTAACTCTGAGAAGGCAACGAGCTTCTGAGCCTATCAGGATGCTTATGTTAATGAGGACCGAAGGGAGCCACTTACGGTTGCTGTTGGTGACTTCGTGGTTGTCCGAGCGCTGCCACACCATCGTTATGACCTAGAGTTACTCGCTGGGTCTTATGGCAAGAAGACCCAAGCCGCCGCCGAACACATGATGTTTTGGCGTGGCGAGTGGACGCCGGACACGTGCTCAGCTTTCTTTGAGAGTGGTTATGAGCATGCTAACGTTTGGGCCTCTGCTCTGTTCCGCGGTCATGGTGGAGATATGCAGAACTTTTGGGCCTCTGTCTCAATGACGCGATGTATCACAAATTCATAGTAAGCATAACCTTTGGGCCTCTACTATGTAAGACATGCAGAACTTTTGGGCCTCTGTCTCAATGACGCGATGTATCACAAATTCATAGTAAGCATAACCTTTGGGCCTCTACTATGCAAGACATGCAGAACTTTTGGGCCTCTGTCTCAATGACGCGATGTATCACAAATTCATAGTAAGCATAACCTTTGGGCCTCTACTATGTAAGACATGCAGAACTTTTGGGCCTCTGTCTCAATGACGCGATGTATCACAAATTCATAGTAAGCATAACCTTTGGGCCTCTACTATGCAAGACATGCAAACGTTTGGGCCTCTGTCGATAACAATGTATGGCGTTTGATGGTAGTCCGGAATGCTATCATTCGCAATGCCTTGTATTTTTATTGTTCATATGTTGTGTATATTTGTGATATGTCATCCATGAGTCTGAAGCTAAGTGTTCTTTTTATTTTGTTAGTCTTTCTCATTTTATGTTTTCGGCTTACATAGCTACTAGGACCTTTATTATCGGGCACTTGAGTGCACGCTTGCGCTCGTGGTACTGGTTCTTATGTTTCAGTTCAACTATTATTGCTGTACCTTATAGTCCGAAACTTCATATTGTTTTCATTTAGCTTCTGACTACACAGTATTGTAGGTACTACCTATGATGTCTTATGTGTTATCTTGTGATGGTTTACGAGTAAACATCGATGACGGCCAGTTCACAAGAGATGGTTACGAATGATGGAAATAGTGGGAATACCCGTGTCTGCTCATGGTGCAGTCGGGTGGGTGATTGGTCACCATGTTTCCCTTTCTGCACAAGATGCATCGTCGGTCGGGCGCACGTGATGCGTCATGTTTAAGGTGCGATAGCCGTTCGCGGTACCCTCGCCGTATCTGCCAGTGCTCCTGAAGAAGCAAGTGCAGCCGAGGACGGCGCACGGTCAGGAGAGGCCGTCTTAGATGCTACCCTCGACCGTGCCTATATAAAGCCAAACGCAGCCAACAACAGGGCTCACTCTCTGCTCAACCGTCGAGCGGTAAGGTTGTCGGTACCTACACTGTGTGTCGGTACATACTTTTATGTAAGTACGTTCCATCTTTGGTGTAGGTGATGCCGAATCTGGTACTTATCTTAACCTGTGTTCTTTTTATTTGTTTTTCCATTCCAGTTACTAAGATAGTTGTTAAGAATATGTTATTGTATATTTCAAAAGTCTGAAATAAGTTTTACTAGATTTAATAAATTATATCGCTGTTAGGTACCTACTCAATAGGTTCGTTAGGTACTTCTCCAACCTCAGTTTATAAGTCTTTCATCCTAACCGCAATTATCACAGGAAACAAGTCTCTCAAGATCCGTGCATTAAATGAAGATACCTAAGTCCGGACCACTTAATTACACGAAACGATATATAAATCTCGGTACACAGTAAAATTGTTAACCATCTCTGAATCGTGCCGAGGGATAATGGACTCAACATACCCCTCATCGTTTTGAATCTTGTTAAGATTTGAATAGCAAGTATTCTGTAGTCTTTATAACTATGTAGTTACTCTAATAATTACCATTGGTGCATTTAAATTCTGATCAAGACAACTTCATTGGGTAAGCTTGTGTTGAATTATATTATCGTTGAAATTTATTAACTGAAGCTATTTTAATACAGCCTGAAATTGAATAAAGATTATTTGATTCAGAAATTAACTTTACATTGAATTAAATCTAGCCAAAGGAGTCAAGATATTCAACAATTGGTGAAGGATATTTGATTACTAGCTGGTGAAAAAAACACTTCTACTACAAGAAAGAATTTGACGAAAAATTGAGCTGATTTTATAATTATATCTATGTTCGAACAAAAAATAAAAACTTAATAATACCTACTGCGATCACCTCAATACAATTCACGAAACAGACATCCATTCATTTATCGAAGAGAAACAAATGGAAGACAAACAGCGAAAGAATAAACACTTTATCCAAAAGATATTTCAAATGCAATTGT
Source organism: Carterocephalus palaemon (assembly GCA_944567765.1). NCBI lineage: Eukaryota > Metazoa > Arthropoda > Insecta > Lepidoptera > Hesperiidae > Carterocephalus > Carterocephalus palaemon. Next base: position 10,068,456 of record OX155654.1, read on the forward strand.
CTTATTTCGCCCAGTTAGATCCATTATTTATTTCGTAGCGATATTTCTCAGAAAGGAAAGTGACGGGAGAATGCGATGTGTTTTTTATTGGGTAGTGATGGCTTGTTTGTTTTTCCGGTATGAATATGTTTCATGTAAATATATTTTTTTAATCAAGTTTTTAAGTAAATTTTACTTCTATTTATCTATATTAATATTATAAAGAGGAAGGATTTGTTTGTAATGTATTCACACAAAAACTACTGCCCATCGGTTTGCCGTCGTACGAGCGACATGGTCCATGGCCATTTCAGCTTGCTTATTCGAGCTATTTTGGTAGCGCTCGTTCGTCTACGGATTTTATCATTTCGAATCCTGTCGGGTAGCGAAATCCCAAGTAGCTCTTTATTAATCCTAAAAAAACCTATGGACCTAAACATAATTGGTGAAAAGTGGGTGTATACGCACCTCTGCCTAACCCTTTGGGTAAATATAGGCGTAATGGTATTTTATATTACATATGTTACTTTGTCGGTTTTACTTTCCTTTCGACGAATATACCAAACTGAAGTTTATGAATGAGAAATGAATTTGAGTAATATTAATCCTGATCTTCATCCTAATCCAAGATTGATACCATGATTGCGTACCTAAGTACGCAATCTAGACTAGACTCTAGACCTAGTCTCTGGACACTAGACCTAAGTCTAGTAGTATAATTATAGTGGTAGAAGGTAGAACAGTGTACCAGTATGTGTATTTGGTATGTTCTACGGGGAAACTTCATTCAGAATATATCGTCGACTAAATGGAAAAATGACATTTTTCAAAATTTTCGTAAAGTGAGGTTATTCCTAAAAAGAGCCTGTTATTAACATTTCTTTTATATGGATAAAAGACACTTTATAAAATTACACGCCAAGCTCACTAGATGTCACAAGTGTCATTTCGGTATTTTGTGGTCTTCCGCCTTAATTACTGTAGATAACCGTCACTCTGCCATTTGAAACCCAGCCACGAAACTGAATGCATGTGTATTTTTATAGAAAGATGATATTTCTCAAAATAGTTTCTGTATACGATTGTAAAAGGTAAGAAAAATTAATAGAAAAACGTATTTTTTCGAGAAATTACGTTTGTTTTTTAAAAATTTACTGCGATTGTGTTTGTAACTTTTATAGATAAATGTCATTTTTTTAAATATGACTGTTTTTTTGTGAAATTAAGTTATTGATACAAGACTTATTTGTACATATGACATTTTTCTATAAAGTTTTTGTTGTAACAATTTCCTATATGACTGTGCTATTTATTTATTGTATGAATTTTTTTTTAATTATGATGTTTTTCTTATAAAAATACTACATTTTAACGTACTACTTTTAACGTACTTTCAGTACAAAATCAATTTAATCGAATGAAATACAAATATTTTGATTTAACCTTTAGAATGAAAAGTTTTATGTAAAAAATTGTTTAGGATGAAGCATAGTGAAAAAAATATTATGTATAAGGTTTTTTTCTATGGGGAATCCAGTGGAGCTTAATTTGGTTCCGTTAAAGTTAAATAAAGATCCACTAATTGGCATACCTGACTACGACTACCTGACGACCTACTGATTTTATGAAAGCAGTTAATACAGAGCCAGGTCTAGATTTTCAAGCCAATAACTCAGCTATTAAGAGAAAGAACCCACCAAAAAAAGTATCTACAATGTGTGAGATTATCGACGTCGAGCCGGAGTCGAATCGGATTCTGAGGAAGGTGACAATAGTTCCTTCAACTCCATACCTAATAGCCAAAAGGACTTTTCGTCTGACAATGTCGTAAATGACCCCGATTTTCTACTACGTGGAGATCTTGCTATGTCACAAACATCTTCGGGAGATAAAAGCACTACAATGAATGGCCAAGAAAATACAGCAAGTCAAAATAATTGTAATACTTAACGAATAATAATAAAAAAATTAGATAAGAAAAGAACGCCTTCAATTTCTTAATATTCTTATTATAATCATCAGCCTTTAGTGGTCCACTACTGGACATAGGCCTCCCCTAAACTATGCCACTCCAACCGGTCCTGTGCCTTCTGAATCCAGCGGTTTCCCACCGTCTTCTTCAGGTCGTCCGTCCACCTTGTCGAAGGGCGACCTGTCCTCCTTTTTCCAAGTGGAGGTCTCCTTTCGAGGACTTTTCTTCCCCATGGATGGGTTATCAATACTGCGAACGACGTCGCCTGCCCATTGCTACTTTAACATACAAATATTCTTTAAAAAAAAAAAAACATGGGTAGATTTAAATTCAAACTCAGTGACCTCAATATTGTTGCCATTGATTTGTGTAATAAGTAGGGGTTACTTTTAATATAGAGGTTTGTTTATGATTATTAATACATATAATTTTAAGTTGATGTACCATACTATTAATACCTCAATTTATAAATACGTTGTACTTAAAAAAACCATATTTTTTCCATTATTGTGTTAAATTTTTTAAAAAATACGTGCCACATTTTTTTTTAATTATGTAGAAAAATGTCATTTCTTACTAGAAAAGCCTCCTTTTTTATAATTCGATTAAAATAAATACAGCATATTAATCTTCATGTTAATACCTTTAAAATGATATATAACACTTACATGTAAATATAAAACTTAAAAAGAAAAATGAAATTTAATAAAATTAAAAACTTTAAATGCTTGTATTGTAAAATTTACGGTTTTTGAATAACGTCATTTTTCTATTTAACCGACGATATAATATATAGAATGTATAGAAGAATATATAGAATGTATTTGAGATTATGCATTATAATTTCCATCAACGCGACACCAGAAATGTTGTACCCCACAAATTGAAAATTCCACAAACTGCTAAACGTTTTATTATTAACTAAGAAATCGAAGGTAATTAAGGCGGATGGAGCTCGAGCAGCGCCGTTGGAACTATTGCGGAACTAAGTTTAAATTTGTGTTAAAATATTCAATGCCTGAACTGCTAGAATTTTCTTTGCAGCTAACAGAATTTACAAGAGAACTTTGAATGGAGCCAATACAAAAAGCGTATTTAGCAATTTAACGTTCAAATCTACTTTGTTCCGAAAGTACCTACCTATTAATAACGGAATAATTGAGGCACTGCAGGTTGCATTTACACACTAACCGCGATTTATTTCGCATAATTAGCTGCGACACGTCCCACTGCTGGGCACGGGTATCCCCCACAGACACAGCTGCGAGAGTTCTAGAGCATACTCCACCACGCTGCTGGTTAGTGGCCAACCCAGTGTCGAATGTTCTCGATCCACCCGAAGGTCTTTGAAAAGGCTTAACGACTGTTTCCACATTGAAAATAACCGGGACCGACGGCATATAGTGCCCTCCGAAGCACGGTAGCATCCATGAATTTTGCGAAACAGCCAGCAACAAGTATAATGAAATATACAGAAAGATACAATATTGAAACTGTCGACTTCGAAGCGGCGCGGCAACGGATGCCTTTGATAAAATTCTCTCCTCTGCTACTCGTAAGTGTGCTTACAGACGAACAGAAACTTCTCTACAGCTGCCATCGACTCTGTACATTTCCATCGGCCGCGACGATATGTTGCCGTCCATATGAAAGAGCTTTAAGAGACCTATAGAACGGAAATCAGAGGGGTTGTATTTGAATTAGCTAGATGGATACATAGTTCCACTAGGTACGGTGTCAGGCTTGTTCCAACAAGCAGTTCTCGCTCTTACGTACTGGTAACAGATTACAATGTCCCGCGCAAGTTAACACATAAGATAAACGCACGTACCTATACGTAAAGTGATTCAATATTTGTACACCAACAACTCAAAGCTGATCAAATAACATTGTTGTATTAGAGCTTCGAGAGTTTGATACTTTGACTGTGCGTATCTGCTTTCTGAAATAGGGTAGAGTTTGTTATATTCATGTAATTAAGTAAAGTGCTAATGGAATCAAAATATTAAAAAACCGACTTCAAAACTAAAAACGTAAAAATAATAGTAATATAGGTATGTTATAATAAAGTTAGCCTGACTCCAAAATATTAGGTACATGTGTAGTCTGTTTTTCAAAGATCTCATATTATATAAATATCAATACACAAACACCAACGCTACAGGGCAATTAACACAACTACTACTAACATTGCCACTCTTTTTATGCTTGTTTACTACTCTTAGGGCTAGCATTTTTTCATGATATTTATCGGCCACTTTAGATGTATGTTCTACCAAACCCAAATAGAATCATCAAAATCGCAAAACAAGAATTAATCTACTTTGCAACAATCCGCAAAGTAACGCCTGATACAATTAATTATCATCAAAATCGGTTAATAAACAACGAAGTTATCGCTGTACATACATACATTTTAAAAAAAAATTCGAACGTAGAACCTCCTCTTTTTTTCGAAGTCGGTTAAAAATATACAATACGCATTATAAATATACAATGCATTTTGCAATTACTTGTAATTATGTGACATAATCATAGTACCTCCAAAAAACTAAAGACTGCAAAATCGAAGAAAAAGAGTAATTGCTGAATTAGGATTAAATTTCAGTGAAGAAAAAATTTTACGGTGTCGGTTCAAAGAAAAAAATGAGTAGAAATTTTTCTGCCGACAGAAACTTCAGCACGGTATTCTGCGTTTTCTCAAAAGAAGCGATTGCTAAACTGTGTGGAAACAACGTATATTTGACTGACATTTTTATATAATAAATAAATGTTATTTGCAATCGATTCCTTGTCTTCCAACTACCGAAGCATGTTGTCAAGGCGGAGCGGAGGAGGGTCGTCATAACTCAGGGATCCGTAGAATATTTTTATAGTAATTTTCTGATATTTAAAATATATAATCCATTCAGTAGATACAATTGTTAGGTACGGATCCTTTTAATGCATTCCCCGCGACTCCGCACGCGTTAAATCGTTTAAGAATAGAAAAGAATAGAATAGAAAAACTTTATTTAGAACAGTAAATATACAGCAATCAGTTCCTTATTACTTAATAAAAACTAACTAATGCCAAAAGAACTAAGTACAAAATATAAACTAAAATAAAATTTAATCAAATAAAAATAAGTTTTCCGTGCAGAATTCCTCTACCATCATGGCCATCCCTCCCATATTTAAATATAATAAGTACCTATAGCCTTTATAAACGCAATGCAAGCTACACCAGGTATTAAAATCTAGCTTCACTCGCAGTTCGGTGGATCATAATTAGAGTTAGTTATCTATTTATTATTGATTAAAAACCGAACGATTATTTAAGTGTTTTGTCCATATCACGATAACCATGGAATTTTAGATAGAGTAGGAGAAAAAGGACAAACCAACAAACACACGTTCCCATTTATATATTAGTAAGAATTGTATTTCAAGTAGTTAAATAGAGTATACGTAATTAATATATTTTCAGTCTCATACACCTTGCCTAATTAAGAGTTAAATTGACTCGATAATTCTTATTTGTTAACCTACTAGACTAGGAAAGTACGCTAATTATTAAGAATCTCACGGCAGGTGGGATTTGAACCCACGAGCTTCCCATAGATGAACTGCCACCGCGGTCCGACAACAATGCGTGGTTTAACGTAATACTGTACTAAATATCTACTTAGCAACCACGTATATTACTTAGCAAAGTTTGACGTATATTTTAGTATTATACTAATTTAAAACACGCTTAAGGCCGTTACTAACTTGATCTTTTTTTCAATCGCCCATCCCAACTCATTCGTTGACACATTGATGCATGATCCGTACCCAGTTATGAACGGATATGCGTCCAGGTAGACGACATATCAATAGTTGTCTGCTCCCAAACTATTTCGGCTTTAATTCTTTGTTGACAGTTTTTTTTAAGAGTCGAATTTGTATCTATGTTGCAGATGTTTAGTTGTAAGCTTGTGAGGTGGGCTTTGTATTTGTCTGACACAGATGTATAATGTTTATTTGTTTACAAATTGTGACAATTTTCTTAAATGAGTTATATACACAGTAGACAGTCATAGCTAAACGTAGGATTTTTTTTCGTGGATAGATGTTTAAAATTCAAAAGTTCCAATTTATTAATGAAAGTAGATATGTACCTATGATCAAAGAGATAATAAATCATAATCTACCTTGTACTACCTTTATTTCAATTCATTTTCAAGATTGCTAGACCATTTTTATTGAGTATTGTTTGCATTGTTTAGATTTTTGACTGTACATTGTATTTTCATCCGGTTTTTTATACATGCGTTGACAATTACGGTAAAACTACATTACTTACCTATGTTTAGTAGGTATCTATGTTAGTTGTTGTGTTTCGATAAGCCTTTGAAAACAAAGGGCACCCCTTAGCACAGCAAATATAAGTCAGCAGAATGTTTTAAAAGTCTGATAATTCGGATTATTTGTTACCTAGATATCTATTGAATTTGAGCTTCGATTGACAGACGTTCTTACTAAACACACGTTTTGAATGTGGTTAGCTATCCACATCTTGTAGTGCTACGTCTTACGTAGTACTACAAGTTCTACGTTAGTAGAAGATATATATTTTTTCTTGTTCAAAATATAAGTTAAAAGATAAAGATAATAGAACCATAAAGAAACTTCGTTAAAAGAGAATAAGACGCATCAAATAAACAAAATGGCGCGTTCCTTATACAATGTATACCTATTTGTTTCTCCACAATTTTGTTGCTAATGAATAAAATATACTAAGCCCTCCAACTTCATTCAATATTCCCAAGGATTAAGGGAGTTCATCAAATTACAACTCTAACAGCCTAGATAGAACGATCAATTTCGCTTACAGAGACATATCGTTTTCGTGACGTCAGGAAGCCAATCTGTAAGAATATACTTAATAAGGAAATTAAATTTAGCTGTATGTACGAAGAGGTATTGAAACAGAATGTCTGCTTGATAGAACAGAGTCTCGGATGAGAATGCTTTTAAGACAATGCTACGTGAGCAATTTTCTAGTAATTTTCAATACTAAAAGCTGTCGGTATGTTCATTTTGTTTTTACCATTCCTTTTATGTCTTTCACGATTTTATTGCTGCATTTAAATTGCAAGTGTTGTAAACTTGTTTATACTGATCGTGTACGACTTGGTGTTAAGTATAGATTGTGTGAAACGGAACCGCGGGACCATTTTGATTGGTTGGTGTAGTTGCCGCCATGTCAAATCCCCTCTGCCCCCTCTCCCCTCTACAAAATTTGCAATTACATCGCGCGCACGCGTCTCTCGGTAAAAATTCGAAAAAGAGAACAAAAACGAGTGAAGATCATACAATCCCGAATCCCGAAGTCTCCAGATCCAACCCTCGGCACTGGTAAGTGATTGCACCTTTTATCCATCAAAATTGGTCCTTCTTTGCGGGATTTAAGTGTTAATTCACGTACGCGGACCGGCCGCCATACTTGTCGTCGTGTGTAACTTCCGAACTTGTCTATGTATTTAAATTTAAATTCATAGTTCGTTTGTCATTACAGTACAATGTCGAAAAATACTCAAATGCTGGTGATTAAGTATGATTTTTACATTGATAAGGTCGCTAACATCCACGATTCAATTTCATCTGTAAATGTGAAAGATCCGTTACACACCGAAAAGTTCAAAATGAAATGTGCCGATTTAGTTAAAATCAAAGAAACTGTCGAGGACTGTTATCTAAATTTGCTTAGCCTAAGTTCTAATAACACTGAACAATTAGATACAATTAAAGAAAAGTATGTGAATTTCGAAGAAAAATACTTAGAAATCATGATCAAATATCAGTCACTTGTTACAATTGTATCTGATAGTTCGGATTCAAAGTCTAGTTTTCAATCATATTGCAACTCCGACAACAATGTAAGCCTACCTAGAATCAATTTACCGTCGTTCTCGGGTAATTATTGTGATTTTCCAAATTTTATTAACCTATTCGATAGCTTAATTCACAATAATCAATCGCTGAGCCCTGTTCAGAAGAAACATTATTTACTCAGTTGCCTTTCACACGAGCCGTTAAACTTAGTTAAACATCTAACTAATATTCCAGAGAATTATGAAGAGGCCCGTTCAATACTGAAAAGTAGGTATGATGACAAAAGATTGATAGCCGACTCACATCTGAGCGCAATGTTGTCTTTACCTAACGTTTCAATTAAAAGTGTTTCACAACTGCGCAGCTTCGTTAGTAATATTCAAGAGAATACGCGGGGTCTCACTAGTTTAGGCTTCCCTGTTAGCGAATGGTCGTTGTTGTTATTACACATCTTTGTAAGAAAACTAGACACTGATTTGCGGTCAAAATTCGAACTAGCGCACCAAGATAAAAAAATACCTACATTCGATAATTTAATAACTTTCCTAGATAACATGTGTAAAACTTTAGAGACTTCAGGTTTATTTACTACAAGCGGGAACAAATCTGCTCCCCATAGCAAGTGTAGTAATTCACACAAAGCTTCGCTAGCATCCACAGCAACACACAACAATCAGAACGTCGAATCACGCAAACCGAATCAAAGTAGTAATGCCAGCTGTCCATTATGCAATAGTTCTCACTATTTATTTAAGTGTACGAAGTTTATGAACATGGACACACGATCTCGGTTTAATTTCGTTACGACAAAAAGCTTGTGTTTCAATTGTTTACGTCCCCATCGGGTGCATAATTGTTTTTCTAAGTCGCGATGTCAAATTTGCAAATGTAAGCATAATACGTTGTTGCATACTTCAAGTGAACAGACACCTGCGAATACTGTTCAGTTGAATGACAATAATATGAACTCTTTGCCTAATCCATCGAATATTATCAATACACCGGCGGAATCTCATTCAAAACAAAACGTTGAACCGCAAGGCATTGACTCATCTCTTTCGCACTCGTACGTATCGCACGGCGCGAGCTCGAGCGGCGACGCATCTCGTCAAAGTCATACCCTGCTCGCAACAGCCGTCATTAATATTTCTAGTTCGGAAGGTAATTATCATCCGTTACAAATCCGTGCACTTTTGGATCCAGCGAGTATGACAAACTTTGTCACGTTGAGTTGTGTGCAAAGACTAAATGCCAGTTATCATAGAACGAATATAAGTGTTACAGGCATAGGCGGTGAAGTTAGTTTCAGTGCGAAAGGTCGATTAAAACTTTATTTAAAACCGAATAATCTCGAGTCGTCTTTGTGTGTTGACGCGTTTGTGCTGCCGCGTATTACGTGTGACTTACCAACAACTTCGGTAAGTAGTAACTTTCTACAACATTTTAAAGGCTTGGAACTCGCCGACCCACACTGTAATATCAAGGGACCCATAGATGTATTGCTGGGTGCAGGCGCGTGTGCTCGTATTTTTAAAGGTAATAAATTAGTTCTCGGAGATAACTTACCTACAGCCTTTGAGACATTATTCGGTTGGGTTTTAATGGGCGATTTTGATTGCAACATTTTAGATAGGCAAGATTATCATGCATTTACGTGTATTAGTAACATTGATGATACTTTAAGGCGCTTCTGGGCGATTGAAGAAGTACATTCGAATCGAATTCAACACCCAGATGACGTTTATTGTGAAAATCATTTTAAGCAGACGCATTCGCGTACTCATGATGGTAGGTTTATCGTGCGCTTGCCCTTCCGGCAGGGCAACCACAACTTAGGCGAAACTAGAAATTTAGCAGTGAATAGGTTACATTCACTCGAACGAAAATTTATTCGTGATTCTATATTAGAGCGGAAATACAAAGACTTCATGCGAGAATATCACTTGCTGGGCCACATGCAGCCGGTTGAACCCTCAACCGCACTACGTTCTCCAAAATACTACATTCCTCATCACGGAGTTTATAAGAAGGGCTCCGATAAGATCCGTTGTGTATTCGATGCTTCCTTGAAGAGTAGCACGGGGAACTCTTTAAATGATATTTTGTTAGCTGGACCCAAACTTCAGAAAGACATAGTAGATATTATTCTCCATTTTAGATTACATGAGATTGTATTTTCTGCAGACATCCGCCAAATGTATCGGCAGATATTATTACATCCGCGACATGTTTTATCAAATAACACAGCTTATTTCGATTTACATGGGTTTAGCGATGCATCTGACGCTGCTTACGCGGCTTGTGTTTATTTACGATGCGTTCATATTGACGGTAGGGTGACCATACATCTTCTCCTTTCTAAAACACGGGTCGCGCCAATCAAGCAAAAACTAACAATTCCCAAACTTGAATTGTCGGGTGCCTTGTTACTGGCTCGGTTATTAAAACGCGTCTCTGACAGTTTAAAATTAAATACTGATCTGTTGAGGCAAATACATGCGTGGAGTGACTCATCTATCGTGTTATGTTGGTTGCGAACGGAACCACACTTACTAAAGGTGTTCGAGTCTCATCGGGTCAGTGAAATACAAAACGTGTTGTCGCCTGAGTTTTGGAGATACGTGCCGTCGGAATTAAATCCAGCCGACTGTGCGTCGCGCGGCATATCGCCTCAGGAGCTCGTGCATCACCCTCTGTGGTGGGCTCCTGAATGGCTACTGGGAGACGAATCCACTTGGCCCGCGCCTTGTGAGCAACTTACCTACGACACATTGCCCGGTGTGAGAAAGCAGAAGAAGGTTACCGCCGCAGCAGTCACCGAGACTAATTCATTGGATTTTATTTCCAAATACAGTTCGTTTACTAATCTTATCCGTATCACAGCATGGTGTCTACGTTTCGCTAGTAATTGTAGAAAGAAATCTGAAACTTCAGACTGTCTATCTGGCAACGAATTAGAACATAGTTTATTAACCTTAGTCAAGTTAGTTCAACACAACTATTTCGGCAGTGATATTAAACTTATCACTCAAGGCAAACCATGCAGTACGGGGCTGCAACGCTTACACCCATTCATAGACGAGCATGGGCTGTTGCGAGTAGGTGGTAGACTAGTGCACTCGAAGCTCGCGTACACTGCAAAACATCCACTAGTGTTACCTCACACTTGCCATTTTACAACACTTCTGGTAGACTATTACCATTTAAAACATTTACATGCCGGACCTAATCTTTTAATGTCCATACTCAGAGAAAGATTTTGGATTCTATCCGCTAGGCGCGTCATACGCAGTAGGATTTTTAAATGTTTGCCTTGTTTTCGTTTAAAATGTCAGCCACCCGAAACATTGATGGGTAACTTACCTACCAGCAGGGTCACCCAATCCTATAGGCCATTTCTAAGCACAGCAATTGACTTTACCGGTCATTTCAACATAAAACAAAGTTCGGTCAGAAATGCTAAGATTGGTAAAGCTTACGTATGTGTATTTGTGTGCTTCACGACCAAAGCAGTTCATTTAGAGCTCGTTAGCAACTTAACTTCAGAAGCATTTTTAGCAACGTTAAGGCGATTTGTAGGTAGACGCGGCTTACCTAAAGAAATAAGAACCGACTCGGGAGCAAATTTCAAGGGCGCTAGCAACATTTTAGGCAAATTCTCTAAAGAAATTTATAACGATCCTACTTTGAAAAATTACTTAGCTGAACACATCATTGAATGGAAATTTTCACCCCCACTAAGCCCTCATTTCAATGGTCTGGTAGAAGCAGCCGTGAAACAGTGTAAAAACCATTTAAAGAGGGTCATAGGGGAGCGCAATCTAACCTTCGAGGAACTAACAACAGTATTAGTTCAAATAGAATCAATCTTAAATTCAAGGCCACTGTGTCCTATGTCTAACGACCCCAGTGACTTGTCAGTATTGACTCCGGGTCACTTTTTAATTGGAGCTCCTCTTGTAGCTGTGCCTGAAACACCTGCCAACGAACGTTTGAGTTTGGTTTCCCGTTGGCATTTATTGCAATCGATAGTAACGGACGTGTGGAAGAGATGGAGCCACGAGTATCTCCATACGTTACAGCAGAGGAATAAGTGGAACTCCACTAAATTTGATATTAAGGTCAATGATCTTGTACTGTTAAAGGAAGAAAACCTACCTCCCTTGCAGTGGTGTATGGGACGCGTAGTCAAGGTTTTTCCTGGACAGGACTCAGTGATTAGAGTGATAGAAATCAAAACGGCGAAGGGCCTGCTTGTTAGGTCATTGTCAAAGGTCTGCCCTTTGCCATGTAACGACAATTAGATCACAGTAGTAAACCAGCACATTCTTAGTTTTTAATCTTACCTATTGTATCTAGTTGTAGCATAAGTTAAATTTAATATAAGCAAATCATACATAATTTCTGCATACAGTCCACTAAATCTTTGTATTATTGTTATTGTATCAAACTTAATCATCACCAGCATTTGAATATTATGAAAAAGGGGTAATCCCCTTTTTGGTGGGGGATTATGTTAAGTATAGATTGTGTGAAACGGAACCGCGGGACCATTTTGATTGGTTGGTGTAGTTGCCGCCATGTCAAATCCCCTCTGCCCCCTCTCCCCTCTACAAAATTTGCAATTACATCGCGCGCACGCGTCTCTCGGTAAAAATTCGAAAAAGAGAACAAAAACGAGTGAAGATCATACAATCCCGAATCCCGAAGTCTCCAGATCCAACCCTCGGCACTGGTAAGTGATTGCACCTTTTATCCATCACTTGGGGTAATAAGAAAACTTAATACACAAGCGTTACTAGTGCAATCAAGTTAGAATTTTGACCAGGAGACGGATAGAGATTATGTTAATGAAATATTTCGCTATATAAGGTGGCTTGGCTTATACACGCATAAGGAATTTCAAAAAATCTTAGTTTCTTATTATTTAAGTCTTTAAATAACTAGCAAATGTCTAACATAAGGTACATTAAATGTTAATAATTTGCTCCTAATTAATCCTAACACTATGCAAAACACACGCACGGTATGAGTACCTACCTGAAAAAAATTTAACATAACACCTGTTTTTCTTCGAAGGGGATGGCAGAGTTGTGTGTACACCCACTTTTCACCCGGGGGGCCCGCCCCGTGGATCAAACCCAAGACCTCTAAATCAACGATAATGTTACCAAATTTAAAGTTTACTTACATCATCATCATACATCACAAACCTTTCTTTGTCCCACTGTTGGGCACGGGTCTCCTCTCAGAATGGGAGAGATTAGGCCTTAGTCCACCACGCTGACCAAGTACGGATTGGCAGACTTCACATGCCTTCGAGAACATTTTGAAGAACTCTCAGGCATGCAGGTTTCCTCACAATCCTTGTGTCCTACACTGATACAGCTAGCTTGGGTTTGAATCCGGACCGCTCAAGTGAGAGGCGAGTTCGATAGCCACTGGCCTGTCACCGCTTACTTACTTATTGTGGCAGTAATGATATTAACTATGACACCCGCAATGTCATTAGATAACAGATATTGAGGTATCAAGACGATGAAGTTATAACACGAAAAGAAAGCGTCCATACTTAAAGCTTTTGGAAGTTAATCTTGCTATAACCAGAGCTTCACTTCGTTGAGTAAGTCGCTTGGTTTAAGAGCTTTTACGAACTAAAGCACCCACTTGAAGGTAAAGGAGCACCATAGCCCCATAAATTATACTTAAATAGATACCTAGTTAGTTCAAGTAGTCGGGTGAGGCAGGTGTATAAGTTATAATCTTTTATTTTATTTGACTTAAATGTAACGGAAGCTTTTATAGAGCAGGTTCTCTTCAGCCAGTTAGTTAAGTGTTTCGGGTATGCTAAGAATATTTCGTGGTCTCGTATAAAGTTAGGTAGGTACATACGTAATTTTTTAATAGGCAAACCATCTACATGAGATCTAAATATAAATAGTGAAAAGTGGGAGTACACACACATAACAACTTTTTTTACACAACATTTGTAACTACCATAAGGGTAATTTTTTTAATGAAATTTATATAGAACCTACTCTGTCTCTACCTACTTTTAAATAAAAAAAGAATCATCAAAATCCATACACAAATACGTCTACAGCGCAATAAACACGCTGAGTAGTTATGGTATATAGTAGTAAGTATATATAGTATAGTATATGTATTATAGTAGTATAGTAGTTATAGTACGTACCTATATAGATAGTAGCATAGTTTGCTACCCTTTTTATGCATTTTTACTACTCTTAGGAGTCAAATATTATCTTAAAATTTATAGAAGACTTTCTAAATCAATCACTAAGGCCCAAGGTGTGCTTATACAGGATTTTTAAACGTTTTGCTTTTGATCACAATAATTTTAATCATTATGATGAAAAACCAAAGTACCTCTAACTGCGAGCTATCACCATATGTTCGATTGCAAAGGACCTTTGCAAATTATACTAAGCACGTTACCCGATAAGTAAATACAGCACTTCCGCAGCAAATAATATTATCCTTCTTTATATTTTGATATCGAATGATTTTCGACAGAACTCGAATATATTGGCGAGCGCATGACATTGCGATCTCAATCGAGGAATCGGATTAAGTCCAAAAGAGGATACAAAACAGCGAAAAAACGCCGAAAACAGCGAACAAAACTACTGACGGTTAATCCTTCCAAAATTCTCAGTGATATTATTATGAAGAGAATGAAAGGGAGAGACGACGCAAGCTTCATTCGCGACAGTAAAAAACTTAAAAGAACGCAACAGGAAATAGACGTTTGACTGCATGGCAGAGGAAGGGCCAAGTTTTTGAGTTGTAAAGTTTTTATTCTGTTTACGATGTAATATGAGTATTTTTACACATTAATTTAGCAATTTAACTAGCTGTCATTTGGTACCTAATTTGCTTAGAACAGATATATGGTTATTACATTATTCGCCAAAATCTAAACCTATGAGCCGCCATCTATGTGACGCCATAAATTCTTATTACATAACTTAAAACACAACAACAGTCAGTTTGAGACTCTGTAGACTACGCTGAGTCCAAGGATATCAGTTGAAACCTTTCCAGTCCTAAGGAAACTCCAGTTAATCCACCTGTTCTCTCTACTAAGTGCAGTATCAGTTTATTTTATTTTTTCGTATCAGTTTCACGTTATATTTATAATTTATTTAAAAATTTACCTCAGTATAATTCTACGGTAAATCGGTACTTGACTTACTTTTAACCGTGTTTTAAGAAACGTTCGAAATGTAGAAACACGGAACAAAAAGTAACTAAACCCATAACACGGGTACGGTGGGCGCGCACAGTCCTACGGACCCATTCATATGACTGCCCGTTGTGCACTGTCAATAATATGTATAAAGAACACAATACCTATTTGATTTCATTTATACTTTTATGCGAATCTTAAGGCAAGACGTTCGGACTTCCGGGGTATTATACGGCACAATAGCCCCACAGTGACAGCCTAGCAAGTAACCGACCACAAATATTGGTGAATCGGGAACGAATTTTGACGCAATAAATTAATTTTTGTACAATTGCCGTTGTGTTATACGGAAGATGCGTCGTCTGTATTTTGTATTTGACATAAAATTGGCCATATATCCGGCCAAGTGCAAGTCACTGTTAGCGGAGATGACACTGGAGTATTAATAAGGCACACACATATAAAGAAGGAGTATTAATAAGGCAAACATATATACCGAACAATTTTATTTAAAAAATAATATTTTAGCATCCCTCCGGCAATCACCAACCATTAAGTAAATGGACCCTACTCATAACTGGTGAGGAGTACCTTAAGCACTGCCTTTTTTTTTTTTTTTAACGATGGGAAATGCCTTTACGCACGGAGTGTGGGACTCGCCGGCCTACTGCCGGAATACCCACTAAAACCCATCGGCCACCATCCTCAGCGCTCCGGGAGGGCTCCGGGATCTCTGTGTAGAACGCACCGGTGCCCTCCAGCGACCTTAAGCACTGCCTGTCCCTTCAAAAATATGCAGGCATAATGTTATGTAGTACTTATTTTTATTTAAACTTGGATACTTTATAAACTGTAATCATCACAAACTGGTTTTGCGAAATCAGAGCTCTCTACGTTCGATTTTAGTCAAAACAAAATCAGACTGCCCCTTTGTTAGCTATCCACTCCAGTGGGTATCATATTTAAGAGGGCTACGAGAAACGGTCCACAAAATAAGCTATGCACAAATTAATATTAAAACATTTTTAAATGCTTAAAGGATTAAGTTTAGTAAATAAAATAGGTGAGAACCCTGACATGCTGATTTTCAAGTACCTACTTTACTTTAGACTACTTACCTACTTTACTTTAGACACGATCGTCTATTACTTAGTCAATGTTTAATTTTAACCGAAATTAATTATTTAACACTAGGTTATTCAAAAATTAGTGTCTATAAATGATTCGATATTGTAGAGAAGCGCTGAATATTATAATCGAGTACCAATTTAATTTTTCCACTAAGTGGTTTTTATTTTATCGACTCTAATGAATACATATTAACTCAACCAACATTATTCGTAGAATTCCATTCTCGCTAATTGGTTTGATTAAATGTTGTGGTTTTAACCTAAAAATTGCGTATTACTTCTGAAGTACAAACTAATTAGGAATATTTATCATCGGAATGAGTGTAAATAAGAAACAAAGTTATTCGAATACAAGTTACAATGTAAATCGATTTTGTTTAAATCAATAAACGAATGCAAACAACATTTTCAATTTCGGTGGTAAACGCTTCAAAGCTTCGGGTATTTTATTTACAAATTATGAAAGCTTGGGTTTTATTCAATCTGAATAAATGATGAATGTTTTTTTACGAATCGACATTTTTAAAACCTACACTATGCCATTATTTAATGGCTTACGTACCTATTGGTTCAAATTTTAACATTGGCAATTTTGCAAGTAGATTAATATAATTACTTATTTATTTCTAATTGGTAAAGGTAATGTTATGATATGTAGGTACCTTTTAACTATGCTATAGACATGCTTATCTACTACAACTACAACTGCTAATTAAAGTTTATTACTAACACGTCATTGTTCATCTAAATTTTGTCATTATTACGAAGCTACAAATTGTACCTACGACAAATAACAAAGTAAAAAGAAAAACTTGAATAGTGTAAGTAATATCTCCCCGTGAACGCCATGTAAGTATGAACCTTACTACACGAAAAGTAAGTAATGAATGCAAAAAAAAGTAATGACTGAGCGTAGAACAGAAGAACATAATGTTTATCTCTTGATAATATGACGTTGGTTTGCTAGTGATCTGTCATATCATCGCAATGAAATGGGAACTCGTGATAGCATACTTTTTTGCCTGACCGTACTTGGAAGACAAGGGGTATAGTGCTGCCCCGCTAAATAACAGGCTGTGCGGGGAATCGAGTCACATTACTAGTTGCTTGTTAGTTGTTAAATTCTATTTCTATAGACTTAGAACCCTTTAGCGATGAATAGTCTCAAAACCTGTATGGAAGGCACCGTGCAAGGTAAAAAACGAGCTTGGGAATATGACACAGGAATTCCAGGGCCGATTCTGCTGAGAAATGTTTTCTCGGTGTGTTATGAATCAAGTGTAACTGTTTTGTTTTTCTGCTCTACTGTACGACATGAGTGAAATTTTCTTGCTTCTTGCAGGATGATGGCAATTCCTCCGTTCCAATTAACATCACTGTTCGCCGCGGTAATAGCCTAGTGGTTAATGGTCCTATTGATAGTACAGGGTTCGATTTCTAATTTCTAGGTGCTTGTGGATAATTTTCGAAATAAAATTAATTTAATTTAAGTTCTGCAATAGATGGACGGAAGCCCTTTCCATATTCGAGGAGGGTTAGTAGCCAACCTGAATATTTTATATATATATATACATATATTATATACATCATGTCTCTTGCTATGTGGCCAGAAGCGCTTCAACATTACAATAAAGGACGAGTTTTTCTCAGAAATTATAGATAGAATTATGGTAAATTACATAAAAATCGGACTTTTACCAAACTATTAAATAAAATCCTTACTAATATATAAATGCGAAGGTTTGTTTGTTGGTTTGTCCTTCTTCTCCACCTCAACATAATGATTGATCGACGTGATGTTTTGCATTGAAGTAGGTAGTGCCAGGATATCCTGTTCTGTATGTTAATATTAACATACATACTTTTTATCCCGAAAAATTACACGGTTCCCTTGGAAATGCAATGTTACCTATAATGATCATTCAATTTTTAATCGATTTTTGGTTTGTCCGTATTGTCCTCCTCAACGGAATTATGTATCAAAGTGACTTTTTTGTATCAATTCAGTATGCAGCTAGAAAAGTGACATAGCATACTTTTTATCCACGAAAATTGTTAGGCTCTCACGGGTACACAAACACTGAAACAATCGTTCGATTTTTAATCGTTAAGTAACTATCGATTATTAATCGATTGATGCCTGTCTCGGACCATTATCGGCCGGACTAGGGGAGAAGCTAGATTATAATTAGCGGTCGTCTTTGGTGTTGATAAAGGCTTTACTTATTATATTTTTAAACATCCCTGAATGGTAGAGGTAATTTTGCTCGTATAATGATTTGACGCAAGCGCCGCGTGGTGGAGTATGTTAACCAACAATGGGACGCGTATTGGTTGTAGCTAATTTATAACTCTATGCAAAGCTATGGTTACTATAACTATTATTACCTTGATTACAGTGCCACAAGGAACTAAATTTATGCTCCATGAAAGGTGACGTCCTGGATAAACTTACCGGATTATCTTTTAGGTCAGCACTACCATCCAAATTATAAACATTCTTATCTTGCTCACTCCAAATATCCTTACTTATACTCTCTCTTTCACACTCTTCTACAAATCAAGAGCTTTATCTGCAAAGGACTGGTTTCACCGCGGTGGTGAAAATATACACGTACAGAAAATAAATGAATTGACCAAGTGTTTGCAAACTACATAAGTAAATATCCAATTTTCAACTTCAATTTCAGTGAAGTTATTGCCATAAACCTCTTTTATCTGTTCTGTGGCCATACACTAGTTACAAATAATTCCCGGCTCAGACTCAGCTAGAAAGTGTCAGTAAAACTGCCTAATCGTGCTGCCGCCATTAGACCAATGTTATTTTAAAAAAAAGAATTATCACAAAATATTCTTTTATAAATATTTCTATATTTAGATTTAGTTTATTTACATAATTATGTTCTTAGTATTATTTTTTATTTTGAAATTCATTCATTCATCAAATATTTTGTAATTTAACTGTAAAAACCTACATAATACAGTATCTAGAATAGTTGAACGAAGTTTATACACGAGGGAGTAACAATGTAAATATTTTCCGGTTGATATCGTCATAGTATAAAGACTACCGGAGCGAAGACTCTTTATACTATGATATCGTTCTCCCATCGCTCTCAGTACGACGCGTGAACCGGCGATGCTTTACGCGACAAGAACCAACAAAGGGCGGGTAAACAAACATCATGATCCGCGTCAAGTAACTCGATATCGGCCGCTCTCCTCCTATAGAGTCGTCCGTCGGCTCATTCACCGTCACGATAAATGCGGGTGAATGCTGCCGTGTACGCCTTCCTGCGAATATTTTCTGCATTAACGGTGTCATGTTATTCATTATCTAGCGGATCACGTGACCGTTTATCTGCACAAAAGATAAAGCATTATTTATGAATGATCTGCACAAAAGATAAAGCATTAAAATTACAGCATTATGTAAGTGGGATATCTCGATGTTCTATTGAAAGATTGAAGTCGAACCTAGAATATTCGATTTGAACTTTGTGAATTAATTCAGAAGGTGAATGAAGTAGTGCTCGCAATGCTCAGACTCATCACGTATGCCTTGTTGGCTATAAACGATGGAAATCCATTCTGCAGTTTGATGGCCGCTAAACTGCTTTACTCTACCTATCAGCACTAGTACCTGTTAGTGGCACCGTGCTTGGGAGGGCAAGTTAATACTGGGAGTCTAAAAACTTCCACCATCAGGTTGGCCTCTAACCCTTTGGCCTTATATCCCTGGATCAGCCCTGCGGTGGGACGTTTATCGATTGCGATCAATATTTTAGTGGGTTAGCTACCTGTCTGTTTCTATTTACGACAAAGAAAGGCATGATGCGTTTATGAATTTTTCGGTAAAAATAATGAAAATACATACTCACAATACAAATTATTTATCTGTCTTCATCCTATAAAACCTACTTACCTGTATTTTTCTAACACCTAATTGCAAAGTAAAACACTAAAACCAGTTTTAATTTCGACTCATTTGGTCGGGCAGCGGGAAATTCCACCTTCACTTGTGCATAAAATCTGACACTGCGGAATTAAACGGTAAAATTCTTTTTCCATTTCCGTGGGTATGGTAAAAAGTTGAAAGTGTAGGTACTCGAGTGAAGCCATTAGTTTGAGCTTAATGTTTTAAAAATATTCGTCTCTTTATTGCTCAAAAATTTAAATCCAAGTTTAATCGAGGTTGGCAGCTCTGTTTAAATTCTTTATTTCTTTATTCACATTAACTTACAAATAACTTTACAGGTCTGTGCCCATTGCGGTCGTGTAAACACAAACAGTATTACGGGCTAAATTACTATTGTCTTTAGTAATGTAGTCCGTGCTATTAGGTACTATAGTAATACCTTGTACTCAAGTGTACGCCGTGCCCGCCGCGAGCGCGTTCACTCCTGAAGATGATCATCGTAATAGATCGAAACTAGTCGGCCTATTTCAGACTTAAATCACACGTGAGTAAGCCGGTAACTTCAACTATGAATATAGACACTCACGAATCGTTCAGTAATAAAATTTGTAACGGAATCTTTGAACGTGATTTTCGCCTACTTCCAATTAATCAGATTAATTTGAAACTTTGCACGCTTATCAAGGACGATGGCAATGGAATAAATAAAAAAAAACTACATTTTAGTTCGGTAATCTACAAAAACATGTCTTTTTTTAAGCGATGTTGTTATTAGGCTGGATTGGATATAACAGACAGTACAATAAACGTTATCTTCATAGATTTATCATTACTCTAGTATTATATATCTATTGTTATCTTACATAGACGTTGTGTTCCTCTTTTAACATAATTTTCTCTTTATCTGGGCTGAGTATAAAAAGTTATTCGGCAATTTCTTTACCATCAGTTATGAGTAATTCAAACGATGCTGCAAATTGTACGAGTTATGTATCGAAATAACTTTTGTTCATCTTTGGCATTCGGTAATTGAGAATTGGGTCGCGTAAATACCGAGCATCGCTTACCTACTTGACTTGCTTTGTGAGCACCTTTTACTTTGTAAAAATGTACGGTTCAATTTGTTTAGAAGACACTATGCTGCGCATGATTTGACACTGGCCCGGATTGACGAGGTTCGATGTTCAGTTTTTACTTGGGGTAGATATTATGTTTGATTTTGGCTCGCTCGCTGCGACCCATAGACGTCACACTGCTGGGCACGGGTCTCCCCCACAGACACTGCTGTGGGAGGTCTAGATCATACTCCACCACGCTGCTCCAATGCGGATTGGTTAGTGGCCAACCCAGTGTCGAATGTTCTCATGCCACCCGAACGTCTTCAACAAGGCTTTACGACTGTTTCCATTCACATTCCATGGACATTCTGTCCATGAAATTTTGCCACTAGTGGTCACCCATCCACAAACCGGCCGCGCCCGTCGTTGCTTAACTCTTTCGATCGCATTGAATCGACGCGAGCCATTGAGATACGGACGCTACCTCTATAGATATCTCTATAGATCTCTCTTTATACCTCCTAGATATACTTTCCCAAAAATTACTGCACATTAAAATAGGTACCTATTCTTAAAAAATATACTGTAAAAAAAAATATTTTTTTTAAAAAGCTTTTATAACTTTATTTTTATTTTCATGCATTGTCATCGGAACCTAATATGTGAGCCAAATTTCAGCTCGATAGCTTCAGTGGAAGTGGGTGAAATATTGATCGCAAGATTCCAGGACATACTTATATGGATACATACGAGTGAAGTTAATAAAAGCTTTTAAAAAAGCTTTGATTCTAATGTGTTCTTCAATGACGATCATGCGATCAAAGCTTGCTGAACAAGCATGTAAACATTCCAATTTTGAAGAATCTGAGTTACTCCTTTAGTTTTTCGATACGTCAGCCAAACCGATATCTCCTTCGACTTTGATAGTTAGTATATAGTTCATGAAGTGTATGTGGGGGAGACCCGTGCCCAGCAGTGGGACGTCTATGGGTCGCAGCGATATAGTTCATGGTGCATCAGTACAAATCGGATGAAAAAATGCTTAATATCGCATCGCAAAAATGCAGTATTGCAATATAAATATTAGCAGATTTAGCTTTAAGTAGACATACTTAGGTGTTATTATTTTTTGTGGACTTTACGGGACGATGTGGTCGCTAATAAAAAAAAAACCCAGTACAAATACCATCAAGGAACGAGTAGGTACAATTAAATAGAGCCATTAGATTAAGTCTACGCCGTTTAACCCATTCCAAATCACTCAAGTGGCGAGTGGCAAAGAATACAGCGAAAATCTTCTTATTACAAAATCAAAGGGGCGCTTGATTTAGCGTAAAAAGCGCTCAACCCCAAAGAACGTCAAGTGCAAAAACTAAGGTAAAGTTACTGTAGTATATGCAACAGAAAGCGATCAAATAAATGTTACTGTAGTATTTGCAATAAAAAGCGATCAAATATTATGTTTATGTAATTGAGCTTAGACAGAAAGCTAATAGCTATCAAAATCGAGAGCCGAGTTGAACAACGGTCCGGGTTCAAATTTAAGCGGCACGCACCAATGACTATTAAGAAATGACTCAGACTTTTAAATGTCACCTGCTGTAAAGATGAAGGAAACATCGTACTGAGAGTTCTCCATAGTGCTCCCGATGGCATGTGAAGTCTACCAATTCAGCACTTGGCCAGCGTGTAAACTCCCATTCCGAGAGACTCGTGCAAAATAGTGGGACAGAGAAAATTGTGCTTCAATTCACACAATAACCTTTACGGGATCACCGAATAATATCTAGACAGTGACAGTCTCAGTGTGACGTGTGGCTAACATTAGGTCGTCAATGGATTGTTAAAAATTCTATCGCGCATCGTTTACTCTCCTTCAATGAGACAATTATTATGGTTTTCTAAAGGTAAAACTTCTGCCGTATACAAACAACCGGGAGTTCATTGAGATTTTTTTCGCCCGATATTTCTGTATCACTAACTTCATTCGCACAGCTTCAATCGAACGTATGTGAGCCTCCTATCGGATTAAGGAGGTTTTGTTTCTTTTTTTTAAAACCTTTTTCAATCGTGAAGAGTTCACTTTTTTGTACTCTTTTTTTTTTACAAAATGGTTAAGTCGCGCGGAAATATTTGAAGCGATCGAAGGGCGTTTTTTTTAATCGATGTTTGTGAGATTTTTTATTGGGCTTAATCTTATTGTTTACACCTATCTGTGGGCACTTGCGTACTGAATCTTTCATGATAATACGATATGAATATTACCTACATTTTAAAAAAAAGTGTGTGCGTGTAACCTTTACGCGCGAATGAAGTAAAACTTATCAGGTAGGTAAAGTGTAAACGAAAACAAGTATTCCAATTAACTACAGATGCATTTGTACTGCATGGATTTGGATGGTCATGTACAGCTTTTCGATTCGTATGTCATATTACTTCGTATCTTAAAAGCAACAATGTATCGAAAGACCGTACGTCTTTATTAAAAACACGAACCTTTACTAACCCGCCGATTATTGATTCATGCAGTCAAAGAGCAAGGTCAATAAATTCATTACCCGGCTATTACAATAAATCAACAATAGAGACAAAACCTACAGCGGAACACGGGTTACTCGTCTCGTGCGATCCTCTCTTTCGAAATCACCGCGGGAGATAAAGAGGTCCGATTTAGACAACCCGCGCCCAATAGGGTTGTCGAGGTGTGTGTTTATCGTAAACATTTCTAACAAACCAAAAATTTAGGTTTTTTTAGGTAGGCATATTAAATTGCTCATGTTTTATTTTGAGATTAACATCGGCTTCTAGCCTAATGCAAAATTATTGTTTTTCAAACCAAATACTTATAGGCAATTTAGCAGTCATCATAGGTAATATTATTGTTATGAGAGTAGCATAGGTTTTTATAATCTCATGCTAAAATAATAATAATGTTTTCCTATCAAAATTTCGACAAGAATCTCCTACTGCTTGTTTAAAAAGCCTTCTAAGAAGAACACACCATACTAAATTTGCTCAAATGCACAAGTTAAGCTGTATTTGTCAACTAATAATTATCAATAGATACAATTTTATTCTAACTATAGGTACTTATAATTTAAAACCATTAGTGGTTCACTGCAGAATTGGTTGTAGTTGCCTTTCTCTCATTAAAAAAAAGTGACAACCCTAGTTCCGAAGAAGTCCATGACACGAACGAATCACGACTACCCTCCCAACTCGCGGACCAACTAAACACGATCACGACCTGTATTTATTAACTTTATTCGTTAATAAATCACCTCAAATTGTAACTTAATATTTATTAATGGCGGAATTTAGTTTTTAAACAACATTCAACATTTCGCATAGTGCGAATACCCTGGACTTTCAACCGTTCGACGTCTTATTCTAACTATCTATGACTTTTCGTGGATGTTCTTAGGAAATTAAGCCCTTCGACGTAAAAAAATCTACAGTCAGTGCAAAGCGGAAGTCTGCCATGTGCTCGGAATTTGACTAAATTGAGGACGACCTCCCGCGGTTTAGTTGATTAAGCTGTAGTGATTTTGTGGCACTATTTGGCGGGTATATTCATTGATAGAGATTTAGCTTGGTGTAAAGAGCAGTTATTTATTGGTGGAGTTTTATACGCTCTTTCTCCTGGATGGTATTTAGTTTGCTTAAATTTACTCTTATATGTAGTGCATACTATTGAAGTCGCCATAGTAGCTATTTTTAACCAACTTCGAAAAAAGGAGGATGTTCGACTGTTTGCAATTTTTTTTGACTCTTTTTTTGTTTGGTAGACCATACATCGAAAGTAGTTCCATATAAATGTAATGAAAGAATTCTACCTTACTTTTAAATAAAATAACGACCTGTGCATCACCTTGTGACATACCCGTTTTTGTTTTACGGACAATTCTAAAAGTTTGAACTATTCGATGAGCTCTTTGTTTCTATACTGTCTTTGTTAGTTACTGCTCTAATACAACATAGAAAAGATGGTAACCACTGTTTATTTGCTGTTCATTTCTCTCATTCAAACAAGTTTGGACCGTATTAAAACGAGCATAGTAGTTGGTGAGGTTCCTCTCAGATCCAATGCAAAGTTTGTCTAAATCACTTGTAACCTGTCATCGTTGTCTGTTAATTTGGTTTGTTTCTTTTTTTGGTACGCAGAAAGGGATTTCAAGTGTTCAAACAACCATCGAATACAATAGCGCTGTCGGGGCCTGATTATTCATTCTTATATTATTAGTGACGTATAGACGTCCGGTACAAATATCAGGACATTTTCACTTCCGAGAAAGGATTTGGACGTTTGAGGGTTAGAGTTAACATTACAGAGCCAGACATTACGATTTTTTCGTCTTGTTATATGCAAAATGTTTAATGCCTCATTTTGAATTTTTAAATCATATACAAAAACATCCACAGATTTTAGTACATTATTCCAAAAACTAAATATTAAAGCATGGAGCAGAGGTGAAGTGTGTTCCCACTGTTGTGCTGCACTGAACAGTGTTTTTCCGTTTTTTAATTATCTTAACATAAAATGCTCCGTATGAATAAGAGCTAATTAAATAATTAACGTAGTGTTACAAGTTACAATCCAATGGCAAGTATTTTTATACATAAAGAAAAAGATTTGCCTTCAAATGAAACAAAGTTATATCTCTAACCTAAATTATTTGGGTTCCAATCGCCTGATAAATTCTGAAATGTATCTACCTAGTTATAAATTCAGACGAAGGTCCAGATACAAAAGATACTTCTGTCATATTTCAAAGCATATCCGACGTGAACCCGATCTATGGTATGGCACGGGCGACCGCAAAAATAAACCCAGGTAAATTAATTGTAGTTTCCCAGCACGTATCACACGCGGCTTTATTAGATACAAATCTAATAGACTTGTGTGAACACCAGCGAATAGGTGAACAATATCTTAAAAGTATGGTGTCATCAATTTTGTCAATATTAAAAGGGTTAATTTTTCGTCGTACCTTAATATCCTACTAATATTATAAACGGGAAAGTTTGTAAGTATGGATGGATGGATCGATGGATGGATGTGTGTTACTCTTTCACGTAAAAAGTACTGAGTGGATTTTAATGAAACTTTACAATAATATAGCTTATGTATCAGAATAACACATAGGCTACAATTTATAAATATATTGTGTGTATTGTCCAAAATATGACGATAAGTGTCAAGTAAGTAGGTATTTTTCCATTTTCAGTCTTGAATCACTATACAATTTCACACACGCAGAGGATATTTCAAGAAACGTTTTGATATGGCATACGTAGCGGATACCACCTTCGTAAGTGTATAGTAATTATATATAACTTAGCAACAGGTCATCTCATGTTCCATTGACATCAAATCAAGTCAGTAGCCAATGCTACTGACTTACACCCCCAACTCAACCCTTTGTTTGTCCCACTGTTGGGCACAGGTCTAAGATCGACAGACTTCACATTCCATCGAGAACATTAAGAGACATACAACAGACGTGATTTTTTTTCACTAGTATCTCATGAACCGTGATAGTAAGACAGTTGAAATTTTCACAGATGATGTATATTTATTACCGCTATAACAACAAATACTAAAAAACTGAAAAAATCTAAATTTAAGGGGGGCTCCCATACAACAGACATGATTTTTTTTGCCGTTTTTTATAGAAAACTAGCTTTCACCCGCGGCTCCGCCCGCGTGGTCAAAGGAAATTAACAATGAGTTGTTTATCATATCATGTACATTTTTGGTGGATGAATAACGATAATTCCACGATCAAAAGATAATAAGGTTAGAAAATGCAAATTAATTTTACTAACGCCATCTATTAGCAAATTCCGGAACTATATATCTAGCAAATAACAAAACATCAATATCTTCCCATGGGGATGTTTTACCGCGGTAAAAAGTAGCCTACGTCACTCTCCACCCTCCTCACTATCTCCACACATAAAAACCATACCATATAATAGCTTCGTTGCGACGTGAAAGCCGGACAAACAAACAAACACACTTTCACATTTATAATATTAGTATGGATGTTACGGAACCCTCGTGCTTGAGTCCGACTCGCACTTGGCCGGTATTATGTTCGCTTAGCAGTTTATTAATACGTGGTCAGATAAGTGTTTAACAGATACAAATGAAAAGCGAACACCCCAAAGTTAGTTACGGGTTCCAATAAGCCGATGGAGGGTTGGTTCAAAGGAAATAATATCTTTCAGGCAAAATCTGATATCAACTCGGATGTGAACTGTCATGAGGATAAGTTATTTAATTACTTGCGTACGCATATAACTGTACCCCTTTTTTATGGATATATATAGGTTATCTATTCATAGATAATCTATTAGTTTTTACCTGCCACCATCAAATTTTCTTTATCCACCCAGGGTTGGCTGGTAGAAAATGCCATTAGGCATTATGTTGGCCCTATGTTAGCCTTTAAGGTGACATGAAAATTAAATAAATAAATAAAAAATAAATAAATAAGACAGCAAACGAGCATGCAGCTCCACCCATCTGCTGTCGCCCATGACAACCGTGACAGAGCTTGAACAAGACTCAAATAGGAGATGGTTAGTCCAATTAGCAGTGGTAATAAGAACATTCGTTGATAATACGTTTACCTAGTTCCAATTGTTATAATGAGTAAGTTCAGTTTGTACAATATCGCATAAATTGCTTTATTAAAATGCATACCTAGTTAATTTTCTGTATTTCGCCATAAAATGCGCTCTTTTAATAAAATATTGATCATCCTTATCTAACTCACAGATCACGTTTTCAAAAAAAATGGTGATATCATTTTGCAAGCTAAATGGTTTTGACTTGCTTGACGGGCCCGTTGGCGCAATTACGCTAGGGGTCGTGGGTTCGAATCCCACTCACAACAAACATTCGTGTGACGAACACTTGTGTTTGGTCTGTGTCTGGATGTTAATATCTATTTAAGTATGTCATTGTAGGTATTTAAAATATCTATGTATGTATATCAGACTCTGACACCAATAATACATGCTCGCGCTTAGTTTGTGATCAGATGGCCGGGTGTGAGAATATCCATTTAATTTATTTATTTACTATTTATATTAATAATCTTTAATCTAAATAAAAGAAGTAATAACTAAAACAATTGAACAGTTAGTGTGAGTCCAGTGGTTATTTAAGCCTGATAGAATTTTGAAAGATAGATTATGACACCCTCCACCAATATGCGTTGGAACAGCATGGAATGCTCCGATTCTGCGATTTGGTTGTGGACCCAAACATGTGTTCCACAGTAGGACGGATACGTATGGGTTGTATCTGTTAATAAATTAATGAAATAAACTAATAGTTTGTTTTTCAATCAGTTGGCAAGCACTTCATTCTGAAAGGAGATCAAAACCCAACAGTGGGACAATTACTATTGAGATGATACTAATTTTAAACTAAGACTATTTTCAAATAAATTACTATTGCTAAAAAAAATGGAATGTTGTCATGTAGCAATGACAAACGAAAGATATAAATAAAAATAAAGCATTCTTAATTTCCCCATAATAATATTTTTGAATAAATACATTATTTGTTTAGTCTCACATGCATTATCCTAAAGATACAGCAATCTGAACAATTTAAACAGATATTCGATTGTGAGTTGAGCAATACTAAATAATAGAAATAGTATTCAAATAAAAATTATACGTCAATTTCGTCATACACAGCAATTATCAACGCCTGTAATGACGATCAATGTACAGTAAATTCAAAGTAAAGAATAAGACAATTCATTAGATGTTATTGTTTGGAGTGAATCAGCGTTTACTTTGTAAAGGCTTGTTAATGACTAAGACGAAGGTTGTAAAGTTAGTCGTATTAGACGACTTGTCTTACCAATGTGGGAAAACGACTAACGAGTATAAGGAAATTTTAACAAATGTGATGTGATTTCATCGTAGGTTTATTTTTCAAACTTTTTAAAACTTGCCTGAATAGCGTCTAATATGTGACAAGTTTAGCGGGCTTGACGCAACCCCGGTAAACAAAGTAGAGAACTTTGTAGAAATTTAGTAGAATTACTCATCAAGTATTAACTGAAGTTTATGTAAATTCTTTTCAATAATTCATGAATACATCCATTTGGGTCCACTGCTGGACATAGGCCTCCTTCAATCGTCACCACTCCTCCCGATCCTGCGCCCTCTGAATCCAACGGTTTCCCGTGGTCTTTTTCAGGTCCTCAGTCCACCTCGTTGGAGGGCAATAATGCTTAATAGAAAAAGTCCACAATTGCGGCTATAGGACACTAAAGATTAAAACGTATAATTTAAAAACAATTAATAAACATTCACGGTTGAAATTACCTTGATTCTACTTGATGATTTGAAATTCAATTGATGGTCATCGTAATCGACCGAAACTAGTCGGCCTATTTCCGACTTAAATCTCACGTGAATAAGACGGTAATTTCAACTATGAATATAGAGACTCATGAATCATTCAGAAATTAATAAACATCTCGCTTGTTTGTTGTATATTATAATATACGTACTAGGTATTCCAAGTAAAAAAAAAAAACATAAATTTGTCAAGAGTTTAAAAAATAGAGAACAATAAACCGCTTATCCATTTGTTGTGAACCAAGCGGGTAGCGTGTGTGGCATTTCTATTCAGCTCTAATGAGTCGGCACTTGGTAAAGCGTTAGTTCCTAATGGCGAGTTTCAGTTGTACAGAAGCCAAATATTTTAAGTATGGGAACAATTTGAGGAAATTATCTTGTTTAGGATTAGTCATTCATAACTATGTCAAGAAATTATTTTTATTCAACATTAAAAGTTATGGAATTCCGTGACAAAAACACACTTACTGAGTAATGAGCTGCAAAGATTTCAAAAGATAAATAGGTTGTTATATCCTATTAGATTTTGGTTCCCATAGAAGACCGAGCAAAATCTAACATCTAATAAGACAGCGGATCTAAGCACGACAAACCATGGAAAGAATTCACGATATAATTTCAAGTAAAATTTAAATCGAGTTAACCTTTTTCAATTCAGTGAACGTTAACTTTCAACACGAGCCAATGAGCTTTGGCCTTATTGAGTTAGTATTTAAGTAGGAGATTTATTCAAAACAGTACAGCCGTTTACGGAGTGATGCCGCACATACAAATGAAGGGAGCGGTGGTTGACTTCAAGTTCGGGACTTTTAGATCTAATAATGTGTTTGGTCAATAAATAAGACAGATGAAATTGCATTCTGACAAATTAAGCTTTTGTAGACTTTATTTAAAACTAGTGGACACCCAAAGCTTTGCTCGCGTGAAATTAGACATAACAATAGTTTCATTTACACCTACTAGGTAATATTATACAGCCTATGTCACTCAGTGAAGATGCAGCTTTCTAATGGTGAAAGAATTTTTGAAATCGGTCCAGTAGTTTTTGTGTGAAAACATTACAAACAAATGTTTCCTCTTTATAATATTAGTATACTAGATAATTTAATACAATATCGCGTCCTGACCTCTAAAATAAACTAGAACCTGTAATATAGAGGTCAGTAACAATAAGGTACTACGTAGTAAGTCCGAAAACGCACTCACACAGACACAATCTTCAAACGACGTCTGCTAACATAAGAGTGCTAACTTTACCCGCGTTAAATAATTTTCTGCGCATAAATAAACGTACGTTTCATACTAACTTTGCACCCCCGTTTACAGAAATCCTTTCTAAGTGCTCCCCTACGTTATAAATCGATACCTTGAATCTCAAATGGCGTAATCACCAAATCGTCATTTTTCAGGAGAGCCGAAACAAAAAAAAATGTAAGATTAAAATTCATATCTTTTCAACTAATAATGCTATTTAAATGAATATTGGATGTAATTAACTTATATAGGGAGCTTTATAACACAGTTATACGGTATTAAAAATTCAACCAATATTTGCAAAAATGATTTGTGATTACGCCAAAAAAAATTTGCTAACTTGGAGTTTACAATTTTTTAATTTACAAATTTTTACCCAAAAAAAAGGCTGTTCTGTAAAAATTTATGGTGTAAGAGCCTAGTTGCCTTATAAAAAACACTTTTTAAATAGCTATTTTAGGTTATTAATAAAAAAGCACTATAAGGAAGATGCAAGAAAAGAGACAAATATAGGTAATTTGATTATTCCAAAATGGATATCATGTGCAACAATGAAATAGATTTTATTAGGTACTTCAACTATCCAAGCATAATAATTTTGGGTTGCAGTTCAAACTAAAATTATTGTATGTATTATTTTATCATATATTTACAATATTAACCACTTTGTATAAATTAAATTATTATGTAGTATACATAGTAATTCTGTTTTGTTTTTAAATCTAAAAATAGTATAATATTATGTCAATCCTAATCAGGATAGACATATTATTATACTTCGCATGAACTAAGGCTACTTACTAAGACACTGACAGGAGTCTTGCTTAGCGCCTAGATTCTAGATAGTCTTCTAGTGTGTAAAGAAATAAAACGAACATTTTAAAATGCTAAAGGTAGGATCTAAGATCTGTATAAGATTTAGGCGCTAGCAACACTCCTGCCACTTGTGGTCAAAGAAACTTTATTCTCAAAAGAAATAACATTTCACTGAATGAGAATATAAATTAACATTACGTTCACTTGTTGTGTGCACACAGTTTAAAGTAAAGATAAGTTTTGGGTTGATATATTAATATTTATATTATACTTATGCCTAGTTAATAAGAGTAAACAACAGCTTATGGTCGGTAGTTTGAAAAATAAAATATAATTTAGGTACTCGGTACTCGTACTAGCGATAAGTGAGTCAACCAGCGCGGCACGGAACATACTTAATGAGTTTAATTATAAATCACAGACTTAAATTATCGTCAACATGAACCACCATGAACTAACATGAACATGAAAGGAAAACGTAATGATAAGAATTAAAATGAGTTTTCTTCATATTCACCTTCTTCGTCCTCTTCATCGGTTTCTGCTAAGTAAGTCGAGTACCTTTTTATCTGAAGGTAGATATTAAAAATTATGGGGCGTAAGAGCCAATTCATTTTATAATACAGATTTTTTTGGCGTAACATTTCATACAACATGGTTGATAAGACAAAAGTAAAAAACATATTTTAAAGTTCCATGGTCGTAAACGCCATATTAAATGCAATTCTTAAAATAACTTGAGTCGTAAACACCACAGTTAAACATATCAGTCCTATACGCCTACCTCGATAGTCAGTATTTTTCACATAATTATAATTTTAACTGGTGTATCGACCGAAATCTTAATAATTATTTTTTTAAAGGTATTTACGACTAAACAATAAGAAAATTCTTGTTTATCGACGAAAAATACGTGGGCTGTATTCACCACTTTTTTGCGAATTTTAAAACTCTGATTGGACAGATCGATAGAGAAAAAAAAATGCAGTAAGACTGCATTCAAGTCATTTTGGCCAAAATGGTGATTACGCCATTTGAGATTCAAGGTATCGAAATGGAACCCCTGTGCAAATTTTCAAGTTTGTAACCCTTATAGTTTAGGCCCTGCGTTGATATGTCAGTCAGTCAGTCATTCAGCTTCTCCTTTTATATATATATAGATTTATTACATGCAGCGTACGTCATAAAATCAAGATCACCTATTGTTCTCCCCCGTCTTTCATTCCCAACTGTATCTCTCTATACTGTTCCAGTGCCTTCCCTAATGATTGGTAAATTAAGCGCGCTAGACATAGTCGTAGATCATTGAAACTGTCTATGTTTAATTTAAACATAATACACTAGTTGTAGATGACTTTTAATTTATTCACATTCGGTACCATGTTTTGGTACGTTGTGTTAGAAATCAGAATACAATTGTTTGAATATCATGAATAATTCTAATATAAAAATTATAATCATTCCATCCAAACCACTGTTCATTTCACCAATTATGTTAATTTTGGTTGGACACAAATCAACATGGTATTGTTCGGTGTAATGAGCATTAATATTATTCGGTACCTATCTCATCAACATAGATGTTATAACTTAACTAGTGGATGCCCGCAGCTTCGCTCGCGTAGAATTAGACCCATTAACGACGTCTGGCCGCGTTCGGGTTGCCCACATGAATTCAAAAACGGCAATGTTACATACTAACTTTGCACCCCCGTTTTACCCCCTTAGGGGATGAATTTTCAAAAATCCTTTCTTAGTGCTCCCCTACGTTATAAAAGGAACCCCTGTGCAAAATTTCAAATTTCTAACCCTTATAGTTTTAGCCCTGCGTTGATATGTCAGTCAGTCAGTCAATCACCTAGTGGACGCCCGCAGCTTCGCTCGCGTAGTATTAGACCCATTAACGACGTCTGCCCGCGTTCGAGTCTGCCCACTTTGCTTCAAAAACGGCAAAGTGTCATACTAACTTTGCACCCCCGTTTTACCTCCTTAGGGGATGAATTTTCAAAAATCCTTCTTAGTGCTCCCCTACGTTATAAAAGGAACCCCTGTGCAAAATTTCAAGTTTCTAACCCTTATAGTTTAGGCCATGCGTTGATATGTCAGTGAGTCAGTCAGTTAGTCAGTCAGTCAGTCAGTCACCTTCTCCTTTTATATATATAGATATAAGTTCTTCTAGATAAGTACATAGAAGTATTTATATTAACATAACGTGATATGTTTACCTAAAAGATATTTTGTGTATAAGTCAATCACCTGATATAAGTTTAACACTACAATTATTATATACTGACGGACGCACTGAAAACCAGCGTTGTGAGTTGTGACTAGCACCGCCGCGGATAAGCTGAGTGCGTTCGTTTTTCGCACTATGTAGCATCTTTTTTATGTGCTTAATTTTCTTTCAGTAATTTTTTTAATATTTGTGTACGCTGCATTTTTTCGAAATAAATGTTTTTCTATTTCTATTTGTATTTCTAAATACCTACGTTATTCAATATAGAATATATACCTAAAGCAAATAATATAATAATATGTATTGTAAGGCTGTGTTAGACTAACACACGGGGCTTAATTACTCATAAAGTAATTACGTAGCGTAATTATTTTATGACATATATTACATTTATTTTCTAATTACTACGTCGGTTGCCCGCCACCATTGTTATTTTATAATCGAAATTATAGCTATGGGGTGGGACGGTGGGACGTAGAATCGAGCGAATTCATTGAAAAAACCAGGAGCGTAATGCCCCGAATAATTTTGCATGCCATTACAAACTGTCCATTTGCTCAGACATAAATACAGGTAGATCTAAAAGGTGCCTAACGATCGCTACTCATTTGAATCGGTCGCCCCTCGCGCATAAAGGCATCTGTAAATCTACTAATGACGCTTTTCACTCCCATATTACCATATGAATCTTAACTGGGGAATGAAAAATTCCTAGCCACCATACGTCATGTTTTGCCGGACTATACAAAATGCCCGTTTAGTATTCTAACAGCAAATCCTTTCATAACCCGACACTATTTAATACCACGACCACCATGACTCTGGGCTGAGATCTCGCGAGCGTTAGAACATTTGACTTGGATTACGCATCACAGGGGTCAAGTTAAACTGGTCCTTTATCTCATACTTGTTCTCATCTCTTTGTTTCACGAAAACGTGATATAAAAGGTTAACTTATTAGTATTCAGGGAACGCAAGACGGACGGGTCGCTTCACGTCGCGGTGCGTGTGAAACGCAGGGAATAAAGGTGTGTGCACACAATACGCTAAAGCCCTCACAGTGTTACTTCAAATGCAATATTGTTTTAA
Source organism: Carterocephalus palaemon (assembly GCA_944567765.1). Lineage (NCBI taxonomy): Eukaryota > Metazoa > Arthropoda > Insecta > Lepidoptera > Hesperiidae > Carterocephalus > Carterocephalus palaemon. The sequence goes on from OX155654.1 coordinate 10,103,375, forward strand.
ATGTTTGTTGGCATAATATAATTTTCTTCAACCCTAGGCGAAGGCGCTTTACACAGCACAGTGCAAGCTAATATGCATAAATCAACTTATTAAGTTCAATAAAGATTTAGTGCAGATTAGATACAGTCGCTAAGCCTTGTCGAAGACCTTCGAGTGGCTTGAGAACATTCGACACTGGGGTCACTAGCCCCTCCAGCAATCCGCATTGGAGTAGCGTGGTGGAGTATGCTCTAGACCTCCCGCAGCTGTGTCTGTGGGGAGACCTGTGCCCAGCAGTGGGACGTCTATGGGTAATTGAGTTATATCCAGAGATATGAATGTGTTTTTATAATTGCAGAAGACTTTGTCTTGACTAAAAATGATTACTAACTAGATCGATAGATAAAGCATCAGAATATTTTACGTAAGACTATTAGTATTACCCCGAGAGACCTATACAGGGTCTACCGCCATCAGATTATACAAAGAATTGAATACACGTCACGTAAGCTTATTTACCAAGAACATGCCCACCATTCCAACCAAGTTCTGCAATGTGATCTGGAAATAAAACCTTTCCAACTCGCCCCCATAAATACTACGCTAACAGTGGAATTGCGATCTAATGAAAGAAATAAAGTACCTTAATTGCTCCTTATAGATAGACGCGTACTTAAATAGGGGTAACTTATCTATGCAGTATATTTTAGCATCGTTGACGACTGCTTTAATCAATGTACATTTACAATATATCCGATTATTTAGCAGTTAGATGAAACTAACTTAAAACCGGCCAAATGCGAGTCGGACTCGCGCACGAAGGATTCCGTACCATTATCTATACAAACTACTTAAAAAAAATTATGTCTAGTAAATTTTTATTTTTTATATTTTTTTGTAATTGTTGTTATAGCGGCAACAGAAATAGGTACATCATATGTGAAAAAGTCAACTGTCTAACATCACGGTTCATGAGATACAGCCTGGTGACAGACGGACATACGGACGGATAGACGGACAGCGAAGTCTTAGTATTAAGGTCCCGTTTTACCCTTTGGATACGTAACCCTAATGATGTTAAAACAATAATCAACAATCAAAAATTAAAAATTGGTTTTAAAACTGACTAGAGAAGCAGACGTTCTCCAATAAGGAAGTTTTGTATTTATCTGAGAGTTATAAAAAGGGATGGATGGATGAAATATGATGATATACTATTATAGAATTTACCCGGGAAAGTAGTCATTCCGTCAAGGAGTCATTTCTGCAGTGAAATACAGGTGTGAGGTTATGTTTTGTTAATAACTGTGTTTTTTTAAAAGCATTTGTGTTCGCATACAATTTTATAGAGGCGACCGTCTATGTCCTAAAGGGTAGCAACGCATGCGACTTGAAACGAGATTCTTACGACTTATTCAGGGCCTCTCACAGATGTGATGGGAGTCGATGGATGATGTTGTTAGCTCGTCGCTTATCTTGTACCCAAAAACGGCGAAGTATTTACAATCACAAGGCTAATATTCACGGGGCCGTGAGCACTTCAGCACAGCAATATCGCGTAGGTTGAAATATTGTCACGAGCAGCTTCAGAAAGCAATAAAGATCGCCATTAATCTAGCAGCGGATGCGTGGCTCGCGTCCACCCGACGGGCCCTGTAATGACATTATATTTATATTACTAGTGGACGCCCGCAGCTTCGCTCGCGTAGAATTAGCGACGTCTGCCCGCGTTCGGGTTGCCCACTTGACTTCAAAAACGGCAAAGTTTCATACTAAATTTGCACCCCCGTTTTACCCCCTTAGGTGATGAGTTTTCAAAAATCCTCTCTTAGTGCTCCCCTACGTTATAAAAGGAACCCCTGTGCAAAATTTCAAGTTTCTAACCCTTATAGTTTAGGCCCTGCGTTGATATGTCAGTCTGTCAGTCAGTCAGTCACCTTCTCCTTTTATATATGTAGGATTTATTATCTGTGTAAGTGTAAGTAATTTAAGTATATTATCTATGGTGAGAGGGGTGAGGGAAGAGGGGAAAAAAGATGGAGATAGATCTAAAACGGTGTAAAGGTGTATATAGGTGTTAAAATAAAATAAAGGCGTTTATAATATCAAAAGTCGTATATTTCTGCATAAAACCGTCCCGAACCCACAATTCTACAACTTTGGGGGCTCGTCCGGGATCGGGAACAAGATTTGTGCAGAAAGTGTGTGCGCGGAAACGTGGGTGACAAGGCGTGGTTACCGCACAGTTACCGCTACCGGCCGGCAACCGGCAACAACGAAGTCGATTTCAAATATTTTAAGAAGAAGAAGAAGAAGAACAATCAAGATGCAAGACGACAAGAACGCGAGTGACACCCGCATGGGTCCCGTCACCGCATTCGACGGAATAACGAAGTTCAGCGGGGATGACAAGACATATTCGTCTACGAAGTGGGCGCAGGATATTGAAGACAATGCCGAAATATTTAGCTGGACGCCGCAACAAAAGCTGATTGTGGCGAGGCGATCTCTCATTGGCACGGCGGAACTGTGGCTCAAATCTGAGAGAGCTCACAAGACTTACGACGAACTGAAGGCGGCGCTGCAGAAGGAATTTCCTGATGGTGCGAATAGCAAGGAGATGCACGAACTCATGAGTACACGTAAGAAAAGGCGAGACGAAACATATTATCAATATATGTTAGTAATGAAGGAGCTGGGAAGACGAGCAAAATTTCCGGATTACGTTGCTATCCAGTATATAATAGACGGTATCATGGATGTAGAAACGAACAAGTCCATCCTTTATGGTGCAACAACCTACATAAGCTTCAAGGAAAAATTATTGTTGTATGAAACCATGAAAAATATAGTGACAAAAGGTGGTGCGACGAATGGTGGTGTGACAAGAAAAATGGAAGGCGGAAGGAGATGCTACAGGTGTGGAGAGAAGGATCATCTATCATCAAATTGCAAAAAGGGAGTAAAATGTTTTAAATGTGATGAATTCGGCCATATTGCGCCGCAGTGCAAAGTCAGGTCTGCCAACAACAACAACAACCGACGCCACGAGAAGGCTCCCGCCGTAAATTCAAGTGCAACAGTTGGCACTATTGACGTGGAGAACAATCATTCTCTATGCGCGAATGTCAATGTCAATCCACAGAGTACTTTTGTCAATCCGATTAGCATGAAACGAGGAAAGTCGCTGAAAGTAATCGAAATTGGTGGAAATAAGGTGGAAACTTTAATTGATACCGGCAGTGATTTAAATTTAATTGCGTCCGATGTGTTTTTTAATATCCGCACGACGAATTATGAGTCGGAAAAGTTGTTATTGACTGGTATTGGTTTTGCGAAAGTGTTTACGTTAGGAAAGTTTAACACGAATGTAACTGTTGATGGAAACTGCTTAAGTAATGTTTTGTTTTATGTTATTCCACAAGATACAATGCCTTATAAAGTTGTTTTAGGTCAACCATTTTTACTGAGTACAACTGTAATTTTTGATAATGGGATTGTTAGGGTTATGCCTAGGGATTGTGAACTGTTAACATGCTTGCTTACAGATGAACCACAAAAGACGAATCAGCTGAGTCATATCCCATATGAGAATATACACAACAAGGTCTGTGAACTGGTGAACAACTACAAGCCATTACAGGTAAGGGAGGCGCCTATTACTATGAAAATTGTACTTACAGATGAGATTCCAGTCGCTCAACGGCCAAGACGTTTGTCCATGGTTGAGCAAAGCATAGTGGACCAGCAGATTGATAAATGGTTGCAGGATGGAATCATTAGGCCTAGTTTTTCAGAGTATACAAGTCCACTGGTGTTGGTGAAAAAGAAAGATGGGTCAACACGCATATGTGTTGATTACAGAAAGTTAAATGCTAAGATGATTAGGGATGAATTTCCTTTGCCAATTATTGATGATCATATAGACAAGTTGTCAGGTGCTACAATTTATAGTAAATTGGACCTTAAAGATGCCTTCTTCCATTTGAAAATTGCAGAAAGCTCAATAAAGTACACTTCTTTCGTAACGATTAATTCTCAATTTGAATTTACCCGTGCTCCATTCGGTTTGTGTATTTGTCCGAGCTATTTCACTCGTTTTATAACATTTATTTTCAGAGAACAGATTTCAGCTAGCTACTTATTAATTTTCATTGATGACATAATGATATCAGCTAACAATTATGAAGATGCACTTGAACGACTCTCCATAGTATTGAAGGTGGCAGCCGATTACGGATTGCATATAAATTGGGGCAAGAGTGAATTGCTTACAACTAAAGTAGAGTACCTTGGTCATTTGATAGAAAATGGATCTGTGCGACCAACAAACGATAAAATCGAAGCAGTGATGAATTTTCAGGAACCAAAGAATATTAAACATTTACAAAGGTTTTTAGGGTTAACATCTTACTTTAGAAAATTTATTGAAGGTTATTCTTTGATTGCCAGACCACTTACCGATTTACTAAAAAAGACTTCTGTTTTCTATTTTGGCCAGGAGCAGCGGCATGCTTATGAGGAATTAAAGGATATACTAACACGGAGTCCGGTGCTTAAAATTTACAATCCAGCTTTAAAGACTGAGCTTCACACTGATGCTTCGCAGCAGGCCTATGCAGCAGTACTGATGCAGCAAGACCCCAATGACGGATGCTTACACCCGGTGTATTATATGAGTAAGAAAACAAGCGATGCAGAGAAGAAGTACAGTAGCTACGAGTTAGAGGCTCTTGCAGTAATAGAAGGAGTAAAGAAATTTAGAAAATACCTTTACAGTATCCCTTTTAAAATAGTGACTGACTGCTCAGCTTTTGAAATGACATTGCGGAAGAAAGATTTAACCACACGAGTGGCTAGGTGGGTTCTTCTATTACAAGAATATAATTACACAGTGGAGCACAGAAGCGGCACTAGGATGAGGCATGTAGATGCGCTTAGTCGCGGCCCTTTTGTAAGCATTGTTACCAGAGGCATCCACGAGCAAGTAAGAAGAGCTCAAGGATTTGATGAAGGGATAAAGGCTATTTTAGATGTGTTAAAAGAGAAACCATATTTGGACTACTATGAACAAAATGGATTACTCTATAAAGGAGATGAAGGAAAATTAGTTATACCAAGGGAGATGGAAAAGGAAATTTTAAGGAAAATACATAATAATGGACATTTTGGAAAAAGGAAAATGATGGAATTGGTTTCTAAAGACTACTATATAAAAGACATGTCAAATAAAGTAGAAGAGGTGATTGTCAGCTGTATACCATGTTTATTGTCTCTGAGAAAAGAAGGGAAACAGGAAGGATTTTTGTATAGTATTGAGAAGGACAGTATTCCCCTGAGTACTTTACACTGTGATCATATTGGCCCTTTGTCAGAGACAAAGAAACAGTACAACTACATTTTGACTCTTGTCGACAGTTTCACCAAGTTTGTGTGGCTCTTTCCCACGAAGAGTACAAATTCGGTAGAGACTCTGAACAAGCTACGTATTCACCAACAAGCTTTTGGAAACCCAAGTCGAATAATCACAGATAAAGGAGCTGCATTCATGAGTAAAGATTTTTCAGATTATTGTCAGGCAGAAAATATACAACATATTACTATAACTACTGGTGTGCCCAGAGGCAACGGACAGGTTGAAAGGATTCATCGTATTTTAATTTCAGTTTTAACTAAGTTGTGCCTGGAAGATGAGAAACAATGGTATCGGCATGTGAGCCAGGTTCAAAGGTCAATTAATAGTACATTTCAGCGTAGCATTGGTACAACTCCTTTTGAATTACTAACTGGGGTTAAAATGAAATTAAAAGAAAATGTTGAATTGTTGAACATGTTACAGGATGAAGCAAAAGAAGGATTTCTACAAGAACGTGAATTACTAAGACAGAAGGCTAAAATTCAAATTTTAAAGGTGCAAGAAGAGAACAAGAAAACATATAACAAAAGGAGAAAGGAGAGTAAGAAATACAAAATTGGAGATTATGTGGCTATCAGAAGAACTCAGTTTGGGAAAAGTCTTAAAATAAAAGCAAAGTATTTGGGACCATACAAAGTGGTTAGGATTCTGGGGAAAGACCGCTATGAAGTGGAAAAGGCAGATAGTGGGTCAGAGGGCCCAGGGAAGACTAGCACAGCAGCAGACTATATGAAAAGCTGGCCCCTGGTAAGCTTTTGAAAAATTTCATTATTACTCATGTACCCAGTACTCAATTTACATTGTTTTGTTTTTGTTTTTATTGTAACTTACAGTATATGAAATAAGGCATTGAATCTTATATGTTTTAGCTATAACCATAATAAAATTGCTTATGTAATTGGTAATTCTTAAAGGTCAGTTTTCTAAGAGATATGTGTGTAGAATTTTATTTAGTCATTTAATGTAATGTGTTAAGGTAATATCTAAGATTTCATATCTTATATCAAAGTGTTCTATATAAGTAGTAAATGTTATAAAGTAAAAGTTCTCATATAAAATGTAATTTAGTTTGGATTTGTTGTTTGATAGTATTTAACTGTTTAATTTAAAAGTAGCTAAGTCTGTGGCCAGACTGCCCAGGATGACCGAGCTGTAGGATTTATTATCTGTGTAAGTGTAAGTAATTTAAGTATATTATCTATGGTGAGAGGGGTGAGGGAAGAGGGGAAAAAAGATGGAGATAGATCTAAAACGGTGTAAAGGTGTATATAGGTGTTAAAATAAAATAAAGGCGTTTATAATATCAAAAGTCGTATATTTCTGCATAAAACCGTCCCGAACCCACAATTCTACATATATATAGATATGGATTGGTCTACTTGGGCGAAACTGGTAAATATACCTTTCCAACTACGGCCCTGTTATACCCACTAACAAACTGACCAACTAATGTTCTAATTAACTCTCTCAGCTAACCGGACTAACCATCCCAGTTATTTGAGTCTTGTTCAAATTCAGTCACAGTTGTCATGGGCGGCAGCTGATGGGTGGTGCTGCAAGCTCGTTTGCTATCTTATATCCATTAAAAAAAGAGTATGAACATTTATAACTCCGTGGCAAGGCGGTGAGCCTAGCTGGTGCAGATTTTTATATCGCAGTTAAAGTGAAACTTAAAACTGTGACTCTTAAAAAAACGTAAACCAAGGCGCAATGGTCAAAACGCTTAAACGCACAGAAGACATCACAAGATCCACTACCCGACTACAAATATTTTTAAAAATCCGGCCGGTATTTGAACCCAAAACCCGTGGTTCGGCAGCCAAGGTATCGCGCCACAGAGTCGTAAAATAAATTTGTCAATCAAATAAATAGAAAACAGGGACCCTGTATGAGTTAGTTTTGAGACTAATATTAGTTATCTTGATGTACCTAAGAAACCCTTAGAAAATCAATTTGAAATTTGAAATCGAACGACGAGAGTTCATGACGTCACAAAGCATATGTATACTCGTAGCATGAAACGGTTGCCCCGGGCAACGATTATTCATATCGCTGTCGTACGCTCGATCTGGACATTCCAGCCTATTCTGACATCTATGTGCAGGCCTTCATATAACCTGCGCTTCCGGGCATAACTGTTACTGAAGTAGGTAGGTAAGTTTTCGAGACGAGTGGCATTTGTACTGAGTTTGTGGTAACTGTCAAGTCGCAATTGCTCTGACCACGTAATTCTCGTAAAATGTTTAAAGTGTTTACTTCACGTATTAATATTATTTAAAAAAAAATTATACCGTTAAAAAATATATTTTTTTAAAAAAGCTTTTTAAAACTTTTTTTTATTTTCATGCATTGTCATCGGAACCAAATATGTGTGCCAAATTTCAGCTCGATAGCTTCAGTGGAAGTGGGTGAAATATTGATTGCAAGATTCCAGGACATACTTACATAATTACATACATTAATAATGGATACATACGAGTGAAGTTAAATAAAAGCTTTTAAATTACAGTATAGTTTGATATCGTGCAACAATTTTAATAGAACAGAAAAGTATAAGAATATTCTTCTTCTTATTATAATCTCTAAAGGTTCTTATTAGGCTCTACCACCTAAAAGCTCTACTTGCCTACGTACCAATCTAGGCCCATTACAGGCAGCGGTAATACGCCTGTACGTAAGAAAGTCGTGACGCCACACACGGACCCAAATTGATTGGCTATGAAATTATTCAGAACGCACCCAATAAGGCACATCTAGCCGGTTCCGAGCGCTATCCTCTAAACGTCTTCATTTAAGCACGCTTCCGACGCCCCGGGGTATAACTGTTCAGTTGATAAATAAACGTTCACTCTGCTATAACTTCACACGAGCAGTCTCAGCTCTTGTGGCAAGCCAAACACACAAGAAATCACACGTATATTACGTTATATTTATTTGTTAGCATTATTTATATGAAGCGACCGTTCAATGAGATCGACAGAGTTAAGCAGCGACTGGCAAGGTCGGTTTCTGGATTGGTGACCGCTAGTGGCAAAATTTCATGGGCGCTACCGTGCTTCGGAAGTCGTTGGTCCCGGTTGTTTTCAATGGTGAAAACAATGGTTAAGCCTTGTCGAAGAGCTTCGGGTGGCTTGAGAACATTTTAAACTGGGTTGGTCACTAACCAATTAGAAATTGAACGAGACATTTGAGGATGTCAAAATTCAGAAAACTTTGCACTCAGGAATAGCAACTCATCTGTGAGTAGGTACTAAAGTGTTTCATTTTGATCCTGATAATACTTAGATATTTATAACATTTTGTATTTATTCACAGTTATAAATCGAGTAAACTCAACAAACGACAAGATGCTATAAAATATATACTATCAAGAATTTATCATCGTTAACATAAAGCAATATGATGGTTTACGTGCTCATCTCATTGGGCCTTTTTTGGTTGTATTTGTCTCGCAATAAACGACAAAGAATTTCGTTAGTTAATGAATCATGCATGTGGTTCTAAAACCTATGCAAATATTTGTAAAACTCGAGAACAGGTTTGGGAAGCAAGGATTAAAATGACCCAAGCCTTCGAATCGATTCTCAATCAATTTTGCCTTATTCGTTCACAGCTCGAGCCCACTAGTGTACCTACATTGTTTTTCGGTTGGCCATATTTGGTTGGATTAGTGTTGGTTTCCCGTTTATGGTTTGCAATTTTTTTTCATTTATAGTATTTTATTGTGATTAAATTGAGTATATTATTATATTTAAAATATTTATTATTAAATATACCAATTCATTTTTAAATATACCAAAAATTGCGCTTTGCTTTGCTCTGTTGTTATTAACAAAAAGTGGAATGTCTCGAATATTTTGGTAATATTTCGTTCTAGTTAGGTACCATCCATCGTCGATTAATTCAAAATTTGAACACAATTGGGGTTCGACCCCAAATTGAATTATTAGAGATCCGAATCCATCCTTACTAAGTTTAAAAAAAAACCTAGTTGAAGGGCGGCCTAGCCTAATTAAGATAACAATAATGATTGTAATACTCATATAAATAAAACATCACAAGTAACAACAACATTTACAATCTTCCTTATAGGATAACAAATATTTAGCGGTAGACATATCTTACTATTCACATACTTTAAACATATTATTATAAACTATGAAAATACATTAAAATTCAACGTTTATACTCAACTGAATCATGACAATTTTAACCGAGCTTATTGATACTCTCAAATTTTGGGAAATACAGGGTTCACGATGAACTGGTATTATGCATACAAAGATCGTAATCAGTAAAATCAGTAAATTTTTAATTGAAACACGATAGTCATACTCGAAAATAAAATGTTAAGAATACTTAATATCTTATCTTGAAGTTTGTTTATGGTAATGTTTTGCTTAAACATGACGTTTTTAATTGGATGAGAATATTGTTTTTTGGAAGGCCCATAATTTGAATCTCTATCATGTAGTAATTTTTAAATTAGGCATAGCTTTAAAACGGACAGTTGGTAATACGTTTACCCGATTTGATAGGAGTAAACATAAGCTAAGGTACACCACACTAAGGTAGCTAAGGTACCACACTCCACAACCTTTTCTTTGTCCCACTGTTGGGCACGGGTCTCCTCGCAGAATGGGAGGGATTAGGTCTTAGTCCACCTCGCTGGCCAAGTGCGGATTGGCAGCCTTCGAGAACATTATGAAGAACTCTCAGGCATGCAGGTTTCATCACGATGTGTCCTTTACCGTTACAGCAAGTGACATTTAATTTGTTAAGTCGCACGTAACTTAGAAAAGTCATTGGTGCGTGCCGCTTGGGTTTGAAACCGGACTGCTCGAGTGAGAGGCGAGTTCGATAGCCACTGGGCTAAGCTACAATCAATATCAGTTATTTATCCGCCCACTGTTGGGGTATTTTCACTATTGAGATTGCGTACCTATTCTTGTCGCCTGATTGTCAGATGTATTTAGTTCTGACATAGCTTAAACACAACTCGAGTGTAATGACCTAGTTCATGATTTTAACCAGGACCGACAGCTATAGGTTTCCCATTTCACAATTCTCCAGAAACGTCCATTGCGAAGAAAGCGCACATTAGGCGCACAAACTAGAAAAAATAGGGTGTAGGTACAGCAATGATATTATAGAGGATAAAATATTATTAAAATATCATTGGTGTACATTCAAAGGTATACCAGGGCTTAAGTTGATACGTAGGCATAAGTTTTCATTTCTCTAAGCTCGATATTTTGAGCGAAAACTACTTATTTAATTTTTTGTAACTACATAATAAGTAGTTTACTAGTACCTACCTACTAAAGGTTTGTAAAAACGTAGGCAAACCTTACGAAAGTAAAAACTGTGAGATAACATAATAATATTATGTATTAGCAGCGATAAAATTGAGCTTAGGTACTCGTAGATCAAATGCCTTACAATTACTGGTATGTTGTCAATAGACGCGCGAGCACGAGAGATTCTGCAAATGTTAGATCAATTTTATTAAAGATGTCGAGGGGAGCCCCGAGTTTTAAAACTGACATTGGGATCTTAAGCTTGAAGGTTACAGTACCATTTATCAATTTAACTTTGTCCACTTCAAATTGTGGTTCGTTATGGAATAGATTGGGCTGTTAATTGATTTATTACTTTAACCACAATTGATTTGAACTAATAAATCAATTACAATAATAAGTTTTCAGTCGCCGCTGTAAATATAATTTATATCTGGGAATAAGTTATAAATTGATTGAAGTACCTATAACTTTTGTTTTTGGACCGAATTTTGAAAATATTTAATCCTTGGCATATTTGTTTTTTTAAATCATTGGGTTAAAGTAGGCAATGCATGCGAGGGCATAAGGAATTGCTGTTAGTTATTGATTTATATATGATATACCTAAGCTGATATAGCTGCATGATTTAACCTCTTTTATCTGTTCTGTGATTTATCCGCTGCCACCCATGACAAAAGTTACAGATTTAGATATAGACATATGCATAAACAAAAATTTATTTATTTATTTACAAGAATAATTATAAAGGTACTGGTAAAGTTAGTTCAAATTAGTAAAAGTTCGTGATAGAAACATTAAATGGCTAGTTAGTAGTATGATAACTATAGACGCACGGGCTTTTAGTAACTTATAAAAGATTAGTTTAGTTTAGTTAGTAAGTTTTATTTAGTAGTAATAGTTGCTCTTTCTCACTTATTGTATTTATAGTATTGTCTTAGCTAAAAATAGCAATAGATATTCCAACATTTTCTACCAAGTTTCAGGCCACAACCAGTATATTTCTCGGGACACGTCGTAAGATACACTCAGTGTTAGACAGAAGTACTACCTGTGCTGTAATACCGTGCAATGCCGTACATTGCCGTACATTCACTTGTCGGCTAACGGTGGATAAGTTGTGCGAGCTTGTGAGCAAGAGCAGTCGCTATGCAAAGTGAATCGATAGGTGATATTAAAGTAAGATTCTATGTCTGCAAGCAAAAGTTGAAAGTTTTTATTTTAACTAAAACATAATATGACATTACTTCACGCTTGTATTTCTCAAAAGGGGGTTATTTGGTCTCAAAGGGGGGTTGTTTGGGGGAATTATTTTCACTAGTCCCATGTGGCTTATTACCACACACCGACTAGGAATTTCAAGATACAAAAATCCAATAGATAATATTTTTCCGGACCCCTGCAAAAGCACTAGACCAATACAAAAAGTGCAGTACGCAATAATATGACATTCAAAACTCATACAAGCACTCTCGACTTAAGAGAAGCGCTGAGGTGTAACTGGAAAAGAGCGAAGTGAACGATTTGGGAATACTGAACAACATTTATCTGGCAACAAGCCGCGTTGCCCCACTCATAGCTCTAATCTAATTCGCTTGCACGGAAACTGCTCGAGAGCAACATTACTATTCCCTTTGGGGCAAAGGCCTGCGATGGTGTTTTTTGATTTCCAGGTCGGCCGATACACGGCGTACGCTCGTGTTTGGTGAGAACGCCACGATTTATTCGTTTCTAGGCTACACGCGCGAATACCCCGCAGTTGCTGGGCAAATTGTGCATCGATAAATTCTTGGCATATTCGAGAATAGTTTAAATTCCAGATGGGTACCAATTTGAATCAAACCTGTAATAGTGATCATTTGGTTGAAAACACCAAAAACAAACAATTCATTTACATAAATAACTAGAAGTGATTCTGTAGTCAATTCACTAGCATATTCAAATTTAGTTTGCATGATTTGACCCAAATAAGTAATATTGGAAATAAAAGAAATGGTTATTGTTATTATATATTTTTTTATTATTTTAAGTTGAACTTAATAATAATAATTTACTCAATACACCCAAATGAATTAACAATTCGTTGATACCTAATCAAAATTTAAGAGTGGCTATGAGATAACGATTATTTCATAAAAAGCAATCAGAGCCAATTTAATTCATGGAAACAATGCACACCTTTATAATATGTTAGGTAGGTACCTACATGCATTTTTTGTTAGCCGGTTCCTTTACGTTGATCTTTATTAAGACATTAAAAGTAAACTGAGTAAAATTTTTATCGCTAATCTGCTCCATTGAACTGGAAATAATTTATTTAATTGCCCACGCGAGAATCAAACCCATTACAAGTGGATGGCGTTAATAATTCGAGCCGTGAGAGATTTAATTAATATCGTTAAGTTGAAACCGATACCGGTTTATTACCGGTGGTTTTAGATAAAAAGGGGCGTAGTGAAATTGTTATTAGAAGAATTCGGACACATCAAACGTACAAAACGAACTGCATTACAAATAGCATCAATGAAAGAAGTCATGTGATTGATGATGGAAACAAAGGATTGACTGAATTTGATGATCCTGAAACGGTGGTTTATACGACGATGGTCGTATAGGCACACAAAATCAAACCAAAGGGTGAAATAAAAATGGACCATAACAGTGCTATAAAAAGTAATCCATTACCGTGAAGATAAAAAGGAATCGAATTAAAGGCATCGGATAACGTAAACTAGCAATGTAAACAGAAGTGAAGCAAGGAAGTTCCTATTAACACGTCCTCATTAGTGTAGGTTTTAATGAAAGGGGCACTCGATAAATTTTTACCGAACGCTCTATGACTGAATAGAACTGCATGAAGGGGTATTTCTATACTAAATTGTTTTACGCCTTCAAAGAAATGTACGGTGCTAGGTGATTTTTACATTTTACTATCAACAATGGGTGGCACCGTAGCGCACAATGCTTGAAGTGTCTCTCGGTTTTCTATTTGCTTTATTGCCGCTTCGAGTGTTGTTTGATATTGTTGAATTTGTATTGCTTGTTTTAACAATTCTGTCCCTTCTATTGTTGTTTTATTATGATTTATGTCAAGTTAATTTAGACGTTGCCTGGAGAGTTCTTGATACTTTTTACCAGATTGGTAAATTGACGTGAGAAATCTTTTAGTTTTTATTCAGTTCTTATGTGATGATTGTTTTGATAAATGCAATTTTATTTAGTTTATTGATGTTGTGTCTATTAATCTAACAATGACTTAATAAGCGTTTTTGGCATGGCACTATTATTACTTATATCGTCGTTAAATGGAGCAAATATTTTATGGTTATAGACCACACAATGTCCTCCTTTTGATATCAATGTTAATAAATTATTATTATTGCATCTATATACCCACTACACAATTTCTAGAGAAGTACGAGTAGGTACTACTACTTATATGGTTGTGGTCATTTCCTCGTGCATACCTTATATTTGAACAATATAATAAGAATTCATTTAGAATTCAGAATTCATTTATAATTCTTATTCTTATAGAATTAATAAGAATTATTTTTAGTTTTAATCGTATTTCGAAAATTAAGTTTATGGTTATCTACCATTTTATGATTCTTATCTGAAGTCTGCCTAAAAACTTTATAACTTTACTTGAGAGTTACTTTAGCATACATTATTATCATACTTACCCCACAGATCAGGAGTAGCTATCACCTCGAGTTTTCCTCCATCTTATTACGGAGACGGACGAGTAATTTTCTAACTTTTTACCGAGTTTCAAACGACGTTACTTAAAAGTTTCTTTATTTATAATGAATCTGTATTGAGAGATTGCGTTGATGCCATTTTTTCAGTGATTTAGGTTACTAACATTTTGATATTTTTATACCACAAACAATCTTTCCTGGACTTGTTTGAATAACCTAGGAGAATAACCAAGGCAAACTACAGTGTATTATGTAAAGAATATCCTATAATCAATTAATTTAGAAAAAAGAATAGCGTACGATTTATACGAGAAAAAAATATGGCAGAAACAGTACTTTTTAAACAAAAACAGATTGTTGAGGTTAAGTTAAGATTGCCTGCCATGTACCTATACAAATCCAGAAGTAGAGAATCTTTCGAGGATTCTGGACAAGTGGATAAAATATACTCCACCTGAGGTCTATACGTAACTTTTGTCGATTTCATATGTACATATATACCTAAGTCCGTACCTACCAGTACGTGACACAAGCTGGTTTTCCAACAAATTGTGTAATCTCATCACTCCCATCAAATTTTGTTAGTCCAGATATTTCACGACCCCCACTAAAAGATTCAGTGAGGAAAATATTTAATATAAGAAGATTGACATCGTCGGAAAACTTGTAACGCCGACTGTGGTGACGAGATGGTAGAAGTTTTTTAATAAAATTCGTAGGTAGGACCGAACACAAGGCGCTTCTTCAATGACATGATTTTGCTGATAATCTGTCCTTGAGCTATTGGTGTGGTGCCAAGATTCGTTGATACGTGGTAGTCTTTCCTTCACAATAAAGTGTGAGACGCCAAGCATTTCATTATTGCGTTAATGATGACTCATCTCCCTCTATATAAAACAGTGTAACCGACGGCCTTAGCCGGAACACTGCTTCGTTAAAAACAATTATAATATGTATTTAACTATTTTTTTTTTTAAACTTACCACAAACCCCACTCGTCTCATGTTTATTAAGTTGCATAATCAATATCTGACTATTGTATAAAATATATTGACTATTGTATAAAAGATAGATGGAATCCTTTACTGCCCCTTCAACTACGTCATTTAAACTTTTTCGACCGTCCAGTATATCACTCATTTACGACCATAATTACCTCCGGCCACGTCAATACTGCTCTTGAACGTTGTTTATTACGGTCATAATTTAATCCGGATAGAAATATTATACCGAAGCAGACCCGAATAGACATATCCAACCGTAAACCGTGCTTTACGACAAATTTGTTCAATATACGTTTCGTAAATCATGCTGGTTGGTTTTTTAAGAACGGAAGTTTTAACTACGTCCAATGAGGGAAATAAATAAAGTAAAGAACAGAAAGCAAATACCGGAGGTACAATGTGTTTTGTTCTTAGTACCTACTGTTTGTCAATAAAGATCGGCTACTTTTGATGCGGTTATTTTATAAAATCTGCAACCCATAGAGGTCTCACAGCTGGGCACGGGTCTCCCCCACAGACAAATCTGCGGGAGGTCTAGAGCATACTCCACCATGCTGCTCCAATGCGGATTGGTGGAGGGGTTAGTGGCCAACCCAGTGTCGAATGTACTCAAGCCACCCGAAGGTCTTCGACAAGGCTTCACTTGTCGAAGACTTGTTTTCACTTTGAAGACAACCCCACTCGGGAATCGAACCCTCTAGCTTAGAAGTCGCGCTTGCGACCACGAGAACAACGAGGCAGAATATTCTAATTATCTAACTCTATATAATAATTGGACTAACCATCCAAGTCCTAATTATTTAATCATATAATTAGTACCTACCATTGAAGAGTCTAATACCTAATATCATAAAAATTGCAAGGCGCAGGAGTTAACTAAAACATTCTAGCCAAACATTATCAGTCTGGTGAATCTAAAATTCCTTTATTGCCACCATTTTAGATCAAAGCATTATAAATAGATTCAGTTTACCCCATACAGCGGATCGGGTAAACATTCAGTAATTGTAGCATTGTAAACAAAGCATGGCTTTGAAATATGAATATGGGGAATGTGAACTATTTACACGGAGGGGAGGGAGGGGCACGAGTCTTCCCCACAGCCACAGTTGAGGGGTTCCAGAGAATATTCCACCACGCTGCTCCAGTATTGGTGGAGTATTCCACCAGAAACTCACTGACAAGGCTTAATGATTATCTTAATTTTTTTCTAAGCAACCAGGACCGAAGGCTGTACGTACCATCCGAATTTTCAATCCATCATATTTTGCCAATCGCGGTCACTGACACCATGTAACTACCGATCGCGCTTGGTACTTAATATTCCTCGCGGCACAATAGTTTAGCTCTGAATAAAATCCGGAAGAGGATAGTTCAGTGGTGGACATAATACGGCTGGCGAACCAATCAGTGATTACTACTGACAATCCGCTCAGACTCCCCGCGCCAGACGATACCTTAATTTGACTTCGGCGCATTCGGTTTCGGTTTAAAGAATATTTATTTCTCATAAGACATACATACAATAAAAAATGAGAAACTTAAATTAAGTAGGTAGTACAGATAGTTCGGCTAAAAATGTACAGTGCAAGGTAGCTTTCAATTCATTTATTCAATTCAAGCTAGACTTTGATGCCGGTCCGTATACAAAGTTACTATTCTTAAAACACTTATACAATATACATTTGAAATAACATGGTAGATCTCTATGAATTTCTGGAACTCTAATACTAATAATTCTACGAAAAATGTATCAAAGGTTACTAAAATTTCAGAGCGAGTCATGCAACTGAAATCTATCTATATATATAAAAGGAGAAGGTGACTGACTGACTGACTGACTGACTGACTGACTGACTGACTGACTGACTGACTGACTGACATATCAACACAGAGCCTAAACTATAAGGGTTAGAAACTTGAAATTTTGCACAGGGGTTCCTTTTATAACGTAGGGGAGCACTAAGAAAGGATTTTTGAAAATTCATCCCCTAAGGGGGTAAAACGGGGGTGCAAAGTTAGTATGAAAATTTTGCCGTTTTTGAAGTCATGTGGGCAACCCGAACGCGGGCAGACGTCGTTAATGGGTCTAAATCTACGCGAGCGAAGCTGCGGGCGTCCACTAGTTATAATATGTAACTACAATCAGATCGCACCAAGCAAAATTATACTGTAAAAAATTTTTTTTTTTAAAAGCTTTTATAACTTTTTATTTTATTTTCATGCATTGTCATCGGAACCTAATGTGTATATATAGATAGCTTCAGTGGAAGTGGGTGAAATATTGATTGCAAGATTCCCAGACATACATACGAGTGAAGTTAAATAAAAGCTTTTAAAATGTGGAAGACGAGAAATGTTGCGACCACAAGTATCTGGAATCTTGTGGGTTTATTATTTTTATTCGAGACACGGTTACAACATTGATTGGGACTGGGACTGGTCGCACGCGTGTTACACTTTTTATAGGTATTAGTTAGTAAACGAGCAGGAAGCACCACCCATCCGCTGTCGCCCATAACAACCGTGACAATCTTGAAACAAAAGTCAAACGTGGACTGGGATTTGGGTATTCCTGTTAGTATATAGATTTTATTGGGACATTTAGTTGATGGGTTAGATAGTCCCTAATACGTTAGTTAGTATGTGTTACTAATAATCCTGATGCTAACCCTGAGAACTAAGATAGTCGCCTATTATTAAATGACTGGCCAGCACACTTTTCTTTAAAAAAAGTACACAATTGCTTTAAAAAAAGTAATACAAAACTACAGAACACACATAAGTACAACATAAAAATAGGTGGAACTTTAGCTAACTGGATTGTTTGTTTTTTTTTTTTTCATCATATTAAATGCAGGGTTGGCCACTAACCCCACACCAAATCGCATTTTAGCAACGTGGTGGAGAATGTTCGACAAGTTGTAGATTAGCCTTAATCGTTTTTGTGAGACCTTTCTTCTACTGCTGCTGCAACCCATTGACGTCCCACTGCTGGGCACGGGTCTCCCCCACAGACAAATCTGTGGGAGGTCCAGATCATAGACACCACCACGTTTTCTCTACCTACATAAAAATTCAAATCACTAAAATTCATAACCTTAAGTAACCTTTGCTTGCATTTAGCGGATGTGCTGTATCAGCACGGTCTAGAGGTGGTAATGACCCTTATCTATCAACATGGTCTAGAGGTGGTAATGACCCTTATCTATTGAACAAAGAATCCGAAGATCCAGTTTATTGACTTATTAATTAGACACATCCAGCGCACGGATTCTAAGCCACGTTCAGGGACTTTAATTAGAATTCGATTACTGATTATTTATCTAATTTATATTCGTATCGGAAGATACAGAGAAGGGATACGATAAATTAAATTTATTCGGTATTTGAATAATGAATAAATTATTCTGCTGTGGCTTGCAAGCGCCCCGGGTTTGATGCCCAGGTCGAACTAAGTATTATTGGGCTTTTTGTTTTTGAGATTTTCAATTTGGCACAATACTAATACTAAGAATTCTGATGAATCTTCTTTAATTCTACAGAAATCAAATGAAAAGTACACACAATTTTACAACCGGTAGTTAATACACCATACACTAACTTTAGAGCAGAGATTGCAACAAACTAAAGAAACATAATACAGATACAAAATACTACTTAATGTGAAATTAATACTCAATATTATAACTTAATGGTAGCTCAGAGGTATGAATTGGGCCCAGTATGGCAATACTCACCACTAGACTTAGATATTATCTGGTGAAATGTGACTGAAACTATACTAATATTATAAAGAGGAAAGATTTGTTTGTAATGTTTTCACACAAAAACTACTAGACCGATTTCAAAAATTCTTTCACCATATGCTGCATCTTCACTGACTTCTGTGATATAGGCTATGTAATATTGCTAGGTGTAAACGAAACAATTGTTATGTCTAATTCCACGCGAGCGAAGCTGCGGGCGTGCACTAGTATACTTATATCTACTCGTACTCTCCGTGGCTCCGCCCGTTTCAAATCGTTTTTCGTGCATGAACTTACTACTTCATACCTCTAAACACACATTCCCATTTACACATTAGCAAGTATAAGTATTATAACGCACAACAAACAAACAAACAATTAGCTACAAGTAAATCTCATATGAAACACAGTAGTGCCCTGAACAAAAGATCAGAACTATCTCCCAGCTCCCGACTCTCTAATGAGCTGATGTCTCTAATCCCCACATCATTATCAGGACGTCCAGTATCTATTCAAATTGGTTGCCAATGTCGCATTTATCGTGGCCGACCGGGACCTACCTCCGAGTACGGTCAGGCAGATACGTCTAATTAAATAAATGCAAATTTTTTTTGTTGACACTACGAGTATCGGGAACCTTGTTAGTGATCCAGTTTATTTTTAGCCGCTGCGAGAAATTGGATAGCTATTGGTTCTAATTTGATTGGAGACTGATAAGCGGGGAATATTGTTACAGGAAATCTTATTAGGTAGGGGTGTGAGTTTTATTTTTATCTTTTACTCCTGGTATCTAACTGTATGAGTATTGAACTTATTGTTCTCAGGAATGGTATTTTACTAGTTGTCGCAGCCTGTAGTCATGGACAAACCTGTGTAATACACACGTTAAAAAAAAAAAATATCATTACGTTATATCTTTTTTTTGGTAGTTAGGTATAGGATCTATGAAAACGATTACATTGAAATATGAGATGATACTGAGATTGCACGATTTTATTGTTATTTAAATGAATTCTGAATTTAATGCACTAGCGAAACGAAGACCCAAGTTTGAACTTCACAGAGAGATAATTAAAATTCCATTTCTGATTACTGATCCTTTTCCTACTCTCTGTATGTGTCAAATACAATATTAAAGAATATCCTATTTGAGACAGACTTTATATTAATTTTATAGGTGCTTAGCAACCTACTTTATATAAATATATAGACAAATAGATAGATAGAAATAGATGCCTGCCCGTTTGCTATTTCATCTCCATAAATAACCATTATCTCAGAAATTCAATATCATTTAAAAAGTAACGTGTAAATCCCACTCGGATTTATATGGAGTTAGTTTGCTGTCGGTAAAGTCGTGCCAGATATCCCACTTAGGATAAATGTTGAGACACGTTTTGAATAACATTAAGTTACTTATTTCGAACTTGGTCAGATCGCTCTGATTACTCTAGTTCAGTGGAAATTCAAATCCGATAGAGAAATACGTGAAATGAAAATGTTGAAAATGTAAAGTTTAAATATGAGAAATGGTTTTTGAATATATTCCTTGGGATTGTTTGAATGGAATATGATAAGTAAAGAATACAATATGCGAGGATTTTGGATTTTTAACTGCTTAAAAACTTTTAGCTGCTTGTACTGCGGTAGGACATTCGACAAAATTCCATGATAGGGGTAGGTACTATTTCATATTTGGCTACTTACCTGTACTAATTCTAGTAAAGTACGAGTAGATAACCCGTGCCCATCAGTGGGACGTCTATGGGTCGCAGCGAGAATATAAAACCCGTTTCGCAATTAAAAATAAATGAAGGTTTTTTTATGGATATTATAGCAAAAGCGTCCAGCAGCTTCCATAGCCCAATGGCTCGCGTCGATTCAATGTGATCGACTGAGTTGAACAACGACGGGAGAGGTCGGTTTGTCGATGGGTGACCGCTAGTGGCAAAATTTCATAGGCGCTTAATCTTTTATACTTGACTAATAGATTCCCGCGGCTTCACTTATGTTTTAGACATAGAAGTAACAATAGTTTCGCCTACAGCAATTTATCAAGGGTTGAATTTCGAAAAATTCTATCTTCTTCCTCCTACTTAAAACAACACATGTGTAAAAAAAAAGATTTCTAGATCCATGTTTAGAAAGTGTTGATGAGTCAGTGAGTTAGTCCATCCCTTTTTATTGAAAAATAAACCAATAAAACATGTAATAAATTGTAACAACAATGCGAGAGACCTCTCGTGATGCCAAATATTTCAGCCAAAAAATGATACATTTGACATTTCCATAAATCAAACGCCTTCAAATAAAATGAGCACAATGTCCAGTAGGTATTTCTGAAAGAAAATCTCTTGAAACAAACAAAATGAGAGACTCAGCTTTGACGGCGCTAAAAAATGTTTTCGAGACATGATTTTGTGAAAAAGAAACGGCGGTCGCGAAACTCCAGAAGCTTACAACATAAAGGCGTCCTTTATTTATTTTTCATATTTCATCCTCCAAACTCTAATGATCTCCAATGAATAGAGGCCGATACCTACAGTCGGTTTTTCCACTGTTTCATGGAGAGCGAACAACTTTGAAGTAACGATATCGTCACGCCTGTATTTCCCCGAAACAGACAGAGGTGTGTTTTAGTATTTTTTGTGTAATAGGTGGTAAGCCTTTTGCCATACACCAGGCACAAATTCAAGTTGAAAAACCCAATAGTTATTGCTCGACCCGGGGATTGAACCCAGGTCTTTGGCTTAACAGACGTGCTAACGACCACTAGACCAACGAGCAGTAAGTGTGGTAATAAAACTGTGTAAATAAACAGTGTTGACAGCCCAGTGGCTAGTGAACTCGCCTCTCAATCGAGGGGCCCGGGTTCAATAAAAGCGGCACGCGTCAGAGACTTTTCTAAGTTATAATACAACTTTAGTAATGAAATAATAATATCATATGCTGTAAGCAAAGTAAAACATTAAATCTGCATGCCCGAGAGTTCTTTATAATGTTCTCGAAGGCTTGTGAAGTCTGCTAATTCGCACTTGTTCATCGTTGTGGACTATGTCGTAACTCCTTCCATATCGAGAGGAAATCCGAGCCCAGCAGTGGGACAAACAAAGAGTTTATTATAGCATAGCTAGCTGCCATAGACCAGTGCTGGGCACGGGTCTCCCCCACAGATACGGTTGTGGGAGGTCTTGAGCATACTACACCACGGTGCTCCAATGAGGATTGTTGGATTGGTAAGTGGCTAAACCGAAGGTCTTCGACAAGGTTTAACGACTGTTTCCACCATTGTAAAAAAACGGGACCGATTACTTAACGGCGGTCATCCATCCACAAAACGCGCCCGTCGTTGCTTAACTCTTTCGATCACATTGAATCGACGCGAGCTATTGGGCTATGGACGCTACAACGTGTTGTCATACTCTAGTCTTATGTTTTTTCACTATAATTTTTACTCTTAAGCTTTAGATGACGTTCAATTTGAAAGTGACGGGAGGATGATTAACGAGTGAATCTTCTCAAATATTCATAAGGTCGTAAGTTTCTTGAAAAACATTATGCGATACGATTTTCGCATAATACAGCTATTAACACTAGCCTAAATTCAAGACATCTCATTAGTCAAAATCAAGAGAATTAAGAAGCAAATTGGTAGTAAAATAAGGTTTTTAAGCTCGATGTAATAACTAAGTAAATGTATTTATAATTATTATAAAGAATCATTTATTATTTTATATTATAGCCTAAATTATACCTTGAGTCATATCGAGTATTATCAGTAGTGAAAGAATTTTTGAAATCGGTCCAGTAGTTTTTGTGTGAAAACATTACAAACAAAATGTTATTAGATTTACAGACAGGCCCGCTGGCGCAGTTAGTGACTTACGTCAGGCGTCGTGGGTTCGAATCCCACTCATTAAAACGTTTGACGAACACTTGTGTTTGTTCTGTATCTGGATGTTAATATTATCTAGGTATTTAAGTATGTGTACAATACAATTATTGCACATAAAGATTTATGTTCTGAATGTCTATTAATTATCTATAATTGTCAATTCTCTCTCTCTAAGTTATGTCAAATTTACTCTGTGTTAGCTATGCTATATTGATTCTGTGGTGATCACAGAGTACTTGTGGGGATTCTTTAATAAGAATTACTACCAATGACTAGCTATGATGGTCTTTTAATTAAAATTGTGCTATGTGCAGTTAAATAAACAGTTTCAATATAAACTTTGCTGTTTTATTAAACAGTAGTGGTGCCGAAACCCTTCGTGTGAAAGTAAATAGTGCGTTTGCGTACAAAGTACGTTGTACGTCCGAAATACCTAGTGCCGCCGTTGTCGATGCGTAATTTGTGTCTAAGTGCGTAGTGAAGATTTTTCATTCGTCTTGAGCAATGTCTAAGTCGGACGAGAAAGAAATGTGCGTAGATAGCCTAGGCCTAGCACGGCTGCGCTTAAAACGCGGGACGATTAAGGGTGCGATAACTAGGTTGGAATCATTAGCATCCCTGGCCGATGCCAGTGTCGTCATGCTGGAGACACGCAAAGAAAGACTTGTGAGTACGTTCCATAACTATGAGGAAATAAATCTCTCTATATCTGAGTTGGACTCCAGTGATGCAGAGGATGTTGCTGTTGTAGAATCTAAGTATTTTTATGTGCTGGATAAATTGAATCAATCAATAGAGCTGTCTAAGAAACCAACCAATGTTGAAAACAGTAATATTGTTAATTCTAAATTACCAAATATAGATATTTGTAACTATGATGGAAAAGATTTTACTAAGTACAGACCATTTATGGACTTATTCACAGCTGTTATTGATAACAATAGGTCCTTATCAGATGTACAAAAATTATTTTATTTGAGAAAGTATTTGTCAGATGATGCCTTGTCTGTTGTTGTAAATTTGCCATTGGTCAATGAATCATACAAAGAAGCATTGCTACTTTAAAAAAAAAGGTTTGATAATAAGACTCGGTTGATTTCCAACCACATCAACATTATTTTAGATCTCCCTTCAATGCAAAAGGGTACAGCAAGTGCGCTACGCACATTTATTTCCCAGACACAGCAACAGTTGCTTGCCCTTAAAAATTTGCAATTGCCAGTTGAGAGCTGGGATATGCTTTTAATTTCTATTTTGATTAAAAAGCTGGATTCATACACTAGCAGAGCATATCACCTTGATAGAACTGATCCTGATTCATTGCCTACCATACAGGAATTTATATTATTTTTAGAACGGCGAGCAATTGCCTTGGAGGACAGTCCACCTATGAAAGTGTCTTCATTCAATGACAGTGTTAATAAATTTAAATCAGCTTCTATGAAAGTTAGCAATTTAACAACCACAAACAAGCATTACATTTCATGTGTGTGCTGTAATAAAGATCATCAACTTTTTATGTGTCCAAAGTTTAAGTTAATACCTGTCAGTGATCGCTTGGACTTTGTAGTTTCTAATAAATTGTGTAAAATGTGTCTGAAACAGCATGACAATAATTGCAAGTATAATTTTAAATGTAAGATTTGCAAAAATAAACATAACACTTTATTACACGAGGAACAATGTTCTCAAATTTCAAATAATGAACCTGTATCCTTGCATTCGAATACTGAAAGTTTTCAGACTAAAGTCTTATTACCTACAATTAAAGTTACAATGTTGGATAGTTTTAATAATAAGATTTATGTCAAAGCATTACTTGACAGTGGCAGTCAAGCGTCTATTATTACATCTTCACTTGTTAAAAAATTAAATCTGAAACCTAATGCTCAGAATACTAACATTATTGGTGTTGGTAATCATCATAAACAAGTAACCAAGTGTGTAAAAATTAAGTTACAGTCGAATGTCCATGATGTTAAATTTAGTGTAAAGTGTCATGTAGTAGATCATATAACCACCACTTTACCACAAAATCATGTTGATATATCTTCCTTTAAAATTCCTGAAGTGCAGCTTGCTGATGTTGATTTTCACATCCCATCAGAGATATCACTTTTATTGTCAGCAGATTTTTATTTTAAAATAATATTGGATGGACATATAAAATTAGACAATAACTTAGTCATGCAGAATACATTATTTGGATATATCATAGGTGGTTCTATCATCTCACGGTCCAATGACAGTTCAATTGTGGCTAATTATATTTCATGTAATGATACGGAAATGTGCTGTCCTGAATTTGGGAAGCTTGATGAAACAATGCAGCAGTTTTGGCTTGCAGAAAAAATCCCTGAAGACACTAGTCAATCGACAAAAATAAATTCAGAATTTATCAAAGCCGAAGAAAGTTTTAATAGTACAGTCCAGTTAACTGAGAATAGGTTCTATGTTGATATGCCATTGGTTGCTCCCATGAGTGAACTGCAATTAGGGGACTCATTTTCATATGCTCTTCAGAGATTTTATTCTTTGGAAAGGAAACTGCAAGGTAACTCTGATTATTTTAAGCAATATAAAATTTTTATTGATGAATATTTGACCTTAGGTCACGCAAAGCTGGTGGATATTAACAGCTACGATGTTAATAATGGTCCAGTATATTTTCTTCCTCATCATGCTGTCATAAACGAAAGCAGCAAAACCACCAAACTAAGGGTTGTATTTGATGGCAGCATGAAGACAAAAAATAATTTTTCTCTCAATGACAAAATGCTCATTGGGCCTATAGTCCAAAACGACTTATTCAATATTTTGATATTATTCAGAACCTATAGATATACACTGTTATGTGATATCGAGAAGATGTTTCGCCAGGTTTATTTGAATCAAAATCAGATAGGTTTAATAAATATTTTATGGCGAGACCATCCAAGTAAACCCATTTGTTGCTTGCAGCTCCAGACTGTGACTTATGGTCTAAAAGCTTCCACATTTCTTAGCACTAGATGTTTGCTAGAGCTAGCTCTCAGATTTCGAGATGATTATCCCTTAGCTGCTGAAGCTATTATTAATAATACATATGTGGATGATGTCATATGTGGAACAGACAAGCTAGATGAACTTAAAAAATTAAAATTCCAGCTAGTAGAACTAATGAAACTGGGTAGCTTCAATTTACATAAATGGTGTTCCAATAATGATAATGTTTTGAAAGATATTCCTACTAACCAGAGATTTTTTGAGCAAGTACCTTTGAATAAGGATAATGTGGTAAAAACTCTAGGTCTTAAATATAATGTTCTTACAGATGAGTTGACATTTAGGGCTCCTAATGTGGATAATTGTAAAATCCATACTAAAAGATCTGTTCTCAGCTTTATTGGAAAGATTTTTGACCCATTAGGCTTGATAGGTGTAATTGTAGTGACAGCAAAAATATTTATGCAGTCCCTTTGGGCCTCTAAATTGGATTGGTCACAGCCACTGACTCCAGAACAGAATGATTTTTGGCAAAAATATTGCAGAGACTTACAGGATATGGGTACTATCTCAATAGGTAGATCCATTTTATCACTACATGTAGATCCAGCACAAATAGAGTTTGTTGAATTAGTAGGATATTCAGACGCATCAATAAAAGCCCTAGGCTGTTGTTTATATATACGCATTTTCTATAAAAATGGTGAAATTGAAGTAAATTTAATCTGTTCAAAATCTAGAGTAGCACCTTTAAATAAGTCTTTAACAATTCCTAATTTGGAATTAAATAGTGCGTTATTGTTGGCTCAGCTGGCAAAAAGAGTAAGTGAAATATTACATAAAAGATTTTCTCACAAAGTCATCCTATATTCAGATTCTCAAATAGTTTTATCATGGATTAGCACTTCAAATTTAAAAACTGTTAGATATGTCTGTAATAGAGTTAACACAATTAAGAACTTAACAAAAAATTTCAATTGGTGCTATATCAAAAGTGCAGATAATCCTGCAGATCTCCTTTCTAGAGGAATAGATCCAAAGAAATTGTGTGGTAAACAGCTTTGGTGGAAAGGGCCTGCTTGTTTGTCTGACCCACACTATCAACACAATATAGCTGAATATAAATTTAAAATTAACTCCAACGACTTAAGTCCAGTTGAACAGTTAGATGTACCCATTAAAATTTGTAATTTGCAAAAGATTACTAATGAATCCAATATTTTTGATAAATTTTCAGATCTAAATATGTTACAGAGAATTATTTCTTGGATTCTAAGATTTAAATTTAATTGTTTAAATTCTAAAAATAAAAACTTTGGTCCTTTGTTACCTGAAGAGTTGCATAATTCAATGCTCTTTATAATAAGATACACTCAGAAACAATATTTTTCTAATGAGATGAATTTACTTTTAAAAAATAAACCTGTTAAAAATAATTTGACTCATTTGCATCCATTTTTGGATCATGATAATTTGTTAAGAGTTGGAGGTCGCTTACAAGCAGCTTCAAATTTATCCTATGATAAGAAGCATCCTGTGATTTTACCAAAATCCAGTGCTATTACTCACATGATTATTAGAAACGAGCATATTAGACTATTGCACGCAGGAGCAAAGCTTGTGCTTAGTAGTTTGTCTCAGAGGTACTGGATAATAAATGGTGTGCGTGAAGTTAAAAAGGTGTTGTATAGGTGCATAAAATGCTTTCGGGTCAAGGCTGAAGCTGCCAAGCAACTGATGGGGTCTCTGCCACCTGAACGTGTGACACCTTCTCGACCGTTTCAGGTCACAGGTATTGATTTTTGTGGTCCATTTAACATGAAGGTAGCACGAATTAGGAAGCCAGTCATTACTAAAGCCTATATTGCAGTGTTTGTCTGTTTTAGTAGCAAGGCAATTCATATAGAATTAGTAAGTAATCTTACTACGGAAACATTTTTGGCATGTTTACAGAGATTCATAGCTAGAAGGGGCATGCCTACAAAGATTTTTTGTGATAATGCCAAGACTTTTAAGGGTAGTGAAAATTGTTTAAACGATTTGTACAAGTTGCACTCAAGTAAAAAGCATAAAGAGTCTGTGGAGTGCTTCTGTTCTCAAAGAATGATTTCTTTTAAGTATATACCCAGTTATTCTCCGGAGTTTGGGGGCCTCTGGGAGGCCGGGGTGAAAAGTGTAAAGTATCACTTTAAGCGAGTAGTATCTAATTTGTGTTTAACCTTTGAGGAGCTATATACAGTTGTTACCCAAATAGAAGCAATCTTGAATTCTCGTCCGTTACTCCCTCTGAGTTCAGATGTAGATAATTTTGAATATCTTACCCCTGGCCATCTACTCATAGGTGCCAGTTTGACAAGTTATCCCGAGATTGACCTCTCTGATAAAAATATAAACACCCTACGCCTTTGGAATATAGTCTCTAAATTAAAACAAGATTTCTGGAAGGCCTGGTCCCAGGATTACTTGTCACAGCTGCAGAATAGACCAAAATGGAAATTTGCAGCAAATAATATTAAAAAGGGTGACCTTGTAATTGTAAAAATAAATAATTTATCTTCTTTAAGCTGGCCAATGGGTCGAATTGTTGATACCTATCCTGGTCCAGATGGAAATGTAAGAGTGGCTGAGGTAAAAATGGGACATAATGGTAAGGTTTATAAGCGTTCATATAAAAGTTTGTGCCCTTTGCCTATGGAAAGCTAAATAAATATAATAAATAAGTTTCGATACTAATTACTTAATACCCATTTCTGCCCTGCCCAACTTATGTACAATACAATTATTGCACATAAAGATTTATGTTCTGAATGTCTATTAATTATCTATAATTGTCAATTCTCTCTCTCTAAGTTATGTCAAATTTACTCTGTGTTAGCTATGCTATATTGATTCTGTGATGATCACAGAGTACTTGTGGGGATTCTTTAATAAGAATTACTACCAATGACTAGCTATGATGGTCTTTTAATTAAAATTGTGCTATGTGCAGTTAAATAAACAGTTTCAATATAAACTTTGCTGTTTTATTAAACAGTATGTATTGAAATATCTGTGTTTGTGTGTATATCAGTCTCTGACACACATAGTACAGGCTCGCGCCTAGACAGGGGTCAGCTAGCCGTGTGTGAGAATGTCCATGATATTTATTTATTATTTATTTATATAATAAATATTTGCCCCAGCGCTCCAGTTGCCACCGAGCCACGGAATCGTCAACAAGTTAATGAAACCAAACGTAGATAATACTGAGTTTAAAGATGTGACTTATGAAGCAGCTAGCATGAATATCTCATTTCCATAACTATAGGAACCTACAATCAAAATATAGTCATGTTCTCATGACATACTCGTAGTATCAATAAGAACAAATCTATTCACTGACTAAGCTATCTTATTCGTACAGCATTAGGAATAGAAAAATGATATCGGCGTAGTAATATTCTCGCCCAGAGTCGAATGAATACGCATTTGTAGCGAGAACATCCATCAAATATGGTCAGCAGTATTACGGTGACCATCGGCGAGGGATTGGTGAAACATTCCTGATAATTTTGAATTATAAGTTGAAACTACCTTCAACTAGTTTTTTTGTTCTTTTTTTATTTATTTCATTTTGTAATATAATTAATCGGTACAATATTAATCATCATCACAACCCTTTCTTTGTCCCACTGTTGGACACGGGTCTCCTCTCAGAATGGGAGGGATTAGGCCTTAGTCTACCACGCTAAAGTGTTACCCCTAAGGGTGTAAGATAAACATAGGGGATAATACATTTACGGATTCATTACAAATTTGTGGAGCTAAAGTTAACGCGTTAAGAAGAATCTATTATAATGTCTAATTCCACGCGAGCGAAACTGCGGGCGTCCACTAGTACCCGAATACATTTTTTAATCAGATCAGCAGTTCCGGTGACAGCCATTTTACATCTTATCGGTAGATATAGAATACAAGACATTTATAGTAGTACTAGTGGACGCCTGTAGCTTCGCTCGCGTGGAATAAGACATAACAATAGTTTTGTTTACACCTAGTAATATTATATAGCCTATGTGAAGCCAGTGAAGATGCAGCATTCTAATGGTGAAAGAATTTTTTAAATCGGTCCAGTAGTTTTTGTATGAAAACATTACAAACAAATGTTTCCTCTTTATAATATTTGTATAGATATACGAGATATTTACAGTATTAGTCGCATAGGACTGCGTGAAAAATAAAAGTACAGTCGAGATAGATCCGCTGGGAATAATTTCCAAAACGATGGCGGCGTTACCCCTTTGAGCGTCAAATTGAGCTTGGTCGGCGTTTTCTACAAGTTTTTCAGAATTGCCGGAAAAAGCCATATCACTATAGCTAGATCTACAGTTATCTAGTTATATGGTAATGTTTGAAAGCTTGGCTTGTTTTGCAGCAGAATTTAAGATATCAAATATTATTTTTTACAGATATTGTATGATGTAGGTTATATTCACTATTAATCTTTAACCTAACTAATGCTTACTTACTAATTGGAAAGTGTGTTTGCCTGTCTTTTGGGACTCAACGCAATCATGGATCGTTTGTAAAATTCACAAAAACCTGGGAATCTAGTAGAGATATAACTAAACTAAAAAATTGTATATTGTGTTCGTAGTTATTAATTAATACAGTTTTATTTAATCTTGAAAAAATTCACCGATTTAAATTAAAACCCACGTCCTTCCCATTGATACTGGGAATTGATTCGAATTTCACCTGCGGTGAATTTTTTCATAGTAAAATAAGTCTGAATTTGATTTCATGACACAGTTCGTGTAAAAATATCATAGTAATTAATGTGTTTAATATTTAATTTTATTACTTATTTTTATAAAACATATCTATAAAACCTAAATAAATCAATATCATGGACATTCTCACACACGGCCACCTGACCTTACCTTAAGGAACATACAAAAAATAAATTAACCGAATTGGTCCAGCCATTCTTGAGTTATGCGCTTACCAACAATCATTTTTATTTATATAAAAGATGAACAAATAAAAATTATACTAATCTCAAGCCATTGGTACGAGCCCTTTTGGACGTTCGTCACATTGATAACATTTATAATGAGGTTTAAGGTTATTGCTATTTTATTTGCATCAAAATATTTTGGAGTAATTGATCATATTTGATGACGTAGTTTTTCCACGTCCTTCAAACAACACAATTCCATAACGGCGGATACGACGCAGTCCCACAAATAGGACGTTCTCACAATCCACCACGCTCTTGGCAACTCCACTAGCCGCCTATATTTTAAGAAATGTTCAGTTTGAAAGGCGTTTCGTATGATGAATCTACTGTGGATTGAGGCCGCTTTTTATTCGAAGCAAGATTCTATGCATTACGGAATTCCAAACAAAGGTGCTACTTAAAAGCAGTTTTGTATATTCTTTCCATAGTTTCGTATAGTTCTATGTGGGTTATTTGAATTATAAATTATGTTTCACTTTATTTCGTTGCAGGTTTTGTTTACATTTGTACTAATTAATACTTACTTTAATGTTATTTTAAATTATTCTACTGTATTTCCAAGCCGATCTTACCTACGATATTCTCTATCTTTAAGTTAAAAGTCGTCAATAAATGTATCAATCGAAAAATGTTAGCATGATACATTCATATACATATACATACTAATATTATAAATGTGAAAGTGTGTTTGTTTATTTGTTTGTTTGTCTGGCTTTCACGTCGCAACGAAGCTATTAAATGGTATGGTTTTTGTGTGTGGTGATAGTGAGGAGGGTGGAGAGTGACGTAGGCTACTTTTTACCCCGGTAAAACATCCCCATGGGAAGATATCGATGTTTTGTTATTTGCTCCAGTAAGTCAGTTTACGTACACTTTATCTGCGGTCAGCATTACCTCAGGTTCCTCTAAGTATCTTTTGATTGTGGAACTGTCACTATTTATCCACCAAAAATGTGTCATGTATGATAAACAACTCCTTTTTAATTCCCTTTGACCGCGCGGGCGGAGCCGCGGGTAAAAGCTAGTCTTCTATATAATAAAAATGAATCGCAAAATGTGTTGGTAAGCGCATAACTCAACAACGCCTGGACCAATTTGGCCAATTCTTTTTTTAAAATGTTCGTTGAAGTTCAAGGATGGTTTTTACGGCGAGAAAAATTTGAAAATTCATCCCCTAAGGGGGTAAAACGGGGGTGCAAAGTTAGTATGAAGCTTTGCCGTTTTTGAAGTTAGTGAATGTGTAACGCGAGCGAAGCTGCGGGCGTCCACTAGTTATTAATAAACACAGCCCCAACCCCTACCCCTATAATAAAAGGTAATTCATTTCCTATGAAGTGAAAAGTACCTAAAAGACTTATTTAACTCACGACTAGATTTGTCAATTCTCATCAGGCTGTATATACTTTTGAACTAAATGGTATCAAGTATCAAAACACTACGACTATAGCGGGCTGACTGGTGTCGCCTAACAAGGAAAACTTTGGATTTATGCTTAGGTATAATAAATTAATAGTTTACCCAACACAAATTAACAGCTGTCTTACAGCGAATTTAGGTAAAACAAAGCATCGATTAATTAAGCTATAAACATACGAGTATGTAATGTTTTGCAAAAAACACAAACAAGCATCAGGTATACGGTAAACATGAAGAGATAAAGACCATTAGGATAATAAACTAATACAACATTTTAAAATACCTACCATATTTAGCTACCTACTGTTCCTAACAAAACTAGTAGGTAATCTAAACATTAACCGAAGCTTAAAATTTCATTTAGTTTGAAAAATATTTTACTATACAATCACAAGCAGGTTAATTATATTTTTTTTACCCTATAGACGGATAAACAGACATACGGCCAAATTGCAAATTACAACTCCATCATATTTAAAGCTGAAAATAAGCTTCATTTATTAGAAGAGAAACATTAATAGCGCTAAGGAAATCTCCATGACTTACTGGATTACTGTTCCCAAAACTCTCAGTCCGGAGATATTTTCACTTTATCACCTCTCACTATCTTCGCGAGAATTTCTATTAACCGGAGTGGCTTGTACTATCTATTGTTTTGATACACTGTGGAGATATGATTTTATTGTTACCGGTTTGTTGGTCACATTCGCGTAGGTGTACAAGATCTCTTTTATTTGATGGATATTAAGTTAAATCTCAATTATTCACTTCTTAGAATATTTCCAACAAACATATAAATTAATAAATTAGTATCATTGGCTTTTTTATTTACCTTTCTATTCGTCAATATGTTTGAAATTTTTCTTATAAGAAACCATTGCCCAATCAATCGACCGTTACGACTTATCGACAATGAATATTGTTTCCAGGCTACCATTAATTGATTTCGTTAAGCTTTACGGCATTGTTCATCCTGCTATTATTCTAAGTAGGCTAGAATAAACCAATTTACTCACAAAAACTTGTAGCTCAATCACAAACAATGGCCCATTGTTGTAATGATTGTTTGGTTACATGTTCCTAAAATGTGCTTTTTCATTGTTAACATTATTCCTCCCACATGCTTTAAATTAACCAGCAACCGGTGCCTATTAATATCCAATTAGCCCAATTAATTCTATCAAAACTCCGTGTGATTCTACTAGGAAATTCAAACCATTCACATTCTTACTATTATGTACAATTATTTCTGAACTATCATAAATGCGATGTCAAAAGCCAAAACATAGTGTATCATGTTCCGCAGTCACTAATATCTCTGAAACTCATAATGTATCTCTAAACTGAATCATTTCATGTTTCCGCTCCGATGTTGCATTTGTGCGTTAACTCGATCCATTAAACCCGTTGTCAGCCGTCAACAGAGTAGCAACATTAACTCTAATATTACCGGCTTGTTTACCTTTGATCGAATCAAACAAATTTCAACAGCATCCGCTTGCATCAACTTTAAATGACCACCGAACAGACCACAGCACTAAAACTAAACTTATGTTTAGTTCGAACACTTCAATGTTAGATGCGTTCACAGCACTGATAATCCATGGCGACTCGGGGTTTATAGGGCACGCTATCTCGGAATCCCTATACGCCGATGCACCGGTTACGATGTTACGCGCGGGAGAACCGACGAGCAGCGAAAAGCCTCCTACGGCGGTCGGAAAGCGACTGGCTGAAAATTGTTTAACGGAATCCAAAGGCTAGTGCACCCGACTACAAACGAAAACGGACGATTGTAATTTGGAGGTGGAAGCGAGATGGGAGATACGTTGTAGGGAAGAAAGCGGGATAACCGCGCAGGTAGGGTGGGAGATAGCTGCACTGAACGTAGAGTTTAGTCTATGCGAGTTAAGATTGAGAGAGTGCATTCGAGTGTGAGATGACGTCTGATAGAGATTATGTAGAGACTCAAGTGTACGTATATGAGCATTGTCGACACTATTTTGTTCTACATACATTCTTGGTAACAATCCCCTAATGTATTTGATAATTAATGAGCGAGTTGACCCCAATTGAGGACAATTCCAGTAATGGACGATGTGACAATTTCGTGATAACATCATGTTACGAATTGTTTATACGAAAATTTAACACTTTCAAAGTTGTTAATTTTACTGTAGTACTCGTAGTTTTAATTTCTATGATCGTTTCATAAATGGAATAATTTTTATTTTTTAATTGCCGCTATATTCTAACACCTTTTGAAAAAAAAAACTTCTAGACCATATTACTTGTTAAGTTACTATTTAACTATCTACTCGAATTGCTGTAGTATGTATGTAGTTAAAAGCTCAGTTCATACATAATTATATAGGAATATTTACTAGATAGAAAATTTTGATTTTGGTACTCTCACATCAATCAAATGCTTATAAAATTTTCTTGGAATATTGACATCATTACTTATTATCTCATTTACAAAGTCCACATTCGTATAAGCTATATAGGTATACTAGCTTTTACCCGCGGATCCGCCCGCGTGGTCATAGGGAATTAACAATGAGTTGTCTATTATATTTGTGGTGGATGAATAGTAGCCTACGTCACTCTACACCCTCCTCACTATCTCCACACACAAAAACCATACCATATAATAGCTTCGTTGCGACGTGAAAGCCGGACAAACAAATAAACAAACACTTTCACATTTATAATATTAGTACATATGGGTACAACCTTTAGTATTCCTTCCTACGATGCATGAAGCTTAGCATGTGCAATAGCTTAGTGTTAGGTGTTAAATAATACAGAGTTATTTACGGTGGTGATTTAAGAGAATAGCTAGAATACTGACTGGGTTGTTAGGATGCTCGTAAACGTTCAACTGTATTTGAACATACATTAACAACAAACTAAGCTTTTCTTCTTCGACAAGGTGCTGCCATTAGATGCCCGATGGCAGTCGCTAGATTCTGAAGACACAAGATCGGTCGAAGTTGCGTCGTTTAGGAGAGGCCTATGTCCAGCAGTGGACCACTAAAGGCTGATGATGATGATGATGATGAAATTTTTCTTATTAATGTATTGTTAATTAAAACCATAGACACCACCACAAACCTTTCTCTGTGCCACTATTGGGTACGGCCAATTGTATATTGGTAAACTTCGCATGCCTTCGAGAATATTTTTGAAAAATTCATTTGCATTTAAGTTTCTTCAAGATGTACATATAACCTTACAGGAGGTGATATTCAATTTTTTAATACGCAGATAAATTAGAAAAGACTTTGGTGCATGCCTCTTTGATTCGAAGCCGGACCCTATCTAGTGAGATCACCGCTGTACCCCTAAAGTATAACCCTACTCTTACTGGCATCAAAATACACTTATAGTGTTGTCGTTAAAAACCGCACCGCTTCGTAATATTCGCGAAGGCACGTGAAGTCAATCTGCACTTGATCAGCCTTACGCCTATCATTCTAAAAGGGTCCGTTGCTCGAAAGTGTTGTGGGGTAAGAGTAACTATTTTTGAGTCAATTGTTCTCAGTAACTAGTATAAAGGCAGCCTAACACAACCACTCTGAATTCCGATCTGTATTTTGTTACAGGTACTGTCCGGTGCTAGTACGCTTGCTGGTTAGCATAACATTATGGGGTGCTCACAAGTTATTCGCGCTAGTGAAGCTTAAATGTAAAATCACTGAATTAGTTTCAGCAATATAGCTGACAATACTAGTAAAGTATATTATTATGTAGTTGCAGTCCTCCACCAATCCGCATTGGAGCAGCGTGGTGGAGTATGCTCTAGACCTCCCGCAGCTACGTCTGTGGGGGAGACCCGTGCCCAGCAGTGGGACGTCTATGGGTCGCAGCGAGATATGTAGCTGATGTCATCCTTCTTTTTATTTTAACCGACTTATTAGTAAATGACAACATTTCATAATTTGTAACACTTGAAACTATGCAGATTCTTTATTTTTGCATACTGAGTTTGAAAATACAGTCAAACCTGGGTAATTTGTTTTGTCATTTGTTACTGTATGTGTGTATCTTTTATGTATGTATGTATTTTTATTGTAGCTATAGTTCCTCCTAAATAATATAAATAAATGAAGCTCGACTGTCGCTTATAGAGGTATAGATAAGTAGCAGTCTCACTTACGGAGGTCCATGAGGGAAAAACGACTCTCTCTTATAGAGGTTTCTGTTTCTCGCTAATAGAGGTTTTGGGAGCTTAAAATGACGGATTCTGGCTATTACTCTTACTTATAGAGTTTTCTCACTTATCCAGTTCTCACTTACCCAGGTTTGACTGTATTTATCTAAAATTTTTATGTTACTTATTTTCCGGAGAAAAAAATTAAAATTTGCATGTACACACACTTTGTTTATAATTTACACACGTGCATGTCCTTGTATTTTTTTTACGTTAAGTGTTACGTTCCATTTTTGAATCAACTATTAAAAACAAGTGATATTTCATTAGAACTTTCAAAATAGTGTTAGCAATAGCTTTGATCCTTACTCTATGGTAATACTATAGTATAAACGCTATTCGAGAATTTTGGGTAAATAAATAAAAAATAAAAATTTCATGTGTATTCCGGTTCGCATCAAACTAGAAAAATCTACACTACTTATCACTCACTTACACTTAAATACATACTCAAATAGATAATATCTAGACACAGAAAAAATACAAGTATTCGTCACACGAATATTTGTCCTGAGTGAGATTCGAACCCACGAACCCTGGCGCAACAGACAGGGTTACTACCGATTGCGTCAACGGGCCTGTCAACTACTAATACTACAGGGAACATAAGTCACTAACTGTACGCAAAATTATCACATAATGATGGTGAATTATCGCAATGATGTATGAAGATTGATGATCCACAGCGGAACGTATCGTATCGTATGCTAGAATGACATCAGTCTGCGAGCTCTATCAAAATTGTCGTTATGACACCAAGTAACTGATCGTGACTGACGACTCGGACTAACAATACTAACTGACTAACGACTCGACTGAGGTTCCAGTGTCGGTTGGGAAAAGGATGTAGGTACGATTTGATGGATTCGCTACGGTACAGGGTCGCTAAGTGGTTAGGAGTTCCTGGATAAATCATAATACTTACTGTGTGAATTCCCTAACGAGAGACTCAGTTTTCTACGATAGATACAGTTTTGTGCCATAGATACACTTGACATTAAAGTTATTAGTTTTTTAAAGTTTTTAAGTATAATAAGTTTAGAATGTATAGATTTGAATTTCAATTTATTGAAAAAAAAAAGTAAATTAATTAGACTTGAATGCATCCTGGTCTGTGATGTACGTTAATAACATAACATACATAACATCACATCTATATTTTTTAAAGGGGTCGGCAGATAGTAGGCATTTTCGTGTACAAGTGAGATAAAAATTAATAAATTTTAAAATTTTGACTTTTTTTATTTATTTACATTAGATGTCAGTTTTAAAATAATACATAACAATTTGTCCTAGCTTAACTTATTATTACAAAATACTTATTACATAAAACGGTAGCTAATTTTCAAGATAAAATGCCAATCAAAGTGTACGCATATTACTATAAAGAAAACTTGTAGATACTAGATAGGACAGGTAATTTACAGGATGTCGAGTTGCCGATAAACAATGTAATAAAAATTATCTCTTATCGATATCACGATAAGTCTGACCACACTGCACGATTGAGAGAAAACAGTCTGAATTAGTTTAATGCTATTCGACTAATAACAGCTAGGCGATGTCAAGCTACGCGAACGTTTAAGGATTTGTGAAAGTAATATTTTTGTCGCTGCTATGGATTTTAATTGCCTTCATATTTAAATGAATTAGAGGCTAACATACCGTAAAAATAATTGTCTTGATTGTCTATTATGCAATTTTTTTTTAATACATATTTTTGTAGTTTTGCATAAATCGATCGACATTCAATGGTAAATAGTTACCGCCGACTATGAACGTCATAAAGGATGTAACTCAAATTTCTGCTATATACCACTGTAATATGTGACCGGAAAAAACACTGCAACAACCACAATACACGGGACTATCATCACAGTCTTAAATAAATAAAGTCTTAAATTAATTATTGAGCTGCAACTACTGTATGGATTTTCTTAAGATTTTAGCAGCTGAAATTAAAATAAAAAAAAATTTCTTACTTATTATTTGGTGTTCGAAAATTGCATATTTTGCTACATTACAATTTGCGAGACATGTCAATTATTGTCCCGAAACTAAGAAAAAGGTACACAGATTTTAACAATTTCGTGTGCCACTTTTAGAACGTAGTACTAATCTACCATCTTTTACAATTGGCTATAAAACCTATCTGATAATTTCTAAAAAGCTAAATTGCAACCCATAGACGTGCCACTGCTGATCACGGGTCTCCCCCACAGACACAAGCTGCGGGAGGTCTAGACCCACGCTGCTCCAAGGTGGATTGCTGAAGAGGTTAGTGGCCAACCCAGTGTCGAATGATCTCAAGCCATCCGAAGATCTTCGACAAGTCTTAACGATTGTTTTCACCATTGAAAACAACCGGGACCAACGGCATAATTTGTCCTCCGTTCGGACGTGCGGTCACCCATCCACAAACTAACCACGCCCGTCGTTGCTTAACTCTGTCAATCGCATTGAATGGACGCGTCGCGACGCCATTTGACTATGGACTCAACTATAACGATTTCTACTAAGCTTTATTAGCTTCTTATAAATCCACAAAACAAACTTTATTAGCTTCATATAGCTCCACATTATTATCAGTGCCCAATCCTTACGGTCACCCACGCGGCCGTTTGGCGCATAGGCCGTGTTCGCACGAATGAGACATAGACGGCCGTGGGCGAGATACCGATTTTATTGCTTTCGGCTTTACATACGAGCTAATATTACCAATGTAACTGTCCGTTTGTTTGTTCGTACGTCGATTACGATGTCAGCATAGAAAGGGGATTAGAAATGTTAGGGCAAAATGAAATAACTGCCTCGAACGCAGGACTTCTATCTCTAGTTTTTAAATTTAGTAGGTATTTTATTTTTCTAGTATTTAACAACTCTGCCCACCCTTTGAAGAAATACAGGAGTGTCTTCGGCACGATAAGTGGGGCCTTGGATTACACTGGGCAGCAACCATTAGCGGTAGGTAAGGCAAGGGTTTAGTGAGACCCAAGTGTTGGAAGTTTTACGTTGCCTTAATGCCTGTCAACGCATTAGATTCTTCTGTAACGATTTCTCGTATTATTTAATTTTCTGAATGATTATTATTGTTCTTATTATGAAGATCTCTCAAACATACAGGTTTCTTGACAATGATTTCCTTTACCGTTACAGCAGGTTAAATTTAATTTCTTAAATAATCGCACGTAACTTAGAAATGTAATAGGAGCATGCAGCTTGAATTTGAACCCACATACACTCGAGTGAGAGGCGAGTTCGATAGTGACTGGGCTGTCAATTGCCACAACCTATCTTTGCGCTTTCAAACTACTCGTAGATAAGCATCAAGGAAAATCGGACTCGGAGTCCGATCTAGTCTATCCCTATCAGTCCCCGGGGCAGCCTTATCTATTATGTAGGGCGGGTCGCCAGGGGACTGCGAATAATTGATACCTGGTAACTAATTATATGGGCTTTCATTAGCTTTTGTAAGGGAAAATTGACAGACGATTCTCGCCTTGGACTTTGGGGGATCAGCAATTATCGTCGAGGTCGGCTTGTGGTCTAAATCAGGCCGTGATTAGTATGCTTTGATGGTAACATTTATTTGAGGTGACGTTGGTCTATCGGCATACACTAGTCGATTTTTCCGTAGCTACCGCATTGTATAGAAAACATTTTTGGGTACACCGGAAAATGATTGACTATTCCCAGTTCTTTCTGAATATTCGTGAAAGGTGACGTTCGTAAACATATCAGGAGATTAACAGGCATTATTAAGCGGTGACAGCCCAGTGGCTATCGAACTCGCCTCTCACTCGAGCGGTCCGGGTTCAAACCCCAGCGGCACGCGCCAATGACTTTTCTAAGTTATGTGCGATTTAAGAAATTAAATGTCACTTGCTATAACGGTGAAGGACACATCGTGAGGAAACCTGCATGCCTGAGAGTTCTTCTAATGTTCTCGAGGGCATGTGAAGTCTGCCAACCGCACTTGGCCAGCGTGGTGGACTAAGGCCTTATCCCTCCCATTCTGAGAGGAGACATGTGCCCAACAGCGGGACAAAGAAAAGGTTGTGATGATGATGATGATGATGAACAGGCATTAGCTTGCACAAAGACTGATTTCGCTGCGACCCATAGACGCCCCACTGCTGGGCACGGGTCTCCCCCACAGACGCAGCTGCGGGAGGTCTAGAGCATACTCCACCACAAAGACTGATTATAAGATAGTATTGTCCAGTTGTTATACATGGCCCCAGAAGCGAATAAAAAGGTTACCTAACTCCGCTTGTACGACAGACGGGATAGTGACACTATTCTGGTTGGGCCCAGGTTCTCGACAGATCCTTAGCACCTACATAACTACGTCATTATCAGTCATCACACCCGAAAAAGTTACCGAGAAGCGAAATTTTAAATGGTAATGAATGGACAGCGAATGTGCTATAAATATTTTCGCTCGCAATTTTATGTGCCGAAGACAATGCGTGATTCAGCTCGCAGCCTTTGTAAATGACAGTTGCTGGTCTGTTCGAGATTCGGCGTTTTTAAAGGGCCTTTTATAATGTTTCATCGTCGTCTTCCTCTTGTTATGCCATTTATGTGGGTAGGGAGGCATCATTTGAGATTGCGAAACCGTCTTATGATATGTAGTTTGATAGCCAATATTGTTTGTACAAATAGATGTAGGTAGTGAAAATAACCTCAAAGATTAAATTAAACCATCACGCTTGGATTTCCGCGAGGGGAAAGGCCAAGGTGCCAAACACAAGAGCAGACAAACTAATCTCGGGTTAGAAAATATATAACATGTGTTTCAAGCAGGCACACCTTATGCTATTACATACTATCTATGGACGCTACATCGACACGAGTCATTGGGCTATGGACGCTATACTCTACACGCTACACGATTGCGTGTTACTAATACTGGTAACTAGTACAGTGTGAGCCTAACTACCGTGTATTACCTACTCTACGAATTCAAATACTACACACCTTTACTTATAAGTTTATACGTTTTGTATGCAGCAAATCACCTTTGTGCACAGCAATAAAAAGGCGACGCGACATAACATACATGAAATAACAACACAAATGTGATTTCGCTAAATTCATGCCCCCATGATTTACGGCATGGCGAACAGTGCCCATTCTAATTGCGGGCATACGAGACAATGGCACTGCTTTTTGCAAACCAGTTACAAAGGCGAGTGCATAAACGCATGTTCTTGCTACTGAATGAGATGTGGGAGAGAGATTTATGCGTGCGAGCGGGAGGTATGGTAGCCGAGTGGTTAAGACTGCCTCCTGTGGCTTAAGTGGCTTTATAGCCGGGGGTTCAGACACGCATGCGATTAATTTAATTAAATAAATAACACGTGATTAAAAATAAAAGAAAATGTTGATCTAGCTGGCCAGTTTTTTCTTTGTTTCATCAAAATACCTACGAGTATGTCAAATCACTTTGAATACTCGTACAAACAGATGAAGAAAGTAGGATGATATTATCGGGTTGATAATTATAACCTCCATAGCCCAATGGCTCGGTTCGATTCAATGTGATCGAAAGAGTTAACAACGACGGGCCCAGTCGGTTTGTGGATGGGTGACCGCTAGTTGCAAAATTTCATGGACGCTACCGTGCTTCGGAGGGCACGTAAAGCCGTCGGTCCCGGTTGTTTTCAATGTTGGAAACAGTCGTTGAGCCTTGTCGAAGACCTTCGGGTGGCTTGAGAACATTCGACACTGGGTTGGCCACTAACCCTTCCTCAAAAGGCTGAT
Source organism: Carterocephalus palaemon (assembly GCA_944567765.1). Lineage (NCBI taxonomy): Eukaryota > Metazoa > Arthropoda > Insecta > Lepidoptera > Hesperiidae > Carterocephalus > Carterocephalus palaemon. The sequence goes on from OX155654.1 coordinate 10,145,810, forward strand.
GGATGTATGGATGGATACATGCATGGATGAACTTATGGATGGATATCTACAAGCCTTGAATGTGATGAACGTTAGTGTTACAAATTGAAATAATTGGATAAACAAATTATGTAATAAAATTCTCGAAACCATTCATTCAAATTATCTGCTGATAATTTAAAACAGCGCCGAAGTGTTTCGCGAAATTATCTTTTAATGCCTACTTCAATTCGGCGAGTTAATAAAATTCGGAACGCATGATTCTGCGAATGCATTTATTTACTTAGTGTCTTCCAAATAATTGGTGACAATGTAAGCCTTCGATAAAAATTGTTACCGTTCGCCTGACTCAACATTGTTATTTATTTAACAACTTCGCATTTCATTGTGGCGAGTGGATGCGGCACAGCGATACCAGGCAAGCAACAACAGTGCCTTATTTATATTAGAACCTCCAAAACAACGGTCAACTACAATCACACGACAACATTTTCACACCGTATATCTACATACATGACGTAACTTTATGATCTTTACATATTCGTTTTCATACTCGTAAATCTACTTGATTTGCAACACTCACTGATTGTTGCAAATCAAGTGTGTCAATCATAAAGTGAGCTATAAATTCTTGTAAATAAAATAAGAAAATGTTATTTATTTAAGTAATGTTATTTCGATTTAAACCAAAAAATGGTAACCAGTGATTTCATCACGACAACCCTTTCACGGTCTCACTGTTGGGCACGGGTCTCCTCTCGTAAGCCCACCCGGGTTGTGCCTTAGTCTGCCAAGTGCGGATTGACAGATTTCACATGCCTTTGTAAACATTATGGAGAACTCTCAGGCATGCAAATTTAGTCACGATATTTCCTTTACCGGAACATCAGGTGACATTTAATTTTATAAATCGCACATATAAGTCATTGGTGCGTGCCGCTTGGATTTGGAACGCGGACCCCTCGAGTGTGAGTCGAGTACGAAACCCATTATACTGTCTGAGATTCACTATTTAACTTTTGATAATACGAGTAGGTAAGTATGAAAAAAATGGCCTTTGCAATGCAACTCAACACGTATATTCATCCACTAACCTTCGCTGCGACCCACACGCGTACCACAGCTGGGCATGGGTCTCCCCCACAGACACTGCTACGGGAGGTCTAGAGCATACTCCACCACGCTGCTCCAATGCGGATTGGTGGAGGGGTTAGTGGCCAACCCAGTATCGAATGTTCTCAAGCCACCCGAAGGTCTTCGACAAGGCTTAACTACTGTTTCCAGCATTGAAAACAACCGGGACCGACGGCTTTACGTACCCTCTGAAGCACGGTAGCGTCCATAAAATTTTGCCACTAGCGGTCACCCATCCACAAACCGATTTAATCTACTAAAACTACACCCCAGCGCATGCGCGGTCTTGCCAGTCTCACGCACCCCACACAATGGGGTATTTACGTTACAAGTGCCATCTTCCGGATAAAGTTCTTTGAGGTTTCTTAAGGCGGTATAATGTGGAAATCTTTTGTCGGACTCTGAAGGTGCGAACAAGGAATACTAATGGGTCTGGAAGAGACTTGAAAAACTTTATTGAATTGGTGATGGCGTTAAATATACAGTGTTGGTTATAACCTTATATGATATGGAATCTTATTTCAATATACCATTTACTCCGATTGTATTTAGCTCTGATTAGGTAACTAACTAAAAGTTGTTATTAGATTTATATGAAGATAAGTAACGTGAATCGTAGTGCCCATGAAGTTTTGTCACTAGTGGCCTATCCACAAACTGACCGCGCCCGTGGCTGCTTGACTCTTTGGATCACATAGAATCCACGCAAGCCATTGGGCTTGGACGCTCAGAATAACATAATTAGCACCCACTTAATGATTAGGACAAGCCTTGATCTACCATTCGAGGGACAGCCTTACGAATTGCGAATGTTTTTGCAGAAAATAAGTACTACATCCATTACTTATACATCCATAAACCGCCTTTGTCACCACCACCTCTTTGTTACGAAACCACAATACGAGTGTTAAACTGCTCACTGACGGCCGCAGGGTCCGTTCCTCTTCAGTACGAGTATATTAAAAGATTTGAAGTCTTTGTTTTTCACACTGTGCGGTCAACGTTGACCACTCACTGGTGCGGTGTGATTATACTTGACTTACTGCTATTGTGGGTGTGAGATGTACCCACGACCCACGTGCAGATATAAATAGCTTTATAAATGCATGATTTTTCATAAAGGGTTTTTGCCATAGTCACTGCGCTTGGCCTGTGAACCAAATTGACGCTGTTGCTCTATGGTACCAAGTGGTACCTTATCACTCTTAGCATCACCTGGAGGGTACGTGTAAGTTTTATGTCGTCGGTTTGGGGTTTTACTTATAATTATGTTCGTTATTAGCAGTGACAGCCCAGTGACTATCGAACTCGACGTTCACTCGAGCGGTCCGGGTTCAAAACCAAGCGGCACTCACCAATGACTTTTCTATGTGCGATTTAAGAAATTAAATGTCACTTGCTATAACGGTGAAGGACACATCTGAGGAAACCTGAATGCCTGATGAACTCAATCAAATGTTCTCCAAGGCATGTGAAGTCTGCCAATCCGCACTTGGCCAGCGTGGTGGATGATGATGATGTTCGTTAAGATTTTGTGCCAGGACGTACTAAACAGCATAGCGGTCAGTACTTTCAACGTCAACATCGTAATTTATTTAGCTTAAACACGTAGGTAGTAAGATTAAGGATAGGACTGAAGACAAGAGTAATCCTGAAAAACATTTAGGTACCTTAAATATTATAGCAATGTAATATTTTTGAGGGATACAAAAGTAAAGTGGATTGTACTCATTGATTTACCGCCAACCGTAGATAGCGTATGAACGCTTGTAAAGTGGGCCCGTAAAGGAGTGCTTAGTCGCGACTCGAGCACTCCTTTTCTGTGCATGATTAGCCGTCGACATATAAGCGTGCGCGCTCAAAAATCGTCGAAACAATAACTTTAAAACGAAGACAAAGTTAATATACTTTTTTGTTATGATTACGAAAAATATTTATAGTAAAATATTTGTCCGTAATAATATTGCTCGTGGAAGTAATAGATCCGGGCTATGTACAAATGTAAATGTCAATGAGGCGACAGATTTCAAGCACATTTTTGTTCGAAGTGATAAATCTACGGTGGTAGTAGATCAATGATTGTACCCCTATAATAATATTATTAAGATGGGCTCTGAAAGCTTTGAGGGTAGTGTTCACGGTAGAGTGCTGGGAATAATTGTGTTTTAGCCGGCTTTTGTTGTTCATTGTCCGTTTGATGCATATTGTTCTGCTTTGATTACTCAAATTTGATCTTTCATAATAGACTGATTCCCGCGACTTTGTCTATGTGGATTAAGGTTTTATAAAGTGTGTCACAATGATGTTACAACCTCCGTCATAAATAGAGACTTAGATTTTAAAAAAAATTCAAGACGCGATACCGGATGAATCGTTGTAGTAAAATGTTTAATTACCGCCTGTTTACAAAGTTGATACCACCGAGAAGAACACGACAAGAAACTCGCTGTTAATCATATCAAAATTAACATTTTTATAATTTGATAAAGTTACATTTTATTGAACTTAAAGTGGAGCTGGAGATACATCGCACCAAGCGTTTTCATCATTTAAGTAGTCATTTATTTTATAGAAAGCTTGGGAGTAATAGTACTTTAATAATATGTAATATCACGATACGTATTCAGCGTATTTGAATTCTAAAAAGGCTTAAAAATTAAAGTTCTAACTAAAGTTAAGACCTATTGTTAAATCTAGAAAATCTATCTCTATTAACAGTAAGAAGAAGGAATAAGTAAATATGAGTTTGGCATTATGACAAAACGTCCCTTAAAATTAAAGATTAAAAAAACTATTCGACTGAACCCGGGACTCAAAGCAGTCAGCTCACTGACCTACGCTCTGAGGAACGTAGATTTTTAATATGACGGTTACACCTTACAATATTGACGGTTAAAAATGTTCGCTATAAAAGTTTTTCAACCAAGCAACGTTCGCGCCACGGGAGTCGAGGCAACGAGGAAAGTGCGAATTATAATCTACAGCATGTTAGAAATAACCACGAAGTACGAAACGGAGAGGAGTTGTTTTATACGATGTGCCTTGTTGCCTAAACTGTATCCTCTGACTCAAAACTTAATCCTAGTGAAGAGCGAGTAGGCGAGTAGTTCATCAGTAGGTAGATATTTTCTTAGACGCCAAGTGGATTTAGAAAAGTAGCCGGAACCAATAGTGCACCCCGCTATCTCCAATCTCAGTTTTGGCCGATACCAGTTTTGTATGAAAAATGTTCTTTCGGCTTCTCCTTCACTTTCCTTACTTCGCGGAAATAACGTTCGTTTTGAAAGTTGTCGTACACGCCAACGAGCTGTATACAGGGTGTTTGCTTAGCGTATACGTCGTATATCCCGCTAGAATTATTAGCGCAGCATCTATTGAAAGTTTTTATTTATTTTATTAGTTGCACCAACATGTTGAGTACTGGCAACTAGAAGGCTACTATTATGAAGGTAGTAAAATGTCATCATAAGCTGCAACCTATAGACGTCCCACTGCTGGGCACGGGTCTCCCCCACAAACCAATATTCGGAATGTTTAGAGCATACTCCACCACGATTGGTGGAGGGCTTAGTGGCCAACCCAGTGTTGAATTTTCTCAAGCCACCCGAAGGCTTGGATAGCTTAACGAGCCCTCCGAAGTACGGTAGCGCCCATGAAATTTAGCCACTAGCGGTCACCCATCCACAAGCCGATCGCACCCATCGTTGCTTAACTCGGTCGATCACATTGAACGGATGCGAGCCTCTTGGGCTATGGTCGCTAATGTCTGTCACCATAATGTACAGTAAGGAACACCCTAAAACGAGGGTATATAAACAGGCGCGCGCTTGAGTCGCGACCTTCTCTCAGATAATGCCATCTCCTGATGGCACAAGTCCACACTTCGACAGCACTCAGTGCAGTCAACATGCGGTAGCGCCCTAGGGTAGCGCCGCTTGCGCCCCGCCTCTCCAAGCGGGGTCGCTTCCGATGTCGGCTTGAGGGTCATATGACTAAAGCCATCCCCTAAGGCAGGTTTTAGTCTACGGACATAATCGCTACAGCCGGCTGTACCGATACGCATGAGGTGCGTTTCCTGCCTCCCTCCCAGGTATAGCCCGGTCTTGCCCGGAGGGTCAGTCCACGTAGGTTGGTTGTCTGGACGCAAAAACAAAAAAAAAAAAAAAAAGAGTCGCGCCCTATTTGTCGGTTGTCAGTCGTCGGGGTAACATCGCTCAAGGACTTTAAGTGTTAGATTTAATTAGTGTTTAAACGGATAGTTGGAAGGAGGTTACTCTGTAAGTTGATTTTCTTTATTAAAATAATGTTTGCTGATAATTATTTTGTTCCATAGATTTCACTTTCATGTTTGTTTATTAGAATTAAAAACTGATTTTACTGTTGTATTGTTTTTTTTTAATAAAATTCGAATAGTTTACCTAAATTCAGAAGCGGGATAAAGATCTCTATTAATTCGATTGCCCAGGAACAAAATAATTACCTTGTTTACATTGTTTTATATCACTTTGTTGAACTACCGCATATTCATTTTTCTTTTCGTTTTTTGTTTTTAACAATCATGCCTAAGGAAACGAACCGTAATCGATCTAAAATTAGAAGTAGGTCGCGCCATGCGAGGGATAGATCGACACCTAGGTCTCGTAGGGCCCGTGGCGAGTCGCGTGATAGATCACGGAGCCGGCTGGCTCGCGAGTCGCGTAGCCGGGATGATTCAGAGGGTAGTGCGCACGGGCGTTATGACTACGTTCGTACTCGTTATCGTAGATCGAGGCATGAGTCGAGAAGTTCACATAGAACGCCCCCTCGACGCTCACCCGTGTCACGTCCGGTTGGCAGCGACACGCTGCAGGACACTCTCAATAGCATATTAACGAGATTAAACGATGTCGAACAGTCTAGCAATAATGGCGTGACGCCTACCCCCGATAACATTGCCGAACCGGGTAACAGCATCGTAAAAAGTGTGCCGGTAGTTATTGATCACGTAGCTAATAATGACAACTCCGCGTCGTGCGCGAATAGCTTAGTTAACTTGAGCGATGTTTCCCAGACGTGCGTGGACGATTCCGAGGGCTTGCCATCCGCTCACAATCGGGACCCCACCGTTCGCAGTTCCGATACTATGACAACTTCTTCTATTACCAAGCAACTCGCGTGATTACTATGTGTCGACCTTTGATCCATCCATACATGACATTGACTTATGGTGTTCAGAGGTCGATCGCGCTATGGCTGCGAACGGCTGGGGGGACCAGGAGTGTCTTTCGCATATGGCATCTCGTGGACCTACTGCTTTATGGGGGTTCTGCTCTGCACCCTCACCGATCACCAACGGCGTTTGTCGCCACTGACGTTTGTCGTCAATTGCGTTCATCGCAACGGCGTTAGTCGCCACTGACGTTTGTCGTCGATTGCGTTAGTCGCAACGGCGTTTGTCGCCACTGACGTTTGTCGTCAATTGCGTTAGTCGCAACGGCGTTTGTCGCCACTGACGTTTGTCGTCAATTGCGTTAGTCGCACCGGCGTTAGTCGCCACTGACGTTTGTCGTCAATTGCGTTAGTCGCACCGGCGTTAGTCGCCACTGACGTTTGTCGTCAATTGCGTTAGTCGCACTGGTGTCAGTCACCCCTCAAAGGCGTTAGTCGCCCAACGATGGTAATATGCAGTAAAGATGTGAAATGGTCGGGACGCCGACAATCTTACATCTTTACTTTTGTTATTTATTGTTCTTGTTGTGTATGTCTCGCTTTTGCTGCTCTATTACCGCGACTTTGAAGGTGGGACTCTAAACTAATGCAAACAATATCTTTCAGATGGCAATGATGACAATTTAATATTAGAAAGTCAGCGTGACAGTGACCAGAACGCTATAGCTGGACCATCTATGCCATTACTTGAAGACGAAGGTCAGGAAGGTGGCCAAGCGAGTGAGATTTCTCCAGGAGGACCTTTGAGGAATGTGGTCGAGGACGACCCAGGGTCAGGAGAGGCCGAGTAAGGAACACCCTAAAACGAGGGTATATAAACAGGCGCGCGCTTGAGTCGCGCCCTATTTGTCGGTTGTCAGTCGTCGGGGTAACATCGCTCAAGGACTTTAAGTGTTAGATTTAATTAGTGTTTAAACGGATAGTTGGAAGGAGGTTACTCTGTAAGTTGATTTTCTTTATTAAAATAATGTTTGCTGATAATTATTTTGTTCCATAGATTTCACTTTCATGTTTGTTTATTAGAATTAAAAACTGATTTTACTGTTGTATTGTTTTTTTTTAATAAAATTCGAATAGTTTACCTAAATGTACTATAAACACGAGCGACTTAAGTCTCATACTATTATTAGCCAATTCAAACATTAATTAATATTTCCATAGTAAAGTAATTTGACTAGGTACTAATACGATATAACGTCACGGGGAGATACAACGCCGGGGTAGGCAGAGGCATGGGAATAGGCTCTATTGGGCCAAAACTGGTGAAAACTGGATATGCACCTCTGCCTATCCCAACAGGGAAATACAGGCTTGCTATGCTATGATTTCCTTTCTAATAATATCCCTTCACAAGGATTTAATCACGGACTACTTGAATTAACGGAAAATACCAGCGACTATAGTACGATATTACTGATTTGAATAACATTATTCAGGATTCACCCCTAAAATCCTAATAATAACTCACAATCATCCACACAATTAAATCGCTTTCGTGCTGAAATTAGGTCAGCATCCTCGCTACAGAAATTCTGTACTTACATCACGAAATTCATAACACCACAAGTAATGTTTGAATCCAAACGTAATCTTCGCCAAGTGCAACAGCATTTATGGCAAAGTTGGTGCATTAAAATGACTTTAAAATATAATTAACTAGTGGTCACCGAGTGGTCGACATAACACATTTTTTTAATGTTTACGTTTAACAAGAACGTTATTTAGGTTTTATTTCAAAACTAGTGAACGCCCGCAGCTTCGCTCGCGTGGAATTAGACGTAACATAACCTAAATACAAAATTTAATTGAAATAATATAGGTATATACGAAAAACTTTTATACCTACTAACATTGCACCCCCTTTTACCCCCCCTTAAGAGATGATTTTCGAAGCTCAATAAAAAACCTTCATAGGTACTGAATTTGATTCGAATAACATAAAAAACGGCAAAGTTTCATACTAACTTTGCACCCCCGTTTTACCCCCTTAGAGGGTGAATTTTCAAAAATCCTTTCCCCTCCCCCTCCCCTACGTTATAAAAGGAACCCCTGTGCAAAATTTCAAGTTTCTAGCCCTTATAGTTTAGGCCCTGCGTTGATATGTCAGTCAGTCAGTCAGTCAGTCAGTCAATCAGTCACCTTCTCCTTTTATATATATAGATATCACTGTAATCAGACTTCATCATCACAACGCTTTCTTTGTCCCACTTTGTCCATGTGAAGTCATGTCTTCGAGAACATGATGAACTGTTATAGCAAGTGACATTTAATTTCTTAAATTATACAAGAAATAAGGATACATATAAGTTCGAACTGTGTTCGCTTCTACAATAAAATACCTGGAAATATTACTTGTCTCTCAGATAATAAATTTAAATCTTACATTAAACAAAACCTCCTTAATAAAGCTTTCTATGAAATTAATGACTACTTGAACGATAGAAATGCTTGGTGCGATGTATCTCCAGCTCCACTTGTACAATAATAATGTTATGTTATCAAATTATAAAAATTGTAAATTTTGAAAAGAGTAACTACCGAGTTTCTTGCCGTGTTCTTCTCGGTAGCATCAACTTTGTGAACCGGCGGTAGATAAAAATGTTATGACGTTCATTAAGCATATACAAAATACCATATAATGAAAAATAAATGAATCTGAATCTGAATCTGAATCTTAAAATGTAATCAAAGTGACTTAATCCGAACGAATGTTCAAAGTGACGTGACATAAAACCTGCCATCGTATCGTGGTAACCAACTATTGCTTTTTTAACAACCTAACCAATTGATAGGTGGTGACTGAACTCCGGTGAATAGCGGTGACAGCCCAGTGGCTATCGAACTCCCCTCTCACTCGAGCGGTCCGGGTTCAAACCCAAGCGGCACGCACCAATGACTTTACTAAGTTAAGTGCGATTTTAGAAATTAAATGTCACTTGCTGTAACGGCGAAGGACACATCTGAGTGTTGAAGAACACTCATCACAATGTTCTCGAAAGCATGGTAAGTCTGCCAATCCGCACTTGGCCAGCGTGGTGGACCAAGGCCTAATCCCTGCCATTCTGAGAGGAAACCCGCGCCCAACAGCGGGACAAAGAAGGGGTTGTGCTGGTGGACTGGTGGCTGGTCATTATATTTCGCTCGTCCCCAAAAACAACACACTGTATCATGGGCGTAGATATAACAGAGAACTGCAATTCTGCGATCGTGCGATACAAAGATGTGAGCGATTTTATTCAGTGGCCCCTGATTTATATCTTTATTGTGAAGCACTGGCCAGTCTATAATAAACGGAGGGGGAACGCTGCGCTCCTTAATCTGGAAGACTTATCTACTATGGACTTGACCTTCGACGGTAGGTGGCAGAGCCTGTAATGGACATGAACACCAGTCATTTGCCGTCGTTTTCAGTCGCCTACTGGGCCAACCATAAGCCACTGCATATTTTTTTAAATGTTTAACAATTGATTGCAAACGAGCATGCAGAACGCTTTATGAATAGAAACGCAAGTAAAAATTCGGAATTGATTTTGAATTAAGAAGACAAAACACTCGTTTATTAATTTGTTATGAATAAGGGGGTAAATAATTGTATATTGTAAATGGTAAAAGTAATTAATATACCCCATATTGATTACCTTATATTATTTGCTTCGGTTGATAAGCAACCAATAATACAGGACACCATCCTTGCGACTTTTTTGTAACTTATAATAAACTGTTCTGTATTGTTTTAAATTTTTTAACGTAATATTTTTATTACTAACGTCGCATTACGAAGTTTACGTTAGATTATGGAATTGAAGCATAAAATGAAAATATATTGTCAATCATCAATGCTAATCATCTTTTGCCATAAACTTCAACCTTTCCTTTATAATTGGATTTCTGAAAAAAATCCGGAGAACGTAATAGACAAATGAAGGTTTCTCATCATACCTACTACATGACATAAATAAAGGTTTTATCATCACAAACCTGAAACGATGGAAATAAGAAACATTTATGCGGACAAAGTCATGGGCAGGAGCTGAGCTTATTAAGCAAGTTTAAACATGTGTTACACGTAAATTACCTGCTACCTTCCGCCCGACTGATTCCATCTATAGTCAGAAAGGCACTCTCAAACTCGACTTGGCTGCGACTATACAACATCGGTGGTTTTCGGAACAATTCGCCCAACAATTTTTCAATCAAAGTAGCGTTACGAAGTTTCCGGGTCCGTTTGGGGAAATGTAATAAAACATGGCACAGTCTTGTGACTGATTGTTGTGTGTAATGTGGGTTTATTATGCTTGTGTAGCGTTGACAGCCCAGTGGCTATCAAAGCGTTCGCTTAAATGGTTCCAGGTTCAAATCCGAGCAGCTCACATCAATGACTTTTAATAGTTATGTGCAATTTAAGAAAATAATTGTCAACCGCTGTAACGGTGTAGGAAAATATCTTTTAACTATGTTTCCGAAGGCATCGCTGCAACCCATAGACGTCCCACTACTGGGCACGGGTCTCCCCACAGACTAATAAGGTCCTCGACCAAAAAACAACCGGTACAACGGCTTACCGTGCCCTCTGAAGCGAAGCACGGTAACGCCCATGAAATTTTGCCACTAGCGGTCCACCCATCCACAAACCGACCGCGCCTCTCGTTGCTTAAGTCTGTTGATCACATTCGAATCGAAATCACGAATCGATGCGAACCATTGGGCTTGGCTATGCTCGAAGGCATATGAAGTCTGCTAATTCGTACTTGGTCTGTAGAGCGGAGCGAAGACTCTTTATACTATGGTGTGGTGGGTTATGACCAAACTCTTCCCATCCTGAGATTAATTAATTAATCCATTATTACCTGAGCCCAACAGTAGGACAAAGAAAGTATCGTGGTGGTGTTATTCTAACGTGGCGGCGGCGGATTAGACAAAATTATTTATTAATTAGCTAACCCGGCAAACGTTGTTCTGCCATATGAAATGTCAAAGTGACGTGACTACAACGCGTCATATCAAGACCTACGATAAGACTTACCGCACGCCCAAGAGTGCTTTTTAAGTCTCAAATTACATGCAACAATGTTTCCACTCCACAAGTCTACGTACTTACAGTATACTACGTAGCTAATGCGTCTGAGAGGAGCCTATTACTTGCCCCGCGGTCTGTTGCGCTGATCTGGCGTATATTCATTTGCTCGTCCTCTCACTAGTCAGCCGGGTGAGTTTGTTCCACTTTGGACCGTTTTTGTGAAGCTCCTTGATGAAATCATCAATGCGAGTACGAATTTTCGTCTATGTTTTTCAACATTAAAATTTGGCTATTTAACGATTAGTCCATCAAAATTACACCATTTACAAAAAACACTCAAATTACAAAAAAAATTATAAATCTTGACAGGGAAAACCAGAATAATATAACATAACATCATGTCAGTATTGCCCCGAACAGTAGGCAGAAGTGAGTATAAACTCACTTATTACCAGTGATATATTTTTATTTGTAGGTCCCGTAAAATAGGTTGTGAGCTTATCGCCATACCTCTCACGAATCCAGACTCCAAGCTGCTACCGGGTTATATTAGGTTAAAAAAACCCTATTGTTGTTGCTTGACCTGTCGATCGAACCCATGGAACGACAGAGAAACCTAATACAACTTAATATCACGCCAGTATTGCCCCGAACGGTAGGCAGAAGTGTGTGTAAACCCACTTTTTACCAGTTGATGTGTAGGTCCCGTGAAATAGGTTGTGAGCTTATTGCCATACACTGGTCACGAATTCAGACTGAGCTGCTACCGGGCATATTAGGTTAGAAAAACCCTATTATAAGACATTAAGTCCTCCCATTGTATATCTTTATAGGTGTCGATAAAGTTTTATAAATAAGTAATTTAAAATTACGCAAGTTTTAATTTTAAATTCGCTTAACCAATGCACTATCTGGGCGCAGTGTAGAACGCACCAGCGCCCGTCCGCACTATCGCCGGATCTCGGCTGATCAATGGCAGCGTTTATCGCGATTGCGATTCGCTAATTAATTGGACGGCGTTTAGCTTAAACCGGGTAGCGATCGAATGTCTTCATTAAAGTAAGAATTTTCAACCTATAATTATTTTACTTTTTAATACTGCCGTTGGCTACTTATAGGGATTATCTTCCTTAGTAATAAATTGTGTAAAGGTCCATGATGGCCGCATCTAAAAATTGTATTTACCAAACTTGAAACCAGAATCATCACCATCACCACAACCCATTCTCTGTCCCACTGTTGGGCACGGGTCTCCTCTCAGAATAGGGATAAGGCTTTAGTCCACCACGTTGGCCAAGTGCGGATTGGCAGACTTCACGTGCCTTCGAGAACATTATGAAGAACTCTTAGGCGTGCAAGTTTCGTCACGATGTGTCCTTCATCGTTACAGCAAGTATCATTTACATAACATAGAAAAGTCACCGGCATATAATATCAACATCTTAGATATTTAATTGTACGCTCCTGCCCTACTTTTTTAATCGATCAATCTTTTCGTTAAGTATAGTTGGTTGTTTGGAGGAGATCGCTCTTTGCGATAAGACCGCCAATTGTTTCACCTAAATGTCCTTTATTCCTGTATTGTGTTATTTTTGGTGAACAATAATGTATTTTATTGTTCGATATGTGACTGTACGACTGTATCTCTCCCATTCTGAGAGGAGACCCGTGTCCAACAGTGGGGCAAAGAAAGGTTTGTGATGATGATGATGGTTGTATTGTATTGCATATTATTGCAAATTGTATTAATTACCAAGTCACCGTAACATGATTCCGGACCATTGTTAGCTCTATTTAGGTATTTCCGAACGATTAAAATTAAGGTAGAAGATGAAGAGAGTTGCTAATGAGCCTCTAGGTAACTTTATTTTCGGTAATTACTTTTAAATTGATTTTTACATACATTATTCCGTAGGTATTAAAAAATATTTGTAATTAATCTTGATATCTATATTTCTTGTGTATGTCACTGAACTCCTCCTAAACAGCTGGATAGAAGTTGATGAAATTTTTTGTGTGTGTTCCAAGGAGAATGGTTTGAATTCAAAATTTGGTCCACTGGAAAATGTTATTTAAACACGATTTTTGTATACATTTCATATGAGAGTTTTGCAACAACGTTTGCCGGGTCAGCTAGTATAATTATAATCATCACAACATTGCATAATATTTTCACACTTGCACTATGTGAAAAGAAAGATTCTGTGGTTGTGGGTTGAAAACCCCAAGGTAAGGATTCTTCGAAGGCTCAGCCAGCGACCTAGGTAAAGACTACCGTGCCTGTAGTCGCAAAGAATTGACACAGCTCACTTGTGCTCTCTGGATATTGCGGAGTTCTCCACAAGCACCGGGGAAGGTTTCAAAAGGTGAACGAGGCTACAAAAGGTGAGTGGAATTCAACTTAACCAGGATTCGCACACACGAAAAATAAATTAAACAAAACAAAAAAGTATATGCTGAGCATTCAGCAGCCATAGCAAACAGGTTCTCGCGCAAGGATCGCGTATAAATTATTCCCGTTGGTATGTTTCAAGTTTTTAATTAAGTCGTCTTGTTTCTCGTGATTAAGTATCATTCCATTTGCTTATTTTGTCACAAAATGCGAGTAATTATCTCTTAAACAGTCTGCGTTGCAAAGGAATTTTCACCTTATTGATTTATAGATAAGTTGTAAAATCATTGATGATTTTGAAAATAAGTTGAACAATAATTCCTTCACATAGACGCCGCGGCGCCTGGATGTTCTGCGTAAATAAGGAGAATACGTGTTGCAATGTTTACATTGCTAAGTTTGACTTATTGAGTTCAAGAATAGTTTGAACTGAGACGTTTTTGTGAGACTATCTTCTATGAAAACTCGGCAAGTTTAAGTGAACAAAGTCCAAACTGGGACCACGTTTGAAAGGAGTAAAGTCACCTTACGATTGATAACCTGAAGAGCGGGAATTTACATTAACGGATAGAAATAATAGCCGATGAAAAAATAAATTTATATGAATTACCAATAGATCGAACCAATGGAACAACAGATCTAAGAATTCAGGGATATACTCTTCGATAGCCTCATAAAATAAGTAATAAAATATATGAGTAGTGTAGAAGATATGTATAAAATATAAAGCGTCCATAGCCCAATGGCTCGCGTCGATCGCTTGTGATCGATCGGTGGATGAGCGGCTAGTCTTCGTGTTGAGAACATTCGACTAGAACGGGGTTCAATTAATTTATCTTTATTTCTTGTATTAAAGTTACTACGCAAAAATAATAAACAACGTCTGATTAGTTATGAAACTTACAACTCAAGAAAGGCTGGACGGATTTTTATTTGGATCTTAGATTTCTTGGATTGCTCTGCGTTCCGAATAGCACAATAGCTATAAACATCTGAATAATTAATAGAAAAGAAAATTATGAACACATTTCACTTTTCCATACCTACATTTAGTTTAGTACGGCTGTTGGCCACTAACCCCTCCACCAATCAGCACTGGAGCAGCGTGGTGGAGCATACACTAGACCTCACGCAGATGTGTCTATGAGTTGTACCTCAGCACAGGAAATTACTCGAAAAAGCACCCGAAAGATTTACCGCGCAAGCAGTACAATGGAAAGCCAGTAGTAACTCTACAACAGTATCTTACTACTAAGATCAGTGTTAAGAGAGAATACAATATAAATTACGCAGGCTTTGCGGGAACTCTATTATCGATTCTATTCGATAGCGATGCAGCGATAACGGTAATCGAATCGCTAAATTTATTCGCGATCGCTCGCGGCTTCCGACGATTGTTGCGAGGATTTATTGATGCGGCTTTTAATAATGATGCGTTGGCTTGTAGGATGTGGATGAACGATTGGGCCATTATATGCTGGTTAGTGATAATTTCGAGACTTCGCCGGGTTCCGGGTTTATTGGCCGAGCGAAGCAGGTACTCATTTGGCAGATCAGAATTAATTAATTCGGTGTGCGAGTTAATTTTGGAATGTATTTGTCCATTTTAATTTCAGGTATTCGAAGTAAATGTGTCCATCGTAAATCATAAAATCAGTATTTATTAGTAGATATAGTATTTAGTAGACCATCATCATCATCATTACAATCCATTTTTGTCTTACTGTTGGGCACAGGTCTCCTCTCAGTTTGGGAGGGATTAGGCCTTAGTGCACCACGCTGCCCAAATGCGGATTGGCAGACTTCACATGACTACTATGGCCATAAAGTTTTTCATAAAAAATAAATATGTCCATAGTACAAGCTGCCGACTTATACAATTCGCAACTGCAAACTTCGTACCATTGAAAACTATAAGGAGATCTCTCATGTTTAATCGTAATGGTTCTTCTCTTTTATAACGGTTTCTAAGTTCAAATTTTATTTAGGTATTTATTTAATTCATCTTGGTTTGGCGGGATGTTTTAATTGTATTAGTCTTAAGCATTTATTGAATAAAGTTTCTTTAAAAGTAATTTAAAAAAAACTTTGAAAAATCCACGCTTTGTGCTAGAAACTCAAAAAATAGGGAGATATAGTAAATTGAGCTACCACGTTTAATATAATATACTTATATTGGAAGTCAAGTGCAGTAACTGGGTCACTTGGAAATAAGCCAGACGAGCATATAAGAATGTTGGGTGCGCTGAATAGGAGGACCAATTTATCAATACGCGTATCCGTCTTCATAATACACTATTTAAACTGTTATAATACCGAGTTGCGGTGACAGCCCAGTGGCTATCGAACTCGCCTCTCACTCGAGCGGTCCGGGTTCAAACCCCAGCGGCATGCACCAATGGCTTTTCTAAGTTATGTGTGATTTGAGAAATTATATGTCACTTGCTGTAACGGTGAAGGACACATCGCGAGGAAACCTGCATGCCTGAGGGTTCATCACAATGTTCACGAAGGCATGTGAAGTCTGCCAATCCGCATTTGACCAGCGTGGTAGATTATCTCTCCCATTCTGAGAGGAGACCCGTGCTCAATAGTGGGACAAAGAAAGGGTTGTGATGATGATGATGAATACCGTGTTATGAATAGTTTGCTGGAAATATCTCTTACCTGATCATTTCAATAAATCTTTGCCCTTTGAATTCAGCGGTTCCGTTGTTCTCAGGTGCACTCTGTTCAAGATCTACCAATGGTTTCCAATTCACTTAAATGGGCTGGAAAAGGGTAGGTGACAACACTAGTTTAAACTATAATAGACAGAAAGAAAAACACCGTTCATCATACATGTTATTTATAAGAATCTTGCTGTTTACTGCAACCCATTGACGTCCCACTGCTGGGCACGGGCCTCCCCCAAAGACAAAGCAGGGAGGAATATAGTAGGTAGGTACTTGAATCTTGTAGTTCAGTAGAATTTGTATGTTCGGTATTTTTAAAGTACGGAGAGGATAATACTCCATATTTCAACATTTAATAGCACCTGCCTGCATTACATCGACGTCTTCCATTTCGCTAATCCCGTGATATAATAATATTATGAAAATGTACTTAATTTTCAAGCCATTCATAATAACTTAGATTCAGGTGCGATAGTCCGGATTATAAAATAGGGATGTACCAAACCTGACTTGTAATGTTACGTAACCGTTACTGTGTTGTAATGTAACGTAAGCAACTGTTGAAAATGTGAAATAAAGTTTTCGTATCCGAACAACCAAACGATAAGTACATAGAAACAATTGTCATTTCAAAACAATTACATACACATAAAATATTGTTACAGATGAGACAATGAACCGGAGAATGACAGATAACAGAAAAGTTATAGCTAATAGAAAGAAAACAATAAATAAATTCATCATCACAATCATTTACAAACCCTTTCCACTTATTAAAGGAGCAGTTTAATACCTACATGGTATGTATATCAATCATTTTGCAAAAATTGCATTCTTGTAGTGGTGGTTTCTCACAATGCTTAATTTGAGAAGCTTTGTGCAAAGCATAAATAAAGTAATTAATATAACAAATAATAAATACCATTGACATACACACGGCCATCTAACCCCAATTTGTATTGTATTGTGTAATTGTATTGGTTTTATATCCGTATCCGAAATGTCGCATTCTTACTTATTCTGTTATTAAAGACTCGCGAGTGCATTCCGACGGAGATGACCAAGATATTATTATCTGAATACCAAGTAATTTATATTGCGATATCAGTGTTGTAAATACAGATTATTAAGGAATCATATCATTAACTTTACTTCAGAAAATAAGGTGCAACACACTTGTCATACTTGAAAAGAGAAATTGTTTATTATTCTCAAGGTATTTATGGAAAAGTCTATTAAATAAAGGTTCTAGGTATATTTCGAGTTCGCTTGGGGCAGTATCACACCTAAAGTACCACTTACCATTTCTTCGGTGTAATAATAATATTAAAATCAATTCAAGTGTTCCGGCTAGAAAGGTGTGGTCTCCGGTTACACATTTATACACTGAGTTAAATATACATATATATCAATGCATTTATATATGTATATTCCTGAAGGGTAGCAACACTTCTGTAAAAAAATTTGAATAAGACTCTTATGAGCGTTCAGTCAGGGTCGTCCAGGGTCTTCCAGTCGTTCAGGACAGCTTCACGAGTGGCAGTGGATGGGTAGTACAATGTAAAGAGTACCGAGAGTTTTTTCCTCCGGCTTTTTTCTCTTTCGGCCTACACTAGGGCATAGGATAAGAATATTGTAAATTCTTCCTAAAGCCGATGACCAGATAGATAGTCTATCGTGACTTAGAGCTTAGCTTAGTGGTAGGTAATTATTGTAAATTAGCCATAAGGCAGGTTAGGCACCTGTGTAGGATTAGCTATTCATTCAAGGATCAATAGATCATCCTTTGCTTTATATTAATCAGTTTAGAATAGCATTATATCTCTTCTCTTTAAGTAGTTTGTAGTTACCTAGACTTTCGTTAAGCGTGTGTAATCACCTCATAGCGAAATAAATTATTTGAATTTGAATTTGAATGAAAGTTTTGTATAATCGAACTATATGAAGTATTCTTCGTTCTAATAAAACTAAACATGCATTTCAAAAGGAAAATTCTCGAAGCGCAATTATAAGGTCTCGCACAAACGTATTATTCCGATTAAGATTTAAAGTGAGAGGCGCCGATTTGGGGCGTAGCTTTAAATTATTTTCGTTACACTGATAAAGACGTTATTTATTGACTTTATCGATGCAAAAGAAACGCCTTATTTTTTTAATTGTGAGAGTTCTTGAGTTTAAACGAAATGCTTTTCTGTAAGCTGGCATATACACCAGCAGTAATTGTTATGGCCACTAGAGCAATGAGGCAATCTAATAGTATATTCTTTATTGGACTAAGATACATTATAGGAACGATAACTATTATTAAATAAGAACTCCTGCCACCGACCACCATTGAAAACTACCGGGAACGACGGCTTAACATGCTCTCCGAAGCACGTTAGCGCCTGTAGTGTATGCGATCTATATATAATCTGTTAAACATGACGTTGTCTCGAGCACACGGGAGTGACGTAAACTGTCACGTATTAGCCACGGGCGAGAACGGACGTTTGCTGGGCACTGGTGTGGTAACGAGCCAATTAACGTACCCTTTATGACAAGGGTGACACTGAGCACTACATATGGCGACGAGAATAAAAGGTTAGTGGTAAATTAAAAATATTAAAAATATTTTTTCGAAATACGGAGAGAGGAGGGTTGAATAAGTATGTAGGTACATAAATAAAATTGGATGATCTAAGAACTTTATGCATTGGATGTTTGTTACTTTGTGATTGATTGTTAAATTACTGATGGATCAACATAAAATAAAGATACATACCTCTGTCCATAAGGATCCCGATTACCTAATCATCGTGTCGCGGCATCGCTATGCGGTAGGCAGGTATCGCGGCAGATTATTGTAAACAAATTGTTACAGTTTTTATCATTCATAAAATTGAGTTCGAATTCCTAGTTGTTCTAGTCAGTACTTCAAATGTATCGCGACGAACAATATACACTTCGCCTCATTTGAAGTGGGACATTGTGCGCGCTCATTACAAAATAAAAATAGGCTACTCTTACAAGCTCAATTATGATTCGCGTCCTACTCATCACTATAACGCATCGCACTCAGTGAACACTTATAATCATGTATCGTGTAGGTATGTAAGTTACATATCGGCGGCAGGGTGAAATTAGATAGTCGAGACGTTAAGTTCTATAAACTATTTAATTTTCTTCAATAGAAAATTACATTTTAACTTATTACTAAACTAAATCTAGAGTAGTGAGACCGTCCAATGTTAGGCACGGAATGTCTTGTTCGTGGGACCGCTACGCGACCAATCGAATTGTCCGTACGTAACATGTATGTAACCGCCAATGTTTTCCAATACATTACAACTACTTACCGTAAACTGTGTGGTGGTTTTATATTGGCTTGACGAAGTTTTGAGTAATATTATACCGGAACAACAGCGGAAACACTAGTTATGCTATTATTTATTCGAGGCTATGACTTTAGTAATCATTAATTTTAATGAATTACAACTAAAGTTGGTAATTTAATAAGCCATAACGGTACTAAGTATTGACCTAGATAGGTTGATTTCTTGTATCATAAACTCATAACTAGGTACTTACACCTACCTGAAGGATTGTTCTTAAAGGGATAAAACGTATAGATTTTAATCTGTACTGTGTAAAATGGATGCCTACCTGAAGGATGGCTCATATGGGTGCAAAACGAAAAGATTTTAATCTGTATTGTGGACATGTGTGACATGTAACATGGATACAGATACTCTTCGGGGATCATCGAGATGAAGGGTACCTACATATCCTATGTTTCCATTAATTAATTCGACTGCAAACATTTGTTGCTAATATGAAGCAATTCATCAATTCTATTCATCCTTTAAGTAATATATCTGACTGAGACTACGCTGCGCGGGGCCACCCACACCGCTTTATTTTATAAATGCATTATTTTCCTTAGACGGACATTTTAAATTCGTTATAGGTATGTTTTGAATGGAATTTCCGATTTAACAATTTGGGAAGTATTTTACAGGTATTGAAACGGTCTTTAATAAAATATCATTTAATGCGATAAGGACTGATACAGAGGTATGAATAATGTGGTTTGATTATTGTGAGCAAATTATATCAACTTTTAAAATGTAAAAAAAGTTGTTATAGTGGCATAACTACAGTAGTTGGATATATGGTATCGCGACACTTTTGTAAATAATGAGGTGTCTGCAAAGTCGTAGTACATTATTTAATTTTTATTCTATCATCAATAGTTTTCGCAGATGGCAAAAATATATTATGGTCAAAGAAACTTTATTCTCAAAAGAAATTTCATTTCAATGCATGATAATACAAATTAACATTACGTTCACATATTGTGTGCATAAAGTTTAAAGAAGTAAAGATGAGCTTTGAGTTGATAATTTAATATTTATGTTATACTTATGCCTAGTTAATAAAAGTAAACAACAGCTAAGGTCGGTAGTTAGAAAAATAAAATATAATTTACTCGGTACTCGTACTAGCGATAAGTGAGTCAGCCAGCGCGGCACGGAATAATGACCAGGGACGGACTCAGCACTGAAGTAAAATGTGATTTTTTAATTGTTTTTTAAAACTTGACAAATTATTTGTGGATTTAATATTAGGTAGTTCTATCATCAATAGTCTGACGGAAACGGAGTACTACATGGGCAACACTAGTTACGCTATTATTTATCACTTTAGTAATTAATAATTTTAATGGATTACAATCAAAGTTGGTAATTTAATTAGCTATCTTCTGATGATTTAATAAACTTAATAGTGTCGAAAATTTTAAGTATACGTACTTATTGCATTAACTATTATTACATTAATGCTATAAGAATACTATACGTGTGTAATTGGTAGTACGAACCTACATGAAATTGTAAATCGTGCGTGATCGTGTGTTGGGTAGTACGAACCTACATGAATTGTAAATCGTGCGTGATCGTGTGTAACTGGTAGTACGAACCTACATGAAATTGTAAATCGTGCGTGATCGTGTGTTAGGTAGTACGAACCTACATGAATTGTGAATCGTGCGTGATCGTGTGTTGGGTAGTACGAACCTACATGAATTGTGAATCGTGCGTGATCGTGTGTAACTGGTAGTACGAACCTACATGAAATTGTAAATCGTGCGTGATCGTGTGTTAGGTAGTACGAACCTACATGAATTGTGAATCGTGCGTGATCGTGTGTAACTGGTAGTACGAACCTACATGAAATTGTAAATCGTGCGTGATCGTGTGTTAGGTAGTACGAACCTACATGAATTGTGAATCGTGCGTGATCGTGTGTAACTGGTAGTACGAACCTACATGAAATTGTAAATCGTGCGTGATCGTGTCTTAGGTAGTACGAACCTACATGAATTGTGAATCGTGCGTGATCGTGTGTAACTGGTAGTACGAACCTACATGAAATTGTAAATCGTGCGTGATCGTGTCTTAGGTAGTACGAACCTACATGAATTGTGAATCGTGCGTGATCGTGTGTAACTGGTAGTACGAACCTACATGAAATTGTAAATCGTGCGTGATCGTGTGTTTAGGTAGTGCGAACCTACATTAAATTGAAAATCGTACGTGATCGTATGTTTAAGTAGTGCGAACCTACATTAAATTGAAAATCGTACGTGATCGTGTGTTTAGGTAGTGCGAACCTACATTAAATTGAAAATCGTACGTGATCGTGTGTTTAGGTAGTGCGAACCTACATTAAATTGAAAATCGTACGTGATCGTGTGTTTAGGTAGTGCGAACCTACATTAAATTGAAAATCGTACGTGATCGTGTGTTTAGGTAGTGCGAACCTACATTAAATTGAAAATCGTACGTGATCGTGTGTT
This sequence comes from Carterocephalus palaemon, assembly GCA_944567765.1. NCBI lineage: Eukaryota > Metazoa > Arthropoda > Insecta > Lepidoptera > Hesperiidae > Carterocephalus > Carterocephalus palaemon. The sequence continues at coordinate 10,168,054 of OX155654.1, forward strand.
TAGGTAGTGCGAACCTACATTAAATTGAAAATCGTACGTGATCGTGTGTTTAGGTAGTGCGAACCTACATTAAATTGAAAATCGTACGTGATCGTGTGTTTAGGTAGTGCGAACCTACATTAAATTGAAAATCGTACGTGATCGTGTGTTTAGGTAGTGCGAACCTACATTAAATTGAAAATCGTACGTGATCGTGTGTTTAGGTAGTGCGAACCTACATTAATTTGAAAATCGTACGTGATCGTGTGTTTAGGTAGTGCGAACCTACATTAAATTGAAAATCGTACGTGATTGCGTATTAGGAAGTAAATGCATTATGATACTAGTTGACTGTATGTAGATGTGGGGATGAATTAATAATATACTGTAAACTTGTAGTTACCAAGATTTACTTCAGTTCTAGGTCGCCCCATATTTACCTACCACGAAAATTACAAACTTATTGCCAGCTCCGGAAAAGCTAGATTTCGAAGGAGACAACGCTACAGTTGCTTTAAGATTTAAGCAATGGAAAAGATGATGGTCACCAGGTTGTTTCCCTTTTGCACAGGATTCGTAGTGGGAATACCAGACAGGTCTGTCACCTTTCCTCCTCTTGCGCGGCGCTGTAGGCGCTCCTGCGCTGAGGGAATTCGGAATAAGGGGAGATCCCCTCTATCCGGGAAATTGCTCCAGGGGTAAACCCCGTCGGTGACTTCCCCGCTGTTGAGCGTGGGAGCCAGTCGATCGTCGCGCACGCGACTAGCCGTATGTCGCGAATTCCCCCTAGATGGTCGGGGGGAAGAAGGTCCAACAGCTCTCTAGGTAGCGGTTGCGCGCGTGCAGCGGCGCTATCCCCCTTAGGTGAGGATGTGGCCCATTGTCGGCGCGGTTATACATAACACGTCCAGCCTGCTGTCGCGCGCTATCACCGCGTTCCGGACGTAGCGCCCCGCTGATATAGCACTTGTAATGGGAATACCCGTGTCTGCACAAGATGCATCGTCGGACGGGCGCATTTGATGCGTCGTGTTACAGGTGCGCTAGGCGGTCGCGGTGCTACGGTGACAGCTGCAACAGCCAGTGGTTACAAATGATTGCATAATGCCTACCTACTAAAGAAAAGTGGTGTAACCAATGCTCCTGAAGAAGTCCAAGGTGCAGCCGAGGACGGCGCACGATCTACCCTCACTAAGCGGTCAACTACCCGACCGTGCCTATAAAAAGCCAAACGCGGCCAACGAAGGGTATGGTTGCTCAGCCGTCGAAGGGAAAGGTTGTCGGTACCTATGCTATGTGTCGGTAACTACGCTGCTTTGCTGTAAGTACGTTCCATATTTTAAGTAGCACAATTTGATGCTACAATTAAAGGTAGTCCCTCACTCTTACCACTGGGTGGTATGCAAATGTCATAGTAGGTAAATTAATGGGTCACTTAGATTATGCTGTCACAATTAAAAAAAAAAAATCATCAAGTTTTGTATAGGTTCGGATATCTTATTATAAATTCTAATACACATTCCGTAAGCATTGCTTTGGAGGCCTGCATTTTGGGAAAGGCCTATGTCCGTATCAATTAATGTCTATTTTATACTTGTATTTTTCTTTACTCAATACCTTTTTGTGACTTATGTATTGGGATAGGGCCATTGTAATGGTGATAGAAAACAGCACGCCGAGTATCCAATACTTTTTGAAGGATGGATGTAGTACTAAGGAATGTACTTACTCGTCGTGAGATAGGTACCTAGCTCATTTATTTCTAGTTGTTTCATAAATCTACGAGATCTACATATGGATTTTTAGAGCGATACTTTATTAAATAATAAATAAATAAAAATCATGGACCCTAAACTGGGTACTTACCTGTGCTATGGGTGTCAGAGTCTCATATACATGTATGGACATTTTAAAAACATACGTAAATATATAGTATCGACATCCGGATGGTGTAACATGCCAGTTTACAAGATCGAATACAATCTTAGGCTTTGTGAAAACACAACTAGAAACCTAGTACTTCCTATTGACTGCAATTGCGACTATACGAGGTAGAGGTAGTATATGATATCCGTTGATGACTAATCCAAAAAACAGTACTCATTATATTACAAGAGGTAAATACGCCACCAACGCACCAAACGCGGCGCGTGTCGTGTTTATGTCTGACATGAAGCGACTTGCTGACGGTTGCTGGCTGGACTGTTACTAACGATCTGATCAACTGGTATAATACTTAATACATTGGCAATGCGAAAGAAAAATAACATAGATACTCATATGTTAGAGCGAAAAAGATAAGCGAGACCATTTGCGTACACGCTATCAGCCTGTATAAGCCCAACGTCAGTTGTACACGAAACAAATTTTGCTTATTTTTCTAAATCTTACGTTTGAAAGCGTACATTTGGTGTTAATTAGACAAATAATTATGGTTACGTATACAGTACCAGAAGGTAACTCATATAAGAAAGAAAATACATAGAAGTATGCATTTCATATGTAAGTAAGATTGAAATATTTAATTCTCCAATTGCAATGTTTGAGAACTTTGAAAAAAAAAATTAAATTAACAAATGAATGGGTGGTGCTGCGGGCTCGTTTGCTATCTTAATGTTCTCGATTAATAAATTTATAATAAGGAAGGGATGTAGTGTATGCGATCTATATATAATCTGTTAAACATGACGTTGTCTCGAGCACACGGGAGTGACGTAAACTGTCACGTATTAGCCACGGGCGAGAACGGACGTTTGCTGGGCACTGGTGTGGTAACGAGCCAATTAACGTACCCTTTATGACAAGGGTGACACTGAGCACTACAGCGCCCATGAAATTTTGCCACTAGCGGTCACCCATCCACAAACCGACCGCCCATCATTGCTTAACTCTGTCGATCACATTGAATCGACGTGAGCCATTAGGCTATGGACATTAGCAGTGCTTACTCTAATAATAATATACAATCATTTTCCCGTTAACACCAACTAACCAAGGTCTTTCCGTTAGCGAATATGGTTTTTAAACACACTAGATCTATTTTTATACACAAATATTTAAACATATACTATCAGGTCAATTGTATCGTTAGTTAAGTTACGATATAAATAAAATTCACCCTTAAGCTTGAAACTGAGCTACGTAACTCAAAATCCGGCGATAAGCACTTGACAATGCTGCATTAAGTGCTCGCATTTCCTACGCAAAACATCAAAGAATTACAACCCAAATCCCGTTAGAATAAAGTGTAAAATCGTAGAGCATATACTAAAGAATGGCATCACAGTGTGGGAGACTGTAAATTCGCCTTTTAAAACTCCAAGCATATGTTATTGCGTCCGCATTGAAAACGCATTTGTGGGCTGGACCGGTTCGTATTACACCCACCGCGTGGCTGTACAGACAACAAAAAAGGACAGAATTTAAATGAAGCAAGTAGTTTTCCAATGATTAAAATTTACAAAAAGGATTCATGCCAGTGGCACTAATGTAAAAGGAGTAGAGAAGTTTGAAAACATGTAAACGAAAATAGTTTTACATTGTAATAAATATGTACACCGAATAATGACTTCTGATGAAATTAATTTAATTGTGAAATTCATGTTAAAGATGATATTACGTAAATAAAGTAGAAGAAGAAAGAAACTTAAAAGTTTATAATATTTATTTATATACCTACGATCAAGGAAGGTAACTCACTCAGGATAATTTTATAGGGCTCTTATTAAGAGAATGATAAATTCCATGCTTAAAGATGACACTTGGTTCACAAATCATTAATAAACGTCTTATCGAACTGACACACTCTTTTATATCGATTGGTTCTGACTTGTGATTCAATTGAACGATTGAGTTTGTGGTTCAATGGATGCAGCAAATTATAGCTTTGTCTTTATTCATTTTTCTGTATCAATTCCATATTAGATACCTAGTACGAATAGCCAATTTTTTAAATTATTTTTCTCTAAATGAGTTTGAAATCATTAATTATTGAACGGTAACAGGTTTTCGACTAACCCGTGTTTCATTTTTATGTGAATGTACAAAAAATATGAATTATCACAAATTGATTTTTTTGCAGTTCTTACAAAAACAAAGATATCATACGGCATATCCGCTAAAACAAAATCGAGCCTTCAAGGTCGCTGACCTGAACACCGAATAATCGCCAAACTCAATAATTATAATCTCTCCGTTTATCACATCTTAATTTATCAGCGTGTAAGTTTTATTGTTGGAATTGAATTATTGGATTCGTTCATTTTATTATTTTGTTCGGTCGATGATTAACGTTTATTATTGATTAGGGATTTAAACAGCTTTTATTAACTGCCTACACATCCTACACGGCTTTTGAATAGTTATTAGTTATAACAAACATCTTAAGCTTGAAAGATGTATATTTCATTGCCATACTGTCTTAATTCGACGATACAATTATTATACCAATAAGTATTTAGTATCTATATTTATAAATTTAGTATCGATCGTAGTATAGATCGAACTTCACTTCAAGAAATTTGTTTACAATAATTCCATTAATTTTTACCAGAAATAATAAAATTAATCGAAGGTTAGATCAAGAGGTTCCAGATTTTTTTCGCAGGAGCGCAGATCTTTCACTTAAAGAAGACTTTTTTAAATCAATTAATTAGAAACAATTACTTTGTAGACAATAGAAATTTTTTTTTTTTACATTCGTTGAGGGTGTACAATCACCTTAAAGCGAAAATAAAAAAAAACAATATTTAACAACGATTCAGACATCTTCACTTGGCCAGTGTGGCTATGATCTAAAGTTCTGATTAGTTGACTAGTTAAGATTATGATGATAATAATGATGATGAACGGATAAGTTAAGCAGCGTGGTTGGCCAGTGTGATTGTGCGCCATATAAGGCCTACGCACGAGCAAAGCGCTACCGACAGAGGTGTGCGGTAATCAAATGAAAAGTTATTCCATTGTACACAAATTCTCATGTCTCCGAATGTCATTTCATCACTTGGCGCGATGATAATTGTGTATTAGGGCTGTTTCAGACCGTCCCTGTAGCTCGGGACCAGAATAGTGCTACGGTAGTCCCTGCCTGTCGTAAAAGGCGACTAAAAGGGGACTTCTGGGGTTGCGGACGGTGAGAGTGGGAGCTCGAATCGTCCATCATGTCACCCTGGGAAAGACGACGCTGTTTGTGGCTGTACAGCGTTGTGTAAACCGGGAAGAGCACGTCTTGGGTGCAGCACCGGAGGGGTCCGGCGCGTTCTACAAGGGATCCCGGAGCCGTCCTGTAGCGCTGGAGTAGGCCACCGAGCGGGTTTTAGTGGGCGAAAATCCCACATAACCCGACGTCGCTCCCACGACGTTCGGGTACCTTTTCAAGGTTTCCCATATTAGGGCTGTTTCAGACAAGGAGGTGTGAAGGAAATGGCTTAAGAATTTTATATAATAGATTAGATTATGTAAATAGAGACCAAGCAAACAAGCCACTTGGTGGTAAATCACAGAGCAAAGGAATGCTATTGTTTGTGTCCATATTTCGTCCATACTTACCTACTTAATTTATAAAAGAAAAGAACGAGCTCCTATCTTTATGCGGGCGGAAATCTTGTTTGAATTATTGGAGTAAATTGGGTCGGGTTTAAATTTCTAGTGACAGAATTTTGATCACAAAGAAATTATGTGACATTACGTTATTAAGTCTCCACCAATCCGTATTGGAGCAGCGTGGTGGAGTATACTCTAGACCTCCCGCAGAATTGTCTGTGGGGGAGACTCATGCCCAGCAGTGGGACGTCTATGTGTCGCATCACGTTATTAAGTAACGATCTAAATCGTGTTAATCTAAACTAGTAAAGATTCTAGATCAATGCCGATTTCACTTCCATGCGAGAATTAGTATAGTCTGAAAGGGTCTTTAAACTTGATATTTTAACGAGCTTTGTTTTAAATTTATAATGTTAACTTTAGCATTCAACACTATGCGTGCTCACCAAATTCGCGTCTCCTGCTGCATTATGAAGACCGGTGGGAGATAATCAATGCGGGAAGCACAATCTTCTTTCATAGGCAGACAGGTCGTAAGGAATATGGTAATAAAACACGAGAAAGGAAAAATGTGTAGGTATGGTACTTACTTAGGTAATAAACTTCCTTTTTCCTCACACACACAAAATGAATACACATTAGGTACAGGCTTAATGAAGGTATTTATAAAACTTTTAAGAACGTATTGGTTATTTCTTGGACATCTGCTATCTACTCATAAACAATCAAAATAAACGAAAATCTAGAGTAGGTTTACAACTTACAAACACTCTTACCAATCGTCATCACCAAATAAATATACCAAAATAATCATACCAGAATAATAAAAAAATTTTTATAAATAGAACAGAAAAATCATTGGTGCATGCCGCTTGTATTTGAGCCCGGACCGCTCGAGTGAGGCGAGTTTGATAGCCACTGGACTATCACCGCTACCTTAGCAATCAGCCACTCTAAACAGCAGCGTAACTGATCAGCATCAGTTTCGCTACTCCCACACGAAATCAACACCTCATACTGCCGACGCAATAAAAACAAAAGGATCATAATGTTCCATGAACACAATCCCAGAGCATTTGAGCCTACAACAGGGTGACTATGACTATGACTATTTAAGGAAATATGGTAAACTAGTGGACGCCCGGCAGCTTCGCTCGCGTAGAATTAGACCCATTAACGACGTCGGCCCGCGTTCCCACTTAACTTCAAAAACGGCAAAATTTCATACTAACTTTGCACCCCTGTTTTACCCCCTTAGGGGATGAATTATCAAAAATCCTTTCTTAGTGCTCCCCTACGTTATAAAAGGAACCCCTGTGCAAAATTTCAATTTTCTAACCCTTATAGTTTAGGCCCTGCGTTGATATGTCAGTCAGTCAGTCAGTTTCTTCTTCTCTTCTTCTCCTTTTATATATATAGATTTACATGAGATACTCAAATTATTTGACGACACCTTGGAGGACCACTCGAAATAAGGTATGGGTACTCGTAATTCAGAGTCATAAACTTAATACAATTTCGGGCCAAAATACAAGAATTAATTCTTGTCGTTGCCAATAAATCCGTATAACCACTTGCTAATATATGAATGAAAATGTGTGTATATAACAATGTAATAATCGTTCGATTTTTAATCGATTATTAACTATCGATGATCGATCTCGGGTTTTAATCAGCTGAACTGCGAGTGCGATTAGTGATTATATTTGATGTAGCTTGCCGTAGTAGTAAAATTCTGCACGTAAAATGAATTAACGCAGCAGAGCTGCGGATAAAGTTAGTAAATTCATAGTTGAAGTTACCGGCTTACTCACGTGTGATTTAAGTCGAAAATAGTCCGACTAGTTTCGATCTATTACGATGATCATCTTCAGGAGTGAACGTGCTCGCGGCGGGCACGGCGTTCACTGCGGGCTAACGCGCGCGCAGCTCGCTCTGTCATGACGACATCACTGTCGCTGTCCGCTGAAGTTAGTAAATATTAAAAAGAACAATCTCTACAGACACACAACCACGCTAAGGCCATGGATTGTGCTGCGGACACACACATATAACAACAAAATTTTAAATTCATGACTCGAGTAAAAATACGTACATCTGCAAAATAAATATTTGCCCCAGCCCCCAGCCGAGATTCAAACCCAGGACCCGGTTCGGCACTCCAGGTCTACATGTATCTACTTATTATGTAATCGTATAAATAACACTCCTGCAACCCGCACTGGAGCAGCGTGCCCACCAGTGGAGCGTCTATGGGTTGAATATACGCCCCAATGCTGGGCACTATGCATTTCATTTGCGGATAAGCTAAGCATTTTTGGAAGAGGCATATTATTATGTTTACCTATGCGTAGATCGGAGCAATAGAGACTCCTCTCTATATCTCACTTTAACTACTCACTTGAGCCGTGCCAAATTTCATACACCACCACGTTATTTTCGTAAAAAGAGGGAGGTACAAAGTTTCTGCTTCATGTATTAATATTGATGCTATAGCATGGTCACCTTCCTACGTCCTGCATAAGCCCCCATACGCGATCATTACCACTCTGTACAAATCACAGCATTATTTCATACCAGAGTTTGCCCACGGGTGCGCCCACGTCTCATATAGTGAGATTTTGTTTCCTGTTCAGAACCCATAATAGACACTTGAGATTATAATAATGCTTACCTATGGAAGAAGTAAAATAGTGTGTAAGCGCCAGTGATTCTGTCATTGGGGAATTAAACCGAGGAAATAAAAGTATATCGATTAGTAAAAGTTACTCGTAAGTAGGGTAATATTGGGGCTTCTGCATCACTCACCTCGCTCAGCTCGGTTCGCAATGCAGAAGCCCCAATATTACACTGTACAGCTCTACTTCTCCACAGCGGATTTATCAGATATTTGATATCAGTTCCATAACAGCTTTGTATCAGACCATTCGGATTCTAACCAGTTCTGTTTGCAAACAACTATATTCACTCAGTTCGAGATGCAGTTTGATTTCAATAATTTCTAAACTGAAGTTGTTTTAAAAATAAGTTCATCATAGTCATCAGTTTTAAACCATTTCAGACACTTATTTATATAATCTCTCCCTTTTACCGCATTCAAATAAAAACACTGAGGAAAAAGTATTGCATGCTGCATCCATGGATCATCGTAAATTTCCCAATCTTCGATAAGAACTCCACAGGAAAAGCATGCTGCTGTATCTTTAACACTATTTCCGAAATAAAAGAATCCAGCATCTGCCATTTCGTTCACCACAGCTGGTTTTGAATCAGCAGTGGCCCAATAATGGTTAAATGAAAATAAACGCACTTTATATGTATTAAATATATCATATCGAGGGCCATATTGATTTAGAGACATTTCGTATGTTGTGGGAAGTTCTTAATACTGTTTATCAAAATATAATGAAGGTACAAACCTAGTGCTAGCAATTTATATACATTTTTAAATGCATAGGCGATGAGATAATTTGATAAATCTCCTTGAGATGGAAATAGTTTCCCTTGATATAGGAAAAAATATATTTTATCAAATAAAACGAAGTATATTTTACATATCATTATCAAAACACCATTTATTTAAACAAAAAACATTTTTCAAAGCACATATTGAGTCATGATTGGTACAACTATATAAATCATTACAATATTTATAGCAATCATATAAATATAACAAACTAGGGCAACCTCTGTCTTCTAAATTAATTATATTATCATTTTTAAGAATGTGTTTTAACCACAAAACTTTTTCTAAACCCTTAACGTAAATACATTTATTTCTACAAGTATCCGCAATCAAATTCTGATAATTTGAATAAGGTACAACTCCCTCAAACCAATATATCTTTCTATTACGTTCAATCCAATTCACTTGCTTCCTTTCTTTTTCTGTCAGTTTGTGAAAAGGAAATGGTGGTTTAATTAAAAGTACTTGTATTTTATTATTACACAATATTGCAATTTCTTTTGCTATGAATTCATTTTCTTCTGTTTTAAAACCTTGAACATCTACGATGGCAGTCATGTTAATTTGCGAACTATGTTACTCAAAGGTTTATATTCCACAAGCTGATCGTTAATGATTAAACAATATGCAGTTGTGTTATCTGGTATTGCTGTTGCACATTCGATCTCCAATCGCACATCAACTGGACCCGTTTTCAAACTATCGTTTTGTCTCGAACAGTCTATGACAAATAGAGGAGCCTTCTCCTTGAAGCCCGCTAAATCAAGCAACGGGTCTATAGGACAGTTATAGTAAGACTGGCGAAATTTTACATACATTTCGTATAATATATTATATTTGGAATCGGCAAAGTTCAAATTTAATGGTTCATAAGGATAATAATGTGAATTCAAAAATAATGTAACATTTCTTACTCCACAATGATCAAATAGAGAACTGTCTTTTGTCTTCTTATTTTTTCTATTTGTTTGTAAGCAAAATATTACATATCGAGGTTTCTCTAACTGTGATGCAGTCTTAACAGACCAGGAATGTTTGGTTGTCTTTGGAAGTAAAGGATATTCATATAAATCCCAATTTCTGAATGCCATCTGAATAGGTTTGTCTCTCTCTAAAAGTTTAAGAAGTTTCAACCGTTCACGATCTGACACTTTTATGTGCGGCACTCTCCATTGTATTCTTTGTATATCTATTTTAAAATGTACAATATCTTCAGTTCCTATAATACTATTTAAATTAGAGTTACTTCTGTTAAGTATGAGTTCATGTTTGCAATTTATCACAATGTTATTGTAATCTTCAGCGAAACCTAAAATCTTATTTAAAGGCACAATACCACAAAAATTACCGTTCTCGGTTTTAAATCCATCTATGTTCCAACCCCATAGAGCAGCAACTTTATTTTCTCCTTCATTCAATGAAACATAGGATTTTATAGTTGTTGTTATACCCGCATTTTTAATACGATCTATTTCAATTCCATTTATTTCGTATCTAATGTCTTGAAACAAAAACATAATAGGGTTATTACTGAACGTAATAGGTTTCTTAATCTGGTTTCCATCTTTATCGATGAGCTTTGCTTGACCTTCGATGTAAATTGAACTCGCTGATGGCAAAACGTAAATGTCTTGCTGGTGTATGGGGATTCTGATTTCATCGTTCTCTCTAAAGCTGTTATTATAGGGATTATAAGAATGAACTTCATAACTTTCAATAGAAGTATCGAAGTTAGGTGTTTCGTTAATCTGTAGTACATTCATACTTTAAAACCCACGGCTTTTAGAAAATCTTTATTCGTTTTAGTCAATTTCTTAATTTTTTTCTTACGTCTTTGCACCTTAGAGGTTATAGAAGTAATAGGACACTTTTTGTAGATTGATGGGTTTTTATAATATACTATCATTTTGCTTTTCTTAAATGAAGGCGAATTTCAATATCTTTTTCTTTAAAATTAACACTGTAACCAAACTGATCAACTATTTTAATAGATATGGATGAAATGTTTGTTTTATTCACTGGAAAATAAATAACGTTCTGTGGTATTTCTATGTAATGATGATCTGTAGTAGATTTATACACAAATTCATGAATTATATGAGTAGGTAATCCGTTGCAATATGAACCATACACTAGATCACATTCGATTCTTATCACTGATGGAACATGACTATTAATATGAACATAATTTGTAGGCGAGTTTAAAACTGAAAAATAAAGCAAACCGCACTCGTATTGGCCAGATAAACTCAACGGTGGTTGAAAGTGGCAATCTAACTCTGTATTATTTCCTGAGATGGTAACCGTTATAGACATCGTCGCATACTGAATAAATAAAAGAAGATGTTGTTTATAAGTCTTGTCTACACCAAAAATTCTTTAAAAAGTTTAAGCATAGATGCCCGCAATTATAAGGGTGATCACGTTGTATGTTATCATAATTGTAGTGCACTTTATAACCTATGTATTTAATAAATTCCGATGGAGGCTTCAGATTGCCATAACTATCGAAATATTCTATATAATTATTATATTTTGCATAGGCTACCCAATGAGTACCAGGATTTGAAGAAATATCTAAATTAATAACTCCACATTCTTTTTTAAATGGATGTTTAGGAAGTTCATCCCTCATGAAGACACCTCTAAAATAGGGAATATTTTTTCCATATTTCAAAATATCAATGTTAGTTAGGGGTCGTTTGGGTAGCCTATATTCTAGTTTTTTTCATTTTTAACAAAAATACCAAATCCATTTTTATGAGGTTTAAGATGTAGCCCATTTCCGATACAAAGAGCTTCCATTTTTTCATTATGCCTCTTTAATTCAGCAAATCTTTTTTTAGCCATTTTTATTTCATTTATAGTTTTAAGTATTCCAGCTGCACCACCTGCTAAGGCTCCTGTGGCGGATAATCCCGCAAAAATAGGAATCAGTGGTAATACTCCACCAGTTTTAGGTATAGGAATAATACGAGGAAGCTTAATAGATGAATCATCAACCAGTTCTCTAGCAGCAGTTATAGCTAGTTCAATCGCTGTTTTCTTGCATTTAGGTTTTAATTTTTGTATATGTCTTCTCGTTTTTGCAATAATATTTTTTAATTTATTTTTAAACCCATCTCCTGACTTTTTTGACGACATCTTAGGACGCTTACTACTTTTTAGACCAGCACCAATTTTAAGTTTTGAATTCATAGCATGGCTTACAATATTCGCTGCAAATTTTTCACTTGTACTTGCATCAGAAGCGATTGCACGTTTTTTTGCCATTTTTAACAAAATTAAATCTGCCTTATGCCTATCCTTTAAATTTGAAGATTTTTGATATGCAATGTCGTGTTCTTTACAATATTCGTCTAATTTATTCACACCTTTGTCACCTCGTGACAGTCTCTTTTTTAAATTTGTACCTGGACCACAATAATTGTATCCTGGTAAATGCAATTCAAATGGTAAATGATTTATAAGCCAATTAAGAAGACTACTCTCACCAATGCACATCATAAGACTGTTCAATCATGTGTTGAATTGTTATTAAATATCTACTACTACTATAATAACAATGAAGTCTTTTACAATATGTTTGACTTATTTATCCAACTGTTCTCAGTAGAAGGTAAGCCCAGCCATTTTACTAAAACCTTAGCTCCTTTTTTTCTGAGAATCTTTTCAACAAGATATATGTTGGAATGTTTTGTTTTTTGCAGCTCATGTGCATAAAATCCACCCAAAATGGGTTGACCTTTAATTGCATCTTCAATTAAATAGGTAGTAGGAGTTGTGTTTTGCAATTTCCGAATTTTAAATATTTCTGTCGACCAGTTGGGAGTGTATCCTTTTTCAAATGTACCTTTGTATTTACTTATACGTACATAATCACCAACTTGAAATTTACATTTAAGTTTGTCTTTATTTATCAGCCTAAGATATCTTTCTAATATTCTCTTTTTATTTTTGTTATTTACATTTGCCGGAATTTCATCAATAGTGCGATGGTGAGTGTGATTGTATTTATAAATAACTTTATTTAGGGTATCATCTATCCAAATATAGTTACCCTTTAAACTAAATTCTTTATACAATTTTGATTTTAATGTTCGAATAAATCGTTCTACTATTGAAGCCTTCTTTGTTGAATAGGTAGAGTAGTGATTAATATTATAAGATTTCATTATATTCTTAAACTTATCATTATAAAATTCTGTCCCGTTATCAGTTTGAAGGTTTTTAGGTACACGTGATTTATTCAGTAACTCAATTAAACTATTACATACATCGTTTTTGCTTTTAGATTTAATAGGAAATGCCCAAGCGTATTTCGAAAATGTATCTATAATTGCAAGAATGAACCTAAAGTTCTTATTTTCTTTTGAAACTGATTGCATATCGATTAAGTCCGCTTGCCATAAATCATCTATACCTTTAGTGATAACATTTCTGCGTGGAAAATTTACTCTTGCATTTTTATGAATTTCATTTATCACATCAGCTTTACTCATGTTATGAAATATTCTGTTTGTTGTATATTTTTTCAAGACAATTTAAAAAAAATGAATAACTATGTTTTTTGAAATAAACAATACATGCATACCAATTTTAATAAATAATTAACAACATGAGTGCCTTTTTTAAACTGAGTGTAAAATTAATTATTCTTAGTATTTATTCTTTAATAATATTAGCTTCTTTTAATTCTTCAACAATCGATAGTATTTCATTATCATGATTTGAATTACCAGCGTTTTTTGAAGCTATCAAAAGTTTTAATCTATCAACCAACTCATTTGGATCATCCCAATATACTATATCAGTATTTTTATTATATTTTTTAAGCTTTGGCAAAGAACCTCCAAGTTTTTCTTGAGTTGTATCGACTGGGGTCTCGGAAAATAATGGCTTGATTATTTCACGATATTTAATTCCTTTATCCCCTCTTATTTGACCTTTGGGGTTAAATTCTCTCTTATGCGCGTTTGTATAATGTAGAATATCCTTGTATACAAGTTTATCTGTGCTTGATACTAACTTCAGATTAGGTTTTTTTCTGAGTAGAAGTTCTTTCAACCCATTAGTTAAATTATAAGTTTTGTTTCCAATTTTCACCAAAAAAACATTGTCTTTATCTAAGCTGTCAATTTTCGATAATGTTACAATTGAATTTCCCATCATTAAAGTTTTATTTTCTTTTCTTATTCCAAATGGTATATTTAAACTGTCATCGTAAATATTATATACATCATCACGATCTAAAGAAACTTCTAAATTATCTCTTAATTCATGTTTGAGGGACTCTGCAGGACTTAAATCGCCATCAAAAATGTTTTGGAAGTCAGAATTGATTACGTCAGAATTTTCGTACGATTTATTTTCATTAGATATCTCATTACTTTCAGGTGTTTTATGGTTATTTACTATGGTTTTAAGGGGCTCTGTAACTGGTTTTAGCATTTTATCAAGCGATAAGTTAATTTTATGTTCATCATTTTTCATTTTATTCAATTTGTTTTTTATGGAGTCGACGGACTTTATTAATTCCATTTTAATATGTTTCTCCATATTTATTCCCTATACTTCATTCAATCAAGGATACTTCAATACTAAACTTATTTCTTTAAAAAATTCATTTATAAACTTGATTTACAGATGAAAAAATAAATCAAAATTTTTTCTGTACCTACCATTGCTTAGCGATGAATCTTTGCTGATACACACAAAGTTATATGGCTTTTTCCAAACGGTACTACAAATATTTTTGAATTGATTCCATGACATATCAGAGCTGACATGTTCTTCGTAAATATGCTTTAAATTTACATCATCTTGTTTGAATATTATAATAAAATTTGCATTGTCTCGTAGCAACTGTTTCGGAATTTTGGAGTAAGTTTGAGATAAGTAAAAGCAATCAATTTGCTTATGTCTACCCATGGAAAAATAATTACGAATATTATTTTGATTTTCGCAAGCTACATCATCAAAAATAAAAACTGAATTGTTTAAAGCATCACTCGGAACGATAACATCTTTATTATCATTAAATTCATAAAACGATATTTCAGGTACTCTCCTAAATATTTCTCGCAAAAAACGATATTTAGGTTGAAAGTTGGTTTTTGAATACAAGTAAAGATTTTGAAATTTCAGCCCATTTTCATGAACTAGCAAACTTATCACAACGTTTGTTTTGCCACAATTAGAAGGACCGCATATAATACAACGAATTGTATTTGGCAAGAGTATACTATGTCTGATATTTTGAGCAGAGTTATCAATATCGATATTTGAAACATTTAGAGATATGGGTTGTTTTATCAACCTCATCTTGCTTATTGAATTAATTTTGAACTAACATTTACATTTATATTTACATTAGCAATTTTTGACAGTAGATACATGTTTACCCCGCAAAATGTCTCATCTTACAACATTCCGGAGCTAATCTGCTATGTAATGGTATTCTTATCTTACAAATTCCATTAATAGTTGATCATGGTTGTCATGCTTATTCGACAAAATGGTAATACTCTCATCTTACAAAAATATTTTTTGAGACATTGCAATATTAGACATTCAACTTCATTTTATTGCTGTACTCACAGTAAGATAGCCGCGTTCTAGTTTCCAGAAGTTTTTCGGCCGTCGCGATCCTGTATTCTGATTATCTGAGGTAAGATTTTCTTTATTTAGGCTTATTTAGTTATCTGGTGTGTATTATATTTTATAAAGACCAACACACCATCTTACAGCCCTGTTATTGATACTGCAGGAATTTCACATGAGGTAAGTTAATTTTTTATGATAAAATTTCCTACTTCTAATTAAAGTTGGCATTGTTATTTATTTAAATGTTTGGTTTCAGAATTTGTTAGAAGACTCGGATCCAATTTCTAATCCTTTTTACTATGCTCAAGATAGACAAGGCTGGTACGATGAAGTGGCAACAAAAGCATGCGAGCAAAGAAGTAAACAGAAAGCAGTGGAAATTGTGAAAAAGAAGAAAAAATCAAAATGTGTGAAGAACGCATCTTTTATCGTGAGGAAGGAACCAGGACATGTTCGTCATCTAATACAAATTATGATGTATGATTTAGATGGACATAATATCGAAGAATTGAATATTGAACCTGGCAATGCGAGCGTGAATGTCCAATATTTAGTGACAAGTCAATATGATGATATATTGGATGAAACAGAACATTTAGTTTGTAAAGTTGTAAAAAAATTAAGCAAATCTGGTATTTAATGTTCAAACAGAAAAATATTTGTTATTAATAATGGATAAAATAAATTATAATATTATTTTTATTAGTATTTCATTGCATATTTTTAAAAATTTTTAATTTAACCATCAATTTATTGAATAAAAAATGTTATGTTCATATGAAATTTCTTTATTATAAACGACATATGCATTAAAAATTAAACAAGAGGGTTTCTTATTAAACATCTTTATTTTTTCATATAAAAATACATAATAACATACATATTTATTATAATGGCACAATAAAAATAAAAATCATGTATATTGCTTTTAAAATTTTTTGTTTTCATACTCTTGATACATAACATTAATTTTACTAAAATGTTTAGACAAAACAAAGTCTTAGGCTAACAATACTTAACAAAACCTTTAAAATAATGTGCTATAATGCCCCCAAGGTAAAGTTTTATAATTTTTTTTACAAATTTGTCGCTTATCATCATTTCCACTTAGAACGAGTTTATTCATTTTTTGTGTGAATAGTATATGATTTTTGGATCGTATAACGTACATAGTGTCTCTATGAGTTGTTTTAAGATTTAAAATTTCCCTATATTTTTCAATTGTAAGTTTTTTGGTAATAGATTTTTTTACACCTTTTGCCTTCTTTAAGGTGGAATTTAAAGTGTCAAAACAGTAAAGTTTTGCTTTCAACCCAACAAATTCTGTAATAATATCACCGCCCATTTCATCTTTAAAATACCCGGGTATTTGTTTATTTACTCGCGGCATACGATACATATTATTTTCAGGAAAATTACTTGTATCAAAATACTTAATATGGTTTTTCATGTCTTCATAAAAATCTTCAGTGTGAATTAAATATAAAAGACTATCTGTATCAGTGTAACAAAGTTTGATGTCGTTTTTGTATATTTTTTTCATTATAGAATAATGAAATTTATATAAATGACATTTTGCAAGTTCCAATATAGTAAAACCTACATAAATTGGTCTATCTAATATCACTTTAGTTTGTCTTAGTTGAATGGCTACAAGGTTTTCAGAAATAACTGAGAGATTTTTGAAATTAGGCGCACTGACATATTTTTCAGCTCCGCATATTCTATTAGTATTATTACAATCATCTTTCCACACGTTTACCAGCTTTACATCAACTTGTTTTCTTTTGTTTTCAATAGTTTTGCCAAAAATTGAATTGTTTTGTTTTTTAAAAAAGTCTTTCTCAAAATCAGATGTAGCCTTTTGTCTTAATGATGTATTAAGAGATATGTATGGTTCTAAAAATGATTTTTGACTAAATGCTAGAATCCTGTGAATCTTCAGTAGTACAAGTCCATTTTTTAAACATTCCTGTAAGTGGAGGTAATGGATAACGTATTTGTATTTATCATAGAGATTTGCAACCAATTTTTTGTTAGATGTATTTGATGATATTGGAACTGTTAACTTTTCTGATGCAAATGGTAAATCTGAATGTTCATCATGAATATCGTGAGGATAGTGAATGTCAACTTCTAGTATGTATCCTTCATTACTATTTAGAGATATAGAATTAACATCAAAATTTATTATTTCATCTTGTTTTAAGAAACGAAAGTTTTTGTAAGGCAGTTTTTGCATCATAGCATAACCATACAAATTTACACAATCTAAATAAATTAAGAATGAATTTTTCTCCTCTTCATCATAATTCGACAAATATTTGTTATTAGCCTTTGCATACCTTAGCGAGCATTGAGCTAAACCACCTCTAATACCATTTTCTAAAAATTGGTATATTTGTATATCAGAAACTAAGTCCAATTCAATACTTGTTAACAATAACATAGCGTCCCAGCTTAGTGAAGGAGATGAAACATAATGACATGGATCAAGATTATAAAAATGTAAGCTCATTGATCTGAATTTCTCAAAAATGTCGCAAAGAAGTAAGACATCACATTTCAGATATAATTCAGTGTATTCACCTAAGTTCCTAATACCAAATTTTTTCCACACAGTTAAAGCATGATTATAATCATCGTTTGTTATAGATTCGGATGTTAATTTATTGTAAAAGTTGTTTTTATCTGGTA
This sequence comes from Carterocephalus palaemon, assembly GCA_944567765.1. Classification (NCBI taxonomy): domain Eukaryota; kingdom Metazoa; phylum Arthropoda; class Insecta; order Lepidoptera; family Hesperiidae; genus Carterocephalus; species Carterocephalus palaemon. Next base: position 10,186,343 of record OX155654.1, read on the forward strand.
ACTGAGTTTCTTCATACTTTTTCCAAGAATCAACATAGTCATAACAATATATTCCCTTTCTAAGGCATAAACGGAATAAATTCTCATTAGGAAAGAATGATCGTAAATGTTTTAGATCTTCAGGATTCAGAGTTCGCGCCAAATGATCTAAACTTGAACTCAAGAAATTAAATGAGTCTATAAATTTTAATTGAGCGGCATTGTGCATATCGATTGGAAAAAACTTTGTAAAGGAAATGAATTTCTCTTTGTTTTTTGGAATTAAATTAATTCGACCGCATACACTTGCAAGCTCTGTTATAAATAGATGACAGTCATATCCAGAGAGATTATGAAATATTATAGGAATGAATTTACATTTTTTATTATTTAAATTACATGAATTATGAGCTGGACCTCTGAATTTACCTGTGAAATGGTCGTGGACATAAACTTTATTATCTATAGAACAAAATTTTTTTTTACAAATATGGCATGCTGCAGCGCTATTAAAATATCTCTGCTCTTCAATAGTAAGCGGAATCATATCTCTAGAAATATTTAATATCTTATATAATCTTTCTACATCTTTAGAAATTGAATCTACAAATTTTTTTGCACAATGTGGTCCTCTATATGACACAAAGTTATTCAATTCAGGATTGGATTCACAGCATATATAATAAGCAAAACAAGTAGCTTCGTGAATTTGAACATTTTGTACGTGTTTAGTTTTATTTTTATCAGAATATTCTCGGAGTAAACTTTCAAAATCACCGTAAATAACAATTGGAATTCTTTGAGTTCTCTCTGGATTAGAAAAGCGTAATTTAGTATTCTCCTCTGGAAGAACTGTTTGTATTCGGGCACAATCATGTGTCTCTAATTTGGCTTCAGAATCAAAGTACAGAAAACATTCATCACATAAATAAATTTTAGATTTATGTTTCGTCAGTTGTTTATGGACGAGCTTTTCAAAATTCTTAATTAAAACATAGTGAGTTTTGTATTGATTTCTGATAAGTAATAAATTAACATGCACTAACTTTCTGTGTAATGTTTTATACAAAGGACCGGTAACAGTGTTATTTTTTTCTAATCCATAAATATTGACACTTATGCTGGTATTCTGCATTTCAAAACATTTAATGTCTTCAAATGTCGGTGGAAAAGACATGCCAGATATTTTTAAAACTTTAGAATAGTGTGGATAAGATGAGATTCTATTTGGATTACGTTTCGTAGGAAACATATGAGCTACAATAGACCAGAGAAAACAATGACTATCTCTATTATGAATATTAAGGCATGATTTTGTTCTAATAATACTTTTTGGTAGTGAAATAAAATTTCCAGCTTTTAAAGGATTGTATTTTGCTACATTTAGTTCTAGATGGTTAATTGACTCAACTGTCCAACCAGACTCAGATAATTCAAACTCTGTACATTTTCTTATAAGATTTTTCGAGCATTCTTCAAAAATAGATAGTATATCAGTACTTTGTACTATGACTGTATACTTAGTATTGAAAGACTTTAGAGATATTTCATCATTCTTAGGCAGTTTGTATAGCACAAATAATTCAAAATTAACCTTAAGGGATTTGTGTTTGATAAGTAATGATTTAATTATTTTGCAAACAGTACTTGAAATACAAGATAAGAATAATTCTGGTAAAATGATGTTACTTGAATCTGGATTTATTCTATAACTTGCAATCCTATTTTTAAAAGCAGTAGCTATTAATTGAACATTCTCAAACTCTGTTCTAAGTAAGCAATTGACTTTATGGATGTTACTTTTTTTATGCGATGCGTACTTTGATACATGTGTATTACAGTCCTGACAAAATTTCATATTTAAGATTTGTAACTATAAATTTAGTTCTTTTCGATATTAAATTAAATTTATGAAATCGTCAATATAAAATAAAAGCAAACATGTATTCTGTAACCAAGTATTGATATCTGAGTACTTTTAGTTGCTTCATTCAAATTTCAGTGTTCATTGAATCAAGTCTATGGATTTTTTGGCAAAAAATAATCGCATGAAAATAATATAATCACTATTCAGTTACCAATTTTTAGCTTTTTGTTTTTAAAAATCAGATTTCAGTACTTAGTTTTTCTTAGGTGTGAAAAGAAAGACAATCGCATGGAAATTATATAATCAATATATAGTTATCAATATTTAGCTTTTATTTTTAAAAATCAGATTTCAGTACTTAGTTTTTCTTATCTGTGAAAAGAAAGACAATCGCATGGAAATTATATAATCAATATTCAGTTATCAATATTTAACTTTTTGTTTTTAAAAATCAGATTTCAGTACTTAGTTTTTCTTAGCTGTGAAAAGAAAGACAATCGCATGGAAATTATATAATCAATATTCAGTTATCAATATGTATTTAGCTTTTATTTTTAAAAATCAGATTTCAGTACTTCGTTTTTCTTTGCTGAGAAAAGAAATACATCGCATGGAAATAATATAATCAATATTCAGTTATCAGTATTTAGCTTTAGTATTTAGCTTTTAGTATTTAGCTTTTTGTTTTTAAAAATCAGATTTCAGTACTTAGTTTTTCTTTGCTGTGAAAGGAAAGACAATCACATGGAAATAATACAATCAATATTCAGATAACAATATTTAGCTTTTTGTTTTTAAATATCAGATTTCTGTACTTAGTTTTTCTTTGCTGTGAAAAGAAGGACAAATGTATGGAAATAATAAGGTGAATAATATTAATAATGAGCTAATTAGAAAACATTAGAGGAATATAAAATTGGCTGGATAGAAGCGTATTCGTTTTTGGCCGTTGAAACCAACTTAACAACCGCTTTCCAGATCGTACTGTCCTCCTCTACAGCAGACTTGAAGGTGACGAGCGAACGCTTCCACCGGTTGGAGCCTAGCTTTTCGGCCTCCCGAGTGTTGTACACGCGCAGCTCCACGTAGTACTCGCCAGTCTTCGCGGGGTCTGCCCTCTGCAACGTGTAGCCCGATCCCGCTCGCCGCGACAGAAAACTTCTTAATGCCGCCGCTCTGATGGGTTCTTGAGACTCGTTTTCTCCCTGAAACAATTTTAATTATAAACTTAATATACATTTGATTACTGTTTAACATTATTAATAATAAAAACTTCATAGTACACGCTACTGCTCCATTCGGGAATCGAACTCTAAGATCGATACGGTTCAGCAGTCAGGATCACTCTCTACGCTATGGAGACTTAAGATATTTCGATTATTATGAGTATCGAAAATAAGAAAAAGATTGATCGATATTTTGATGATTAAAGAAATTAATTATTATTTGCTGTTACTACAGCGAATAAAATATCGTAAGGAAACCTTCATGCCGGTTCTCAAAGGCGGATGAAATTTGCACTTGACCAGCTTATCGGACTTTGGTCTGATATAATGAAAGATTGATAGATTTTTTTAACGTACCTCCGAATCGAATGCGATGGACGGCTTCTTAAAACTTTTCTTCTTTTCTGTATCTGATTCACTCTCGTCTGATAAAGCAGCTATGTTCCTCTTCTTAGAACTTTTCTTCTTACTGCATGATGCTGCACTTGACCTTTTCACCGTGTTTTTTATATTTTTATTTACACAACCACTCTCTACATCCGAATCGAATGGGTTAACGTTTGCAGACGACCTGAAATAAAATAATTTATAGTCAATAAGACTTACACTGACACATCACTTTTAATTAGTAAACTAACATTTTAATTTAATTTAAATAAAACAATCTAAAAATTTTACTTAAAGTTAAATGAAATTTCAAATTATATCTACAACAAATTAAAATTATATTTCTATGATTTCAATAGAATACGATACCTATTTGAAATAACAAGAACAATTCAATAAAAAGACACGTACATACTTACAGGTTGGTGAAGTGGATGATGTTCACGTCACTTCAATTAAAAAGTAAATCGAAAAAGACTTGAACTGATGGCCACATCTCCTTATATATGGCTGATTTGTAAAGCTTCCTCCACAATGGTGCTTATGCTAAAATGTTATAACTAATCTCTATTGACTATATTTATTTATCGTTCCTCTGAATTATCTGATTAAAGTCTAAAATCTATTGTCTCAAGAGTGATGAGTATGTTTACACCTTTATGAACACTCACATTACCTAATATGGAGTACAGGCGACAGTTCGGCGGGGAAATCTGAGACATACTCTGTTTACGGATTTCGCATTCCGTTCCAGGTTCTAATTATATTGGATCCACAGTGTTTGTAGTATGAAACCGATAAAATTTGAACTTACGAACTTCAAGATTTAATTTTACGTTTTATTTGCATTTTATAAATTCCATTCATCACGTTTTCATAAATGACATAACTCATTAGACATTAATAACTTAAATTTTTGAAGAAAAAAATCATGGAAGTTCAGGTTATAATGGTTTTTCTTTGTTTATAGTGAATGAACCAAATTAATTTGAGCTTTCTTTTATGGATATAAAATATCAAAATTGGTGATTAACTTATTTAAACGTTAATGTTTTTATCTTGTATAGTGAATTACTGACATGTGGTATCCAGTTTGAAAGTTTACCTACATACCTACTTATTCTTCTGAGACTCAATAAATAGGATTATGTTATTATATTTTAACCTACTATGAAAACATTATTAATTTATTATTTAATAATAATTAAACAAGAAAGTACACTTATGATTGTTCTTGTTTAATGGTTGTTTCTAGTGCAAAGAGTGAACTTTCTTAGATTGATACAAGATAGCAAACGAGAATCCTCACATATAATAACACATACTTACTCAAATCTAATAACATATTACATAAAACTGTCTGTATTGATGCATCGCAGATTTTACCTTTTTTAATTTTCATTTCAAAAGTGTAAAATTCTAATATTTATAGAATTTTACACTTTTAGGCTTCAATCGAGGAATTTTAATGTTAAAAGTATATTATGTATTCATTTACTAATAGAATAAAATAATACGAATTCTTTTTCTACATTTTACTAGGCAACAAATAGGCAGTAGTTTTTTAAGTATGTTCCCAGTAAACTATTTACAAACATTATCTTTTATGCTAATTTTAACCAACTCTAATCGTTTTAATAGAAAAAATAATTAAAATTGGACAACAATCAACAAAAATAATATGTTTATGTAAGTACGATGTATTCAGCGGCATTGATTACTAATTTAAATAAGTTTGATAACCGAAGCAGTTTATTCCTTATTTATAATTGATTCAATAAATAATTGAACGAAAATGTTTGATGCTAAAGATATTAATAAGATTAATCTAGAGTCCCTGTTCGTACTTATAGAAATGCATCAAAAGTAAAAACATGAATCAATGTAGTCACTAGCTAGTTGCACATTAATATTAATACAAATCGACTTAGCAGAATTAGAAGCAAGGTATCATACACGCAGTAATCGCAGCGCGGTACATTATTTTTGCAATGAGCAGTTATCATGCTTAATAAATTGTTCAATCGATGTTCTAGTCCGAACACAAGATGCGCAAGATAGCAACGAGATGCACGCGCTGATTCATGAGGTAGATCGCTGCACAGCGCGGTCGACGTTGATAGCGGCTGGCGAATTTGATATTGTTATAATTTGATTGTGCGATTTGAATTGCACGATCTAATTTGCTTCAGAGGCATGAATGTGTGTTGCATCTCGGACGTATCATAAATAAGTCGTGTAAGATTGGGGCGACGTGCATTGCGAACCGAGCTCGCGAGGTGAGTGATGCAGAAGCCCCAATATTACCCTACTCTCGTATCGATTACTTGTAGTTATATCCACCAATCCACACTGGAGCAGCGTGGTGAAATATGCTCTAGACCTCCCGCAGCTGTCTCTGGGGGAGAGCCATGCCCAACAGTGGGACGTCTATGGGTTCTACCTTAGCTTGTTATTTATTTATCAAGCAAAAAAAGGTGTTTATATAGTTACCTTTATTAGTTATTCATTCTTCGCAAATGGCAAATATAGATGATATTAAAATTACGTGAAGCGATACTAAGCAAAGGATGTACCTTTATTTTGGAGCGCATGTAACAAAAAAAACTAAACCCTACTCAATCGAATATGTTTAAACTTTAATCAAAATTTGAGCATAATATCGCTCTTGGTTTACATACTCGATGTCGTTGCAGCTTAGGTACATACTTTCGGATTTTTCCTATCACAGTCTGCTATGCAGAGTGAGTTGTACCTATCCAACTAAAGCTATCACTGTCTGAGCCATAGTATGTAACTCATCTAACAGTTTTTATCGAAAACTAGTAGTAGATCAGACAAAACAAAGATCTTCAGTTGTCAACAATCTATTAAATCTTAAAGAATTGAAAGTCAGCAGTTCAGAGTATAACATTCAAACTCTCATTCACCTTGTTTTATGAGCGCTCAAAACTACGTGGCAACTTTTATTATAAAATCAATGTATTCGCTTCGCCCGGCCGCATTGTTGTCGTCTTGTGAAAGAAAAAAGCTTGAAACTCGAAAGCGTCAATATTCCCTGGAATCGCGCCGCCAATGATGCGGCTCGGCGGCGGTGCGATTGTGCGATTGTTCCAGATATTGGATGGAGGTTAGTCCAACTATTCCAACAGCCCCAAGGTTCCGTACAAAATATCTATGTACTTACTACATTCTACTACTTATTTGTTGCCAAATTCGGTAGGCAGTGTGTAACAGGTAAATTAAGGAGGTTTATAAGTTTCAGATTTGTTTGTCAAATTCAGTACACAGTTTCACACAGGTAAATTAAAATGGTTTATGGGTTTCAGAGTTTAACCGGACGGGGATATTCATTAAAATAGTGTGTATGAACGTACTTTCTTGAACTGTCGATGGTTATTTTTTTATTTACCCTATTAATCTCAGAAAAATGAAGGATATGCTACAAAGATCTTTAGACTCAACTGTGCGCTAAGCCATAAGAGCTCAGTAAAAGTTAATTAATTAATTAGGAACAACATTTCTTTTTTTTTATATCGCCTGATGAGTGACAGTTACTCTGTGAAATTATTATTGATTATTCGTTGACAAAGTCTTCTATGTAGCCTTTTATGGAAAGGCACTGATATTTGATTATTTCTCCTAGAAGCTGTTCCTTTACATCATATTTGAATTTGGAAAGTCTGTTAAATATCGGAAAAAGAACTCGTTGAATCATTCTGTTCCTTAATTTAACAATAAACACCATGCTATTCTACTCTACCAAGATACGCTTGTAAAACTGGCGTCCTCCTGGGCGAATTTAATAAAAGCATCAGATAAGCCGCAGATCTGGAGGCTGCGGACACGAGCAATGACGGCGGCGGAACAATGGCGGCTATCGATGGCACTTGTCAAAAAATAAAAACCCGCCGCGATAGGGGCTGGCGGGCTGGCGGGCTGGCTTTTTGGCTTATTTGCGGCACCGCCGGCGAAATTGGAATAGGGTGTTGCAGATTTGGGGAATCCGTTTCATCGCACAGATTTTGTCGGTGCGAGTCGGTGAGTTTATTAACACCAGGCCTTCTCGTTTGTGGAACCTGGTGGTTTGTTATGATTGTGGGAAATGCTAATTCGTATGCCTACTCGTAGAATACTGAAATTCCATCCACGCCAGATGGATTTCTGGCGGTCCTCTACTACCTCGCTGCGGTTTGCGCAATCTTTTTTGTCGCGGACTTGTAAACTGTGGAATGAAGTTTCTTCTGAAGTTTTCATGTTGGACATGACATGGGGTTCTTCAATAATAGCGTAAAAAGAGCTCACATTCAGGGCTGGTGAGTCCTGCTGTTGCACGGCAAATGCGTGTATATGAGTTGATTTATATGATCACCTTCCCACAAAAGTGACCGTTTTAAATTTATCGTGTGGCAATTATTCTTAGTTGTCAGAAAACCTTTCGGTATCTCGCCATTCAATGAAAGATAGGTTAAGATTGCGTGAGGTAAGACTGTAAAAATAAGTCTACAAGTCTAGTTAATGCTTAAAACAGAAGCAATGAAGTAGATGTATAGGCGGATACCGACAACAATGGATCGTTGGAATTTAAAATTACGCGCCAAATTCAGGGCTGCGTAGTTACGAGTACAACACTAATAAAGTTATTATTATGGCTTTTTCGATTTAAATATCCAAGCGTCTCAGATAAACAAACAGCTACATAAAATAAAAAGTAAAATAAAAATACAGAAAATAGCCTAAAACGTCGTACGTACTACCTCAGTTACATACATAATGGTATTTCCTTTTGCTATTATAATTTTTATAGTTTACCACTAAATATTCAGTTTTTCTTCTTTGTGATTAGTATCAATACAATATTTTGTCGCTTTTATGAACGTTTGAATAAGAAAGTTTATTTATTGCATCGCAACCTATGGGATGGTATTTTGCATTCCCCCATGCTAATGATAGTAAAGGTATAATCGGCTACAGCGAATAAATCTTCAAACACGATACGCGTATACAATCACTCTTGTCTTTGATCCAGTAATTACTGGAATGGGTGCTTTCTGAGTTTACGTCGCAAGCTGCCATTAATCAAACGGAATCAGTGACATGAAATCAATGAGTTGTGCTGAAGACTCAATTGTAATTGTACCGGATAACGTATTAGTTTTTGCAGATAATTAGGTATTGATCGGCAACCAACTAGAAATCTTGGAGGTAAAAGCCTTTGAGGATTGAGCACTTGGAACAGTTAATGAAGAGGGTATTGACGTGGAAAACTATTGTTCGAGTTATCCGCTTTCCAGATAGTGAGCTTCTAAGCGAAACTGCATTCTTAGTGTATTACATTTTATTTCAATTTCTAGTTTCAAGCTTCATTATTTCAGTTGAAAGTTCAATATTTTAATTCAGCATTATTTTTACTGTTTTACTTTAAATTAAATCGTAGTTTCATATAATATTTAATCCTTTATTAGTTTTAAGAAAAAAGTAGAAATATGATTATTTAAGTTTTTCTAATTTCACCTTAGTGAAAAATGTTCAAAAACGGATATCAGCAGTTTAAGCAGAAATTATTTCAGAACGATAGTTTCAAATGACTAACTCCCATATCCCATTATTTTATACTTCTCATTTCCAATATTTAAATACTATTCCTCCAAATGATCGATTGTTGCACTTTATAGCAGCGGTGCCTCTGAATTGATCTTACCTGCATCATTCTTTGGTTATGGAACTTCGACTTTATTACCTATAGCTTAAGAGCTTAGATAATTAATACCATCTATCCTTCGTGCCAGTGACATCTCTATGGATGGAGTTCTCGCGATAATCGTCTTAAATACCTCCCTGCGTATTTTCTTTTCGAGGCCAGTTATTGACAATTCATTAGTCATGATTGCAATCAAGGCTGGGATTATAATAAAAGTGAAGCTTGACAAATGGTTGGACGTTGAAATTTGCCCAAGAAATAGCTCGATGTAACCGGCTCCGGTAATGGTGGTCTTCGCAGTCAGGTAGCAATTACCATTTATAATCGCAACACTCTCGGGCTAGATCTACAACATTTCTTAGATTATTTATCTGCGAGTTCAAATTCTAGATAATAATATAAGAAAAAGTATATATGAATAATTTTAAAGTAAATAAAAGTTGAAATTGATATTCGGAACGACACAACCCTATTTTGTAATATAATTCTGTTTTATCTACCCTATTTTTTGCTATAACCTTGGCTAATCTTTGCTTTATTTGGAAAAAAAAATCAATTAATATCATATAATTCAATTAACCAAATAAAAATTTAAACTATAAATAATTACCAAGAAGGATGAATTAATGATAGATAGTCGTCGAGATAATGATTTAGTCCTCAAGGGCAGCAAAACATCTGGAATGAGACTTACTAGGTTTTGTTACTGTTGTCATAGGTGGCAGTGGATCACAGTAATCATGCTCGTTTGCTACTTACTCTATATCCGTACGGTGATCACGTATCTTTCTATTAATTAAAAGATCTAGTACTTTATTAGGATCAAGAAAACATTAGTGACAGCCCTGATTTGTCTCCCTTACGTATGCACATACAATTGGTACTGATTTAGTTGAGCCGCTTGTTACGAGATGTCGCCACGCATAATGTGCGTGTCTGCCGCCTCCCAGACACCTAAACCGATTCCGGGAAGCTTAGTTCAGTATTCTCACAATTAAGTTTATTAAAACTAAGAACACAAACGAGCATGTTAACTGGGTGAACAATTAGTCTGCGAATAAAATTTGCCTCCGCCGCGATTGGGGCCCAGAATCCATTCATTTATTGAAGTGAAACTTCTTTAGGCGCATGAGGGTAAATTTTTTACGGATCAAACGGTTATGACGCATTATTGTTTCACGGATCTGACGCAATAATGCGTCACGCAGCATGCAGTGATCGTTTTTTTTTTGTCAAGTCAAGTCTTATGCGAACGTCGCACAGTAGGTACAAGTCAAATCCAAAGCTCCACCACAGACTAAATACCAAAGATATACGACAGACTAAATAAGACAAAATACAGATAAAAGATCGCTAAACGGAATCGTCATTTAGAGATACCGTGCGGTGCGAACATAAAACAAGTAAGTGTAGGTATATGGCAATAAATGAAAATTAAATTGAAATTAAAACTAACATAACTTAAGTTTTGTAATAAATAAACAAGACTTTCAAATGAATATTTATATTTATTCTTTTCTTGTGTATATTTGAATATTTAGCCAAAGAAGTTTTACTTTTGACATGTGTACTTTGTACGCACGCACTTTTGTTTATTTAAACAACTTTTTTGACATCTCTAAAGAGGAATACAATAAGCGGACTTAATGACTTATATGGCATTTTTTGCCAGTCAAACCCTGGTTAGGTGGGGAAAAGTTGAGGTGAGTGGAAAAAGAAAAAAACTTAAAATTAAAACAGATTACAAATTACGTCAGTTGTAACGATGATGGTTAATGTAAACTACCCATGTTAGTATGTAGTCAAAAGAATCAGATAATAAAAAAATCTTTTGATGCAATTTGCCCGCATGCGAACGCGTAAAAATCGCATTTCAATCTACCCTTTTATACGCGATCGTATTTCACACTCTTTTATTTTTTTAAATTGTTAACGATCTTATTGTTATTATATTTAATAACCTTTTAATAACACTTTTCTTAAGACCTCGTTGAATTATACTAGCGGGGTATGATAATAAATTAACTTTTAAAATTAAATAAAGAAATAATATGACACCGAACCCGTGATTAATAGATAAAAAATATTAGAAAAAAAAGAAACTTTATTTATTTTTTATTACTGGAGCTTTAAGTCGTTTTGCAACCATGGAATTTATTAACTGCAAGCTAGTCCAAAGGTCAATATTCTAGCTAGCTTCACCAGCAATCCGGCCGATTGTAATCCGAGATATGCATCAATCGATATTTAATTATCAATTAAAATCGAATGATAATTACTGGTTTTTATCCATTTCCATTCATACCAAACCCATGGTAGGTTTGGTCTGGGATGGTTAAATTAATTTAGTCTTGTTTTAATTCTATAAAGTTAGTTTTAATTTACTTTGCAACAACCCGCGTTTAAGGCGTATTATGGCGTACATCTTCATGCATAATTATAGTGTTTCGCTCAGGGTAAGTTGTCTCCACAAAAGTGCCACTTTGCCACTTACCGTCATATGTATGTAGGAGATATGTTGGTGTATATTTTCATTTTTATATGTGTATGCTTTCTTATGTAGGAGAGAGGGAGGTGCTTTATGCCCTCTTTTTTCCTTAGCCCTGCCCAAGCCCCGCCTACTATGTGACGTAACACTATAGTAATTAGCGAAGTGAAACACTCGTTTTAGTTGTAATCAAATCTATAGATAACGTAACATATAGAAAACGTAATGTACCGTAATAAATTTCTATGCGCACTGGCCGACCTTGCGAGATATCTTGTAGTATATTGCAAGTTTGCGGTCAAGATTGTGGCAGTATACGCCAGGTTCACCGTTCTATCTTGGTTCATTTCTGTGGCATACACCATCATACGCCTGAATCTATATATATAAAAGGATAAGGTGACTGACTGACTGACTGACTGACTGACTGACTGACTGACTGACATATCAACGCAGGGCCTAAACTATAAGGGCTAGAAACTTGAAATTTTGCACAGGGGTTCCTTTTATAACGTAGGGGAGCACTAAGAAAGGATTTTTGAAAATTCACCCCCTAAGGGGGTAAAAAGGGGGTGCAAAGTTAGTATGAAACTTTGCCGTTTTTGAAGTTATTCGAATGAAATTCAGTACTTATGAAGGTTTTTCATTGAAAGTTTCGAAAATCATCCCTTAAGGGGGTAAAAGGGGGGTTCAACGTTAGTAGGGGTAAAAAGGGGGTGCAAAGTTAGTATGAGACTTTGCCGTTTTTGAAGTTATTCGAATGAAATTGACCTATGAAGGTTTTTCATTGAAAGTTTCGAAAATCTTCCCTTAAGGGGGTAAAAGGGGGGAGCAAAGTTAGTAGGGGTAAAAAGGGGGTGCAAAGTTAGTATGAAACTTTGCCGTTTTTGAAGTTCAGTACATATGAAGGTTTTTCATTGAAAGTTTCGAAAATCATCCCTTAAGGGGGTAAATGAGGGGTGCAAAGTTAGTAGGGGTAAAAGGGGGTGCAAATTTAGTATGAAACTTTGCCGTTTTTGAAGTTAATTATTATTAATTAATTATTATTATTAATTATTATGTATCTCTTTAAATTTCACGGGTCCAGATGTGGACCCGGTAATTTGGAAGGCTTGCGTGGGGACACAGGTCCAACACGTAGAGGCCCCTTCGAGACATTTTAATGAGTTGTGATGTAGCACACGTGGCGGATACCACCCTCGATCGACTGCACCATCAATTGGTACACCCGAAGGTGGGCCCCGCCAGATGTACAGGAACTATTGCAAAGGAATGGAAACTATATTGGGTCTATTGTGGTGGATTTAGAGGGACTGATACATGGGTTATGGAGAACTATGACACCTGCCATTCAGATCGTTACAAACCTAAAAAGCGGCAGGTGATGACTCGCCACTCACTGTATGGGCTACCCAAACATGCCGACACGCTGGACGGCAAAGGCGGCAACATGTTCGCGAGTGGCTCAGGGTGTAGAGAGGTGTACCGCGCTTTAAATGAGGTGGTTTTACCCACTCTACCAACTCGCGACTTACGCAAGTTTCACTTCCACCCTACGAGCATATAGCTCTAACGCCCCACTCTGGGCGGCTGATTAAGGCAAGCCAGAGGCGAGACTCCTGCGGGAGTCTCCGGGGAACTCGGGTCCGTGGGGTCGCTACTCCCCAACAGCTCGCCACAAGCTGCCCTGCGGGCTAATTATTATTATTAATTTTAATATCATTGGCGATATCCTACTCAGAGTTTAAAGTATCGGATTCGAAACTGTCTACCGGGCCGGGATAACACATTTACGGATTCATTACAAATTTATGGAGCTAAAGTTAACGCGTTAAGAAGAATCTATTAAATATGTATAATTCCACGCAAGCGAAGCTGCGGGCGTCCGCTAGTCTAAAATAAATAAATTAAAACTAACTTTTTAACAATGGATTTCCGCAAAGAAACGCCTGATCTTTTTTTAATTCTGTTACAGAGCGGCAGCGGATGGATGGTGTTGCATGGTCATTGCTAACTATATCCATAAAAAAAATTGTATCTAGTTAGTGTGTACACACCCTTATCCCAACGATGTGTCAACTGCGCAAACGTCGGCGCGTCCGATCGCGCCTGATTTATTTTATTGTGCCGATAAATGAGCATGCCGCCGCGTCGGAAAGTCGCGAGAACACGCGACTAAGCGAGATTTATCGACAAATTTCTGTTATTTACAACGTCACGTTTAATTTTTATCGATAAATATATCTTTCAAGATTTTGTAGAGTCCATAGCCCAATGGCTCGCGTCGATTATATGTGATCGACAGAGTTGAACAACGGTCGATTTGTGACGGATGGCGCAAGGGGAAAAAAATATGGGCGTTATCGTGCTTCGGAGGGCACTTTAAGCCGTCGATCGCGGTTGTTTTCAATGGTAAAAACAATCGCTAAGTCTTGTCGACGACCTTCGGCTTGAGAACATTCGACAGTTAACCACTAACCCCTCCACCAATCCGCATTGGATCAGCATGGTGGAGTGTGCTCTAGACCTCCTGTAGCTGTGTCCGTGTGGGAGACGCGTGCCCAACTGTGGGACGAATAAAACATGCAACACTAGACGAATATCTTGGGTTGAAAATTTTTATTGAGCTTTAGTTCATTACGGCTAAATTTCCGGCAATTGCAAGTTAGTTTAAAACAGAAACTAATACAAACAATTTAGTCTGTCTCAATCGTTTACAGTAATCTCCTAATATAGCTCAGAAGGCGATTCCAAAGAGAATAAAAATGTGCTCTACGATATTTAGTTCGAGCGTGGATTCTTAACTGTATCACATTTTATTACCTCGGAATATTGGCGCAGGAAGCGAGTTGAGATAACTATGGAACGGATCTGAAACCATCATACAAAGGGACGTAAAATGGAACGGCCCGTTCATAGAAAAAGTTTTAATCCCAATATTACCTCATGAGTCATGCTGTCTTCAAAATTGGATGAGCCCGCAGCAGTACCACCGCCCGCCACGTTACGTAGTAGCACAGAGCAAATATTCTACGTTAAAGTAGAAGGTACCATTTCAACCGTGTAACTATTGTCTTTAGAGTAATCGTATTCCTGCAGGAAAGGTGTGGTTTCCCGTTAAACCTACGAGTATCACAGCCCTCAAATGTAGCGAAACGTTTGTGACGGATTTGGAACGCAACTCTTGCTGAATGACTGGGGATACGAGGGTCACACTGAAAGTCCTGAGAAAATGAAAACCGGCCAAGTGAGAGTCGTACTCGCGAAGGAAGGGTTCCGTACCTACCGTTATCTATAAAAACGGCAAAAATATCAATCTGTTGTATGGGATCATGTATCATGTATGTGTGTTTCCCCCCTTAAATTGTTTTTTTTTGTATTTATTGTTATAGCGGCAACAAAAATAGGTAATCTGTGAAAATTTCAACTGTTTAACCATCACGGTTCATGAGATCCAGCCTGGTGATAGACGGACAGACGGACAGCGGAGCCTTAATAATAGTATCCCGTTTTACCCTTTGGGTACGGAACCCTAAAAAACGTAGAAAGTTGCCAATACTTTCATTGTTTTTTCGATGTAGTCTCCATTCCTCACTATATTATATCTTCGTATTAGATGGAACCACAGTGGGCCCATTCTTCTTTAGAGGTTTCATCTACGGCATTTTCAAACGCATTTTCAAACGCAACTCGAAATATATCTTTAGTACAAAACTAAGCCAAAGCCCCAACTGTCCAACCTACGCTATAAATGTCTTTTAGACTACCCTAAAAAGAAACCATGCGTACATTACAAAGCCGTATAATTAACTACTACCCACATAGTCAGTGCAGTCGATAATTAAATGCAAGTAGGTATTATTAATTGAACACGAATGGCTTTAAGGGATAGCTTAATTAAGTTACACCATTGTGATATTAAACCAATAACTTAATGATAACTGAATTACTCGATCAATTCGGTGACGCCCCAGGCAAATCGTAGCTACGAATTAGATTTACAATTTATTATTGGTTAAGATCGTAGGCTTACTAGCCAGGATTCGGCTGTAGGCAACCATGATCTATTATAGAAAAAAAAACAACATCACGCCTGTATTTCCTCGACAGGGTAGGCAAAGGTATATAGTGCTACCACTTTTCGCTAATTATGTTAAGGTCCCATCTCATGTAAGCCTTTTGTTCGGAGTTTGAGCCTATAAACCGGGCACAAACTCCGAGTGTCAATTTAGAAAATACCCAGTTTTTTTACCCAACCCAGGAATCGAACGCAAGACCTCCAGCTCAGCAGCCGCACTTGCGACCACCAGGCAAACAAGGCAGTTCCTTATAGCTACTATTGAAATATTCATCATCATTATCATCACCGCAATCTGTTATTATCCGACTAGCTGTCCACTGATTTTTTGAGATCAATTATTTTTCCCATCCTATACTACTTTTGTACAGTTCCTGTTCTCTTTAAAACATACCTCCAAATTAATACTACCTCTTTGGGGAAATGCAGGAGTATAAAGAAATGTAGCAGAATCCCATGCAATTAAGAAGAGCAGACTATCCAATCGCCAACAAAAGAATTCCATTGAAACGCCACCTCCTGATAAAAGAATCGAATCTATCTATCATTGGAAAAGTAAAAAGAGCCTGGAATCAGCGCACTCGCGCCTTCCGGATGGGACGTGCCTCGCATGTGCTGTCTTTGCGACGCAGTTCCAAGTTGAAAGATGTTGGCTGGTTCAACATTAGTCATTTCTTCGTGTTTGGCAAGTAGGTGGAGATGCCTTCGACGACATTATGGAGATATCTTAGGAATGCAGGTTTCCTCACGAACATAACAGCAAGTAATATTTAATAACTTGAAACTTACCTTACCACCATCTTACTTACCACCTTACTTACCCATCCATCAATCACTATTTTGGGTCCACTACTGGACAATCGTCGCCACTACTCCCGATCCTGCGCCCTCTGAATCCAACGGTGTTCCGCAGTCTTCTTCAGGTCTTTAGTCCACATCGCCGGAGGGCGCCCTCGTTATCCGATACGCGGTCTCCACTCGAGGAATTTCTAACCCAATGGTTATCAGTCCGTCAAGCGGCGTTACCTTATACCTAATAAGAGGAAAATAAGGTTGAAGAAGATCGTGGAGTAGGCCAAGACCCACAAAGGGTTGTATCGCCACAGAATATGAGTAAGTTTAACGCATGCACAGTAACATGAGAATCGCGTGGAATGCGTCGCCTGTCCGCTCCACGTCGAACGTCCCCATGTTTGCTCTTGTTTGTGCAGCAAGCGACCATGATTGTGTACCTACGCGTTAGTCTCACCTCATTAAGTACGCATAAAACTTAATTTGTACACTGTAATAGCACGCCGCTATGACGTCATCGGGTTCAGGTCAGGATAAGTTGGATAAGTTATATCATTAATACTTATGCAACGTCGTGCAGCCACTGCCAGCGTCATCTTTCCCGGGGTCATCGGCCTTCCGAAGGTTCGATCCCACCCATTCATCACCCAGAAGACAGGCAAGGGCTATCATAGGAGGAGGAGGAGAAGGTAGAAGTTAATGTCGTCCAGAGCTGCAGGAGGATTTGGTGCTACTTGAACCTCAGACCGCATGAATGGTGAAAGTTCTATGTATTCTTATTTAGCTAAATGGTGTCATGACCAGTTTTTATCCGCCCACAACTCAAAACTCGGACCCCTAATTTCGTCGCAGAACGTAAAGCAACTGTGCTTTATCAGATTTCAATAATTATATTGAAGGATTGAAGTTTAGTTTCGCCTTTGCGGTAAGGTTTATATCTTCTGTGAATTGATATTATTAAATTGTATTATATGAAAAGATAAATTAATACCGTACTGATTGTTTAAAAAAAATGTCTTGCACAAGTAAGTTCGTACACTTATTTCTTATTTATAAATTAATTAATTCCATTAATTATAATTTATATATACCACTCTATATAGGTACGTATACTATATATATTATATACGTCACTCACTATCATCGGCTTTTTTAGATATTATAAAAATTAAATTAGTAGGCCGAGCGGGATAAAATGCGGAATAAAAGCTCTCTTTTAAAATTAAAGTCGTTTTATACAAAAAAAAACACTGTATGACCATGAAATTGTCTGGAATTAAACCTAAAAACAATGTTTAATAATGTTGGAGTTCATAACAGTTACAGGTAAAATATGATTCAAACTAAATATCCCTAGTCTACGCATCAAGTAACGTTGTACGCTCCAAAGGAAGTTGCAGCCGCGCTAGAGCCTATTTCCTGCACGAGCGCCACCTGGGGGCTCCACCGTGTATCATTCATATGCTAATACCGCTCGAACATTTGCTATAGAGTCGCTACATCCATTTCTGAACTGGCCAACGGAACGGAAGTGTTTTTTGAGGCTCAATGGCCTTCCGCGCTGAATTTATGGAGCCTTTTATGTACGTGTTTGACTTCCGAATACATTATGATGCTTATAGGTAAATGACTTTGTGGTAGTAATGGTCCGTAAAAGTAACGGGCTTCTGTTTAGGCTGAATGGGAGCCGAACGTTTGCCTCAGTTTACGGCATATGAAGTGCCAACAAAAAAAGTTGAGAAAGAAAATTGAGGTTTCAGAAATAATCAATGCTTGAATTTTAGGTTGTGATTTTTCGTAAAACAGATGAGATTGTGTTTAAGTTATTTTAATTTTAACTTAATGCTTCAGCTTAAAGCATTCTCTGCCAATGCAGCGTTCCAGCTTAGCTGGCCAAGTGCGGATTGGCAGACGCAGGTTTCCTCACGATGTTTCCTTCACCGTAACAGCAAGTGACATACATTTTTTCAATCGCTCATAACATAGAAAAGTCATTGGTCTAATAGGGTAGTTTTGAACTCGGACCCTCGAGTGGGGATCGAGTTTGATAGCCACTGTGCTGTCACCGCTATTCCGTATCGTACAGGTACACTATCCCTTATTCTGAGTTTAGATTCTTTGAATTAGGACTTAGGAGTATTTTTCAGGGTCTGATACACACTCGTTTGCTTTCTTATATAGAAACGGCGATGATACTGAGTTTTTTTACGTAGTTTTTAGGGTTCCGTAACCAAAGCGTAAACTATTACAAAGACTTTGCTGTCCGTCCGTCCGTCTGTCCGTCTGACACCAGAATGTATCTCATGAACCGTGATAGTTAGACAGTGGAAATTTTCATAGATGAGGTATTTCTGTTGCCACTATAACAACAAATACTAAAAAACAGAAAAAATAAAAATTTTAGGAGGGGTCCCTTACAACAGACATGACTTGCCGTTTTTATAGAAAATGGTACGGAACCCTTCGTACGCGAGTCCGACTCACACTTGGCCGATAATTCTAAAGTATTGCCATATAACCCGTCCACTGCATAACGCAATCACTTAATCTAAGTAATTGGTAACATTCGAGCTGCAAGACCATCTAATCAAAGGCTGACCACAGAAACTAGCATGTCATGCTAAAACCAACCGTAAGTCCGCTCAATGCAGTGCAGTATTACATAGTACAATTGTACAACGTGGTTTCGAGAATCTGCCTTAGGCTAGATATTGGTCGAGCTGCCTAATTGAATGGTGAAACGATAGGTATAACCTAGATATGACAAGGCAAGGAAAGGTATCTGTAGGTCACATATTAACTCACTGATGTAGATACGAAGTAGGGACGTAATTTTGAACTAATCAGAAAAAGGGAAGATCAGTCATTTTCTATTGTGTATGTTGCTCTTTTGAAAATTTTCCAAAAATTCTTCCGGACACAGAAAAAAATCGCACGAAAAGGGTAGCCTCAACTACTCTTAAATAGAGTAGTTTGATATGCCGGCGCAGTCGTAAGCGGAACGTCAAGCAAAATAATGAAAGACTATGAATATTGCTAGCAACATTTGCTGTCGAATTCAAGTTTTGGACACACAGTGCGTAGTGGAATTTCTATTAGATGCTCCTTCTGTTTTTTTTAATACCTACCCTGCGTACTAACTTTATGAGACACTAACAGATCAACTATTAGCGAGAAATACACACCTATATTGAAAATTGATTATATTATGATTATCTTTTGCCCGCAGCTTTTCCCGCTGAAAAATTAAACCAACGGTCATAGTTTTTCTGAAGGAAAAGTTGCGTCATAATACCTTGTTACTGTATCATCAAGTTAAGAATTGTGTGTCAGCACCATATTCTATGACAAATAAGATCGCTTCTATGAAATGTAATCTCACCTTTCTAAAAGCAGGTAAGAATATCATTTACAATCGTCGGCATAAGCTTTTTAGATCATTCGTTAATTTATTACCCTTAAAATCAATATCAACAATATATCGGCACAGTCCTGCATTTCCCGTCTACCTGGAAACTCCAAATAGAGTGATAACAGCTTAATTAACTCGTATTATAAGCAAATTGATTCCCTCAATTTGAAACCAGACCATTTTAATTAAGCGTCTTCTATTACCGGTAAATTGTCTGCCGATTTAGATGGTATTTCTGTTGTTGTATTCAGATTCTCGTTTCGTTAGTCAGTGGAGTTTGTTTAATAAGTCATGAGTAATAGAATCAAAAGCAGTTGTAAGTTAAAGTTGTAATAAACAGACAATTATTACACAGCTGTATCCTGGCATATTTATTTATTTATTTATTTACACATACATAACAATCATAACAGATTTATCCAATTCGATTGTTGAATGTTTCAAGATACTTTCCTGCTGCCCTGCGAAACGCGGCAATAGGTGTATAGAATATATCGACCTCACGGTCCCAAGCCACTAAGCCGTTGAGCAAGGTTAGCGCCTTAATCAATGGGCTCTCCTGCACTCTGGCCAGCCGACATACTGTAACTGCGAACAATTTGTGGCGTCGAGCCCAGACATATTTGTCGGGGACATTCGGTGTGATCAGCTCTAGTACTGATGAATTACAAATTTTAACCCTAAGCAGTTGTATTATTACCACTAAGTATGCTGCAGCTCAAAACTCACAGATCAGCTCAATTGCGTACTACTGTTTACCTGATACGTATGCGAAAGGTTGAGTTGTTCAAGCTTATTAAACTGTTTATCTGTTTGATAATTACATAAGAAGAACAAAATTATATTAAAACTCCGAGGAGATATGATACATTTTAACAGAAACATTAAAAAATTACACTATATTGGATGAAAAAATTAATTAAATATATATAATATATAACACGTATGTAATGATACAACAAACTTGTAGATTTCGTGTACTGAGGGCTCGGAAGTCGTGAGCTGAACTGTGTTGAGCTCAGCTGAGTCACTCATCTATACTTTCAACTAAATATGAGTTATAGTACAAAAAAAGTATTGTTATATTTTATGTAAATACGAGAAGAAAACAATGCAAACAATTTACTTTCATCCTGAAGAATTCTTTGAATGTAAAAAGGACAAAAAGATCATACAAGTTCATACAACCGTGAGCGCTATTCAACGTACGTTATTTCACGGCTGCTTACATATCTCCAAAATAAGGTCAGCATTAAAATGGGAAATGTCGTCGGACGTCAGCGGCACGAATACGTAGAAGACTGGCTTCTGAAATAAAAATCTTTTGTTAAATCTGCTGGCTAGTGGGTAGTGCTTTGGATAAGGCGTTTAATTTGGTTGCCCACTTGACTTCAAAAACAGCAAAGTTTCATACTAACTTTGCACCCCCGTTTTACCCCCTTAGGGGATGAATTTTCAAAAATCCTTTCTTAGTGCTCCCCTACGTTATAAAAGGAACCCCTGTGCAAAATTTCCAGTTTATAACCCTTATAGTTTAGGCCCTGTGTTGATATGTCAGGCAGCTTCTCCTTTTATATAAACAGAAGATACGAGTATATAGATACTTGTTCTTCCCGGTAGTATCAACTTTGTGAACCGGCAGATAAAAAATGTAATGACGTTCATCAAGCGTAGGTATAAAAATACCATAATCTCTTTTCACCGTCGTAATTACCGTCATCGCTATTAGCAAGTGTTTACTTAATACATCACGCCTTAAGATCAAAGCCTATAAGGCACCGAAATTTTCTCGGGTGATCCTCCTCACTTGTATAAGATCCGGACTTCATAGATTCAGATTCTATGAAGTTCTGTGACAGCTTGTCAAACTTGAAGTCCACTTTACTATCAAGCTCGCCCCTGGGTTCAAATCCAAGCGGTAAAGGCATTCTATGGTCCACTGCAGGTCACCGGTCTATTCTTACTACTAAAAGGCCTGGAGCATATGAGCATAGTTAGAGTTTAGACTTTTCATGCTCAATTAAGTAAATACAACACCGTGGTTTATTTAAATATTCATAGAATAGAAGGGAACTGAAATGGCATGTCCATTTTTTATACCTCACGGTCCACTCCACTTCTGGCAGTCGAACTATTGTGACGTCGAATGTAATGACTACTCTTTTCAAATATTACGAGAATGTGAATATAATTGGGCAGGTCATTATTATTATCGTACATTCGGGCGATACTCCGCCATGCGTCTTACGGCGGCTGGACACGCTATTATGATTGAATTAGTTCGGTAATGAGTGATGTCCCTTTCATCATTTTAGGGATCCTCAATCAAATGTTGCCGATGAGATGGTTCCAAGGCCTTGCCTCATGCACCATCTAAAGCCTTCTAAACCATCTAAAAAGCATTTTAATGCTTTTTAACGGGTTTTTTTTATGGATACAAGATAGCAAACGAGCTTGCAGCACCACCCATCCGCTGCCGCCCATGACTGACTTTGACTAAGACTCAATTAGGGACTGGGATGGTTAGTCCAATTAGTTGAGAGGGTTAATTAGATCATTAGGTCAGTTCGTTAGTAGGTATGAGAACTGGGGACTGTTAGTGATAGTTAGTACTGTTAGTTGGTGTTAGTAATAGTCCAGTTAGTACTTGTTAGTAGGAGTAAGTCAGTCTAAGTCAGTCACAGATGTGTTGCTACCCTTGAGGACTAAGATGGTCGCCTCTAAAGAAGTGTAACCTGAAACCACACCTTTCCAACCGGACCATAATTGCTTTAAAACAATTATTACACGGTAGAAATGGTACTAGGATATTTAAGAAGTAACATTTTAATGTATGTACGCCATTGGACGGCAAAGTAATGTAACTCTTTAAGCCCTTGTAACGCCTTTGTACTTACTTAACTGTATTTTACAAATAAATGTTTCTGATTTCTGATCAACTCAGTTAACCCCTGAACGTCTGACTCGGTCGGTATGTGGATGGGTGTCTTCTAGTAGTAAATATTCGTGGGCGCATCAGTGCTACGGAATCCATGTTAAGCTATCGATGCCGGTTGTTTCAATTGTAAAAAAAACAAGTTGAAGTCGGATGCGTTGAGAATATTGAATCGCTGCGACCCAGATACGTCCCACTGCTGGGCACGGGTCTCCCCCACAGACACAGCTGCGGGAGGTGGAGGAGCTGGTGGAGGATATAATATTGAATACTGGCCACTAACCCGGAGCAGTTTGGTAGACTCTAGACCTCCCTCAGCTGTGAGTGGCTGTGGTAGTGCCCAACAGTTGAACGCGTAATGTGATCTTTATTTAGTTATACAAATCTTAAATTGCAGTTGAATATGCCACTTAAGTTTGTACCTTACTTACCTGCTTACTTACTTATTACCTGACATAAACATGTGGGTAATGCCAAGTTATTCGTACGTCGCAAACGCATGTCGCTAGCCGTAAGCTAAGTTGTAAAGCCCGAAAGACTATAATTGCACGGGTCATTATAATTTACTTAGTAAGGGAATTGGGGAATGAAGTATGGGAATTTTTGAGAGTATCGAGTTAGTGGGCGTTTAGGGTTACTAACGAGCTAGTTTTGGAGTTGCTACCGTAACTAATGATTAACTTAATCATCTATTTAATAGTTAAATTATCCAAGTAAGTAAAATGTAATTCGTAAAATAATAGCATGTGTAAGTGAGTAGGCATTTGCTAATTTTGAGGACTAGGCCCGTATTATTTTTCTGTTCTGAGATTTACTCAGATCAGAACGAAGATCAAAATTAGGTAACTGAAAGATCCTTGTACATGGGCTGGCTGAATTATTTACTACAGTCGTTTTCAAATTCGAGTTTAGTTTACCATAGGATTAGTTTCAATCTAATTTGCAACAAACCCCGAACAAAGTGTATGATATATAAAAATAAATATGTAAATAAAATAAAAATAGCCTTTATTTCTACTACAACTTGTATACTTTAACGACTTATAAAATTATTACGATTTCTATAAATCAAACTATACTACCTAAACAAACTATACCTACTATTCAAGAATTCTATAAAATACAATATATACCTACTACATTAATTTTTAAAATAAAATAAGTGTCCGAAAAATTTAAAATTTCTATTAATTCTCGAATTCATCTAAAGGCCAATCTGTATTTGGTCAGCGTGGTATCGAGAGCAGACCGCGTAGTTGCTTAAAAATGTGTATATGTGGTAATTGAGATAAAAGTTCAAAAATGCCCTAATTCATTGTTAAAACTCATTTTGATAAGTGGCAATCTAAATTGAGCTGTACTCACTGGCAGTGATGTTATATTGATGATGACCGTGCACGCTGTCAATAGAATAACTTCTAAGTGAAAGCTTAACTATGGGAACTCAGTTTAGTTTCATTGTTTGTGCAACTGTTTCGTAAATTGTTACTTTTTTGTTCCACTCACTTTAACACGGTCAATGGTTAGTAGTAAGTAAAGTTAAAAAAAAGAGTTTCTTACTTACTAACAGTACTATTGCAGGATTCTTTATAACGCTCAAAATAGTAAAAATAATAAAAAAATGTTAGTAATTAATCCTTTTAAATATTTCAATAGCATTATTTCAATAATTTATTGAATTGTTTAATTGTTCTTTCACTTTACTCGCCTCATTGTGAATTTAACCGAGTGAATAGCAATAGGCATGATCACAGATAATATAGCATTATATTGCGGGAACATGAATATTAGAATCATCTTTTACAATTTACATATATGTACTAGATTATATGTAGGTACCTGAATCTCAGAGCAATGAACCTTTATGAGCCTTTATAAGAATACTATTTTGCATTCTTCTACTGTCGTGTCGTAGGTCGTGTCAATGAATCAACGTAAAACCTATAAATAATTCATTGTATCTTTATTATTAAGTATGTAAAATTAAATAAATAAAATATATTTATCGGTGCATGCCACTTAGATTTGAACCCTGGACCTTGAACCTCGAGTGAGAGGCGATATTCGATCACAACGGCATTAATAATAACACAATTTCATTAATTTGCAGCTAAGCGGGCGAAGAACTGAACAGTTAGTCGGTGTGAATGCGGCTGGGCGGATCCGTAGGGACTGATTAGGCAGTACGAGAACCATTCAATTCATTCGCCGCACCTTTATAGTCGGATCGAACCGTCTTGGTTCATTGGGACTATTAGTTACTACTATTAGTCTCTCTGCTAATTTGAGAGCCAGTTTTGAACTCAGAAATAGTTTATTTTGTCTATGTCACAACATAACAATCACGTCTCTATTTCCCCGAAGGGATAGGCAGAGTTATTATATAACCTTCACCCATATTTCTCCAGTTATGTCCCAGGTGGTGAGCCTAGCCATACGCCGGCCCAGACTTCAGATTAAAATGTATTTTTTAATACAGTTGCTCAAAAAGTGGCATATTACAGGGACGTATAGCGTTCGGGAAGTGAGCTATTACACACTCGTGCTTTTTCTTTACCTTTTCCGAACTCGTGCGTTCTCTTTCCCAACTGTCAAAATAATGTCTATTAAAAAGAAAAAACCAACCACGAAAAAAAAAATTCATAGAAGTTTTTATGTTTCATGCAAATATTTCTAAAAAGAAGCTACTAATTTGTTTCAATATCAGATTTAATGATTTGATTCAATGAATTAGGTTAGGTTTCATTTCATTTCATCTCATTAAATTTCATGTCAATAAAAAAATTCTACTGAAGACTTGGCTGTATGGGCATAGTTCCCTTTGCCTACCCAGAATGGGTGAAGAAAACAAAAAAAAATCTCTGCAATACTCTGTATTCTTTTACGGTTGGCGCCATTTTCCAAAAATATTCGCTGCGAGTTTAGTTTGTGTTTTTATTATTTTATCAAATTGCTTCATTTTTTCGCAACTGTATTAAAAATAGTTGTTCAGTACACGTGCGGAACCGTCATTGCAACTTGTTCCGACTGTCAACCCTCGCCTTCGGCTCGGGTAGACATTTGTCGGAACTCTTTGCAATGACAGGCTTTCCGCACTTGTAGCGAAATATACTATAGTCGATGACAATACTCGTAGATTCCCTCAAATTAACGTTTATTATCAATATTGTCACTGCTGGAAAACTAATTTAATAGAAATGCTCTTTTTGGCTTAGACACTCACAAACCTAATACGAGTTGAAATACCCATTAGTAGACAGTCTCTACTATTAAATTTGCCTTTTATGTTATACTAGTGGACGCCCGCAGCTTCGCTTGCGTGGAATTAGACATTCACTAACTTCAAAAACGGCAAAGTTTCATACTAACTTTGCACCCCCGTTTTACCCCCTTAGGGGGTGAATTTTCAAAAATCCTTTCTTAGTGCTCCCCTACGTTATAAAAGGAACCTCTGTGCAAAATTTCAAGTTTCTAACCCTTATAGTTTAGGCCCTGCGTTGATATGTCAGTCAGTCAGTCAGTCAGTCAGTCAGTCAGTCAGTCAGTCAGTCAGTCACCTTCTCCTTTTATATATATAGATATCTGAGGATATAAAAAAACACATTTTTAAGTATCATAAATTAAATCACTTAAACTGTAAATAGTTACAGAATATTTTATTGACAGGTACAGAAACCACAGCACAAAATTTAATTCTAATGACCAATATTTTAGCCCGGACTATAGTGATTGATCTATTATTGATAAGAAATGCTCTTATTCCGAATGTATTTGATCGACATGAAGATACTTGGTATATTTCATGTTGTTTTTTACACCTTCGTTTTGTACGAATGCTGTTGTAATTATGAGTACAGTATTGTTTTGTGGGTGCGCTTGAAATGATTTGAATTCATTAAGTATACTTATGTTGCTACAAAAAATATTTTGAGCTGGTTTTCGGGAATTCGATCGCCCGATTTTTCTGGAATTGGTATTGTGGTAGTGGGCCGTCTCGAACAGATTTTATAGATAGAGAATTGTACGCAATTTGGTATTACAATTATTATTTTCGGAATATTAACCGTTGGTTGGAAGTGGGTATTATATAGCTCTGCCTACTCCGTAGGGTAAATACAGGCTTGAAGTTATGTCAAAGGTTATAAAACGCTTACTTCCATGGCTATATCTTATCTAACTGTCGATGATGTGGATTTTCCTTGTTGATCAGTAACGATTGGCAGTCTTGTAATTTTACGAGCTCTCGTTACGCTCTCAATCATAAGGATGAAGCACAACATTCTATATTTAAAATAGAGCTTTTATGAACCGACCTTTGTATGAACCGACGTCTAAAATGAAAAAATATTTGGGACATAAAAACTCATGGCGTAGCAAATAACCACGCTACATAAAAAGTAATCAATACATGAACGTTGTGCGCCTGCTTTTTGTATGAGTATAAACGATTCTATCATAGAATTAACAGGCTAGTGGGTTTACTTTACTGATATATTTTATTATTTCACACTTGCAAGGTTTTTTCAGTTAAGCTCTTTAAAAATAGTCATTATCGAAGAAGTCAGTCTTAAGATACTTTTTGTTACAAGCTTAATTGAAGCAGATGCTAGAAGATCGACCAAATGAAATATTCACGTCATATTTTATTAAATAAGAATTATCTTTCAAGAATAACATTGATATCTGAGGCTTTAAGGTGGTCTAAACATTCCTGACTTTCTCAAGAAGAAATCTATGCCCGGCAGTTGGTTCCAGGCAATTGTTTTAACAAAAGTTTTGCTTATGTGCAGTAATTAAATTTTTTATTTTTTTTTTTATTTTAAGAGAAACAAAGGACTTTGTCGCTGGGCGACCACATCGTCCCGTATAGTCTGCGCACACATAACAACAATATATAAAAATAAAATTTAAATATAAATGCTAACAAAAATAGAACTAATTAAGAAATAAAATAAAACTAATACATCAATCTTAATTTAACTAATCTAACGCTAAATCGGCCATCCTATACAGCACCTTAGCTTCTTCCGACGTCGGGGAAGCCAAAATGCTATTCGGGAGGCCGACATGCATGAGTGGATACTTCTTCGAGATTGCCTCTCTTAGTGTCGCACTCCGAACACACTCCATCAAGACGTGTTGGACATCCTCAACTACTCCGCAATTAACGCAATTTGGCGATAGGACTTTTTTCATCAAAAATGCAAACCTCTTCGATGGAATGTGTCCCGAGCGCAACCTAAGAGCAGTCTTGGTAGCATTTCTGCTCAAAGAATTAATATCCACCCACGAACACTTTGGTATCTGTGGCTGAATGGTTCTGTACCAAATCCCCTTCTCCCGTGACCTCTCATCAAAATATTCTTGCCATGCTACTCTGCAAAGCCTCTTTACTTCCTTTAATTGGTCTGAGAAAAGAGGCACCACAGAAAGTGGAACTCCGTCTTCAGCCGCTAGTTTGGCCAGCAAATCAACCTCTTCATTTTCTTTTAAATTAATGTGTGATGGGATCCATTGAATAATTACCTTCTTATTGTTATCTTTCAATCTTAGGATCGATTCTAAAATCCGGTAGGCAATCGGTAAACCTCTCCAATGAGAGGTACAACGAGCCAAGTGTTGGAGTGCACTTTTAGAGTCGCTGAATATCACGAATTGACCACAATTAACTGAATTGATATACGATAGGGCCTCTGCTATGGCAATCAATTCGATGTGCATAATGGAAATATCAGAATCAATCCTAAGTTTCATACCAATTTGAAGATTGGGGTCCAGAAAAGCCGACCCAGCTCTATTTCCTTCTTTGGATCCATCAGTAAAAATTTTGTACCAGCCTCCAAATTTTTCGTCTATAAATTTTATACAAATGTTTTTCAAGTTGTGAGAGCTGTATGTTCGTTTGGCATTCTTAATATTTGGAATAGATGTATGAATTACCTGCTGCATATTAATATTACTAACCCAGGTCTCTAGAGAGTACATATCAAGTTGTTTATTGCAATAAACGGAAACGGAACATAAAGAAGTACTAGTATTGATAAGTAATGGAAGTTTTTTGGATGTCCAATACCGAGAACCACGCAAAGATGCTAATTCTTGTATATTTTGAATTAAGTTATTATTGCAAAAGGATTTAGATTTCAACCAAAATTTTCCGCCAAGGTATTCTCTACGAAATTGAAGAGGTGTAAGATGCAACTCATTCTCCATCACATGGATTGGAGTACTCCGAATAAAACCACCTATGACACGAAGAGCTTGATTTTGTACTCTATCCAGCTTTAACAAGTTAGATCTACAACTATTACCGTATAAAAAGCTAGCGTAATCGATTCGGCTACGTATAATAGATATATACAGGCGCCGTAAGTGTCTTTGGTGAATACCCCATCCTGGACCCGATAAAACTTTCAAAAGATTAATAAATTTACTTACTTTTTCGATAATTACGTTAATATGTTTTCCCCATCTAAGTGAACCATCCAACCACAAACCCAGATATTTAACCTGATCAACCCTGGGCACGGACTGGCTGTTTATTTTTAGGTCAATTGATCCCCTGAAGCGGCCTTTCTTAAAAATACATAATTTACTCTTTGTCGAAGAAATAGCTAAACCTAAATTACTTAGCATAAAGTCGAGTGATACACACGCAACTTTAAGCTCATCGACTGCCGATTCAACTTTATTTTTTGATATGTACATTACGAAGTCATCAGCATATTGAGAGATTTCCACGTTCTGAATTTGTTTGCAAACATTGATAGTAGCTGCGTTAAATAAAAGTGGGGACAGCGGGTCTCCTTGAGCCAGACCCTGACCAGTAATTCGAATAAGATATTGTCCTTCAACAGCAAGTTTTAGCTCCCTATTTTTTAAAAAAGCCCACAAATAAGAACAAATCTTAGATCCTACGTCCAATCTATCTAGAGTATATAATAAACAACTAACATTGACATTATTATATGCATTATTTATGTCAATAAAACAGGCGGCGGTTACCAAATCTTTAGAAAAACCTATTTGAATTTTCGAGACCAAACGAGAAAGGTTATCATAACATGACCGAGCTTTACGGAAACCAACCATGTTTTCAGAAAACATCATTCTTTTTTCAAAATACCATTCCAATCTTTTGTTTAGTATTGAATGAAAAATTTTACACAAACACGAAATCAATGATATAGGTCTGAGTTCGTTAAGATCCCTGCCTGTTTTCGGAATTGGTATTATCTTTATTTGTCGCCACTGTGTGGGCACATAACCAGTATTTAAAAACATAGTATACAACTCAATTAGAATGTTTTTTCCTATTAACGGTAGATTTTCTATCATAGAGAACGAAATTTCATCAATCCCTGGCGCAGTATCTGATTTCTTAATTGAATTATCTAGTTCTTGGATAGTTATATCGGATTCTAGCTCAATATTAATGGACTGGAACTGTGGTTGAGGGGGACATACATAAGCTGGCGCTAAAGAATTTAATAGTATATCTGCCTGTTCTTTATCTATGTGTTGTCTAAATGAGGTTGATCTATGGCCTTTTATCCATCTCATATTACGCCACATATCTGGAGATGAAGTAGTTTCATTTATAGAAGTACAAAAGGCTTGCCACGACCTGCATTTTGCTAGTCTAATAACTCTCTGTGCATTTTGTATCTTTTCTTGTAGTATGTCTAAATTAGCTGGGGATGGATTTCGTCTTAAATTAGCCAAAGCAAGACGACGTTCAGCTACCGCCTTTGATAGTTCGGCATTCCAGTATGGTTTGGGCTTAAATTTGTCACAAATATGTTGAGGTATTTTAATATATGGGATGTATTTATTTGCTGCTGATAATAGGGAAAACTCCAACATGTCATAGCACTCCTGAGGATTTGTTGGAATGTTGATATCTGCCAATGATCTTTCTATGAATGATTTATAAGAACTCCAATCACAATTTTTATAATTTCTTTTTTTTATATAACTACGAGGGACATTAAAATTAATTGATAATTTGATTATCAGATGGTCGCTACCAAGAGATTCATTACTGACATTCCATGACAATAACGTTGCCAAGTCTGTTGAGACAAATGAAATATCTGGAGAAGACTGCTGCAAAACTCCATCGGCAAGACGCACTCTGGTTGGTTGGCCAGTATTTAAATAACTCAGGTTGTGTTCTAATAAAGAATCGAAGATTTGACTCCCTCTCTGATCTGTTTTATGAGACCAATTTGTATGGTGTGCATTGAAGTCCCCTAATATCAGAGACTTCGTATTTACAAGCGAAAAAACGTAGTCCCAATCATTTTGTATCGTACTTACCGTTGAAGGACAATAGACTGATATAATATTCTCAATATGCTGACAATTGAAAAGCTTAACATGTAATAATTCTATACCTACGTTAGGACAGCGTGATTGCCGAGCCTTACTTGTAACAGACTTATGAACTAATATAGCAACGCCCCCATATCCATCTGGCCTATCTAACCTATACGTATTATAGTTTCTCACACCTAAATAACTCCCTGGCTCAAGCCAGGTTTCACTCAACACAGCAATATGAATTTTTTCGTTAGTAAGCAACGACTCAAGAGATACCAACTTCGGTCTTAAACTTTGACAGTTCCACTGTATGATATTAACATTAACGTTAACAAGATTGTTAATCATTATTATCAAAAATGTTAAATAAGGAGTCCGCTGAAAAACAGCTAGCTATATTGGACAGTATCCATTCTTTACAAATAATTATAACTTGGTGAATTTTATCTTCTAATGAATCTTTGCTTACTATTATTTTATATATACTAATAAGAAAACGAATAAAGCTCGAATCCTTCGTGTTATGTTCCCGAGACTTTTTGGGCAATTCACTGTTGTTTCTCACTTCTAAATACTCGGTATTCTTATATCCGCCAGTCTCCATAGGTTGAGGTTCCGATGAAGTGGATTGAATTGGGCCTGGAAAGGTAGTCGGCGGCTGTTTGCGCTTCTTCTGCTTACGGCTTAGTACCTCTTTGTAAGAACTCTGCTGTGGTGGCTCGATTATTTGAGCTTCAGTTTGTTCCCTCGTGGCTGGTTGAATGATCTCCGTGCGGCTAGGTTCAGGTATAGGTTCAGAGGGCAGTAAATCGGACCTTTGAGTTACACTGGGGGCGATGTCCGGGAATAAGTATCTGTCAGGCACCGGAGAAGGTGGAACATACATGGCCAGCGCTTTTCTATAGGTACAGTTGAACTCCGCCATCAATTCACGGATTCTCCTTTCCTTTTTAAACACCGGGCAAACTTTATGCAAGGCCATGTGATTTCCGGTGCAATTAACACAGACAAATGATGTAGATTCGCAGTTATCGTGGTTTTTAGTACATTTGGGACATACTACCTTTTTCGATGGACATAATAGTCGAGAGTGTCCAAACTTCCAACAGCGCGAGCACTGGGTCACAGGAAAGACATAGGGAACCACGTTCACTTTCATGCCATATAAGTACACATATGCTGGTAACGACGCTCCTTTGAAGGCTAGGCGGATGGCTTCACATTTTACCCAACCGCTATCTCCATCATGATTCCTTTTATTTAGTCTTCTTGCAGACAATAACTCACCATCAAACGACAAGCTCTTAATTATTTCTTCCTCAGTCACATCCAAATCAATATCTTTGATTACTCCGTATGACAAACCTACTTCTGTGGTTCTCTGGGATCTCCATCCAAGATCGCAAAGAGCTTTGCACTTAGTAAATCGATCCGCGTCTGCTTCACTCTCAAATGATATTAGTATTTTATATTGGTGTATGTACTTAACTCGGCTAATCCCACTAATATTGTTCGTTTTTAATAATCTCGCTAATGCAAATTGTTTAGGCAAAGGTGAATTGCATGTAACTAAAACTTCTATTTTCTCCTGGATTTCCGTGCTAGATCTACGAACTACTTTGCGGCCCCTTGCTACTTTATCCCATCCATCTTCAGAAGAACTTTCTCCGCCTGTTCTTACCCTTTTCCTATTCAGTTCCTCCAATAAACTTAATAATACAGAAGTATTATTATGCTCGATACTTTCCACTTCATTATTACACGTACCCACATCACTCATTACGCAAAACTCAACTGTATCCTCTACATCATAAGTTAAATTACTCATTGCGCACGGGCCCGAGGCCTGTGCCGGCTGAGCCCGCGCTTATCTCTAAGTTATCTAGGTATTTAAATTGTTATTGTTTCGCGCGACACAACGATCTCGCCCGAGATGCAAGTAATTAAATGTTATGAAAATGTTTAGTGTTATCATATGCCCTGAATCGGCCTTAACTTCATACCAATTATGATACTGTAAAAATGATCTATTATGCGCCCTTATCAATTTAACCTTCTGTTTTACTTTTACTCTATGCCGACACCATTAATAACAATTGTCGTTCAGACATCTTTGTTTTCTGCGATGAGTTGCATGTTTTACGCGATAGAAGTATTACTGCCATGTTTTTCGGGAGGGGATGATGTTTTTGTTATGCCCGTTTTACAAATAGCGTCGTACAATTATGCTTTTTATGATGGGACATCACCCTCTGAATCCGATAGTTTAATAATGTAAAAACATTTTAGTTAAATGGTACCTAACCTATAATAAAAATGTATACACTAGTATTTTTTTCTACGTAACATGACTCAGGTGGACCTGGGACTGAGAATTTCATGTTTCAAAATCAGATTTTAGATGACGAAATTGTAATTTAACAGTTTCACTTCGAAATTCGTTAAATCGTAAGCAGTAAGTATGTAAATACGGTTTACAATCTATCGAGAGTCGAGAGAAAACTCGCAAGACGAACACTAAACAACAACTGTAAATGACCTCACAGTGAAAATTACACAAGTTTCGAACAACACTTTTTTTGTTTTGATTTCTGCCGTGTAATAATTGTTTTTAAAGCAATTATGGTTCGGTTGGAAAGGTGTGGTTCCCAGTTACACTTCTTTAGA
Organism: Carterocephalus palaemon; assembly: GCA_944567765.1. Classification (NCBI taxonomy): domain Eukaryota; kingdom Metazoa; phylum Arthropoda; class Insecta; order Lepidoptera; family Hesperiidae; genus Carterocephalus; species Carterocephalus palaemon. The sequence goes on from OX155654.1 coordinate 10,220,200, forward strand.
GAAGACCATCTTAGTCCTCAAGGGTAGCAACACATCTGTGACTGACTTAGAACGAGACTCCTACTAACAAGTACTAACTGGACTATTACTAACACTACTAAGAAAATTCAGGATTTGAAGATTCGTTCGTCGATTCGAATCGAATATGCTTCCGTTTTTAACGAACACAAACGCCAATCGAATCACAGACAATAATTCGAGACATTCGCCATAGATGTACCTACATCTAGTCTCGATGGTTGGCAGGTACCATGGAATAAAATGTACCTACTAATAAACGGAGGTTACCAATTAGTGATCTTCGGCGCATACCAAAACCCAAAATACAAGTATTTAACCTAAACTAAAAATGTTAAGTGTTACAACACATAATACGGTTGAAACCTATTTATCATGGACATCATAAGGAAATTCGCATGTTTAAGATTACTGATCCCGGCAAACTGTGTACAGATTCTGCCATCTAGCAATGCAATTAGCTTTAAACGCGTGAAATCAACGTGCCAATTAGGTACTTCAAGCGAGCACTGTCAACATTTTCGGGTTTCCCGTTCAAAAGAAAATAAAGAATCTACTTTATTATTCACTATCGGGATGGTGTAGCCGCGAACCCATATTAAAGAAATGTTCGCTTACTTGAATAGAAACTCTCTACTTTGCCATTAAACTGGGAGAGCTCCTATTGACTGAGACTGTGGAAAACACCATGTGAAGATTTAGCCTCCGGCCATTAGGCTATATGAGGGCGGTCAGACATGAGCCGGTTTATGCAAGACGAAGCAGGCAGAAATAAAAATTTGGTTGGTAATTTGGTATAATTTAAATGGTAATTTTGTTGCTGATATCAAAAAACTTGATAGAGGAATTCATCGTGGCAAAACGTAAATTAAAAAAAATATACTAAAATTAATTATGCTATGCTGCTTTATTCTCGGTCAACTGATGGCTGAGCATTGTGAGCAAAAGCCAACCTAAATCCTTCTTGCTCCTATGTAACAGATTAAAATGTTATTTGTACTGCTGTTTGATAGCGTTCTGTCCTATCTGTAAATCACGATATAGATGTACATTGATATTATATTGAAAACTGATTACTGGCAAGTTTTTAAAAACTTCCACCCTCTTCACTCCTGCATGGCACCATCCACGGAATCTCGACTAGTGGTGGAGTTATCGCGATCGTTCTTTGAGCCACGCGCCCCGGGCCGGGCGACTTATAATTTATATGTAAGTTATAAGCTGCTAGCGGAAACTTCGCACATATTTAGGGATCGAGAGAGTTTACCATAAATAGGTGTAATTTGAACAAGTAAATTTTAAAATCGCTCAAAATTCCACACCAAAATGATAATAAATCAAATATTATATGAATCAAATATATAAATTCAAATGGCTATATGAATAGTAAAATCTTTGAAAAACAACATTGTTTGCCTATGAAAAGCATCAGACTTCCAACTAACTCGATACAAAGAAAATAGAATAACTGTATAAAATATAGGAAAATAGAATATAGATATAACTGTATTGTTAATCTTAACTAGACATATCTAATACATTCGCTGATATATGTATGAAACTATAAAATAAATAAGAACGTAGTCATGAAGAACGAAATCGTGTTAATAATAAAAATAAATGAGAAATAATTATTTATTTTAATGTTGTACCGTAGGACACTGTTTATTAAAGCGAAACATAAACAGATTTTGTTGAGTATACGTCTGGCTTTCGCAGGCAGTACCTGTTATTCTCGAGGGAAAAATATGAAAATTGACAGTAACGTAAAAGTTTTGTCAAAGTCATTATATATTAAAGAGAGCAACTACGATAATTGTTCACTCAAAACTTTCTCTCAGTAATAATGAAACTAATCAAATAAAAGTTATACGCAGGTTTCCTTGCGATCAGGTAAGTCTTATTTTGAAAATGCAGCTGTATCCGTTTATATTTAAGTAGCTTATCGCTCGCTCATTGCACCACGCGGGCCGTACTATTGTTCACAATTTATTATTTAATAGTATTATGAATACGTTTATGTTTTTATTAGATATTTTATTACTTTTCCCGCCTTCGGAGGTATTCGGTTTCACAATCAACTTTTCGGGCTTGACCTTGGGTTATGTGGTTTTATTGGAGTTTATAATGTCATATAATATAAAAGACATTACTTTTGTGGTCGTAAATGAATTATCGGTTTAATAATGCTGATTGAAAAAGATAGTACCGCAATTATTTATGGGTTAAGAAATTTAATATACTAAGTCTTGTTATATTCTTTTCAAAACATAACATTACATAACGTACATCAGGCCCGTTTTGCCCCTGAGAGGTACGCAAAGATGAAAATGTTTATAAGTTATATATTTAATATTTTTTTAGCTCCTTTTTTGGTAATACACCTTTTGCCATAGATAGGTATAGTAGTGTATGCGCCGTCGTCAGTCACGCGCTAGCGGTGACGTGGGCCGGACGCATTACCTACTTCACCTATTGAGTTATCAAAGGCGTGTTTTATTTACTATAATGGACACCCAAACACTACAGGTACACCGGACAAAATAACATAATCCAAGTTATTTATGGGAATTTTAACGTAGAAAAATCCGATAATACTTCAGCTTGGTCACGTTAGAGACCATTATAACAGTGAGGATTTTTACCATGTCCTTTATCACATAGGGCTTTCCCCGCACTTTATTTCGTTTAGTTTTCAGTAATTATAACGGAAAACATCCCGAGGCGACATGGATGCCTGAAATAGTTCGGTGGGTGAGTGAGTAGTGAGTGAAGTCTATGTTATGGTGGCCATGCCGAAACACTGGTCAAATCTGGATAGGCAGACTTTTGACATATTAAGTAGCCAAGCAACCTTGGGCTGAGTTAGAGAAAGATGATTTATGATAGAAAAAATATATATGAATAATACTCACGAAATATTGTAGTAAGGGACCAAGCTTCATAAGGCATCTCCCTATGGAGCGGTGTACAGCGGTTTTGGTTAAATTGACTCCTGTGTATTATTTGCTGCATGTTTTAATATTCCTTTGTTTGTTAGGAACTCAAATATTGCTTCAAGGCTACACAATGCTTCATGAGTGCACCACGAAATAGTGATATACCATTTTATATTAAAATTGAAGCGTCCATAACCCAATGGCTAGCTTCGATTTAATGTGATGAACAGAGTTAAGCAACGTCGGGCGCGGTCGGATTATGGATGGGTGACCACTAGTGGCAACAATTTCAAGAGCGCTCCCGTGATTTGTGGCACGTGAAGCTGTCAGTCCCGGTTGTTTTAAATGGTAAAACAATTGCTAAGCCTTGTCGAAGAGCTTCGGGTGGCTTGAGAACATTCGACACTGGGATGGCCACTAAACCCTCCACCAATCCGCGTTGGAGCAGCGTGGTAGTGTATGCCTTAGACCTCCCGCAGATTTCTGTGCGTGAGACCCGAGCCCAGCAGTGGAACGTCTATGGGTTACAGCTAAAACTGTTTAATTGTGTTAGTGATTTAAATAAATAAAAATGAAACTAAAACTAAACTTATAGGTATTTATTTTCGAGACAGAAATATATAAAATATTATAAAATAAATATTCACTTTCTCAGTATTTTTTTTTTAAATTTTAATTCGTAATCAATATTCATTCATCATCAGCGTTATCGTCTCTTTTCTTTGGTCTTCTAATAGGTCTGCTACCTGCACTAGTACTGCCCCCGTTCCTCGAACCACTTGACTTAGGCCCTCCAAGATATCCGAACCTCTTGGCCTGGTGAATGAGCTCCAACAGAGAGTCCATGGTTTCCTGGTTGTTGGGGAGTATCTGGTCGGTCGGGAGCAGGAAGCCGTGCTGCCCACGGTCTCGGAGCTCATAGCAGTAGACCAGAGGAATCTTGAGATGGTCTTTTACCCAGTCGATTGTTCCTCCTGTGGCCATGTCTGAAATGTTTCATGATATCAGTAAAAAAAAAATATTTCCAAGGTATTCGTCGTCCTATCGTCGGCTATCGAACTTGCCTCCCATTCGAAGCGTTGCGGGTTCAAATCCAAGTGACATGCACTGATGACTTTACGCGATATGCGATATAATAAATTAAATGTCACCTGCTGTAACAGCGAAGGACAACATCGTGGGGAACCCTCCATGCCTCCATGCACCATGATCATATCGAATATATGTGAAGTCTGCCAACCCGCACTTGGCGAGCGTGGACTAATATGGCCTTCCCGTTCCGAGAGAACTGAGCTGCACAGTAGGACAAAGACGGTTGCGGTGGTGGCCGTTAATTGGGTAAATGCTGACAGCAAAATTGATTGTACCATTCCACTCTGGAGCAGCGTAGTGGAATACGGTCCAGGGCTTCATATTTATGAGAAAAGACCCCAAGTTGCAGCCACCTATCATAGCGTTGTACTCGCTACAACCTATAGACGTCCCACTGCTGGGCACGGGTCTCCCCCACAGACCACGCTGCTCCGATGCGGATTGATGGAGGGGTTAGTGGCCAACCCAGTGTCAAATGTTCTCAAGCCACCCGAAGGTCTTCGACATGGCTTAACGATTGCTTCCACCATTGAAAACAACCGGGACCGAAGGCTTTACGTGTCCTCCGAAGCACGGTAGCGTTCATGAAATTTTACCACTAGCGGTCACCCATCCACAAACGGACCGCGCCCTTCGTTGCTTAACTCATTCGATCACATGGAATCGACGTGAGCCATTGGGCTATGGACGCTACGTAGCGTAGTATTATAACAGCACTAGCTTTTGCCCGCGGCTCCGCCCGCGTGGTCAAAGGGAATTAACAATGACTTTTTTATCATACATGACACATCTGTGGTACACCAGTCTGTTCTGTGTCCATTACTGTGTCTATTGATAAATATTCTGTCGTATCTCCTGCTACTTCACTCAATATGTGTGAATTTATTTTGTTTACAATGTCGTTTTTAGGTGCTAGAATCCCCCTTTGACATAGATATTGATCTTCATATATATTGTTTTGTAAGCCTGGATAAACAATTGCAATCAGTTCTGAATTACTCTGTATTAAGTTACAAAAATTTTCCGTTAGTGTCACACAGCCCTCGGCATCAGTTTCCAGAAACGCCCATCTCCAATTTTCAAGAGTGTTTCAGCATAGTTTCCAGCATTCATGTCATTGTACAGATAAACCCTCATATTTGTTGTGAGACTGATTTTTTTCTGAGAGTTCCATAGAGTAGACGACTTATATTATTATTATTTTAAGCCAAAACAACAACAGTCGACAAAACCAATTCAATAAGCGAACCAAAACCAAAATCAAAGCGTATGTCCTTTACCATATTAATTTTAAACCAAAACAACAATTTATCCAGCGCGAATTCAAAATTCAATTCAATTTATTAGTTGCCTATGACTTAATTAATTTACATGTATCATTTGTTAGCGTGATTCAGAACTTGCAAATGAATTTTACTAACGCCATCTATTAACAACAACCGGAACTAAATATCTAGCAAATAACAAAACATCGATATCTTCCCATGGGGATGTTTTACCGGGGTAAAAAGTAGCCTACGTCACTCTCCACCCTCCTCACTATCTCCACACACAAAAACCATACCATTTAATAGCTTCGTTGCGACGTGAAAGCCGGACAAACAAACAAATAAATAAATAAACAAACACACTTTCACATTTATAATATTAGTATGGATAATTGCATAATTTTCAAGAGAAAATAATTTATCTCACATATAGCTTCGGCTATGTTGCCCGTGGTGTATTGAGTCCCGTATCTCACTGCCATAGCTCCCATCGCCCGTCTACCGATATTTATCTGTAAAATAGAAAGCCAAAGTTCAACAACCTCTACAAGATTGGTGATATTTTTCTACAACACTTGGGCAAGAGAAAACCATTTTAGTATTTGTTAGTTACGTTATTGTACCATAAAGCTCGCCATCGCCCGAACTACGCGACAAAACGGATGCACAGAATATCATCATCATCAAAAAAAAAATACTAACAGTCTTTATTCAAATCCCAGCATACTCGTTCGCCAAATTATATAACTGCAGTCAATAATTCACGTCGGTCATGCGTGAGTAACAATTAAATACGCGCGGTTTTTGTTTTCACCGCAAACGGCTGCATATCCGATATTTAGTTTGCGTATCGATATCTGTTACATAATATAACATCACGCACTTATAGAAGGCAAAGGTGTGGTACACTTTTCCCCAGTTATGTTAGGACCCATGTAGCGTCCATAGCAGCTCGCGTCGCTTTGTCGCTGGAAGTCAATATTATCTATTTAAGTATGTATTTAAAAATATCTATGTAGGGTGAGAATGTCGAAGATATTTATTTATTATTTATTTATTTAATGTGACCGCTAGTGGCAAATAAAAATTTATGGGCGCTATCGTGCTTCGAAGAGCACGACGACATACGTCGGTCCCTTTAGTTTTCAATGGTGGAAACAGTCGTTAAGCCTTGTCAAAGACCTGCGGATGCTTGAGAACATTCGACACTGAGTTGGTCACTAACACCTCCACCAATCCGCATTGGAGCAGGTGGTGGAGTATGCTCTAGACCTCCCGCAGCTGCGTCTGTGGGGGAGATCCGTGCCCAGCAGTAGAACGTCTATGGGATAGCTATGTTTAGGTGGTGAGCCTATTGCTATACACTGGGCACAAATACAGTCTCTGATCTGCTACCGGGCATAAAATATTCATTCATTCATTCATATCAAGTTAAAGAAACAGTGTCAGATCTTTTCATGTATATGGATGGATGGATGGATGAGTAATAGTCAATTACCGAGTCATGGTAGTTCGCCAGCGGCTCCGTGGTGTTCCCGAAGGGTATCAGCAGAAGTTGTCCGAACGAGTGGAACGAGAGGTACATCTCAGTGTCTTGTGCGAGTGTCCGGAGGTACTCTGAGAAAGTCCTCGTCTCTCTCTCGGAGAACGGTCCCGGGCCGGCATAGGTTTGCGTAGCAGGGTTTGTACTGGCACCGCTTACTGGAAATTATATGTAGGTATATATAATACTAGTGGACGCTCGCAGTTTCGCTCGCGCGTAATAAGACAACAATAGTTTCGTTTACACCTAGTAATATTATATAGCCTATGTCACTCATTGAAGATGCAGCTTTGTAATGGTGAATGAAATCGGTCCAGTAGTTTTTGTTTAGGTATTACATTTATTAATATCTAATAAACAAAAATTATGTAATAAATTCAAATTATATTACATTACAAACACATCTTTCCTCTTTATAATATTAGTATAGATATACTGAAAAAATCAAAATAAGATATTTTTTAATCCCAAAGGAAGACAGAATCGGGATAAAAATCCTATGTGTTAATCCAAGGTATCAGCCATACCATATTTCATCAAAATCGGTCTAGCCGTTTGAGCGTGAGGAAGATTCAGATTCAGATTTATTTATTTTTCATTATATTGTATTTTGTATACGCTTAATGAACGTCATAAAAAAAAATTTATCTACCGCCGGTTCACAAAGTTGATGCTAACTAGAAGTAACAACATACTAACACACACTCACAAAGTCTCACCTTTATAATATTAGTGTGATTTGTAGATAAATATATTTAATTATTGCCTTGTAATGGTGAACTTGCACCTTATGCTATGCTATATTAAAATTATTTGTATTAATTGGAGTTATTTCATTTTCCCACACGTAGAATTAAGATTATTCAGTTACACCAACCTAGCCAGTTACTGTTCCAGTTCCTGTTCAAGTCCACACCATAAACGTTAGCGGCAATATAACGCCTATTCTTTCTCCACATTCGATCCTGAAATAAGATATTCATAATTATTCATTTAAGTATTTATTGCACTCATGATTTAAACATTTTTAAACATGAACCCTGTAGGGCACGGCCAGGAGAAGAAGAGAGGAAGACGCAGGTCAGGCAGTATTGTCACGTTGCCATTTTTAAGAAGTAATTAAATATTATTAACGTTTGTCAATTCATAATAATTTAGTCATGTGTGAAATAAAGGAAAATGATTTTAATATTGTCAATTCAAGAAATATTAAGTAGACATACTCGACTCGTATGTCAATTAATGAAATTAATAACTATATCCATACTAATATTATAAATGTGAAAGTGTGTTTGTTTGTTTATTTATTTATTTATTTGTTTGTTTGTCCGGCTTTCACGTCGCAACGAAGCTAATATATGGTATGGTTTTTGTGTATGGAGATAGTGAGGAGGGTGGAGAGTGACGTAGGCTACTTTTTATCCCGGTAAAACATTCCCATGGGAAGATATCGATGTTTTGTTATTTGCTAGATATTTAGTTCCGAATGTTGTTAATCGATGGCGATAGTAAAATTCATTTGCAAGTTCTGAATCACGCTGACAAATGATATCTACTCATGCAAATAAATTAAGTCATAGGCAACTAATAAATTAAATTGAATTTTGAATTCGCGCTGGATAAATTGTTGTTTTGTTTTAAAATTAATATGGTAAAGGAATAAGACATACGTTTTGATTTTGGTTTTGGTTCGCTTCTTCGTTCGTTCTTTTAATCGTGGAACTGTCACTATTCATCCACCACAAATGTGTCATGTATGATAAACAAGTCATTGTTAATTCCCTTTGACCACGCGGGCGGAGCCGCGGGTAAAATCTAGTCATATTTATAAATAACAATAAATAAAAATATATACAAATAAATAATACAATAAAATGTGTAAATATCCGCGTTAGACTAAGCGTTTGTCGCAGGCGGACACACAGAAAGCAAAACAATGTGACCATGACCCGAGCACACATAATTATCTGCGAAAAAATCTCTGGTAGGATACCAGGCGCTTTTGCGACCACTAAACCGCGAGGCAGATTTGTTTTTATACAATACATATATTTATCTTAAATATTGCTCTTATTCTATTCTATTACAACTCATAGATTTCCCAATGCTGGGCACAGTGCTGCTCCATTGCGGATTGCTGAAGGGGTTTGTGGCCAACCCAGTGTAGAATGTTCTCAAGCCCGTAGGTCTTCGACAAGGCTTAACAATTATTTCAACATTTACAACAACTCAGACCGACGGCTTAGCGAGCCACGAATCACGGTAGCGTCCATGAAATTTTGCCACTAGCGGTCACCCATCCACAAACCGACCGCGCCCGTCGTTGCTTAACACTTTGGCTACCACTGGGCGCTACAATGACTAATACTTGGTATTGGTAAAGTTGAAGCTGTGGTTGAAGTGTAGGTTCACAAATGACGTCACTATCATTGTGTCATCACACCAATACTCCAATATTGTGTATGGTTTAATATCTAATCTCACCCTATCTAGGTTATCAAGGTACACAGCGATATCGAAGGATGTAGGTACAAACTATAAATAAAGTTTCATCATATTTGCTACTACTACTATCATAAATGAGTTAGTGTTTTCGTTAGTTTGTCCTTCTTCTCCTCAACGAAATGATGGATCGATGTGATTTTTGCATAGATGTAGCTTGCTGTTGATGAGAGAGGTAGGAAAATATGCGCGGAAAATTTTCTAATTCACGCGAGCGGAGCCGCGTGGAAAGCTAATAGGAATGCATAATTTATATTTTTACTTCCTCACACATAACAATGTTGAAATTTATACAAGCTTAAAAAGAAAGATTAAAGTACAGTAAAAGCTCTTTATTCGCGGGGTGGGTACCCCGCGAATACAGAAACCGTGAATACGCAAAGGATACCGAATACTTTTTATTAATGTGTATTTATGTACTGATGTACCAATTAGATCCGCGAATAAAGAAATATTTACCCGCGAATATATGAATTGGGTCGCATTTTTTTAATCCGCGAATAGTGAAAACGCGAATAAAGGAAGCGCGAATAAGGAGCTTTTACTGTAATCTTTCTTTTTTCGCCAATCGAAAACTATCAGAACTCCTCACCTGTGTATGGGAATAGAGGTAGCCGTCAGGGTTAGTGACGGGGAAGATGTACCAGTCGAACTCCCTCGCAGCCGCCATGGTCTCCGTATTATTGCTAGTCAACAACTCGTTTATGATGTAACAGACACACGTGGTAGTTATCCACTCTCTAGCATGGAGACCGCCTTCTATGACAATATTCTTCCGGCCAGCTCCATGGGATATTTTGACTCCGATTAAACTACGACCTTGATGAGATGTTCCTCCAACAGCTAAGCTGACGATGTTAGGATACTTAGTAACTAATGAACTCATCCAATTGGTTATGCCTAGTAGATCGTAGTAAGCGTCCCACTGCATTGTTGCGTCGGTGCTTCTGGTAAATGTCGCGTCTCTCTCCTTGTCAATTGCTCTGAAATATTACATTGGTTGGTTAGTTGGTAAGTTTTAGTTATTGAAGTTTCTTGCTATAACTTATTAAATTAAACCTTATTAACATGCTTTTATTAGGTCGACTTGTATGTAACTCACAATGTAAGGGAATCTAAGATAGTTAATTTTTTTACTTCAAAAATTGGAAGCTTCTAAATGAACTAGTGGTCGCATCCACCAATCCACATTGGAGCAGCATGGTGGAGTATGCTCTAGACCTACCGCAGATTTTTCTGTGGGGAGACCCGTGCCCAGCAGTGGGAAGTCTATAAGTTGCAGCAGCAGTGGTCGCATCCATCCATTCATAAATTTAAATTTTGAAGGTTGTCTTTGACAATAGACTATAAATATCTCAGTGTAGTATAATATATTCAGAGACTTCAACCAAAGTGACAAATTCATGCCATCGTATCCAGGTAACCAACTACATATTAAAATAGGTTGTGTCAACCCAATGGTAGTGTGTGTAATGTTTTCTTTTATTAATCTATTATATTAATAAAAGAAAACATATTTGATTTCTATATAGAAATTTTAGCTTTCTTTGGTTCTTCATATTATTATAAACATTACCTGTGCTAAATTTCATACACCTTCGTCAACGTAATTTTCGTAAATAGGGATGCAAAGTTAACGTTTCTGGGCAACCTTCACATTTCAAAATATTGCATTGAATTTATATCTCATGTGGTATGTCTAATTATTTCAGTGGGTATTCAGTGTAGCAATTTAATATTATTATAATACAAATTCATAGCAATGAATAAATTCATAGCAAATGAAATAGGAAGTAGGTACTTACTCTTGGATGTCTGGCATAGGAATTTCATATTTGATTTCATTGACTTTTAGAAGTGTTTCTAAATCTGGTTTGTCTTCTGGACTCGATAGAATGTTTACAAATTCTGCTGATTTATGAGGGTACGTCCAAAAATCGTAGCTCTCATCATTTTCATAAAGATTTTGGAGAACTTTCATTTGCTTTTCATCCTTTGGTCGAATTTTATATAGCGAATACTTATCGTATCTTTTTTCACTCAACACACAGTTCAATGTTACACATAATAGTATAAGTATTTTATACATAGTAATTATAATCACTGATATTAAGTTACTAATATATTATTTCGTCTTTAACGTCTACGTCAGATTCGGCATGAATAACTTCATAAAGTTCGGGGTTAGTAAGCTATACAGTAAATCATATCAGCCGATAGCCCGATAGGGCTGATAATAGATAAGGTAATTAAGCAAATTTATGTTTCATAAATTTGTATTTTGCCGTTAAAATTTTTGGTCATGCTACATGAGAATGTATTTTCACGCGATGGAATTTTAGCAAATTTATTTTCGTTGCAAATAAAATTAGCATGGCGATATTTGATTTGCTATTGCAATGTCTAGCTACAACCCACGGATATCCCACTATTGGGCACGGGTTTCTCCCACAGCTCTGGCTGGTGTAGAGCGTACTCCTGCGGATTGGTGGAGGGGTTAGTGGCCAACCCATGTCGAATGTTCTAAAGCCACCCGAAGGTCTTCGACAAGCCTTAACGATTATTTGCAATTGAAAATAACCGGGACAGATAGCTTAAAGTGACCTCCGAAGCACGGATGCGATAAATAGTTAAATTGAATCAGGCAATCGAATCCATGGTCGCGCGGCTCCATTATATAATCAGGTACAAAAATCAAAGACCAAGAAATTATGACACGTCATAATTGAATGGGTGACCGCTAATAGAAAACATGTCTTGAACGCTGTCGCTTCTGAGTTGTAGTAAATTATTTGGTTTCAATCAATACTCGGAAAAAGGGGCACAGGTCGCCCTTCGACTAGGTGGACAGACGACCTGAAGAAGACGGCGGGAAACCGCTGGTTTCAGAAAGCACGGGACCGGTCGGAGTGGTGTCGTTTAGGAGAGGCCTATGTCCAATCCTCAAAAGGCTGATGGATGGATGGAATCAATACTTAGCAGACTTTAAGCCTTGTCTGAAGCCCTTGAGTGGCTGCAAAATTCAAACGCTACCAGTTAGCCAATAAATTCTTCATTAATCTGCACTGCATCGCAATGATAGAAAAGTTCTGTGACCATCAAGTTACAAATACAAATTGAACGTAAGATAATAATCAAACATAAAGTAAATATTTTATGTAGGTATTTTATTTCCAAATACAATACAGGGTAAACATATTAAATTTAATACATTTTATTTCAGACACTATAAATGTTGACGTCGTGCCTCGGAGGGCACGTAAAGCGGTCGGTCCCGGTTGTTTTCGATGGTGAAAACTGTCGTCGATGACCTTCTGGTGGCTTGAGAACATTCGACACTGGGTTGGCCACTAACCCCTCCACCAATCCGCATTGGAGCAGCGTGATGGAGTATGCTCTAGACCACTCAGCTGTGTCTGTGGACCCAGCAGTGGTACGTCTATGGGTTGGAGCAAATGTTGACATATCTACTAGATCTAATTATGTCGAATATAAAACTTGAAATATACAGATATCAGTTTTGAAATAAATATAGATTGAACAACATAATCTTCTAAATTATTTCACTTTATCAACACCGTTATCAGACAAGCCACAATTGCTAGCGAAGAGTATGTCAACTTAGGAATTCCACTGTTCATATAACCGAATCTTTTCGCTTGGTGTATAAGTTCGAGGACCGAATCCATCACTTCCTGATTACTCGGCAGGATCTGATCTTCGGGGATCAGGAAACCGTAGTCGCCCTTGTCGCGAAGTTCATAGCAGTATACCAAAGGAACGTTGAGGTGGCCTTTCACCCAGTCCACGCTCACTCCAGTCGCAAAATCTGTAACAAACCAGATACAATGTGTTATCATCCAACGTTAACGTGAATACAGTTAACTAATTATTTAATCGTTCATACCCAATGACTCGCGTCGATCGTATGTTATGGACCGAGTTAAGCATCGTCGGGCGCGGTCGGTTTGTTAATGGGTGACCGCTAGTAAAATTTTATGGGCACTTCCGTGCTTTGGAGGGTACATTAAGCCGTCGGTCTCAGTTGATTTCAATTGTAAAACAATCGTTAACATTTGTCGAAGACCTTAGGTTGGCTTGAAAACTTTCGACACTGGGTTGGCCTGAAACCGCTCCACCAATCCTTATTGGAGCAGTGTGGTGAAGTACGATCTAGACCTCCCGTAGCTATGGCATTGGGAGAGCTGAATGACCTGAGACCTGCGCCCATCAGTGGGACCTCTGTGGGTTGTAGCTAGCTAATTACTATAACTAATTACACTAAAAAATTCTATGGTCTTCATACTATTCATACCAAGAAAAATTTACCAAGTCAAATTATTTTTTTGATAGAAGGGAACTAATGTACTTACATATCGCTTCTGCTATGTTTCCAGTGACATACTGCGTCCCATACCTCACTGAAAGCGCCCCCATAGCACGCCTTCCTATGTTGATCTGTCAATGAAATCAATATCAACGAATAGAGATAAATGAAGATTATTTTGAGATTCTTCAACAAATCATCGCCATCGGAATTCAACATTGATGGACACCCTTATGGATTAAGATCACAACGAAAAAAGTGTTGTAAAGAAGACGAAAGGTTGTATGAAAGTTTTGTCATTTTCAGAATTAGAAGCATAAAATTTTTATTTTAGGCTGTTGATTAGATATAAATAAATATGGCACTCAAAGATTGTATAAAAGTTACCCATAAGGGTGTAAAATAAACATGGGGTATAACACATTAACGGATTAATTACAAATTTGTGGAGCTAAAGTTAACGCGTTAAGAATCTATTTATGTCTTCTTACGTCTAATTCCACGCGAGCGAAGCTACGGGCGCCCACTAGTCTATATATATAAAAGGAGAAGGTGACTGACTGACTGACTGACTGACTGACTGACATATCAACGCAGGGCCTAAACTACAAGGGCTAGAAACTTGAAATTTTGCACAGGGGTTCCTTTTATAACGTAGGGAGCACTAAGAAAGGATTTCTGAAAATTCACCCCCTAAGGGGGTAAAACGGGGGTGCAAAGTTAGTATGTAACTTTGCCGTTTTTGATGTTATTCGAATGAAATTCGGTACCTATGAAGGTTTTTTATTGAGTTTCGAAAATCATCTCTTAAGGGGGTAAAAGGGGGGTGCACTAGTAATCTATAAATTGGTATAACGTACACGTACAATAAAATTAATAATCTAAATACAATAAACACAAGAGTATACCAAGAAACTGTTTCGTCTGCTTAATAAAATATTTACAACCAGAACACGCGACAAAACATTTTAATTAAACAATTTTATGTAACGTAGATTATTTTACTGAGAATATTATCTCTTCAGAATCTCTTCAGAACTTTACCCAAGCAGGAATGCTTGTTAAACGCTACAAATTGAAGAGTTCTCGGCACGTCACAGGCAGCTGACAGCGTGTTTCGAGATTCAAGCTTAAATTACTCCCGTTACAAGGTACTCGTACTTACTAGGTCGTACTTTACACGTGCTTAGTAAATTGAAACTCGTACCTACTAGTCTATATTCGTCTATATTAGAATTAGATGAATGGATGAATAGACTTTTATCCCGTTAATACTTTAATGGTAGAGTTTTTCCGTATAATTCAATGAGAAGGAAAATAACTATAAACGAAACTTTCGTTATATATCTAATCCACGCAAGTGCGCGGTCGTCCGCTGGTACAAATAAATAAATAAAATTATTTAATCATAGACAAGTCTACACACCAATCCGCATTGGAGCAGCGTGGTGGAGTATGCTCTAGACCTCCCGCAGCTGCGTCTGTGGGGGAGACCCGTGCCCAGCAGTGGGACGTCTATGGGTAGCAGCGAAGTCTACACATGCATATTAACGGGATAAATGTCTATTCATCCATTCGTCTATTAAAATATAAGTATACATAAATCTACATTTCATACTGTAAAACTAAACCAACCCTAAACCTATTTTGTAAACCTTTATGAGACAAACAAATTATTAATTGTATTTCTGCCTCGTTGGTTTTATGATCTAGTGGTCGCAAGGGCGATTGGTAACTAGAGGTCCTTGGTTCAATCCCCGGGTCGGGCAACATTTATTTCTACTAACGTGAAATGCCCACTAGCAGCTCGGAGTCTGGAATAATCAATAATCTCAGAAACTACTAAGCCGATTCAGAATATTCTTTCACTAATAAACAGGTGAGAATTAAAAGATTAAATGTCACCTGCTGCAACGGTGAAGGAAACATCGTGAGGAAACCTGCATGCCTAAGTATTCCATAACGTATTCGAAGGGATGTGTAGTCTGCCAATCCGCACTTGACCATCGTAGTTGACTAAGGCCTAACCCCTCCCATTAATAGCGGAGACCCGTGCCCAACAGTGGGACAAAGGTTGTTCCCAAAGGCTGCTTCTTACGCGTGTTAATTCGCGGGCATCAGCTAGAATCAAATAAAAATAAATTACCGCATCATGATAATTAGCCAGTGGCTCAGTAGTATTTCCAAACGGGAGCAGCAACAGTTGACCAAAAGAGTGCATGGATAGGTACAAATCGATTCTATCCCCAATGGAGGTGATATATCTGGAGAGGGAGAGAGTTTCTGGCTCAGAGAAAGGGCTGGGCCCTGCGTAGTTGTCCATCGCTGGGTTTGCACTCGCTCCGATTACTGGTAAAAGAAAAAAAGTGGTATGTGGTCAGCGTCGCTTATAGACACGTGCGATACCATGGGCGGGGCATCACAGGTGCTTTGCCGGCCTTGGAGGATGTGATTTATATTCTCCTTGAAGCACTCCATTCCGTGGATAAATGGAAATAACTCGGCTGGAAGCCTATTCCACTCTTTCGCCAAAAGAAGGACCGCGAGAAGCGGACGCTGGTTAATGACCAGGAGTCAGTGCGGGCAGGATGGGTATTTTTAGATCACTGAAAACCTCAAGCACAGAATTGGACCCGGTCTGGGTTTTTTCTTATGAAAAGTTAGATCATTGTCACTAAGATGGATTCGGTGTCCAAGTGTGAATTAAATAAATATCATAGACCTCTGACCCCAGTGCCAGTCTGTACTATGGTTGACAGAGACTGCTATACTTATATCGCTATTTTCAAATACATACTTAAATAGATAATATATCTAAACATCCACAAAAAAAAACAAAACAAACACAAATGTTTGTCACACGAATGTTTGTCGAACCCACGACCCCTGGCGAAACAGGTAGGGTCATTACCGATTGCGCCAACGGGCCCGTCAAAATGGCAGATGGCTTTATGAACGCGAACGAAGCACTCTGTCACTTGGCTCGCGTCGATTGTTAGTGACTGACCGAGTTATGCAACGTCGCGTGCGGTCGATGTGGGTGACCGCTAGTGGCAAAATTTCATATTTTGGAAATATATTGCTGCGTGTTTGCTTGGGTATTACTGATCTTCGACCTCTCGAATAAGAGATCCAGTTATCACTGCTTCAAAATCTATTACTAGATAGTGATTAAATAATGTTGACACAAAATGATAGATTCATTCTTTATAAAAAAAAAACACAAATTGATGAGAATATTTAATTACTACGAACCCATCCAGTTGTTCTCCCAATTTCTATTCAAGTCAACACCAAAGTGAGATCCAAAGGGTGTTCTGTTTTTACGCCATAGTCTAAACTGAAATTAAATGTACAAATTTCCTAATTTTTATTCTTTAATATTTACATTTTGATCGTTAGAAACCAACAATATCCAAAGAATTCATTAACTTAAGTAACATCCTTAAAATTGTTTTTTTTTATGACAACATTTTACGTCCCACTGCTGGGCACGGGTCATTAAAAATTGTTTTCCATCCATCCATCCATCAACCTTTTAAGGTCCACTGCTGGACATAGGCCTCTCCTAAACGACACCACTCCGACCGGTCCCGTGCCTTCTGAAACCAGCGGTTTCCCGCCGTCTCCTTTAGGTCGTCTGACCACCTTGTCGAAGGGCGACCTGTGCTCCTTTTTCCGAGTCGTGGTCTCCATTCGAGGACTTTTCTCCCCCACCGGTTGTCAGTCCTTCGAAAATAAAAAATTTAAATTTTCTAAAATTGTTTTAGTACCTACCTACCTATTTCTCGCATATCAAACTTACATTTTCGTGGCTCCATACATATCCATCTGGATTTGTTACAGGAAATATGTACCAGTCGAAGTTTCTCGCTGCCTCTCTGGTCTCCTCTTCTTTGCTATTAAGTAACTCATGTATCATGTAGCATGCACTAGTGGGTGTGATCCATTCCCTCGCGTGAAGACCACTTTCAACAAATATAACTCTTCGGCCAGGACCATGGGATATTTTAATTCCCTTTATTTGTCTGTTTTCGTAGGAATTACCTCCAATAACAACACTAGCTACGGTAGGATGCACCTCAGCTATATCATCCAACCAAGTATAGATATCATCCAGATTGTAATAGACATCCCATCGCATAGTACGGAGGTTGCTTCTTGAATATTTACTTACTACTTCAGTATTAATAGCTCTTAAATGGAAACAAAATTTTGCTTAGTAATTTTTAGAAGACCTATTTAATTTGGAAAGCTTTTTAATTAAGATTTTTCAATGGAAATTAAGATAGCAAACGAAAGAAACAAAGTTACTAAAGTTAACATAGGAAAGAAAGAATATATTACAAGGAACTTACTTCTGAATGTCAGGAATAGTCACGGTAAAATCAACATTATGCGTTTTCAAAAGATTTTCCAGCTCTACTTTATCATTAGGACTCGACACAACATTCACGAACTCAGCGTACTGTGTTGGGTCACTCCAGAAATCATATCTCACATCCGTATTTTGAATTGCTTGAAGTAGCTTTGTATGTTGTTCATTTCTAGTAAATATCTTGTACAAAGTATAGTTGTCGAAACGAAATTTTTCACCGCACACGCAAATTACTACTACAGATAAAGAAAGTATATATTTCAACATTGTAATTTCTTATAAGAAACTCTTCATAAAGAAGTCCTTTGAGTTTCAAAGACAAATAACAGACAAATACAGACAGTCTGAATTGCTTAATTTTATAGTACCTAATCCATAAAATGTATTAATCCCGAACCTAATAAGTGTTATAAAATATTTTATCAAAGTTATAAATTGATTGTGAAATCGTAAATACGTGCTAGGAAATTGTAAAAATAAAACAGTGAGGGATAGGATACCTATTGTACGTAGAAACAGATGCGTAGTAAAAATTACATCATCACGCCTGTATTTCCTCGAAGGGGTATGCATGTACGTTTCACCAGTTATTTTTAGGTCCTATGTAATAGTTGGTGAGCCTATTGCCATACCAGGCACAAATTCAGACTCCGAGGCACCGAGCATTTCTAGTTGGAAAAACCCAATAGTTGTTGCCCGTCCCGGGAATTGAACCCTGGACCTAGTTTAGCAGTTATGCATTGGTTATGCCTTAGAGTAAGGGTAATGTAGTACGTGGTTATGCTAACACGATATCTTGCTTTGCTTTTAAGTAACCTCTGTTCTCTTTCATGAGGAAAGGCCTCATTTAAGAAACATGATTGATAGCGTAATTCAGAGACGAACATTCTCCTGGCATCATAAAAAAAATCCATATGTTCCTGTTAATTAATTGTATCAGGCGTTACTTTGCGGAACTCCATTATTACAAACCACGCTACGATGGTTAATAGCGTCTACTTACCCTGAGGATGCCTTGTTTTGAGGCGAAACACGTGTTGGTGTGTGTATATTTATATCGCGGATTGTTGCAAAGTAGATTAATTCTTGGTTTGTCCATATGTTTCATAGAATAATTGAATTTATAGAGAACACGTAGCTATAACCCATAGACGTCCCACTGTTGGGCACGGCTCTCTCCCACAGCCACTGTGGGAGATTCGGATTGATAGAAGGGTTAGTGGCCAACTCAGCTTAGTGTCAGTCCCACCAGAAGGTCTTTGAAAAAGATTGACGCCCTCCTCCTAACTAACCCAACGTCCGGCACGTATTTACGTGCCGCGATTGATACTTCGGCCTGGATGCGGAGAGACGACCATGCACAGTACTATCGCTCATTCTCTGCTTAGTCGTCGAAAGTTAAGTTGTCGGTACCTACGCTACTTTGGAGTGGGTTCTTCATCATATTTTGGTGTATGTGCTGTCGGAACTGGTAGGTACTTGTTTGAACTTGTTTTTTATGTGTTTTTCCCTTCTAGTTGCTAAAAATATAACTATATTATTATTAGTAGGTATATGAGTAATGGATAGGTGTTTTTTGACAAAAGTACGATAAAAGTAATAATAAAACCTCTCAAAAAATTAGATAAATTTTATTATAAAACTATAATACATTGATCCATTTGGCTTCCCTGATGATTGCGAGGATGGAGTCAAAGGTCTCCTCGCAAGAGGGCAGCACTTGCGCCACAGGGAGCGTGTAGCCCCACATGCCAGTGTCCCGAAGCTGGTACGTTGCCGCAATGGGGGGGTTGAAACGGTGCTTCACCCAGTCCGCTGAGTTACCAGTGGCGCCATCTACAGAAATGCAAAATCGATTCGTAATCCCTGACCCTATAAGTCTTGTACCAAGTCTTTTACGGTTACTGTTGTCATGGGCGGCAGCGGATGATGGTGCAACATGTTCGTAACGTACTCGTATGTTTAATCAATTATTAATCGTAATCGTAATCGTAATCGTATAATCAATAATTCATTAAAAAAAACTATGATTAAATCGTTCACATAATTTCAATCGAACTTCACAGAGTTCGTTGGATTGTATTTTTGATAATAAATATAACTACTTACATAAAATAATTTAATTTTAACCTTAAATATTGTTCCGAATAAAAATTTAAAATGAAATATAACATTTGCAAAATTGAATAATGAGTTAGCCATATCACAAAGCCAAATCAAAAATTTGTAATAGATTTGTCTTTGATTTTCATAGATAATATAAATATAAAGTCCTAGTTTACTTACAATTTCGTATGTACCTACTTACAAGTACATTTCCAGTTAACTTTTCAGCGTATTTACAGCTGTTGATCTTCAAAAACTATGGTGTTACAGTCAGATATTGTAGTCGATCTAATAACATTATTTAAACTTGACTTTCGTGGTTATGTACCAATTATTTTTTTCAGATTAGTTCTCTAGAGCTTTGGTTAGATAGTGCCAGACTTGAATATTAATGAATATACCGATTTCCGGGAATAAGTAAGACAGGTCGAAACCACGCTACAGTCCAGGATAGGATTAAGTTACAAAATGACTTACCATGAACTTGTTTAGAAGTTCCGACAAGATAGTGAGTGCCATAACGAACGGACAGAGATCCCATTGCACGTCTGCCTATGGTTACCTGTAAATATATTGCATTTTTTATGTAGGAAAATATTGTGTAAAAAATACCTTGGGTAGTGGAAAAACCACACACACCACGCATCACAGTGCGTTTCCAGTAAATCCCAAAACATTTCCACTTTGTTGATATACCAATTTCGATTCGACAAAATATTCCAAAAAATAAACTATGTACCTAATGGAAATATTAAATTTTGCGAAGCAAAAATATTCCTAGTGTACGCCGTGCCCGCCGCGAGCGCGTTCACTCCTCAAGATTATCATCGTAATCAATCGAAACTAGTCGGCCTATTTCCAACTTAAATCACACGTGAGTAAGCCGGTAATTTCAACTATGAATACAGATACTCATGAATTAAAAATATTCGTACCGATATTTTTATAACTTGATTAATTCTACAGTCTATATCTATATATATAAAAGGAGAAGGTGACTGACTGACTGACTGACTGACTGACTGACATATCAACGCAGGGCCTAAACTATAAGGGTTAGAAACTTGAAATTTTGCACAGGGGTTCCTTTTATAACGTAGGGGAGCACTAAGAAAGGGTTTTTGAAAATTCACCCCCTAGGGGGTAAAACGGGGGTGCAAAGTTAGTATGAAAATTTGCCGTTTTTGAGGTTAGTGAATGTCTAACTCCACGCGAGCGAAGCTGCGGGCGTCCACTAGTTTTTTATAAATTTAGGTAACTAATTTGAGTCCGTTTGTTTTGTACAACCTACAGCATGTTTTACGTTTGCCATATATGTTACGGCAACAACCGCATGCTCGTTTGACTATATTGATAGGATTTTAAGATACAAAAAAAGGTACTTAAAACTACCGCCATTTATTGCTTGTTTTTCAGGTCTTGCAAATTCTTCCTGGACATTTAAGAAGTTATTGTTCAAGCAATTCCCAACTTCAAGTAAGTAACTTGATCTAAAGCCGAAAATCATGCTAATTTTAAAACCGCTTTGGTTATTTTAGAAAATTACTTTAAGGACAATTTAAAGTTTGTAATAGACGGTTGCCTTCACAAACGAGGTAGCGAATATAACTGTCCTTCGAATTCGTTCGGTCGATCTTCTCATCGCAATTTTGCCAAGTGGCGTTATATTTCTTTACGCAGGGTTAAGGTGCTTACAGATTAGCTCAAGTTTGACGACGTGTTTTAACGATGAGTAAGATTTGTGAGGTTCTAAAAATTTGCTTGATAATATACATCGTTACTTTAGTACAATCGATCACAAAAGGTTTTCTTTTGATTTGACTTTGACTTTGACTTTGTCCGAAAGGTTATGGGTGGGATGCGTAATTGCATTTCCCAGCGAAAAAAAAAAAAAAAAAAAGGGTTTTTGTCTATGCACGCAAATTTCCTATCGATTGATTTTAGGGTTCCGCACCTAAAGTGTGGCTATCTGGACGTAGATATCACGTTACTGTTCATCGGCTGATCGATAGGATCACAAATATTTTTTTAGGATATTTTTTCCCTCAACGGGTAAGTTAACGGCGCATTTTTGCATTCTCCGATCAGTCCCAATAACTCTTTAATTTTCCACTGCTTCTACCACAATATGGTAATTTTAGTGACCGCGAGTTGTGGTTGCAACATTCGAAAACCACAATATTTGAATTATTATGTATTTGTTACTTTTTCTATATATGATTTTGCCTGTAAAGTGTGGACAGACTTTATTAGGGTGACAGATTCATTCATGATTAAGCCCACAAATAAAAAATTAAAAAAAACAATAGGAAAATGATAAAAATAAAAGCACATCGTAATAGCACGGACTCCATCATTCGAGTAGCTTGTTATTCTGATCACACAGCGTAATCTATACCTACTACAGATATAATAAAAATAAGCGTGTTTACTGTCATAAGTTGAACAAATGTGTTGGCACCAGTTTAATTTTTAAAGTTGCGATCTGCCAAACCTCGACTGGGAAACTTTTTTAATCAACGTCAAAAGGTGAAAGTTTTCACCGACCCCGTGTTTAAGGAATAGACATTATTTGCTGATAAAACTAAAAAATTAAGAAGGTATCGACAACCTTCGACAACTTTGATTAATTAATTATATTGTTTTTTATCGAGAGTTCTATACTTTTTAATATTCTATAAATCTACAAAGCAAAAACTTTGACATTTACAATATTATAAACTCGTAGATAGAAAGTCTGGAAAAAAATTTAAGGACCTTCTAGTAAAAATGGTATCCCAAAAGTTTTAAGTTATTACGTTTTCTTACTACAATAATAATAAAGACACACATTAACCCATAGTACATAAGATCTAACTGTTTCGGAAAATAATGGAAGGGTCGTATACAGTGTTCTTTCTAATACGATAAGGTAAGGAGTTCCAGATGATTGAGTGAATTTGTTAATGTAACGTACAGTTTCATTGAAGTTGTACATCGGCTGATCAGAATGAGCGAAGGGGAGCAATAACCGCTGGCCGAATCCTCGGAACGAGAGGAACCCAGCTAGATTCAGGGTCTGGAGATACTGGGAGACGGCTCTGGTCTCCGGCTCCGAGAATGGTCCTAGTCCTGCGAAGTTGCTGTCTTCTGGCCTAAAACTGCTGCCGGAAACTGGAAAAATTAAGAAAATCCAAGTTCGTGTAATAACTCATCACCCATATTTAGTGGGTTTCCTCCTGTTATGAAAGAGTGTTTAGCATAGTCTGCCACGCTGGGCAAGTGCATATTAGGTTGGATTTGACTTCGACAGTGCACACCAATTATTTTTTTACACAAGTAACCAGTGAGTATAACTAGTTGTGCTTTTACAGTAATGTCAACAATTAACAGAAGAATTCCACAAATAAATGACTTTCACTATGTAAGTGAAGATTTTTTTTCTTACGAATAAGATTTAGCATAACAAAAAAAAGTTCATAAAATTTATTTGTTTTCATTGTAATTAATTTTTTAGTTAAGTATATTATTGACAAAAGAATCTTATTCATTAAAAGTTAAAGGAAGGTTATTGAATTCTAATTATTAATATAACTCACCTCCCCACTGAGAATTCCAGTTTTTAGTTAGATCGACTCCTATGGAAGTTGATCTTGTGTTTGGTCTGCGATTTTTAAGCCATGTTCTTACCTGAAAAAAAAAGGTTACTTTGTATCTAATTATATCTAATTGATAAAGCTATATTCGTTTGAAAATAATTTATTTGGAAATTGTAGTTTAATACAAAATAATTTAAAATATCAGACAAAATAAAATAAAATGTCCGCTTCGACAGGAAATTAAACTTTGCTACGTTCAGCGAACGGCGTTCAATAAAAAGAGCTATGACGTCGAAATTTGTTGTAAGATATAAGTAGGTGTGTTTTGGCTTTAACTCAGTATACTATTACTTTATCAGGACATCATTATCAGTAATGTTAAAACTCACTACTTTTAAGCAACCAGTAACAGAAAGATGACAGTGGAAGTCCTTACGGAATTCTGTTTCAAATATATCGAAGTTCCGAATGGGGAAGATATATATTTACTATCAAGAGCTGGTTTGGTTTCCTCAAACTGTGGTAAATTTGTGTAACTCACCGAAAGCTCTCTCTCAGTTATTAGTGAGTTACACCTGGTTGTCAAATACTTCAGAAAATGGGAGACAGCTTATCTGTTGCAGACCCAAAGTTTTGTACCATTTTTCATTAAAAGCTTATTCTTTTTCTTTTAACTCAAGCTGGTGCTGGGCTCCAGTGAAAGTTAGTTGTAAAATCACTTACGGAGTTCTGGGTAAAAACATGTCCATCTGGATTCAAAATGGGGAAGATATGCCAGTCGTACTCCTCAAGGTATGCTTTGGCTTCCGGGCTGGTGCCTCTTACGAGCTGATCGACGACGTAGGTCAGGATGGTGGGAGACAGCCAATCTGCAGCTACTTGCCCGCTTTCGAGGAAGATGGAGCGAGTTGCCTTACCACTTGATAGCTTCACGCCGGTTATATTTCTGCCTGTGAAGGTTTTATTCCAGTTAGACACTATTGAACTTATATTCTATCGAACTCGCCTCTTACTCGAGCGGTCCGAGTTCAAACACAAGCGACCACATCACACGCACCAGACTTTTTAAAGTTATGTGCGATTAAAGAAATTAAATTACACTTGCTGTTACGGTGAAGGATATATCATGAGGAAACCTGCATGTCGAAGAGTTCTTCTTAATGTTCTCAAAGGTACGTGAAGTCTGCCAATCCGCACTTGGCCAGCGTTAGTCCACGCTGGCCCCTCCCATAAATACCTGATCCTTATCCTAAATCCCTCCCATTCTGAGAGGAGATCCGTAGCCAACTTATATATTTTTTAAGTTATATTTGTTTATAGTAGCTTAGTAAGTCGATCGACTAAGTGTATGTAGGTACAAGGATTACCTATGGGCTCATTTCCATTTAAACAATGTTAAAAAAGAATTAATAAAGGATCCCTTGATCCATCTACAGGTATGCCATGATGAAACCAATAGTGAATTTAGGTTTGTACGAATGAATTTCCATAGATACCTTCAAAAGACCGTCCAATAGTTACAACACTGACAATGTTTTTATGAGTAACAGCCAGATGATCAAACCATTCATAAATATCGTAAATAGTTTGATAGTTTGTCCAGAATAGCTGTTTTTTTGAACTTCTATCTGTCTTGACACTCTTGGTTTGGAGTTGATCATCGAAAGCTCTGGAAGAATATTTAAGATTATTTAATTTTTATGTTTAATCTGTTAAACTGTCTGTTTAATCTGTAAAACTCTCTGTTTAATCTATGCGGTACCGACAGAGGTGGACATGGTGCATGGAATTAATAGATGCTTACACTCGGTGTACCTTCTTTTGCGCCTGATACACGTGTCAAATATTTTGTTGAAGCACTTGAATATCTCATACATCTCAAAAATACTTTAAAACTCTTTTGTTATTCACATGTTACAATAATAAATGAGGACTTCAATTAAAGAAAATCTCTAAAATACTTGTACTAACAGTACTTCCTAACCTACTTATGTAATTAATTATATTTTTTAAAACACACTTACTTTTGAATGTTTTCGACAGTCACTTCATAAATAATATTTTTTCTTTTAAGCGAGTCCTCAAATTCACTTTTTGCTTCTGGGGATACCACGACACTGACATAGTCTCCAACTACTGAAGGAGGTTTCCAAAAATCAAGGCCTTTAGGCTCCTTATAGATAGCGTTCAAAAACTCCAGATGTTTTATATTTTGTGGATGTATTTTATACAGTGAATAATCGTCAAATAGTACCTTTTCTGCATTTAGAATTGCAATAAGAGCACCAATTAATATAATTCTTATTATCATTGTCACTGTTGGTTCCGATTATATGTGGATCGACTGAAGTGGTGTAAGATTCTGCATTTGTATGTTCATTGTTACTATCAAATCAATTTTCAACTTCTTGCAATAGTAATTAGAGTTGTTTTTGCACACAACTGATTAGTGTTAATTTTCAACCGATTACAAGGTATCTAATCAAGTACTTTGGATAAAATACTTACATAATCTAGCAAGTGTTGTACAGTTTTTAACGTTCTAATTTTACTACAAGTGGACGCCCACAGATTTGCTTGCGTGGATTAGAATGACAAAAGTTTCGTTTACAGTTCCTTATCTACTCAAAGAAATAACCGGAAACGTTCTACCACTGTAGTTCAAATATAAGAGGTATAACCGGATAAAAGTCTATCCATCCATTCATGCATCCATCCATCTAATCCAAGCTTAGCATAATATATACATCTACATTACATACTATATAATTATACTGTAAAAAAAATTTTTTTTTAAAAAGCTTTTATAACTTGACCTTGAAACCTAATCGTGGTCAAAGTTCATTACAAGACTTTACCACAAGTGCAAACACGACTATGATACGATATTCCATCATGAAGTTCCAGTTAATATCTTCCGGCTCCATCATCAGATCAGTTTGACAGTACCATATTATTGCATTGTCATCGGAACCTAATATGTGTGCCAAATGTCAGCTCGATAGCTTCAGTGGAAGTGGGTGAAATATTGATTGCAAGATTCCAGGACATACATACATGAATACATACGAGTGAAGTTAAATAAAAGCTTTTAATAAATAAACTAAACTTATTTTCTAATCTTTTGAGATAAACAAATGATTAAAATAAATTCTGCCTCGTTGTTTTATTTTTATTTTTTATAATTTTTTTTTAGACATTCACATACTGACCCCAAATTAGGCGCAAACCTGTACTGGTACCAGATACTGATATAAATACATAGATATTTTTAAATACATACTTAATTAGATAATATTGACATCCAGACACAGAAGAAACAAAAGTGTTCGTCACACGAATATTTGTCCTGAGTGGGATTCGAACCCACGACCCCTGGCGCAACAGGTAGGGTCACTACCGATTGCGCCAACGGGCCCCGTCGTTCTCATGTGTGGCAGCGGATGGTTGGTGCTGCAAGCTCGTCTGCTATCTTATATCCATAAAAAATATAAATAAAACTCACTATAGTTAAATGAGGTTTAACATCATTTGGTTTTCGACGGTTTTCGATATGAAAGCAATATCCGTATTTCATCAGTAAAGGGATGTCATAAAGTTATCATGACAGCAAAAGTAATCAAAATCAAACTAACCGTTTTAATAACCAGATCGAGTCATCATCTGATACAATCAGTCTCAGAGCCATAAACATCAATTATGAAGCTTCGCATTTAAAGTTATAAAATAATCAAATTATAAACGAAGTAGTTTAGAAACCATTTCAGGCGTATTATTTGTTTTATTGTTTTATCGTTGATGGGGCGATGGTCGTGGAGTGCATATCTCAGTAGAGAAGGCAGATGATGTTACATAAGCCTGTATATAGCAGAGTAGAGTATATTTGTTCTGTGTTGACGTGGACGTTACGTGTGGATGAATAATTAATGATTTAATTAAAGAATTATACTATTTTAAAAATTATACTATTTTGCAACTAATGATGTTAGTGGTGATGGCAGGTTGATAATAATATCCGCCACCACCACAACCCTTTCTTTGTCCCACTGTTGGGCACGGGTCTCCTCTCAGAAACGGAGGGATTAAGCCTAAGTCCACCACGCTGGCCAAGTCCGGATTGGCAGAATTCACATGCCTTCGAGAACATTATGAAGAACTCTCAGGCATGCAGGTTTTGTCACGATATGTCCTTCACTATTACAGCAAGCGCTTAATTTTTTAAATAGCACATAACTTAGAAAAGACATTGGTGCGAGCCGCTTGGGTTTGAACCCGGAAAGTTCGAGTGAGAGGCGAGTTCGATAGCCACTGGGCTGTTCACACAGCTTCGATAGATATTAATATACTTTAAAAAAGTGATGTAGCAAACAGCGTCAAACAGGGTTAACGTTGTGTAGATATGTCTTCTCTATTAGGTTACTAAGTACTCCATGTATAATTATCATGGTGCTGCACCTTGATTTTATAACAGGACGTCAATCATGACTCTTGGTGGCCAATTGCTATTCCGATTGTCTTTCTGATGCAAAATGACCAGTGTTATATATGTAGAGCTTTTAATAGAATAATTGCAATCAAATCTAATCATGCTCTGTTTTACAGACAAAATAATATAATATAATTAAATAATTATTCACATATAATATAAACTAGTTCGTCTCTGTACATAAAATAAAAGTTGAAAATAAATACATCTGTGAATAAGTACCTAATACAGGTTCTGAAAAAATTTTTTTCATATTTATTGTGTCTGTCGGTCCCTACGTGCGCAATAGAATCAAAAACTACTTTTTGAGACGTATCAAATATACTGTTCACTCCAAAAAGTAAAGAGGATCTTCTGCAATATAGGATGAACTTAAGTAAGTGTCTATGATTAAGATACCTACCCCTCGCATCGCAACCTATAACTAAACACACCCCTGCCTACCCTCTCGGGGTAATTTAGAACAGGCGTGATATTATGTTAAACATAATATTGAAATATCGTTCAGACTTGCTTTTTAAGAGGAACACTTAACGAGAGGTCTACTTCGAGCCCAAATTAATGTGTCACTGACGTCGACCCAAGTATAGTATTGTACCTAGTATAGGAAGAATAAATATATAAAAATAAAGTATAGTATAGTATGTAACCAATAAAAAAAATCATTACATATCGCATTAGAGTTTTAGTACATCACAGAATGGTTACCTACCTTTTCATACCGCAGTATTGCACGTGGTACTAGTTCAAGACAATAACTGTTCCTGTCCTGAATGAAATTCAGGAGTAAACGACAATAAGCTGGAAGCGTCGGAGCAGTGGATCGAAAGGTTGATCGCCTGCATACAATTAGCGATGGTTCAATGGTTAAGCGCTCGACACTTCATTTTTAACTGTTCATGTCGTGTTTGATGGACGAGCAACAGATTCTGCTTTGCTAATCGGCTGTAATAAATCATCGTCATGACGACATATCTTTTGGAAAATGGAAAGTTTCACACCACACATCACAACCTTCAGACTAGAATATAATATAGGAGGGATTAGGCCTTAGTCAACCACTCGGGCCAAGCGGATTGGCAGACTTCACGTGCTTTCGAGAATATAATGAAGACTCAGTTATGCAGGTTTCCTCACGATGTGTCCTTAACCGTTACAGCAAGTGACATTACATTTTTTCGCACATAATTTAGATAAGTCTGGTTCGTGCCACTTGGGTTTTAACCCAGATAGCTTGAGAGAGAGGCGAGTTCGATAGCCACTCAATCCACCCGAAGGTCTTCAACAAGGCTTAACAATTGTTTTAAAAATTTAAAACAACCGGTACCGACGGCTCAACGTGCCCTCTGAAGCACGAAAGCGCTCATGGAATTTTGCCACTAACGGTTACCTATTCACCAATCGGCCGTACCCGTTGTTGCTTAACTTGATCGATCACCTACGATCGACGCGAGCCTATTGTTTAAGTTATCGCTTCTTCATGCTCAATTCTGTTCATTAATAGAAGGGCTGACTCTTTCCAAAGCTAAAGACTAAACTGATAATCCGTTATAAAGGTCATCATAATTTCAACACAAATCAGGGCGTCGTATCACTGAAGACGAGTTTGTTTTAGAGCGTACTATTTCAACGTCTGAACGCTAATACAATGCTTCGCTTCCAGTGTTAATTGTGATAAATGCTCGCGGCATGACAGACTCATGTCTGTCTAATGCGACTGCCCTTTACAGTTTTTGTCATGTGTTTTTATTTTAAAAGAGAAGAGAAAGCGATTTTGGTACAGGATCATTTTACCAAGTTTGTATTTATAAAGTTTGTATTTATGAAACATTCACTGTCGTCTTTTTTATACATTTATTATTTTTCTATTTATTTTAAATCTTAATGTACAATATTAACGTACAAAAGGTGGACTTAATGCTAAAGCATTCTCTCCCACTCAACCTTTGGGTGGTGGGAAAAGCATCGAATTATTCGACATCAAAATTATTCAGACATTATAACCGAGAGTTCAGTGTTCAGTTTTGAAGTCCGTTTTTGTTACTACTTGTTCGTTGTTTGTTGCGTCGTTATAATTTTATTCGTTTGGCTCACTGGTTATCAGAACTTATTAATGAAACTAAGATTATTATACGTGATTGAAGTGACATGTATAATATTAACGCCATGCATTTGGATATTCCCTTCATTTCCATTACCGTCTAATCCTAGTCGCTGGTTGCATCTAATTGTGATTAATGGTGGCGGTGGACAGCATGTCATCGTTTGTCTTACCCTGTTTACTGTGTTTTTTGATGGCAAACGAGCGACTTTGCGACTAGGTTTTGCGCTGGAAAGATATGTGACAAAACGAATGCAAATAAACAAGTAAGTAGTTGTGTGTATCATGTTTATTATGGAAACTTCGTATTAAGTAAAAATTAAATGGATTTGGAAGGAATGATTATTTCATTAAAATCTTAAAACTGAGATGGCATGGAACCTAATCTACGACGCTGCTCCAGTCCGTATTTTTGGTTTGAATTTTTGCCCTGCATTTCTCACAGTAATTATGCGTTCAAAATAACGGTCTACTTTTTTATAACGTCCGTGCAAGTATCTAGTTTGACATTTAATAATTTTACTCTAGATATGCTGGAGTTGCGCTCATTTTCATTTGTGGTTTTCTGGGTTGTGTAAATAAATACCCTTTTCCAAACTTTACCAATCTAAAACATTGCTAGACAAAAGGACGATAAAATGGTCATCACGTTTGAACTAAAACCTATGGTATTTTCCCATTTCTACCTTATATAACCTCAAAAAGAAAGAGAATGAATATGGTTAATAACACAAGAAGGTTACATGGGTAAAATAAATAAATGTTGATATGTCTTTGTAGTCTTAGTTTGTCTATAAATTAAATGCCATCTTTATAATAAATATAATGAAACTATTAAATTTTATTTGAAATATTTACTATATTTACTTTATATAGTACTTATTTGTGTTGATAGTAAATATCCAGTTCTTCTAGCCCTAGCTGCTTTAGTTACTTCAATGTGATCAATAACGGTACGGTGGACGAGATGTCATCGTTTGTCTTTATATCCTGTCGGGTCTGTCTGGCGGTTTGCTCAATCCTCTTTGCAATCATACACGTGCGATTTTGTTGCGATTATAATCGCTGTAGCTCACTTTTCGCCATTATAGGATTTACTTCAAATTACCAATATATTTCATAGTAAAATTTCATAGTAATATGATGTACATTAATATATTGTTAGCAGTAACATACTGTCATAACATAGATACAAGTCTTTAGCAAATCTTTAAATATTTTCGATTCCTATCTCTTGTTGAGTATGTATGCTAGAGAAATATATTTATAACATTACAACACAATAACTACCATTATTTGGTTAAATTTTTAAATAATAAAATATTAAATTCAACAACAAGATAACTTAAGCTAACTTATATTAAAATTACATAACACTGAAATGCTAGCCACAAGTAATATTTGGCCACCAAAGGACGCAGCATCCTCATTTTCTTGGCTAATTAAATGTTTGAACTGCACTAACCACTGCTGTACTGACCACGATTTCCAAAATCTTCAATTAGACGCTCTAAACGTCTCGGTTTAACTCGTGTACATAAAACCGCAGTTGAAGCTAAATTCTAAAACCGCGCAATTGCCTTGCGCACGATTTTACGACTAAAATTAGACTAATGCGACGTAAACACGCAACAAACGCGACAAAACGTCGCTTTGGATTAATATCTCAATTTGTGTAGTTACGGTCTAATTATTTGGTTTGTGGTTAGATTAAGAGGCTATCGGCATTTTAAAATTTCAGTATCCGTCGAACATAAGGAATTTCTTTCTTTCAAAAGGTCTAATTATTTACAGATTTTTAAATTTATATAATTAGTTTATTATTACGCTACGTTTGATACTAACGAAAACAACCTAGTCCTTACTAAATACAATGAGTTAAAACATATTTTTCTACTGCGTACTAATGTTTAGAAGTATTTAAGTACGAGTATATCGTTTTTAACCTCATAAATATTTTGTAAATCCTCCAAATAAATAGGTCGAATGAACAAACGGCTAGCTTCAACACACTACAGCCAAACTGGTGTTCTAGGGTTAATTTAATCAGTAATAGCTGCAGTAAAACTACGAAGTATCGGCTCCAGTAGTTGGACTGCAGCCAGCGATGCTGCGTCAACTGCTCAGTGCAGCCATTGTCCAAATTAATGCAGACCCTTGATGGATTGGTGCGAGTAAGTTACTAGATGTTCCGAGTTAATATATTGGGACTGATTGTTTGTTGAACCGGTGGTTGAACCAGGTTCTGTTCGGAGAAATGTCTTTATATGAAGTGTAAAAAAGGGTAGATATATGTGATCTAGCAGAGGCACATAAACCTTTTGCTTAGTTTCGGTCAGTACGTGACTTTTTCTATAATATTCTAATGTCTACGAAATGTGCCACTTGCAAACACTGATTGCTTTTGCTAGGATAACATATTATTACCCACCTCTTATATTCTTGATAAATCAATGGTACTACGTAAATATACAAAATAATTAACCATTTTAAATTCAAGCGAGTCTGCTCTGTTCATCCCTTCGGGGAAATAAAATTAATTTTATGTTAAATTCAATTTTAAAAATAAATGGTATATGGTAAAATTACAACATACCTACGGAGGTACTCTTTTTGTTTCGTGTTCCATTATGGTTTTTTTGATGATTCGATGATTCCTGATACCTGTTTTAATACGAACTTAAATAAAATGGATGGATGGTCCCGCTCCTTCACCGTTACAGCATGTGACATTTAATTTCCTAAATCGCCCATAACTTCACTTCACTTCAACTAAAATCACTGGTGCGTGCCGTTTGTGTTTGAACCCAGACCGCTCGAGTAAGAGGCGAGTTCGATAGCCACTGGGCTTTTAATAGCTTTTAATATTTACTTAAGTTATGATAAAAAAATAAATAATATTCTTTATAGAAGTCGCAATCAAAATCTAGTCATAAATAAAATATGGCCACGTTATTGAAAATGCTAGAGATGAGTTGGTTTATTCAGAACTTCGCGATCAAGCAATTTTGATTTAATGGTCTGAAAAAATATTTTTTGATAAAAAAAAATGTTGATTGAAAAGCACTTCGATAGATGGTAATAATCCTGCAAGTGGAACTTGTGAACATAGCCGATGCGCTTCGACTTTTCAGGGGCTTTACAATCTGCTGATCATGTAATGGCATTTTAATCGTTTGGCAAGAGTGGAAATATTCATCCATCTCTATCGCTCTTCGGTTCTATTAATATTTAAAATCTAGTTTTTCTATATTTTACATAGAAATTTTGAATCGCAAAGTGTGAAAGTTTGAATCTCAATCATGATTCGTGACTACGAATACGAGCTACGAAAAATATTAAAGTTGTACTAGTTGGACGCCCGCAGCTTCGCTCGCGTGGAATAAGACATAACAATAGTTTCGTTTACACCTAGTAATACTATATAGCCTATGTCACTCAGTGAAGATGCAGCTTTCTAATGGTGAAAGAATTTTTTAAATCAGTCCAGTAGTTTTCAGTGTGAAAACATTACAAACAAATCTTTCCTCTTTTTAATATTAATATAGATAGTAATAAGTAGTAACTGCTTGAGCAATCCATTGGCGACTCATCAGGGCGCGGTCTCTTCTCAATCTCTCTCCTCTCTTCACAAATAGAAGACCTGGAGTGAGAGCATTCTCCACAATACTGCTCCAGTACGGATTGGCAGAGGGCTCAGTATTCAACTCGATTATTGGAAGTATTTACGCTGCCTTAAGGCCTCTGACATAGCTGTTATCTTACGATAACTTTCAGAAGTGACAGCTTCACGTGCATTCCGAAGCAGACTCGGGATGGACTATATCTTCAGTTGAAGACTCATGCCCTGCAGTGCGCTGAGTGTACTGTAACTCATCCCGGTTGCGCGTGATCTCATTCATTACGGGAACACGCATTAGTGAGCTCAGGCGCGTAGACGAAGCGACGTCCCCTGATTTATCGGACCACCTCCTGCCCTTAACGACACGCCGTGATGTACGGCGGATGCGCCGCGGTCTAAAACTAAGGAGCCAGCGGGAGCGATTAGTGCGAAAACGCTCGTGCACAAAATAAAATTAAGGAAGGAAGGATTCAATTTTTATAATTTAAATCAACCTGGGGGCAAAGTTATATTATCATTCAGTCTGACAAAATTCAGATGACAAAACCCAATTACATCTATACTAATATTATAAGAGGAAACATTTGTTTGTAATGTTTTCACACAAACTACTGGACCGTTTTCAAAAATTCTTTCACCATTAGAAAGCTGCATCTTCACTGACTGATATTGGCTATATATTATTACTAGGTGTAAACGAAACTATTGTTATGTCTAATTCCACGCGAGCGAAGCTGCGGGCGTCCACTAGTATGCTTATAAATTAGGTAGTGTTGGATTAGCGCGGCATACCTTTGTTAAAGGCTTGGGTGTCTTGATAAGAGCGGACCTTACTTTTCGCGACCACATAGCTGCAATATGCGCAAATGCGTTGAGTTTTGTCTTACGGCAGTCGTAGGTGATTGACAGTATCGCTGCAACGAAGTTGTTATAAACCAGCTTTGTACTGGAAAGTAACGCAGTTATCTAGAGCCCACATGAAGCAAATATAAACTCATATTGGAGAAGCTCGAAAAGAAATTTTTGAGACATTGATAAATGATTGATCACGATTTAATTTGTAAAATGTAATAAACCTGTGTGATAGTTTTATATCTTTGGCTTGATGTGTTAAAATTCAAAGCTATTACCGGTGCTTCTCAGTATACCTTTGTCTAATCTGTCTAAGCCGATAAATATAAAGAATTTTGTGATTTCATTTTCACTAAACAACTTCGGATATATAAGTGTGTTTTAAACAATATTTAAATATAACACGCTTTACCTATGCTAGAATTGATTTTTTTAGGCGTGATTTATTTTAAAGTTTCAACTTCAAATTAGATAATCTGTTTTATCGTCTAATCGTCGACTCGGTTCACCTGATCGATCAAAAATATGCAATGCAAAACATAAAAATACTGAATTATTCACGCTGATCGCTCAAGCGACCAAGTCTTGTCCAAATACTCTCCTTTATTAACTTAGACCACGCCCAGAAAAAGAGGACATTGTTCGCGAAGAACAAAGAGAATTATTCGAAGATGAAGTCAACCGCGTTATTGTGGCAACGAGACACGCGTGATT
The DNA here is from genome assembly GCA_944567765.1 of Carterocephalus palaemon. Classification (NCBI taxonomy): domain Eukaryota; kingdom Metazoa; phylum Arthropoda; class Insecta; order Lepidoptera; family Hesperiidae; genus Carterocephalus; species Carterocephalus palaemon. The sequence continues at coordinate 10,255,726 of OX155654.1, forward strand.
AATGCGAAATGTAATTTACACTTACGGTTTTGTTCGCGGCTTCAATGACTTTCGCTGTCACTATTGTTTTTTGTTGGTAGAAGATTTGCAGACCTGTGTGACTACACAGACTACTAAAGATTTTTTTTTTTCGAATTGACTTTTGCTGTATGGTCATACAGACCTTCACGGCGTCACCGAATAGTATACTTGTTAAACATGGCTACTGACGGTCACGCGTCCATTGTTTTTCCAATCGTCGCAGGCGTCAAAGCGGTGGTGGTTGTTTCAACTTATGAATCTATTTCTTTTTTATAGGAGGCTGGATATGTCGAGTGGCGAATCTGTCGAATCACAAATCTGTCAATCCCGAATCTTTATATATATCTAGCTTAATCACGTGGAATAAAATTTGGATATTGTAAGAAATTAAAGATTAGAAGCATGACAATTCGATTTATTCACATTTATAGAATTAAAAATTAACATTAACAATTTCACATAATCATTTAAACATTCACAATATCGACAAAGTATTAAATCGGGCAGAGTTTCGGTGAGATGTAATTTATCAGACGACTGACGACAAAATGTGTACGAGGCGCACTCATCGCCTTGCTTATATAGGTTAGGGAGAGGGTAGCTCTTGAATTATTTTCTTCATCTCCAAGACGTTTTGTGAGTGAGCGCTAACACGGCCTCTCCTGACAAGGCGGCGTCCTCGCAGCCACCAGCAGACCAGCCAGCAGACCAGGATCCCAGGATCCAGCTGACCAGCATCTGACTGGGCCGGGGGTCTGTTGTCACCGTCACAGTCATCAATGCCTGGAGGAGAAACCACACTTTAGTCTTATTTCAAATATCTCCTGTAAAGTTACTTAAGGTTACAAACTGCAATACATTCTTATGGTGATCATCTCTTGTGAACTGGCCGTCATCGACGTTTAAACCATCACCATCATAAGATAAATAACACATAAGGCATCATATGAGTATTTGCATAGGTAGTACAACACTAGTAGTCAGAAGCTAAATGAAAACAAAGTTAAGTTAGTTAAGTTTCGGAGCTATACTGTACAGCAATAATAGTTGAACTGAAACATAAGAACCAGTACCACGGGCGCAAGCGTGCACTCAAGCGCCCGCCACTAGAGTTCCTTGTAACTATGTAAGCTGAAAACATAAAATACGAAAGACAAACAAACAAAAAAAAAACACTTAGCTTCAGACTTATGGATGACATAGCACAAATATACACAACATATGGACAACAATAAAAATACAAGGCATTGCGAATGATAGCATTCCGGACTACAATCAATCGCACAGCAATGCAACAATTAAAAATGAGAGATGTTGTGACAAGCCCACGCTGTCCTGTCGAGGCATTATCTTGTCTCCTCTCCAGACAAGCTCACGTCCTCCGGTACACCTGGGACTTCTTCAGACGTTGGCAGGTACGACAAGGGCACCGCTTCCGCCTAGCACACCTGAAACATGACGCACCGCGTGCGCCTGTCCGACTATGCATCTTGTGCAGACACGGACCGTTCCCACTATGCATCTTGTGCAGAAAGGGAACATGGTGACTCATCACCCACCCGACTATGCACTCTGTGCAGACACGGGTGTTCCCACTATGCATCTTGTGCAGAAAGGGAACATGGTGACTCATCACCCGATGCGCGCAGACAGCACATGCCCTCCGGCAGCACCCGTGGCGCGCAGACAGCGCACGCCCTCCGGCAGGCACCCGTGGCGCGCAGACAGCGCACGCCCTCCGGCAGGCACCCGTGGCGCGCAGACAGCGCACGCCCTCCGGCAGGCACCCGTGGCGCGCAGACAGCGCACGCCCTCCGGCAGGCACCCGTGGCGCGCAGACAGCGCACGCCCTCCGGCAGGCACCCGTGGCGCGCAGACAGCGCACGCCCTCCGGCAGGCACCCGTGGCGCGCAGACAGCGCACGCCCTCCGGCAGGCACCCGTGGCGCGCAGACAGCGCACGCCCTCCGGCAGGCACCCGTGGCGCGCAGACAGCGCACGCCCTCCGGCAGGCACCCGTGGCGCGCAGACAGCGCACGCGCTCCAGGCAGCACCCATGGCGTATACGCGGTACGCATCCATGGAGCAATAGCCCCCTCCACAGCAGGTCATACGCGTGGGCAGCGTCCGCAAGGCAGGGCCCACACGCGTCAACGACACGTCTGCAGGGCTCGCTTTTGCGTTGCATGCGCAATGGAAACATTTTCTGAAACATAAGCATAGGCGTAAACCCACTTTCAAAGAATGCGGTGCAATGCAAGGCACCCGGTATTCAGCTGCGGCCTATGTTATTTTTCCACGTGAACCACTAAGCAGTTTAAACTCATATCGGTAGCTTGGTAACACTTTAGTTACGCGGTATGAACCCCTGGGTCTGGTATGCCAGGGTCGAGCTTCCCAGCGGACTGAGAATAAGTAGTGCTTCAATTTTGTGCCGACTCGGCCTAACCTGACTGTGACTAATAACGCGAACAGCTGCGATATGCTCGTGAACCAGTTATGTCGTTACATTAACGCGAGTGAGTCTGTCACAACGCGAACACAAACGATTTCTACTACAGCGTGAACGTGAACGAGTTCAAATACGTCGCGAACGCGTGGCGATCGTGAACCACGCCTATGGCCTTGTCGAAATTCACTGTGACGGTTACGCCTAGCCCCAGAGCGAGGCGGCGTCCTAGCCAGCTCTTCATGTGGCATTCTTATTTGAAACCAACTGCTGTTTGCGTAGGTATCAAGGTAATAATTGTGAACAAATAAGTCGAATCCCGCGAGACCAAGTAGTTGGCGCACTTGCTTCACGTTTTTCGTGGGCACGGTCTCAAATTTGCGGAAACAAGCACTTCACAGCTACATAATTAACACAACACAAACACAGTACTTAGTAATTATTGAGAAACGGCTTCGTTATTTAGTTTTCCGTAAAAAGTGGACAAATGCGTTCTTTATCCTCACTTTCAAAACAGAATCAAGCAAAGTAAGATTTTCTTCTACACGTAATTTTTCATCATTGATAATTTGTACGGTCAATAGTACACGGGTACATCACTAGTTAATTTAATAACGAACTCACTATCTTTAACAGTAGTGGTGGCAGCAATACCACTTAAAAAATAGTCAGAATACTTGGACAGTACGTTTAGTAAGAGCTGTTTAATATCGGCAGACACTGGCGTATTTACTTTTTAAAGTAAAAGCTACCGTCATCTCGTCCTTGACCGTGCTATGTACAATACGTTGAGTCGTCGGTTCGAACATAAGCAACACTTCCTATTCAAAACATCCGTACCAATTATTATGGAGGTATATAAAAATTCGCTGTTTACTTTATAGAAATCTACCTCCAACGTAATATTGAGTAACTCCACCGGTAAAGTATAATAGCATTGACATCTACCTCAGTTCCTCCTAAATCCCGTAATAATAACAAAATTGATGCGTCGTTTTCACGTAACACGCGAAGTGCTTTGTTAATTTACGAGATATTAATAAAACCCGTGCCCAGCAGTGGGACGTCTATGGGTCGTAGCAAAATGAAACGCACGCAGAACTTCTCAACTTTAGACGCAGTTAATGTAGAACTGTTATTACTGGTATCTGCAACCGTTTTCATTGTTTTAGGACAAGTGACACTTTTATGACCGAACCGATTACATTCATAACAGCGTATATTTGTAGAATCGATTGTATTCCGTTTTAAAGTATTTCTTTGATTAAAAAAACATTGGGGGTAGCTTTTCTTGCCAGTATTATTGGGATAAGCATGAGTGCTCTTTAAAATAGTTAAGTTAAGTTTAAAATGACTCGGTAAGCATCAAATCAAACAGAATGTTCGCAATGTCTGAGTTACGTGGGCACAATGTTTTTAATTCTTGTTTGAAATTAGAACAGGTACCTACATGTAGTGCTTATCAACTGACTAAGCCAGGTGCGAGACTCACCTCACCCTTTAAGCAATGACCTACGAGAGCAAGGCATTCACTATCACCCAGCGGTTCAAAATAAGAGCTTTATCGACTTTATAAGTATGTCGACATCATGAATACTCGGGTCGAAATCGGACACAAAATATTGGTTTGATCTCACCGGGAGAGAGCTTATCACTTCCAATAGGCGCTCACGGCCTTGTTCACGTCGCTCGGCGGCGATGGTGCTGGCGCGGCGGCATGCCCGCTCGATTTCTCGGGTACCAGGTGTAGCGGCGTAGCGCGGGTACGCGCGGCTGGCGCCAGAGCATGGCGATGCGCCTGGCACCGCCAAGGCGTTGCTATGCTCCCCGCTTGAAGCTGCCGACGACGTCTCAGTTTCCCCATGTGATCGCCTGACTTCTAGGGCCTGTAATCTTTTCAAAATCCATTTAATTACTAGGAAAGGGAGTACGTGTATATCTAACGCCTGATGGCATCGCACCAACACTGCCCGATCGAAAAATAAAGCAATGAATATGGCTTTTAGCGTTTAAAAGGCATCCGTATCCCACTTCTGATGTAAGAAATTAAAGATTAGAAGCATGACAATTCGATTTATTCACATTTATAGAATTAAAAATTAACATTAACAATTTCACATAATCATTTAAACATTCACAATATCGACAAAGTATTAAATCGGGCAGAGTTTCGGTGAGATGTAATTTATCAGACGACTGACGACAAAATGTGTACGAGGCGCACTCATCGCCTTGCTTATATAGGTTAGGGAGAGGGTAGCTCTTGAATTATTTTCTTCATCTCCAAGACGTTTTGTGAGTGAGCGCTAACAATATATATTTAAGAAGTGACGGCGGTGTAAAATTTAACGTTCAATTTACAGATCTACAACCAAAGACTATCAACTTTGTGTCCTTCATATCGATGTCTACGACAAATATTAATATCTACATAGAACCGAAAAATAAATTATAAATATTTAAAAAACAATTCTATGTGCTCCTTAACTTGACTATCATCCCTTCAAAAGGTGTCAGCCCTATTGATCTTTAGTTATTGTAGATAAACGTATATAATAACGACTCGGTTAAACCACGTCCAAGCGAAATCAAAAGGACCTCTTCAATCAAAATACTCAACTCTCCTACTATTAACGCTGATGTGACAAATTCAGGTACCCCTGATTTTTCCGGTCAAAACATCCTTTCAAAAGGCGTTGCCGCAAATTGTAGTACCTTTCCGAAGCCGCCCCCTGCGTAATAACGCCCTTGTACCTAAAAACCCTCCAAAAGTCAACAAAAGAGGGCTTTTCCGTTTAATTAATTCAAGTAAAATCTCCTCAGTTCAGCGCCTCATAAATATTGAGAACTATAAAAGCCCCAGCGCTGCTTCAGAAAATAATTTCAATAATATTATTCGCGGCAATCGCCGTTAACTCGGCGCGGTATCTTATTATTAAGATTTTATTTGAAGGTGTGAAAAGTTTATGGGTAAATAATTATTCGAGAGGACATTATATTTCGTATCTAAAAAAAATTACGTGTCTATATTTATACTAGTATTACGAGTACAAAGCGGATGTTTTGTTTGTTTAAACGCGCTAATCTGTGGAAGTACCAGTGCAATTAATAATAATAATTTATTTATTTATTAATTTTTGTGGTAGTTGCCCTTAGCTTATGAGGAATAGTATAGGCTATCTAGAATCAGGCATCACTTTTTAGCTTGCCAAAAATATTGATATTATTTATTATTAAGCAGGTCGAAAGGGCAAGTGCTCCTAAAAATCCCTGAACCGCGTGCGCTGTCTTACTGCTTTGTCATAGCTTATTATATTACTATGATTTACAAAAATAAATGAGCCAGTTAATCAATTAATCCCTGCAACACAGCGGATATCCGAATCAAAGCCGTCTGGCGCAGCGCCAGCGGAGCAGCCGCGGATCAGCACAGTCCGCTGCAGTTTGACTGCCCAATTGAGGAGTTGATACTCACTTAAGGAAGTCTGTCAGATATGTATCTGGTTCGATACCCGACCAAAAGACAACCAAACGAATGGACCGATAAATAAATTAATCCATACAGCAAAGCGGATATCCGAACGCGAACTGCTTGGCGCAGCGCCAGCGGAGCGGACGCGGATCAACGCAGTGAGTTGCACTCCGAATGCCACACTGATCAATTGTTATGGGCATCATTATAATACGTCACTGGTTCACCGATCACCAAGCATTGCCATAGTTGTTTATTAAATAATATATTCGGTAAAGATGTTTATTAAAGTTAATAATAACAGCTACATTTCAGGCTATTCCAAATAAAAGAATCGAATGGAATAATAAATCAATTGATCCCTACAGCATAGCGGATATCCGAAACCGAGTCTTTGGCTCAGCTCCATTTGAGCGGCGGATCAATGCAGTACGATGCAGTCCGACCGCTCAGACATCTGAGGGATTGCTGAAGGCGAAAAAAAAATCATATGCGTCATTTGACAATACAATTGCATAGTCCCTGAGGTAAGAGCATTTATTAGTTATTTATTTATTTATTTTTAGTTATTTTGAGTAGGTAAAGAATTGCAGCAATAGATTCTCATAATTATACTGGGATTTAATTATACTGCTATATATAACTAGGGCAGCGCCTACAAATATTATTTAGAAAATAGTATTTTCTGATGCTATAATGCTGAGAAGTATAAATATATAATATTTAGTGCCAAAAATAAAAAAATTGATTCATATGAACCAATAACACTAAATAATGAAACACTGACTAGGGTTTCGTCTGAAAAATATTTAGGATTAACTCTGGACAATCGACTCACGTGGAAACAGCATCTTGAGAACGTTAAATCTAAACTCGCATCTCTCATCGGAACACTTCGAGGCACTTCTCGTTGCTTCCCAAAGTTAGTCCGTTATCTTATTTACAACTCAATGGTCAAACCTCACTTGGAGTACCTTATAGATATACCTTGCTCAGCTGCTAAATCAAACTTAAAGCCAATACAAATTATGCAAAATAACATAATAAAAGTACTTTTTCATTATAACTATTTAACACCCACGGAAAAAGTTTTCCAAGAAACTAAATTGATGACAATTCTCCAAACCTATAAATACAAAACCTGTTTATTAATTCAAAAAATATTACAAAGTAAAATTCACTCAAACATATCATTTACAAAAAGGGGGTACATATCCAAACGTACAACCCGACGAAGTAACAACCTCCACTTAAGACCGCCACGCACTAATTATGGGAAAAGGAACTTTGTTTATGAGGGTGCACAAATCTACAACCAATTGCCGAATAACATAAAACAAATACAATCACCTGTACTATTCAAAAGAATACTCAAGTTTCACATCCTGAAGGATTTTTCAAGGCATTAAACAATCAAAATAAGTCTTATCTGCAATTTCATAATAGGCCAAAAGTATGTATGTAGTCTCTATCCAACAGTATCTATGAGTCGCTATCAAAACTGATACTTAATAGGGCACCTATTTTAAATTTTGTACTCCTACCTACATACTTGTTGTATTTTGTAAGTGACGCTGCTAACATTGTTTTATTATTTTTATTTTTAATTACCCACCATATACTCGTATGTATTATCAATTTTACCTTTTTAGAATCCTATATGTCACTTCGTATGCTCTTGTACTAGATGTAATTATATACTAGATTAAAATATTTTGTTATTTCTTAAGCTAAGTGAGTTGTAACTCTTATTAAGAAATAAAAATCTTAAACCATAAACCATAAAAATTTCATACATCAATGTACATCATCATACATCTAAATTACTACATTCTAAATTATTTATCCGATTTGGTCAATTCTAATTATTATAACCATTTCTTAAAATAAGTAAAATTAATATCGTTCAACAAATAAATTTGTGGGATTTTGTATGACATGTTTAGAGAGAAGAGATCATTTAATCGATTATTATATTTACTGCTATAAACTTGCAAATTAATATGATTTTATAATTAAATGTGCGTAAAAATACATACCGATTAAAAATGAAATAACAGTTTTTATTAACTACCCAGTCATCTGAAATATATCTGGTTTTATTCTGTCAGATACGTGACGTCTAATGGAAACTAATTTTTGAAATAAAATCCAATTAATTAAGTCGCCAAAGTATCATAAAATTATTAAGGCATCCAATCCCTCAGCTTCCAATTGCCAACAAAATATTTCGGGAGTTCTTCAAATTACCCAGAACTTGCATCAGCATTCCATTACGAGGGTAAAAGTGAAAACAAGTTTCTACTTTTGAACCCAATTAAAATCTTTTTGAAAAGTTCCGAATTTAATAATGAGCTTCAACTTTGTAAATATCAAGAATAAAATGAATCTTGTAAATTGATGCCAGTTGCCTATCATTTGATCACAGATTGTTTTTGTCACGTACAACGCGGACAATATTAATCAATGTCTTTTTAACCGACTTTTAAAAAAGGAGGAGGTTCTATGTTAGACTGTTTGTATTTTTTTATTTTATCTTTTATATATTATACCACGATAACTTCGTCGTTAATACACCGATTTTGATGATTCTTTTTGTGTTTGGTAAAACACATTGGTATATGTGGTGGAACAGGGTGGTCATATAAATTTCATGAAAAAATTCTACCACTAAGAGTAGTAAACAAGCATAAGAATGGTAGCAATGTTAGTGATAGTTGTGTTAATTCCCCTATAGGGCCGGTGTGTATGGATTTTGATAATTCTACTTTTATTTAAAAGTTCTTATCACAGAGTAGATTCTGTACAAATTTCATAAAAAAAAACCCTTAAATTATGGACGCTACGAGCTATGGACGCTACGAGCCAGTTTCAGAATAGTTTTAATAGAATGTTACAATAGTTGGAGAATTTAATACAATAAAATAAATTAAAAATGTCACTCAAATTTAACGTGGCTTAAAGTAATTAAAACTTTTGTTAATTTACCACACTTTCCACTTTTTATTTAAATGTAAACGGGCATGCAGCCAACCTCTGGTTACATAATCCTTTCACCCCATTTTAATTATTACTACGACTAAATTACTGTATTCAAAGAGCTCGACCTACATCGTGGAATACACATTCTACACAAAACTGAAAATAAATATATTCCAACTGTTTCCTTGTATTATATTTACTCCGTCCCTAATGAGTGCTCCAGCTTAAGCTGTGTCTAATGCACTAAGAAGGAAACCTTAAAGCCAGCGAGGCACTCGGGAAGTGTCCCGTGTCCCAATTAATTTGTCCCACTGGAAGACTGCCAAGCTCAGGGCTAAACCAACAATGCCCCAATGAGATTATAGTGGTACAGATAAAAAAAGAGTTATTTACAGACTTGGGAATGTTTTGTTTAAAATGGCAAATTTTGGTATCTGTGCTTGGTTTTCGTCGAAGACTTTATAGTTTTTATACGACATCGTTTTCTTTATGGTGTGCACATACACTCAAGGCGTAAGTTATTTGTTAAGTCATTAGTTAAGTTTTTGTATGTACTAACTTATGCCTTAGATCTTGTGCTTTTTAACGACTAGTGGACGCCCGCAGCTTCGCTCGAGCGGAATTAGACGTAACAATAATTTCGTTTATACCCAGTAATATTATATAGCCTTTGTCACTCAGTGAAGATGCAGCTTTCTAATGGTGAAATAATTTTTGTAATCAGTCCAGTAGTTTTTGTGTGAAGACATTACAAACAAATCTTTCCTCTTTAGGATAAAAAAAAGATAAAAAAAATGTAATGTAAAATTACCTTTAAGATCATGCATTTATAATTTACTTATAGAATGTAGAATGTGGTGTACATACATCTGCCATCTATTTGCACGTCTCCATTCACAGGGCTGCTGGAAGAAATTTCTACAGGAAATAAGCAGTTCCTTTGTGCATAATTTCATGTAATATTGTGTTTTGTATGTCTTATCGTGTATGTGCATAAATATTAAATAAATAAATAAATAAAATGCATGGACTGTTATTGTTTGAAATAAATATATTATTAACATATTATTATTATTGTCTTTTTATGACAATAACCCACACTTGTTTACTGTTGAGTGTGGGCCAATGCCTTTTTTTTTTTTTGTTTAACGAGTGGGAAACCTTGAAAAGGTACCCGGACGTCGTGGGAGCTACGCCGGGTTATGTGGGACTTTCACCCACTAAAACCCACTCGGTGGCCTACTCCGGCGCTACAGGAGGGCTCCGGGATCTCTTGTAGAACGCGCCGGTGCCCTCCAGCGCTGCGCCCAAGACGGGCTCTTCCCGGTTTCACAACGCTGTGCAGCCACAAACAGCGTCGTCTTTCCCGGGGTCACATCGATGGACGGTTCGAGCTCCCCCTCTCACCGCCCGCAACCCCAGAAGTCCCCTTTTAGTCGCCTTTTACGACAGGCAGGGGCTACCGTAGCACTATTCTGGTCCCGAGCTACAGGGACGGCGGCGGTGGACGTTAGCTACGCCCGCCGCGGCGGCTTCTTCTCCGAGTGGGATCAGCTCGCTCTCTGGCTCGTTCAGCATCCTCCTTCGCAAACATAACGGCGTCGCAGAAGACAAGAACGCTGCGCCATGCTTCCGCGCAATGCGTCATTGATTGTATGACCGCCACCGGGGATAGGTCATGTCCAACTTTTTGGACGAGGATCCGCCGCTCTGACTCCCACGCAGGGCAGTGTTCGAGCGTGTGCTGCGCGGTGTCCTCGTCGCTCCCGCAGTGGTAGCACTGTGCTGTCTCTTCTCTGCCTATCCTGTTCAGATACTCACCGAAGCAGCCATGTCCGGTAAGTATCTGAGTGAGGTGGTAGGTGACACGTCCGTCGCACTTGAGAAAGGCCTCGAAGCTAGGCAGGACAGCTCTGATTACCCGTTGGCGTATGGCCCGGGGTTCCTGCAAACGCTCACTCCAGCGCTGTAGAGCGCTTTGTCTGGCACTTCGCCTGAGCACTTCAACCGACTCATCGGGTTCAGCCATCTGACGGAGGATGCGGATCTTACGAAAGAGCTCTGCGTCCATATCCGCCAGAATGTCCAGGGGCGGGAACCGCGCCAGGACAGTAGCCGCCTCAAACGAGATAGTTCTGTAGCCGCGGGCGACTCGTATCGCGATCGCCCGCTGCGCAGCGTTGAGTTTTGCTGCTCGGCGCCGGCTACCCGATAGTCTATCCGACCATACGGGTGCGCCATAGAGCGCAATAGAGCGCACAACGCCTGCGTAGAGGCGGCGGACTTCTTCCCTTGGTCCCCCTAGATTTGGCAGGAGTCTGTGCATTGCACCCGCTACCTTGTGAATCCGGGGGATGAGACGGCTGAAATGCTCGTCAAAGCTCCAGCGACTGTCCAGCACTAGCCCCAGATACCTCATATGTCGGCCAATTTGAACGTTCATATCACCTATACGTACAGACATGCAGGGTGGTTCATGACTTTTCCGGAGGCCGTGAAACCAAAGTGCCTCAGTTTTTTGTGGCGCTATTTGAAGCCCTAGTGAGCAGATCGCAGCAATAACCCGTGCGACCCCTAGCTCTGCCAACCTTGTCGTCCTTAGGAATGCCTCCCCCTCGGTCAATACTAGGGTATCATCGGCGTAACAAATTATGTTAACTTCCGGCGGGAGCACTGTCCGGAGAACTGTATCGTAAGCGAGGTTCCACAGCAAAGGACCCAAAACAGACCCCTGTGGAACCCCGCGTACGACGCTCTTTTCCTGTGTGCTTGCCAATGCCTAGAATTACGAGGGAAAGATTTAGTTGGACGAGTGCGGTATCGAAGGCGTTAATGAGAACACTGCTATGCCGATTTTTCACAAATTTTTTTTTACAAATGTGATACTAAATTGCTTAAAACGCACAAAATTTGAGAAGACATAGACGCATATCTTGAGAATTGAATCCGGACTTTGGTAGTTGTAGTGTATGCGATCTATATATAATCTGTTAAACATGACGTTTGTCTCGAGCACACGGGAGTGACGTAAACAGTCACGTATTAGCCACGGGCGAGAACGGACGTTTGCTGACGCACTGGTGTGGTAACGAGCCAATTAACGTACCCTTTATGACAAGGGTGACACGGAGCACTACATATGGCGACGAGAATAAAAGGTTAGTGGTAAATTAAAAATATTAAAAATATTTTTTCGAAGTACGAAGAGAGGAAGGTTGAATAAGTATGTAGGTACATAAATAAAATTGGATGGTCTAAGAACTTTATGCATTGGATGTTTATTACTTTAGGATTGATTGTTAAATTACTGATGGATCAACATAAAATAAATATACATACCTCTGTCCATAAGGATCCCGATTACCTAATCATCGTGTCGCGGCATTGCTATGCGGTAGGCAGGTATCGCGGCAGATTATTGTAAACAATTTATTACAGTTTTTATTATTCATAAAATTGAGTTCGAATTCCTAGTTGTTCTAGTCAGTACTTCAAATGTATCGCGACGAACAATATACACTTCGCCTCATTTGAGGTGGGACATTGTGCGCGCTCATTACAAAAAAAAAAAAAAATAGGCTACTCTTACAAACTCATGTATGATTCGCGTCCTACTCTTCACTATAACGCATCGCACTCAGTGAACACTTAGAATTATGTATCGTGTAGGTATGTAAGTTACATATCGGCGGCAGGGTGAAATTAGGTGGTCGAGACGTTAAGTTCTATAAACTATTTAATTTTCTTCAATAGAAAATTACATTTTAACTTATTACTAAACTAAATCTAGAGTGGTGAGAGACCCGTCCAATGTTAGGCACGGAATGTCTTGTTCGTGGGACCGCTACGCGACCAATCGAATTGTCCGTACGTAACATGTATGTAACCGCCATTGTTTTCCAATACATTACAACTACTTACCGTAAACTGTGTGGTGGTTTTATATTGTTTTGAGTAATATTATACCGGAACAACAGCGGCAACACTAGTTATGCTATTATTTATTCGAGGCTATGACTTTAGTAATCAATAATTTTAATGAATTACAACTAAAGCTGGTAATTTAATAAGCCATACCTAACGGTACTAAGTATTGACCTAGATAGGTTGATTTCTTGTATTTATTTAATTATTAGAGTTAAGGCATCCCAACAACATTTCACAGATTATTATACGAATTACATTAAATGGTGTTGTGTGCCAGAGTGAAAATGTCACTTACAAGGAAGCACAACTTACACAGAGAACATGCATATTATATTATAAAAATAAAAAATAAAATAGCCCTTTATTTCCATGAAAAATAATACAAGCACAATAATTACAATTTTCGTTACACAAATTTCACAAATACTTTTAATTTCAAAAATAAAATTTTATTTATATTTACCTAGTTATAATAAAAATTTAAATTTCACAAATACCTATGAATTTCAAAAAGAGTAGGTAGGCTCTTTGTTGTATTTCATTCCAATACATAATAAAAAATACGCTTTATAAATAGATTGAATTTACAGCATTTTTTATGTAAGTTACTACAAAAAACTCGTTGCTTTTGGCCAAGGCATATTATATTAAGTTATATTATTATTATATAAGTTTCAAGTAGACAAGATGATATAGGCTCTTATTTCAGTGATAACAAAATCATAAATAAATAAATTGTATCATAAACTCATAACCAGGTACTTACACCTACCTGAAGGATTGTTCTTAAAGGGATAAAACGTATAGATTTTAATCTGTACTGTGTGAAATGGATTGCCTACCTGAAGAATTGCTCATATGGGTGTAAAACGAAAAGATTTTAATCTGTATTGTGGACATGTGTGACATGTAACATGGATACAGATACTCTTCGGGGATCATCGAGATGAAGGGTACCTACATATCCTATGTTTCTATTAATTAATTCGACTGCAAACATTTGTTGCTAATATGAAGCAATTCATCAATTCTATTCATCCTTTAAGTAATATATCTGAGACTACGCTGCGCGGGGCCACCCACACCGCTTTATTTTATAAATGCATTATTTTCCTTAGACGGACATTTTAAATTCGTTATTGGTATGTTTTGAATGGAATTTCCGATTTTAACAATTTGTATTTTACGGGTATTGAAACGGTCTTTAATAAAATATCATTTAATGCGATAAGGACTGATACAGAGGTATGAATAATGTGGTTTGATTATATTGAGCAAATTATATCAACTTTTAAAATGTAAAAAAGTTGTTATAGTGGCATAACTACAGTAGTTGGATATATGGTATCGCGACACTTTTGTAAATAATGAGGTGTCTGCAAAGTCGTAGTACATTATTCAATTTTTATTCTATCATCAATAGTTTTCGCAGATAGCAAGAATATGTTAGGTAGTACGAACCTATAAATCGTGCGTGATCGTGTGTAACTGGTAGTACGAACCTACATGAAATTGTGAATCGTGCGTGATCGTGTGTAACTGGTAGTACGAACCTACATGAAATTGTGAATCGTGCGTGATCGTGTGTAACTGGTCGTACGAACCTACATGAAATTGTGAATCGTGCGTGATCGTGTGTAACTGGTAGTACGAACCTACATGAAATTGTGAATCGTGCGTGATCGTGTGTAACTGGTCGTACGAACCTACATGAAATTGTGAATCGTGCGTGATCGTGTGTAACTGGTAGTACGAACCTACATGAAATTGTGAATCGTGCGTGATCGTGTGTAACTGGTAGTACGAACCTACATGAAATTGTGAATCGTGCGTGATCGTGTGTAACTGGTAGTACGAACCTACATGAAATTGTGAATCGTGCGTGATCGTGTGTAACTGGTAGCACGAACCTACATGAAATTGTGAATCGTGCGTGATCGTGTGTAACTGGTCGTACGAACCTACATGAAATTGTGAATCGTGCGTGATCGTGTGTAACTGGTAGTACGAACCTACATGAAATTGTGAATCGTGCGTGATCGTGTGTAACTGGTCGTACGAACCTACATGAAATTGTGAATCGTGCGTGATCGTGTGTAACTGGTAGTACGAACCTACATGAAATTGTGAATCGTGCGTGATCGTGTGTAACTGGTAGTACGAACCTACATGAAATTGTGAATCGTGCGTGACCGTGTGTAACTGGTAGTACGAACCTACATGAAATTGTAAATCGTGCGTGATCGTGTGTTAGGTAGTACGAACCTATAAATCGTGCGTGATCGTGTGTAACTGGTAGTACGAACCTACATGAAATTGTGAATCGTGCGTGATCGTGTGTAACTGGTAGTACGAACCTACATGAAATTGTGAATCGTGCGTGATCGTGTGTAACTGGTAGTACGAACCTACATGAAATTGTAAATCGTGCGTGATCGTGTGTTTAGGTAGTGCGAACCTACATGAAATTGAAAATCGTACGTGATCGTGTGTTTAGGTAGTGCGAACCTACATGAAATTGAAAATCGTACGTGATCGTGTGTTTAGGTAGTGCGAACCTACATGAAATTGAAAATCGTACGTGATCGTGTGTTTAGGTAGTGCGAACCTACATGAAATTGAAAATCGTACGTGATCGTGTGTTTAGGTAGTGCGAACCTACATGAAATTGAAAATCGTACGTGATCGTGTGTTCAGGTAGTGCGAACCTACATGAAATTGTAAATCGTATGTGATCATGTGTTTAGGTAGTGCGAACCTACATGAAATTGTAAATCGTACGTGATTGCGTATCAGGCAGTAAATGCATTATGATACTAGTTGACTGTATGTAGATGTGGGGATGAATTAATAATATACTGTAAACTTGTAGTTACCAAGATTTACTTCAGTTCTAGGTCGCCCCATATCTACCTACCACGAAAATTACAAACTTATTGCCAGCTCCGGAAAAGCTGAATTTCGAAGGAGACAACGCTACAGTTGCTTTAAGATTTAAGCAATGGAAAAGATGATGGTCACCAGGTTATTTCCCTTTTGCACAGGATTCGTAGTGGGAATACCAGACAGGTCTGTCACCTTTCCTCCTCTTGCGCGGCGCTGTAGGCACTCCTGCGCTGAGGAATTCGGAATAAGGGGAGATCCCCTCTATCCGGGAAATTGCTCCAGGGGTAAACCCCGTTGGTGACTTCCCCGCTGTTGAGCGTGAGAGCCAGTCGTACGTCGCGCACGCGACTAGCCGTATGTCACGAATTCCCCCTAGATGGTCGGAGGGAAGAAGGTCCAACAGCTCTCTATGTAGCGGTCGGCCTTCAGGGTTGCGCGCGTGCAGCGGCGCTGTCCCTCTTAGGTGAGGATGTGGCCCATTGTCGGCGCGGTTATACATAACACGTCCAGCCTGCTGTCGCGCGCTATCACCGCGTTCCGGACGTAGCGCCCCGCTCCTGTGATTTCTCGCAGGGCGAGGCTGGGCCTGGAGACGCTTGCGCTGCGTGGCGCCGCCAGAGCATACCATGCTGGCGCCGCGTACGTACTCTTAAGCCTAGATCGGATATAGCACTTGTAATGGGAATACCCGTGTCTGCACAAGATGCATCGTCGGACGGGCGCATTTGATGCGTCGTGTTACAGGTGCGCTAGGCGGTCGCGGTGCTACGGTGACAGCTGCAACAGCCAGTGGTTACAAATGATTGGATAATGCCTACCTACTAAAGAAAAGTTACATCCTGAAAAAGTCCAAGGTGCAGCCGAGGACGGTGCACGATCGACCCTCACTAAGCGGTCAACTACCCGACCGTGCCTATAAAAAGCCAAACGCGGCCAACGAAGGGTATGGTTGCTCAGCCGTCGAAGGGTAAGGTTGTCGGTACCTATGCTATGTGTCGGAAACTACGCTGCTTTGCTGTAAGTACGTTCCATATTTTAAGTAGCACAATTTGATGCTACAATTAAAGGTAGTCCCTCACTCTTACCACTTTGTGGTATGCAAATGTCATAGTAGGTAAATTAATGGGTCACTTAGATTATGCTGTCAAAAAAAAAAAAAAAAATCAACAAGTTTTGTATAGGTTCGGATATCTTATTATAAATTCTAATACACATTCCGTAGGCATTGCTTTGGAGGCCTGCATTTTGGGAAAGGCCTATGTCCGTATCAATTAATGTCTATTTTATACTGATATTTTTCTTTACTCAATACCTTTTTGTGACTTATGTATTGGGATAGGGCCATTGTAATGGTGATAGAAAACGGCACGCCGAGTATCCAACACTTTTGAAGGATGGATGTAGTAGTAAGGAATGTACTTACTCGTCGTGAGATAGGTACCTAGCTCATTTATTTCTAGTTGTTTCATAAATCTACGAGATCTACATATGGATTTTTAGAGCGATACTTTATTAAATAAAAAATAAATAAAAATCATGGACCCTAAACTGGGTACTGACCTGTGCTATGGGTGTCGGAGTCTCATATGCATGTATGGACATTTTAAAAACATGCTTGAATATATAGTATCGACATCCGGATGGTGTAACATGCCAGTTTACAAGATTGAATACAATCTTAGGCTTTGTGAAAACACAACTAGAAACCTAGTACTTCCTACTGACTGCAATTGCGACTATATAGTATATGATATCCGTTGATGACTAATCCAAAAAACAATACTCATTATATTACAAATACGCCACCAACGCATCAAACGCGGCGCGTGTCGTGTTTATGTCTGACATGAAGCGACTTGCTGACGGTTGCTGGCTGGACTGTTACTGACGATCTGATCAACTGGTGTCCTTCATAGGTTTATAATACTTAATAGATTGGCAATGCGAAAGAAAAATAACATAGATACCCATATTAGAGCGAAAAAGATAAGCGAGACCATTGCGTACACGCTATCAGCCGGTATAAGCCCAACGTCAGTTGTAAACGAAACAAATTTTATTACTGAACGATTCGTGAGTGTCTATATTCATGGTTGAAGTTACCGGCTTACTCACGTGTGGTTTGAGTCGAGAATGGTCCGACTGGTTTCGGTCTCTTGTGATGATCATCTTCAGGAGTGAACGTGCTCGCGGCGGGCACGGCGTTCACAAACAAATTTTGCTTATTTTTCTAAATCTTACGTTTGAAAGCGTACATTTGGTGTTAATTAGACAAATAATTATGGTTACGTATACAGTACCAGAAGGTAACTCATCTTAGAATGAAAATACATAGAAGTATGCATTTCATATGTAAGCAAGATTGAAATATTTAATTCTCCAATTGCAATGTTAGTGAACTTTGAAAAAAAAAAAAAAAAATTAATTTAATTAACAAATGGATGGGTGGTGCTGCGAGCTCGTTTGCTATCTTAATGTGGACTATGTTCTCGATTATTAAATTTATAATAAGGAAGGGATGTAGTGTATGCGATCTATATATAATCTGTTAAACATGACGTTTGTCTCGAGCACACGGGAGTGACGTAAACAGTCACGTATTAGCCACGGGCGAGAACGGACGTTTGCTGACGCACTGGTGTGGTAACGAGCCAATTAACGTACCCTTTATGACAAGGGTGACACGGAGCACTACAGTAGTCAATAAAATTACCTTTCTATTATCCCACTGTGGGTACAGGCAGGCAGATCTCTTCGAGTAGGAGGAGTAATGTCAAAGTCTACTAGGCGTTTTTCGTGCTCTTGTCGCTACCATTTGAACCCTGAACCTCACAGCCGAATAATACTGCGGCAGCAATACTGTACTGCCGCTGACATAATAATCAATTAAATATTTCGCAATGAACAGCTAAGCCAGACTGCAGTCTCGTATCATCTCGTTAGCTTTAATAATCACTCGAGGACACTCGAGATTAAGCGAAAATTTAAAGATACAGAGGAATTCTTGCCAACACCCGAGTGGTGTTCAGCCTTGGGCCTCGTGAGCGTTATGGACTTTTATTTGTATCTTAGCGCACTTCGTTCGCGCAAACCATTGAGAATTTGAAGTTAAAGAAAAAAGAAGAGTTAAAAAAATACTAACGATGTTGGATTTACCAGTAGTCTTAATTATAGACTGGATCTAATACGATAAATTACTTTTATAGACATAATACAGACACATCGAAGAAATAATATGAAGTCCAAGGTTTGTGGAACTGCAGTAAGAACGATGTTACTTTACTTTCGTGCAAAGTAGGTAGTTACTTGCGGTGTTGTATTGTCTGCAGTTCGATTTCTCAATAACTTAAATAATTACATGATAATCATGGACGGGACATGGTTATGCCGGGACGTATTCTGAATTAGGTACTGCAAAAACCTACAAATAAAGATCAAGAACTGTCACACACATTAATTTATTTTTAAAAAAATACGCGTTAAATTTATCATTAATAAACACTATGAATTAAAATTACTTACGTAGACGTTTTTGATCACTAGACAATCATACCCTTGAGCGCTTTTAGCGCTGTGTTTTAAGGTGTTTGACTAGACCACTACATTGTTGTTGCGCTGCAGCGGCTACATTACTTTAAACGAATGAAATTGACTGGAATAGCTTCTCTATTGTAACTAACTCAATGACTAACAACGAATAACTTACTCAACTAACTAACTAATAAGACCTGTACAAATCTATGTTATCTAAATGATAGATGAAATGGACGACGTATTATATTTTGTTCTAACGTAAACATAACTGGTGAAAAAATACATACCTATGTCTACCCTTTCGGGGAAATAAGGCCGTGCTATAGTGTTAATAAAGGGGCATTCTCTTCGCACAAGGTACGACACAGTCGCTACCAAGATCTAGGCTAATGATAGTCATAGGAATGCAATGAGCCTTGCATTAAAATCAACAAGCCGAGACGCTTCTAAAGTGTACCTACCCGACGTACAGTCAGCAGCAAAACTCAATGGAGAATGCGGATATAAAAAAAGTCTTCTTCTTGTATTTTCTATCTTTAGAATGTGAAATCAATACGCATTTTATAATCCTACCAGCGTAACCGCCATTTTTACTGTGTACCACTCTTTTATTTTTCTTATTTTTGTATGTACCTGTTGTATGTTGTAGAATGACTATCGATGGTAATGATCAGGTTTGCATAGGATGCATTACGATTCTGAATAATATATTCATATTAAAATTCACATAAAACAAATTATAAAAGTCATAGGACTTGAACCATGGTCAGCTGAAGTGAACTCATAGATTTCATTAATCTATAACGGGTTAGTAAATTGATAATGAGGTACAATACTGCAATATAATAAAGAACTGATAGGTAAAATTATCTCATACTACAACAGAAAAGGCGAAACCCCAAAAGCTGACCGGCAATTATGTACGACACATTGTAAAACTTGCTTTATGTTCTGACAGTAAAATACAAATTAGTTTGTCCATTACTGAAACGAGACTCATGCTGTAAGCTTAACGAGCTACACTCAAACGTAGCCAGGCCTTCCGATATTAGTCAGTTTCCCCTTTTAAGGTCAACTTTCATTTCTGTAAGGAAAGGAAGGGAAGTTCTAAATAAATTGGTCCTTCGAGCCAGAATAAATGGCGGGCGGTCACGTGATCGGACGATTTGTCGTGACGCCTAAATAAAACGATTACACGCATCATTAGTCATATTACCACCTTTGATAACGTCATTTATTCATTCTTTCATTGCCAAATTTATGGTGCTGTAGGAGGGACCGTCCAAGGTTCATTTGTCCGGGGTTTCGTGGGAATTAATGGAGTTTAGTTCATTCACCTTTCCCAAGGGTGTGGCTAATGCATTATAATAGACATATATGAATTTTACACAATAAATTCATAAATGAACAAATTTATAAATAAATACATAACCAGCCCGTACATTTATCCAATAGACGGCCTGAGCAATTTTCGCCGATTAATTCGCAGCCTTACATTTCATTTCATCCTCTCATTTATTTTTTCAGTCATCAATCCTATTCATACTTCTATTAAATTAATAATCCATTCAATCATTCACTCACTATACGGAAATCTATTTTTACTAAGCAACAGGCTAAGCAGAGAGAAGCTAAGGCGGTATATTTTAAAAATTGTGTATTATCTGATTATAGATGGAGTAAAACAATATTTTAACATTAATTTATTCCATTATGTTTTTAGTTCCCTATTGTGTTTATTAATATACCTAGTTTAATTTTCTTTTTAGCTTTCTCTTATCGACCAAACTCACTCGGAAAGGGCCACACTGAAAATCAGCGCCATGATTTCATTGAAACCATGGCATAATGCTGAATTATGTATGTTTTTAATTTATTTCTGTTACCTAACATTAATTTGTACATAGCAAAATAAATATTCCTATTCTTATTATTCATTTATTTACTTCAAAACAATGTATAAGCCTACAATAAAAGGACAGATTTACTAAAATCGGACTATAATAAACAAAACAACATTCCAAAGAAGTACAACCGCGTCGAGAATGGTCCGCTCGCCCCCGCTAAGGTTGTCATGGGGCTGAATCAGCTTGAACGTGTCTGTCCTAGGCTTGAGGAGGGACAGCATGCCGTCCAGGGTCTCTTCGCACGTGGGCAAGATCTGGTCCGGGGGAAGGGCGAAACCATAGCGTCCGTTGTCGCGAAGTTCCATGGTTACCACGTATCTATTTTAGAAAGATTTTATTATTTATTTATTAGTATATTTTATTATTTATTTATGTATACAGTCATGATGTTAAGTTATGTAATGTTATGAACATAAGAATATAATCAGATTCAAATTCAGGTTCATTTATTTTCATTTTATGGTATTTTTATACGCATAACGGGCTCGTGCAAGAGATTCCGGAAAATGGCGTTGATTTAAAATCAAATAAGCCTTATTTTATATTCAACTTAATGTACAATAAGATAATTATATTAGAGTAAAATAATACTGTATTAATCCCAGTCGCAATTGTCATGGGCGGCAACGGAAGGGTGGCGCTGCATGCTCCTTTGCTATCTTATATCCATAAGAAAATACATGATTTACTTTTTAGTTTACTTACGGTACTTTAAAGGTCTTTTTAACCCAACAACCACTGACTCCTGAGGTCATGTAACCTGAAACATTGAAAATTGTCTATCATGATTTTTTGTCAATAATGATTTTGAACTTGTTGAACATACGAGTAGATAACAGAAAGTTATATTATGTTTAGCCACAGAATAATAGTTGGTTTAGCTAAGACTGCTGAAGATGCAAGTGCAGCAGTCTCTTCGCTGGCGAACGGGCTAGGGGTCAACCTTATTGTCTGATGTCTTAGGTCCCTCAGGACCTAGAGGAGGACTCGACGCTAAACGATAACATATAACGATCACAACCCAGACATTTTGCTACTAGCAAACTACAAATTAGTGTTCCAAATAAAACCGGTGCAGATTAACACTTCATAACTTTCGGACAATTTGCTTACACAATCTATGTCTGCCTCCGATATTTAATTCACTTTTCTCTCTGAAAATCTTAACAATTGCTGAGAAAAATAATACAATATTTCTCAAGGTCTACTAGATCCTGTCATGTTATAGTCTACAGGTATTTTGTTTTCAATCTATCTTCCAGGTGTTCAAGGATATTGTTATGATGCTGCTGTAACACTGACGATTTCTACAACGTTTGCATTTATTAAAATTAAATAAAGGCTTACAATAATTAATATAATAACTTTAATGTTGCACATATTAAAATTCAGAGTATTCGACCTCATCCTCTGGCCATATAAGTAGCCATCTTGGTGTCTTGTTGATTTCTGATACATTCCTTAAACCTTCTTTTCCTTCCAGAAAGTATCATTTACACGGCTACATCTTTATGTAGCCATATAAAATATACTTTCTTGAAGGAAAAGAAGGATGAATGCGCATCGACCGTACAGGAAATTGTTGTGGAGGCGTAGCTTTATACCTACGCAGTAATATTACTTATGAGTTCGTTCACGCATCTCCTGCTCTTTATTCATTTTAAAATTTGTTTTTCTGGACTTAACTCTGCATCGAGCTAAAGTATTGCTTGGAGTTTTATACAGTACTAATTTCCATATTGATTATTTTGAATCCATATAAAACGTCCTTGATTACCTCAGTTCTACCTACAGTCATACCTCAGATATAGTAGATATCAGTCCTCCAAAGCGTATACCCCAGTTTAAACTGTTTTAAGTTTGGAACATAACGTACATAAGCACCTGCTATGTTATATTTTGAATAATAATCTCCTCACTCCTTTTCAATCAGGTTTTCGATCTGGACATAGTACTGTTTGTTCACTTCGTTTTGTTCTTCTGAAAGTCACTGAAGACATGCGTTGGTTCATTGAAAACAAAATGCTTACTGGTCTTATTCTTTTAGATTTTAGTAGTGCCTTTATTCGTTTGACATTGATATCCTCTTTGCAATTGTCAACTTTCTCAATATTTCATCTTCTGCTTAGCTGGGTTCAAAGTCAAAGTCAAATATTTTATTTCGCGCCACGATACAGGATAGTTATATTATCACAAACACACAGACGCGAACATGCTCGACAGTGTAACAGCAGCTTTTCATATCACCTTAACTCGCGTCTCGCGTGATATCGAATCTGTCATAAAAGAATAACGATTTACGCATTACAAGGATTTTGTCTGACCTTGAATTTGATAAATGATGGCAACGATTTTGTAGGTTACTGTAGCTATATTGATTTCTCTCGACATACTTGCTGTGAAATTTTTCGTTTTCAATTATAAAGTTAGTTTTAATTTACTTTGCAACCTTACCCTGAGGATTGCAAAGTGTCGTGGAGTCAACTTACCCTGAGGATGAATTTTTAGTGGCAAAGTGTCGTATTCGTGTCTTGTATGCTTTCTTAAATGGGAGGGTGGGAGGTGCTGTATGCATGAGAGTATACACCATCATACGCATTAATCGCGGGTAGTTGCAAAGTAAATTAAAACTAGCGACTGATACAATAAACTGTATTTTTCAATTATTACTTAATTACATAAACCTTACTCACCGACAGTTTCGTATGCGGTCCCTACAGAGTACGCAGTTTTATATCTCCTGTAAATGTGACCAGCAGCTTCGTCGCACATCTTTTTCTGTGAAACAATATAAATGCTACATTCAACAGCTACATAGGTAAGTATAACTTTTAAACGGGCAACCCTAGTATACATATTACTAGTAGGTACCTAAATATAAAATGACTAGTGGACGCCCGCAGCTTCGCTCGCGTAGAATTAGACCCATTAACGACGTTTACCCGTCTAACGACTTCAAAAACGGCAAAGTTTCATACTAACTTTGCACCCCCGTTTTACCCCCTTAGGGGGTGAATTTTCAAAAATCCTTTCTTAGTGCTCCCCTACGTTATAAAAGGAACCCCTGTGCAAAATTTCAAGTTTCTAGTCCTTATAGTTAAGGCCCTGCGTTGATATGTCAGTCAGTCAGTCAGTCAGTCAGTCAGTCAGTCAGTCAGTCAGTCACCTTCTCCTTTTATATATATAGATACGTAGAAGAAAATGTACTAATGTGTATCAATATATTGAAATTATTTAGATTCTTAATTTATTTTTTTGCTATCCATTTAAATTTTGTAAATTTTTAATGAATTATATGTTCTTACTTTTATTTATATCTTAATACCGCGATCGATGCTTTTCCCACCGCCCAAAGGTTGATTGGGAGCATTAAGTCCGCCTTTCTACGTTAAGATACAGATTTAAATAAATAAATAAGAAATATAATATCAACATATCCCGAATCGATATTATATTTTCTCCCACGACTTGGTATATATTATAAAATTATTGTACGTGTCGGCGCCTCATTTGATGAGACTGGCAGTATTAAATAAAGCGGTTGTCAATGTCGCTTTTGATGCAAGAAAGATGACACTGTCGCCGCTCTGACACAACCCCGGACGCTGGTGCGCAGATTGGTTAGCGATACGGCTGATGAAGAACCAAATCAAGGAATCAGGTCGCATCAAGCGTGCACATCACGTGTTCGGTGGAGTGTCGTTATTAATACCCTTTATAATATTGTGATTGTAATGTTATGTTATTGATTTTTAATATTCACACCCTCTTTATCCACGCCTACTGGAAAACACATAGGATATGTGTTCTCGGCCAATGAATGGGGTATCTGATCTTTACCATGCGCCTATATCAGAAGTGAGATCTGGAGGGTAAAGAATAGAGGAGAATGAGCGTTGAGGGGTACAAGAAAACCCACAGAGTCCTACCTACTTACAGAATATGGAGACTTTATTAGCAACATTTTTACAAAACTTATCATCCGGTGAGCCCGTTTCTTTTCTCTTTGATAGTAGATCTGCCTGTTCCTTAGCGAGTCATAGCTTTGCTGAGAAGTTTTCGGGTACTGCGTGTAATGATTTGGTCTATCTCACGGGTGTGGGTAAATAAAATGTTAAGTGCTACGCAAATTTGCGTGCAGTATGCGTGCAGTACTCGGGGGCTACGAAATAGCTACTTCTTTAAGTTATAACGATGAGGAGGTTGAGGAGGCCGAGTCGGCGATCCATAGTCAGGGGAATGAGGGGGTACCTGACGGCGATAGTGATACCATATCTGTGGCAAGTTCACACACTAGGTGTGCCAGTTCTGCAACCCTCACGGCCTCCGCAACCGACATGGCATAAATTTGAGTAAGTACTACATCTGTGGTGAATGTCATTGTATTACGATTTAATCTCGATTTCACTTTTACTGGACATAACAAGAATGGAAGCACAGAGGTGTTCTGCAGTTAATTTATCGGAAACGACAGCAAGTGTTTGGATCTAAGGGGCTGGCCTATGCGGGTCGAGGTTCCGGACCAAGTCACTTCGACTGTTCGTCAGTCTATGAGAGGCTGGAGGGAATGTTGGAAACGACAGCAAGTGTTTGGATCTAAGGAGCTGGCCTATGCGGGTCGAGGTTCCGGACCAAGTCACTTCG
The DNA here is from genome assembly GCA_944567765.1 of Carterocephalus palaemon. Taxonomy (NCBI): domain Eukaryota; kingdom Metazoa; phylum Arthropoda; class Insecta; order Lepidoptera; family Hesperiidae; genus Carterocephalus; species Carterocephalus palaemon. The sequence continues at coordinate 10,281,547 of OX155654.1, forward strand.
ACTGTTCGTCAGTCTATGAGAGGCTGGAGGCTGGGTTAAGGAGACCTGTGTGGTTTTACAGTAATGTGTTGTTGTAGAGCCGGTTTGTGTAGTAAAAGCGAAGGGAGATTATTTCTATGATGATGACGTGACTGATGAAAATGTCAGTGATGGACGAGCGTATACGGTAGTCTCAGCTGTAATTTGTATTTCCAGATTAATCGGAATTCCAACGGGAGCTTGAGCATACGCACGAGGACGTGCGATTGTCAGTCTGGCCGTGTCGGCGCCTCATTTGATGAGACTGGCAGTATTAAATAAAGCGGTTGTCAATGTCGCTTTTGATGCAAGAAAGATGACACTGTCGCCGCTCTGACACAACCCCGGACGCTGGTGCGCAGATTGGTTAGCGATACGGCTGATGAAGAACCAAATCGAGGAATCAGGTCGCATCAAGCGTGCACATCACGTGTTCGGTGGAGTGTCGTTATTAATACCCTTTATAATATTGTGATTGTAATGTTATGTTATTGATTTTTAATATTCACACCCTCTTTATCCACGCCTACTGGAAAACACATAGGATATGTGTTCTCGGCCAATGAATGGGGTATCTGATCTTTACCATGCGCCTATATACGTAAACGAAACATCCCTGTTGTTTTCAATGGTAAAACAATCGTTAAGCCTTGTCGATGACCTTCGGGTCGCTTGAGGTCATTCGACACTGGGTTCATCGGTCATCTACCCCTCTACCAGTTAGGACAGCGTGGTGAAGTATGCTCTAGACCTCCCGTAGCCGTCTGATCCGTGCCCAACAGTGGAACCTATATGGGCTACTCACCACTTCATTGAAATTCTCACGATGTTTCTTCGTGTGCGTATACGGCAGGATCATGCACTGTCCGTACGAGTGGAAGGCCAGGTAGTACTCCAGGCCTTCGTGGTTCTTCCTCACGAAGCTGGCCATGGCCTTGCTCTCCGGCTCAGAGAAGGCCTTTCGCCCGCAGTATATTTCGGAGAGAGGGTCGAAGTCTACTCCAATAGCTGGAATATTGGGTATGTATATGTAGGCGTCCCTATGTGAATGGTCTTAAACAACATACTCGTATTTAAAGTAACGATGTAGGGAAAACATCGGAAGTAGGTATACAGATTGGGCCTGAGAGTTCTGCATATTGCTCTCGAAGGGTTGTAAAGTCTGCCAATCCGCACTTGGCCAACTTAGTTAACTATGGCCTAACTCCTCCAATTTGGAGTGGAGACCCAAGCCCAGCAGTGGGACAGTGAAAGAGCCCAAAGAGTCATCGCGAGGTTTATTAGTTGTAAACTAGAACACGTGAACAATTAATTAAAATTAACTTACTTCCAAATGAAATTGCAAAATTCCTATTTATATCAACGCCATTATTATTTTTTCTCCACAAACGATCCTGTAAAAATATACGAGCTCATAAAAAGTATTTTAATTGCTTAATGCTTAATGAGAAGGCTGGTACGGATCTGTGAGGAATACGCAGGTCGTCATGGCTTAAAATACAATGTGGTGAAAAGAAAATGCATGATCTTTGAGGCCGGCAGAACGAAATCCCCTCGGAATATCCCGCCTGTGCTCCTATCTGGGGTACCTTTAAAAATGGTAGAGCAGTTTACGTATCTAGGGCACGTAGTTACTGCCGACCTCAGAGATGATGCTGATATTGAGAGGGAGCGGAGGGCACTGTCGGTTAGAGCAAATATGGTGGCTCGAAGGTTCGCACGTTGCTCAGCACAGGTGAAGATAACTCTCTTTAGAGCATACTGCACATCCCTGTACACGTGCAGCCTGTGGGCTAATTATACAAAGAAAAGGTACAGTGACCTCCGCGTCCTCTACAATAATGCTTTCAGGATGTTGTTGGGTTTGCCCCGATGCTGCAGCGCCTCAGGAATGTTCGCGGATGCTAGGACTGACTGCTTTCACACTACCATGCGCAAACGGTGTGCGTCTTTAGTGTATAGAGTAGGGGCAGCCACAACACTGTGCTGAAGATAATCGCGGCGCGACTTGACTGCTGCTACCTCCGGCATTGCTGCGATAGACACTGCGCCGTACCAATGCCGGAGCGCAAGCTCTAATATTATCTATATTTAATTAAATTAAAAGTAGTTATGTATATTGTTTTATTAAATTGAATTGAATTATTAATATTATTAATTGAATTGAATTATTATGTGTTTATTATATTGAAAATTTGTAGTTAAATTAATGAAATGTATATGGGTACTTTGCCTGAAATAAAGATCTATTATTATTATTATTATTAATCTAATAAAAGAAATATAACCAACAATTAATAATTCCTATTTGCATTTTGCGCTTTCACAAAAAAACAGACTACCTAATTTAATTTCCAAAATCCTATTACAACTAAAAGTTCCTTCCTTCCTTCGGCCTTCGAAGACCTTCGGGTAGCATGAGAACCACCAATCTGCATTGGAGCAGTGTGGTGGACTATGGACCTCCCGCAGCCGTGTCTGCTGCGAGAACCAAGCCCAACAGCCAGCCTATGTGTTGTAGCTATCATATCAATTTCTGAGTCAAAGTAAAAATCATATAATTTATTTCGCTATGAGGTGATTGGGTACGCATAACGAAAATCTAGGTAACTTGACAACCATGGTATAACTACAGTTCCATTGAAAATATAAATACCTTATCAAAACTAATTTCGTATCCATCAGGATTGAGAACGGGAACAAAGAGCCACTCGTACGTCTCCGCTATGGTTCGTAAGCGTTCGTTTTGTGACTCTCTCGCATGGAGGATCTGATGAATCATGTAAGTGACGAATGCCGGGCTTATCCACTCTCGCGAATGGATTCCACCTTCGACAATCACCTTAGACCTGAAAAAACACTCGCGTTTAACCTCGTACACTGCGAACGTCGTTGCAGCGCTTATGTGACTGGCTAAGAACGAGACTTAATCTTAATTAAAACTGAACTACCACAGAATATGTCCAAGTACTGCTATTACTATTATCAAATAACAGGACTATCACTAACAGCCTGTGTCCCCGTACAGTCACACCCACTAACGCACTGACCACTTTGTTTTCTATAAGAGTGTATTTTCTATAAGAGAGAGAGAGTTATTTTCAGCAAGTGACCAAAGCTCCTGCACCAAAGGAGGGTTGACCAAAGATTTATAAAATACTAACAAATCCTCACTTACCTCACCTTAGACGGTCTCAGAACAATGCGTACAGACATTATATCCTTCCCCTTAAGAGACTTCCCAATACTCTGCACCTGCATAACCTTAGGATGCATGGTGCTCAAATCCTCCAACCAGACATAGATGTCCTTCAACCTGTAGTAATTCTGCCAATTAAACGATTCCACGTTCCGACGGATATAGGATTTCACCGTTTGCAAGTCAAATGCGCTGAAAAATGAAGAACACGTGGGAATGGACGCATGAATAAAGGTAGGATGGATTTTGGAAGAGCTCAGTGGATTTGAATGTGAACGAGCCGGGATATGGGAAGTGATTTTTTGATCGAAACAGTAACGCCTTGATTGCATATGGACAATTCTACTGGGGATGATTCTTTGTTGGAATTATTTTGTGATGAGATGAAATGAAGTGCTGACGGCATATAGTACGGAACCTATTCCATGTCTAAAATCACATTTTACGTTGATTCAGCACAAAACAAAGTTAAGTTTAAGACGGTGAAATTCAATACTTTCTATGTATACTGCTTGTATTGTTAGAGAATGACGAATAATGTACTACGATGATACTTTAGAAATCAAAAGACAATATTTGCGTTGAATTATTTATCTATCAAAAAAATATGTCCGAATCTGGGACCAGAAGATTCAAGCAATCAACAGACATGCTAAACGCACGCTAGCTGTTTAATTTAACTGATATCGTATGATCATAAACTAGGTAATTTTCATACCTCTGAACATCTTCGATAATGGTCGTCAAGTATATACTGTGCTCTTCAGCATGCCGTAAGAAATCCTTCTTCTCCCCAGGATTGATAAGGAACTCCACTGGCCTGTACAAGAGGTCCCCGGGACCCCTCCAGTAGTCTGCTCCATACTTTGAGCTCAGATTTCGAAAGAAACTCAAGTGAAACTCGTTCACAGGTATACCCCGATACAAGGTGTAGTTTCTGTATTTCTTCTCTAAACAATAATTTTTATTCACACACAGGACTGTAATAATAAATATTACGAAGTAAATTGACGTCATATTTGTAATTTATAAGCTAACATTGTCTGAAATTATTTGAAATGCACGACCTGACTGTTTTTATTTTACATTGTACCTACGTGTCACAATTATCGTGTGTCAAGGTGAAAAAATATGTTTTTGACTATGTCAAAATTATATGTATGACATCATAGCTTTCTATGAAAACTAAGTTCACGGAATTAATCACAGAACAGATAAGAGGTCCTCTCTAAAAGAGAACCTCTTTTATCTGTTCTGTGGAATTAATAGATACTTAGGTACATATCCAAAATACAAAGACAAAAATTAAATTTTTGAGAATTTTACTCTGGTCTAGTCTAGTTTTTAGCCTTTCTACCGTGTAGTAATTGTTTTTAAATAAATTGTGTTCCGGCTAGAAAGGTTTCCGGGAGGTTTATGATCACTCTTTTCTAGGAGTGGCCGTTTTACCTACTAATTCTTAATTGCCTACTCTGAAATTTAATGCTAGAGAAGCAGTCGACGAGTACCCGCTGCTCATGGGATCACAAATAATGTAAGGACCTTGTCAGGACACGCTTGTATCAGTATTCAATCAGTCTCCTAATCCGTTCTAAAACGTTAAGTTTTAAAACGACTGCATAAGAAACAAGGGGACTTAAATCCATCCGTCCCAATCAAGAAAAAAATACCTTTGATAGTAGGTACCTATATATAGCGCTTGAAGTTGCTTTCATTCAAATAAAACAAACACCTAAGAAAAAAATCATTTATTCAAAAACACATCACAGGACAGTAAAAATAAAAAAACAATAATCACTAGAAACAGACTCAACCACCCGTTTACTGGGCGAGCGTGGCCCGCGTTGAGCAGATGCAGGGCGACCAGGCGGTGCCTCGCCGTCATCACCTCCGTGAGGCCTGCCAGGGCCTCCTTGCATGCAGGCAGGATCTGTTCGGGGGGCAGAGCGAAGCCGTAGGTGCCGTTGTCACGCAGTATGAAGGTCATTACGTATCTGTAGAAATAAGTTGAGTTTTTGTCACGCAGTATGAAGGTCATTACGTATCTGTAGAAATAAGTTGAGTTTTTGTCACGCAGTATGAAGGTCATTACGTCGCGTATCTGTTGATATGAGTAGAAATAAGTTGAGTTTCTAGCGTAGCGTCCATAGCCCACTAGCTCGCGTCGATTCAATGTGATCGAAAGAGTTAAGCAACGACGGGTGCGGTCGGTTTGTGGCAAAATTTCATGGACGCTACCGTGCTTCGGAGAGCACGTAAAGCCGTCGGTCCCGGTTGTTTTCAATTGTGGAAACAGTCGTTAAGCCTTGACGAAGACCTTCGGGTGGCTTGAGAACATTCGACACTGGATTGGCCACTAACCCCTCCAACAATCCGCATTGGAGCAGAGTGGTGGAGTATGCTCTAGACCTCCCGCAGCTATGTCTGTGGGGGAGACCCGTGTCCAGCAGTGGGACGTCTATGGGTCGCAGCGAAGTTGAGTTTCTAAAAATGTGTAGGTACTTCATTGTTTTAAAAGCAATTGTTGTTCTCTTGGAAAGGTATAGTTTCCGGTTACACTTCTTTAGAGGCGACCATCTTGATCGTCAAGGGTAACAACGCATCTGACTTTGTCTTACTCTTACTAATAATTTCTAACTAGATTATTGCTAAAACCAACTAAAAGGACTAACTATCACTAACGGTCCCTGCCCCAGCTGCCCCTCGTGACCACTAACGAACTGAACAACAAATGTTCTTACTAACTCCCTCTGCTTATCCTAAACTAACAATCCTAGTCCCTTTTAGTCTTGTTACGAGTCAGTCACAGTTATTATGGGCGGCAGTTACAGTTATTATCCTTAAAAAAACATGGATTAACAAAAAATGCGGACGGAGTCGCTAAGAAACGATTGTAGCATCTCAATCGCGGCGGAAAGACGAGTATGTGTGAGGGATTGCAAGATGAAGGAAAATCCCCATTAATTTTAATCCTCTGGCTTTATTAATGGAACCAGAAGGTTTTATGTCTTGACAGTTTTTCAGTAGGTAGTTACCTACTACACATAGCGGCATTTTTAATTGTTATTCAACAAAATGCCAAAGCCTGCCTAAGCGTAAAAGCCATCAGCAAGTTTTGAAAGTGTACGTGCTGAATTGTTTGTATGGGTGGTTCAGTATTGTATGAGTACGTCTGCCTTGTAGCTACATTTTAATAATCATAAAAATTTCGTAATTATAATGTCAAACTCCTTGTATTTCAAGATGAAATCCAAAGTCTTTCAAACTAGACAGACAGTACTTTTGCTTATTTGGCAATCTATTTTACAGATAAAAGATATTGGCAGCAACATCGAACCTTAAAACTTACTAGCCCATATTAGGGCTACCACCCAAAGCCTTTTTTGTCACACTGTTGGGCACGACTCTCCACTGGCATCACCACAAAGACAGGCAAGAGGATATGACCTCTTGTGGAAGGCAAAATAAATCACAGAGTCGCTTAACTATGGCGATCTATTTCAAATGGAATTTGCGGCGTACCCGCAAGCGCTTCACGATGCCTAAAAGCGTAAGCGTAAAGCGATCTATAGGCGTAAAATTACCGTAAAATTACACGCGTGACTCAAGTTTTGTTGAAATAAATTAACTTAAAAACTGGAAGTCTGGGAATACGGTAGCCAACTTAGGTAGTCTGTAAGCGGATTTAAATTTTTACGAAAACGATTTTCCTCTACTTACTTCACTTTGTGATTTTTCTTCACCCAACTCGCACTGTTGCCGGAAATCCGAAATCCTGGAGCAAACCAAATTATACATGTGACACATTAAAAACACAGAAACGACATGTAAATTTTATACTTATCGCTTTTCAATAAAGCTTAAATTTCACTCACCGAGCGTGTCGTAAATAGTTCCAATGCTGTATTTGACGCCATTCAATTTATACATTTTCAATATTGCTTGTTTCCCATAATTTTCCTGAAAACGGAATTTGAAATTCAAACTCACTGAATATTCCTGAGGTGCATCGTGCTACGACGTAGCATGAGAGATTGAATTCAGACGAACCGGATCTTTCTTCGGCTTTTGACTTATTCATAACACTAAAATATGTTAGTTTACATTTTGGGCCCACGACAGTGCGAGCTCGAAGTATGAATATTTACAAGTTTGGCGATAAATTGATTCATGATTATTCAGGGATTTGTACTGATGTATTGTTAGATGAAATGGGAGTGGTATAACGATTCAATCAATTCAAAACTCAGTTTATAATAATCTAATGAAAAGTAAACATAAAACAACATAACGCCTGTATTTCTCTACGGGTAGGCAGAAGTATGTAGTACAACAACTTTTCACCAATTTTTAAAAATATGTTTAGGTCCTATGTAATAGATGGTAAGCCTTATAGCACTAGGCTTACCATAGGCAACGTGAATTTCACAATATAAAAACCCAATATTACTTAGCCTCACCCTGGGAATCGAACCCAGATACACTAGCTTAGCAGTCGTTTGCGACGACACCAACAATAAAATCTAAGGAATAATCGATTCAATTACTTTAATAAGAAACCCACAAACCAACCATTTCCGCGTAGTTGTCAACATGTTTCACTCTATCGGCGTACGGTATGATAATCTTCTGTCCGTACGCGTGGAATGAGAAGTAGAAGTTAAGTTTTTCCTTCTTCTGGTTGATGAACTCCGCGAGCGCTGCCGACTCCGGCTCGGAGAACGGCCTGGGACCGCAATAGAAATCGTCTAATGGCTCTCTGCTGGCACCGTGTGCTGCAGTAATGCAAGATAAAATAACAATATTATGAAAACATAAAAAAACCGACTTCAAAATAATTTCACATTCATTTCATTCACTTTCAAATTTTACAGCGTTTTGTTAACAATTATGTAGGCTGCACTTGATTATCAGTGCAGCCCTGTTGGTGCAACCGATTGAGGGAGGCATATGTCCAGCAGTGGACTTCGAAAGGCTGATGGATGGATGGATGGACGGATCTCTGCGTTTTCGACGAAAATTGTTTGGCAGAATTTTATTTCGCCGAATAATTATTTGCCACCTTATCACATAGTTTTGTTTTATTTCCCAACCTAACAGTTGCCAACTGTACGTTTGGTCTGCCTTTTATAATGATACTTTTCAAAAGGCCAACTTTCAAGTAGCAAATGTTTCAGTTAGAGTAATATTCATTTAGTTGTACATTGTTTAACAAATGATGAATGGTTTCGTTTCGAAACCTGCATGCCTGAAAGTGCCCCATAATGTTTCAAAGGCATGTGAAGTATGCCAATCCATGCTTAGTCAGCGTGGTGGACGACCTAACCCCTCCCATTCCGAGTGGGACCTATGCCCAGCAATGGGATAAATGGTTGTAGTGGTGTTATCGATACCGCTTCTACTTACTGGCAAATTCGTGTGCGAAGTTCCTGTTTAGGTCAACACCATAGCTGTTTCCAAGAGCTCTTCTGTTCTTCCTCCACAAGCGATCCTGCAAATTTATTTTCAAATTATAGCTATCATATTGGTTTAGGCTAAATTACTAATCTAATACTAATAATTTTAGCTTTCTGCTCTCCTCCATATAAACAAACTTAAAAAATGCCAAATTGCATACACCTCCATCTAAGTAATTTTCATAAAAAGGGGTGGAAAAATAATTCTTGACGTATTCATATAATAATAAGTTGGCTAATGGAGCCCTGGGAATTACATTTTGTTTACTCAGGGGTAAAAATTACAAGTGAATTATTGCCTATAATAATACTTTAATTGCTTGGGGATCAGTTATCTGACATAGGGTGATCGTGAGAAAAAAATTACGTACCACCTTTATGCTGTAGTCGTAACCATCAGGGTTTACCACAGGTATCAAGTACCAGTGGAATTTTTTTGCTATCTCCCTGAACTTTTTGTCAGACGACCTTTCCGAGTGCACCAGCTCATTTATCAAAAATGTCACGAAGGCAGTTGAAATCCACTCGTTGCCATGCATCGTGCCTTCGATAATAGCCTTTGCCTTGGGTTTACCTTTCTTGATACTGATCACGTATATGTCCCTGTTTTCAGCTGACTTGCCAATAGATATTAGCTCCGCTATTTTGGGATATTTGATGGCAACGTCAGCCAACCATTGGTATATGTCTTCCAAGGTGTGGTAATGGTTCCAGGTGAATTTTTCAACGTGTAATCGAGTATATGGTTTTATTGTCTGCTTGTCGAATGCTCTGTGAGTAGAAACAGCAGAAATAATCATATTGTCATAATGATCAACAGACTAGGTACACGTTGACAAATTCTTTAAGCACACGTCACCGTATACGTCACGTGACAGCTGGTGGCAAAATTTCATGGACGCTACCGTGCTTCAGGCACGTTAAGCTGTCGGTCCCCGTTGTTTTCAATAGTGGAAACAGTCGTTAAGCCTCGTCGAAGACCTTCGGGTGGCTTGAGAACATTCGACACTGGGTTGGCAACTAACCCCTCCACCACTCCGCATTGGAGCAGCATGGTGGAGTATGCTCTAGACCTCCCACAGCTGTATCTGTGAGGAGACCCGTGCCCAGCAGTGGGACGTGACGGGACGTATAGCTGGGTAGCCAGCTATACGTCCCGTAATGACGCAACTAACATAAGGTGCACAAATTTGATCTTATTTAGTACTCCAATTTCAAAGCGATAATATATCTATGCCAACAAGCAGTATTAGTATAGGTATACAAGACTAAACATCATTTCCAAAACAAATTACCATGAAATATTGTCGTAAAATTGAAAAAATATTCTATGAATAATTTAACTGATAAACTTACTTCTGAATATCAGGTTGAAGAATATTTGCATCCAGCTTGAAATGCAAGATCCTCTCTCTGAATAGATCGAGATCCGTTGGATTAACAAGCACCTGGACGTCATTGTACAGCCTGAAAGGCCGCTTCCAGAATATCACATCGATGTATCTTTGATTCTCCAAATTTTGGAGGAATTTGAGTTGATACCTTTCCATTGGCACCACGTTATACAACGTGTAGTTGTCGTAACGTTTGCTCTGGCACGCCCGGTGAAGTAAAAGTATAAATAAGTAAACCAAATATTTTATATTCATTGTTTTGGATTTTGAATCATTTCGACTCGTGACAACTTTCAAGGTGTAATTGACATATTGTCAAATTTCGCTTCCTTGTGATTGCAGTCATGACAGAAGAAGAAAAATATTTTGTACCCATCATAGACACGAAAAAGAATTTTCTTTGAATGTTGACCAGCTTCAAGGCTTTTTTCTGTTAAATAACTTCACCGATCAGTTTTAAGCTGTGTTTGCCGTAACAGAATAATGCATTTAACTCAAGTGCCCCTTTTGCATGCCTTTCAGTATCAAGAGTTTGCTGAGAGTTCCTTTGTCCTTACTAGCAAAAGATATCTTGGATGTCGATATATAAAAACAGTTACTGTAGTTATCCACTACCACCGCTACTACAACTTTTTTGTTCCACTGCTGGGCTCGGGTCTCCACTCAGATTGAGAGGGGCTAAGCTATACTCAGACTTTATATGCCTTCGGAAACACTATGGATAACTCTCAGTCATGCAGGTTTCCTCGCGATGTCTTCCTTCACCTTTACAGTTGATATAATTTTATTTCTTAAATCACATTATAACATAAATAATCATTGGTGCGTTCCGCGTGAATTTGAAGTTTTTGATAGCCACTAGGCTGTCATCGGTATCTTTAAATAAATGAACTTATAAATTTTACTATGGAGCTGAATAAAGTCTCGAAACGAAGTCATCAATCGCAGTTATATTCTAAACCGATACAAAAGGGTTTTTATGTCGTAACGATATTTTTCAGTATCTACAAAGTGAGAAAACAAGAATGTAAAATTCTTACAAATTCTTCAGAAACACGACTTAAAATGCGAATTATCCAACGGATCGTGAACACAAAAAAGGCACAAAATTCGCTATAAATAACGTTCGTCGTATCAACGAGCACATCTATATGCAATAGGTGTGACCGTCCCTGCTGATTTATGTGGAGAACATAAATTGTCCCTACGATTAGCGAAACGGCTAGTATCCCTTGAATTCTATTGAAGATCTACACAATATTCTCGATCATGTTGAAAGGGTTTCTATATTGGTCCGATCCCATTCCAATCCAAATTCCGATCTTTATTACAGGCGCTGAGTTATTTTAACGTTCATTTGTTAATTATGTCCTCGCGAAGGGTTTTGGGTTAAATTATAATCCACCGATATCTGCCGAGAATAATATATGAAGGGTTATTGGTGTCCCTGATGGGTCAAATTGCGTCTCTTGTGTTGTTCGGAGAACAACATAGACAAGGCAACACTGGGAGCGTTCCTTGTCCACACTTTTTTGTATCTATGCTTGTCTAATACGATCTACGATCTGTCATGTCACTTTGTCACTCACTCTACTCTGTTAAAAATGTAATTTCTGTTGCCTACCTTATAATATGAATCCGTTGTAATCAAGGCCTTTCATTCACAAGTATAATCCTAAACAAGTTTTGGCGACCGTGAAAACCTAAAATCTTTGGAGAAGAGGTGAAATTTGGAAAATAAACGAAGAACAAAGGATTTACTGAGTGTGATTTGCAGGGCGCGGTTTTTCGTCATGATGGCTTCCGACTTGAGAATATTTAACTAAAAAGTGCAAGTTTATCCCAATATATCCCATTATTATAATATTCTTATGTATCTACGATCAGAGATTTCATTATTCTCGCTTGAATTCACGGCTGGTTTGAAGGTTTGAGGTTAAAAGGTATTTATTTGTCCTATTTTTTTATTTATATGTCCTGGAATCTTGCAATCAATATTTCACCCACTTCCACTAAAGCTATCAAGCTGAGATTTGGCACACATATTTGGTTCCGATGACAATGCATGAAAATAAAATAAAAAGGTTTTAAAAAGATTTTTTTTTTTTTTTAAATTTTTTAACGTTATAATTATTTTGTATATGCACATCTTATTGAATTGTTTAATCATATTCCTTCCTTTTTTGTTTCTAAGTATCGTGTTAAAAAGCATTTCTAGTATTTACTATTTCATAAGTGTGTTTGGACCTGTTTTTTTTTTTTTGTATAATATATACTTATTGATTGTAGTTGCTTTTGTTAATGTAAAGTAATTGTAAAGTAAGTACTAACGGAATAATTTCACTAACTAATAAGTTTAATCCTTTGTATAGATTAGCAATATTATAATGTATAAGAAACTGTATCTAGCCGAGTTGATACAAATAAGTTGTATTCGTAGGTTGTAAGCTAGTTGTAGGTACCTATTTATTATTTATTTACATCTTTATTTCCATACTAGTGGACGCCCGCAGCTTCGCTCGCGTTACACATTCACTAACTTCAAAAACGGCAAAGCTTCATACTTTTACTTTGCACCCCCGTTTTACCCCCTTAGGGAATGAATTTTCAAATTTTTCTCGCCGTAAAAACCATCCTTGAACTTCAACGAACATTTAAAAAAAAGAATTGGCCAAATTGGTCCAGGCGTTGTTGAGTTATGCGCTTACCAACACATTTTGCGATTCATTTTTATTATATAGATATGTAGGTATAACATACTTTTAGTACACTTAAGTGAAGTACTTTTATATATTTACAAGTTGTCTAGGTATAGCTCGTCGATACCGTCTAAAATCGTCTATCGATCAAACTAGCCTGCAATAGGGCCGTACTGAAAATCAGCGCCATATTTCCTATCCTAAGGATTATGGCAAAAGCTGAGTACGGTCCTATTTCACTTTGTAGAATGTAGTTCGTATCTAGTTTTACCTAAAATTGTACTAATTATTTGTGTTTACAAAGTGAAATAAAAACATTCTATTCTATTCTATTCTATTCTATTCTATTCTATTCTATTTCTTAACAATATTTTGGTTGTTTTTGCTATTTATTTTTGATTATTTTTAATTGTCCCATCATTAAAATGACTGGCACAGACGATCTAAAGGATTTAAAAGCGAAACGAGCTTCCATTAAAGGTAGGTTAACCACCTTTGAAAAATATGTTGAAGATTTAAAATCATTAAGTAGCATAACAAAACTCAAAATTCATGAGACAAAAACAAGGTTGAAAAAGTTGGAATCACTCTTTGAAGAGTATGATTTAATTCAAACTAGCATAGAAATTAAGTATGACAGTTCAGAAAATCAAGTAGAAAGAGAATCCAGTGAGAATAGGTTTTATAAGTGCATTGCTGAGGCTCATGAAATAATAGAAAGCTACAATATTAGCAGTGTTGAGGTGGATACACAAAGCACAGATTCTAATGCAACGGTTCAGAACACAAATATAAAGTTACCACAAATTAATATTCCTAATTTTTCAGGTGACATGTCAAATTGGTTGGAATTTCATGATACTTTTTCTTCATTGATTCATAACAATGAATCTATAGCAAGTGTCAACAAGTATCAGTATCTGAAAGGTGCACTAACAGGTTCTGCAGCTTCTGTGATAGCCAGTTTAGAAATTTCGAGCCGTAATTATGATGTAGCCTGGAAACTTTTGTGTGACCGCTATAATGACAAACCTAAGCTAGTGTTTACTCACCTTAAGACCTTACTTGAGCCACCAAAACCCACTGGAGAATTTTCTTTACGTATTCTAGTAGATCATATTGCTAAACATTTAAGAGCCTTATCTAGTCTAGGTGAAAAAACTGAGAACTGGGATACCTTGGTTATATTTTTATTCACTACAAAGTTGGATAGTATTACAAGCGCCAAATGGGAAGAGTACAAAGGATCTCTTACCGATTTACCCAACTTAGAAAATTTCTATACATTTCTACGTATGAGAGCAGATGTTCTTGAGGCAACAGAGTCAACTAATGAGCAAACTTACCAGCAGCAATCGCAGCACCAGCCACAGCTACTACAGTATAAGCGTATTAATAAACAACAAAAATCATTTGTGGCTGCTGCATGTGAGGGTGACAAGTCAAGGTGTTTAGTATGTAATGGTGAACATTTAATTTATTTTTGTGAAAAGTTTTTGGCAATGTCACCGGTAGACAGATTTAATTTTATTATTAAGCGAAGGCATTGTATTAACTGTCTCCGTAGCGGACATTTAGCCCCACAATGTATGTCTAAATCATGTAAATTATGCAAGCACAAACACAATTCACTTTTGCATTTTGATAAGGCAAGCACTGAAAACAAACAATTAGTTTCTAGTCCAATTTCCTTATCATCTTGCGTTTCAAATCAAGTTCTTCTATCAACAGCAATTATTTTAGTTTCGAATATTGATTCAAATGAATTTGTTGAAGCTCGCTGTCTGCTGGATTGCGGGTCACAGTCTTCCTTTTGCAGTCAGGATTTAAAAAACAAATTATGCCTTCAAACGCAGAAGGTAAAATCAGTTTGTGTCACAGGTATCAATTGTACATCATTTGAAGCATTACAGCGTTGTAACATAAGAGTACAGTCGCGCACAAATACATTTAGCACATCAGTCAATGTATTTGTTATCAATGACATAACCAGATCGCTTCCTAGCCATGAAGTTGATGTGTCAGTAATCAACATACCCAAGAATTTAACTCTTGCCGATGGTACCTATTACATACCGTCGAAAATTGATTTATTATTAGGTGCTGATATATTTTGGGATATTTTATGTTCAGAACAAATAAAGTTAGGACCTAACTTACCTATTTTACAAAATTCACTGTTCGGCTGGTTGGTATCAGGTCCAATCATGTGTAGCAACAGTGATCTTAATCAAGCAAATATTGTATGTAATTTCAGTCAAGAAATTCGTATGCAACTAAATAAATTTTGGGAACTCGAAGAGGTTCCTCATACACCAGTGATGTCTCTAGAGGAGATGGAATGTGAGCGGCATTTCGAACAGAACACTCGCAGGCTTGAGGGCGGCCGTTTTTGCGTCATGTTGCCTTTGAAAACGCAGCCAGAAAAATTAGGCGATTCATATTACATTGCAAGAAAAAGATTTGAAACATTAGAGCGACGTTTTCGAAGACAACCTGATGTGAAAAAACAATATGTCGATTTTATAAATGAGTACGAAGCTCTCGGACATCTCTCTAGGGTTCAGCCCTCCAGAGATGTCACAGACAAGGCGGTGTTCTTGCCTCACCACCCAGTTTTTAAAGAACAAAGTGAAAGCACCAGGTGCAGGGTCGTTTTTGATGGTTCCTGCAAAACCTCATCTGGTCTTTCGCTCAATGACATACTTATGGTAGGGCCCACCCTGCAAGACGATATTTTCTCTATTTTAATTAGATTTAGGCAGCATGCCTTCATATTTACAGGAGATATAGAAAAATTTTATAGGCAGCTATTGATCGAACCAAAACAGCGACACTTACAAACAATATTATGGCGTGAACACGAATGGGAATCAATTAAATATTTACAACTAAATACAGTAACGTATGGTACGTCAGCAGCCTCATATTTAAGTACCAGATGTGTCGTACAACTAGCGATCGAATGCAAGGATCCGTTGATTAGCGACATAGTCAGACATGAATGACATGATCTATATATTGATGATTTAATTACCGGTTATTCTAATGAAGACGAATTATGTAGAATTTATAAATGTGTTACTGCACAATTAGCCTCTGCAGGATTTAATTTGCGTAAGGTAAAAAGCAATGCAGTATCATTGTTGAATTTAATTTCTAATGATTCCATTAATGAAGGTTTACAAGAAAATCTGAAAATTTCTACTGTGACCAACACATTAGGTATTGAGTGGGATCCTAATTCTGATTCTATTATCATTGCAGTTGAAAGATCATCTAAGTTATTGGAACAATGTAACAACATTATTACCAAACGTACAGTTCTATCAGTGTCATCATCTATATTTGATCCACTAGGGCTGTTAAGTGTTTGTGTTATCAAGTGTAAAATCATTTTGCAAAAACTCTGGCTTGAAAAAATAGGATGGGACGAACCCATCCCTCCTGTTATTTTAGAAATGTGGGAAAAATTTATTCATAATTTAAAATCTATTGAACGGTTTGCTATCCCGCGTCAGACAATCTGTAACAATTATATAAAAATTGAACTACATACATTTTCGGACGCGTCAATGAGAGGATATGCAGCATGTGTGTATATCCGTTCAATTGATGCTGTAGGGCACATTACAGTGCGGCTTTTATGTGCAAAAACCAAGGTAGCCCCTCTCAAAACATCTACTATACCTAGGCTTGAACTATGTGGCGCAGTATTAGCAGCTCGCCTATGTAAGAAGGTGAGAGGATCTCTGCGATGTTCAATTGAAAAAACATATTTTTGGTGTGACTCCAATGTGGTTTTAGGCTGGCTCAACACTCCTCCACATAAGTTAAGCACGTTTGTGTCTCACCGCGTAGCTGAGGTAAATGAGTTATGTACTAGCGATTGTGTGTGGTTGTATATACCCACGTCACAGAATCCCGCCGACCTTGCAACGCGTGGGGTGTATCCCGAAGAGGTACCGAACCTTTCGTTGTGGTGGGATGGGCCTACATGTCTAAAAAGCACCACTGATCAGTGGCTTGAGCAGCAACGCGTTGATTCTGATAATGACTTGCCTGAAGTTAAGGTTCACCTTTCAAATATTGATGCGAATCCGAAGTCTATCATAGACTTTGAGCGATTCTCAAATTTTTTAAGATTACGCAATATGTTTGCGTATGCCTATAGATTTATTATTATGTGTAAAACAAAAATTAAAATATCTGGACAGTTAACTGTACAAGAAGTAGAGGCAAGTGAGATGAAGTTAGCTCAGTTATCCCAACTTGAATGTTTTTCTATATACAAAAATAATTTTAAATCTTTTCCTGCATTGCATAATTTAACTCCCATGGTTGAAGACCAGACAGCATTGATTCGCGTTGGGGGGCGGCTAGATAACTCTGATTATGATTTTGAAAAACGGCATCCGATAGTTTTGAGCAGTAAGCATCGATTCACAGAGTTACTCATGAGGTATTATCATATTAAATTAATGCATGCAGGACCGCAACTTCTACTTTCAGTCGTAAGAGAACGATATTGGCCCATTGGTGGGCGATGCCTAGCAAGGCGAATAATTAACAATTGCGTGACATGCAAACGAATGAAAGGCGAAGTTGCAAAACAAATTATGGGTAATTTACCTACGGTTAGGTTATCACCTGGATTCCCTTTCGAAATAACAGGTACTGATTATGCAGGACCTTTCTTAATTCTTAACAGAAAGGGTCGCGGGGCCAAGCTTACAAAATGCTATCTCTGTGTTTTCATTTGCTTCAAGGTCAAGGCGGTCCACCTAGAACTAGTCAGTGACTTGACCACTGAAGCCTTTATTTTGGCCCTGCGACGCTTCATGTGTCGTCGTGGAAAGCCTCGCGAAATATTTTGCGACAACGGCACCAATTTTGTCGGTGCAAACCGTGAAATTGCTTCCCTTGTAAAAAAATTCTCTGAGTCTGTGTCAGATCTGGCTAATGAAGGAATAATATTCAAATTTTCTCCGGTATATGCTCCAAATTTTGGAGGACTGTACGAAGCAGCCGTGAAATCTGCGAAATTTCACATGAAAAGAGTGGTAGGTAGCGCACATTTTACGTTCGAAGAACTCACAACCCTTTTTTGCCAAATTGAGGCTATTATGAATTCTAGACCGTTAACCCCTATGTCCTCCGATCCAAACGACCTTTGTCCTATTACCCCTGGGCACTTTCTCATCGGAAGACCACTCACGTCACTACCAGCCCCTGATCTTCTATCTACAAATCCTGGCCGACTTCATAGATATGCCCTCATTGAACAAGCAAGGCAGCACCTCTGGAGCAGATGGAGTCGGGAATATATCTGCGAACTACAGCAAAGAACGAAATGGCAAAACAAGCTACCGAATATTGAACCGAATCAACTGGTACTGATCAAGGACGAAGCTAGCCCGCCCATGAAGTGGCCGTTGGGGAGAATAATCAAGATCTACATTGGGTCTGATGGTGGTTCTCGTGTGGCGGACATCAAAACCAATAAAGGAGTCATACGGCGATCTATCGCCAGAATTTGCCCGCTGTTAGACCCAGATCAGGAATAACATCTTTTTAAAGGAGCCGGAGATTGTTCGGAGAACAACATAGACAAGGCAACACTGGGAGCGTTCCTTGTCCACACTTTTTTGTATCTATGCTTGTCTAATACGATCTACGATCTGTCATGTCACTTTGTCACTCACTCTACTCTGTTAAAAATGTAATTTCTGTTGCCTACTTATTATAATATGAATCCGTTGTAATCAAGGCCTTTCATTCACAAGTATAATCCTAAACATGTGTATTGCTTATGAAAAAGTCTTAGACCTGATAAGGAGTGAAATTAAATGAAATATTTAATTTCGCTATTACCCACAATGTATTGTACTCGTACTTAACCAATGTCGAAAAATCTATGTTTTTAGGGTTCCGTTCCGAAAGGGTAAACGGGACCCTATTACAAAGGCTCCCCTGGCCGTCTGTCCGTCTGTCACCAGGCTGTATCTCATGAACAGTGATAGTGAGACAGATGATTTCACAGATGATGTATTTCTGTTGCTGTGGCAATTAAAGTATAGTAAAGTTGTTACTTTACTTTTTTTAGTAATTTGTACGTTTGTGTGTGTGTGGGGTACGTATGCATGTGTAAGTCCGAATTAATTATTAAACTATTTTATAACAAAACAATATATCGATACAGTGGTGATAGTCATCCAGCTACTGAATTCGCCTCTCACTCAAGTGGTACGGGTTCAAATCCATGCGGCAACTCACTGCATGAGCAACACTGAGATCCATGGCCAACACTGTGACAATGAGAGGGGACGTGGTGATATTGAAAAGCCGTAGTGTATTCTCACTTGACCTGACCGCCTCTCCGCCGTCAAGAGGCAACTCCGGCCATTACTCACTGAAACTTACCCGAAGACATTAACATTCTTCCACTGTTTTCATCACGAAAAACTTTTAACGAATCGCGCTCTCCAACTTTGGCTAAACTAAGTAATTGTTTTTGTTACAGAATCTCTATAACTCACTGCTCAAAAAAATTTAAATGAATATTTTAATTTATGATTTTTGCTAAGAAGCGTTGACAGATCAGTGGCTATCGAGCTATCCTCTAGTACATACTCTGAGAACATAAACGTGTTCTCAAATGACAATTATCGCATAATAATTCATTTAAATTAAATTAAAATTAATATATGCAAGTGCAATTTATAAAAAAAGAACTAATACCTAGTTGAAAGGGTTTGAGCATACATAAAAACGCTGTTAGGCGATTATAGGGTTTTTGGTGGATGAGCTGATTATGAACTGATATTTCAGGCGTGATAGGTATTATCTGAAATAATAATAATGATTTTTTCGTATCTACCATCAGTAACTTAAAATCTAAAGGATAAAGACTGGTCATAACGCCAGCGATGACAAAATTACTATTTTATTGCTTATTACTATTTTATTTTGTATTCAACACAAAATAAAATAGTAATTTTTGTAATATTAATAAAAGAACACAAGGAAATATAACATTTTTGGCACAATTCGTCGTATATTTTACATAGTCATAATAACTGTGCTAAACTAAATAATAAATGTGAATGTTTGTATGTTAGTTTCTCAATCACACAATAACTATAAAACGGGTTTGGATGAAATATGGCATATAGGTAGATGATAACTTAGATTTCAACATAGTATCTTTTCTACCGATTTGATTATAAATCATCCTTTAAATGTTAGGATAGATTAAATTTCAATTGAAAGTCGATGTGAAAAAGCTAGGATTTAACATATTTTAATATAATCTCGACATGTAATATATTTTCAATTAATTTTATAGGCAAATACTGCTATCTTGCGGATGTCATAAGACTCCGTCACTGAATTGGCAACTGTCTGCACAAAGCTCCTTGTAACTCACGCTATCTCACATGTGAGAGAATTATATTCTCTTATCGCACTGTGATACCATGCCATCAGCACGGAGGCTACAGCTTTTTAATTTCTTCAAATAGTCTGTTAAATAGGCAAACTTTAAGGGTCTTTTAAGTAGCTGTCACTTAACAATGAGAGGCAGATTACGAGGCTGAATAAAAAGCACCGCCTTTTTAATAGGAAAACTTTTTCTGTCATCGGAGTCTTACTGCTGACGACTTGATGAGATAATTTGGCCTTTGTTCAGCTGGGGGTCAGTGGAAAAACTATCGAAAGAATTACCACTTGCAAATAAAATGCAGAAGAATTTAGGTGTTACTTAAATTTTGAATATGATAAAACTAGTGGACGCCCGCAGCTTCGCTCGCGTAGAATTAGACCCATTAACGACGTCTGCCCTCGTTCGGGTTGCCCACTTGACTTCAAAAACGGCAAAGTTTCATACTAACTTTGCACCCTTAGGGGATGAGTTTTCAAAAATCCTTTCTTAGTGCTCCCCTACGTTATAAAAGGAACCCCTGTGCAAAATTTCAACTTACTAACCCTTATAGTTTAGGCCCTGCGTTGATATGTCAGTCATTCAGTCAGTCAGTCAGCTTCTCCTTTTATATATGTATATAGATTAACAAACGGACATGAAGCCTGATCATGACTTCGCATAGACAAGCCTAGTTCAAGGCGTTCCTGGGTAAACCATAGAAGTTTTTGTCCTGAATTTAATGTGAATCTATTAAAAGTAACAATTACATGACCGACAGTTTGTTTCCGCTTAAAAAACGGTGATATCTCAAAATAATTACACACATTTATTTAAGCTACAACTGGGTGTGTTTGGGTAATGAATTAAAACAATGTTGCCGCGTGCGAGATGTGACGAATTAACGCGATATGTCATGTCAGGCGTGGTCGGGTGAGTGACGCGGTGGCGGGGTGTTCCCGTCACGGTTTCTAAGCATTTGGTATAGCCTTTGTCTTAAGAAATACGTTTGATCAACTGTATAACTGTTAAAGTATCTGTACTATCTTAGCTATGCGTCCCTTTTGACAGACGCACAGTAGCGGATTTCACATGTATTGTTTATGAATTGGTTTGAATGACCCTATGCGCTCGCGAGTACTGTGAGACCTCATAGTATCGTTTGTGAATACGGGGGTTAGCCTCGCAGGCGCGGTAAGCAATAGGTGTTGGTAGAAGACGTCGGACGATGTATTGTTTCTGTACGTAGCAATTTTGTAATTATTTATTACCGTTTAAAACTAAATTGTTACCATTTTGTATACAAATCCATACTAATATTTTAAATGCGAAAGTAACTCTGTCTGTCTGTCTGTCTGTGTCTGTCTGTCTCGCGTTCACGCCTTAATTGACTTTTAATTGGAAAAAAGTGTTGTAAAGGGTTGAAAAGGGGGTATGAAAGTATTGTCATTTTCAGAACTAGAAGCATACAATTTTTATTTTAGGCTGTTAATTAGATATAAATAAATATGGCATTCTTTGTCAAAATGTTCCCTTAAGGGTGTAAAATAAGCATAACACATTTACGGATTCATTACTGTGGAGCTAAAGTTAACGCGATAAGATGAATCTATTATTATTTCTAATTTCACGCGAGATAAGCTGCGGGGCGTCCACTAGTAATGTTTATAATTTAGTTTCCAGAGTAATTAATCTTCTGATTTCAGAAGTCCGGGTTCAAATCCTAGACCAACTAATATTTTTCGTAAACTATGGAGGTACGTTCGCCGCCCGTCGAACGCTGAGTTTAATTTTATACGGGAAAAGTGACTTCGATTGTGGAGGGCTGTGCCCAACCTGAAAGGCTGATGGATGGATGGATATACCTAAGTTTTTGATAAAATATTGTAAATAAAGGAACGCATAGATATTTCTTAATAGCTATTTAGGACTTTTTGTAATAACCCAACCCGGAAACCGAAACGAAACGATACCGGTCTAACAACATTTTGCTTCGTCACAGTAATATAATTTCGCCTAATAGATAGCGAGAAGCGGCAACCCTAGTCGTTGTCATAGTTTTTACTACGACTAAAATATTCCCTTGTTAGCCTTTCAGTTTTTTGTGACAGTTATTCAAGCTGAAAAATGGTTTGCACCTATATGTATTTACTTCGCGCCAAAACAATTGATAGAAAATACATAGGCAAAATAATTTCGGTACAG
This sequence comes from Carterocephalus palaemon, assembly GCA_944567765.1. Taxonomy (NCBI): domain Eukaryota; kingdom Metazoa; phylum Arthropoda; class Insecta; order Lepidoptera; family Hesperiidae; genus Carterocephalus; species Carterocephalus palaemon. The sequence goes on from OX155654.1 coordinate 10,303,938, forward strand.
CCCATTCAATAGATAGATATTGTTAAAATTGATTGAAAGATTCCTTTTTTACAAAAGGTTATCACCGAATAGATTGGGATTGTATGTTTCGTGAATTTTTGTAATAAACCATCGTAGTACCTAGTGTATTACAACGTAATTCAACCTTCCTAGGTACCTACTGATAAAGACGATTTAAAAAATAAAAAATAATTATCCAAGTAATTTTTGCACTATATGCTTGCGGCACGGGTCTCCTCTCAGAATGGGAGGGATTAGGCCTTAGTCCACCACGCTGGCCAAGTGCGGATTGGCAGACTTCACATGCCTTCTACATTATGAAAAACTCTCAGGCATGCAGGTTTCCTCAGATGTGTCCATCACCGTACAGCAGGTGACATTTAACTTTTTAAATCGCACATAACTCAAAAAAGTCATTGGTGCGTGCCGCTTCGGTTTGAATCCGAAACGCTCGAATGAGAGGCTCTACAGGACTAACTATCACTAACAGTCCCCAGTCCTCATACCTACTAACGAGCTGACCAACTAATGTTCTAATTAACTTTCTCAACTAATTGGACTAACCATCCATCCATCCATCCATCAGCCTTTCAGAGTCCACTGCTGGACATAGGCCTCCCTTAATCGGTGCCACTCCTCCCGATCCTGTGCCTTCTGAGTCCAGCGATTTCCCGCTGACTTTTTCAGGTCATCAGTCCATCTGGTTGGAGGGCGGCCTGTGCTCCGTTTCCCGAGCCGTGGTCTCCACTCGAGGACCTTTCTAACCCATCGGTTGTCCGTCCTACGAGCGTATATGAATGAGTTGACATCATTTGCAGCGTCATTATACCAATTCTTCAGCTACCAATTCTTCATCAGCGCAACAATTATCTCCGCTATAAAGGAAAACAAGTGTTATTGATACCCGCATCTCAATTCCATATCGCGCCGTATATCACGCGAATCTGAACAAACAAAGACAAATGAAAAACGTTGCCCGAAAAATTGACATTCGACAATTTTAAAACACACACACGCATCTCTGATACTGTCGTGACAATAAATTGTACGGAACGAAGTCCGGTTCACACTATGCCAGTCCTGTGATCCAGTTAATCATTCCATAGCATCGATGAATTGTATGCATTAAATATTATTATCGTCTCTCTATAACCCGTTTGGGTAAATATCGTACGTATAAAGGCAATGTAAGTATATCTTCATTGCTGAAATTTCCGACTTACTCACGTGTGATTTAAGTTAGAAATAGGCCGACTAGATTCGATGGCTTACGATGACCATCTTCAAGATCTTTATTGGAAAATAAATTAAAAAAAAAAAAAAAAAAAAAAAAAAAAGAATGAACGCGCGCGGGCACGGCGTACACTCGGCGTAATTTTGTGCTCTTGTATTTTGTATAAATAAATCATACATTCATTCATAATTTCAATTTTGAATATAGACATGGGCCGGAATTTGAATTAGGAACGGTCAGGGTCGCTCACCACCGCGCGACGGACTCTTCAATTTAACACAAAAACTATTTCTACAATAAACAAACAAAATTTTAATACTGTATTTGCGTTTCTGAAAGTACAAGATTGACACTAAATTACCCGTATACACGATTCCTGTTGCATTGAAGTCACATTGCATTTCAGTAGTTATTATCCTAATCTTATTATTCTAGTTGCACTGCACAGGTTCAAACAGCTGGAGTGAAGGCCTACTTATATACTGTACCAACCATTAAGCTAGTAGGTATCCAGCGCTCATTTTGATCACTGGACTGGAGAGCTATAGTTGTGTGAATCGGCCAGTTCAGAATAAAAATGCGAAACTGAAAAAGCTAGCGGCCAGTCAATTAAAAGGTAAACAAAGGGATAATTAAAAAAAAAGAGTACCAGGCTTCACGGTTCCACTCCGTTCATTTATATTATTAACCCCAGCGGTATGGATGGGTTGTGTTTCAGGTGAAATTGATTTATTTTCAAAGGGGTCGCATAAATGTGTTATATGATTGGTTTGGCGCGTTACCATACAGCTACGAGTCTACCCGTCGCCATCTGTGTCAGAACTACAACGTCCACAACAACTTTCTTTGTCCCACTTTTGGGCTCGGATTTCCTCTCGGAATTGAAGGGGTTAGGCCTTAGTCCACATTCCGCAGAGACAAGTGCGGATTGGCAGACTTCACATACCTTCGAGATTAATTATAATGATGTCTCGAACATGTTCACGATGTTTATCTAGACTGTTGTGTTCTTGACTGTGACATCTTAAATCTATCATAACTTGGAAAAGTGATAGGTGCATGCCGCTTGTATTTGAACCCACATAGTTGAGCGATTTGGATAGCCACTGCAATGCATTTTCTATCAATAAATCTTATATACATTTAGTTAGAAAACTTTAATTCAAACATTTCAGTTATTAAAATTCCTAGTGATACTTGTTTTGCATACCGTAACAGAGCACCAGCACGCTGACTATTGACGCCAGGTGCAAAGATATTGTGACCGGTCTACAGACATCATGTGTAGCAACACAATCATCTGTGACAAGTTGGTCTTGTTTTGGATCTCTCACGGCGTCATGGGCTGCAGTGAAGTGCAGGTTTTGCTCGTTTAACCATAAAAATAAGTGAGGATGTAAGCATTTCTTTATTTATGCGTCTTTGAAAACGAACATTACGAGTTTGGAAGTTTCCAAACATTGTTTATGAAAATTTACGGAGGAACTCCTTAAATATAAATTAATTGGCACTTAAACGTAACTTCGCTACTCTGTCAACCATTTGTACACAAAGACGTTCGAGATAACACCTCGAGTGTCTTTTTGTTTTGTTATTAATTAGCTTTGATATACTAAATATACAGATATGATGAAGCAATAGAGTGCCTTTGCGAGGGAGGAACTTTGTCAACGAAGAAAACAAATAGCCATTTGTATTATTATTTCTTTATAGATATGTTCAATACATAAATCAACGCAATATGTTGGTGGATTTCAATTTATTACTATTAATTCATTAATTTAATTAAAATGGGTATACCATTTGCAACTTTTTGCAAATTTGAAATACTTCAATTACAAAATTAAATCTACAAAATGACATAAAAATAGAAAGCAGTAAACAAGCAGTATGTCACATATACAATATATACAACGTAAATTATTAAGTATAGTAACGTACTCGTAGTGTAAGTAGTGTAAGTTAACCGTCAGTCTAGACTAGTGTACCGACATGAAAGTATTCAAAAATCGCGGGAGGTCACTGGTGAACTGTACCACAGGTTGCAAAAACCTACCTCAGTAACCTGGTTTGGTTATTACACTACTTGTTAAATAAGACTACTTCTGTGAGAGCAAATAAATAAAATCTTTATCTTATGTTATCTTATCTCTGCCTAACCCTTCAGGGAAATAAACTAGGTACCTAACAAAAATTTTGTTCATATCTGAGCTTTACCAAGCTTAGCCTCAGACGGAGCAACTGCTCAATAGCCTCATGAAATGTATTCACATTTAAAAATCCCGATATCGTCATATTTTTTTAAAAGTAAAACTTCGTTAGTAAGAATGCATTTTTAAACAGATAATTAATTTAAGTAGCTCAATTAACACTCAAAATAAAGCAAGCAGGTCTGTATTTACCTATCCATACTAATATAATAAATGTGAAAGTGTGTTTGTTTGTTTATTTATTTATTTGTTTGTTTGTCCGGCTTTCACGTCGCAACGAAGCTATTATATGGTATGGTTTTTGTGTGTGGAGATAGTGAGGAGGGTGGAGAGTGACGTAGGCTACTTTTTACCCCGGTAAAACATTCCCATGGGAAGATATCGTTAATAGATGGCGTTAGTAACATTCATTTACATACATGTATATATTAATTATGTCATAGGCAACTAATAAATTGAATTGAATTTTGAATTCGCGCTGGATAAATTGTTGTTTGGTTGTTAAATTCCCTTTGACCACGCGGGCGGAGCCGCGGGTACAAGCTAGTAATAAGATAAAAGGTGGAGGCGATAAAATAGACCATTATTTATGTACCTAATAGCCATTCCGCCAGGGAAATTAAAAAAACGCAATTATATCATACGCAGCGCACTTTTCTTATATATGCCATAATACCAACACTCCATATTTTGGTTGCTCACCCAATCAAAACTGAATCTTACAGCTACACCTTAAAGTGGAATTTGTTCTAAAAAATTTCACCACATAAGTTGCCTTTTATACCATACGCAGTAATGACAGTAATAAATCATACGGATCGTTAGGCAGGCTCCCCCAACGGTGCCGGGTTCGATTCCCGGTAGAAATGGCATCATCTGTCAATAGCCGGAGTGACTTGACGTGACTCGCTAATGGAGTAATGTGGTTCCATTGTCTGTAGCGCGCAGGAATACGGGAATGTGTGAAACTGTGGTTCAATTCTTTCGGTTTGTTGAATCAAGGGTAATCCAATTTGCCACGTTATGAGGCACGTATGCCGATCATGTAACTAACTTAGAACGAGACTTGCACATCTGTGGTGAGTTCTATCGTGGAATTCGATGACAGCGTCCATATTTCATGCTGATTTTATTGTTATTTTAGTTCGTAATGACTTATTGATCCGAGATATCGTCGGTACAAAAGTCAATTAGCCAAAGTGTTATTTTGGCAGTTTATACATAAACATATTTATGGACATCAATATCTTGACACAACGCATGCTGTGGCAAAATATTGTATCTGTGGCATTTCAAATATAAATTTTATTACAAATCGTTTTTCTGCTTAACTGAAAAAAGTAAAAATCCTACAAAAGTAAACTAATATATGTGAGATTAGTTTACTGCGAAAATGACACTTTGGCTAGTTGACTTTTGTACCGACGACATGGCCCTTTACCATCGTCTGATCCGCAAGCTCATAGTCGCTCAGCGTGTTATGGAGAGAGCTATACGGGACCGGATTCGCAATAATGAAATCCGTAGACGAACGAAGGTTAAAGGAATAGCTCGAGGGATCAGTGAACTGAAGTGACAATGGGCAGGCCACGTATTGGCCAACCTACAACTACCTAGTCGGTCTTCAGGTCGTCAGTCCAGGTAGAAGCGACATCGGAAAACCGTTGGTTTCAGAGGGCGCAGGATCGGGAGGAGTGGCGACGATTGAGGAAGGCCTATATCCAGTAGTGGACAGAAAAACAACCGGGACCGACGCACGGCTTAATCCTTATTAATATGATAATATTAAGTTCTTAATAAAGATGGAAATGAAGGTAACCTAGTGGAACCACTCAGATAAAAACTCTACCCTTACCGATTTAAAAGTATTAATGCACCATGTTAAAAGCTTCCTCTATGCAGATCAAGTTAGACCAACTGTCATAATTTTTGTAACACTCCTATTTACTCCTCACGGTCACGACTGAACGATAACTAAACTAAAATTAATATTTAAGTTCGAGGACCGTTCACATTTTTATGAAATGAATACCTTATTATTATTTCCCTCTATTAGTTTTTACATTGTTATACAAAACCGACGCTAGTCTAGTTAATTATTTAAGTAAAGTTACATTACAGGTCCATCAGAAGTCTAGCACGATGTGTAACCAAAGCTTCGTTACACTATTTATAATACCCAAATGTTACATAAACAAGATTAGTTCAACTGCAAGCAGCACAAAATAAGAGTAAAAATTGTTCTTTAATACTCGATTATATTTCAAACATTCATTGTAAGCGTTCATTTCATACAAAAATCCAAGCATTCAAAATACTTGATTTTATTTTATTGCACTCTTTGCATTGAAGTTCCTACATGTCAAGCTAACCTGAAGCATCTAATTTTAATTTAATTTAATTTAATTTTAATGTTTTTATTGCCACACAAATCATAGAAAAATTACATATTAAAGATACATTTAAAAAAAAAAATCTTGAGTGGGCAACAGGAGTTGGCTCAGCTTCAGCTGACATAGGCCTGCAGGTCCTACGCAGCGCTGTTTTTCAGCCAACCCCTGTCCCTTTGTTGTTGGGCGGGACTAAATTGTGCTCCCCGTTTCCCCCTTAGACTTACTCATAGACTCATAAAAATCCTCAGAAAAAAAAAAAACTAAAATGAAAATGTTATACAAAACTAGATGCAAATTTATAAAATAAATAAAAATAGTGTAAACACAAATAACAATTACTTGAGTGCCCTTGAGTGTGTGAACGGGTGTGTGTGTGTATGTGTGTGTGTGTGTTTGTGTGTGTGTGTGTGTGCGTGTGTGTGTGTGTGTATTTATGACTGTTCAAAAGAAACTTTTTAATTCAATATATTTCCAGTGGGCATGGTTCAGATTTTCCGCCGCAAATTGTCGTTTCATTTGTGCTGATCGGTACTTTGACTTGAAGGTCTCTGTACTCATTTTAACTCTTAAGGGCGGTGGTAGATCATTCCAAATTTTTGCAGCAGAAAATCTGAAGCATCCCCGGAACCGTGTTGTGTTATGTTTCGGTATTTTCATAAGAGATTGTGCGTTCTTACGTAGATTACGTAGAGTTACATCGTTGACCCACATTAGTTTTTCAAATAAATATTCCGGCCTTTTATTCCATATTACCCTATGAACAGCACAGGCAAGCTGAAGTTCTCTTCTGCCACTCATGTTCAACATGCCTTTGCTATTCAAATATGGTGTTATGTGTTCCCTTCTACCTACACTGTAGCAAAAACGAATGCAGGCATTTTGGACCCTCTGTATGGCTCTCTCTGTAGCAGCCATCAGTCTCGGGCCATAGACAGAACTACAGTAGTTAAACTGGGAGAGAACAATAGACTCACAAAGAATCACACGTAATTTTTCGTTTAAGTAACTCCTTATTCTGTACAGAGTTTTAAGTTTAAAGAACGCAGTGCGTATCTTATTATTAATGTGTTCCACATACCTTTGTTCCCCATCAATGACTAAACCAAGATTGCGCGCTGAGTTCACACGTTCCAGAGTAACGTTGTCAATTTTAATTTCAAATTTACTGTCCAACACTTTTTTAATTTGAGTTTTATTACCTAATACCAGCATTTGAGATTTGTTTGGATTAAGAAAGAGAGAGTTATTTTTAGACCAGGTATGTATACTGCTAAGATCTTCATTAACTTTGTTGAACGCCTCTTGTGTGTCTTTGCCTTCGAAAGAATAGTATAATTGTGTATCATCTGCGTACAAGTGGTATTTGCAATTTTTTATATGCTTGTGTAGATCGGCAGTAAAAATTGAAAATAATATTGGGCTTAATAGGGACCCCTGAGGAACCCCTCTCATTAGTGTCTTTGTAGTAGATGATTTCTGCACACCGTTACTGTCTTCTATAACCACTCTCTGTTCCCTGTCAGTAAGAAACGATTCAAACCATTCACAGGCATTTTTTGAAAAACCGTAGTGCCTCAACTTGGCTACAAGAAGATCCGATCTCAAAACATCGAAGGCACGGGAATAATCAAGGAGCACCATTATGCTGCTCAGCCCTCTATCAGAAGCTTCTGAGAGGTCATCTGTCACGTGTATTAGAGCAGTTTCTGTGCCGTAACCTTTCCGAAAGCCAGACTGAAACTTGGGAATTATTTTTTTGTCTTCCACAAATTGCTGTACCTGGATTAATACTACTTTTTCTAAAACTTTCGATAGTACCGGAAGAATCGAAATAGGACGTAGATCTTTTAATTCTGTAACATTGTTGTTTTTAGGTATTGGCTTTACCAAAGCTCCCTTCCAACTCGATGGAAATTTATTTGATTCGATGGATTTATTTACTATGCTAGTGATAGTTGAAAGAGTCGCATCCAGGGTTAATTTAATCATATCGATGTTTAGGTTATCCAATCCAGATGCTTTTGTTTTAATATTAAGAATGATTTTTCTCACATCTGTTGCAGTCACCGGTTTTAAACTGAATAAATCTTTTTGCGATTCGTTGATGAATACAGTACTTTTGATTTGATTATCTGTGTTCGTCGGTAACGTCAAGAAGTGTTCATTAATTTTTTCAGGATCGTTCAAATGATCGGGAATTAGGTTTGCAGATTTTTTATCTAAGCACACAGTATTTTTTATATTTTTCCATAATATAGCTGGTTTGTCCTTATTATTGTTTATGAAGAAGTTAAAATATCCTTTTTTTTCTCTCTCTGTAGATGCTGTGACCAAATTTTTCAATTGACGATAGTAATTTTTTGAAGTAGTATTTTTTTCCTTGTGCGCTCTCTTTAAAGCTTCATCTCGCAGGCTCATCATAAATTTTATTATATTAGTAATCCACGGTTTAGGTTTATCTTTAATGATTAATTTACGAATTGGAGCATGAATGTCATATAAGGTAATTAAATATTCATTAAATATATGTAACATTTCATCAACATTTCTAAGATTACTGATGGTATCCCACGGTATCTTATTTAGGTCTTCAGTAAACGCATCAACATCTATATTATTTAATGATCTTTTAAATTGAATTTGCCTGGTGAATTTAGGCTTTTTAACGTTGAAATCTACTAAAACCAATGAATGGTCACTTAAACAATTATTATGTACTACTTTAATATTTTTACATTTTAATGGATTATCTGTGATGACAAGGTCTAGGATTGTCTGCGAATTATCAGTAATCCTGGTCGGTTCTTGGACTAATTGTTCTAAGCTATGATGGTAGCAGAAGTTGAATAGTTCTTTAACTTTTGGGGTGTCTGTACAAGTGACATCTATATTTAAGTCACCTAAAATACAGGTCAAATCGCAGTGCGCAACTATGTTTAAGGAAGCATCAAGAGCATCCAGTGCTTCCATCACACCAATACTCTCAGGTCTGTAAGCCGTGCCTACACCTATTTTTATTCCAGGTAGTTTTACTTCAAGCCACATTTGTTCAAGTGCGGAGGGTGGGTGTGGTAGCACTCTTATCTTTATATCTTTCCTTACGTAGAAACCCACTCCTCCTCCTCTTTTCTTTCCTTGTCTGGCTCTGTGTAAAAATGTATAATTCGGGATAACTGGCGCAAGGGACTCTTCTCCAGTTTTCAGCCATGTTTCATTTATTGCTACAATATCAGGTGTGTGAGTGAGAAAGGAAACATAAAGCTCATCTTTTCCGGTATTCAGGGATCGCGCATTAAGCTGACCAAATCTTAAATTTTTTCTAACGGTAGTCTTTCTAATCATAAAATAAATATTTTATATTAACAAAAATGTGTGAGTAGTGATGTTATTGTATGAATGTGTGTTGTAAGTATGTGTGAAATAAGAGTATGTGTGTGTGTGTATTCAAGGGTACTTTTTGTTTACAAATTTTTTGTATTTTATTTAGAATAACTAAATTATTTTTAATTTAATAAAAAAGTATGTAGAAACAGTATTATGAATGAAATGATTTCCAAGTTATTAAAATGAATGAGATAAAAAGAGAAGAAAAAAAAAATTACTAAAACAAACATTAACTATTTCCAAATAACTTTGAAAGGTCAGATTCTGTATGTATTCTGTATCTGGGCTTTCCTTGCTCCTGGCGTGCGAATATTTTACCGTCGCGTACCCAAACGTACAGAAACTTTGTATTGGTAGAATCCCGGGCCGCAGCTCTAGCTTTGTGAAATAGGAGCCGATTGTACTTAGTCAGATATTCGTTGACGTAGAGTCTCCTTGTAGGGCCGGGTAGTTGAAGACCGTCCGTGTTGAGGTCTCGTCGTGTGCGCGCGGCTTGCAGCAGGGCGTCCCGCAGTGCTCGGCGGGCTAGGCGCACCACAAGGGGTCGCGGGGCCGCAGGAGCGCCGCCTGTGACCGCGGTACGCGGGGGCCCCACTCGCCCCGCACGCACAATGTCCCTTTCGTCCAGATCAACGCCTATCTTCCTCGAGAGCGAGACAGCTATGTGGATAGAATTCTCACTCGCTTCCTCCGGGCAGCCGACTATTTCTATATCGTTAGATAATAGTGCTTGGTCTCTATCCGCAATCTGAAGCTGAAGCTGCGAGACCGTGTTTTCAAAGGTTGATCCGCCCAATGTCGGTGTAGCCTCCGCTTTAGTTTCCAACAAGGATATTCTTGACTCTAGCTGGTCTAAACGTTGGTTTTGTCGTTCAATGGCGGTTTTAACATCAGTGATAGCTTGCCTTAAGCTCTCCGTATGGCTATCGAACAGCCCTCTCATATAGCACTTCATCTCATCCAATAGGTCATTATAAGTGGCGCTGTTCAACGCGGGCGGGCTCTTATGTTGACTGGTTACAGTCGGAGCTGTGGTTTTCTTTGGACGTTGTGTTATATTGTTATTTGCACTCATGACAAAAAATTCCAGTCAAAAAATTAAAAAAAAAAATCAATTTTTTTTCTTTTTAAATATGCCAGGACTTATAAAACAAGTAATCGTAAAATAAAAATATATACGATTGATCAGGCTTGATCTTGGGCCCGCCGCGCATTCGACACACTGGACCCGTCTGTTACACAATACACCACGTAGAACGTAGTGAGAATTGCGAAATGTTCTTACTAATTTACAGGGGTAAAGTACAGAGTCAATGAACTGCCACCGCAACAGACTGATTAGTCACCACCTTTTTGCAAACAACACTGTTTCATACACACCCGCGTTAAAACGTTTAAACTAAAAATGTCTTTTAATGCTTTAAAATGTTCGAATCAAGAATGATCTTTTCAAAACTGTTTAACTACACTTTCACTCGACATAAATATATGCAGTTTAGGCGTAATACTTTATTTAAAACCACTTTTTGCGAGTTTAATTTAAGAGGATACGGTAGTTGCTTCTTTCTAGCTCCGCGGGCGCGCGGGGAGTCCTAAAAGCAGGTCTTCGTACGACAGCACTACACGACATCGACACGATTAGTCGCAACCTGTAATTGCCTTCGAACGTCTCGGCGTCATGCTAGATGTCATCGTAGGCCGACAGCTGACGAAATGGGACGTCGTGTCCCCATCAATTATTACCAGTGTTTGGTTGTTTTGCCCACGTTTAGAGTTACGTCAGGAAGTTGGGGGTTTCCGCTGCCAGAATAGTTTGTGGTGTTAATCTACATCTGGGGTTCATTGGGATTTTTGGTGTGTGATCGTTAGGTTTTTTATGGTTATTTGATTGAAGTTTTTTTATGTTTGTTTATTGGTTTGTGAAGAGACCAGCTTAAGAGCAGTAGAGCTGTTCCTGAGAATACGGGTTCTCAGATTGTGTATGGCAAGTCTTCAATGGGTTTGCATAATAACACCTACTGGGAGTATAAGTTGTAGATAATTCAGGGTAGAATGATTAGTAGTACCTATAGTAGTAAGATTAGTAATAAGTAGCCCTTTAGTAAGTTAACTGGCACAAATAATTGTATTGACTGTGAAATAGCACTGTTAGTATAGTTATAATTGCAGTAGGATACGACAAAATTCCATATTAGGGGTACTATTCCATATTTGGTTACTTTTCTGTACTTTGCGACCAAATGTGTTTTTTATTTATTTAACACAGTATAACTCAACTGAAATAGCCGTGGCAGCTACTTTGTATCCAACCTTTTTAATAATAAATTAAAAATAATAAAAATAGATACTATAAATACTCTCTATTGTACAGTTAATTAGCAAACGGTAAAACAAATAACAAATAAATATACGCGGTCATATCGCTAAAGAGCGATTTCTTCCAGACAAGCCGTTAATACATTTTTATAAGTGTTAAATTAATACGATGTCACTGCACATCTCTTGCCTCATTGTTACGTTCAATACAATCTAAATGAAATTGGACCGTTAAGGGCGGATTCGACCAAACATAGACACACGCGCGTAACTATACTAATAATTTTAAAGTAGCGAGCTGAAAGCATGTGTTAATTTTGCTTTGACATGACAGCTTCTTCTGACGTATGATTGAACATAAAAATCGCGTAGGCGATCATATGGCGCCTTATTCTAAGGATAAAATTTATTCTCGTTTGGTCGAATCCACCCTAAGACACTTAGTTCAGAACTAATACCAAAAGATATTCGATGCTGGTAGCGTTTCAGCCAATTCCGATGCTAATTGCAATGCAGTGAAGTTTGTGAACGGCTGGAGTCCCTCATCTGGGTATTAGTTTAGAGACGTCAGCTGCGGCCGTCATAATGGTTTATTGCTGTTTCAAGCTCGCGAAGGTTCTAAAATTGGTAGTAACAGCTTGAGATAGCAGCGTCCGCAGCCCAATGCCTCGCGTCGATTCTATGTGATCTAACGAGTTAAGCAACGACGGGCGCGGTTGGTTTGTTGGTAACTAGTGAGAAAATTTTGGGCGCTATCGTGCCCGTTAAGCAGAAGGTTCTGGTGGTTTTCGTCAATTCGGAAAGCCTTGTCGAAGACCTTCGGTTGGATTGAGGACATTCGACTAAGTCACCCCTTCACCAATTCGCAACGTGTGTGCATCATGGAGTAGCGTGGTGAAGTATGCTCTAGATCTCCCGTAGGACGCAGCTATGCCTGTGGTGGAGAACCATGCCCAACAGTGGGACTATTAGCTCGAATGGTTTCTATTAGCTCGAAGCGCTCGTACGTAGTGATTATCGACCGCTTGACATAGAAAAGGTATGCTTGAACTGGTGTTGAGAAACATTTGATTGGATGAACAATCGTAATTGGCCGAAACTAGTCGGAATTTCCAACCTTAATACAAGTGAATTAGCCAGTTATAACTGCTGATAATGAGCTAATAACACCTTCATTGCTTAAACGAATTATAAATCTATTTGAACCGGAATATTCTTTGGAATGCCTTACCCGAACAAATTAGAAGGGCGCCTAGTAAGGAACTTTTCAAAAAACTAGTCCGTGAGCATTACCGGAATGAAACTGGAATAGTTTAATTTCTCTGACAAATTGTGTTATGTATGTATGTAAATATGTATAATAATAATAATAAATATCTTGGACATTCTCACACACGGCCATCTGACCCCAAAGTAGGCGGGAGCCTGTGTTATGGGTGTCAGAGACTGATATACATACATAGATATTTTTAAATGCATACTTAAATAGATAATATTGACATCCAGACACAGAACAAATACAAGTGTTCGTCACACGAATATTTGTCCTGAGTGGGATTCGAACCCACGACCTTTGGCGCAACAGACAGGGTCACTACCGATTGCGCCAACGGGCCTGTCATTGCGCCAACGGGCCTGTCATATATGTGTATATATTTATGTATGTATGTATGTATGTATGTATGTATGTATGTATGTATGTATGTATGTATGTATGTATGTATGTATGTATGTATGTATATGGGCTGTATATGTGTATGTATGTAAGAAAGTGTGCATCTTGTGTATAAGTTTATTATTATTATTATTTTTTCTTCTCTTTCGTTAAATGTTTATTACGCCTGCCTAAACTTTTCTTTATCACCAAGAGTTGACTGGTAGAGAATGCCTTTGGCATTAAGTCCGCTCATTGTAGAAATACAATAAAGGTTTAATAAATAAAATAAATAAATAAAATATTGTCTCAACACTCAACACTCAAATTAGAGACCAAAGTGTTGTTCACTGGACTATCATTGCTATAATATACCTATTATTATAGAGTTTCACCGAAACGTGAACAATAAACTTCGTTGTTTGTTACTCAACTTGACCCCAAAACCGAATTAAACTTCCGAATTGTTACCGACGTATAGTTTGGAACTAATACCGGAAGATATTCGGGGCTGGTCGCGTTTTGGCCAGTTCCCACTCTAATTGCAATGCAGCGGCCGAAGTTTCCAGCAAACTCCAGCGAATCTCGTCGACGACTTTGAGGATGGAATTTGATTTCGATTCCTACGGCGCGTCATACCTTTACCCAGCTGCCCACGTGCGTCCTATAACGCGCGTCATCATGTAGAAACTTCATTGTAGAATTTTTAAAATGCTGATAGATCATTGATGGATATGTGCATATCTTCTATATTAATATTATAAAGATTTTTTTGTAATGTTTTCATACAAAAACTATTGGACCGATTTCAAAAATTCTTTGACCATTAGAAAGCTGCATCTTCAATGAGTGACATAGGCTATATAATATTGTTATGTCTAATTCCACGCGAGCGAAGCTACGGGAGCGTCCACTAGTATCATAAAAATAAAAATAGTCAGTTTTTACTGTCTATTGTATGTCCCTAAATAGTTGTTTTTTTTTGTTCATTTATCCTGTTCGATACAAACATGAATGAGAAACCGATGCACAGAAAAAACAGCTGCACATGTTAACCGCAAACGATACGCACTAATTCAGCCGAACTAAGCTATATAATATTGTTATGTCTAATTCCACGCGAGCGAAGCTACGGGAGCGTCCACTAGTATCATAAAAATAAAAATAGTCAGTTTTTACTGTCTATGGTATGTCCCTAAATAGTTGTTTTTTTTTGTTCATTTATCCTGTTCGATACAAACATGAATGAGAAACCGATGCACAGAAAAAACAGCTGCACATGTTAACCGCAAACGATACGCACTAATTCAGCCGAACTAATTAACGTTAGCGCGAAAAAACTTGCGGCCTGGAACTTGGAAGGAAGTCACAAACTTTCACATAATTACTACGAACGTTTAGTGGCCCCTGGGCGTTTGGGGAATGCGAGACGAAAATACGAAAAAAAGGAGATCGGATTTACGCATGATGTAGGAGTGAGCTTGTTGTTGAGCGGAAGCGGACAGCGGTTTTAGGTCCTTTATCTATATAAAAGGAGAAGCTGACTGACTGACTGACTGACTGACATATCAATGCAGGGCCTAAACCATAAGGGTTAGAAACTTGAAATTTTGCACAGGGGTTCCTTTTATAACGTAGGGGAGCACTAAGAAAGGATTTATAAGGGGGTAAAACGGGGGTGCAGTTTGTATAAAACTTTGCCGTTTTTGAAGTCAAGTGGGCAACCCGAACGCCGACAGACGTCGTTAATGGGTCTAATTCTACGCGAGCGAAGCTGCGGGCGTCCACTATCCGTAATAATTTTAACCTATGAATGCAATTAAAAAAATAAATACATAGGAGGCGCTACTACTGCTACCTATTGCTTGGCGTTTTTGCAGTTGTTGCCCTTCACAAACCCTTCCAATAATTGTTTTGCCTCATTAACCATAGAAGAGTTGGTGTGGTAGCCAAACGAGAACGTGGATTAGGCCCAGCAAATTTTATTTATAGTACTTTATTTGAAAATACAACTTTATAAGATATTAATATGCCTAATAGGTTCACCCAGGTTTAAAACTTTTTTGTGAACTTTAAAGAAATAAAAATAAATAAATCATGCTTGTACGAATGGGCAAGTTTTTTTCGCAAATACAAAAAAAAGGCAAATGAGTTTCACAAATAGATTGAAGCATATCATTTCTGTTACTTTTACAAAAATATGCCAAAAAAATAAAACGCTTCTCGCTACCGCGGTTCACTCTGTCCGCGCCTGGCTTCCTAATGTTGACAGTGTAAAATGTGCAATGGGTGGGAATGGATGGTAATGGGTACTACCATTTGAAATACGGTAGGGTGTTCACTCAACACGTTGTCGCGTGATAAATCGAGTTCGATAAACACCTTGAGTTCAGCTTAATGAGGCAAGACGAATTCTTTTTGTTTGCAACTCAATTTTTTAATGTTCAGTATGTTTGACTAAATTGTCTCATTACAATTGGTATTACAGAACTTTGTTTTGTTTTTGTTAAGTTACTTACGTGTTTAATAAAACGAAAGAAATGTTAGCAATCGAACCGATTGAGTCGATTAGTCATTTGAACATACCGAAAACAAAAAATTGTTAATTAATAAAATGCGATTTGTGGTACACAAATAAACAAATTGGTGTTGTTTTTAATTTAAGTCATATTTATTATATAGTCCTGTAAACTATAGGCAATAGATTGGACTTTTGAATTGTAAGCGAATATCCAAATTGAAAAAGTACCAAAACGAAACGTAAACTCAGCCCCATAAATCGTAAAATACCTTAACTTTAGCACCAATAAATATTGTCCGAACGTAACAAAGCTAAGCGGAAAGTCAATTATCCCAATCACATCAAAAACCCATCAAACGCGACACTAAAATCCGGTGAAAAAATAACCCTTTGATGGTACCCACTAATTAATACAAATCGGCATCCGTTTCAACTGAAATAACCCTAAACTATTCAAATATAAAATTTTAAAGCTTCAATAAACGACCACGTCACTTCTTTATGGATTTTATAATACATTCTGACGTACACATTGAGCTATTGTCTATATATAGAGCCATCCAGAGCTGATGGTCCGCTAAATCCGTACACTTACATGGTAATAGAGGTTTTTATATACTGGTGATCAGTCTAAGTCCGACCAAGGCTTCTGTTGAAAATGTTCAGCACGGGAGGTCAGATAATGCTGGTCTGTTAAATTTAACTCCAAGAATAATATTTAGTTTAGGCTCATTAACGAGTTCGAAGTGATGGATCACGATGACGATCGGTAACTTTCAAGAAAGAGTTTTCAACGGACCATGAAAGTTTAACTTTTGTTAGTATACAGCTAATGATGTTCTGAGAATGGTCGTATTATGATTTATTTTTACGGCCAAGTGGTTACTGTTGACTAATTCTCACGGTTTTAGGTTGTATTTCAACATTTTCGACTGTATAGTTGAAAATGTTCACACATGTCGATCTTTTTATGGCTTTTATTTACCTCTTACGATTTCTTTCCTTGGATAAAAGACACGTGATAATCAGTTGCCATCGATGAACACATTGCGGCCTAAAAACATCCAACACTCGTGTACTAATGTTTCCATCATATATTTCGGTAATATGTTTCTTCGACATCCATACTTTACTTACTAATATTATAAATGTGAAAGTGTGTTTGTTTGTTTGTTTGTCCGGCTTTCACGTCGCAACGAAGCTATTATATGGTATGGTTTTTATGTGTGGAGATAGTGAGGAGGGTGGAGAGTGACGTAGGCTACTTTTTACCGCGGTAAAACATCTCCATGGGAAGATATTGATGTTTTGTTATTTGCTAGATATTTAGTTCCGGATGTTGCTAATAGATGGCGTTAGTAAAATTAATTTGCAAGTTCTAACCTTAGTATCTTTTGATCGTGGAACTGTCACTATTCATCCACCAAAAATGTGTCATGTATGATAAACAACTCAATGTTAATTCCCTTTGACCACGCGGGCGGAGCCGCGGGTAAAAGCTAGTACTTTTATATTTTTGGTCGTTTCGTAAAAATAATTACCGCTCTTAGCCAGATCTGATATTATTAGGAGAATATGAATAAGAAACATTCATTTACATTTAAAACATATAAATATAAAAATATAAAGAATATATAAACATGACAACAGAAGTTGTCACAGCATATACGAGTACTACTGCGGGGCTAGAGACCCGTGCGACTGGTTTTCAGACAGCCCCTCTACCCTGGGTGGATTATGGGTATGTGTACAGTTGCCAAAAGAAATACATATTTATAAAAGGGTCTTTTTCCTTTAATTAAAAAAAAAATCTTTATTATCGGACGAGAAAATCCCCAATATAAAAAAAAAGATAACAGGAAGAGATTTTGGGGCACGAAAATGGTGTCAACAAAAAGACGGTGTAAAAAAATCTGAAAAGCTTGTTAGAATCCGGATGTCCTGTCTAAAGTACAAAAGAAATGTCCATTATCATTAAGAGTGACAGTGCGAGTTCCTTAATCGGCAGTTACATTGTAAGTAACAATTGTTGTTTATCCAAATATTCTTTTAACGATTTCAATTCCCCTAAGAGTTTCCCCGTTTGCGCGTTTAATTTTTGCCAGTGGCTCTTCACTAGTGTTGTCAGTATACAGCAATGAATGACAGAGAAGGCATATTATTGAATTGCAAAGAAAAGTTTTTCGTCCTTTCAGTTCCATGGCGATACAAAGTATGACAATATACATATAAAATAAAAAGATTGAGTGTCTAGAAAAAATCAATGGAACCTTCCATAGACAGACTTCTGAATCATGGTCTTGCAGGTTTGTAGTATATACTAACCTATGACTAGAGTTAAGTCTAAAAAAAATCATTAAAAAATGAAAATAATAATAATAATAGGGGGAGGACAGCTTGTGGCGAGCTGTTGGAGAATAGCGACCCCACGGACCCGGAGACTCGATCAGGCTCGATCTTCGGCTTTTATTGTGGGACGATTCCTTATTTTATTTATATAGGAATTCTCTCTCTAAAAGTCGGTTTCCTCATTGCTGAGGGTCGTGACCACCACGTTGCGATTTTCGGCGCCTTTTAAGGCATTGTGGAAAGTAGTATATAGGAATAAGATTTAAAAAAAAAAAAACTTGTGTTGCACTATTTATCAAAAAAACAAAAAAATACAGTACCCTCCTAGCCTCATCTTCAAGAAAGTCATCACCTCAATCTTGAAGTTCATCCAGTTGCTCAAAAACTAATTCCAAAAATATTGTCGCAGTGTTGCCAATTGCTGATCATAAATAAGCCTGCACTGAAAGGTTTAGAACCTCTGATTCCTCGCGTCCCGTCTAAATCACCTTCGTTAATTACTGCGACATCCTCTTCGGGCAAAGTTGTTGTCACTCCTGATTTACCGTTTTTATTTTCGTGCCCTGTTTCAATATTGACGGCTATTTACGAGGGACTATATTTAGGACATTGCTCTACTGTAAAGTATGAGGACATTAGAGTTTTAATTGATGCTATTAATTTTATGTAACCAATATTACTTTTCTTTTATAAAGAATTTTGTTTGCCGTTCTGTATCTACTTTATTATTTCAACAAAATATTATTTATTAAATTTAAATGGAATAATTGTTGAATTCCTTTTAAACTTACAAAATTGTATATATTTATAGTTAAGTATCTACACTGCAACATCCACAAAAATAGCCAGTTACACTAATTTTCAGTGCAGCCCAGGTTCGCTTGGTTCGAAAATTAAATTATTATTTTAAAAATATTATTTCTTATTGTAAATGACGGTTTCATAATTCATGGTAATTAAAATCAAATTTTTAACCATAACATTGTTTATTTTTCTATTTGAAATTTTATTTTTCTGCAATTATTATTTACAGTTTTAAGATAATCAATGACACAGCCATCAATAAACTGCTTATCCTAAAAACGATTGCAGAACTACTGTAATACCCCAAAGCTCTAGCGGCTTTGTCCATTTCAACAATACCATCCATAGTTTCTTCGTTGTTCGGTACTATCTGGTCTGTTGGCAAGAGGAAACCATATTCACCAAGGTCTCGTAACTCAAAGAGAAAAACAAGGGGTACTTTTGCACCACCTTTCACCCAGTCAAATCCAGATCCGCTCACTTCATCTGTAAAATAATTATACCGTTAAAAAATATTTTTTTTAAAAAAGCTTTTTAAAACTCGTGATCAAAGTTCATTACAAGACTTTACCACAAGTGCAAACACGACTATGATACGATATTCCATCATGAAGTTCCAGTTAATATCTTCCGGCTCCATCATCAGATCAGTTTGACAGTACCATATTATTGCATTGTCATCGGAACCTAATATGTGTGCCAAATGTCAGCTCGATAGCTTCAGTGGAAGTGGGTGAAATATTGATTGCAAGATTCCAGGACATACATCTATACTATAATAAATCTGAAGAGCAAATTTTTCTGTACATTGAATTTTTTTTCAAAATTTCAATTCAGGGGCATTTTAATAACGCTTTAGAACTCAGAAATGTGATTTTTGAAAATATTGTCTGTCTGTCTGTCTGTCCGGGCATCACAAGAAAACCCGTGGATGGATTAGGATGTAACTTGGTAATGTTATTACTCATAGTCCTGGTTAACATATAGGCTATTTTTATTCCCAGAAAATAAAGAGGTTCCCATGGGATATAGATCGAAAGTTTGTAAGGATTTTTTTTTTTAAATCTCAACTAATTCATTTCAAATTTGCAACAAACATTTTTTACAAAAATTAAAAGAATACGTGTTTACCAGTTTTTTTGTTTAATGTAAAGAAAAGAAAAAAAACACGAAACAATGTAAATATTTTCAATTTTACAAAACACGCTCTCGGAATAATCGTAGGTGTTTTCGTATCGTATTTGATTATAATTAGATGAAGATATTATTTTCTTCAAAACAAATTCAGCATTTACTAATTTTCACCCTAGAAAGGGTAAAAAAAGGAGTTATGTAAAGAGTAAGGTTTGCACGGATTCTATACAGTCCTCCCGTGAAAATGAAAACCTATCAACTGATTGATAAAAAATGTTAGTATGTTTCATTAATTAGTTAGTAAGTCTAATAAAATAAATTTACCAATCTCATATAATGCATAAAAACCGGAGAAAGTATTTTCAAACATCAAACTATTCACTAATTTTCCCTAGATGGCACTTTGAATTTTCCTTACGATTTTGTCGATAACTGAAGTCGAGTTTCCTGCATTGAAAACAACCGGGACCGACGGCTTTACGTGCCCTCCGAAGCACGGTAGTGCCCATGAAATTTTTGCCACTAGCGGTCACCTATCCACAAACCGACCGCGCCCGTCATTGCTTAACTCTTTCGATCACATTGAATCGAAGCGACCCACTGGGCTATGGACGCTACGATTAAATACTGATTAATAATAAATAAAATAATTAAATACTGATTAATGCTATTACGTGCTGCTGAAACTATTCTCAGCGTGATTTTCGAGTAACATATAGCTGCAGTAAGGATGCGTGGCCATCAAGTTACTGTGGACAATAGATGGGTTGCTCCTTAATCTCCGGTATTGACTAAAACTTTTATTGCCGATATAAATATGGAAGTTTGTAATACCATAGAAAGTATCAAATACATAATGACCTAAACCACTTTTGCGCTAAGCAATGACTGAGATAAAGTTTGTCGGTTTCAATCTGGGCGTTATATTAGTTCTTCTGAAGCTGTGTGGCGTATATAATTTTTCGTATTCATGAACGATATCCGCCAGTCGTACATTTCGATGCGCATGTTCTTATGTGGGAGGGAGGGAGGTGCTTTAGGCATGAAAGCATACACCATCATACACCTTAGTCGCGGATTGTTGCAAAGCAAAAACTTATGCATAACATAACATAACATCTCGCCTGTATTTCCCCGAAGTGTCAACCTCTTATCAACATTTATGTATGGGTCCCATGTAATGGGTGGTAAGCCTATTGCCATATACCGGGCACATTGATCGATACTTAATTATCGATTCAAAATCAAACGAATTTTTTTTTGTCAATGTTACGAGATTTTCCGGGACAAAAAGTACCTTAAGTCACTCGCAGGCCGTATAGTATACCTATCCAAAAAATCACATTGATCCATCATTTCGTTGTGGAGGAGAAGGAGTAAAAGCCAACAAGCACACTACTGCTATAGTATATATATTCCATATTCACCACGCTCGCCACGCTCGCCACGCCAAAAATTTGGTTTGCCCTCCGCCTAAAGATGTTTCACATCAATTATACATAAATACGAAACCTACGACAAGACAATATTATTAATAAATATGCACATTTTCCTCTGAGTTAAAAAACATTAGAGCAATATATCTATATATATAAAAGAAGAAGAAGGTGACTGACTGACTGACTGACTGACTGACTGACTGACTGACTGACTGACTGACTGACTGACATATCAACGCAGGGCTTAAACTATAAGGGTTAGAAACTTGAAATTTTGCACAGGGGTTCCTTTTGTGACGTAGGGGAGCACTAAGAAAGGATTTTTGAAAATTCACCCCCTAAGGGGGTAAAACGGGGGTACAAAGTTAGTATGAAACTTTGCCGTTTTTGAAGTCAAGTGGGCAACCGGAACGCGGGCAGACGTCGTTAATGGATCTAATTTTACGCGAGCGAAGCTGCGGGCGTCCACTAGTACATGAATACATACGAGTGAAGTTAAATAAAAGCTTTTAAAATGGCTTTACATTTAATGAAATGCAAAAAAAAATCTAAGAAAGTTTTTTTTTTTTGCAAATATTCTTATAAGGCTATATCTACAAATTTTTCGTAATCATTATCTATCAATATTAAATTCTACCCTAAAGCGACGCCCTGGTTCATATTTCATATGACAAATCACAATACACACCTAATAAAATTATACTTACAAAGAATATCTTTTGACGTGCCAACGAGATAATCTGTGCCATATCTGGTCTTCAGTTTGTCCATGCCTCTGATAGCTATTTCATACTGAAGGAGAAAGGATACATAAAATACAAGCTATTCAAGCTATAATTATCTAAAGGACGCTGTCCAGCACATCTATACACCCCCTTATTCATAAAAAATTAATAAACCTATTATAGATGTACAGTGTTTTGACATTGAATTTGTGTTCTCTCAAAACGAACAAAACACTCTTTAGCTACAATTTTTTTTTATTTGTTATAAATAAGGGGGAAAGATAATAAACGTGGAGAAATTTATGCAACATGCCTTTGATTTAGGACTTATTAACACAATATTTATTTACTTAAATATATACATACATATACAAAATATATACTTTTTAAAACATATTCTAATAATAAATGTCTCAATTTCTTACCATGTCCGCATAATTCGGAGCTTGCAAAACATCAGCACCGCCTACGTGGCTGTACGGTACCAGGACCATTTGAGAATATGAATGCATTGAGAAGTAGTAGAGCAGGTGGCCTTGGTTCTGCAGACCAGTTATATAATTAGCAATCGCTATGGACTCGCGTTCGGAAAAGGCATGCGGTCCGGCGAAAGTCTGCGTGCAAGGGTTTGAAGATGCACCGACAGCTGAAAATTATAAATTGTTTTAATCTTCCACACACCATACCACAACCCTTTCTTGGTCCCACTGCTGGGCACGTTCCCTCTCAGAATGGGAGGGATTAGGCCTTAGTCCTACGCTGACCAAGTGCGGATTGCCAGACAGAGAACATTATGAAGAACTCACAGGCATGCAGGTTTCCTCGCGATGTGCTCTTCACCGTTACAGCAAGTGGCATTTAATTTCTTAAATCGCACATAACTTAGAAAAGTCATTGGTGAGTGCCGATTGGGTTTGAACCCGGACCGCTCGAGTGTGTAGCGAGTTCGATAGCCACTGGGCTGTCAATTAAAATAGTTTTATTTTAATACTGTAGAATTGCCATGAATGTATGAGTTGAATGCACATGCAATTTGATCATGACGTCTTCATTATTTAAGGGTGTTTTTCAGTAGCAGATCAGCGGAGCGAATCGTTACATTGATTCCGCTTCCGCTGTTCATAATATCGTCAAATGAAAAGGCCGCTTCGACCGCATTTGCGGAAATGTAGCTTAAAAATATATTTTATCTTTATCATCTATGTCTCTTGAAAATTTATAATTGCGTGCCAATGTAAAACAATAAAAACATTTGTGAATATTAATTTGTTGCTCAAGTAGTCGTAAGCGTGACAGGTAATCTAGAGCTCCTGGGTTCGTTCCCCGGGTAGTAAAGTGTAATATACACTTTATTCAATTATTTTATTGTAAGTAACAA
This sequence comes from Carterocephalus palaemon, assembly GCA_944567765.1. NCBI lineage: Eukaryota > Metazoa > Arthropoda > Insecta > Lepidoptera > Hesperiidae > Carterocephalus > Carterocephalus palaemon. Next base: position 10,327,479 of record OX155654.1, read on the forward strand.
ATAATAATTTAAGTAGTGAACATAAAGCCATGAAGACTGTGTCTAGCTGGACTACTCTTTATCAGTGGACTCAATTACAGTATCTTAATCCACTGAAACAATGTATTATGACGTGATTAGGTTGACATTGTAATACATTAGATATAAGTATCATATTATTATAATGTCAATTTCCTTACAAAAAGTTAATTTTATTGGGTGGCAATAAAGAAAAATAAGTATAATTAGAATGTTTCAAAATTTGTGAAGCATCGACAAATGACGTGCAACTTATTTCAATTAATGTAAATTAAATATTGTCTAGTTTTTATCAATCTACATACTCATCCACAGGAAACCAAAGTTTCTGTTGAGGTCGACGCCGTTGCTCATGTCATCAGCAACGTTTGAGTCAGCGCAGGATCTAAAGTGGGCAGGGTTACGATTCTTTCTCCACATTCTGTTCTAAAAAAGAATTAAGTATTCTTATTTCAAACTATTTTTCGTTATTAAAAATTTTATCAAAATAATAGTTACAAATTTTTTTATTTAAATAATTTTTTAAATTAAATTTATGGCCTAAAAAATGTACAGGATTATTTGTAAATAAATTAAAATATTACTTAGTTAAGAAAATACTTGCATCTGTGAACGAGTACACATATCCATCTGGATTCGTAACAGGAAATATGTGCCATACAACATTCTCAGCCAAGGCTCTGATATCTTCATTGGAACTAGTCAAAAACTCATTAATAATCCATGTTGAAGTTGCAGGTGTTATCCATTCTCTAGCATGAAGACCTCCTTCAAATACACCAATGATCGGATTTTCTTTCTTTTTGAAGTCAATTTTTACTCCTCTGATATACCTTCCTTCAATCGTTGTGCCTATATCTACTATAGATGCAACATCTGAATGAGCGTCCACAATCTTTGCCATCCAATCGTATATTTCATCTAGAGTCTGATAATAATCCCAAGCATACTCTTGTGAGCTTCGAGTGACGTTTGGCTTTTTCATCTGATTATCAATCATACTAAAATTTATGAAATTATTAATAAATTAGTTGAATAAAATTTAAAATTCTACTAGATAAATCGTTGATGTATTGTAAAAATAAAACCTCTTAAAATAGTCTTGATTTCTTCAGTCTTTTGTGTACATAAGTAAGCAATATTGCTTAAGTATAATTTTACATAAGTAAGTACCTAGTTAAATTCCCGCGAATAACATTGCACTCTTTTAAATGAATTAATAAATAATTTAAAAAATATTTACATTTACAGTCTTCATAGTTCATATTTTTCATACCTTTGAATATCTTCAATGACAAGTTCAGGTTTCATTCTAACATTTGAAAAAAAGTCTATAAAACGATCATTTTTTTCTGGAGCTACCATAATCCTGACATTGCTGCGCAGGGAAACTCCTTCAATCCAAAATATATACTCATTTTGATTTTTCAAGTCGTTTAATAATTTCACTTCTTTTTCTGTTTCGGGTACAATTTTGTAGACTGAGTAGTTCTTATAACTTACATATTCAGCACTAACACACAATAATGATAAAGTAAAAAAACAAACTAAAATTTTGATGATCATGTCGCAAACCTTGCGTAATTTTGGACTAGATATTTAGTACTGGTGATCTAATTAGCGATAAATATTCTGTAGATACGAACAGAACATTATCTGAAATATTTAGCCGTTCTTGATTGGAACAAGATAAAGAAATGTTATCGCTATCGATACTGATTAAGCGATAAATTTTATTACTTGATTTTATTAAACATACCTATCTACTGCAGGACTTTAAACCAAATTCAACAAAATCTCACAAGTCACAATACTCTAAACCCCGATTTTATCCGATTTTAGAATTTCACCGATAAGACTATGGATATTCGCGTTCGAAACATTTTCCTTTGTAAATTTCGTAAAGAGTTAAATGTAGACATACCTACAGTGAAAATGAAACTTAAACACTTCAGTCCTCATTTATAACATAAAATCTATCGCCACTTGAAACTAAAATTCGAATAATACTGGTAAGAACCACTCGTAATATAATTGCCCGGGTGAATTTGAAAAATAGGGTCAATCATATATATCAATGGGGTCAATTATGAATTTCCTGATTGCATTTGTGAATTTCGTATACGAGTGAGACAAATATAGCGTGAATCAACATACTAATCATTTTTGAGTCGGCTTTTCGGTAGGTATTTTAATATTTAGGTAGGTACACTTTTATTCTACGCGAGCAAACCAGTTAGTTTCTATTAGGGAATATTAATGTGGTTGTTTATGTGTGGCTCAATCACGCAAAGAGCAAGAAGCTTGCAGAATATTTTAATAAAACAAAAAGAGTCATTAAAAATGCTTCTTTACTTGAATAACATGACTACTTTAAAAACAGTCTTTAGAATATCATTTGAATGTAGGTAACATTTTAAAAGCTCTATAAGTAATATTATAGTATTATTATCGATACTAACCGAATTGGAATAAATACATAAATCCGCCGTGCTCTTCCATTAGCCTTAGTATAATCACAATAATGGTTAAACTTAGTACTGCACTATAATAAGCAATCCAAACGTCTAACGTGTAACGACTAGTAAATTAACGTGGTTGCTAAGCAACATTCCGTGATTGCTAATCAATTATTACGGTACTATTATAATTATATATATTGCTAAATATATTTCTTCCGTGTAACCACCAAGCGGGTAATACATATTCTCCTTATTTAAAATTCTTTTTATTTCTTTCACTTTTAAGCTTCTCTTTACTTATAACACAACAGTATTTTTTTTATAATATAGACGGACACACAGACATACGGGCCACCTGATGGTAAGTGGTCACCGTCGTCTATGGACACGTGCGATACCAGGGTTATCACAGGTGCGTTGCCTGCCTTGAACGAAGCGTTTCACTCTTTTTGAAGCGCTCCATGCCTATCCACGCTTTACACCTCGTTGGTCTACTGGTCGCAAGCGCGGCTGCTAAGCTACAGGGCCTGGGTTCGATCCCCGGGTCAGGCATACATTTGGTTTTTCTAACCAAGCAGCTTGGAGTCTGGATTTGTGCCCGGTGTAGGCTTACCTTCTATCACATGGGACCTAAACATAACTGGTGATAAGTGGGTGTAACACACCTCTACCTACCCCTTCGAGGATATAAAGGCGTGATATTTTTTTTTTTTTAAATAAGCTTAGTTCGTAGAGTTAGTAAGTTGAAGTGGCAATGGGCAGGCCACGTCGTTCGAAGGACTGACAACCGGTGGGGGAGATAAGTCCTCGAATGTAGACCACGACTCGGATAAAGGAGCACAGGTCGCCCTTCGACAAGGTGGACAGACGACCTGAAGAAGACGGCGGGAAACCACTGGTTTCAGAAGGCACAGGACCGGTCTGAGTGGTGTCGTTTAGGAGAGGCCTATGTCCAGCAGTGGACCTCGAAAGGCTGATGGATGGATGGATGGAAAGCTTAGTAAGGTGCTATGAGTATGTGTATGTTATATTAACCATTAGGGCTGAAACCTTACATCTACAACTTAGTATTAAAATTTTATGAAATCACAGCCATGACTACTCCCATTGTTATAACGAGAACAGAGAACGCTAGTGACGCTGCCCCCGACTTTTCAACCTGGTAGTATCCGAGCAGTCTCGTCATCCTATCCATCTCGTACAACCCTCGCATTACTTCCTCGTTGTTAGGGATGATCTGTTCAGGTGGCAGCAGGAATCCGTACTCGCCAAGGTCGCGCAACTCAATCAAAATGGGTACAGCCGCGTCGGTCTCGTGTTTTACCCAGTCGAAGCTGGATCCACTCATTTTGTCTGGAATGAAGAATAATTTCTTAAAAACTGCTACAATACAAGAATGGATTGTTGTGATTGGTCGAAGATAGATATTATACGTCGTACGTACTCGTACCTTACTGTGTGTACGATCAAATATTTACGAGTATGTTTAACGTAAATTTATGTATGTAACGGAATCTTTGAACGTGATTTTGGCCCACTTCAAAACGTCGGATTAATTTGAAACTTTTCACACTTATCAAGGACTGATCACAATGTAATAATCTTTAAAAAAAAAATTGCATTAAAAAATTCTACGTTTTAGTTCCGCTGTCTACAACAGAGTGTTTTTAGCTTTTTTTAATTGATGTTGTTTTATTTTTAATTTGTTCCCCAATTTTAATTTTAGGGGTCCATACTAACCTAACTAATACGATATAACCGAGTCAACTAACGTTGGGCGCATTCAGTATGTAAATAGGCGACGGCTAGTGGAAAAATTCACGGGCACTTCCGTGCATTGGAGTTCCGTTTTTGTATAACAATACGATGTATTGTTATACAAAATTCCATTGGTTCTTCAAAATTCTATTGGTTCCATATAGAGTTCGCCCGGGGCAGTACCACCGCCCGCCACGGTACCTAGTACCATTTCTGCCGTGTAATAATTGTTTTTAAAGCAATTGTGGTCCGGTTGGAAAGGTGTGGATTCCGGTAACACTTCTTTAGAGGCGACCATCTTAGTCCTCAAGGGTAGCAACACATCTGTGACTGACTTAGAACGAGACTCCTGCTAACAAGTACTAACTGGACTACACTTCTATTACTAACACCAACTAACAGGACTAACTATCACTAACAGTCCCCAGTCCTCATACCTACTAACGAACTGACCAACTAATGTTCTAATTAACTTTCTCAACTAATTGGACTAACCATCCCAGTCCCTAATTGAGTCTTGTTCAAAGTCAGTCACAGTTGTCATGGGTGGCAGCGGATGGGTGGTGCTGCAAGCTCGTTTGCTATCCTGTATCCATAAAAATAAAAAAAAAAATGTATGATTCGCCAAGTTTCTATAGCCTATTTGAAATTTCAGCCAAGTCAATTAGTACGGAAATATTCATATACTTTTGCACTACCTGTCGCTTACAGCTTTAAACTGTTGACGGGTCCGTTGGCGCAATCGGTAGTGACCCCTGTTGCACCAGGGGTCGTTGGTTCGAATCCCACTCAGGAAAAATATTCGTGTGACGAACACTTGTATTTGTCCTGTGTCTGGATATTATTATTATCTATTTAAGTAACTAAAAGTAAAACTAAATATATTTATGTATATCAGTCTCTGACACCCATAGTACAGTCTCGCACCTACTTTGGGGTCGGTTGGCCGTATGTGAGAATGTACAAGTTATTTATTATTAGTATTATTAACTGTCTGGCCGCAGCTGACTTCTACCAGCCTTATTTGGGTTTATCTATGAAATTTTATGGAAGCAGTAAAAACTACAAATGGACTATGTACTACGAGCACGATATTCATAACTTGCAGCAAATTGTGGGCCAACATAAACAAACTTACACAAAATATCAGCAGACACGCCCGCCCTGTACCCCCCAGAGGTGCTCCCAGCGCTCCTAATTGCGATTTCGTACTGAAACACAATATTAATAAAGTTTTAATCCATACAACAAACTGGTCGGAACGATGCTCTATCAGTTGTTTTTGTAGTAAGGCTGGTGCCTCGGACAATACGTAGCTGGAAAAGTTTTGATTAAGTTGTGAAATGCCAAGTGGGGCGTCTGATGACTTGTTAATGTGCTTCTGGCCGTTTGTAATGCCCTATAGATTATTTCCAGCTATCTTTCTAGAAAAATACAACTCTTACACGGATTAATAATGGAACTGGAACAATTATTAAGTACTTCAATCTTCTATTGATCTACTTCATAATATTTTTTTTATAATATAGACGGGCCACCTGATAGTGTCACCGTCGCCTATGGACACGTGCGACACCAGGGGTATCACAGGCGATTTGCCTGCCTTGAAGGTAGCGTTTCACACTGTTGTCTACTGAACTGTCTCTGAACTAATCTTGAGGTAGTAGATGAGATCTAGAGATTTTTACAGCATCAAAATGTTGATTATACATAGGTACGGGAATCTTACCAAGTCACCATAATTCTTGACCTGCAGCACATCAGTTCCGCTTACGTGGCTGTACGGTATGATGAAGAGCTGCGTGTAGGAGTGGATTGAGAGGTAGTAGATTAGGTCCCCGGAGCTGTGGAGTTGCCTCACGTAGTCGGCTAGGGCGCGGGTCTCAGGTTCGGAGAACGCACGCGGCCCGGCGTATGTGTTGGTGCATGAGTTGTTTGAAGCTCCCACGGCTGGAAGCAAAATGTGATTGATTAAAATATAGGCTCATTGAAATAATAGTTGAGGAATTGATTGGAAGGTAGTTAAGGTTTTCTCATAGAAGTACGGGTTATTTTATTACCAAATGCTATAAGCTACAGCCCATAGACGTCCCACTGCTGGGCATGGGTCTCCCCCAGTCAATACTGCGGGAGGTCTAGTATCAAATGTTCTCAAGTCATCCTAAGGTCTTCGACAAGGCTTAGCTATTGTTTTCACCATTGAAAACCACCGGGGACCGACAGCTTAACGTGTCCTCCGAAGCACAGTGGCGCCTATGACATTTAGCCACTAGTGGTCACACACACAAACCAACCGCGCCCTAGGGACCGATGGCTTGACTTGCCCTCCGAAGCACAGTGGCGCCCATGACATTTAGCCACTAGCGGTCACCCATCCACAAACCGAGTTCGCCCGTCGTTGCTTAACTCTGTCGATTACACTGAATCGACGCGAGCCATTGGGCTATGGACACTACAAATTCTATACAAAAAACTACAAAAATAGAACATGGACGAATGTAGAATGCTCTTGCTTACACATCCAAACAAAGTCGAAATTTCTGTTCAAGTCTACACCGTTGCTCATGTCATCGGCCACTCCGGAGTCTGCGCATGATTTGAAGCTGTTTTTGCTGCGATTCTTCCTCCACATTCTATGCTGTGAAATATTTATAGTACAAATTTAAATTCAAGAAAGAATTTAGTCAATTTTCTCAAAGTTATATACCTCATGTCTGATAGAGCTAGAGCACTAACGCAAAGAAACCTCCAAGCCCAGCGCTTAGCAGGCAAAAAAAGTTCAGAAAGAACGAATAAATAGGCGTTGAGGGTATTATTAATTATGTCCTCAATTAGTTGGAAATTCATGTATAGACTACCGCTCTATTTCTGTTTAAAACTCTGTTCGGTTACTGTTATCCAAAAAAAATCCTCTTATTCTGGATTGGACCGACAGTAGTAAATACCTTATTGCATTTTTTAAGGTATTTATTGAAGAAAACCTAAAATTATTCAGCGCGTGACAGCCCAGTAGCAATCAAACTCGCCTCACACTCGATCAATCCGGGTTCAAACCCAAGCGGCACGCACCAATGACTTTTCTAAGTTATGTGCGATTAATGAACTGCTGTCACATGCTGAAAAGCTGAAGGACATCATGAGGAAACCTGCATGCCTGAGACTTCGTCATAATGTTCTCAAAGGCGTGTGAAGGCTGCCAATCTGGACTTGGCCAGCGTGGTAGACTAATACCTCCCATTCTGATTTCCACCACAACCCTTTCTTTGTCCCGTGCGCAGCACTGGGACAAAGAAAGGGTTGTGGTGGAAATACCTCATTGTGATTTATGTATAAGAGTCAGGTATATTCTATAGATAAATAAACGCTTACAGTAGTAAATGTATAGACGTATCCATCGGGGTTGGTCACAGGTATAAAATGCCATTCTAAATTTTCAGCCATAGTCCTGACTTCTTTTTTATTACTCGTCAAGAACTCCTTGATAACCCACGTCACGAAAGCTGGAGAGATCCATTCTCTTGCATGCAAAGTGCCTTCGAATACGCCAATCACTTTTCTTTTTCGATTGGGGTTGAAATCTATTTTAATCCCTCGGATTTCTCTTCCCTCGACAGAAGTGCCAATCGTGAAGTTTGAAACAATACTAGGATAATTTCTTTCGAGCTCGGCTAGCCAGTTGTAGATTTCATCCAGGGTATGGTATCTTGTCCAAGACATGGAAAACAATGAACTTTGCCATTCGCTTGCTGATGATTTCATCTGATTGTCAATTGTCCTGTAAAAGATTATTTTTAAATTTAAAGTGTTTTATGGTATTTTTTCGTTTTGGTCTCATATAGGAGAGGCCTATGTCCAGCAGTGGACCTCAAAAACGAATGGATGTCAACCTGGTACTCCTTTTTCAGAATTAGACAGAACTGCATATTTATTATTAACGGGCCCGTTGGCGCAATCGGTAGTGACTCTGCCTGTTGCGCCAGGGGTCGTTGGTTCGAATCCCACTCAGGACAAATATTCGTGTGACGAACATTTGTTATTTGTTCTATGTCTGGATGTTAATATTATCTATTTATGTATAACAACATGTACAAACGGCCAGTGTGTGAGAATTTCCAAGATATTTATTTATTTATTATTATTATTGAAGTTATTATACTCACTTTTGCATATCACTTAAAAGTTCTGTGTATTCAATTCCAGCTTTTTCAGCATTCGTTAAGAATAAATCTACTTGCTCTGGAGGCACCATCATTCTGGCTTCTCGATTGACGTCATATAGGTCATCCCAGAGCTCCAACACGCCGTCCTTTTGTAAATCCTCCAATATCTCAATTTCCTTTTGTGTTTTTGGGATCACTTTATAAACTTTGTAACCCTCAAAAGTACTCATTCCAGCAACAACTGTTAGAAATCCAGAGAAAATTATTAGAGCACCCTTCATTTTTAATTTCACTAAACAAAACACGTTCTCAATGCATCAGAATTTTAGTGTACTATCGTCATTATTATTAGCTATACTAATATACTATTTTTACTATCAGAATTTATCTGATAATTTTTATCTGATAATTTTTGATTACAAATTCTGACAGGATTAGCCTCCAATGCAATTTGTAATCAGAAAATGATGTAGGTACTTTCAATATTAAGAGTATTTTCAGTTTCATTGAAATATTGTGAGTATAATAAATATTAAATTTTTTATGTAATAATTTAATAAAAAAGTTCAAACTTGATGCAGATTAGTTGTAAATTTTATTCATAAATAATAATTTAATTCTAAAATATTTTAATTAAAAATTAAAAAACAACTTTTATTGATAATCAAATGAAGGTAAAGACCAAAAGACTTTCATGCATGCAAGTTTCCTCATGATGTTTCCTTCAACTTAGGAAGGGGGTGTGGGCAATTAAGCTCAAAAGCCACTGCGAGCTAAAGAGATTTATTGTAGCAATGACCATTATTATTATTTGCAGGAAGGGGGTGAAAGCCCCTTGAAAGTAATGAAAACCCCTTGAAGTTCCTTCAACGTAGCAGCAGGTGACATTCAATTGCTTAAATCGCATATAACTCCCAAGTCAATTGTGCGTGCTGCATGGATTTGAATTGGACGCCACGAGTAAGAGGTTACTTCGATAGCTACTTGGTTATCCCAATTTTTATGTTGTCTATAAGTTTTTATGAAATTGCTACAGCGCTCAAAGCGTAAAAATAAACAATAATATCTTACAACGCCTTTTGTCACAAGCTTAATACTACGGCACAGCATTAATATCTGGAAAAGGACCTTGGTGTATTTTCGAGGACTTCTTAAGATTACTAAGCCAAGGCACGAATTTATGGTTATAAAGAGCTGTTTAGCTGCTATTCTGCCGGTCCTTACGAAGAACCGCTGTCTTTTTAATAAGCCAATTTCTAATTAAAAATTCTGTTCGCCAAACGCGCCTTGGCAGGAGAACCCTGTAGGGCAAGATTTCTATTGTGCTGGCTCTTTAACTCTTTATTTATAGCAAAACATGTCACTTAATAATATAGTGTAACACACACATGTTATTTAAGGTACATTAGAATTAAAACAGTGAGCTTATACACCTTGTTAAGGCATAGCGATTTCGGTGACAGACAGACAAACGGAATTTTTAGTATATTAGGTATACCTAGATGCAGCCCCCCGCGACGCCCGCGTCAAAAATGTATTATGGTAGGTACTTGGTTATAGAGATTGTAGCCAATCTATTAATTATTAGTACTAGTAATATATCTATATCTACAGATATCTATATTTAGATCTAGATATCTATATATACTCGTATATCAATTAATTTAAATAACAAACCTTTCAACAACCAAACAAGCATCACCGAACTGGTTGAGTATTGTGAAAATGCACTACAATGATTTTAAATTCAAATTAATATCGCTTTACATAGCGACCAAAGTATATTTCAATTAAATCCAAACATTTATCTCTCGCAAATCGGACACCTTAGTAAAGGCGCAGGTGTGACGAAGGCTTAAAGATTACGGCCTACTCATTTTACGGCGTCATTGTCGACATAAACCTCATTACGGGAGCCTCGGCTAAGACGGCGGAAAATTTAAGAGAGAGTGAGAGCAAAAAATGAATCATTTATCTCGCCAAATAGCACGTTTGGGCTGTTCCCACAAAATTAATACTCGAATTTGTATAAATGCCCCGTTTCGCTGCCTCGTTTGCGTGAAAAGATCTCGGTTAATAGGTGCCTAACTTCTTTATGAAGATCCTGACTGCTGTCAGTAGGTAACTATTTCGTCGCCATATCTAGATAATCACTCAGACTGATTACGTAATTAACAGTTATATTAATAAATCCTCAGAAAAGTTACACAGTATTCTTGTTTTGTAATAGATTGTACTCGTATACAGATATAACATAATGACTTTTCTAAGAAAGAAATCGAGAGGAAACCTGCTTGTCGGCGAGTTCACGGCATGTGCAGTCTGCCAATCAGCATTTGGCCAGTGTGGTGGACTACGGTCCTTCATATTCCAAAGAAGTGGCCAACAGTGGGACAAAGAGTGTTGTGGTTGTGGCTGCATCAACCTGTTTTGTGCGTCAACCTTATTTATCTCGTACCAGTGGACGCCCGCAGCTTCGCTCGCGTATATTAGACCCATTAACGACGTCTGCCCGCGTTCAGGTTGCCCACTTGACTTCAAAAACGGCAAAGTTTCATACTAACTTTGCACCCCCGTTTTACCCCCTTACGAGGTGAATTTTCAAAAATCCTTTCTTAGTGCTTCCCTACGCTATAAAAGGAACCCCATGTGCAAAATTTCAAAACCTTATAGCTTAGGCCCTGCGTTTATATGTATATGCTTCTCCTTTTATATATAGATTACAGGTGTAGTAGCGTCCATAGCCCAATGGCTTGCCTCGATAGTAGCGTCCAAAGCCCAATGGCTTGCCTCGATTCAATGTGATCGATGTGTTAAGCAACGACGGGCGCGGTCGGTTTGTGGATGGGTGACCGCTAGTGGTAGAAATTTCATGGGCGCTACCGTGCTTCGGAGGGCACGTAAAGCCGTCGGTCCCGGTTGTTTTCAATGCTGGAAACAGTCGTTAAGCCTTGTCGAAGACCTTCGGGTGGCTTGAGAACATTCGACACTGGGTTGGCCACTAACCCCTCCACCAATCCGCATTGGAGCAGCGTGGTGGAGTATGCTCTAGACCTCCCGCAGAAGTGTCTGTGGGGGAGACCCGTGCCCAGCAGTGGGACGTCTATGGTTCGCAGCGAGCAACAGGTGTAACACGGTGACCACGTCCGCATTGGCCGATAACATCCGTAAAAACGAAAACACAAGCACAGTCGCGCTGCGGCGAATAAACAATACGGCGGGCGTGATTTACGTGCGCGGATATTGTTGAAATTCACGTCGATAGCGCTTTTGTTACACCGGCGGGGATAGGGTGACCAGGAGCTGAATGGTGCGAGATACAACGAACCTTTCTTTGTCTAAAAAAAAAATCTTATCCTGAAATAAGGCTGAGAAAATAAAATTTCTAGTTCAACACAATTTCAAAAAAAGAAACTATTACCACAACATTTTTTTAAATATAACATACAGACAAAAGGCCCATCTCATTCATTTCTTCTTCAACACCTACAGATCGACTTTCGATTAATTTTCGATTCAATTGGCCAAACAATACAAACCGCAGATATTTCAAATTAATAACTACCTCACTTCAACCTGACTCCCTCAACTACCTGACAATAGAACGACGTTGTTCACGTTGTGCAGCAAAACACTCTTTCTAGTTTCTGCTGCTGAGACTCCAGGACAGTTCCCTGCAAAATCTGATACCGCATGGTCACCCGAGCCTTCCTTATCGGCCGTTAGGGACGGCACAGTCGATGCTGCTGTGCGATGCTTATTTATGACGCGCGATATCTTTCGGAAATATGACATTGTTTCCATATCTTCCGCTTTATACAAGATTTGTTTGAAGTGGAGTATGCTGCCTTATATAATAAATGTTCTTAGTTCATGTTATGTCCCCACGTTTATGTATAATTTAATTTAAGATGAATTAATTAGCGAAGTGCAAGAGGTGGATAGAGGAACTAGGTGTTTTTTTAGGAACTCAGCGTATACGAGTATTTTATGGGTAGGTAATGCAAATATTCTCTGATGTGATAAACAGAGTTAAGCAACGACGGGCTCGGTAGGTTTGTGGGTGACCGCTAGTAGCAAAACCGTGCTTGCGTGTAACTACCGTGCTTTGGAGGGCACGTTAAGCCATTGTTTCCGGTTATTTCAATGATGAAAACAATAGTTAAGCCTTGTCGAAGACCTTAGAGTGGCTTGAGAAAATTCGACACAGGTTTAACCACTAACCCCTCCGCCAATCCGCATTGGAGCAGCTCTAGACCTCCCGCAGGTTTGTCTGTGGGGAGACCCGTGCCCAGCAGTGGAAATATCACTTACTATGCTGGCGTGTGAAAGCCCAGTGGCTATCGAACTCGCCTCTCCGGGTTCAAACCACAGCGGCACGTACCTATGAGTTTTCTAAGTTATGTGCGATTTCAGAAATTAAATGTCACTTGCTATAGGTTGCAGTGAAGGACACATCGTAAGGAAACCTGTATGCCTTAGAGTTCATCATAATGTTCTGGAAGGCATGTGAAGTCTGCTAATCAGCTCTTGGCCAGCGTGGTGGACTAAGGCCTAATCCCTACCATTCTGAACTACTAATAACTAATGATATTATGCTTGACCCGGGGATTGAACCCAGAACTAGATTCAGTAAAAATTATTTATATGGCAAAACAGCGTTTGCCGGGTCAGCTAGTAATTACTATAGTTTTTTTGACTAAACTTTTTCATTACAAATGTTGAATTTATTTTATTTGCATCACTCTTGCACAAGTTTAATGTCACTCAACTTTTAACTTGAGTGACTTTGAACTTAACAAAAATTTTTTAATTCCAACACAACATAAAATTTTATAAAAATATTTTTATAACCTCTTTCTATCCTTTACCAAAATATTCGAGCATAATTTCAAATATTATTAAGAATAATGTCCTCATAAAAGGCCCGCAGTATCGATAAAAATGTTAAGAGCACCTAAAAGGACAGTAGCCATCTTGTAGAGGTGGATTTATTGCCTTTTTGCTTTAATATCATGTGTGGTTACGTTGGGGATGGCAGAATCTCAACGTGTTTAATAAAACAGATTTGTAAAGGTTTGGGATTCAAATCTAATATATTTTCAAATTACCAAATTGTATGACAATTCTCACTGAAATTTGTAGGTTCCGGTTATATCCGATATATCCGGCTTTTCTAAAGAGGATCATCGTAGCACTGTATAGAGAGAGACAGGGGTATCTACAATCGTAGTTTTAGATATAAAATACATGTATCCTATATTATTAGGTATATCATCATCATCACAACCCTTTCTTTGTCCCACTGTTGGGCACGGGTCTCCTCTCAGAGGAGGAATTAGGCCTTAGTCCACCACGCTGGCTAAGTGCCTATTATTATATACATACATATAAAATATGTATCATATAACAATCACAGTTGTCATGGGTAGCAGAGGATGGGTGGTGTTGCAATCTCATTTGCTATTTTGTATAACTTGTTCTTAGTATAAATATAGTATATTTTTAGGTATATCATATATCATCTATACTAATATATAAAGAGGAAAGATTTGATTGTTTGTTTGAATTGAATAGGCTTCAAAACTACTGAACCGATTTGAAAAATTCTTTCACTGTTGGAAAGCTACACTATCCCCGGGTGACATAGGCTAAATTTTATTTTGGAAAAAATAGGGTTCCGTAAGATATTTGGGTTTTTCGGACACAAGGTGTACTACTGAACCGATTTGAAAAATTCTTTCACTGTTGGAAAGCTACACTATCCCCGGGTGACATAGGCTAAATTTTATTTTGGAAAAAATAGGGTTCCGTAAGATATTTGGGTTTTTCGGACACAAGGTGTACTACTGAACCGATTTGAAAAATTCTTTCACTGTTGGAAAGCTACACTATCCCCGGGTGACATAGGCTAAATTTTATTTTGGAAAAAATAGGGTTCCGTAAGATATTTGGGTTTTTCGGACACAAGGTGTAAAAAATCAACCAGAAAAGTTACTTATTTTGCGTACGCTGCCTAAAATATAAAAGATAGAACCATAAAATATTCTAATTAATTGTAGATCTTATAAATATCTATAAAAAAAACCGCGACACACTATACCTATCTATGTCGAGTGAGGCACAACAACCATTTTTTTATCTTGAATTTTTTTTGGACTACATTTACAGTTTATGTAGATAATATTTGGTCTTTGAATGATTAAAATTGGACGTTTGATTTTGAAGTGTCTGTCTGTCTGTCTGTCTGTTTCGCTTTCACGCCAAAACTACTGAACCGATTTAAATGAAATTTGGTACACAGTCTAGAGCCTGACAAAGGACATAGACACTTTTTAATTGGAAAAAAGTGTTGTAATGGGTTGAAAAGGGAGATGAAAGGTTGTATGAAAGTATTGTCATTTTCAAAACTAGAAGCATATAATTTAAATTTTAGGCTGTTGATAAGGTATAATTCTTACTAATCCTATCCTACTAATATTATAAAGGGGAAAGTTTGTAAGTATGTATGTATGTATGGATGGATGTGTGTTACTTTTTCACGTAAAAAGTACTGAATGGATTTTAATGAAACTTTACAATAATATAGCTTATACATCAGAATAACACACAGGCTAAAATTTATAAAGATATTGTGTGAATTGTCCAAAATATGACGATAAGTGTCAAGTAGGTAAGTAGGAAAAAATCTACCATCTGCGAGCTATTCTGGCGTGCGCTGCCAAAACTACTGGACCGATTTCAAAAATTCTTTCACCATTAGAAAGCTGCATCTTCACTGAGTGACATAGGCTATATAATATTACTAGGCGTAAACGAAACTATTGTTATAGTCTATATATGTAAAATAAAGTCGTGTTAAATTTTTATTTTTTTAGTAACCTGACGCAAATAGGGTTTATGTGTGTGTACCTATTATAATTTTGATTTTTATATAAAATACCCGTGCGAAGCCGGGGCGGACCACTAGTAATATATAAGAATGTATTTAGTAAATCGGTTAAGTAAAACTGCTAAATTCTACAACCTACGGATATTATGGTTTTCTCCTCGGGATTAAAAAAACAATACAATATACACAATGCGTTATATGAGTCTTAGAAAAAGAAAATAAAAAGCTAAAGGCTTATTTATTTAACAGTAAATTACAGTAACTGAAAACCAATGATACTCTTCTCGAGACCGGAGTGTAATCTGCAATGAAAATCTACTTTTATGTTCATCTTTATACGTTTTCAATAATGAAATCTGTCTGCCCAAACCATCGAAAACTACGATAATTGAATAGCTGAAACAATGGAGGTCGTTTTGTTTGGTCCCACCCGCCTTTGAGCAATCGAATGCTCATACCGGATATCGTGCAAGCAGGATGTATTATTTAAGGGCGCTCGTGCACGAAGTATTTCATAATGAAAACTTCAAAAAAATTTAAATTAAAAAATTAAATGTTTGGGAATTAGTACAAGTATAAGGTTGGATCAGTATCAGGTTTTAATTGATCCGTCAGATAACAAACGAGTCGGCTCAATTGTGAAAGACGAATCGACTATGAAACACACGTCTTCAAGTAAATACTCGTAATATTGGTAAAGATTTTATTTAAGTTTGCTACTGTTAAAAACAGCAAAGAATATGTTAATTTGTATGTTATTATTATTTGGAGGGAGGGGGTGTGGGTTAAGCCCATAAGTCACTGTGACCTAAAAAATCTATTGTAGCTATGTATTATATGATTTTCTTCCAATGGTAATTTTGCTATACATCTCTCTTTTTCTTACGCAATTGATCGATGAGACAGCAAGAACTTCAGCAGAAATTTTCTCACAAGTGTACCCTTAAGTCATAGTATAAAGAGTCTTCGCTTCGCTCTACCCTTAAGTGAACATGGTTAGCGAATCCTCTGCGAGCAAGCATAGCGATGCATTTTATTATTCAGAATAATTGCAGCCTTGATTATCTCACTCATTTTTATAAAGCTAAATAATCGATTGTAAACTTGTCATATATTTATATTTGTATTTGTTAAGTACGTTATTTGTACTATTTACTTGTATTTAAGTATATAAACATCTTAATACAAGACAGCAAAATACAAATGAGACAATATTGCAGCTGTATAACAGGGACTGTAAATGTAAATACAACATACTGTTATTGTATCATTATTCGATTACACGCAGTGAGCGGATATTACATTACATTAATTGTATTACCAGCCTTTCCAAAAAAGTTGCGGACTACTGCACTACAAAGTTGATTATAATTTTGTTCGCGGTCTACAGACCATTTTATATCACAAATGAATTTATTTAATTACAGATATTTTTTCTTATTTATCTTATCGGTTACATTCAAACTATTTAAGTATGTGATTTATGAGTATGCGCTTACGTAACACGTTGATTAGTTTTATCTCTTTAAATTCAGCCCACATTAGTCTCCTGCTGGACATAGGCCACTCCCAAAACACGCAATTAAACCCGATCTTCGGCACTTTTCACATAGCTAGTAGAAGGTCGTCCCACATTACGGTTGACTAAAAGCAGTCTCCAGCCGTTTATTTGGCCAGCCCATTGCCATTTCAGGTCGCTTTATTTTAACAAAATAACTAATAATAATAAATAAATATCATGGACATTCTCACGCACGTCCATCTGACCCCAAACTAGACGCGAGCCTGTACTATGGGTGTCAGCTTCGATCAATAATGCACTTTTAAATAAATAATTAACATCCAGACACAGAAAAAACACAAGTGTTCGTTACACGAATGTTTGTCCTGAGTGGGATCACTACCGATTGCGCCAACGGGCTCGTTAAACTTCTATAAGTTATCAATGAGTTTAACAATTTAATTAAGATGAACCACGAACCTCATATCCTAAGTGATAGACGGTAACTTCTTGCTAAATCTTGACGCACGCTATAAACAACATCGAAATAATATCGCTATAAGGCCCAAATAAGCCACAACCAGCATCGAACCCTCGTAAAGTATACCCACACTACTGTTATAGAGTTAGGGATAATATTTAACGCGCGCTGTTTCGCGAACGCTACGGTCTTATAACGCCAGTAAATATGATTTGATACGAGATATATACCCAGCTCGAGAGTGTAGAAGTGGCTCTTTTTGTGAGCTTTTTATAGACTTGGGTCTTCTCTCGGAATTAAAAATATTAGGCCATAACCACGCTGGAAAACTGTAGATTGGCAGACAAACTCAATCTCAATCATAAGCAAGTAGGTTCCTAACAATGGTTTCGTTCACCGTTACAGCAGAAAACCTTTAATTTTTTTTAAAATCAAACATAAGATACGACGGGCGTACTTACTTACCGTTGGCGCAATCGGTAGTGACCCTGTCTGTTGCGCCAGGGGTCGTGGGTTCGTCTCCCACTCAGGACAAATATTCGTGTGACGAACACTTGTATTTGTTCTTTGTCTGGATGTTAATATTATCTAAGTATGTATTTAAAAATAACTATGTATGTATATCAGTCTCTGACACCCATAACACAGGCTCGCGCCTACTTTGGGGTCAGATGGCCGTGTGTGAGAATGTCCAAGATATTTATTTATTATTATTTATATGTCTTTGGTGCAGCTTGGAATTTCACCCGGAGCCCTCAACTGCGATGACGGAGTGTGGTTGGGGTCCCCAGGCTCCACACTCGGCAAGAGTATGTTGCGCTGTGTCCACAGGCGCTCTACGAGTAGGCAGGCATTTCCTCTCGTTTCGCTACTCGGTGTAGATTCTCACCGAAGCATCAATGACTGGTTAACATCTGCACCGTTATCCGAATGATACCTGACTGAATGATACCTTACCTGAATGATAAATAGGATTTTCTTTTGTAAACATAATTATCATAACCCTTCCTCGAAGGGATAGGCAGAGTGCGTAATGTAATGTAAACAAAGTGAATGACTTTTCAGCAGTTATGTCCACTCAGTAGCTGGTCAGAGAAATAATCTACTATTGAAAATTTCAAGGCAAGTTATAAATACAGATTAATATTTTACCCGATCCGGGGACGGAACCCAGGACCTATAACTTAGCAGTCACGCTGGCGAGCACTATATGTACCAACGAGACAATAGTTAGTGGATGTTCATTTGTAATAGGTGAAAAATAGTGAGGATGATACAAACAGAAATTATTCGTTACTTCAACACTAGACCAAACTAGGCTAATGAGAAATAACCCCAGTATTTCGTATTTCGTTTCCAACTGATGCTATGATGAAATCCGTACAAAGACCGAGGAAGGTAGCATTAGCACTGAAGTAGCAATTATCAGACTAATCCTAAAGCCTCTGTACACAATCCGTAGCTGTAGGATTTAGATTCGCTTCACAGTGTGACCCTAATCAGAGTAGCTCTGGGAATCATATTTTCTTTCGTGTTATAAAGATAGTCTTACCTTTGTGTTTTGTATTGCGATATAAAAAAATATCTTTTATTTATGTTTTATGATATGCTACATGATAGAATTGAAAACATTAAGTTTAGTCGAATAAATATATTTAAAAAACTATTAAACGAAATAAAATATAATAATATTAGGTAAGTACTATATATATTTTAATTTATTCCAATATGTTTATTTTTTGTTTCGCTTTTAATATAAGTGACGGGAAAGTGTGTTTAATTATTAAATAACATTACATGCACATGCACACGCGATCAATAAACACACACCAATACGTGTTTCGCCCCAAAACAAGGCATCCTCAGGGTAAGTAGCCTCTACGACGGTTAATCGCAAACTTTGCGACTTTGCGACTTACATTTTTGTTCGCGGATTAGTTGCAAAATAGATAAATTTTTGGTTTGTAATAATGGAACTCCGCAAAGTAACGCCTGATACAATTAATTAGATATTATACAGTTTGTGACCCGAATGCTATCCTGCCATCCTCCATACAAAAATACCTTTACATCGCCACGATACCAGTGTACGTACGTGTACGTGTATGTACATACATGTGTATCGTGTATCAAGCGGCGTGATATTGGGCGGGCGATACGCCGCGTAAATATTGCGAGCTACTCGTACCTCCGCCCGTAAACTTTACGTGAACGTCACGTGGACCGAAATCAAACCTTTTGGCGTATTCCACTTTGAATATTTGAATCAGGTATAAAACTATTCGAGAACAATTAATCAGTATGATAACTGCAGGGTACGAGTCTCAACTGAGAAGCTAAGAGCAGCCACCACGCTGCTCCAGTGCAGATTGGTTAACAGCTAATGGCCGCAATACTCATTACTATCCATAATGTGAAGGAGTCATCTATTCCACATTTTTATTAGAATATGTTTTCTTTTTTGTTTATTTTTGAAATTCGTATCAAAATTATTCATGAAGCTATTATCATTTTAGCAAATACAACGTTATACGTAGTTTCTATATAGAATAGAATAAGCGGTGACAGCCCAGTGGCTATCGAACTCGCCTCTAACTCGAGCGGTCCGGGTTCAAACCCAAGCGGCACGCACCAATGACTTTTCTAAATTAAGTGCGATTAATGAAATTAAATGTCACTTGCTGTAAAGGTGAAGGACACATCGTGAGGAAACCTGCATGCCTGAGACTTCTTCGCAATGTTCTCGAAGGCATGTGGAATCTGCCAATCCGCACTTGGCCAGCGTGGTGGACTAAAGGCTAATCCCTCCCATTCAAAGAGGAGACCTGTGCCAGAGAACATTGGGACAAAGAAAGGGTGGTGGTACGTAGTTTCTAAGAAGGTATCACAATGCATGATTTGTAAACATCGTTAGTTCCAGGGACGAATCTATTGTTATGTCTAACACGCTGTGTCAACTAGTTATAATATTAGCACCGACTGCATTATTTCCTCTGTCATATAAATAAATAAACTTCCTTCCTTACCCCTTCCTTGATCGGACACAAGCACTGAATTTCCTTTCCTCACACAATACAGTTCACAATATCGTAGGTCTTATTTCGTTCACAAAAGAAAGCTAATCTCCTTGCCTCAAAGGGAGCTTTGAAGAAAGCTTTTAATACACGTACAACCGTGTGTTACTGATCCAATACATAATGCACGGGAAATGTCTAGACGAAATCTGATACTCGTATACTAAAGCATGACATAACCCTATTATCACCATTGCAGTCCTCATATACTCTCCTCATATACCTCACAGGCGCGAAATGTAAATTCGTTTTAGCTGCGACATGGAGCGATAAATTAAAAACGATTGAATAGATAAGATGACTCGCGTCGATTCAATGTGATCAAAAGAGCAACGACAGGCCCGGTCGGATTGTGGATGGATGACCGCTAGTGGCAAAATTTCATGGACGCTACCGTGCTTCGGAGGGCACGTAAAACCGTCGGTCCCGGTTGTTTTCAATGCTGAAAACAGTCGCTAAGCCGTGTCGATAACCTTCGGGTGGCTTGAGAATATTCGACACTGGGTTAGCAACTAACCCCTCCACCAATCCGCATTGGAACAGCATGGTGGTGTATGCTCTAGACCTCCCGCAGCAGTGTCTATGGATGAGACCCGTGCCCAGCAGTGGGACGTCCATGGGTCGCAGCGAAATAGATAATATTAACATCCAAACACAAGGGTACTTGGAATGTTTGTCCTGAGTGGGATTCAAATCCACAAACCCTAGCGTAACAGGCAGGGTTGCGCCAACATTCCCCATCATTCTTAATTTACTTAAATTTGAAACACAAGTACAATACTATTTTGATAAAGATTATCGCCAGGCCTTAACATCCTAACACAAGGGTTCATCACACGAATGTTTGTCCTGAGTGGGATTCAAACCCACGACCCCTAGCTTAACAGGCAGGGTTGCGCCAACATTCCCCATCATTCTTAATTTACTTTTTGAAACACAAGTAATAAAATAGTATATTTTGCTAGAGATTATCGGCAGGCCCAAGTAGAACACTTCAATCGGTAGTCGGTTTGACGTTTATGGGCCTTGAAGCGGCTGCTGGGAATTCTGCTCGAGAAACTTTTTGTGCCGTGGAATAGTATTTAACGAGTATAGAAAGCTTGAAAGTTATTGGCCATGTCAGTTTTAGGTTGTCCGGTTTTTAGTTGGGAGCGGCAATTTGTTATTTTTTTACATCAGACCTTTTTTCGTCGCTCTTCAGATTTTTCCGCTTTTCATCACGTACATAGACGCCGGATAACGATTCCGTCTGGTCCTACGCCTACAGCTATATAATATTAGTAGTGGACGCCCGCAGCTTCGCTCGCTTGGAATTAGACATACCTAATAATAGATTCTTCATAACGCGTTAACTTTAGCTCCACAAATTTGTAAGAATGTGTTATCCCCTATGCTGTCATTGCTGTAGCTTCTGCAGGGATGCTTTGTCTATGATGGCCGACTTTATAAAATAATACTTTGGTATATAATAACGCTGTTATTCTAAAGTCTATACAGCGGAAGAAAGGAAAGACTGCGAAATCATTCATACTATGAATATAGTTATCAAACTGTACTTATATTTGCCTTGGGGTCCAAGTCCGCCTAATGTAAAATCTTCTCTCAAGATTATTCATTATATAAAGACTAAAATAAATAAAAATAATATACTACGAGTATGAATGTTTGGCCATTAACTAGAACTTACTTAGTTAGTAAATACAAGAGAAAGGTTCCATCCATAGAAAAAATAGAACGACTTCTTTTATTTGCTGCCTTTTATAGAAACCTAATCGTACTGTATGGTGACTTTATTCGAACAGCGGCAGCAACTGGCCGTAAAGATATACCGGTGTCATTTTAAAAGTGGCGCTGGTGAATCCTCCCGAATGTTGCGGATTTGAAATTGGAAACCATAAAGGCGCGAACCGGCCGGAAGTCGGACGCTGGCTCCATCAGATCCGTATCGTGACAGACGCCGCGAGCGGATTCATTTCCGGTCGACGGTTGCATTTTGAATTTTAGAATTCCATTCGCCGCGAAATGGGTCAGATGTGATTGTGGCGATAGGGTTGATGCAGTAAATACTAGAATTCTAGATTGAATGCATGTTTTGAATGAACGTTTGTTTTCTTCTTTCAAGAATTTTATTCCAATGTGTTGAGAAAAGTTATAAATCTATAGAGTGCCGTCTATGATTGCTTCGGGCAGTGGTCATTAAAAGCCGAGTTGTGTATTGTTAGTCGTCTTTAAGTAATATCGAAGGCCTTCGAGTGGCATCTGCCTTCCGACCGCCCATCGAACTCTATCGCTAATTGGTTGCAACTAGAACAAGCAAGGGATCATTAATATAATTTGTAACATCATTCAAATGTGTTACCTACTCTTTGGGCATTTTCACCGTTTACCTATACGGTGTACAATTTTACCAATATAAAAAATTGTTTTATCCTTTTATTTATTTACTAGTGGACGCCCGCAGCTTCGCTCGCGTTACAAAGCTTCATACTAACTTTGCACCCCCGTTTTACCCCCTTAGGGGATGAATTTTCAATTTTTTCTCGCCGTAAAAACCATCCTTGAACTTCAACGAACATTTTAAAAAAAGAATTGGCCAAATCGGTCCAGGCGTTGTTGAGTTATGCGCTTACCAACACATTTTGCGATTCATTTTTATTATATAGATTTATATCATCGCATTTCTCACCTCACTATGGTCGACTTGGAGAAAATTATTATAGCTTAATGTTCCGCCTTTGTACGTCAAATAGTGCATATTTTTAAAATACATAAATTTACTAGACCCTTAGTAGTTTAGTTTATTTAAACCCTGGACTTCTCAATCAAGCAAATAATGTCATAAGCACTCGGCTATTGCCTACGCATTGTCACGTCTTTTGTAAATCACAATAGACGTGACAATAACCCAAGCAGTTATTTCAAAGAGTACCTTCTCAACGGAATTCAATTATAACTTCCAATATTTCGCTTTAACTGAAGCACTTACTCGGGTCGGACGGCTGTTCTATTTATTAAATTTTCCGCCGCCCCTCACTATGACAAGATGCCTCACTTTGTTTTACGTGGTCGTGAAGCTAAGAATTTTCTTGAACGAAATAGATAGGCTGTCAGATTTTGTTTAAGATCAATAAAATGGTGACTTGCGTTTTCATGACTTTATTATGATTTTGAAACGAAGGATAAAGAAATGAATAAACTGTGTGAAACGATGGTAGATAAAAAATGTAATAACGTTCATTAAGAATATTATATACCTATATTATGTATATTGAAAAAAAAAAGAAACTGAATATGAATCCAAATTTTTTAGCAATGCTTACCAATTTAAAACAAAGAAAATCAGATTTTGTCTTACTATCATAATCCGAACGCGGGACAGATTTTCATCTAAAAACGTGCATTAGGGCAGAAGATTTAAATACATGGCGGATAAAGCGATACATCGAAAGTGCTGCACATATGGATCACTATCACGTTAACGTTTAGCGATTCTACGTACGATATTTATGATGTCTACTGTACTTTTACTATTTTCTTCGGATGAATTTACAATTACAGTAAAACGGGGTGAATAGATGGAAATAAGGATGAATATGGTAGGAACTGACATTTTTGTTACCTACAAGGCTTCGTGTTCCTGCTGTATAGTGGAACCATTTCATGCCACTTCAAAGCCATCAATTGCATCTGTTAAAAAAAAAATGAACTTACAAAATCTATTTACTGTCAACCCTTGCTTTAACTCTGTCCTCCCCAGTCTTTAGGTTTAGGTTTAGGATGATTTTTGCGATTTTCTCATAATATTGTTAGAGCATAACTAGTTCGGTATATATGGCATTCGAAAATATAACCCGGACAAAACTTATGCATAAAAGTGTCATATAACTTATATAGACATGGGACATATTATTATTTAACAATAAAGTTCAGAAACTACCATATTCACACCATTTTACTAGTTTCTCAATGGATAATATTCTATTTGGTACGACGTAACGAATTTTTACTAATATTGATGAATTCAACAATTCAAAAAAAATTACATCCTATAGTGAATAAGGATTTTTGTAAAACATTGCAAAAGATTTAACAGAGCTGTAACTATTGATACATTTCGGGCACAGCGATACGTGGCAATACGTGGCAATACGTCGCGAGTGACGTACGGATGGCCGCTCGCGCCCGTTTAGACGCTTGCAATGTACGAGCTCGTAATATAGCAGTATACCTAAACTATCTATTTATTTATTTATTTATTATGTTATGTTTACGATATGTAGGTGTGTTAATAATATACTTTAAGCTTACGTACCTTAAAAGTGGTGCACGTGCTTTTTTGGCACTTTGAATTCTAATATAAATTAAATCAGTTATGTACAATTTTTTCATAACATTGGGAGGTTACAGCTTTGTTTTAAGACAACGACGGAGAAACAGCTGATAATGAAAAATCTTTTTTGGTTTTTTATGAAAAGGATGGTAGGTGGTAGAGCCTATAGGGAACCAAATAGGTTTTATATGAAAGCTAATTGGTTCCATATAGAGTTCGCCCGGGGCAGTACCACCGCCCGCCACGGTACCTAGTACCATTTCTGCCGTGTAATAATTGTTTTTAAAGCAATTGTGGTCCGGTTGGAAAGGTGTGGATTCCGGTTACACTTCTTTAGAGGCGACCATCTTAGTCCTCAAGGGTAGCAACACATCTGTGACTGACTTAGAACGAGACTCCTACTAACAAGTACTAACTGGACTATTACTAACACCAACTAACAGGACTAACTATCACTAACAGTCCCCAGTCCTTATACCTACTAACGAACTGACCAACTAATGTTCTAATTAACTCTCTCAACTAATTGGACTAACCATCCCAGTCCCTAATTGAGTCTTGTTCAAAGTCAGTTACAGTTGTCATGGGCGGCAGCGGATGGGTGGTGCTGCAAGCTCGTTTGCTATCTTTTATCCATAAAAAAAAAAAAAACAAAAAAAAAAAAAAAAAAAAAAAATCCTTTTCATAAAAAAGCTAATAAAGATTATTCGAAAAGTTCGAATTTTAAATATGACTGACTTTCAAATTGTAGTTCAATTTTAGGGTTCCGTACCCAAAGCATCCAAAGGGTGAAAAACAGAAACCTGCCTGACCTGTCCGTCATACTGTTATAGAGCTTGTCTGTTGATAGTTGAAATTTTCACTTGAATGTGTTTTACTGTAGCCGCTATCACAATAAACCCAATAAAAAAGTAAAATTTTTGGATTGTAAGAGTAATAAAGGGTGCCCATACAAAAATCCTATAATAAATGAGTTTTTCTATGTCTTTCTTCGGATTTGTGTATATGATGAACCTCTATAGGTATACTCACTAGGTATACACTTGAAATTTTCACAAAGTACGTGTCATTAAAGCATCTAACTACAAATAATAAAAAGGCAGTAAATGTACTCGTATTCCTAACGCATTATTAATTTAGTTCATGCAATTCAGTGTAGTCTTACGCTATTTCCTAATAAAGACAAAAATGTAATACTTGAACCATTATGTCACAAGAGCGCCGCGATTGAAGCACAATATTGGAAATAATAATAGTTTTCCTTCGAGGATTCTGAAGACTCTTTGAATGATTGCTAGTTTTAATAAAATGCTCATAATTGCCACGTGATAGGATTTATTTTTATGTTACGCTTCTTAGAGGCGGTTACGGTAGCAACGTATCTGCTGACATCACATATGCATCATCCATCCATCCAACAGCTTTTTAAAGTCCACTGCTGGACATAGACCTCCCTTAATCGGTGCCACTCCTCCCGACCCTGTGCCTTCTGAATCCAGCAGTTACCCGCTGAATTTTTCATTTTATCAGTCTAGAGGGCGGCCTGTGCTCCGTTTTCCACATATGCATACTAACAATAAATACACATACATACTTACAATTAATAACTGGACTATAACTACTTAACACACGACACTACTAACATGATTGTCACTAAAACAGTCCATGTAAGTAGTCCATGTAATGATTGTAATGTAGTAGTAGTAAGTAAGTAAGTAATAGTCTTCGTGCCTGCTAATATGATCAACTAACATTCTTCTTAATACTCTCTGCTGAATGTACTAACCATCCTAGCCTTTAGTTGAGTCTGAGTTTATTGCTCAAAGTCTGTCGTAATAACAGTCTAATATAGAATATTATGCTTTTATTTTTTTATAATGCATCTTGTTTAATTTATATTGTTTGATTATGTTAAATTAAATCGTTAAAATAATAACAATAAAAAGAGTTAAGATATGTATTAAATTTATGTTGCCAATATCTGCATGTAATAACTGAATGTCATGAGCTATATGTACGAGTAAACTAGCACTATCTCATATACAAAATGTACCACATCTACAGTGAATAAATGAATAATGAATTATGAGGAAACTAAAAAAGTTGAATTAAGAGGTGTTTATATTGATCTAGAATACCTGTGAAGTCTGGCATCCGCATTTGGCCAGCGTAGTGTTAACCCCTCCCATTCTGAGAGAACATCGAGCCCACCACTGGGACAAAGAAGAGGTTGTGGTGGTGGTTTATAAGTCGAAAACGTTTTTAAATGTTAATTTATTTGATTTTATTAGGTAACACTGCTTTTTTTGTCAGACAATTTTTTATTGTATTCTGCTCAGGAAGAAAGATCAAAAAAATATAAAAACAAATTATGGTTCAATTTGATATACTTAGAGATGTTATCTTAGATTATGAGATAAATTTTATAACACCTTCGTAGGGGCCTCGAACTCAGCGGTTTTCAGGTTTTTCAAATTGTCAAAAGCCGTCAAGTGACCTCAAAACTTTTAACTTTTGTTCTCAGATTACAGAACGTTCTGTGATCTTAGCTCTTGTTAAATAGCAAAAAATATTATGAAGTTCTTAAAAATTTAAAAACTTAATTTTACCTATAGGCACCATGTAATAATAATATTATAAAGAGGAAACATTTGTTTGTGATGTTTTCACACAAAAACTACTGGCCCGATTTCAAAAATTCAATTCGAGTCCTGGTTTGGAAGGTATTTATTTCGCAGACCTTTCACTTAAAAGGAAAATTATCAAAATTGATATATAAACACTGACGCTACATGGTAATTAAAACAACTATTACTAACATAGAAATGTTATATGCTTGTTTATTACTTTTAGGGGTAGATGGTAGAGGGTAGGAAGAAATTTATATGTATAGGACTACATTTAATGTATGTTCTACCAAATACAAAAAGAATTATTAAAATAAATCGGTTAATAGACGACGAAGTTATCGCTGTTAAATTCCAAAAATTCGAACATAGAACCCCCTCCTTTTTTCAGAGTCGGTTAAAAAGATGGTGAGCATACTGTGATGGCCGAACAAAAATACAGACTCTTTGCTGTTACTGGAAAATTTAAGAAGAAAAACCCAACAAATTTCTCGATCGAACGAACAACGTCTTTCTTATAAGTCGTGCTTGCGAACGCTAGATCAAAAGTCCACTAGATTATTACAAAACATTTTCCGCTCATTCTATGGCCACGCATCTCACGGCACAAAGTAAGCTGGAAGCGGGAACGGGGATGGACAGATAACATCCCGTCTGTCCCGATTAGACATGCAATTGTCGGTCGGACAGACAGATGGACAGACTGACAGACGGTTCTTACTTTCGCCGTCATACGAGTAGGTACATCACACGTGCTTCTTGTTTGAGAAGAATTTGAAGCAGTCCTTCAATTTATAATTTTGTTTACATTAAAAAAAAATTGTTTACATACCTATATACAATTAACTATGTACATATAAATGTTATGTTATGCTTCCTATATGACACGAAAATTAACCTTGTCATTGGTGGTGGTAAAAATTTATTTCAAAGTTATCGATCGATTGTTAGGGTTCCGTACCCAAATGGTAAATCGGGACCCTATTACTAAGACTTCGCTGTCCGTCTGTCACCAGGCTGTATCTCCTGAACCGTGATAGTTAGACAGTTTGATGTATTCTGTTGCCGCTTTAATAAAAAAAAACCTAAAAAATAGAAAAAAATTAAAAGGGGATCCCATCACAGACAGACTGAATAGACATGATTTTTTTTGCCGTTTGTATAGATAATGATACGGAACCCTTACTGCACGAGTCCCACCCGCACTTGGCTGTTATTTTTTAAACCGGATAATTATTTAATTACTGGCCCTTTGACACTATAGTCCTTTGGCCGTTTCCTTTATGAATAAATTAATACTAATAATTACATACATACCTAATTAAATCTATTTAATATATTTTTGATCTAATTAATCGCATATATTTTGCCTATCTTAACCTTACTGCAGTTGACCTAGACAAGTGGGCCAGACAAGAGCTGCGTGGACTAATTGGTTGGTTAGCCAGTACCCGTGCTTAGGTTTTGGCTGCTTTCCATATACACATTACCGCAGATTACTATAGTTAATAGAACATTACTGACTGACACTGAGACGGCGGTATCTTGCAGCATATTTCTTTACTCGGATAGGTACTTTTGCTAATAAAACCGGCCAAGGTCGAATGCGGTCGCTTTGTTTAACTGCTATTCGTATCTCGCTTCTGTTTGAAGCATGCTCATATTTGACTGGAGACGAGCCAAGTGAAGAGTTGTACCTTCTTCATGTTTCTGCATTTTTATTCAGCATTCACCTTGAGTTAGTTTTGACAGTGATGCAAATGGATTGCTAATAGTCGCTTAGTATACATTTTGCCCGCTATGGGTCACTGCTAGTGGCAAAATTTCATGGGTGCTACCGTGCTTCAGAGGGCACGTAAAGCTGGTTGTTTTTAATTGTGAAAATAGTCGTTAAGCCTTGTCGAAGACCTTCGGGTTTTTTGAAAACATTCGATACTGGGTTGGCCACTAACCCCTCCACCAATCCGCATTGGAGCAGCGTAGGCGAGTATGCCTTCCGCAAATTTGTCAGTGGGACCCGTGCCCAGCAGTGGGACGTGTATGGATTGGAGGTAGCTAACATTGATATGTTACTACGAAGACGATATTCTACCTTAAACTAGGATAAAAGTGTCTGGTTGTATCAAGCTTTAAATCTTTTTAACACGTCGCTACTCTCTTCAAAACGCAATGAATTATTATTAAAGTTAAAACACTGTAAAAGGTTCCTGTCATAGCGCCTTAGAGCTCCACTTAGCTTAGGGACGTCGCCGCTAGTGTGTCAATATAGGAAGTCAGTCATTCGTTGAATGCGGATTGCATAGACGAGCGTTTTTCATTTTAAGTTTCTAGATTTTATGCTTTTTTACTACAATTTATTACACATCCTATTTAATACTCATAAAAATTGAGGTCTAAACGTCATTTTTATACTCATAAAAATTGAGGTCTAAACCTCATTTTTATGAGGGACAGAATTTTTTAGCACCATGATTACACTTATTGAATGTAAAATTAAATTGGTTGAATCTGTCCTCTACAGGAAAAGACAACTCTGTAAAAACATTTGTCATGTAACTGTTCAACGTCGGGCCGATGTTTTAACACTTTATCCAAAAGGTACGATTTACAGTTGTTGTATCGATATGAACGCTATTTCCCGACAAATAATTTCGCATTTTAAATTAAAAATACCAGTTTAATAGAACGAAGACCATTTTGATCCCTTTTTCCACCCACTTAGATGTAGTGTGTCAACATGTTGTATTAATTAAACTTTTTAAAACACTTGTTAATTAAAAAAATGTTTTTACAGCATGTTTCCGACTATCAGCATGTTTGTCCACTGCTTAATTCTATAAGTTCTTTACCTATAGTAAAATGTGTGCACATCGTGTTTACCGTGTTATAATAATAAACGTTTAAAAGTTAGCGTATAAGACGCTCGTCTGTCCAGTATAAAAGAGCGCGCACGTGACGACAAAGTGTGGACTAAAATATTCATAATGCGAAATATGGAAAAATCTTGTCGGCGCATTTCGAAATGAATGGAAAATTCAAAAGCTCTAGCTATCCAGCGCTACCTGGTGGGATCTTAACCTATTTTTTTCTCTCTTATGAATATTGGATAAATTATTTCTTTTTCGGTTTCCTATGAATGCATCTCACTTAAAACTATCCAGAGAACTCCATTTACTCTATGAATAAAGCCCATTTTAGCTTAAGTCGTTTCATGATACGATGTATTAGGTGTGTTCTCATAGATTAAATAAAAGTTAATCTTGAGTTCAAAACTACTTTATCTGAGCGTAGATTGCTGCGTTTACTATTTTAACTTTTCAGGACCTTTGTAGACAAAGGAATATCTTAGTCAGATAGTAAGTCTGCATTCCAGTTTCTTGTTAGCATAACGAGATAAATAATATGCCATACTTGTTTCTAGAAAGGCTTGGTAAGTATCATTATACATATATTGTTCGTGATAAGTTTGTAGGTAAATATATTATTCATATAGATAATCTACATCTGAAGTATATCTACCTCCAATACAACAATGTCTTTGTTATACTATTGGGCACGTCTCTTCTTAATGGAAGGGGTAGCCTTAGACAACCACGCTGACCAAGTGCGCGTTGGCAGACTTTGCATGCCTTCAAGAACATTATAGACAACCCTCAGGTATGCTGGTTTCCTTCACGATGTTTTCTCACACCGTTACAGCATTTTATATCTTACATCGGGCTTACATTAGAAAAGTCATGGGTGCTTTGGTCTCTTGGATTTGATCTCATACACTCTAGGATGCAGTGTATTTTTGTCGTAGTTGTGTGATTTAAAAATAAAAATAAAAACTAAGAACACAGAATAAAAAGGATTACAGAATACGAAAGAAACTAATTTTAGAGTAGGTACTATCAATAATTTTTTAAATTTCAATAAAACGTAGTTTCAAGGCGGCTGACTAAATTAGACAATTCAAGAAAACGGACTTTACTTTGAAAATACATACATAGATTCTACTACCCTCTATAAAATACCGCCTTTGTCTTAATATCCACTAACCCAGATTCTCTAAACCTAGTTCTATCACATATGAATGTCTTCTAAGCACCGGCAAAGGAATGCTATGAATGGAAACCAACGCTCTTCTCTGCTTTGAAAGTCTTCAGATAATACGAGATCTCATTAATCAGTTTCTTTTGAGGTGCTATAGTTTGAAGTTGGGCTGGGGATTTGGTTTTTATTTGATCATTGCATCAATATCAAAGCAATGTAGGTAAATTATTAACTCCTCGAGGTTTGAGGAAGTGCTTCTATATTAATATTTTACGATAGTCTTACTTTCCTGCACGAGTGCCATGAATATGAGGGTTGATTGAACAAACCTTGTATGAAGTATTATATATTATCATTATTTGAATGAATTTTTGGCTTGAGCTTATTCCCTGGACTTCGACCATAACTGATAGTTTGACAGCCAGTTATATAGTTATATAGTTCACTATCTAGTCCTACTGCTTTAAGGAAAGCTTGTACTGCAATGATGATGGATTTGATTTCATCCGAATGCAATTCGTGCGCTCCTAAATGAATGCTCCTCAGGTGTCCAAGATCACAGCAATGTATGATGAGGTGCTCTGGACTCTCCAGGCCCTCCATGCAGTACCAGCAAACTTCAGAGGTACTAAGCCCTAGTAGGGACATATGCCTTCATAGTTTGCAGTGGCCTGTGAGTGCCCTAGTTATAATTCTGATATTGGGTCTTTTGAGTTTTAGTAACTCTTCAGATAACTTCCTATCGTAGCCTCTTATCAGCTTTGGTGAGAGAGAGATTGAGATTGACCGGGCTCTTTAAACGTCTTACAAAATCACATGACGCAGTGAGATCAGTAAAATAATCAGTAGACCCAATATAGAACAAAGTACAAAAGACCCATGGACTATATTTGAGTTGTATAAATCCAACACGATGTAGGTACGTACATAACGTAAATTATAAACCCTGTACATATAAAGCAACACCAACATTTAGAAAACCATTGCGCGATTAAGAAGCACTTGGCGTTGCGTGCCGAGCTATCATTTCCCGCCACAAATCACGCCCACACACGATTTATTACCGTGCAATTGCGTTGACCGCTCCATTCTTTAATTATAACCGTTACAACCCGTCTTATGACATGATAATTTAAAACGGTTTTCTATGTTATATTAGGAGTAGCTCGCGTAGCTTCTACAACTGTTTCGTAGCGATTCCAGTCCTATCATAGACATGCAGTCTCTACACGTAACTAGGAACTAATTGACCAACTTAGCTTGTAGGTTATAGGCGGTTTTTTTTAATATATGTTAGGGTAAGCTGATATCGCATATATTTTATATATATACAAGACGTCAAAATACTACCATTGATAGGATAGGATAGATACTCGGACATCATAAATAATCCTACAATTTAATTTTGTTGTTGAAAATGTTGGGACTGAAAGTTTTGCGTTTGAAGTGGTTAAATCTGACAAGTTGAATGATCTCTCTCCGATGTATTGTTTTGCAGAAAGTTTGACACACAAAGTGATTTGCAACTTGTTTAGTGCGAATGTTTCCGAAACATTGACAAGAAACATGTTGGGAAGAAACATGTTTTCTTGTTTTTATCCTGTGTGTTGTCGCTGCGACCCATAGTCGTCCCACTGCTGGGCACGGGTCTCCCCCACAGACACTGCTGCGGGAGTTCTAGAGCATACTCCAGCACGCTGCTCTAATGCTCTGTGTATGTACCTGTAGCGTATGCGGACCAGACAGTCACGCGCTAGCTGTGAGCAAGTTCGGACGTGCGCCGGACGCATTACCTACTTCACCTATTGAGTGATCAAAGCCGTGTTATATTTATCCAATGGGCACCACAAATACTGCAGTACCGATTACTAAATAGTTTTTTACCCACAGTGGCTCAGCATCGCTCCTTTAATATGCATACTCTGTGGCGTGACAGAGCACGTATATAACTATTCTGCATCGCTGTACGTGATTATGCGAGAGCATCGTGAGTAGGTACATTGCGATCGTTTATTGATTGTATCGCCAGAACTAATGGTCGTGAACAACGACTACTCTAAATACTGCAGTTTAACGATATACGAGTACATCAAATACAACATTACATAAGATGCGTCCTAAAATCTCACTGTGATCATGCATTTATGAATGAAGTAAAGCGTATTTTACTCACGGGTGCTGTAACCGTAACTTTAAAGTCTTTATGCTTACATAATAACAGCAGCGTTAAAAAGTACTAATTTTTTTTATGGATACAAGATAGCAAACGAGCTTGCAGCACCACCCATCCGCTGCCACCCATGACAACTGTGAATGACTTTGAACAAGACTCAATTAGGGACTGGGATGGTTAGTCCAATTTGTTGAGAGACGTCCAATTAGTTGAACACGCTTTTGTATGTAACCGATCTAAAATGTAGATTATTGTTTCCTTTTTTTTAATTATTGCATTATCATCGGTCATTTATACGTGTGCAAAGTTTCAAACTAATCCGACATTTTGAAGTGGGCGAAAATCACATTCAAAGATTCCGTTACATACATACATACATATTATATACCAAGCTCGTAAAAGTGTGTTAAAAATATAGGATAAAAATATAGGGTGGTACGTTTTAACTTGATTTCATTCAAGGGAATGGTCCTTGGGATGAATTTCGAAGGGTAGAGTTTATCCGGTAAATCTTTGAGGCGGATGTCGCCGACGGGTTGGTGTACGCGAAACTGTCGTAATGTTTAATTAGGTACATGCGAGCAAAGCTACGGGCTTTTACTAGTTAGGTAATAATATTGTTACGATACAACGGTATAACATTACATTTCCGCTAGATGTGGTAATACGTGTTCGCTAGAATTATTTTTCAACAAACAGTTTGAAAGGTTTCATGATAGTTCTGAAGCACCGTGAAACAGCCCCAATGAGGGTCGGAACTACTAAAGCTCCAATTTCCTAGCGAGCGACCCAATTTTGAGGGTCCAATGTCAGCCTTATTATCTTATCGAACCTCAGAGGATCTGAGATTCGTCATTCCTTCCTGTTATGTATGCTTTTATGACGGACATCGATAGACGCTATGAATATAGGATTTTCTGATAGATTCAACGATTTCGTGACGCATTGGTCAGTGGTTTTTTCTATTCTTCTGTGATCTAGTAATCACTTCTTAGAATGAAAAGCGATTAAAAAACTCGACGTAAAAGCAGCTCGACCAAACACGCTATCAGCGATTGAATTATGTCTATTTTATTTATTTATTTAATAAGTTGTTCCAACAAAGTGAACAAAACAATTAATTAAACATCCAAAATAAAAATAAACTAAAACACGTTTAAATTAGAAAAACCAGTAATGCTAGGATATGAACCCGGAGCCTCTCGAGAGCGAAACCGAATTAAAGCAACTAGGGTGTCACCGACATTTTATTTTACAAGTTTTTTTAAAGGGCATAGTTTCAGCATCTTAGGCACGTCCGTTTATGCTCAAACAAAACGATCTTCACGTTTAAAATAGTCTTTTAGGCCAAAGTCAGGTCACAGCAAGTCATTGACATTATTAGTAACAAGCGGTGATGAAAGAGTTTTCACTGTGTTTTAAATGTAGGGTAAATGTTGATTATTAATATACCTTTAAGATTTGGGTTGATACTCGTAAAATAAGTTGCATGAGTAAACCCATCTTTATTCGGATCTAAAGTATCAATTTGATTACTTGCAAATTAGTTGTGAAAATTTCTCTTAGTAAGAAATCATGGATGCAAAAGATCGATTATTAATTATGTGTGATTTGTAGTATCGACAAATCGATATAGTAATCGATGTAACATAAATCATAAACATAAATCTTGGTTCCGACGAAATGTGAGGACTAATAATAATTTATGACCATCGCGGAAGATGGTTGCTACTGCCACAGAATAATAGTACAAGTAGCTTGTATATTGTTTTTGAACCTTATTAAGGTGATTTGATTATTCAACTCGTAGATCTAATGAGATTTTACTAATGAGACAGGCTTTTAAAGGGACTCATTAAAGTCTTACTCAAGGTTTATCACGACTTTACTAATGAGACAGGCTTTTAAAGAGACTCATTAAAGTCTTACTCAAGGTTTATCACGTGAACGGATGAGTGGTTCTGCATGCTCATTTGTTATCATTAAAAAAGCTTGCGATATTTCCACCCAAATTAAGAAATGTACTTATCCAATTTTTCGCACGATTCCACATTTCCAACAAGGTATCTCAGACATCTAATATAATGTAAGAAGAATAGATGATATCGTAAAACAAGAAGCTAGTATTAACTGAGAGCACCTGCACCCTACTTTTATTTTAACCAATTTTATCTTCCAACAGTTCCAAGCGTTTTATAATGGTTTTTATAGATCAATTATGATGACACTTCTAGCCACAGGGTAGACTAACAGAGTAACCATTCTAACTTTACTTCGATTATATCTTTATGATGGCTTTATACAAATGATTTCTTTGTTTTTATGTTTTCTGTATTTTTCTCGTATTTTTTATCGAAATATATAATTGAAAGAACTTCAAAGTCCACTAATGAGAAAAGGTTTAATTTCTGAATGAAAAGTTTTGTTGCCATGGACAACGCCGGAGAGTACAAAACCATAGCTCCAATATCAATACATAGAGTAATGATAAATCTATGATCAATACATACTCGAGTTTCTGGTTCAATTGAATTGATGTCAGCATATAATATTTCTAAGATTTCTGTCTAACGACTGGACAGTGCTAAAATCGGATCAACAAATTTATTTTTATATAAAAAATAGTTTGATAACACTAGTCCAGTGGTTAGACTGGCGTTCTATAAAATATTCTCATGGCTTACATTGCTTTATATGCCTCTTTTCATGCCAAATAATAATTAATTATTCTAAGCTCCTAGTACTCCGACGATGCTACCACTCTCTCGACCTTTGGTGTTATATGTCTCTTCATGCCTTTTGTAATTTCGTCCTGGGTTCATTACAATGTAGTTTATACCT
Organism: Carterocephalus palaemon; assembly: GCA_944567765.1. Taxonomy (NCBI): domain Eukaryota; kingdom Metazoa; phylum Arthropoda; class Insecta; order Lepidoptera; family Hesperiidae; genus Carterocephalus; species Carterocephalus palaemon. The sequence goes on from OX155654.1 coordinate 10,363,831, forward strand.
TCTTTATTTTGCGATAGAATCCTATCAACAAACTTAAGCATCGGTAATAAAATTTCTGTAAACGCAGCTTTAATTAGGCAGTGACTAATTTCAGAAACACATTAAAAAAGACATATTTTTGGTATACAAAAAGGTCGCAATCAAATTAAATTATTTTATGTCTTCTCAGAGATTGGAAATAAAGAGTTGAATCAATAAAACCTTTACCGGGTTCCTTAGTTGTTACAAAATCTGTTCAAAGAGAAAGACAGTTGTTGGCAAACAGCAAATTAAATAAAATAATCTTAATTTTTGGCGTGTAATTAAAAAACTTTACGATGTGGGATGTTACTACATGTTCGAACGATGAATTAAATGATAAAATAAAGGTGAATTCTATGTATGTAGAGTGTATACCTATACATCTACAGCTGCTACTATCTATCATAAGAACCTTTTGATTTCTGTATCTTATCTGTTCTATATCGTATAGTTTCAACCCATACGCGTCTTACTGTTGAGCACTATGCCACAGCTGAGGGAGTTAGTTTTTACTATCAGCAGAATACTTATTAAACTGTGGTATAAGTTCAGTTGAGAGGCAGATCTTTTTTATGGATCTATGATAGAAACGAGCACACAGCACCACCCATCAGTTGCCGCCCATGACAACTGTGACCTATTATGAAATCAAATAGAAATCAAATATCAAGTTAACATTACATTTTTTATCCTGTGCTTAGTTTATAAAATGCTGACTCGCTAAAATTCATTATGTGTCGTTCGTTCTTTCGTTCCAGCGCGTGTTGTATATATATTTAGTTCTGTGCACGACATATTGCCTATTGGCACATTCAATTCGTGACTCTGTGGGTCTATCTGTAGCCATCGAGCCTACCAACCTGATCAGCAAAACATATTTTCAGGTTTCAGGCGTATTGAGTCGTATAGTACCTCTCAATGAGGTAATAAATATGAGGATAATATGGTTCAGGTATGGTTTACTGTACCATGACACTGTGCACACTGCGGATAGCAAGCATAAAATCACAAAAAAATGTTGTCTTCTTAGAAAAAAGAGCTGACCAGTTGAATCAATAAAACCTGCGATCCTTCGTTTGCAACAAAATCTTTTCCTTGACAAAAATTAACGGCGCCGTAACTGCGTAAATAAATTACGAACGGCCCATAAACTTTACTGTTATTAAAATATGTCCAAAGGTTTTACTCCCAGACAGTGATGCTCGTCCCGTTTTATAGCGTGCTTTCATGTCACTCTATTGTAATTGATTTTATCTTTTGAAAGACATATATTATTTTTATCAAATACGACCGAGGGACATTAAAATGCAGCATATTTGGTATTATGCGAATTCAAAAAATTCAAAATTCAAATAATTTATTTCGCTATGAGGTGATTACACACGCTTAACGAAAGTCTAGGTAACTACAAACTACTTAATGCTATTCTAAACTGATTAATATAAAGCAAAGGATGAGCTATTTATCCTTGAATGAATAGCTAATCCTACACAGGTGCCTAACCTGCCTTATGGCTAATTTACAATAATTACCTACCACTAAGCTAAGCTCTAAGTCACGATAGACTATCTACCTGGTCATCGGCTTAAGGAAGAACTTACAATATTCTTATCCTATGCCCTAGTGTAGGCCGAGAGAGAAAAAAGCCGGAGGAAAAAACTCTCGGTACTCTTTTAAAATTCAAATTAATTTTTACAGAAAAATGTACAGTATGACCATGATATGATTAGGACAGACACGAGACAGCCAATCGTGTATGCCAAGAATCACCCCATATGCCACCTGCTTACAATATTTAAGAAGAAGTCTTGGCGGTAACACTCGTAATAGCGGTGACAGCCCAGTGGCTGAAATACGGCGTCGCATCGAGGGGTTCTGGGTTGAAATGTTGAAATCCAAATGGCTTAGAGCTAAACAATGACTATTCTAATCTAGTTGTGTTAGTTAGTACGTAGTAGTCAGTTAGTGAGAAATTAATTGTGACTTGCTGGCTGGATGAGAAAGTTTTGAACGATCGATATTACCTTGCGTTATTTTATTGTTGTTTGACGGTGCCTATCACTGTCAGAATCCTGTACTAAATTGTCTCAAATCATATTTACCATGAAAAGAGCACATTTAAAAATAAACATTGTCAGCAATATTAGTACATACTTTGTGCGTTTATCTGCTAGATGTGGCTGCGGATCTGGGTTCAACACCAAGCGGCACACACCAATGACTTCTCTTATTTAATTCAGTTAGTTCTGTCAGTAAAATCTGTTTACTGACAGAACTTACTGAATCTGTTTACTGACAGAAAACGACGGGCTGCGACAATCGGGCGAAACAGCATACTAACTTTGTATTCAATTTTCATTTACCCGCCCCCAAAAGTCTCACATGCAAGTGAAAAGTTGAAAATAAATATTATTTTATCATAATTTACTGCCATGCAGTATAAACACGATGACGAGAATTTCATCTGTGATAAATCAACGGATGTTATGTGATTACGGAATGTAAATGTAAATTAAATTAAATTTTTGTTATTTTAACTTCGCCTTTGGGCGTTATAATAATATTGTTGTCAATCCGCATGTGGCCAGCGTGGTGGACTGAGGCATGGCCCCTCCTATTCTCATAGAAGACCCGTGCCCAATAGTGGGACAAAGAGTGTAGTGGTGGTATCTACGTAGGTTAACTTGAAAAATCAATTAAGAAATTGTGACTGACATAAATCATCCAGAGTTCGTAACAGGACCTCGGCATAAAACCATTAGTAAACTTCCATAGCTTTCCATATAAATCAGACGACAAACCGAATGGCCTAATAAAATGAGGAATGGAGACCGACGACCTATGCTTAAGTTTATTTAAGGTCAAGCTGTATAAATTTATTGATGTCATTCAGAACGAAGAATGCTTGATTTCCTTATGACTGCCAGATGAAATTGCGCTTTAAAATACGCCATTAGAACATAGTGGATCCAACAAAACCAATACTATAGTTTTATAGTCTGTTAGCTGCAGAACTCTGAATTAGGGACGCACTCGATTTATGAACTTATCTTTGTAGAGAGAGAGAAAGAGGTTTGCGGGAGTAATAGATCAATAAAATATGTTGACGATTAAGGTCTTTTTAGCACGATGCAAAAATGATGGATCATGAAGATGCTGAAATATTTAATAGCACGAAACAGTAGCTATGCATCAATGATACATCATGATGATAATAATAACGGTCTGGTTAGCGTAGAGCCTTATGCAATAGTGATACATCGTGATGATTCATTTACTCATTTACTATAGTGGGTAAACATTACAGGAAAGTCTCCACTCTCCAATGCGTTTACCTACGACACACTGAACTTATTTTATAAGTTATAATTTTATATTTAATATTTAGCGGCAGCTCTGCGAAATACAGCTGGTGACGACCAGAACAAATCTTAGCTAGGATCTGAGGCCAGGTACCATTGTTTTTGTAGCAAGGTCAAGGCTTGTACCAACGGTGACTCACTTACCAATCAGCCTACAATGTGGAATAGCAACAACCCGATCAGCAGTAAGCCTCGTGATGATAATAAGGAAGATATGGAACATATTTTTAGCACAGAGCAGTATGCAACAATGATACTTACTATGCTGCGGTAGAAAGCGATGACGAAAGGTCTTTTCAGCACTCAATATGTATCATGATTTACATTAAGTGTCTCCCGCCACTGGGCCACGACATACAGGCGCAATTAAGCCAAAATTCTCATATTTTCAAATTAAGCGAACAATATATTCGCGGTGGATCCCCGAGTAAACGTATAATTCGAATGGAAACAGAATTGTTGGGCTCTTGAGGTTGTAAGTTAGAAGAGATTTTCTTTCAGCTACAAGTTTTAATTATACCGGTTGGATAGATGTAGGTAGAGAGGTTAAAGGTATTAGAAGTTATATGTGATGGTACCGCTTGAAACTAGTCCAGTTTTTTCCAGTGTTTTTTTTAATGCCATACTGTAGACTATTTTGTCGTTGGTCCAGTTGTAAACGCGACTGTCGCTCGAATAAAGGATATTTTAATGAAATGAATTAAATAGGAGTACCTTTGACTGAAGTATGCGATCCAAGTTAATGTTAAACAACGACGGGCGCGGTCGTTTTGTGGGTAGCAACATTTCATAGGCGTTACCGTATCGGAGGGTACCTTAAGCCGTCAGCCTCGTTCGTTGTCAATGGTAAAAACTATTGATAAACCCTTTTGACGACCTAAGGGTAGCTGGAGAATATTCGATACTGGATTGGCCACTCCACCACTCCTCGAGTATGCTCTAGACTTCCCGCAACTGTGACTGTGGAAGCGACCCCTGCCTGACATTGGGGCTTTTACGGCTTGTAGCCCACCTCGGCTTATGCTTCGGGGAAACATTGGCGTTAGTAAATGTTGTGTTCAATAGCTTTGATATTTTTCGCTAGCGCTCCAACCTTGCACCACTACGTAAATCACGACAAATCGACTTCAGCGATACGCTTCGTTAATCTATTTGGGGATTAAAAACGGGTAATAGGCCCGCTGTTTTCCAATAAAACTTCATTACGTACAATACGCGTATTATACATAAATCGCTGGAATTCTGTTTGAACTTCATTACGGGCTTCATTCCATTTCTACGGAATTGAACAATAAGCATACTCGACCGCTGTTTGTTCAACCCTCGCGGCCCTTGTATGCCGCCTGAATGTTAATTTATTAAGAGATAAATACGAATTGGTGTTTTTTGATTGTATGGAGTAATGAGCTTTACCGCTAAAACTGAATGGTTACTTCCTCCGTTTTGAAAGGTCCAGCATTCAATGCTCGGCTTAATAACAGGCCGATCCGATGAAAGAATTGTTACAATGATGATAAAATATTAAATAAGGATCTGAGGAAACTCTGATAAGTCATTCAGAGAAACTTATATAAAGAAAAAATATTAGTAAGTATCTAAGAGAAAATTCTCTCTAAATTTTTATTGAATGTTTCAGTATTTCATCCAGTCAGAAAATGCTCTGCATAGCATAAAGCGATCCTTTTTCTTATGAAAACAAAGCACAGGGTAGTTAATTAAAACAGCTTGCAGGGTAGAGTCTTATTGTAAGCGGATCACAGCTCGCTGAAGAATGAAGAAATTGTAGATCTAGATAGTTTTGAGCCATGTCTCCTCGGAACCAATCTTATAGAAGTTTTAAATTTTTCTGAAATGTTGATGGTTGCTGTGATATATAGGGTTTTCCTTCCTTCTATGCGTAAAGGCTGTTTGTTAATTTACATGTTATAGCATTATGATTAACAGCGGTGAGTGCCTAGTGGCTATCGAACCCACTTCTCACTCGAGGACCCCCCGACACACGCCGCTTGCTGGTATTGGAACCCAGCCGAGTGAGAGGCTCATAGCCACTGGGCTGTCATCGCTACCTCATACAAACTAGATTTACTATTCAAAAATAGTACATTCAGGTCGAGAATTTGCGGTCTTATTGCTTTAAATGATGTCTTCCAAACAATCACTTTATTAAAGAGAATATTTTTAAATATATGGGCACATATAAATGTAAGGGTGTATACACAATCACTATAAGTAAGGGATACTGACCACAGAATTAATTTTAATAATCCTCATCGCTATTCAGTCCTTTTAAAGGCTCTTTGCAGATGTCACGGACGACAGTGTATAGAAAAATGCAAGGTGAACCGTACAAAAATACGCTTGAAACTGCGCCTCATGGCACTGGACCACTCGACGCTCTCACTCGCACCACACCGCACAGGAACAATGCGAAACAGGCCCCTCTATACACTTTATTGAATTTCCGCAAAATTCCTAACACATGCTGCCGCCGGGCTTAATACATTAGAGCGGACGTGTGAACCGAACATAACTTTCATAGAGGAACTTTGTGCACGGTCAAACGAGCTTTTTATATTTTTTTGTTATAACGTTCCAGTGTTGTCAGTATAGTTCGAGTCAGTATTTGCTTTGTGTATGGCCGGTTTCTGAAGTCTTCAGTTATATTATCAACAGCTATTGAATCAATAAAGTTAAACGTAAGATATATGTCGGATAACTGTCACTGGGTTTCTGAACACGCGAAGAACCTTCTAATAACTATGAATCCGATAATGTGGTGGTGTCTTCAGTGTTTTGGACTGTGTATTTAAGTGGTAGAACGGTAACCTTATCGGGCGATATTTATATAGGTTTTAAATTATTAATTAGTACTTATACTAACTACGTTCAAAATATTTTCAGAATCCAACTGAGATCTAAATCTTAGTCGTATGATAGTATTTCCATATTTTGTATTGATTTTTATTTCATTCGATAAATTTATTATGCAATTCACGGAAAGAGGAAGGAAAGGACAACTCGCCAGTTTAAAGTACGTACTCGTATTTACTTATTTTGATTTATTTTTAAATTTAAATCAATCAGATCAAGTTATTTAATGTACATATTATAAATCTCGCGACAAGCTTTTATATTAGGTAGGTATATAAATTGTTTAATGACGTTATAGGTTAATAGTAAAAGTTGTAAATGAGCTTGTATAAAAAAAGTTATTTTACCTCTAAAACGGTGATTTTAAAATTATCATACACATAGATACATACACAAATATATAGACGTAATATAAATACAATATAGATATAAATATATATATATATATACAGGGTGTCCCAGAATGAATGGATAATCCTTGAGCCTCGCACAGAACAGCTCTCCAGCGCTTAGAAAAAAATATCAAAAAAAAAAAAATCCAAGTGATACCCAAAATATGATTTTTTTTAGAAAAACATACGTTATTTTAGCTTCACTTCACATTAATTTACACAACTGCAACAAATTAATGATATTCTTAGCGTTTTTGGTGTCATTTTATTCCTGATAGACTATACTACTAGAAATACATCAAATAATATAAGTATCTGTGATACTTTTTTTATAAAAAAAATAAGAACTTGAATTTTTAACATGAAATTTGATACCAAAATAATTTTGACATAGTTTGAGAGTGTTTCATGTAAAAAAAAAGTATGAAAACGTAAGTGTCCAGCTATTTTAAAAACATGCGCAGTTAATACAGATTAAATAATGGTATAATACATCATTTTATCTAATACTACTACGAAGTTATTGCTATTGAGATGCAAAACGAGTAAATACGACTAAAATTAAAAAGTTAATGTCTTAATACATTTTAATAATAATAAAACATTTCAGGTGTCGCTGCGACCCATAGACGTCCCACTGCTGGGCACGGGTCTCCCCCACAGACACTGCTGCTGCGGGAGGTCCAGAGCATACTCCACCACGCTGCTCCAATGCGGATTGGTGGAGGGGTTAGTGGCCAACCCAGTGTCGAATGTTCTCAAGCCACCCGAAGGTCTTCGACAAGGCTTAACTGTTTCCAGCATTGAAAACAACCGGGACCGACGGCTTTACGTGCCCTCCGAAGCACGGTAGCGTCCGTAAAATTTTGCCACTAGCGCTCACCTATCCACAAACCGACCGCGCCCGTCGTTGCTTAAGTCTTTCGGTCACATTGAATCGACGCGAGCCATTGGGCTATGGACGCTACATTTCAGGTGTACATTACATCAATCTTTATTCACAACAGGTGTTCAAATTGTCTGCCACCGATTCTAATACACGCTCGACATCTTCTTTTATAGGCTCTACTAAGAAACCGTGCGTAGAGTCATTCATTTATTTTTGAAGCGGCCTCTTGAACACGGCTGCGTAATTCCTCATTTGAAATTGTTTTCGAGTACACTTCTTCCTTTAGACAGCCCCGGTAAAAAACATCCCGACAGTTTAAATCTGGAGATCGAGGAGGCCACAGAATAGGACCCAAACGACCAATCCATTTGTTTGGATACGTGGCATTTAAATAAGCCCGGACGTTTGTACCATAATATGCAGGGCAGCCATCATTCTGTAACCAATGGGATTCCATTACCTCCTACGAAACAGTCGTTAAGCCTTGTCGAAGACCTTCGGGTGGCTTGAGAATATTCGACACTGGGTTGGCCACTAACCCCTCCACCAATCCGCATTGGAGCAGCGTGGTGGAGTATGCTCTGGACCTCCCGCAGCAGCAGTGTCTGTGGGGGAGACCCGTGCCCAGCAGTGGGACGTCTATGGGTCGCAGCGACACCTGAAATGTTTTATTATTATTAAAATGTATTAAGACATTAACTTTTTAATTTTAGTCGTATTTACTCGTTTTGCATCTCAATAGCAATAACTTCGTAGTAGTATTAGATAAAATGATGTATTATACCATTATTTAATCTGTATTAACTGCGCATGTTTTTAAAATAGCTGGACACTTACGTTTTCATACTTTTTTTTTACATGAAACACTCTCAAACTATGTCAAAATTATTTTGGTATCAAATTTCATGTTAAAAATTCAAGTTCTTATTTTTTTTATAAAAAAAGTATCACAGATACTTATATTATTTGATGTATTTCTAGTAGTATAGTCTATCAGGAATAAAATGACACCAAAAACGCCAAAAATATCATTAATTTGTGGCAGTTGTGTAAATGAATGTGAAGTGAAGCTAAAATAACGTATGTTTTTCTAAAAAAAATCATATTTTGGGTATCACTTGGAATTTTTTTTTTTTGATATTTTTTTCTAAGCGCTGGAGAGCTGTTCTGTGCGGGGCTCAAGGATTATCCATTCATTCTGGGACACCCTGTATATATATATATATATATATATATATAATAATATATAGAATTTATTTTAATGATAGAAGAGACCATTTTCACCTCACACCCCGCCCCATTCCTGTCCTCTGTTTCGTTTACCGCTGCAACACCATTTAATTGCTTTCGGAAACGGTTTATGCGTTCATATTTCAGCCAAAACATGATTTATCTACTATTTCCCCTACACCGTTTCATGGGAAATAATGGTGCTTATAACGAGTAATTACTTGGTAGCTAAAATAAATTGGCATTCGCAGGTGTTTCTGTAAGACTGTCTCGTGGCCGGGGAAATGGAAAAGGATGTTCCCCTTAAACAACATTGGGCGCGGTCACTAAGTTTAGAAGTCTTTTAAAGGACTACACTTGAAGCCAACTCTCATATTAATTTTGAAATAAGCCGTTCATTTGCCGGCCTGACTGAAAAATATTAGATACGTGAATTCGACACTGGGTTGGCCACTAACCCCTCCACCAATCCGTATTGGAGTAGCGTGGTGGAGTATGCTCTAGACCTCCCGCAGCTGCGTCTGTGTGGGAGACCCGTGCCCAGCAGTGGGACGTCTATGGGTCACAGCGATAGCGATAGCAGCGATATGACAATCACAATCATCCTAATCAATCCCATTGCCTGAAGCTATATGCTAGAGCGCTTTAATACGAGAGAGTATTGCGGTGTGAGAAATCAACTAAGGGATCAGAGGCCATCGTCGTACGGAGAGCACAGCGGTAATCCTCAGACGTCGGCGGAGCAGTTGGCTTAGAGCCAGGCAGCGTCTCGTGTGATGTACCACTTATGTGGCTCACTGTGCAGGTCACTAGGAATTGTGGCGGGGCTTACAACGCTTCATCCGTTATCATCTAAACCCATTATCAGTCCACCCACTTAGCCCTGGTAGATACCATAATTTTTATTTTGTAATTTCTTAGATAAGAAAATATAAATTAAGAATTATGCCCATTAGTCCATTACTAGTAGTATTGTGAGCACGTCAATACAAAGTAAGTAGAAAATAACTTTATTCCAATAATATTTGTTGGAGTTTAAACGTATATGTAACAAAGCGTCAAGCATCTACTTGTTAAGTGCAAATATCAGTGGCAATAAACACCTCGAACCGGGCACACGTATTTCATTTACAATCAAGCAAATCACAACCTAAACATCTATCCCATACAAAACATAGTGGTCCAAACGAGCCGAATCAATCAGCGAGCGACTCAAACAAAAGGAAGCGATAAGCAGCCGGCCGGCCGTCAGCTAACTCCAGTGAACCTTATCGCGCTGCAATACGGTCGAATACTTCGGAACAAGCTATCGAAGATTTTTTGTTGAAGTTGTTTACATCTTACGAACTTAACTACGAGTACGAGTGAAAAGGAGTCTTTTACAAACAAAGAAAACAACACGTGTTAAAGCAGAGGGATGGCTACCGCTGAGCAACTGTTGAGTTTGTTGGAGGATACAGCTAATTTGTTGAAGAAAACGCAGATCAATCTTAAAAAATGTGACAAGTCAAGGTTAACAAAAGGATACCTAACAACACGGATGGAATGCATTGACGGCTATTGGAAGTTGTTTTTTAATACGCATCAAACTCTAATCAAAACAACAACTCCGGTACAACGCAAAGACATCGCATATTTTGCTAACGATGAGTTCAACTTCTTTGAAGACTTATACATATGTATCAAAGCTGATATACAAGATATGTTGGAATCGTCGTCTGCTACAAATAAACAACGGGAAAACAGCAGCGTGATGTCGTCGGACGGAGGCCTATCACAAGTTAGGCTACCTAGGATACAACTACCTACCTACAACGGAAATTATGAAGAATGGCCTACCTTCCAGGATTTATTTGTTAGTTTAGTGGATAAAAACACAGCCCTCTCCGACGTACAAAAACTACACTACCTGAAAACAAGTTTAGCTGGTGAAGCTGAAGCTCTGCTCAGACACATTCAAGTGACCGACGTGAACTATGCTCAGGCGTGGGAAACTCTGAAAAAACGTTTCGGTAACAAGCGAATAATTGTGAGTACATTACTTAAACGTTTATTCAATCAAAAGAAGGTGAGTGTACAGTCTGCCCAACAACTCAAAATGTTACTTGACACTACTTGCGAGTGTATTAACACTTTAAACAACTTGAAGGTTACCACCGAGTCCTGGGGTCCAGTAATAATATTTCTTGTGACACAGAAATTGGATCAGGACTCACACAAGGAATGGGAGACATACACATATAAACAAAACACAGATGACTTACCTTCTTGGAGTGAATTGAAGACATTTTTAGAGTCTAAATTTAGAACATTAGAGTTGGTCACTCCAACGGGCAGTGCTACAACATCCGTGAAGACAAGAGCGTGTCATAACATTCGTGAGAGTGCATTTCATATTATTCCTTCTGTGAAATCATGTTCATTATGTAACGAAAGTCATACGTTGTGCCATTGTAAAGTATTTTCTAAAATGTCAATAAGCGAACGCAACAATTATGTTAGAAACAATAACTTGTGTTACAATTGTCTGTCGATAGGGCATCCTGTTAAGTCGTGTCGATTGCCAATGTCCTGTCGTATCTGCAACAAACGTCATCATAGTCTTCTACATGAAAACAATCAGGAGGAAGCTGTGGCTCACACCAATGTCACACAAACACAACCACAGATTCCTAACAATACACATGGAGAAGATTGTGAGTTTCAAGTCAATACAATGATGACGTCACATTTAAACACAAATACAACACACGGTTTCGCTTTATTAGCAACAGCAATGGTGAAGGTACGTAGTGAAGAAGGACACACCGTTGTTTTACGAACTTTGATCGATCAAGGTTCGCAGGCATCCTTCCTCAGCGAACGTGCTACACAACTGCTTAAACTGAAAAAGAAACAGGTTCGAGGTACAATCACAGGTGTAGGTTCAACACAAACACAAATCAATAGCGTCGTACAAATACAAATTCTGTCCACATTTGATTCAAATCTTTGCATACATACAGAAGCATACGTCATGTCTAAACAGATAACAACAAAGCTACCATCCAAATCAATTATTAAGAGCAACTGGCCACACATTCTAGGTTTACAACTAGCTGATCCAACTTATGACACACCTGGGCCAATAGATTTATTATTAGGTGTCACAGAATATGCTGACCTAATAGAACCGGAGATCGTCAGAGGCCCTCCTGGCACGCCATGTGCCCAAAAAACGAAGCTGGGTTGGATTCTTTTCGGCCAGATAGGTGAACCAGTCTCAGATAAACAATCTATACTAGTAATGCACCATCAAATTGACTTGGATAACATGCTCAGAAAAGAGGAATCAACAGGTGATAGGATCAAAATGGTAACACAAAAAGAAAGGTTCTGTGAAGACATAAACAAACAAACACACAAAAGAAATGTACACGAAACATACGTACCAAACTTACCTTTTAAAACAATAAAACAAAGAACGCCATATGGGATTTGTAAAGACAAAACATATAAAATACAACTAGATATAATATTTCAAAGGAACCCCAGGCTGAAACAAGCTAAGGTAATTGAAGAGACATTATACCACGCAGAAGAAGTTTCTAAAAATGAGGAAGACAATGGAGCTGCACATTTAAGACATTCAGTTATTCACCATGATAGTGAAGGTCCTGCAACGCGCGTCGAGTTTAATGTATCCTGTGAAATCAACAACGGCATTTCATTAAATGATGAGGTGCTCGTTGGTCCCGTCCTGTTAGATTTTCGGAGTATAATCTTGAGGTGGAGAATGCATTTCTTCGTAGCGAACCTGAAAAACAAATATAAAATGGCATTAGTTGCGACAAAACATGTTGATTACAAACACATTTTATGGAGAAATGAAATGAGAGATGAGAACATTAAATTCTACCAACTACTTACCATTGTCTTCCGAACTGCTCCAGTATCTTACCTTGCTGTAAACACACTACTGCTACTGACAGAAGACGAAGGGTTCAACTTAACACTAACATCTGAAATAATAAAACAATATTTTTACGTACGTAAACTACAACAAGCAAACAATTGGAAACAAGACTGCAACGATGTGGCTCCAACACACAAAAGTGATCTTCTACTAGCGCATGATTCATAAAAACTATAGAACCTGAAAGCATAACAATAAGAAACAAACAAGCAAACAAACAATTTATTTACAACAAACTCTTACCTTCAGCACCTGAAATTACTATAAAAGAGACGTTTTACATGCAAAATTAGATCCATTTGAATAAATCGCACCATGTACAACTAAAGCAAAGGTTCCAATACAAAGTTATGACTACAAAAGTAACTATCAAACAAGCAACAGCAAGCAAACCTGAAACAAAAATGTATACAAATTATAAACAAACTACAAAGTTATGACTACAAAAGTAACTATCAAACAAGCAACAGCAAGCAAACCTGAAACAAAAAATGTATACGACATAGAAACAAAGATGAATAGTGACGCATAAAACAATATACAAATTAAAAAGACATACACAAATTACAGAATGCTCAACAATTACTACAACCTTACAGTTGGAAAATATACCTCCATACATAAACATACATACATACACATGCACATGCATACATATATACACACACATACACACACTCACTCACACACATACATACACACATTAAAGAAACATAAATGCATTGCTTACCTTGACGGAGATGGTATCCTCAGGGTGGTAATAGATTAAACAACTAAAATATAACAGAACAAACAAAACATCTTGGACCAGACAGTTGCACGGCGGCAGTTAGACAAACAGTGTTTAGTGACAGTGTTGCTGCGTTCAATAGACAAATTTCCTTATTTTTACATTATCAATTAAGTAACTTTCATGTATTGTAAACTTCACGTTATTTCAATTTATCTTGTACAGATCAATTTATTTCATTTTCCCGGTTGAGATAATTACAATTGTATTCAAATTTTTAAAGTACTAACGTCCTTTGGAGGGCGGCATGTTGGAGTTTAAACGTATATGTAACAAAGCGTCAAGCATCTACTTGTTAAGTGCAAATATCAGTGGCAATAAACACCTCGAACCGGGCACACGTATTTCATTTACAATCAAGCAAATCACAACCTAAACATCTATCCCATACAAAACAATATTGTAGATACATAGATACATTGCCTGTTTGGAAACTCTGGCTTCTAATTTGGCTTGCTCTATGTTGTAGAAGTCAGGGTTTTCCCGGAACAGTCTTATAAAGGTGAGCTAAACGATTTTAAAATAACAATAGAAAATATTGCAGAAAATTAAAAATTCCTTTACCTTCATCAGACTAATAGAGATATAAAACATCGTTTAAAAAAACCTTTTGTAGATAGCTGCACTAAAATGTAGATTTTTTAAAATATTATTTAATTATTAATATCATTTAATTATTTAATTTAAAAAATATTATTTAATTATTTCGTTGTTATCGGGCTTGCAGCACCAACCATCCATTGCCGCCCATGACACTGTAACTGACTGAACAAGACTCAAATAGGGAATGGGATATGTCCCAGTTAGCTGAGAGAGTAAATAATAACATTGATACATATTGGTTAGGTATGAGGACTGGAGACTATTAGTGTAGTAATAGTTAGTAATTGTGTCGTTTTAAGTCAGTCACAGGTGCGGTGCTACCCTCGAGGACTAAGGTCGCCTGAAAAGAAGTGTAACCGAAAGGTGTGGTAGTCCAACCAGACCACAATTGCTTTAAAAAACTTTTATTATACCTTAGAAATTGTATGTAGGTACTAGGTACCGTGGAGGGATTCTATCGAGATAACCATTGAAGATGATCATATATGTCTTAGGTTCTATCGATATTATCGTAGCTTAGAGCCTTAAGCTAACAGTATGCCGTACGTATTCCAGTGTTGAGAAACAGACAGCTTAGAGCAGACAGCGGGTAATCCGGCCCGTCATCGGCCAGGCTGGCGCGGAGCCAGCGAACATGCCTCGTCTACACTGATTATGACGTCATTATAAACAGATATGTCTCACTAGTTCGAAGAGGTTTAATACTCCACTGGAACTTTCTAGGAGTCAGCATTTAATCCATAGTTATCTTTATTAAAACGAGTAGGTGTATGAATGGGAATGTGTTTATTCATCTTTTGGGTTGTCCTTCTTCTTCTCCTCAAAGGAAAGGTGGAACGACTTTCTTTTTTGCACAGATGTAGCGAATGACCAGGTGAGTAATAAAGACTACTTTTTGTCCCGGATAATTGTACGGTTTACGTGAAATAGACAAAATAGGTACTGCTATAACCGATCGATTTTTAAACGATTCTTAAGTATCGATCATTTTTAATCATTTGATATATTAAATCTAAATCATGATTCGACGCTCCTGACCGGTGAAGCTGTAAGTAAATTTAGATTTTAGTTAGTGGTAATCCGCGATAATAGCGGATATAAATCCGTAATACCTGTAGCTTGTCGAAAAACGTTTTTTTAGTGGAGTATGCTCTAGACCTCCCGCAGCTGTGTCTGTGGGGGATGCTCGTGCACAGCAGTAGGACGTCTATGGGTTGCAGCTTAATCTTAATCACACCTTAATGGCTTTACCATTTAAGTCTTGCACGGAAAACAAATAAATGCATTTTCAAGAGTTCATTACAAACATCTGTATACGCGTTTGCTCCAATACAAATGTACCTACATCAAGAAAGTAACAGTAAGTTTTAGTAGCACTCATCCCGTTTACAGGAAGAGCTGCAATTCTGTTGCTTCCTGACCGAGAGCGGGGTTCGTGGCCATCCATTATGCCGACAGTGGAGGTTTTTAATTCACACTTAAGAAACTATTCTTAGTAAATAATTATATGAGAAATTAGAGACATTTTCAAATGAATTTAACGTTATTTTAACATAAAAGCAAGTACCGAAACTTCAAACTCAAAGTATTACATGTTTTTTGTAGATAATGGGAATAGTGAAGGGAAAGGATGTTGGTGTGAGCTTAACGTGCACAACACATGTATTGGTAAAATTATTGTAACTATACCGTACTATCCTGGTACATTCAAGAGGTCTTCAAAAAAATGTATAATTGGTTATGTGGAGAACACAAAGATCGTAATAGTGAGGAGGTGCTGAATACGACCGTGCCTTGTCGCCTAAATTGTGTCCTCTGACAGTCCCTGTTGCGCTTGGTGCCTAATACTCGTAATTAGTTATTTTCTTGAACGCTGGGTCCATTTGAAAAGTAGCAGGAATCTTAGCGCGACGCTAAGGAGTGTCTATAAAGCGTCCGAAGCCGCATCCATAGGCTCGCGTCGATCATAATGTAATCGAGCGAGTTAAGCAACAGCGGCGAGGGTCGGTATTGGATGGGTGACCGCTGTTGGTATAATTTCATGGGCGCTTCCGTGCTTCGGAGGGTACGTTAAACCGTTGTTGTTTTCAGTATTAAAAACAATCGTTAAGCCTTACCACATGTTCTGGTGGCTTGAGAACAGTCTACACTGGTTTGGCAACTAAGCCCTCCACCCCTGCAGTATGTTCTAGAGATTCCGCAGATTTGGCTGTAGGGAGACCCGTGCCCAACAGTGGGATGGGTCGTAGTTGTAGCTAGGGTGTGTGCCTTACAAACTAAACTTCACACATCTCGTTTACAGGAAGCCGAGCAATTTCCTGGCTCTCCGGCCGGAGCTATCCGTCTTGCCGGCGACAGGCGTTTTTAATTGATCCTTAAACGCCACTTCCGGACGCTAAGCACTCGAGACGCTTCGTTCAGAGTGCTCTGATAAAGTTAAGATATCGGCTATTAGTTTTGTGAAAATCACACATAAACCCAGCCAGTAGTAAAACAAACAAAGCTATTAAGACAAAGTTTTTTTGTGGTCACTTTTATTGGAGCTCCATTGTATCGTATGTGATGGATTTTTCAAACTTTGGTCTAGTAGTCGTGAATGGTAAACTAGAGTTTCTGGGTTCGATGTCGGGTATCAACTATTTGGTTTTTCTCAGCAGTGGATAAGTGTGGGCTAAACAAAGAGAGAAGGAACTGAACAAAAATTCCTAATTCCAGATTCTATACGACTCCCAATCAAGAATCAAAGATCCTTGAACTAACATAAATAAATTCCATTGCCGAAACTCATTTAGAAGTTATTTGGCAAGGAAGTCGCCTAGTTCGGAGTTACAAGATAAATACTGATTTATATTCCAAATCTTGTTGCGACAAACGAATTTATTGCGGCGTGGCTTTAATTGAAACTGTCTAATACAAAGAGCGTTCGTAATAGGCTGTAAAGTGACTGGAACTGACAGTCTGACAAGAGGAAATAAATATTAATGTCGTGGAAGGCATTCCGATATTATTTTACGTATGAACAATTAAATTTTATAATAAAGGTAGGTAATAAAAATGGCTGATTCATTTTGAGATCACCATTTTCACATTGCTTTGTTTTAAATCAAGATGACATTACATTATCGATTACTTATCAACCCCTAATAGTCTTTTTCAAGATTTATTCAATGCAACGCAAATGTAATGTAAATGTTAGAGTTTTATCATAAGCATAGATCACTTCCAATGGATTATGATTATGGATAACATTAGAATTAAATGGTGAGATTTGCATTCTGCTTCCTTCAGACTCATTGAAGGAATTAATGATTGAATATCAGTTCATTAACATTGTCGTTTCCATGCCAATCATGTGTCCTTGGCGGAACGTTTATATTGTTAAGTACCTATGGGTAAAATCGTTCTTAGCCTACCTTCAGTTTTTAATGTGTTTCGTCTGAAAAATTAAAATATTGTTTGTATTGGAGCTGGATGGTAGCTGAGCAATGACGTCACGCTAAGTTCGTAAGTAAAAGTAGTTTCGCTGTTCGTAAAAGGGACCGCGGTAGTTCAGTTGTTGGAGCATTCCTAATTCTTATGGGATGGTCATGGGTTCGAATCTTATCTGGGGTAAATTTTATCAAGGTAAAATAAATTTTAATCTTAATAAAATATTACCAACTGGGCTTTAAGGCAGAAATTTCCTTTATACAATAAACCAGCTGCATTAAATGTAGTTGACGAAAAAAAATACTGTGTGCAGCGCCGTGTGCATAGGCCTTTAGATTCTTTATTCGCATTGTGTATGACACAGTTACGATGTGTAGGTATAGATATGATAATTATCATCATAAGGTAGGTAATATCTAAACATTCCGTGGAATTATTTATGTGGAAAATAAATTATCTACCCCAGCCGATGATTATACGGCCCAACAGCTCGTGAAACAAGACAAGGAGTCGAGCTTATGATATGAGAAGCATTTCGGACGGTACTTCGATGGATTCTAGGAAAAAAATCTAAGAGAAGTGATTTATTTATGCGCTTGTTCTAATATTTTTCTTGCTCATATCTTTGAAATAACTGGTCCTATTCTAGAAATTATTTACTAAACTAACAGGAACCTACATTGCCCTCGATATCTCTATAGGCTATATTAAACGTGGGGAAAGTCGCGGGAAATAACTAGTGGTAATTAATTGTGTCAGGCGTTACTTTGCCGGAACTCCATTATTACAAACCAAGAATTATCTACTTTGCAACAATCCGCGAACAAAAATGTATGGTGATGTATGTAAACTTTCATGCACGTAGCACCTCCCTCCTAAGGTAATCCTCGGTCCCTTACCCTGAGGATGCCTTGTTTTGGGGCGAAACACGTGTTAGTTTGTGTGTGTTGGTGTGTGTATTCATTTATCGCATGTGCATGTTTTCCTGTGTGGAAGGGAGGGAGGTGCTACGTGCATGAAAGTATACATACATAACTATAAATTTTTGTTCGCGGATTGTTGCAAAGTAGATTAATTCTTGGTTTGAAATAGCTAGTGGGTTTGATTGAGTTAGTGCAGTGTCATCAACTCCAACGAGAACGGAACAACTACTGAATAGCGAATCTCAATATAAGTTACCAAGCCTGCAGCGCTAAGCTGTATAATTTCAATAAAACCTTTTGCTTTCTTCCCCCGGGAAGTTTAAGTCCCGTTTAAGCCTTCGAGCGTTTAAAACATTGTAATGGTGCCATCCACACTTGAGTTGTTAAATTTTATTTAATTTTTTTTTTTAAATATACAACAAAAGCAACCGAACATAAATAACCACACATCCGCCGCCTAACTATGACAATCTTAACCTTCACTAATGTCCGGGGTTTTTTTTGTGGCGGGGTAATAATATTATATAAATTATTCTGTAGTTTAGGAGGTGAGAATTTTGCTAGCGTCTTTCTGTATTTTATTACATTAAAGAAGTTTCAGGATACTAGAAGGTGCTAATTATCACGCAGGCAAAATGGTATAAAAGAATCAGGAATTCTCCTGATTGTATTTAGCGAGTGTATTAAGAGTAAGTAAGTCCCTGTGATTTTTTTTACAAATCTATTTCATGATGTGGTAATAAGGTACAATAAGTTGTTAATTTATTGCATGTATGTGAAAACTATAACTCTACTCAGGAATAAGCTTGGGAAACATTTTAAGCATCAGTTAAATGTGCCCTTTTTCTTATAATAACCTAATTTTATTAGGAAACCTTGCACCTGTTCGGTTATAAAGTAGTCGCAGAGGTATCAAACAACAAAACAGATACGTAATAAAACTCTGAGCATGTTACTCAACATAACATAAACAAATACTTCTTCTTAATTTTCATGACTTATATAAATACTAGTGGACGCCCGCAGCTTCGCTCGCGTGGAATTAGACATTCACTAACTTCAAAAACGGCAAAGTTTCATACTAACTTTGCACCCCCTTTTACCCCCTTTAGGGGTTGAATTTTCAAAAATCCTTTCTTAGTGCTCCTCTAAGTTACAAATGCAACCCCTGTGTAAAATTTCAAGTTTCTATCTCTTATAGTTTAGGCCCTGCGTTGATATGTCAGTCAGTCAGTCAGTCAGTCAGTCAGTCAGTCAGTCAGTCAGTCAGTCACCTTCCCCTTTTATATATATAGATTTTAGAAATAATTATTAAAAAAGTTTAAAAAAAAGCTTTTTATAACTTTTATTTTATTTTCGTGCATTGTCATCGGAACCGAATATGTGTGCCAAATTTCAGCTCGATAGCTTCAGTGGAAGTGGGTGAAATATTGATTGCAAGATTCCAGGACATACATACATTTAAGAAAAAACTAAACTAACATTGGTGTGGAAGCACCACAAACCCTCCACTAATAGCCATCTATTTTTCGCTACGATTATTTATAGACCGCTGTTTTTCAAAAAAAAAGTCTTGCCCCGTCTCGTTCAAAACGCGAAATTATCTTTATTAGAGCCCTGAAAGAAAATTCGGCCCTTAATTGGAAGGCTTTGGCATGAAGCCCGTCTAGACAAGTGAAATTGGTCTTGGATATCTCTTTCAAAGCCGGGGAATTATTCAAACCCTCGCAAATGAGGCGATTTGAGAAGCGGAAAACAAAAGTGCGTATTTAGGTAGGCAGTGTACCCTGCACCCGCTAGGACATAGAAAGGATTTCTAGAAAGAAGAGAAAGAAATTATAGAAATAACTGTATTACTTTCTCTCTCTACTCTATACTCAGAACTCACAGAACGACAAATATTAAGGCAAGATTATTTGTAATTCGTATTTAAAAGTACAAAGGAATTTGAATTTTAAAAGAGTACCTAGAGTTTTTTTTGTCCGGCTTTTCTCTCTCGCGGCCTACATACATATGCTAATTATTCTTCATAGAGCTGTTGACATATATGATGATAGATAATAGATATGTAATGTGTATCGAGCCATTAGGGCTTAGCTTAGTGCTTAGTGGTAGGTAGGCCCAGGAATCTAGCGACATTTCGCCCAATTATGGTCTTACCTCTCGCTAGCTTTGACACACCTTAGACTACCCATATATAATACGATTACGGGTATTAAGAAGACTCACCCCAAAGCCAAAAATAAAATATACCCCAAACGTGTACCGGGCCCTTAATCGCCACTATATTTCCCACATTTTCCTTATAAATAGATTAAAAAATGCAGACATGACAGCGTACATTTTTCACGAAAATGAAAAGGGGAGTGACCCTTAAGTTGGGTGTAAAATCTGAACGCAGCAGTCCCCTATTCGACTTCCGAAATATGGCCGCAACTAAATGGCTGCTTGGGGTATATCCAGATTTATTGTCCGCGCTTGTGGACCCCAGTTTTTATGGTTGATTTGCATTTGAGCAGATTGAGCATTTGCTTAGGTACCTACATCATATATATTTCATCACCATGATTTATTTCCTATGTGATTGCATCTGTCACCCACTTCATCATTGTTGCTGCAACCCATAGATATCCCATTGCTGATCACGGGTCTCCCCCACAGACAAATCTGCGGGAGGCCTAGAGCATACTCCACCACGCTGCTCCAATCTGGATTTGTGGAGCTAAAGATTTCTCAATTAATTTTCACTACGAGCATCGTTATAGTCTGTTCAAAAGATGGTCAAAATGTATAAAGCTCAATATTCAGGTACTAGGAATTATGATCTAGTACTTCCGGCTTTAATCCCTCCGCTGTACATTTTGACACGTTTTCGGCTATTCCCAGATATTTTCCGGCATGCAAGGTGTAGTTTCAGAATTACATACTGGAACGAGTTACCGGAACTCGCCACCTTCGTAATTCTGTATTCTAGCCAGGACTTAGTTATAATAATTGGTATTTCGAGGAAATTTCGTAATTGCATTTTCCGAACCAATGAACATTATAATGGTTGGATCGCAAAATGTATTTTAAAGTTCACTGTGCACAGATTTTACTCGTAGTTTAATGTTATCTGAACATAATTTGCGCTCTAAGTAATCGTAATGGAAAAGAAATCTTTCACCTATTTCTCCACACACATTTTAATATTATTATTATTTAATATTAATTATTATTTAAATCTAAACAATGTTCAAATACGAAACATTTTAACACAATCGCGGAAAGTGAATCAGACACAATAGAACTTATACTCGTAGATACGTTCAATGTAGTATAGAAGTAATGTTGTTATTCTTCATACTTATCACATTTTTAGGTTTATTCTTATACTTAGTTTAATTTTCTTTTTTTTTTGCTTTCTCTTATCGACCGAACTAACTCAAAAAGGGCCACACTGAAAATCAGCGTCATGATTTCATTGAAATCATGGCAAATGCTGAGTGTGGTCTTATTTTGCTTTGTTTTATTATATGTGTTTTATTTTATTCTTGTTATCTAATTTGTTCAAAGCAAATAAATATATTATTTTTATTCTTATTTCAAAAATATATTTCTTATGTACCTACGTGTGTATGACAGTGAACTCCTCCTAAACAGCTGGATAGATGTTGATGAAATTTTCTGTGTGTGTTCAAGGGGATTCGAGAATGGTTTAGATTTACAATTTGGTCCACTGGAAAATGTTTTTTAAACACTATTTAAAGTATTGTTGTATTTTTAACCGTCGTTCATTGTCTTGAAGTGTCGCGTCACTTGATATTTCATATGGCAGAATAACGTTTGCGGGTTCAGCTAGTTTTACTATATAAATTGATTCAATGAACGTTTCTTACGTGCAAAACTTTTGGAGGCTCACATCATACGGCGGTAACATGCCGTAAGCACTAAGGCAAATACACTTCCACTGGCTTCTCAGATTGGCGTACTAGAATTGTTTTCATGGATTGAAATATCAAGCATTTTCCGAGCAGAGTTCTGTCTGGATCGCTTGATATTCGGCCCCTACCAACGGTAACATTTTGAGATCATCCACGTACAACACAATCCTATCTTTATCCCACAGGTAGGCTCGTCTACTCTCGGAATGGAAGGAGTTAGGTCATAGGCCTATAGCGGTGACAGCCCAAAGGCTATCGAGATGGCGCGGTCCGGGTTCAAACCCAAGCGGCACTAATGATATTTCTGAGTTAAGTGCGATTTAAAAAATTAAATGTCACTTGCTACAACGGTGAAGGACAATCGTGAGGAAACCTGCATGCCGGAGAGTTCGTCATGATGTTCTCGATAGCATGTGAAGTCTGCCAATCTGTACTTGGCCAGCGTACCTCCAAATACTCGTTCGTTACTACTTAATTTTTTTCGAATGGACTTTTACTGTATGGTCACACAGACCTTTACGGCGTCACCGAATAGGAACTATTTAGTCGAGTGTCACATTAATCACACGTCCATATAGTGTTAGTCTTGCTGCATGTGTTAGTGCCCACCTCACTATATTACAAAATTATTATAAAAAATATCAATCGACTCTAGAAAACGCCTATTTAGACTCCACCACGTAGCAGGTCTATCAATTTTGAGAAGAGCTTTGTGACATATAGTGGGACGCACGTAATGGATTACAGTCATGGACAAATGGTAGGGTCTACGTTCAGACCACTAACCTAAAGCTACTCCGATCCCGGATTCCCTAAAAATATTTAGCTTTTCCACTTTACATACTGCGAAGCGAATCATTCGAAGCAGCACGCAACAATGGCTTTTTATTTAATTTTGATTTAGGAAATTCAATGTCACCTCCTGTAACGGCGGAGAAAAACATGTATGCCTGAGAGTTCTCCATAAGACATGTGAAGTCTGCCAATACGCACTTTGCCGTCGTTGTGGACTACGGCCTAACCTCTCCCATTCCTAGAGGAGATCCATGGCCAACAGTGGCCAACAAAGAAATGGTTATTGTGGTGATGCTTCTTTTACCCTTACAGCAGGCGACCGCTACTTGCTCGTGGTACAGTTGGGTTAGTCCTGTTGACCGGACCGCCATCTAAATTTCTTTCAGTGGTATGGTCGACTGGACTTCGTTAAAATAAACATTTAATTTTCATGGTACTGTTAACTATACCATGGAATAAATAAATTTTAATTTCTCAAGTCGCGCATTATTCACTTTTCAAGTCATTGGTGCCGCTTGGATTTCAACCCAGACCCCTCGAGTGAAAGCCGAGTTTGAAAAAGATGAAAATCAAATGCATATCAAATTTGGGTACAAAATCGTACAATTAACATGGTCGGACATCGTTCCTGCTGTAACATGGTTGAGTAATGGAACAAGGACAGTATCCAGACCTCTCCGAGATACTCAAGTCCGGCAGCGAACCGCTAATAAAGGAAAATTAAAGCACAGTCGTAAAAACATTTCATATTTTTAATGAACTAGTTTCTAAAGCGCTCCACGGGAGGGCCCTTGGGATCGTTAAAAAATAAACAGACGACCGTCTCGCGACACGGAAACTTTTTAAAAACTGGGTACACAGATAAAGAGGGAATCACGGTGTGACAAAAAACCTCCAACAATCAAAAGTTTTTCCATTTTCGGCGATGAAACAGCTTGAGGCCAGGCATTCCTCGGCCCGCGAGCGCGGAGGCAATCGCACAGATGACGATGTCCGACAAAATAATTTGGCAACTTCGGCGGGTTGCTCGACTGACGGAGGTTATGCGATAAAATGTTTTATGGAATTAACACAGCAAACAAGCGAACACCCGCTAGTTCTTTCAATTAGCCGAAATAATAAAAAAAAAAAATAGTAAAAAAAAGTATCGGTATGTTCATTGGTATAATAAGGAGGAGTGGAGGTGAAGTTTAAATAATTATGAATATAAATAAAAATGAATGTTCGTAAGCGCATAACTCAACAATGGCTGGACCAATTCGGCTAATTTATTTTTTGTATGTTCCTTATTGTCCACGGATGGTTCAAAAAATCAAAATCTACTCATTTATTTCCTCTAAGGCTAAAGTCTATTTCCACGCGAGCGAAGCTGCGGGCGTCCACTAGTATTCAATAAAAATATAGATATAATAATGATTCTATCATTCGCTTCCAGCCCAGAAGAACCACGGGTTGTAAACCATAGTGAATCTTACCGGTAGGGAAAATCGGTGTGACCACAGAATTTAGGTAGGACAACTTTCGGTTTCCAACAGCCCTGTAACAAAACCGATTAAAAGTATAACAAAAGCAAGACCTTATACTGCAGAAATTGCTGCAAATGCATCGTATATTCGGATGCCTTTGGCCGGTTATTGAAGCCGGTTTATAACTAACTGCGAAAAGTTCCACTCAAACCGTAACATGAACGACGTTAGGATTCCCCGTTGCAGATGGCGACCGGTATCGAGGGCTTTATTTCATAGGCTTTGCCTCAAATATTTTTGTTGTATTTGAGTTTTAGTGAGTATGAGATTCATGTTTTATGATGAAAGGTGCCGAAGTCGGTCGGCCATAATCAGTAGTAAGTTTCAGAGTAAGAATTCCACCTCAAAAAAAATGACGCGGTGACGCTAGTAAAAACTATTTGTATCCAGGTTTCATCAAAACACATCCCTTTTCCCGTTATCGTAGGTAATTCCGCATGCCTTTGACATGAGTTCCGTATAAGATCAAGTTTCATCCGCTGGTTAGGGATTGGAGGCAAATTCGCGTTAGCTTTTGCGCCAGAAACTAAGGTAGTAAGTGACCCTGCATGTCGCTCCTGGGTTCAAGTTAGTTGACTACAAATATTAATTGTTATTTTCTACGTTGCATTGTTGATTAATTACATTATTTTAAGGTTATATAACGAATGCTATGTCCTGGCTGACCCTTTATATCACTACAGCAGAGTTTCACACTTATCTAGGTGGGTATAATAATTTATTAAATGGACTGTAGATTAGTGATTCAACCATCCACCCTTCAGCCTTTTGAGGTCCACAGCTGGACATGGGCCTATCCTAAACGACACCACTCCGACCGGTCCTGTGCCTTCTGAATCCAGCGGATCCCGCCAGCTTCTTCAGGTCGTCGACAGACGATTAAATAATCATTATTTAATTTAAACTACATACTTAAAGTTATTTATGACATTGAAGAGCAACCGGAAAACTTCATCTACGCGTCACAAAGTAACGTGAATACCGACAGGTAAGGCCTCAGTTAGCCAGCAATAGCCTATTGGCATCGGAGCTTCGGAATCGCGTTTCCATTTGCAAAATTACAAATCCCGCGCACTACTGACCAGCTATCCGGCGTCGGTCCGGATGCCTTTGACGGTCGGAGTGATTTGAGGGAAATTCAAACCGACTCTTTTCACAGAGGGCTAGTCACGGCCTAAGCGAAAGCGGTAATGATAGATGAGAAGTAGTACAGAGTCATTTAAAACAAAGTGGGTGCAAAAGGCGTAGTACAGAGTCACTTAAAACAAAGTAGGTGCAAAAGGCGTAGTACAGAGTCACCTACAACAAAGTAGGTGCGCTTAGTACAGAGTCACTTAAAACATTGTAGGTGCAAAATTGCGGATTGGCACACTTGACTTACTCTACAAACTACTCCACCAATCCGCATTAGAGCAGCGTGGTGGAGTATGCTCTAGACCTCCCGCAGCTGTGTCTGTGGGGGAGACCCGTGCCCAGCAGTGGGACGTCTATGAGTTGCAGCTAAAACGTTGTAATTTTGAGCAATTGTGAGTTAGAATATGAATTTTAAAAATTGTTATAGGTATGTAATTTTTTTTAAGAATTTTTAATGGGTCACGTAACCTGAATTAAGATTTATTTATTTTTAAAACTACGACCGCTGGTTTACAGGGCGGCCCTGTATTCGTATAGTTCTGCTTGTGGTTCTAGAAACCTCGCTTACCATAATGCATAACCTACCATACCTTCATACTCGTATTACATAACGAACCGTGATTTTCAACTTGGCAATACTGGCATTTTCAACTGGCATTTACCTATACCAAACCTTATGACTCGCACCAAACATAATTTTCTATTAGCACGTGACGACGTTAAAACTCCTTTCCCTCTGCACCTAGTCAAGCTCTGTTAATTCGAAAAACTTATCTACTATCTCACCCTCACTTGCAAAAGATTGATGTGGCAAAATAGTTTGCCTCCTTGCGCATTCAGATGAAAACGTCGTAACGGAATAGGTACTTAAATGTTTCCTTTCACTACCGCTCCAGATTTAATCCCTGGGGAATATTGAAAAAGGGTAAGTAGACGCAGCAAGCAGCGGGGTAGGTGCGTCAATCGGGGGCTAAATTGACACATTTATAATGGAAATAGGAATAAATGAGGGCAGTTATTCCGTCGAACCCCACTGATTTTTGGATTGTATATGACAATTTTCTCTCGTTAAGGAGAAAGCAGCTGAGTTGCAACATAGTTCTGATGCATATCAACTGACATTTTCTTTGCAAATACATATAAAATCCATTTTTGGTCCGCGAGTAAGAAAAACTGCACCAATGAACTCAAAAGACCTACAACACCGAGCTACTGTCAAGAACGAAGCAATAATTCGATGGGCAGAGCATTTTGATTAAGTCCTTATTTAGAAACATTGACTTATTATTACTAAGTCAATGATTAGAAATAACTTTAGACCTAGTTGTCACCCTACTCAAAGACACTACCGATCGAATTCTGTCCTTCGGATTTCATTCTTAGGGAAATCACCAGCGTAAAAAGTACCTACATAATATCCTTTTACTATCCTATTACTTTTACTCGTTGTTGGTTTTTTTTTGTTTTTTTTTATTTTTATTTTGTTGTTTTTTTTTTTCTTATATGTTTTAGTTCCTGTCATAATCTGTACTTTTGTGCATATTACTTGTACAAAATAATTTCGATGTTTCACATCTGCCAGGCGTCCCGTGACGGCTCACAATTTTTTAATTTATTATCTGTCTGTCTGTCTGTCTGTGCTTGATGAAATCAAAAACTACCGAAACTATTTCAACGAAACTTGTTACAAACATGCAGTGTATCCCAGAGACTGTTGCGTGCCGCTTGGAATAATACACGAGCTAAATTGAAAAATAAGCTGCCACATTCAAGCCAGCCGCGAACTTGTCACCTTGCACGAAAGGCTAACTTGTTGGCGAAAGGGTCTATTCAGCCTCGCTTCTGCTTCTGTTTGCGGTGCCCGCGTGATCCCGCAGAAGTTTGCTTGAGCCGATCGTAAGCCAGGCTATTTGTTTTTATACAGTTTTTCTGCCGGTATTGGATTGGTAAAGTTATGTACATCAAAGTCTGATATAAAACGAATTTACTATATACCGGGTTAAATTATGTTTTTGAGTAGTATGTATGTTATGATTTAACGATCTAGCTGACTAGCTGTTATTCAATTGATATGAGGATACTAATTGTAATTTATTATATCATCTTATTTTTTGTTTATTAAAGACTAGGGACGCACGCAGCTTCGCTCGCGTGTATTTAGACTGCGGTAGTTTTGTTTATATTTGCTACTTATTTTAATACTCTGACAGACAGACAGAAAAATAGACAGACATAATATACATACAATATTTTCAAAAAACACATTTCTGCGTTCTGATGCGTTAATTATAATGCCCCTGAATTGAAATTTTGAAAAACTCTTCAATGTACAGAAAAAGATCCAGATTTGTAAGTAATAAGTAAATGTCATAATTAAAACATAAAAAAGGGACCGCTGCATGGCGTAGAAATCTCATAATAACTAATGTATGGAATTAAGTTAGGTACCTACCCATAATTTTTAATACCAATAACCTTGAGTGACATAATTAAAGTAATTTTGTATACTTTTATACCTATAATAATTGTTGCCTACGCTTTAAATGTACGCATTACATTTTGTAACTCTGAAAAATATGTGTGTCCAGGGAAATTCCAGGGATTATGACAAAATTTTCATCTAAATTTCAAAAGTATTAAGCATTTCAAATAACTGATTTCCATCTAAATGAGGCAACGCTAAACTGCTTGACAAAGTGACACAAGCGGGAAATTTAATTTTCTTAATCGGCTAAATTTGTTTAGTCTGCTCCGGTCTGTGATTAAATCCTTTACAGAGATTATAAATTTTCCTCGGAATTATTTGGATGCGTAAGACACGATTCAATTTTCCGTAAGTTATTTTGGGCGGCTGATAAATTATGTTTGGTAATATTCGTTTATTCGTTTCAATAAATCATTTAAAAGTAAACAACTTGTATTATAGGTAAAAGCAAGATTGTATTATGTGTACTGTGTAATATCCGAGGTTCAGTTAGTCTTTAACAGAACTTAAAAAAAACTTTAACTTCACTAGCACAATTATGTTGGATGATAAAAAAAAAGTCTTAAAGTCCCTTTAAACCTTCCCTAGCTATTCCAGACCAAATTGAAGACCGGCCTTAACCGTGGTTTATTACCTTGAACCGGGTTATGGTTAGTTGACTTTTTTTTTCTTAGTTTTACAAAATTTTACCTCTCTGGGCAGAGAAACATGCTTGATTTTTTGCTAAAAGCAGTCAACATATTACGCTCATATGTAGTGGTAATTCAATTTAGCGATCAACCTAAACAAGAGAAATCGCCTTATGCTTGACTTTAAGCGTTGCCGTCTTCCACCACTAGCAATGACTAGGAAAAGGAAGTCCATTCGGTATCGATTAGGAAAATTTTGTCAAAAATATGAGAGTCTAAAATTGCGTTTATTTACGACATGTTGCCATCTTTGAAGTTTCCCGCGTGATTTATCGCGCGCTCTCCGCCGAAACACTGAATATAAATCAAAACGCAGATGGCGAAAACGAAAACGTACCGACGAATGTTTTCGGCGCAAATATCCGTCCATTTTTACTTACCTACTTTTGTCACGGAAGCGCTCGTAGTTCAATAACATGGGCGTTGAGATATCAACACTTCACAGAGAAAAGATTATGTATTGTACATTGATAATTATTAATTTAACTTTATTGAACCTTTGTTATATGTTTTATGTTGACTAACAAAGAACAACTGCTTAAAAAATGGAAAAAAAGGAGCATAGATCACCCTTCGACTAGTTGGACAAATGATCTGAAGAAGACGATGGGAAACCGTTGGATTCAGATGGCATGAACTAAACCCTTCTTCAAATAACTAAACACCAAGATATTTTGATATATAATGTGGTCTCAAGACCCAACAGTCGATAACTTTATTGATAAATCACTAGCACGCAGTGCGCACTGGTACGTATTCCGATGCAACTTATTGGATTTGTGGTTTGGTGCAAGCTTTAAGCGGAGAGCGATTTCAATTTTATTACATAATAATATATATTTAATCTACCTAAATACAGAGTCTGCTAATTTAGAAATTATAAATGTCTGCTGAGGGTAAGCTAGCATGGACTTGGATATAACCGCTGCCGCCTACGAGAGCTCTCAAGGCTCAAACGATTCTCGTTGAATATATTAAAAGGATGGTTGCATCTAGACAAAAATAACGAGAAATCAAACTATTCCAACCGTAACCGTAACCATGTTTGATTTTTAAGTAGGTATGTACCTAGACCTACTTAAAAATCAAACATGGGTTCTTGACGAATCTGTTTGAGGTTTAGAACTGTTCAACCTAAATTCCTCACAATATTCTCTTGTTACCTTACTTCCGCTCATCACTTACACCAACCAGAGCGGTGTACGTCATGATTGGTGGAAGACGCCTAAGCCGGCCAGGAGCGGACCCTGTGGGAGCCTAAACCTGCCGCTTAGCTATCGATTGAGATATTGCACGGTTACCTGCTTCATATACCTATATATGACTAGCTTTTGCCCGCGGCTCCGCCCGCGTGGTCAAAGGGAATTAACAATGAGTTGTATATCATACATGACACATTTGTATAGTGTATAATTTGTTAGCGAAATTCAGAAATTGCAAATGAATTTTACTAACGCCATCTATTAACAACATCCGGAACTAAATATCTAGCAAATAACAAAACATCGATATCTTTCCATGGGGATGTTTTACCGCGGTAAAAAGTAGCCTTCGTCACTCTCCACCCTCCTCACTATCTCCACACACAAAAACCATACCATATAATAGCTTCGTTGCGACGTGAAAGCCGGACAAACAAACAAACACACTTTCACATTTATAATATTATAGTATATAGTATGGATGGATGATAAGCGAAGTGGGCTGTGCCAACGGACGGAGGATTACTTGAAAACATTTTCGTGGCCATAAACCATACCTTGCTGCTTTTGCTGCGACCCATAGACGTCCTACTGCTGGGCACGGGTCTCCCCCACAGACACTGCTGCAGGAGGTTTAGAGCGTACTCCACTACGCTGCTCCAATGCGGATTGGTGGAGAAAGACCATACCTTGATCTTTATGGATATAATACAGCAAACAAACATGCAGCTGTTACCCCAATATGCCAATAATACGCTATTACCTCATGACAACTGTGACAGATTCTGAACAAGTTCAGTTAGCAGAGGCTGTTAAAGGGTGTTAGAGGATTCTTCTTTGGCCTTTTTTAAAGAACCCCGTGTTGCCTATTTAGAAAACCTCAGTAGGGCTTATTCATCAATCACAGGGCGCATAGATTACATTACGGCAGACGGGTAGGTTCTATTTTGAGCACCTGAAGCAGACACAGTATAACTGAATTACCAGTTTGGCAGTTCCTACGCAGCGTATGAATATTGAATCGGCAGTTCGACCCGCGATGTTTGCCGAACCTGCCTCTCAGCCGTCGTAGTAACATTTACGTTAAGAGGACTACAGAGGCTAAACGCGAGTTTTATAAACAAGATATCACACGAACCATTGCAGAGAATCAAATAAAAAAAATATATGGTATTCTTGGGGATATATGTTAGATTGCTACGGCCTTCAAAACATAATACATTAATGTTGACTCGATAGAAAAAAATCACGAAGATACCTCTAAAATAATCTTCTACACAAACAAATCCCTTCTAAAATACGTGTTTTTTTTTTCAATTTAACATATATTTTTCATCACAATAAATACAATATATCAGTTATACCACTTTTTAAATCCATTTTGTAGAATTTCCAAAAAACCCTTGTTCTCATTTGCGCATCGTTTTCGAACATAACTCGCGAGCATGTGTGTGTAAACGCCGTGTACCGACAGTCGCGGCTGAGGCCTCTTGCTAGACGGGCGTGTCGCGCTTTCTGCCGCAAAATTTCTGCAAGATTCCAACGTTATTTCATTACTTTTATTGATTGGTTAGGTTAATTTATATAAATAATTTAACGTTATAAGTATTTTTTTAAGTTAGAAGGGCGTAAACGGACTCCTATTTTGTAAATAAACATGGGAAATAAATCAAAAGTGTTCATATAAAGCAAACGTCACACACATGAATGACGTAAAGATTTAAATTTTGTCAAACATTTATTAATTTTCATTGTTCTCTGCAATCCTGCAGAGTACAAAAAGATAGATACGTACACAGTTTTTCAACCCTAATCGTATAGCTGTAAATGGCGTAATTGGAGTTTGCGGCGAGTAAGAATCTCGCTCCAGAGACTCGGGTTCAAATCCCAGTTACACTTCCTATCTTTTTCAATTTTTTCTTTATTTTTTATGACTTTTTTTTTGTTATTATTTTATGCAAATGAAATAAAAAGCTAATAATATTTATATATGTCATAATATGTATTTATTACAGGAAAAGAGAATCCAAAGATAATATCAATAACGGGGAAATTATAGACATTAGCAGTGAGTAAGAATCTCGCTCTAGAGACTCGGGTTCAAATTCCAGTTACACTTCCTTTCTTTTTCAATTTTTTCTTTATTTTTTTATGACTTTTTAGAATCCAAAGATAATATCAATAACGGGGAAATTATAGACATTAGCAGTGAGTAAGAATCTCGCTCTAGAGACTCGGGTTCAAATTCCAGTTACACTTCCTTTCTTTTTCAATTTTTTCTTTATTTTTTTATGACTTTTTTTTTGTTATTATTTTAAGTAACTAAAAAAATTGCATAAATCTAATTTCATTACGTTGTCGTACCTTCCTATAAATTTTTTGTTAGGTCAATTATTACTTAAAATAAACGCCATCTACTGAAACACTTCCCCGTATAAGCCGCGCAGATAGAGAATAGATTTGAAAATGGCGTCCTCTCGCATGCGTTCTCGCTCACTCTCTATCGCTGTCTATACGCACACAGTGAAGTACGAGCTGCAAACAAATAATCAGTCGGGATTCGCTTTCTAAGCTACTTGACGCACTCCGAGTAATTGTTGTTTTCGTTGATATTGTTGTTTTTGTTTGCGTTACATTTGATTGTTATTTATTTTCGTTAAGTTTTTGTTACGAACGTTGACATTTTGTGATGTAATTGAACAGCAACACCGAAGATGAAAGTGACGACTCTGAAGACCAGGACTGTGAAAGTGACCAGTCCATGGAAGATTTTAACCAATTCATGGAGGGAATTGAACCAGTAATGGGTACAGATGACCAGGACACTGCTGGACCAAGCGGTTTATAAAACCTTTGATACCATTCCCATCCTATTGTTCTTTATTTTTATAATCTGATTCTGAAATGTCACAATTAATAAAGGCAAATTTTACAATCCAGTGTTTTAAGTACCCTTGCTTGTGTTGTGTGTTGTGCTTGTATTTTAAGTGCCATTTTCAGATCTATTCTCTATCTGCGCGGGTTATACAGGCGATTAATACAGTACCTCATGACATGTCATTGTATGCTCTGTAAGGTAGTTCTGAGGTTTTCCGTTAGAGGCGCTGTTGTCGTTTGTGAGAATGTGTGCACCGATTCTCAAGGTCATTTTGCACCACTAGGCGCCTTAAGGAGGAGGCATTTTGTGTTTGCAATAATGTTGTCTCCGAGACGACTTGAATATCGGTATGAATAGATATTGAGTGAAACAATCATTCGATAGTAAAATTTAGTGCGAGCCGGACTAGCGCACGAAGGGTTCCGTACCATTACCTATAATTCATAGTTTAAAAAAAACTAGAAAAACCCGCTTTTATAAATGCACGTACAAAATCAAAAATACTTGTTCAAAGTCCATTACGTGGCCTTTCTCACAAGTGCAAACACGACTATGATACGATATTCCATCATGGAATGCCAGTGCCTATCTTCCGGCTTCATCATCAGACCTTGAAACCTAATCGTGGTCAAAGAAAGAAATCCTAAAACAGCTATGATACGATGTTCCATCATGAAGTTCCAGTTCATATATTTCGGCTCCATCATCAGATCAGTTTGACAGTACCATATTATTGTACCGTCATCAGAACTGTCAACAGAACAGATGCCAATTTACAATACGCTACAATCCTTGAAAGATGGTTAAATTAGTTACCTTAGATTCCATTACATAGTTACATACAGGTCGACCTAATAAAAGCGTGTTAAAAACGGCAAAAAAATCGTTGAGTGGGCTCCCCTTAAATTTTTATTCTTTCTGTTTTTTTTTTTTGTATTTGTTGTTTTAGCGGCAACAGAAATACATCATCTGTGAAAATTTCAACTTCATCGTTCATGAGCCAGCCCGGTGACATACGGACAGCGGAGCCTTAGTAATAGGGACCCGTATTACCATTTGGGTACGGGACCCTAAAAATGGAGGATAAATTTGTGATTTTTTTAAATACATATTTTTCCTTGCGAATTTACGACCAAATATTTCCAAGTGGAAAAATAAATTTGAATACTAAACAAATACCTACCCACATATTTTATCAGATTTAAAATTCTTAGATTAAGACGAGTATCCTAAAAAATACCGTAAATGCTCAATTTTCATAAACTCATGATGTAAAGATGTATTCAGCAGTAGTCAGGAAAAACATCGACTTCAATCAGGAAAACAAATAGTTACTTTACTACACACGACAGGACCTGAAAGTGTAACGTCTAACTTAGTGACATTACCGGAATAAACTCCCAGTATGTACCAGTCGTATTATTGGCCGTTCATTTATGACTACGCACATGAATTTTGTATGGCCAACTTTACAGTTTGATTTGCTTACATTAATTCGTGCCGTGTTCATAATTGATGGCAGGTGGCCCTTGGGGCGGAATTGTGGGATGGCCGGGACAATAGATATGAATTATGAGGACTGGAGATAAATAAATAATAATAAATATCTTGGACATTCTCACACACGGCCATCTGACCCCAAAGTAGGCGCGAGCCTGTGTTATGGGTGTCAGAGACTGATATACATACATAGATATTTTTAAATACATACTTAAATAGATAATATTGACATCCAGACACAGAACAAATACAAGTGTTCGTCACACGAATATTTGTCCTGAGTGGGATTCGAACCCATTGGTAATTATGATGGCAAGTTTTGATTATAACATAAGTAATGGAGTACTACTGCCTCGTTGGTTCAGTGGTCGTAAGCGACACTGCTAAGCAAGAGGTCCCAGGTTCAATTCCCGGGTCGGGCAAAATATTACTGGGGTTTTCTAATTTTAAATTCCTAGTAGTAACTCGGAGTCTGGATTTGTGCCCATCTCTGGTGAGCCACCACTGTGGTACTCGTAATGGGGAGCCACCACCTATTACACTGGACCTAACTGGTGAACATTTGGTGTACTGCATCTCTGCCTACCGCTTTAGGGAAATATAGGCGTGATGTTATGAATTGTTATGTAATGGAGTAAAGTCTATGCACTATGCGAGAATAATAATAATAAAAATATCATGGACAGTCTCACCCACGGCAATCTGACCCCGAAGAGATAATACACAAAATGACGAAACGGACTTTTAACTGTAAAGTAAGCACCCTAATTGCCAGATGTCGCGGCAAGTAAGTTACAGGTCAGTTAATCTCTTGTGCTACTCGTATGTCGTGAAATCCGCACATGAAGTTACCGGCAACTTTAACTGGCGGTCAGGCTACTCGACACTTTACTTCAGGGTGGTGAAAGGGTGAAGGGTGGAGGGCCCTTATTCAAAGAAAATCTTGTTAATATTAGCTCGAAAACCTTAACTTTTCTTCTTAATCCTCCCACGTACCCATTTTCATCGTTAACATCAAACACCGTTGTATTTGAAACATTTATTTACCCTGTAAAATTTTCTGTAAAATTAATTACCTTCTATTTTGCGGAGTCCGCGTAAAGCTACTACTCGTAAATAACAAAGAGTCCTACGTGTTACGTGAGTCCCTTCGGTGGAAAACTGCCTTTTTACTCCACTCTAAACAAAGCGTAGTCGCCCAGCCTGAAAACAATGTAATGCAGTTTTCCATTGTCACATAATATGCTAAATTGTGACATTTTGGTTGCCATCACGATATTTGCTCAGTAGTTGAGAATTCGGCCTTTCATTCTTGGCCTGCGAACTACGAGTAATTCCAGCGGTTCATGAATATGTAAAGTTTTAAATTAAATAATATTTTTATTAAATTAAATAATAGTTTTAAATTTAATAATAATTAATTATAAATGATCTCGCAAGAAAACCTGCAAGCCTGAGAGTTCTTATGCGAATGCGAGGCATACCAACTAACGCTTAGACTTTCTACGAAAATATATTTTTTAGTGCATAATCTAATTCAGTATCGAATGATCTCAAGCCTAAGGTCTATGATAACCTCAACGCATATTTCAATTGAAAATAAGAAGGACCTATAACTTAAACTTAAACTTAACACTTAACGTGTCCTCCAAAACATGGAAGCACCCATGAAATTTTGCCGCTAGCGGTCAGCCATTCACATTCAGATCGGGTCCGATTTCTAAACATACGATCAACACGAGCCAGGGTAAATATTAATGTACAGTGGAAACAGACAATAACAACGTAATAAATGAAGAATGTAGGTACACGTATTTTGCCTGTTGTCCGCCTTTGAATGGATTTTTCTGCAATGTTTTGTTGGTTA
The DNA here is from genome assembly GCA_944567765.1 of Carterocephalus palaemon. Taxonomy (NCBI): domain Eukaryota; kingdom Metazoa; phylum Arthropoda; class Insecta; order Lepidoptera; family Hesperiidae; genus Carterocephalus; species Carterocephalus palaemon. Next base: position 10,400,295 of record OX155654.1, read on the forward strand.
TGGACGTCAAGAACGGGTATTTCTTTTTAAATTCCGACGTAACAAACGGATTCATCCCACCTGGTGTTAAGGCGATACCTTGAAAAATAAATCATTTAAAATCGAGCAGGCATACGCTCGCTAGAGGAAATGAGAACAGGAAAAGTACTTCACAGTGGCTAGCTACAATACAACCCAACCAAAAGACGTCCCACTGGTGGGCACGGCGTCTCCCCCACAGACACAGCTGCAGGAGGTCTAGACCACACGTAACCGCCCGTTCAATAATTTTTACCGCCCATTTAATTATTTTCCTGCTCAATTATATAGTAGGGGAGCCCAAGAGGGGATTTTGCGGGATACTCAAGCGCGTCAGTTTAATATACAGTGGGATACCTTGTACCCGGTTAAGTACCTCCACCAAATATGAGCCCCATATATAAATGGGGCCGTCAAGGATAAAGGATCAGAATAAGAAAAAAATAAAATTTGTCATCAGAAATTCTTGAGCGCGTTAGATTAAGGTAGGGTGAGTTAATTACATGCTAAAAAGTGTATATTCCACTAATCTTACAATTTGAGAGTAACGTAAAGAAAGGGGAGGGCTACGTAGCCCTCCCCTTTCTTTACGTTACTCTCAAATTGTAAGATTAGTGGAATATACACTTTTACACGCGCTTGAGTATCCCGCAAAATCCCCTCTTGGGCTCCCCTACTAATATATTCACTGATCCATTTCATTATTTTTTATTACTCATTTTTGTTTACTTTACTGCTTAGTTTTAACTGCTGAACTAGTTATTAAACGTGCCATTTATAATTTTTAACTTACCAAAACTGCTATTTACAACTGCCTCTTAAAATCAGTGCCATTGTCAACTAAGCCCGAACACAGGCGTGAAGATATTTTATGTAAACAATACACGAATTTAAAAAGGGCAAACAAGCATACATTAACAACGAAGGGGTATCTAATTCGTCTGAGGCGGGAGGGCCTTATTAATGTGCTTCAACCACGCGGACAGATGGCAGCACGATCGCAGGAACATCTCGCTACAACCGCACGTGATCGTACACACTACTTATTGTTTTTCAAAGTAAATTGAAACACCTTATGTTATAAGTATTTATCCACATGATTCAGACTAATGACTCGTAGGTCATGTAAGTTTAATGCGATTCCGGTTAACATTAAGGTCATCATTCAACATACCCTAAAAATAAAGAATGTTTCCTTATCTTCACAGGGTAGAGTTTGTCTAGTAATGTCCGTGATTAAAATATGTAGAAACTATAAACGAAACTACGGCAGTCTAAATTCACGCGAGCGAAGCTACGGGCGTCCCCTAGTCTGGTATAAAGAACTAGTCTTCTTAACAACTACACCTTAAAAAAATTAAAACCTTAAAATAGTATAATTATTTACTATCCATTTCGTTACTAAACAATAGGCTTCAAAACATCGTCATGTCTGTACACTCCTTTCGACCTCGAATTAATTTCAGGGAACAAATTACTTCGGCTATTAATTAAGTCCCAGTTTGTTTTTACTAATACCGGGTACTGACTTGATACATTTAACTCATTTGTTCACCTATGTATGTTTTACCTCGAATATCTACTCGCATTTATATGTATTGTTTCAAAGCGTTGTCCAGTATTCCAGTGAAAGCTGGATCCTTTAGTTCTAGGATAGGATATTGAAGGAGTCTAGGAATACTAAATGTATAATGCTAAGCAGCTTCGGTATCGTCCCGCAGTACCCATCTAGCGAAAGGTTTATGATATTAAATGAATTGAAATATTTTATTTCCCTTTAAGGTTTGTACACGCATAACGAATGTCAATGTACGGAATGTAAAAATCTAAGTTTCTAATTATTTCAGTAGTGGTAGGTAGTGGGAACTACTGGTACTACTGACCTACAGTAATGTGACTTGGAATATGTGATACCTACAAGAAAGCCTGGGATACATGGAACTATCTTATTGAAAATCTGAAACTCACCTTATTACTTAATTCAAAATCATTGTATTTCGAGCTTTCGATCTGAAATTCTTTTGAACTAAAACAACAAAGAAAGATGATTAATATCAAAACGCGGTAAGTGCATTAACATGAAAAACTCCATTCAGAAGACTTTAAATCCGCAGAGCTTTAATTTCACCCCTCAAAAACGCCCGTGTGAAAATTACCAGTTGCGAACTGTGCACCGGCGTCTGAAAACTGTCTCCATAGTCTGGTTGATGACGATATTGTAAAATTGAAAACGTTTCCTTAATTTTTTAATTTATTCACTCGAGCAGCACTAAGATTCTTTTTTTTTTGAGGCTTTACGAGTGGACAGTACCCCAATTCAACACCCGGGTTAAATGAAAATAAAATTTTTATAACAGTAATATGTAATTCTTACAAAAATTTATTCAATATTTTATTAATTTATTTAATGAATTAGAAATTCAATTACTCACTCAACTCAACCTAATATTAATTCATCTTCATTCGTGATCTATGTAAAATTTACTTATCATAATGGGTAATTGGTGAGTATTGTATACTGCACTCCAAAGCTACGTCTTATTCACAATGCCACGGTGGGAAAAACTAAGTGACAATGGAAACACACTTCTATGAGTAGACCCCTTTTTGCTTTGAAGATTTCCTCCGATGAAGCAATGCAACTTTCATGAGATGAATTTTTTCCAATTCCTTTAAGAAAGCCAGAGGTTCCCAGAACCGTTATGGATGCGGGGGACTATTCTGGCGAGTCATTGCCATCAATTGCTTTAAAGTGTTTGCCAGTATTGACAGGATTCATCTAATTGACGCTGATAATGTTCATGAATGACTCAACTTATCTTTGGTAATCGGTTTCCTTGCAAATTATGTATTTTAGGATGAATAGATTTTTTTTACAAAATATTATTTTATATTCTTTTGAATTCCACTTGTTGCTTGGACCTAGGACTTGTTGGACTTAATAATAATAATCATCTTTATTGCAAGAATGGAGTTACAGGAAGGTGGAATGATAAATTAAGAATTTTTAAATTCTAACATCAAAATGGCAACTCTTTTCTACATTCAATAGGAATTACTTCTTCAAAATCGTATTCTGCTGCTTTAAAATGGCGAGCGTTTGCCTCCACTATAATCCTTCTTTAAGATATTTCCTCCATCGCAGTTACAGAGGAACTTTCAGCCACTGGTCCCCAAAGTTTTCGGGTCTTGTTCTGTTTGTTCGCGAACTAAAGTACAACGCTCATTATCATTAACAGGAATAAACGAGACATTTTGGAGCAAGGCAAAACTTTTTTTTTGTAGAAGCAAAAGTTCTGTTTATTGAAACAAGTATGTATTGAAACAACAGTGTTGTGTTTTAAAACTACATTTTTATTTAGTTCTAATATATTCATATATTAGAAGATCTACTATGTATATCCATCGAGTTTATCTACTATATTGAATCATGGTGGATACCATCACCACCACCATAATGTATATGTCACGGTGGCTAGTTACTGACTGCCGACCTGCAGGTCCAAAGATCAATGAACGGGGCATTTTTTTTCTGTCTTTTACGTAAGTAGTTGACCGATCCTCGAAAGGAAAACAGCGCAGATTGTCTTTAGATTTCGGGTTAGTAGTAATATGACCAGCTTTGATCGCCTGTAACGATGTCAAATTTTCTCGTGTTAAACATTTTCCCATGTTAAATTTATTAAGAGGTGTAACAAGACTTTTGGAATTGCCGCCAGTTCACAAAAATAAATGACAATGCAATATTATGATTGTGAAACCAAAGAGTTCTATAATCGAAATTTAAAAGAAGTTCTCAATGGCAATGATTCTTACTACTCGGATATTGGATGATATTAGATGATGTGAAATTCGTTTGTTTTCTGTGTATTGTATACATGCAAACCCGCAACACAGGCGTGTGCCTGCTTAGCTTAGGCCTATCGCGGAGGCGTTACTTAATTTCGCATTGGACACGGTTCTGCGCTCGGAATGGAAAAGGTAAGGCCAAAGTCGATTAGGTACGGATAAGAAGACTTTATGAATCATTGTATTCATATGTCTTTCAAAAATTAATCTTATCTCTTGGAGATCAAAAAAGTTGATGAATCACTAACTCATCGAAATATTCTTATTCTACTAAAAGGCCATAGTATCGACACAGGTAACGTCCCACACCAAAACACGACGAATACTCTACGGCATAACAGCCATTCCGTCAGGCCTCTAGTCTTAGTCAAGTTATCTGAATAAAGTATTATTTAGCAGCAGCCCGTTCTTCATTCTCCAACTGCAACTCTTCGAGCCTTTGCAGAACTCTTTGCCGACGTCTTTCCATTGGAGTCTTCAACCACCATGATTCGGCCGCTGAATCCTGTGCATAAAAGAACATATAAAATACACTTCTTACTTTTACAGCACAGTCTTATACAAATCCGCACGTAATCAATTTATGACAGACCGTGTGAAGATGTGGTATAGCCCAGTGACAGCCCAATGGCTATCGAACTCACCTTGCACTCTAGGGGGTCCGGATTTAACTAGGTATGAAGGCAAGCACCAATGACTTTTCTAAGATATGGGGGCGTTGAGAAATTAATTTACCTGCTATTTATTAATTTACCTGAAATTAAGTTACCTGCCTTAACGGTGAAGGTAAAAATGCAAATTTCTCGTGAAGAGAAACAAACAAATTGGTAGTCATACAACTATACTCACATGCTCCGCATACACCGGTTCACGTGAGCTTAACTGCACCGCAACTTCCTGCGCAGTCAACGCCCTGACACGTAGTTGTAAACGTCTCTTAGTTGTAAGTACCGCATCTAGCGCTGATAGCAGTGTGCCTTGAGGAAACAAAGACAAACTTCTTAAACTCTCGTACACAACTTGCGTACCTATTCAAGATCACAATTTGTAAGTCTTGTAAAAGGTAAGTTTCAAGAAATAAAATGTCACCCGCTGGAACAGTAATGGTAAGATTGAGAGAGCTAATCATTGTATCGAAGGCATGTGAAGTCTACAAAACAACAATTGGTCAGCGTAACACTCGGCTCTCAGCTGCTCTGCAGCTCGGTTACTATCTGTCAACCTAACCCTTCCCATTCAGAACGGAGACTCATGGTGGAACTGGTCAACAGTGGGACATAGAGAGAGTCGTAGTAGTTTCTTAATTCACCCATCTATCAGCCTTTTAACATTGGTGATTGGTAAAAGCGAAGGTAAAAAGAGTATGATTGGACTGGCATTCGGTCAGATCGAATTACACGGAAGTGTCGAAACCCCAGCTAATGCTCAAGCTCACTACTTAACTGACCTTATTGGCGATGACAAAATCTTTTAGCTGGTTAACACGCCACTGCAACGATATTTAAAAACAAAAAAAAAATTACTGAATATTTCCTACCTATGGTATAAGAGTCTGAAACTCGTGACAAGCACGATACTTCGAGCCTTGGCGACAAAGCACCAGCTCTGTGTAACTGGGCCCGCCACAGGAATGAGATGCTGCCATAATCTGGTCGCGGTATCTGAATCACTTTAGCGTAGCACTGAAACAAGAGTTTCTGTTCTGCATCCCACGGAGTCCTTGATGTCCCTATGAAGAGAACGCGGTCCTCGGCACATATTCCTAAATAAGAGATTGAGATTGATTATAGTTACTAAGTAATATATAAATGGGAAAGTTAATTTGTTGGTTTTTTGATCGACGTAATTTTTTGACTATATGTAGTGTAGGGCCTTCTGTGTGACAAAGGCTTTGTATCCCGAAAAATTGCACGGCTCCCGTGGAAACGGACAAAAACCTGTAATAATCATTCGATTTATAATAGAATTTTATTTTCGATGTTTTTTTGGTTTGACCATCTTTCATTCTCAAGGTAATGATTTCCATGTTTGTACTATAGATAAACTATCTACATACCACTTACGTGAATATTAAGAAAAAAATATTAAAACTATGATCTTACAAATAAATAAATTGATTGATTGATTACATTTATTACATTTCTTACCTTTGATTATTTTTACTAAATCTTTCTTTAACCTCTTTGGATCTGTCTTGTCTGTTTTAGGAATTTTCTTCACAAATGGTTTCTCTGCATCATCCATCCAAATGACAGAAGGCTGCAGCAATCTTGACACTTTCATTACCAAGTGGATCAGCATTATAAGGCCAGACTTTCCAGGGTACTTTCCTACTATATTCGCTGGTGTCAAATCGAAGAGCATCGCTCCAGTTTCGTTACAAATTGCATGAACTAGCATTTTTTTGCCGCTACCAGATGGACCTTAAATAGACTTTTTTGTGAATTTGCTTACATATTGTAAGTAATAATTTAATTATTATGGAATATTATTGTGCATTTATTGCATAAATAGTTAAAAAACCGCACTTCTTATCATTAAACATTACTGCAGATTTGATAAAATAAATTCCTACTATAAGACATACACATTACCTGCCAGAAGCACGGATCTTACAAGTGGAGCATTCGTCCTCACATGTTCAGAACCCAAAGGAAGTATGCAGTATTCCTTTACCAACTGACGTATGTCTCCCAAACAGGGGATAGGCTCGCGACCTTCAACTCTCCACTCATGAGCTACAAAACTCTTTTCACCGACAAAATCATCAATCTTGACAATAGGATAAGGACGTATGATACCGTTGGTTACCAATTCCTCGAATAGCGATTCCGTCGATCTGTCTGGAGTCAAATCCTTTTCCTTTCTTTTTTTATTTTTCTTGCCTCCACGACGAACCTAAAGTAATTAAATTAAAGCAAGTGAGGCAAAATAATTTCTATGATAACATAACATCTGTGTAAAATAATTAAATTATTTTATTGCAGACACAAATTCTATTTAACAGAAAATTGTACCTTTTTCTGGGGTTTCTTAGATTTCTTGCTTTTATGAGCCCTGTCTCTGTCAAAAGCTGCTTGAAGTAATTCCAGCTCACTCCTCATCATTACATCGACGATGTTTCTTATCTCCTGTTCAATTTTCACCATTTTTTCTCTTTCTATCATATCTTTATAGTACCTTTCGTGAGGATTATCATCATCGTCTTTGAATTTCCAGATGTCTTCGTATCTGTAAAATATAATTGTACATTTATTTTACAACAAAACTGTTTTTTATAGATTTTTTTTTCTAAAAGCAGCTCATTACTCACTCTTCGTTAGCACTGATTATATCTTGTAAAAAAGCCGATGCTGTACATTTATACATTTGTAAGTCTTCAGATTCATCTTTGTTTTTGGTTTCCTCAGTTTTATTGTTCTTTTTGTCTTTGCTTTCTTTACTATGCTTTGACTCCTTCGATGAAACTGGTGAAAGCTTGCTAAGATCACTATCAACGCCAGTTCCTGTTTTAACAATTACAAGACTTTCAATTTTTTAACAAAATTAAATATATATGTCTAAGTATTTCAGATAATTCTGAAATAGTCAGACCCTTCAACTGTGGCGTCCATTTTGTGCAACTGTGACGGCGCATTATTTCTGGGTAGTCCCGGGTGGCCCTAAGCAGTGCCAGCGCGTGTGATAAAAATGACGATATCTCTAAAGTTTTGTATGAGAGCTGAATGTAAAACTTATGTCGTTTGAATTGTCATGAAACAAGGTAACTTAAAAAAAAAGATTAGTCTATTTTTCCATGTTATATTATTACAATACTATTTTGAAATTCTGAACTTTTGCCATCCAGTGCCCCCTTAGTTTGCTACTGTATCAAAAAATTATTTATTGTAATTTTAAGATAGTGAATAAACTATCTAATAACAACCTTGTCGGCTAAACATGGCTCTGCTACCGCCACATTCTTCAGAAGGAAACTCAGGCAGCCTGTTTGTCCGTTCATAGTACTCTGAAATCCATCTTCTCAGCTCATCGCCTATACGCTCATTAACCTTGGCTTCATGTTGAGTCCGCAGTTGTTGTTCAATATTAATTAGTGCATCTTCATATTCCTTTTGCCTTTCCTTTTGAAGTCCTCGGCGACTTTCTTTAACCTAGTAAAATTTGCTAATATTTAGTTAATCTGCTACAACTTTTATATAAAAATGTGTATGAGTTACAATTACAGCATATTATAAGTCTATAAGGTATAATTTTAAAAATTATTACTTTATAATTCTACAAGAATCTAATCAAATTTAAGTCCGACCTCTTCAGACCTCTTGATTTCTTTAGACTCAGAGTACGGAGCAAGTTCCATGCCAATCAGGAGCTGTTCCTCTATTTTCCTCTTTTTGGTAGCTCGCCTCGCAATAAACCCTCGCCACACTCTCTGGATAGCGGTGGCGGCCGATGCAGACATCTCACCCTTTTGATCTCTGCCTTTCTCTTTGAGAAGGCGTATCTCCTTCATGAACTGTCCCCTAGAAATACACTTCTGATTTTGATAGATTGTTATATCGTACATAACAAATTAATTGGTGATTGACTCTGACAACCGAGGTCGGTTCTCGGGGTCGAATCCCGGTCGGTACATATTTTTGTCTTGAGTCGTGGATGTTAAATTGTGGTATTTTCTGTATGTGTCCGCACCACAGGCCTGAGGTTTTTTAATAAAAAACAGAGGAACAGATTATCTACGGCACAGACTACCTACTTGGCTACTAAGCCAATAACTTGACTCCGTATTAATTCCAACCACTCGACTTAATGGCGTCCGTTGCAAATAAAATTATCTTCTTAAGCAATTATCTACAACAAAGAGTCAGATTAAGTACCAAGGATTTACAGATAAATGTTATACAGAAGTATTCTCTGAAAAAGGCTCGAGTTTTTTTGAGGATTATGTTCTTACTCCCTTATTGATGAGATGGTACAAGCCTGACATGTTTACTTAGTAGCAGTAGTTAACTATATGGTTTTAGGTTCAAGACTCAGACCTGCAATCTAATTTTAAATCTCCGACTTATGTGTTTAGGAGACAAGATTACCAACCATAGAACATGAACGTCTGAATTCTGTCCATAGTAAACGTTGAGCTGAGACGTTAAGTTTTGGACGGAGAGCTGGCACCAATTTTTCGGTAGGTATTTGAGGCAAGCTGAAAACTTGTCATATACCTCTCCTATTATACCCCAACACGGAAATGCAGACCTGGCTGGTGAGTAGCGGGGCTAAATCAACCCATGAATTTTAAAAAATTTAAAAAATTTATTTCCAAAAATGTATTTGAGGCAATATGTAATTTTTATAAGTTGTAGTCCAATGTTTACAGAATATAAAAAAAAATAAGCCAGACGATTTAGTTGGGGTTTTAATATTGCCAGATACGTACAAAAATATTTTGAAAAAAATATAAAAAATGTATTTGAGGCAACTTGAAATTTTAACAGGGTATTATTTATAATTAAAAAATAAGATTCTCAAAAAGACAGATCATTTTGGTGGGGCTTTGTACCTGCCAGGTGATCTAACAAATTATATATAGGTGCGAGTGCGTAGCGCTATGGACAAGCTGTAGAATGAGAGAGAGCGTTTATCGGCAGCTGTCTGCGTTCTTGCTGCTGCTGCGACCCATAGACGTCCCACTGCTGGGCACGGGTCTCCCCCACAGACGCAGCATTTTAAAATTCATGGGTTGATTTAGCCCCGCTACTCACCAGCCAGGTCTGCATTTCCGTGTTGGGGTATAATAGGAGAGGTATATGACAAGTTTTCAGCTTGCCTCAAATACCTACCGAAAAATTGGTGCCAGCTCTTGGACCATTTCATGGATATAAGGCAATATATTTATGGAAATAGTCTTTTTTTGAGAAATAAATATTCTTAAACCTCAAATAGTAATTTTTATCAACACAATGTATCACAAATGTAAAAGGACAAGGGTATAAACATTTATCTGACTAACTAACCAATTTTTCAAGTCGAGAGTGACTACATCCATAAGGTACTTGAATCATTGACCTGAATAAACAGCTTAACATTCTCAACACGTACCAATAGCATATTAAACTGAAGCTTTGATAGCGTTATCCCATCATCAGCATAGATGCTATCATGTTAATAAATCATGATAGCATCAATCAATGTAAATTATAAACGTGTCTTGGTGTAATAACAAAGGTAATAATGTTGATAAACCATCCCAGTCTTAATCGCCCTTATTAAAAAATTATAGATGAATTCCAATTTCTTTGGAACGCCAAACGCCTAGTAAACATTCGTGGTTGCTAGGCAACAATGTTGGTAAGCAACAATTTGCTAATAGCGTATACTAACGGCCGAAATTAATAACCTATCTTTCGATTGATTTGCCTATCTGAGATCGTTATTTGACACATTTTATATGGAGCATATGTCAAATTACTATCTCAGATAGGCAAATCAATCCAAAGATAGGTTATTAATTTCGGCCGTAAGACTATAATAATTATGTAGGTATTTTCCCTTATTCATAATCTGTCACAGTTTCATCGACTTCAGCAGATGAGTGCTGCACACTAGTTTGCTTATGTACCTATGTACTAAAAATGTTAATTTATTTGACAAAAAAAGCAGTGTACATAACTTTAGTATAAGAAATAAGGATAAATTGATTGTACCTAGCTCTAGACTAAGTAAAGTATCAAAATCTTTTATGGGGAACTGTGTTCGCTTTTACTATAAAATACCCGGAAATATTACTTGTCTCTCAGAGAATAAATTTAAATCTTACATTAAACAAAACCTCCTTAATAAAGCTTTCTATAAAATTAATTACTACTTGAACGATAGAAATTCTTGGTGCTATGTATCTCCAGCTCCACTTGTTCAATAATAATGTAATGTGATCAAATTATAAAATTGTTAATTTTGAAAAGAGTAACTACCGAGTTTCTAGCCGTGTTCTTCTCGGTAGCACCAACTTTGTGAACCGGCGGTAGATAAAAAAAGGTTATGACGTTCAAAGCGTATACAAAATACCATATAGTGAAAAATAAATGAATCTGAATCTATCTTATATCTTTAGTACCTGAGCCTTCCCTGTCTAGCTCTCTCATGGCTCTGTATGATGACGACAGCTTGCTGCTCAGTCAGCACCAAGGGCTTAGGCTTGGGTGGTTCGTGGCCGAGCTTATGAAGGATTTCGGTGATGAACTCCCTCCTCTGCTGCACTTCCTCCTCTCTCTCCCTCACGAAGAACTGGGGGACACGTGGCTCTGCTTCGTCTGGGGTCACTTGGAGTTTTTGAAGAGCCTGCAATGTTGATTACGCCAAATATGTATTGTATAGACAAGACAAGCATGAATTAGCTATATACAAATCAAACAAACCAGAGTTGCTATAAAATGGGGAATTAACAAAAAAAATCTGTATAATATGTATGTTTATTATGTACCTGTGTAGGTACAGTTTTTATATAGTTAGTTTTTGCTATTCACGAAGTGTCACATCACAACCCTTTCTTTGTCCCACTGTTGGGCACGAGCCTCCTCTCAGAATGGGAGGAATTAGGCCTTAGTCCACCAAGCTGGCCAAGTGCTGATTGGCAGACTTCACATGCCTTCGAGAACATTATGAAGTACCCTAGGCATACAGTTTTCCTCACGATGCGTCCTTCACCGTTATGTTCCGAATGTTATTTAAATATACCTAAGTAAAAGCAAGCATAAACACATGTAAGGCCAATAAACAGGCTTACAAATAAACACAAATAAACGCAAATAAACACCGCAATAACACGTGCGCCTTTGATGAATTAGTCGTAAAAATTACCTCATCATCATCATACGTATAGTCCGAAAGATACAATTCAACCAAATCATGTTTGATCTCCACCAGTCGGCCCAGACACGCTTCCAGCAGTCTCTTTACAATCAAGCGCTTTTGGGGCTGCAGCATCTGATCATACACTTCATCCAGCCTCGCTAGAAGCACTGTGTAGCGTACTCTTAGCTCCGATAGCAGCGGCTGTATGGTGGATCGCTCGGCTGTTCCCGCTTCAAACACTGCTTCGTCGGCTTGGGTCGCCTCTCCTATCAGCTCGGAGGTCTCACAGATTAGGTCACTATAAGTCTTGTTAGCCATACTTTGAGAAATCTTAAACACTGCAGGAATGCACTAGTTTTCTCTCTTTCTGTCTTCAATCTGCATCAGTCAGCTAGACTTAAAATCCTTCAGCAGTGAGTTGATATTTTTAAAATTTTACGTGTAAGCATAATTACATAGTATTAAAATTTAATTCTATCAGTTGTATAATTGTAATATCTTCTGATGAAAAAGTATTATTTCCTCAGCAATATAATTCATAAGCTACTCACTAATCACTACGCATACCATGTTTGTCTACTACGATTAAAATTAACACATCATTTGACTGTGTATGATCCAAAATCCACTAATTATACCTTATTTAATAATTTCAAATTCTGTTCCAAATGCTTCGACACACAACGTTTTCGCTATATGTAACAATAATAACAGTAATCTGACAATATATCTAAGGCTTTATTGAGTAAACAACCATCACCCGGGAACCCGTTGCTATCGCATTGTTACACTCGGATTAACATGTTTATTTTTGTTATTGTTAACTCGTAACAACTGTGCGACGCTGGTCCGGTAATTTATAATCTTATCTGACATTTTTATTTCAGTAATTCTTTTAGAGTGCGTTGCTCGGTGATCCTTTGTAACATGTAACAAAAGCTCTGAATATTTTTCCTCGCTACGATCACAGACATCATGGGAGGCAGCGAAAGGGTTGGACGTGTTTGTTTGCTATTGTCTTGATGAAAATTTTAGTAGTGTACATTTCTGTGTAACAATAACTTGATCAACAGATGTTAGTAGGTACCTAATGCTGACATTATTTCTATGAAAACAATACACACGGGAAAAATGCAACGTTGACAAAATCCAGATCAGGGGTTCTCATTCTACATTATACAAAAAGAATATTTTGTTGAATTGAATTTTATCCAGAGCCAGACTTATAGTAGACAAAAAGCAAAGTGAGTCGATGTAAGTATACTTATATAAGCAAAGTGTCTTGTATACTTACATCGACTCACTTTGCTTTTTGTCTCCAGTTAACCGTTTCAGTCGTATTGATGAGGTAACAGCACAATAATAGTGATCAGGAGAGGAGCAACGAGCAGTGTCAGGCATGGGAAATGAGATTGGGAAAAGCTCGACCCAGGGATTGAAGCCGGACCAGGTCAATCACACTTGCGACCACTAGACCAACGAGGCAGTCTTAATATTCCAGTATACATTCAAATTTACAAAACACTGAACCCTAAAGGAAAAGAATGTATCTTACTTGGCCGGATTAATACAGACCTGCTGACTAGAACGTACGTGCAACAGAGTCGACGTGATGAGAATCCGTTTTCATCCGTATTAGTTTCAGGGCAATAATAATCGTACTACAAAATGAACTGTGAACTGAACATGAATAAAGATATATTAAATCACTATTTTGACCAGTTAATTTATAAAACTAAATTGCCCATGACCACTCTAAATACAGCTACGGTATCTTCTTCTTTTCTAAAGACGACAGAAATGGGGCCAATGGGGGCTTTGGGTGGCCAGCGACCCTAAAAATGACTTGGGGGCAGCTGCAGAACGTTCTAAACTTGACTTCTGGAAGTAAATCGGTGTATGCAGCTAAACAACCCTCTAAAAACACCGGTATTGGCAGTTCACATCTCTTCATAGGCCTGAGCCTGTACAGACGCCGTACTGGTGGAATGGAACCATACCGTTCTACTAGAGATCTCGGTGTCAGAACCACTGAGGAAACCACCGAGGGAGTTTAAGTGGGTTAAAATTTTCACGTAAGCTTTAGTCTGAAAACCTCCGTACATCGGTTGTCCAATTAACAATCTGTCCTGAAGCAGAAATATAAAAGCTTATCGGATCTACAGACTACTACTACAGTGGAAGTTATGGTCAACTCGCCCTTGGCTAAAAATATCCCCAAATTGGTGTTAGTTAAAAAATAAGTGTGAATATTTCTTTAGATAGCATATCAATCTGATTATTCGGTGATTTCGTATTTATTCCAGTAAAGAAAACAGTTCAAATTTGACTAAATTTTGCTGACATGGTATTTTTTTCTTCCCATACAACTATACCTTCGCGTGTTAGTCAGCTTTAGTGATTTTTACCAACAAACAATTGACGCTTGACCAAATAAATATAAAGACGCCATGTTTAGTTCCATAAAAAAAAGGGTTTGTTTCCTATGACAGAGTTGACCAAAGTAAAGTTTGAGAATAGACTTCAGTAAGAAATTAAGCCGGCTCACATAATATGACATTGGGGACAGATCAGCTTGTTCTCACCTGAATTCGATTTATTAAGTTGGGCATTACATAGTTACCAAGTGGTGTACGGATATTGACATCTTATATTAGTACTGCCGTAGGAGTACTCTCTACCGCATGTACACTCGATACCTCGTAACAACTGTACATCAATATCGGTTTCTAACCTAATGCTATAGGTTGCGATGCCGAATGTAGACAATCTATGTTATCTCAAATCATATTTCGTATCTATAGATGTATCAACTTACATTAGGAGTTAGAATTTCAATAGATATACATTATTTTGCGTCAGCATTTTCCGTAACATTCCTTTCCTATCTTCAAAGTTAGTCAAACTTCTTACCTCGTCGTGGTTGTTTGCTATCTTATATCGGTGTAAAAGGATGTGGGAAATATGTCACATCATAATAGACAGGTGGAAGTCCCCAGCAGGCTTAACAATAACGATTTTCTAAAATGATTCAGTACACGACAAACAACAAAAATATCAGAATTAATAGCCTCCTTAATTAATTTTACTTGACTTTATTACAAGTATTATTTCCACAGTGTAAAATAATTAAGTTTTAAAGCAAATGTGATCTAGTTGGAAAGTTATAAATTCACACAAGATTCACCCAAGACTCACACTGTTTATGAAAAGCGACGCATCTCTGGACTTTGACAGACTTTGAATGTGACTCTTATAAGTCTTGTCAGCGTCGGCCCCTTGCGTCGGTAACCTGCCCTCAGAATCACGGAAGCGTCCATTAAATTTTGCCACTACTAGTCACCCATACACAAACCGACGGCGCCTGTCGTTGCTTAACTCGTTCGATTACTACGGTCAACGCGAGCCATTGGGCTATGGATGGCCTCATGCATTAAGGTGTAGCTATTACAAAAAAGTAATTGAGGATACAGATACTCTTACCTACGTATAGTCGAAGAAAAAATCTCATTTCTCCTGGCCCTATAAAATAATAGGGTTTGAAGTACCTACGCATAAACATCGTGTGCAAAGAACAGTTTACGTTGTTCCCGTGTAACTTTTTGTACCTTCCTACATCAGCGTAGCCGTGTGAGTGCAGGGACTGTAAACATTTTTGTTTATGAGTCTCGTATTGATTACAATTTCATTGCTTCTGTTTTTCATAGAAGAAAGATGTGTTACCACTGAGGTTTAACTCTCTATAACAGTGTTATCATGTATATTTAGGGACATTTAAAAAATATACTGTACTTTTAAACTGGTAATTTATATTGATAACAGGTAGAGTGTTACCATTTCCCACTTATATACTTTCAGTGGGTTTCAGTAGATTTAAATAATAAGTTTTGGTAACAGTTTCATGTTTTTATTTTTAAAATTAATATTTGTTAAATATAACCATATCATATATCAACAGTAGTAATAAGAGACAGAAAAACCAATATCGTCAATATTTAAACAACGTATACATAATCTAAACGGCGTACACTTAGGATTATCTCGCTACAACCCATTGATGCTGGGCACAGGTCTCCCCCACGGACGCAGCTGCGGGAGTTCTAGAGCATACTCCACCACGCTATAGGCGTTAGTGGTCCCTGTGTCGAATGTTCTCAAGCCACCCGAAGGTTTTCGACAAGGCTTAACGACTGTCACATTGAAAACAACCGGGACCGACGGCTTTACGTGCCCTCCGAAGCACGGGAGCGTCCATGAAATTTAGCCACTAGCGGTCACTCATCCACAAACCGACCGCGCCCTTCGTTACTTAACTCTTTCGATTGACATTGAATCGACGCGAGCCATTGGGCTATGGACGCTTCTTAGGGATTTTGGCAATAAAGTCATTGCAACGTCACATTATTTTATTCAAAATTCATCTAAAGGTATCCCTAGCTTGATTTATAGAGATAGATGACTGTGGACCTAAATGTTGCCCACCCCTATCGGTCTTGGTTGCAAAAAGTCCACTCCGCTAGTTCGCTATTAAGTCGCGGGCTCGTTATGAACAAACAAAGCCGACTCGGCACCTATCTAATATTGAGAAGTCGAGCTACCAATGATTGGATAAGGCTTTTGAGAAGAATACTGACTGTTAAACTAAATGTAATATGTGGATTATTGTGGATAGTACTTATATAATGTGGATAGTGTGATAGAGCATCGAAGGGTTTTCCAGTTTGGCTGGCTTTAAAAAACTATTTTTTTTTTCCAATGATACTTAAATGATACTTAATTATTTATCTATACTAATAATATTAAGAGGAAAC
The DNA here is from genome assembly GCA_944567765.1 of Carterocephalus palaemon. Taxonomy (NCBI): domain Eukaryota; kingdom Metazoa; phylum Arthropoda; class Insecta; order Lepidoptera; family Hesperiidae; genus Carterocephalus; species Carterocephalus palaemon. The sequence goes on from OX155654.1 coordinate 10,416,818, forward strand.
ATTTGTTTGTAATGTTTTCAAACAAACTACTGGATCGATTTCAAATATTCTTTCACCATTAGAAAGTTGCATCTTGACTGAGTGACATAGGCTATATAACATTACTAGGGTGTAAACGAAACTATTGTTAAGTCTAATTTCACGCGAGCGAAGCTAAGCGAGCGAAGCGAAAGGTCGTCCACTAGTTTTTAATAAGCGCAAGCAGTCCGTCAACGGAAAGCTTCACAATTCACATGCACAGAAAAACATTCCTTGCTCCGTTGCCACATCCATATTTCTCCGATCTCGCATTTGAGACTTAATAGCCGACGTGTAGACGCCTTGTAAATATAGTCGTTAGTATTTACTCACATAATGTCTTTATTACGGACGGATACAGGCGAGTACGGTGCTTTCATACCGGCCACGCGGTCGCCTCTGGCCAAATTTGTCGGAACATTTAAATTCGAGTTCCTTGTGGGATAACCAGCCGAGCAGTTGCGTTAAGTATAAATATCTATAAATATCTTGGACATTCTCACACACGGCCATCTGACCCCAAAGTAGGCGCGAGCATGTAATATGGGTGTCAGAGACTGATATACCTACATGCATAGATATTTTATGGATGTTAAAATTATCTATTAGACATACATAAATAGATAATATTAACATCCAGACACAGAACAAAATACAAGTGTTCGTCACACGAATAGGTATTTGTCCTGAGTGGAATTCGAACCCACGATCCCTGGCGCAACAGACAGGGTAACTACCGATTGCGCCAACGGGCCTGTATAAGGCCTGTTAAAGTTTTCATGAGATGGATTCATTCGTATCCTCAGAATACAGCACCATTCGTATCGTAAGATTTCACGTGTCAAAGAGCTAATTATAACCTAAATCGCCTTGTTTAAAACGTTCATATCATTATGAACTTTAATCCGAATTTACTGTTAATACCTATGAAAACAAAACAAATCATTTACTCATCGAAATCAACGATACAGTTGTTATTTTCGATGAGTAAATGATTTGTTTGCATTTTTAGGAATTTACACCAAATTCGGATTGACTAAAATTTTATTGATTACAAATTTGCTAATAAGAATTTGACATCCACATTAATCGTTTTATATTTATTATTATGTGGGTTGGTTTCGAGGTAAGCGCTCGAGCGGCGAATTCGATAACCACTAAGCTATCACCGCTTATGAATGGGATCCATAACGAATATTAGTAAGGTGGTAAGCACTCGTTAAAATTCAATCATTCCCAGCACCAAACACAGCACCAAAGCAATGAACTCAAGCGGCGCCTCACATAATCGCGCGTGTAATGACTTCATTGGAAGCAATTTCGCCAATCATCCGGTGAGGTCCGTAAGCGTAAATACTTCGTCAGACCAGTAAACGTACTGCCTGCAAACATTATTACAGCAGTTTTTTATTTTTGTTTTAAAATGCTCTGCTCCGTGGCGGGAAATTTAAATAAATAACATTCTTTTATGTTTTTTTTTTCATAATACTTATAATTAAAACATCAAATTAGTGTTATTATTTGTTGACTTACGCACATACCGTATAGCATTGCATTTTCCATGTATCATTTTGGTTCTAAAGTTAATTCGAATTCTTCGAACCCACAGCCTCTTCCTCATTCCACTGTTGGGAACGGCTGCTCTCAGAATGGGGGAACTCGGCCATACTCCACCACTTAAATCAATGCTTAATACTCAATCATTTATATCATCGTAATGTTTCATTTTAAAACGGAGACAGCCCAGTGGCTATCGAACTCGCCTCTGACTCGAGCGGTCCGGGTTTAAACCCAAGCGGCACGCACCAATGACTTTTAAAAGTTATTGGCGATTTAAGAAATTAAATGTCACTTGCTCTAACTAGTATAGTACGAAGAAGTATCATGAAGTAAGGAATTTATCATCATCAGTGTAATTTGGCCAAGATATTATTATAATGCTAATAACGTGATAATGGTAATAACAGGATCTCATGTTCATTTCTTACTGATATAAGAAAGTAACTATGATACAGTGATTCTAAGACAGCCACAGTTGTGATGGGCGGCAGCGGATAGGTGGTGCTGCAAGCTCGTTTGCTCTCTAATATCCTTAAAAAAAGACGGCTAATCAAGTATTGTCATTAACGCAGTAACGTTTTAGTAATCTATGGTATCATTACAAGAGATGCGCTGAACATCAAGCGGCGATCATCAATGGTTAGCTACCCGTATTATTATCGTGATACTGTCTTGATCTCTAATCTCTCAAGCGGGCGTCACGTCGTGCAAGCGCGTGCGCAGATGATAATGTCTTCATTGTAATGTAATTTACTCGTAAAGCGTTCGTTCGAAGGTTTTCTTATTTCAAACTTTCTATAAGTTTTAGCCCCATAATCCTACCGACTCATAGTAGGTATGCTTTTTGATCAGTTCTCCTCCGACGACCGCCAGGAAGATACTGCAGTTCTAATTTACAATGCTACGGACCAATAAGCGCTTTGTAGCAACAAAATAGCCTTGACCTCTAGCCCCAAGATGGCGGCTCCGGGTCACGTACTCGTAGCGGTGAGCGCGCACGCAGCGGGTAATGTCTTCATTTGAAGTAATTTTCCCGCGAGAGCCTGGGAGGCCTGCGGTTAAACATTATCTGTTTATCGATATCGATAGTATGTAGGACGTCATCTAGTTGTACGTAAGTACCTACATACGATACCGAACCTTACGTCTGCCAGGTTTAATAGGTAGGTTGATACTTTGATCAATTTAAATCTAAATCAAAATAAAATACAATCTTTAAAGTGTTTTAAACTAATGTCAATTGGGAGTTGTTGAATTGATTACATTGTGATGCGGAATGAGCATTGTAGTACCTATCGATAATTGATCCTGCTTAAACCAGAATGCAACACTAGTACGCGGATTAGACATGCCTTGGTTAACTCCACATTCCGATGAAATGTGAGGACTATCAGACTATCAGACCATCATCGTCGAAGATAGTTGTTGCTACTGAGATATTTCAGGCTTTTGATCCTTCTTAGGGAATTTTTTTACATTCAATGTCTCTTTGGTCTAGTGGTAAGCACAAGCCCAACTTCTGAGCTAGAGGTTATGGGTTCAAAGTATTATTGCAATTGGCAATAGGCCACATGAGACCTAAATATGAATGGTGGAAAATGGATCAAATACCTACACACGACTAAGGTAGCTAGTAATAATTTTTATATAAAGAGAAACGTAATAGTAGGTACTATTTTTGGATATGATATGACCAAGGCGTTCGATTGTGTTTGTCATAAAATATTAATTAATAAAGTTGACTCGAATGATATACGAGCATGTGCGCTTAAATAAATCGAATTATATACTATGACAGATAACTATTATTATTATTATTATACCTAACCCTTCGAAGTTTCATTCATTCATTCAGTTTTATAAAAATAGAGACCCATCTTATTGTAGTGCGCCTGACCAGGTAATGCGAGTTGATGATTGTCGGTGTTGGTGTGTGCAATGTTTTAAAAGTGAATTTGGTTTTGCCTCAGGAATATGAACCCGGAACTTCTCCAATGAGAGGCTCAATATGCCGCTATTAATAAACTACTCGCTCAAAGGCTAGACACCTCTATGTGAAGTTACTCTGTGTATGCGTTAACTTGAAGTCAATTGCCAAGTACCTTCAAATGCGAAGTACCTCCACTTGGTAATTTCTTTCGAAATGCCATTAAAGTCGGCTTCAAGTCACTCAAACGTTCCAAGACTGTCATGTTTCCAAAATACTTGGTCGACTTGTAAATTTTACGATCAGCATTTAACGGGTTGAGCTGCTACAGACAACGCTTTCTTTTGGAGTTTTCTTTACGTTGATACTGTAAAGTAGTTAATTGCATTGAAAAACCGATAGACCAGAGACAATTTGAACCCATTGTCTATTCAGTCAAGCTAATTCGGTGTGTAAGGGAAGTCCTGTAAGTTTATAATTAGCCACAACCCAAAGTCGCCCCACTGTTTGGCACTGGTGGCACACAGACATAGCTGCAGGTCTAGACCATCCACAATGCTGCTCTAATGCGGATTGGTGGAGCGATAAGTGGCCAACCCAGTGTCGATGTTCTCATCCGAAGGTCTTCGACAAGGCTTAACGACCGTGACCGACGGCTTTACGTGCCCTCCGAAGCACGGTAGCGTCCATGAAATTTAGCCACTAGCGGTCACCCATCCACAAACCGACCGCGCCCGTCGTCTTAACTCTTTCGATCACATTGAATCGACGCGAGCCATTGGGCTATGAACGCTACGAGGTTTTAGATGCTTGCCTCTACAGTAGTATAAACGGAAACCACACCTTTTCAGGATCACAGTTTTAAGAGCATTAAACTGTCCTTGAAGTAACCTAGTCTGTACAAGCACTCAAAATCTCACCGCTTCGCTCATTTTTCAGAGCGTAATTAATTGTAACTGACTGCTGATTCCTGAGCCACCGATTTCACTTCACTCTTACCAAAACAATTCATTGTGTCAACGTACGGACGGATGGACAGACGAGGAAAGCCTTGTCGTAATGAAGTGTCTTGTTACTTTGTTGGCCTTTCGCAAAGTTGGTAAAGATCTTTGCCAAAGGTCTACAGCGAGATACTACACACTAACTCATTATGAGATACATTTAAGAAAAAAAAATAAACATTTATAAAATTCTATATTACAAGTATGGAATTACTATTTCATATTTGGTTACTTTCCTAATAGGAGTACTCCTCTAATATAGAATTTTGTCGTATGTCCTATCGCAATACAGGTTAGATTCCATATTTGGGGTACTATTCCATGTTTGGTTCATCATCATCACAACCGTTTCTTTGTTCCACTGTTGGGCACGGGTCTCCTCTCAGAATGGGATTAGGCTTTAGTCCAACACGCTGGCCAAGTGCGGATTGGCAGACTTCACATGCCTTCGAAAACATAATAATGAACTCTAGGCATACAGATTTCCTCAAGATGTGTCCTTCACCGTTATAGCAAGTGACATTTAATTTAACGCACATAACTTAGAAAAGTCATTGGTGCGTGCCGCTTGGGTTTGAACATGGACCGCTCGACTGAGAGGCGAGTTCGATAGCCACTGAGTTGTCACCGCTTTAGTGGTAATTAAATACCTACCTACTGACAGTTTTAACATAGGTGGTTACTATAACATTTTACAGCCATTATAAAAATAATAACAGATGAATGGTAGATAGTACACGATGTTTTCTATAAAATCCACTCATCCATCCATCCATTACCCTTCGAGTTCTACTGCTGGAAATAGGCCTCCCTCACAAAGGCATTCATACAGTGTACTTGCAGTGTGTACATAGGTAATCTGCGTTTTTACAATGCAAAATAAACAGAGCATGCAGGATGCTGTGCTGAACAACGCGAGCTCAAGACATGCACCTTAACAATACAGCTTATTTATTGCACATTCCGTTCCCCATTAGCCGGGTCCAGATCGGGTGAACCGCACCGTGAACCGCACCGTGGCTCCACTTAATATAAAAACAGGTAACGCTGTCAAAATTCTGGGTACCATGCCTTATGTAAGAGTATCAGATGACATGTAATAATGTTCAGTAAAAATTTAATAATAAATTTTTAAATATAAAAAGTTAGTGTTTTAATAGAATAATTAACTGAAGCGGTACGTATTAATCCTAACTAATTATGTCACTAAATGACACTGTATCGGAAATACGTGTCTTCTGATTATGTTCGACTTTATGGGCGTCGGTGTATGGTCGTCGCCGTTTAGCAGTTTGTAAACCTACATTACTATGAATCGAAAATGGATTATGTTCAATTCCACGACCCCCTTAAGGCGACCGCGGTTTGTGGCTCAGCCGGTCTGGACCCGCCTATTCAGGTGTTAAACATTATGCTAACCGAGCGCAATAATTTTAAATTGTTCCAATGTAACTCGCACTGCTCCCTATGGCAATACGTTGAATTTATTGGCCCTAAACAATGCGAGACTTAACGTTTGTTCGTGAATTCAGAAAGGACCAACTATTCAGTTAATGCATCTTAACATTAAATGGGTGTAAACGTTCGTTGTTTAACATACTTTTTGTGAGTAAGGTGAGATTATACCTGCTACAAAAGAATTTGTGTTGACAAACTTTGTTTTTAAAAATAACTAAAGATGCCAGCTCCGGTCACCTAAAACGGAATTTAGCCTGGTGGACAATTCTTTTGTGAAGGTCTTCATACCATGGACTAAACTTTAATTAAAAACCAATCATAATTTTCAGAGACAACAAATTATAAGTAGGCGGTGAAAACAACTAATGCGCTAGTAAAAATTATTTATAGAGTAGCGTCCATGGTCGGTTCGCGTAGATTTTATATGATCGATAGAGTTAAGCAACGACGGGCGTTGTCGGGTTGTGGATGGGTGACCTAGGCTAGTAGCAAAAAAATTAATAGGCGCTATCGTGCTTTGGAGGGCACGTTAAGCCGTGGATCCCGGTTGCTTACAATGGTAAAAACAATCGTTAAGCATTGTCGAAGACCATTCAGGCTGGTGGATGGGTTAGTTACTAACCCATCCACCAGCATTGGAGCAGCGTGGAGGAGTATGCGACCTGCTGCAGCTGTGGCCGTGGTAGAGACCCGTGCCCAACTGTGGGACGTATATCGGTTGTAGAACAATACTTCAGATGATAGAGAAACCATATAATCATTTCACATATAACCTCGTTACGTTTTCACTGGTATGAGGAAGGATACACGTTCCTGGGACGAAATTAGATTTGATCGAGCTCTTAATTTAATAACCTCAAAATTGGGGCATTCACCTTCAGTACACGTGCGAGGTTCATCAACGGTATCGATAAAACATTCTCTCTGAAGTCTCATAATAATGAAAAATACGTTATTAATTTAAAAAGTTAATTGCGTTAGTGGGTATGACTGTTAGAGACTGTTAGTTGGTATGATTAATAGTCCAGCTAGTAATTGTTAGTTACAGTAAAATACACATTTTTTGCTACCCTTGAGGACTAAGATGGTCAAAAGAAAATATAACCACACTTTTGCAACCGGACTACAGTTGCTTTAAAAACAATTATTGAACGGTAGAAATGGTTACTATACACGAAATATTTGGCGCCCTCCGACGAGGTGGACTGACGACCTGAAGAAAACAGCGGGAAACCGTTGGATTCAGAGGACGCAGGATCGGGAGGAGTGGCGACGATTGAGGGAGGCCTATGTCCAGCAGTGACCCTAAAATCTTCGCCACTCTTCCTGATCCTGTGTCTGTTTTCATTAATTGGGTGCTAATTAAACTAACATCTATTTAACAACATTATTCTCCTCTAAAAATCGTTGCCCTCAGCCTTACAACCTTACATAAAACTCCCTCTGCCAAAAACATAAAAAATGCTTGCGTTTCAAAATTATTAGTATGGACAATGTCCGGTGGACATATTACACAGGCTCAGATTTGTCAACACATCGGTCCGGCTATAAACTTAAAACAGATTGACCATCCAAACTTGACCTGTCTAATCCTCCCCTTAAACCGTCCCTAAACAGAGGGGGCAGCGTAAAAAGGTCTAGCTTTACTGGATGGCACTGCATTTCGTATTCAGCCAGTCAATATGCAGAGCCTTGAATAATTTAGATACCACTAAATAGGGTTTCACAGTTAATATTCAAAGGGTAGCGAAATATTTCGTGACACGATACAAGAGGGGAGGACAAAGAGAGTTAGTCGAATCCCTGTAAGAAAATAACTACCGATGCACAGCCCTTACGACCTTGCATAGCGACAGGGTGTTTGTGTGTGAAAAGGTACCTATGATTTATTGTGACGTTCAAACTAAAATGTCGATATATAGCTCAAATATTTAATCTAAGTCGAATGTTAGATATTTCTAAGTAGCCCGAAGGCCATCGACGTGGCTTAACTACTGTAGGCTGAAGCCTATGAGGGTCCTTCTGACCCCGTGGTCAGATGATATAATTATGATCAATGATATGATCATAATGTGAGAAAACACACGGGTGTTTTCTCACATTACGCCTGTAACGTACTTATATGCTGCTCCAATGCGGATTGATAGAGGGACTAGTGGCCAACCCAAAATGGTAGAAATACTTTATGCATGCTGCTTTTTACGATCTGAAAAACATTTAATTTCTTAAATATGTACGTGCCATTGAGATTTGAACCCGGAAGGAACCCCTCAAATAAGTGATTTTCAACGCATCTGACAAAGATGGAACCCTAAAGCTAAGTGCTCAGTTGGCCTCGGGCGTAGTTTGGAAAGCGCGTATTACATATCAAAGGGCTATTCAGAGTGAAACTAAGTTACTAATGAAAGCATTTAACTTGCTCCGAATACGATATGAGCCAATTAATAACACTTGATCAGTTGATTGAAGCTGAAAACGATCTTTGAAATTATGTTTGTTTGAAGTCTTCTGCACATAACGAACTCTGTACAATCAGCTTTGTCTACTTTTTATGGATGTATGATTGCAAGCTAGAATGCTGCATCACTCATCCGCAGTCCTTGACAACTGTGACAAAATCCGAACAAGGCTTATAATGAAAAGTGTAACTGGAAACCACCCATTCGAGTCCCACTGTTGGATACGAGTCTCTCAAACAGCTACAGCTAAGGTAGTTCTAGATCATACTTCCACCACGCTGCTCACAAACAAATAAAATTATTACACGGCGTAAATGGTACTTGTTCACAGAAGAAGGATACTTTGACTTGGTACCTTGTAAATCTCCTTCATTCGGTGAAAACAGTGCCACCTTTATTACACTTCATAATGTTGGAACTTGAATTTTTATATGCCTACGGCATTTTTTTTGTTCGAAATTAGTTTTACATTGACATGACACATTTTCAACTATTAAAGTAAGTAAGTTTGAAAATACCATCAGGAAAATATTATTAATATACAAGGTGTCCCAAAATTCAACGATAATCCTGAACCAGAGGATGGCCCTGCTAATGACTACTCCAGGAAAAAAAAGAAAAAAATATATCTCGATTTTTTTTTCAAATTAGGTACATAATAAAAAGGAAATTCTTAGAAAATTTACACCCCTCATGATATTTTTAACTACCATGACCACAATTTTTGAGATATTTCTGATATTTTTTTTGTATCCGTGACCTAAGTAGTACTGCTATCTACCACAATTCTTAAAATTCCTATAATGTCTGTAGTTTTCACATAATAAACAATTAAAATCATTGTTTTCCCAAAAAAATTTGATTAAATTTACTTTCAGTCCACTTTCACTCATTGTGGTGTAAAAAAAAAGTATGGACACTACTATAAGTTTTTTTTAAAGTTGACGCAACTAATCAAGATTCCAAAATGGTATAATACTCTTGGAAAACTAGTCACAAAAAAAAAGTATAATATTTCTAAACAAGAATCATATTTCAAAAATTGTTCTTGTCGATTAGTAATAACTTTTACTATGTGCCCAAAATAGGTTTTTTGGTGGTGAAAAATGTTTGAGTAGATCCTGTCTTTGAGACAACCCCAATAAAAGAAGTCTTGGGGGTTTAGATCGGGTGAAAGGGGTAGTCATAAGATAGGACCAAGTCGCCCGATCCCACGCCCTGGATACTCTTGGTTTAAGTAGTCTCGCACAGGACGGGCATAGTGAGCTGGGCGACCATCATTTTAAAACCACATGTTTTGTAAATCACTTAAAGGCACGTCTTCTAGTAAGTCTGGCAAGTTATTTTGTAAAAAGTTCAAATAATTATTTCCATCTAAGTTTCCTTGTAACTCAAAGGGCCCAGTTAAAGTTAAACAGTCCAAAATAATGCAAAGTCAGTTCAATTTGCAGATTACTTGATTCACACGTCAATTGAATACTTAACGGTGTACAGTAAAGAAAGAAGCAGAGCGTACTGACTGCTGAGAACAGCAACTTCTCTACCTGCCCTATTGTTATTTGATAACGACATCTACATCTACCTCTGACTAACATGTAATCTCTCTCTATCTATCTCTCTCTTCTAAATTTGTTTGACTACGCACATGTCCCATTTAAATCCAAGAAATTTACAACAAAAATCATATTTTGGGCACATGATAACTATCAACAAGTACAATTTATGAAATTTGGTTCTTGTTTAGAAATATTACACTTTTTTTTTGTGACTAGTTTTCCAAGAGTATTATACCATTTTGGAATCTTGATAAGTTGCGTCAACTTTTAAAAAAACTTGCCATAGTGGTGTCCATACTTTTTTTTTACACCACAATGAGTGAAAGTGGACTGAAAGTAAATTTGATCAAAATTTTTTGGGAAAACAATGATTTTAATTGTTTATTGTGTGAAAACTACAGACATTATAGGAATTTTAAGATTTGTGGTAGATAGCAGTACTACTTAAGTCACGGATACAAAAAAAATATCAGAAATATCTCAAAAATTGTGGTCATGGTAGTTAAAAATATCATGAGGGGTGTCAATTTTCTAAGAATTTCCTTTTTATTATGTAATTTGAAAAAAAATCGAGATATATTTTTTTTCTTTTTTTTCCTGGAGTAGTCATTAGCTGGGCCATCCTCTGGTTCAGGATTATCGTTGAATTTTGGGACACCTTGTATATGTAGGTAGATAATAAAATACACATTCTTATATTTTAACGAATCGCTTGCATCTTAGAATACCTTCTGAAAGTACATAATAAACTGTTGGACACCCTTCTTTTCCTGCATTCATTATTTAGCGCGGATTTCATACACATGCGCCCTCCAATAACTTCTCACAAAGAAAATCCTTGATATCCACGTGAAAGTGACGCCTTACCCTTTATAACAAGAAAGTTTATTATTTGGCCGGATAGACAGGATCTCTGGAATTGTTCGTCATAATTATGCACACATCCGTGACTAAATCGAAATAAGACTAATTTGTTCCACCGGATGATATTGATTGCAGTCCAAAAATTTTTTAACAGTGCTCATTTTTATATACAGTTTTTACCAAGGTTTGTTACTTTAGGTCATGGAAGGTAAAAGCCATGAAACCAATTTAAAAACAGTAAGCGGTAATGTTCATATTCACGAAATATTATGTATCGCTGCAAATGTTGTTCCTTGGCGCACCCTCTTTTCTTGCATCTATTATTTAAGCGGGAAAAGCATTAAATTAGCGCCCTCTTACAAATTCTAAGGAGGAAAAGCCTTTGATACTTGAAACCGAAATCCCTTCATAATTCCAACTACCCTTTGCGCTTTCCATCCCTACGTTAAACCAGAAGTAATAACACACTACAAGTGTTAACCATGGTAGTTATGCTATCGCCTTTGTGCAAGCGAAAACCCACGGCAAAAATCTCACCCCCAGCATGAAGTAATGGGGTGTCATGAGGGGTATTATTCACAAAATTTTCCCCTTCATTGTAAGATGATTTTGCTTGAATAGAGGGACTGATCGCCGTGACTTGCCGAAGGGAAGATACGGATTGAAGAAAATTTGGATAAGCTAAATTAGGTAGAAACGTTACATTTTTACATTTTCTTGTTTTGCTATACTGTCTTGATTCAATTTTTGACTTATGCTCAGAATACAGAACCGACTTAATAATAGGTACTCTACGTTATGTCGTTAAATGACTATGATGTAGAAACAATGATTTTATATAGGCAAAAAAATTTGAGTGGAAATATTAATGAAGCTTCATGAAAGACTTTTCTGATACTTAGTACATAGTACACTTCCAGATTTTACTGGGATCTCTGTGATTTTTTCCGTCTATACATTATTATATTAACTAAAATTCATTACTTATGCAAATTGGCGAAAAGTGCATGCAAACTGGTTATCGCTTTCTAGGCTAGCTTTTTCTATTAGATTGATTCCAGAGATTTGTAGTATACCCACGTTAGGAATCTGGATGCCACATCCACCTGAGTCTCAGAGGACTCCGCGTCTCAGAGGGGAGTATTCGTTTAATAATACTGAAGGCCAAACTGATTTATTGTCGTCAAAGAAGATAACGTTTGCACCTCCGAAGATACAGTCAATTTTACGTTTGCTTAAATGACATGGGAAGTTGGATGCTCCATGTAAACATTGAAACGAACTATTTTTCTAACTAACTGGACTATTACTAACACCAACTAACTAACTATACCTAACAGTTACTGCCTTAGTCCCCATTCCCACTAACGAATGTGAAGTCTATGGGTTGCAGCAGCAGTAGCAGCAACCATCCTAGTCCCTATTAAAGTCTTGTTCAAAGTCAGTCACAGTCGTCATAAGCGGCAGTGAATGCGTGGTGCTGCAAGCTCGTTTGCTATCACAAGCACCCTTAAGGAAGTCACGTACACCCATAAGGAAGTCAGTGGTGCCTATCACTAACGTTTTAAACCGGACAATTTAATACTAACTTCTCATACATCCTGTTTTTTTTTAGTCAGCAATAGGATCAATTCCCGGGAAGCCTGCTGCGCAAATGACTGAGCTTGACAACATTTATGGGCCGGCCGCAAGTCAATTACTGCGGAATGGAAAACAATTACAGCTGTCCGCTCGGCCGGCACACAGTTATGTAAAGAAGTGCACGTGACATTTTCGATGTCGTCAACTGTTTTTGTAGGAGTGTTTTGTGTGGTTTTGTGCCGTGAGCAATATCGCACTTTAGTTTTTGGATGTTGCTCTTCGCTGCTTGTCAGGGTTGAAATTGGTGTCACGTCTCTAAGTTTTAGTTCGTTGTTTGCTACTTTATTAGAAACTAGTGGACGCCCGCAGCTTCGCTCGCGTAGAATTAGACCCAATAACGACGTCCCGCGTTCGGGTTGCCCACTTGACATTAAAAACGGCAAAGTTTCATACTAATTTTGCACCCCCATTTTACCTCCTTAAGGGATGAATTATCAAAAATCCTTTCTTAGTGCTCCCCTACGTTATAAAAGGAACCCCTGTGCAAAATTTCAACTTTCTAACCCTTATAGTTTAGGCCCTACGTTGATATGTCAGTCAGTCAGTCAGCTTCTCCTTTTATATATATTAGAAATTGAGAAACAACGATTGTGAAGTAAAAAATTATTTGTTGTCAATTTGAGGTAGGTAGTTTATTTAAAGGTTTATTTTTAGGTAACATTTTATTAGGTAACAACGCAGCAGAATCCTTAATGCTATACCTTGTTCCATGAAAGTAATAGATCCTTATTTCTCTGTGGTAACATTACCTATGCGTTTTTGTGATTTGTGATTTTTTTTAAATTTAATTTATCAGGCTTGGACATAAAATTCGAAATGTCTGATATATGGCGCAAACATGAAGGACCTATAGAAATTTAAGTATCTATCGGTATGTCACAGACATATTATGCGCCTGTAACCTTCTTGCGGCAATTGTCCGCTCTACCACGCTGCGGTACTCACAGGCGCACTGATTAGTACCTATAATTAAGAATTGACATGGTCATCATCATCACAACTCTTTCTTTGTCCCACTGTTGGGCACGGGTGGGAGGGATGAGGCCTTAGTCCACCACGTTGGCCAAGTGCGGATTGGCAGGATTCACATGGCTTCGTGAACATTTTGAAGAACTCTGAGGTCTCCTCACCGTTATAGAAAGTGACATTTAATTTCTTAAATCTGGGTTGGCACCGAATTATGAATGAATGTATTCAGGTAGGTAGGTATTCGTACGAATTGTACTCACACTTGCACTCGACAATCGCACTTGATTTTATTTCAGTACATAATTCAGTTGATTCAGAGGTCATCTCTGTACTAACTAAGCCCCTTTATTCACAATCACAATCCGTCCACACATCAAATAGATCGCCCAGTGTTCCGTCTGTTATTTATTCACCAATATACTAACCTTTGTAGTACTTTCTAGACAGCGTCGTTTGAAACTGGTGAGTTGGGTCTTGGTACAAGTCATAGGAATAACAATTTCGTTTCTATTGAAAGTGTCCTCATTACAATTTTCACACAGCTCAATTCTTCTTCAGTCTATTGAAATTATTTAGTTTGCTGAATAAAGACTATTTTGTGTATAGTAACTAGCAATATGTCTCATGTTTGTCTGTTTTATTTTATTGTATTTGGATTGTTTTGTAATATTTGTTACTAGTGGACGCCCGCAGCTTCGCTCGAGTGGAATTAGGTATAACAATAGTTTCGTTTACACCTAGTAATATTATAAAGCTTATGTCAATCAGTGAAGATGCAGCTTTTTAATGGTGAAAGAATTTTTGAAATCGGTCCAGTAGTTTTTGTGTGAAAACATTAGGTACATACAAATGTTTCTTCTTTATAATATTAATATTATAATTATATATTAACTTTTTTATTCCATTCCATAACCCCTGACAGGCATCGAGCAAGCATTCTAAGAATCCGCTACGGGCGCTGAAGAACTGAAGGGGTTTGAATCCTGCCCAGGATACATAATAATACATAGTACAATCCCGTTTCCCGCCCTAGGTGTAACTGTGTAGTGGTCCTAATAGCCCTATCGTCTAGAACACGGTCTCTTTTCAATATTTAGAAGGCCTGGTATACTCTGCATGCGACACCAGTATGTAGGTTAAGCCATCGTCGACCGAGGCCGGAGCGGTGTTGGGGTCGACTCACACTGGCGCAGAGTCGAAGCGACGCGACGCGTCATGTTTTTCCGCCTACAGCATATTCACCTCTATGGTTCTATTATTTAAGTACAAATTTCTGCTACGTAAATATGGTAGCGCGCGTCGACGCGCATTGACGCGCGCATTCGCGCTTCGACGCGCGGCTGGAGTCGAGCGGGCTGGAGTCGAGCTGTGCTTTAATAATAGAACAATAGAGATGAATATGCTGTAGGCGGAATAACATGACGCGTCGCGTCGCTTCAACTCTGCGCCAGTGTGAGTCGACCCTTATACTCGTACCATCGAACGTTTGATAATGTCCTTACAGATCACATGCATCAACAAATTACCCGCTATGTCTTGTCTCTTAGACCGCGGCAATACTGCAAAGTTCATCAGTGTCTGCCGGTAAAGTCGTTACCGAGCTCAATCAGGGCCCATTGACGACACGACGTAAAACCAACTCGATTACGTCACATTAATACCGCCTTGCCCGTTACAGCAACATTAGCGTCGCCTGCCTTTTTACCTCCCTTGTTATGTATCGCACCTTCGCTAGCCTTAGCTCATCCAGACCATTATGTTTTATGTCGGTGTTCATTACACGGGCAGTTGCGAGTTCACCACAGTAATACTGGTTCAACGTCAAAGTTATTTTTTATTTCGCTTTGAGAAAATAGAACATGTTCTCGTTGAGGTGCATTCTCGTGTCGGAGGCTAAGCCTTAGTTTGGGTCAATGCACCAGCGAAATAAGTAGTTAGTAAACGGTTTAATACTTTCCGATTCTGTATTAAAAACTAGCGATATCTGCTTTGAACGAGTGGGTTTCTATTTTCACGTAATTAAATAGAAAGTGCTATAACTCGTGAATTGCAGCGTTCATAGCTCGATCGACAGAATTAAGCAACGACTGGCGCGGTCGGTTTGTTGATGGGTGACCGCTAGTGGCCAAATTTTATGGGCGCTACCGTGCTAGAATTGTCTGTGGAGGAGACCCGTGCCCAGCAGTGGGACGTAGCCTTATTCTTTGTTCAATCCAAATATTAAATACATAACATGTTATTTTTATATGTATTTACTACTATATAAAATAACATAAAAATCATTTATTACTATCTCTAACACATACTTAAAGCATACACATAGATATTTAAAAAAAACATAGGATTAAACAAAGAAAAAACTTATATTAAACAGGGAGAGAGAAAAGCCAACTCGTATATCGTTAATATCGATCGGGTCTCATTTAATAAACCAAGCATATAATCATCACTCTTGTGTAAAGTCCACTTTTCCAGACACAAAAATGAAATAAACTAAAATAAAGTTTAAAAAAAGTGTAGTTTTACGTTCTATCCTCCACTAAACACAAACTCCGAAAAATAAACGAAACTTGAAGTAAAGCAAAGCTAAGCTATCAAAGCTCGCGAAAGCTGCGGAACGAAGGCTCTCAGGCCGGATTAACGGTAACATAGAGCGCTTTGCACGTGCTGTAAGTGTCGCTGACGTAAGCGATTTAAGGGCTGTGAGATTTTTATGGCAGATAAAAAATAGCTGTTCAATTTTTGAAGCTTGTTTATTGGTTAACATTCAATATCTTTGTCTTATGCTCAAGCTACAAATACAAGCAAATTACTGCAGCACACTGGTCCCTTACCTTAAGATTAATCAAGGTAATCAAGGTAATTAATCAAGGTAATTTTAAATTTTAAATTGTCTTCTTCTTCTTGGCTCTTTCCCAGTTTTATTTGGGGTCAGCCCCCAAGTATTAAACCACACCGTATTAAAATTATTCATATCTGGAATTTATTCACATTACAATTAAAATTTTATATTGTGATGCGAATAAATTCCAGAGATTGAATGTGTAGCTTAAGCATAGATACACGCAAATCATGTACACTGGTGTAACTATTAAAGTATTTCGGAATCCTATTACACTAACAGGCATTCATCTTCTCTATATAATAAAAATGAATCGCAAAATGTGTTGGTAAGCGCATAACTCAACAACGCCTGGACCAATTTGGCCAATTCTTTTTTTTAAATGTTCGTTGAAGTTCAAGGATGGTTTTTACAGCGAGAAAAATTTGAAAATTCATCCCATAAGGGGGTAAAACGGGGGTGCAAAGTTAGTATGAAGCTTTGCCGTTTTTGAAGTTAGTGAATGTGTAACGCGAGCGAAGCTGCGGAGGTCCACTAGTTAATAAATATATTCATTTTCTCAACTAGCGCTTCACGTACTCCGCTGGTTCAGTGTGGACTGAGGTATGGGGTTAGTCGCCATTTTCAGTATGTTTTAAGCCATCATAAGGCCTTTGACTTAGTTTTACCGCTGCGGGAGGTCTAGAGCAAGCTCCACCACGCTGCTCCAATGCGGATTGGTGGAGGGGTTAGTGGCCAACCCAGTGTCGAATGTTCTCAAACCACCCGAAGGTCTTCGACAAGGCTTAACGACTGTTTCCACCATTGAAAACAACCGGGATCGACGGCTTTACATGCCCTCCGAAGCACGGTAGCGTCCATGAAATTTTTTTTTTGCCACTAGCGGTCACCCATCCACAAACCGACGGCGCCCATCGTTGCTTAACTCTTTCGATCACATTGAATCGACGCGAGCCATTGGGCTATAGACGCTACGATAAAATTGGATAGGCCCTGAAAAGGAAAGGCTTAGCAGCTGCTGAGTAGCGGATCGTCCAATGGATGGATGTGTGCCTGTAGTCTTGGCTGCATCATGTCATTTCAAACGTAAGCATTGTCTCTATCGCATCCAAATCCAGCCAAAATTGCAACTGAAAATGACGCCGCTCCAACCAAATCATGGCTTATCTCAGCGCTAAGAGTGTTCAGAACGGGGCGATTAATTCCAGCAGGGCTTGCGGTCGCTGCAGACGTGGCTTCCTTGGCGTGTTGCACTTAGATCGGGATTTGTGGCATCTAAACCCGCAAACATGAGTACAGCTAACGTTTACAGAGCGGTAAATCTTTGTAAGCAACCGTGTGAGATTTAGCGGGTTAGGGGAAATATTTTGTATTGAAAAGAGCATGTGGTGCAGATTTGTCACAGTTGTCTTGGAGCAGCTGATGGTGTGCTGCAGGCTCTTTTGCCATCGTAAAAACAATACATAATTACTTTAAGTAATTTAGTGGTATATCATTAGTTTGATGGTCATCTATTAGGTACTAATATTATAAAGCAGGAGAGATCTCAAGAGCAGATACTGAATTTTTTAATTTTCACGTTCACTTTCGCAAGTTTTCACAATCATCATGAAACATTTTTTTTTATCAGAATAATATACCAACATTTTCTTAAAGTTCCTCATAAATAAGTCTGGCCAGATATGCCGTGTACGATATTACGACAAGATCTAAGTAGAACCGACTCCCTACAACAGACACAAATGTGTAGGTCCAATACAAATGGCGAATCGACCGCAGCAATCAATTATAAAACAGAATTGGATCTGAAGGGCTGCCATCTTCCCCTGCGGTGGAATCAACCTTTCTAATATAACCGGTTCGATAACCATCCTACCTATATCAACAAAGCTGCAATATGGTTAGAGTGATATTGGCTATTTAACAATGAATTGACTACAGATAGCAAAGTATATAGCGGTCGAATAGTATTAAGTTATTCTCAAACGTCAAATAGTACCAGTGTCTCAAGGTTTCAAGGACTTTCATGCCGATCAGTATACATCCGAAGCGCTAAGACGCGCGGGAACCGTGCGTGCGGTAGCCCGTGTATATTTAATTATTCCAAAGGCTTAATTAAAGTAAATTTTAAGGAGCTTACATCCTCAAGTTCCCTCTGAATTCGCAAGTTTGATTACCGTACCCAAGCAAATATTATTTCATGGTGCCTGAGAAGATTTCTTTGAAGGCTGTGCATGATTCGGACTTTTACTACCATCCCTTCCATCGTTAGCACAGTAATTGCAGTCGTTAGGTACTACATAGCAATAGTTAGAGATCCTCGGTTCGATCCCTGGTTGGAGCAAAGTATTGGTTTTTCTATCTAGAAATTTCCAGTAGTGTAGTCTAAAATTGTGCATAGTTATGCCAATATGCTCACTATACCTACAGCCCGTACAGGAGACCTAAAAACTGGTGAAAAGTGATCAACATATCTACTTCGGAAAAATACAGGCGTATTGATTGTGGTATTGTCATGTATTGTCTTCACTATTTAACTTAGGTATCCTTTAAAATGTTAAACGACATTCATTCAAAAATCACATTTGCAAGCAAGCCCGTATTTACTACTCGTAGTTCAAAATTCAAACATCGAATACATTGAAGATTAAAGCTGTATAAATAACTGACTTTTTAGTGAGTTATTTTATATGTATTAATAATGTATTACATGCATTTGCATGTTTTTTCATTATACATATTACCGATTTATATAACTAAAAAGACAGACAAACGGACGGACATGGCGAAACTATAATGGTTGATTTGTGTTACGCATAATACATTGAAAGGGACACCAACCATGGTCTCTCATAAAATAAAATAACACAAAGTGTTTCACGTTGATTACGAAACACAAAAAATACAGCACAAATATTCACTAGATAATAACTTAATAGTTTCGGTAGCAATGTATCCGCAAGCCACGTTCAATGGTGCCATTGTTGCTAGCGATGTGTCTGGAAGTCAGCCCCAAGACGGCCGGACAAGGCATGACGTATTGTGTCCTTCCGCCTTGAGACAGCTTTATTAATTCCTGCAGGAGATGAAATATTAAATTTGCCGCCTACATTCTTGCTGGTCGAGCGAACTTAGGTACTTCATAAGGACCTAACTATATAAGCAGACACTTTTTGGTCTTGGAGATTCTACCCACTCTTTACTAAGAGGTCGGTTTAAAGTTATACTTTAACTAGTGGACGCCCGCAGTTTCGCTCGCGTGGAATTAGACATAACATAAGTTTCGTTTACACCTAGTTATATTATATAGCCTATGTGACTCAGTGAACATGCAGCTTTCTACTAGTGAAAGAATTTTTGAAATCGGTCCAGTAGTTTTTGTGTTAAAACATTACAAACAAATCTTTCCTCTTTATAATATTAGTATAGATTTAACTTCATAAAGCTCTTAACCGGTGATTATCCAGACATAAATATCATTACTCTGAGTTTAGATTAGATATAAGCGCCTTACTTGAGCTGTTTTACTTGACTTGTTGTAATATCAATGGAGGAAAACCTGGAAGCAAGAAGCCTGCAGTCCTGAGGCTTCTCGTTTATTTTCTCGAAGGCATGTGAAGTTTACTATACACAACTTGGCCTGCACGATGGCCTACTTAACGAGAGCAAAGTCTTTCGAAAGTACCGGGATCACAGAGGAATTATATGCACAGTAGTGCCCAAATATCGTATGACAGCGCAAATCTCTATCGTCGCAAGGACATCATCATCATCCTATGATGATGTGCTTGAAAGCTAGCTAGCTATACCGTATAGACGCCTCACTATTGGGCACGGTCTCACCTACAGAAACAGCTACGGAAGGTCTAGCTAGAGTCTAGAGCATGTTCCACCATAACCAGTGTTGAATGTTCCCAACCCAGAAGGTCTTCGACATGGCTTTACTGTCGTTTATACAATTGAAAACTAAACCTATTGACTAACGTGCCCTCCGTAGCACGGTAGCGCCCATGAAATTTTACCACTAGCGGTCACCCACCCACAACCGACCGCGCCGATCATATACGATCGCGAGCCATTGGGCAATGAACGATTATGCTACGATTGCATTTCTTGAAAAGTCATCTCCAATTATACGGCAAGCCCCAGTGAGCCGAGATGCAAGACACGAGTGTCCCATAAATTCCTGGCCTCTGCTGCAGCGGTCGTTAGCATAATCTACGTCAGCGGCAATCGTCGCCCTCTGTGGCTGGAGAGCAGATTAATGTTGGGAGTGATAGATTAGAACTTAAAGCTTCGACTTTCTTTTGATATGTCAGTTTTTGAGCTCCTTGCTAGTATCAGAATGAAAGATTTGATTTATAAATAAGATTAAACCTATAAAATAGATTGCTTTCAACTTGTAATAGTTTAATGTACGAGCAAAATATAGTAATACTAGCTGTCCCGGCAAACGTTGTTTTGCCATGTATATTATTAAAAATAAAAATCACGATGGAAAAATAGGGGTTGATCGTAGAGGGTTGAAAATTTAGGGTTGTATGTATTTTTGTATGTTGTATCTTAAAAAAATAAAAAAATAAAAATTGATCTAAAAATTAAAAAAAAAATTTTTGGGGTGGACTACCCTTAACATTTAGGGAGATGAAAAATAGATGTTAGCCGATTCTCAGACCTACCGAATACGCATATAAAATTTGGTAAAAATCGGTAAAGCCGTTTCGGAGGAGTACTGCAACAAACATTGTGACATGGAAATTTTATATATTAGAAGATAAACATCACGCATGCATTTTCCCGAAGGGGTAGGCACAGATGTGTGAATACGTGCTTCTCACCAGTTATGTTTAGGACCCATGTAATATTGGTGAGCCTACTCCGAGCTACTTCTGGGAATTTAAAGTTAATGAAACCCAATAAAACAAAAGTATCGAAATTGACCGGTAGCTCTAGCTAGAAACATTTATTTCTTATAGATTAGAATAATGTACCAATGAGAATATTGTAAAATAATTAGTAGTAATAAATTCATTTTAAGAACACAGTGAAACGATTTCTTCGAGGCTGGCAACGTACCTGTGATGTCGCTGGTACACAGACGACGGTGACCACTTACCCGGTGACCACGTACCATATACCCGTTTGTCTGTCGGGGAAACAAAAGGGTGTTTTTGTTATTTTTTTTTAAATAATTTATACATAGGACAAACAGACATACGGGCCACCTCATGGTAAGTGGTCACCGTCGTCTATGGACAAGTGCGACACCAAAGGTATCACGTGCGTTGCCTGCCTTGAAGGAAGCGTTTCACACTCTTTTTGTTTGTTGAAAAAGAACACTCACAAGAAACACGAAAATAATACTCACAATCCTATTAAGATTACACTGAAATACCAAGTACACTTTGTAGAATACAAAGGGGCAAATAACGAACTCAGACACTAACAAACCTTAAATAAAAGAACATAATCAGCTTAGGGCGGTAAATAGCGTGGAAAATACCTGGCGCCGAGTGAACATTTCCAGTTTTCATAAAAGCACAGTGTTTACGCAGGAGGCAACCAGCACCTGCGATACAGACTCTTACTAATTAAGACTGTCGCAAAAATACTTTGTGAAACCAAGGTGACCGTAAGCTTCCTTCGCTTTCATGTTTTTATAAACATTATCACAACCCTTTCTTTATCCCACTGGGGCACGGGTCTTCTCTCAGAATGGGAGGGATTAGGCCTTAGTCCACTACAGTCACATGCCTTCGAGAACATTATGAAGAACTCTCAGGCGTGCAGGTTTCCTCAGCAGTGTCATTCACCGTTATATCAAATGACATTTAATTTCTTAAATCGCACATAACTTAGAAAAGTCATTGGTGCGTGCAGCTGGGGTTTGAACCCGGACCGCTAGAGTGAGAGGCGAGTTCGATAGCCACTGGGCTGTCACCGCTACGCTTTACAAACATAATGTATAAATTCACGCCTGCATTTCCCCAAAGGGGTAGACAGAGGTGTCAATCTACACCCACTTTTCACATGTTATGCTTAGGACCTTTGCTACGAGTATCTACGTTTTACCCGGGCACTAATCCAGACTAAAATACTACTACAGGTTTGAAATTAGAAAAACCCATACTTTGTCCCATCCGGGAATCAAACCCAAGACCTCCAGCTCATCTGTCGCACTTGCAACTACTAGACCGACGAGACGGTTATATGTTTTAGTTACTTAGTGAGTAATTGGTTTTAATGTTATTAGTAGTTTTAGTATTATAGCGAAATAAAACTATTTCATTAGTTTCAGTTTTATTTTTGTTAGAGTTGAAATTTAGTGCCCCTAAAGCATAGTCGATGTATTAAAAAATTGCAACTTATTCAAACGTACAAAGGGCTAACTGGCATGCAGTGACGGCATCCGAAATGCATTGACACGCAAATCTATTTCTTACTCAATGTTCATAAGTGCCACATTTCCGTGTACAATTCCAGTTGAAACGGCGATATAGGCTGGTACGGGGTCTAAAATTGGCATACAAATGTGAGAATTATGTAAAACGGCTTAGGCTTCCAGTAACGTGTTTGTTTTGGGGTTGCGTCCTGGCGGGCGGACACAGATTACCTACACGCCAGACGCTGCAAGTGGCAACTGGAGTGCTCGTTTGAAGTTTTTTTTTTAACATTAGCGATTGTACGCAGATACTGAAATTGTAACGACGGGATTTTTATTTTTAATTAATTTAGAAAATACATATTTTAATTTATCTGTATTTTTTGGAGTAAGTATTCAAAGAGAGTATTGATTTTCTTTGGAAGTTTCAACCTGTGAGCGTTGCCTTTATTTATATTTTTATTAATGTTTAAAAACTAAGAGTCACGTTTCTATAAAACCTAAGACTGCTCTTATTTAAATACAAATTAAAAATCAAACTACTGATTTCGCTATAAGGTGATTGGACATACTTAACGAAAGTCCAAAATAATACTATGTAAAACAAAACTCTGTAAAAGTAATTACTGTAAGGGTCGAATCAAAAATTGTTCTCCGTTACTAGCGTGATGTGAAATTTAATAAGAAATCAGTTAGTGAGCATTTCACCTTTACTTATAAAAAGCATTGATTCGGTTTTTCATAATCACAAACATCTGACGTCATTTTCTTACTCGTAGCAACAACCAATCATTATTCTAAAGGCCAATCCGGGGACCATACAAGTTCTCAACTAACCTAATTATAATAAGATCACTCAACTTTACATACTTTTCAATACTAAAACTTTAAAAAAGTAGGTAGGTACTTTTAAAGAATCTTGCTTTGAAGGTAATTTATAGTCACTAACAACACACTCGCTCGGCTCAAAACATCACTTAAGTCTGAGCATGTTTGTGCTCCGGTTCTAAGCGGCCAGTGCCGTTGGTTATAAACTTTGAGAAGCTAGTAAAACTTTATCGGTTTGCGTTTTGGCCTGAGTATCTGCAAATTTCATACGTCTTTTACTGTCAAGCATAAAATTTTAACGAAGCAAAATTGATCAGTGCGGTCCGAATACATTTATGGGGAACCTCAAAACAAACATAAACTTATATATCTATGTCATATAGTTGTTATCATCATCCTCTTCATCCTTATCATCGCCTTATTAAGATGCTTCAGCCGTGAAAGAATATCAGAATTACGACAAATATGTTTTACAACCCTTATTACACCGTATATTACATCGGATCCTAAATAAAAGTTCTCACTGGACATTGTTGGATAAAAAAGCTCTTTAATGAAATACAAAAAACCGTTCAAGTGCGATTCGGGCTCGCACACGTAGGGTTCCGTAGCACGGAGCGATTTTTGATGGTTACTTGTCCCCCTTTTTTTTATGGATATAAGATAGCAAACGAGCTTGCAGCACCACCCATCCGCTGCCGTCCAAAACAACTGTGACTGACTCTGAACAAGACTCAACTAGGGACTGGGATGGTTAGTCCAGTTAGCAGAGAAAGTTAATTAGATCATTAGTTGGTCAGTTCGTTAGTGGGTACATACATATCCACTAGGAAGTAGTGATAGTTAATTCTGTTAGTTGGAGTTAGTAATAGTTTAGTTACTAAATTGTAAGTTTGAGTCTCGTTCCAATTCGGTCACAGATGTGTTGCTATGCAGATGTGTTGTCTTTGAGGACTAAGATGGTCGCCTCTTAAGAAGTGTAACCACAAACCACATCTTTCCAACCGGACCATAATTGCTAAACGGTAGAAATGGTACTAGGTACCGTGGCGGGCGGTGGTACTGCCCCGGATCTGGTGGTCTTTTTTTTTCTACTATTTCTTATTATTAGTTATTTATTTCTTTAAAAACCTTCTTCTAATTTTTGTTTTAGCCGAAACCAACCATTTCTTATATTAGTTATTTATTTCTTTAAAAACCTTCTTCTAATTTTTGTTTTAGCTAAATGGAAGACGTAAGTGTTCACACGGTGTGCAGTGTCTTTGAGACATTGCACATTCACGTTATGTTTTTTTTGTTTGTTTTAGGTATCACTAACTCTATTAAATACTCTGTTACGTCCTATTAGCACCGAGGTACTTGTTGGGTTGAACAGACAAATGGCAAATGGCTACCCTTGTAACTTAATTATCATCGTGCGCTAGACTGTATGTCGCAGACAAAACTTCGTCATTTAAAGTAGGTTTTGATGAAATTTCAAAGGCAAGTCGAGATAATTACTGATAGGTATTATAATATAATGATAAACATTATAGAAATAATACTTATGCAAGTTTATCCTACTAAAATTAGAGCAAATTTAAAACTGAATAACAATTTTATTACTATGATATTTTTTGACTCGAATAGGAAATAGGAATTTATTTACATCGCTCAAATGCGCCTTGAGTGGGATTCGATAATTAATTATAATTACGTATTTTTGAAGAATTACAGACTAGAGGGTTTTGGATTCGAATACCACTCTTGGAGAATCTTTTAAAGTAATTTTTTTTGTATCACCTTGCAATGCAAGGTGCTGGTTTCAATTATTTTCTATATTTATCACCGATGTCAAAACTATTTACTATTCCACAATGCGCATCGTACCGGGGCTTCCTGAAAAACCAGCGCTTATTATATGTTGTAGACTAAAACCCAACGTGTAAATTCCATGTATTTTTTACATAACACAAAAAACCTATTTGCACGGCGCTTTAAATTAATAGACATTTTAATTTTCAGGAAACTACAACGCCACTTTCGAAAGTGCTATATGTATTACATCGCAGTGCATATTATTAAACACTGTATATAAATGCAGGACAATATTGGCGCGGGAATTATCCACCTCCACCGAACAGTAATTTGTTATTCATGAGAAAATTACTTTTGGGAACTGGTTTTGCTATAAACTGGTACATTTGGTACAGTGGTATATTAACTGCACTCGTCACATCGCTATCAACGAGCTAGAAGCGAATAAAGTTCTACTAAAGATACATTGTGGTGCAAGTAGAAAGTTTATTATTATTTAAGGGTCTTATGCGTAACAAGTTAATAAGACTCTTATATTTATAAAGTATCTTGTCACCTTCTGACCAATTCTGAATTTAGTTTGATTATAGAAGAAGAAGATAATAAGGGGGTAAATCTATAGTATATCTCCGAGATAACTCTCGGAAATTCCTAACCAACTCCTAGATTTTCTCCGAGAGTTGATAAATATTACTATATCATCTCTGAATAGGAACTGTCGCTTATTATTGCAACACAGAATCCTCACGCGCACTGAGTTTCATGGTAACGCAGGTATGCAGGTGTTGTCAAACAGAATGCGTTTCGAGTGTATCGTCTGGGTGTTCACTTGGTGTTTTCTGTTCTGTTGGTAATTGTTAAAAATTATCGTCGATTTAATACTTTTACAATGTTTTATTACTATACAGACATGAACTATTTGGAGGATATTCCTACCAATCGCCCAGCACATCAACTTGCTTTTGACTCTTTTAGCCTTTATTTACTAGTTTTTTTTACTAGACCGCAACTTGATGAACTAAGTCTCGGCGCATAGATTATATAATAATAAAAACGCATTTGTAACCAAATTTTATTGATTAAACATGTTATTTACTCAATGAAAAATCCGTCGTCAACACAATCGAATAAATATTTAACTTTATACTAAGTCAGATTAAGTTTTCGTCATATTTATGTATATTCGCACACTCTTCAAACGTATACTTTGTAATAAAATATGTTCTTTAGTTCATCGCTAACGGTGAGACGAGTCAAGCGAGCGTCTAAAACTTACCTCCCAGAGGGTTTAGTGTTCGCTGTATCAGCCACAAACTATTATATTGCGCTTATGAAATATTCTTACCGAAAAAGTTTTGACAATCGCTCTGACGTCGACTCGTGCGGAAGGGAATTGTCCGGGTACGTGAAATCCCTGGGACTTAAGGAGTTTATTCTTTTATTTTGAGGGGAGTTATGGAAAGGGAAATATAGGTAGGTATCTATTGCATTCGATAGGATTATTTTTTCCACACGAAATACAGAGCTGTTTGAGATATAGTCTCTGTAATGCTATAAAACTGCAGACGCCGCAAGAGTTTTAAGTTTTTTAAGGTTATTTTTTTCGCATAGTGCCATTGTTTTCGGCGGGTATTTTTGCATCAACCCTTTCTTTGGTGTTTTGGGCTCAGGTCATACAGTCAGGCCATACTCTACCATGCCTTCGAGAACATTAAAGAACTCTCAGACGTGCGTGTTTCCTCACGATGTGTTCCTTCACAGTTACCTAAAATCGCAACATAAGTTCCTAACGGCATGCTCGAATGAATTTTCGTACGTAACGCTTGGATTTCAACCTCGAAACCTTCAAGCAAGAGGCGAATTAGATAGCCACTGGGCTGTCGCTCTTGCAAAATTCTTTACTAAAGATTTCTTGCTTGAAGACAAAGACGTCCTAATTTTTCACGAATTACCGCAGTAGTGATTCAGCTCGCTCTAATTCCCGCGGCCATTACGTCTGCGACAGACTTCGACTACTGTACGTCCACGATTTATGATAATGTCCCATCCATATCCAATAATAAAGGAAATCGTGAATGGAGTGGAACATTGGACAAAAAATCTTATTGTTGCCATGGCACAGACAAAGTAGATATAGGTATTGACGTACGCTGACGTACCATCCACTTCTCCCCCACCTACCTGCCCGTTTTTTATTTCATAAACCGAGTAACAGCCCTTTAAAAGTAGGTAGGAATTTTGTAGTCTCTTAGGAAGTTTTCAATCTATTAGGGTATTTAATCATGTGCTGTGTTTAATGTGTGTGTGCATGTTAAGTGTATGTAATGACGTTATCATTCATTAAAATTATTCGATGCTGTAGATTTATTCTAATGCCATAATTGGAACCGTACATTACTAGAATCTCTAATTTTCCACCCATTAGTAGGTATGACGGTCTCGTCTTGTGTGAACTTAATTACATTAAACTATATCAAAGGAACAAATTCAAAGGACAACTCATTAATACTAAGGGGTGCTCGTTCATGTAACCCTAAAATCGTGTTTGCATTTGCAATCACTGTAGATATTCAGTGATGAAAAACATACAAGTACCTACATATTACACATTTATATAGGTAATATAATAATAACCTTTATTGTACGCCAGAATAAAACATGCGACCTCATGCAAAGAGCTCTATCGTCGAACGACGTTGTACGGACCACGAAATAATGAAAACAGAACTGGTAATGTTCACAAAGAAGTGAACCTTACCCAATCGCCGCTTATCAAAACTAAACAACAACAACTTCAACCCTGACCAACGAGGTAAAGACTGGTCGTCAGCCTAGATGACTAACTGCTATGGAAAAAACACAGAAAAGACCTGTGCCGGTTTCTGAGACAGCCGGCCACGTAGACCAGCAGGCGTAGCTAAATATCGAGCTGGAATTCTCGGTACACCGAGGTCGCTCCGGGAGGCCTGTGGGGACACCAGGAGGACCAAACAAGAGATCCAAGACAGTGTTATTCGTTCAATTAAGAGTATCAATGCAATACAACGAGGCAATTCTGCAAGCATCTCGTTTTATTTATTCGTTTTGTATGATGAAGTGTCAGTTTATCAAAACTTCACCAATCCGCATTGGAGCAACGTGGTAGAGTATGCTCTAGACCTCCCGCAGCTGTGTCTGTGGGGGAGACCCGTGCTCTGCAATGGTCCTTGGTTTATGCGCAATTCAGGTGTTGACACTCTATCTCCAAAATTGTACGGTAAATTAATAGCTAAAACCATTCAGAAAAATTCATCTATTTTAAACTAAGTTACTTGACAAAGACCTCGAGGAGAGTCAAATGGGCCGCGGCAAATTGGGTTGTGTATCACTGATATTAGATTCCAAAATGGCGCGAAGTAGCAATCAGCTAGTTTGCATATTTATTGAGATTCTCGTTTGTATTTAGCTATTCAGGTGACATTCGCGGTATTTCTGCGAAACGAGATACATTGCGAATCACGATAGAAGATATCGTTAGCTTGCGATAGACAAAATTAGGACATTTTGGGAATTGGGGAGCATTCATTGCCTCAACCAATATAACGAGAAATGCATCTGGCATAAAGTAACATCACTTCTGTATTTCCTCTTAGGTATAGGCAGAGCTGGTGCACAGCCACTTCTCACCAGTTTCGTTTAGGAAGGTGTCATAGGTGAAATAGGAGGGAGTCGTAAGGCACGCACTTTGGCGTCACGGTGTTAATGCGCAAGCAATCCCGTGGCGCTTCCTCCTAAGCGCTGATGGTGCTGCTGGGTTTCAGTGGGTATTCTGGTTTTTAGCGAGTCCCACATACCTGTCTGCGTTTTCATAAAACCACGTAGGATGCGCAAACATGCACATTTTTCATTATTTGATATTAGTATACGCTTAGCGAACGTTATTAAATTTTTTAACTACCGTCGGTTCACATAGTTGATGCTACCGAGAAGAATACGGCAAGAATACCTAGGTATTACAGTGCCCGGCCAGTGGATCTAACCCAGCACCTTTAGCACACCAGTCGCGTTTTGCGCCCGTTGTGCTAACACGGTCGTCACCCGTCGCCTTGTAAAATTGTCATACCTGATGCTGTTCCTCGCAGCGCGAAAAATATGCTCTGAATGAAATCCGGAGGGATAGTTGCGCATGGATTATCTGTGCGGAGTAAATATGGCTGGCGAACCAACCAACCTTTACGACTGACAAACCGCTCGCCCCGCGCCAGACGATACCTTAATTTCGACTCCTGCGCATTACATAGCAAGCCTTTCTACTACTTATCATCTGTAATAATTGGACTAACCACGGCAGTCCCTTTTTTTGTTCTAATTCTGTCACCGGTCTTATAGGCGTAGCGTATTGGTGGTGCTGCATACTCGTTTGCATTATCCATGTAACTTATTTAATGATGGCAGCGCATGCTTAGAGCTTGATGCTTATTTGCTATCTTATATCCATTAAAATGTTTAAGAACCTAACTTATACCATAGTATAAAGAAGTCGCTCCGCTCTGCCCTATGCTTATACAAGGTTAACAGCTCATGCTTCGAACTTCATACTCGTTTGCTAACTTTTTCACATCAAATAAAATGTTTTGAGGTGAGCTTTGGAGCCAAATTAAAGCCTTCGTGTTTATACATTCGAGTCTACAGCCGGAACTACGCTAGTTAGAGTATTATAGTATTACAGATTTCTATTGAGTAGTGTACGTACTTACTTTATTAAATTGAAATCTATGGATTGGAACCTACATCTGCATAATGCAATCTTACGAAGCCAATCCCCCAATATTACCTAAATGTCCAATGAAAGTAGATATTCCATTTTAGTTTCTGCTAGTAATACTTTCCATGCGACTTATCCCCCCGAGAAAGGTAATTCCTATTCCGTTTGCACAATCGATAGAGACATGGAATTGAGTATCATCCTAAATAGAACTCTGTCCTATCCTAGAAATTGCGCAATGGTGCTCGTATCTACTTATTACAATATCTAACTTTTTATAGATTTAAGGTCGATTCACACATATCAGTGAACCCACAGTTCCGGCACAGTACCGTTACAGTTCCGTATCCGTGTTACAGTGGTGCGTCAGTGCTTCAATTCACACATATCAGGCACAGTACAGTTCTCTGCGGGTCTTCGTGCACGACGTTCCCTTCAGACTAGCGTTGACGTCGATTGTTTTGATGGCACTCTTCAATAACACAGAATTAGCTATGATAGCCATTGCTTTAGACGAATAAAAAGAAGAGAATCGAGAAAAAAAAAGAAAATGGGTACATGAAGCATCAGTGATCCGTGACAAAATATCGTCGTCGCCGATCACGTCCGTGATAGCCGGTGCCGGCACTGACACTGACGGTACTGAGACGACACTGACACTGACAAGTGTGAATACATCCATATAGAATGTTTGAAAGAATAATTATCACTGATGCGGTACTGTGCCGGAACTGTGGGTTCACTGATATGTGTGAATCGACCTTTAGACATCATGAGGAATAAGTGGTGCATGGAAAGACCTAAGATGGTACGAGCACGGACTACACACTATGTACGAGTATATTACTTTCGTCTATGGCCACGACTAACTATTGATAAGTCTGTTGCCAGGTAAATTATATTATGACAATGCAGGTATGATATGCCTTTGCCTACTTAAAAAACGAATTATTTAATGGTCATAAATTCGGCTATTAAAATGGTCGATTGTATGGTCGTACATCCGACCATTAAAGTGGTATGCAATCTGTTTACATCTATTATTATAAAAAGAATAGAATAATTAATATTTATTTTGCTTTGCACACAAACAAAAATTATTACAAAAATTACAGTTCACATTATCATTTAAGTAGGTATTACAAAGCAAAATAGGGTTGCAGTTGAATAAAACATAATAGTGTAATTTGAAGATCTACGTGTGTCAATTGAACCATGACGTCATATAAGTGTCAATGCATGCACAAACGTAACAATTTAAATTAGAATTCAATCGCTTTCTTCTAATTCTTTGATGATTACAGTCTCTGAGTCGGCTTGACAAAACGAGAAATCAAATAGGGTTAAAATTACCGGTCAAGTGCGTGTCGGACTCGCGCATTAAGGGTTCCGTACCATTGTCTATAAAAACGGCAAAAAAATCATGACTGTTGTTTGGCCCCCTTAAATTTTTCTTTATTTTAATATTGGTTGTTATAGCGGCAACAGAAATACATCATATGTGAAAATGTCAACTATCTACCTATCACGGTTCATGAGATACAGCCTGATGATATACGGACAGACGGACAGTAATAGGGTCCCGTTTTCCCTTTGGGTACGGAACCCTAAAAAAGTGCGTTCAAGCACAAAACTGCAATTCGAATGTGGCCCCCACAATTAACTAACCCCGTTTAGACCTAGGTTCCCTGGGGAAAGGGTGAGCCCCGTCTCTAGTGCCGGTAATAACCGCGTTTGTTCTGCAAGGGTGCTGCGAAATTGGAGTCACAAGGGGCTCCATCATTTGCATGTAAAATTCAGGACACTAAGGCTGCAAGTCCATCGGAGCGGAGCCGAGAAACGGAGAAATATTAACCAATAGGATTGCACAAAATCTCCGCTGCTCTTAAGTGGACAGGGACTTGCAATCCTATTGGTTAATATTTCTCCGTTTCTCGGCTCCGCTGCCTCGCTCGGCTCCGGTGGACTGGCAGCCTTAACCTTTTATTTAAAAAAAAATGTTTGTCCTGAAGTATTACTATTTATCAGTGTTTTTATTTTATTTTATTATTATGTTGTAGGGAAACGCCTGCTTGTTCTTCTTTCGATGACATGCTTATTTGGTAACAATTCTTCGTGTGTGAAGTTCGTCACTAATGTCTAATCGTAGCTTCAATGACTTCAAACCTACTATTCAATCTACTATTTGGAGGGCACTTTAAGCCGCCGTAAAGTCGAAGACCTTCGGGTGGCTTGAGAACATTCGACACTGGGTTGGCCACTAACCCCTCCGCCCTAACCAATCCGCATTGGAGCAGCGTGGTGGAGTATGCTCTAGACCTCCTGCAGCTACGTATGTTGGGGAGACCCGTGCCCAACAGTGGGACGTCTATTGGTGGCAGCGACTGGTTAGCCCAATGGTTGACTGGTAGAGAATGATTTATGGATTAAGCTCGCCATTTGTATCCTGTACGTTATGTATGTGGTTAAAAAATTAAATAAAATATAACGAGAAATGTTTTCAATCATAAAGTGTTAGTCAAAACTTTAAGGACTTTCTCACGCTAATGAAGAGGCTTGGTCACCCCAGATATAGCGGTCTGCTTTATTGATGTTGGGGTCCTGTTTAGACGAGTTAGGAGAGTATTGAGGGGTTGTTCGCATGCCACGAGTACCTATATTCTGCGAACCCCGTTTAAAATGTCATTTATAACAACATACTTCTGGTACATTGATTATGTTCAGGTTTGTTTAAATAATTACAATTATGGTTCTTTTTCTTTACACGACTATGACCACAGAAAAGACAAAATGTGACTCTGACGAAGCTCAAAAGCAGTGGTTTCACCTGTAAATGTGATAGATAGTGATGCGAAGTAAAACAATTTTGGATTTCCTTAAGTACTTATTTAATAAAACTAGGTACAGCTTTTAACTGCATAAAATGACTGTCAATATTTTTATCAACTGTGACTAAAACCTTTGTTCGAAGGAAATAGACTCTGACTTTCCAACTAAGTTATTTGTCAATTTTAACTCTCACAAAGAACTCGACCAGGCAAAGGCGTCCCTAATTGAACGCTTTGCTCTTGAAATAGGTGCTAAATTGGCTCGTAGAGCGAACTGTTGGCTTTATCTGCATATTTATTGAGATCCACTAATGTCACAGAATATTTAATAGTACAAGTAGGTACCAATGTATAAAAGCTTTCAGGTGACTTGTGATTCTTCGTGGACTTATATTTTTCCGCCTGGATAGTAACGATTTAATTCAACAGGCGCAATCGGTAGTGACCCTGCCTGTTACGCCAGGGGTCGTGGGATCGAATCCCACTCAGGACAAACTTTCTTGTGACGTAATAATTCCGTTGAGGCGGAGTAGAAGAACAAACCAACAAACAAAAAACACACTTTATATATTAGTAAGGATTGTTAAACAATTTACCCAAGAAATATACAACGAAGTTTCTAATGAATTTCCCCAATGAGCGTACCACTGTTTCACTTTACCCCAAAGTTGTCTTCCACTCCTCTCCTCCAATTTACCCGACATCACCAAACTCGAAAACTCCGACAAAATTAACTACACGATATCGTTTGAAAACTTTGTCAAATGTGATTCTCATTAAATTGTTAATGATAAAGTGTATTGACCTAATTCGCTTATTTAACAAGTAATTTCGTATTTGCTTGTGCATAGATATTTTCAAGGGCCCGTTGAGGCAAACGGTAGCGACCCTGTCTCCAGGGGTCGTGGTTCGAATCCTATTCAGGACAAGCATTCGTGTGACGAACACTTGTTTGTTCTATGTCGCAGCGGTGCCATTATAGTGGAAAAGTTCTGGGCTAGCAAAATTAAATAAATAAAATATGATGGACATTTTCACGCACGGCCTATTGACCCCAAACTAGGCAGAGCCTGTACTATGGGTGTCAGAGACTGATATAGATACATAGATATTTTTTAAAACATATTTAAATATATATTAACATCCAGACACAGAACAAACAAGTGTTTGTCACACGAATATTTGTCCTGTGTGGGAGAACCCACGACCCCTGGCGTAACAGGCAGAGACACTACTGATTGCGCCAACGAGCCTAACTAATTAATCGCTGCGACCCATAGACGGCCTACTGCTGGGTCTAGATATGGGTAGTGCTGAGGTCTAGAGCACACTCCACCACGCTGCTCCAATGCGGATTGGTGGAGGGGTTAGTGACCAAACAACTACTAACTACAACTAATTAATACATATCTGTAAATATTAGTAGTAGTAGATGACTTGTATGATGAGCAGCATAAGTATCATATAAGTTTTTGATGATAGACAGTTATCCAGCTGAAATTTTAATGAAAATGCAGCTTAAATCCTCAACGAAAGCAAAGCGCCTGATTGTGTACAAATTGCCCTGAGAGCATGTTTACGTATTGTGTCGCTTCGTTCCAAACTTTTGCACTCGAGTTTCCCTACACGACATGTTCAAACTTCGGCGTGGTACTCTTCGCAACTTGATCGTATGTGGCATTTGCATAGTTCATTTTAATTTTATATGGAGAAGGTGGCGGCGTAGGTACCGTATGTGTCAGTTGGTTTAAAATAATTGTGGTCTAGTTGGAAAGGCGTGGTTTCCACTTACACTTCTTTACAGGCCGCAAGGGTTCTTCTGTGACTGACTTAGAACGAAAATTTTTGAAACACGAATAATAATAACTGGACTATTATACTTAAGTTGTTTATGTGTTTTATGTTTGTTTGTTTGATGGTTTGTCTTCTCTCCTCCTCAACGGAATGATTTAGGTACCTATCTATATCGAAGTGATTTTTTGCTAGTGTAGGGCCTGGAGAGCGAAATAGGAAACTTTTTATCTCGAAAATCATCAGAATTATTCGCTTTGTTATAATCATTCGATATTTAATCGATTTTTGTTGGTTCATTGGTTTGAATTTTGCTTAGTAATAAATATACTTAAGTACCTACATAAATACTTAAATTGGTTAGTTTGATCACAATTAGGTAAAATCTGCAGGCGTTCCACTGTTGGGCACGGGTGTCCCCCGCGGTCACAGCTGACCGCAGGTATGCAGGTAGCATACTCCGCCATGCTGCTCCAATGCGAATTGATGGCGGGGTTAGTAGGAAACCTAGTGTCGAATGTTTCAAGCCACCTTATGGTCTTCGACACGGAATCGCTCATTTTGTCACTAGCAGTCACCAACACCACGTTGCTTAACTCTATTGATCGCAATGATCTGGATAGGAGCGCTAATTCCATGTAAATCAGGACCCGGTGAAATAATTCTCAATTTTCGCAACTAACAGCTGATATAACTCAAGAGATCGAGCCGTCCGGGATTGCGACAAAAACTATCTCGCTCTGAAAGGAACTGGGATAGGAACATAAATCAAGCCGGAATTGATTCCCGCTCTCCGGACGCAGGATATTATTCATGGCAGGTTTTTTTAATATTATAAGGGTATTGTAAGTCGATTCTAGATCAGGAGGTGGGTACACTAAATCCCTAACGAAGTCTGGTTTCTTTTCACTACTGAAAATACCTCAAGCTTAGGGCTGCTACAACTATAGACTATAGACTACCGACTGTTGTGCACGGATCTTTAGCGTACTGAACGCTAACGTCTAGAGCTTACTCCACCACGCTGCTCCAATGCGGATAGGTGGAGGGGCTAGTGGCCAACGCAGTATCGAATGTTCCCAACCTGGGTAGCAAGGTTTTTAAAATTGAATACAACAGGGACCGACGGCTCGCGTCCATCGTTTAAGATCAGCCGAGTTAAGCAATGACGGGCGCGGTCGGTTTATGGGTGGGTACCAGTGGCAAAGTTTCATGGGTGCTACCGTGCTTCTGGGGCACGTTAATGAGCGCTTCATCTTTATCGTGTAATATTGTTTTCTTTAATTGCACAAACGATAGATGTGGATAATAATATAATGGGTTTGTATGTTGTATGAGTAATGCTTGTATGTGTAATTTTTAGGGTTCCGTATCCAAAGGGTAAAACGGTACCCTATTACTAAGACTTCGCTGTCCGTCCGTCCGTCGGTCGGTCCATATGTTACCAGGCTGTATCTCATGAACCGTGATAGTAAGACTGTTGAAATTTTCACAAATGATTGAATTTTAGTGGTATTTTAGGTATTTGTTAAATAAATTTTTTCTATGTCCATTTCTATAAATTACAATACAATACAATATCATTTATTGCACCAGAAAAAGAATACAGGAGAACACAGTAAAGAAAAGAAGTTTTGCAAAAGGCTGTCTTATTGCTTTGAGCAATACAATGTGTATGCACTTCCATCCATGCATGCACTTTCACATTCCTAGCGATTCAGCAATCATAAAATAAAAAATTGCAGTGCAATAGATCATTTTCAAGTCTATCATTATACAAAAGTACGTAAAAAATTCTTCACAATGACAAGCAGCGACACTTCACTAAACTATGAGCTTAGTAGGTAGACAGTATTCGTGTCGTTGTTATGAAGCATGATGGAGTTATTCGTTGTAGAATTTACGGCGTCTTGTTTTAAGTTGAACGAGCTTGTGG
This sequence comes from Carterocephalus palaemon, assembly GCA_944567765.1. NCBI lineage: Eukaryota > Metazoa > Arthropoda > Insecta > Lepidoptera > Hesperiidae > Carterocephalus > Carterocephalus palaemon. The sequence goes on from OX155654.1 coordinate 10,453,419, forward strand.
TGCGGGTGTGATGTACGTGCGGTCGGAGGTGTAGAGCTGGCATAAGGTTCTTAAGAGGAGCGGATAGCTTTCAATACTTAAAATAAGAATTCACTGTATATTCTTGACGGACCCATTGGCGCAATCGGTAGTGACCTGGCTGTTACGCCAGGGGACGTGGGTTCGAATCCCACTCAGGACAAACATTCGTGTGACGAACACTTGTGTTTGTTCTGTGTCTGGATGTAAAAATATATACAATGTATGTATATCAGTCTCTGACACCAATAGTACAGGCTCGTGCCTAATTTGGGGTCAGATGGCCATGTGTGTAAATGTCCATGATATTTATTAATTTAATATTCTACAGGTCTGCAATTCCACACGTTAGACAGCGTGGTGGACTATGCCCTAACCGTTCTCGTTCTGATAATTTTATGCTCGGTAGTGAATGAATGAATGAGCTGAGCCTATAAAGTAGGAATCGTGAAAGTATTTTCGACTTAAACATCTGTTAAATCACTTTCATTCTTTTTGGTAGGCCTCCCTCAATCGTCGCCACTCCTCCCGATCCTGCGCCCTCTGAATCCAACGGTTTCCCGCTGTCTTCTTCGGGTACTTCGTTGTCCGAGACGCGGTCTCCACTCGAGGACTTTTCTTACCCAACTGCGAATCCGTCGAGCGAAATGGCAGCTCACTGACCCTTCGAGCAATGTCGGTTAAATCACTACGCGTGACAATTGAAACACTTTTTGTAAAATCATTAAAATTGATCGTGACTTAGGAATAAAGACAGGGTGTTTCTAGAAGCAGCTGGCCAACCCAACGTCAACGGTGTAAAGATAAAGGAAATATCATGAAAATCGCTCCAAATGCTCCTTTAGACCACACTGCTCAGTGCACCTTGATAAGACGAAAACTTCAGAAGGCGTTGTTGCTCAAATTATCAGTAGCACATGCGGCGGGAGGGGTTGACTAGTTGTCGCAAAGTTCAGTTTGAGATACAGGCACTAGTTATAAAACTAGTTGTCGAGTTCTCTAGCAGGAATTGGTTTGAGTTGGGACTTACATCCAGACTTCTTCTATTGACGTGACTGAGAAACACGTAATGACACTTACTCACAGTTAGTTTGACGTTAGATTAAGTTCCAAAAATTCTAACGAGATACTACTTTCTGATTTCGTTTCGTCCCACTCCAAAAGAATTAAATAGGCCCTTAAATAGACTAATGGTCCTCCATACTGGCCAGACCTGGCTACATATTCACATGACTTCGAAAAAATTGGATGGAAATGGAAAACTCTCAGGCATGTTAGTTTCCTCACGTCGTTTTCCTTCATCGTAACATCAGGTGATATTTAATTTGCTAAACGTACTGATACATTTATTTGTAACTAGCTGTACCCTGCCACGCTTCGCTGTGGCACATTGTGATTGAATGGTTGCGAAATGAGAAACAAAACAAAGAAAACATGTCATATAAGTTTAATTTTGCAATACTTGTGGATATAATATTAATCTATACTAATATATAAAGAGGAAAGATTTGATTGTTTGTTTGAATCGAATAGGCTTCAAAACTACTGAACCGATTTGAAAAATTCTTTCACTGTTGGAAAGCTACACTATCCCCGGGTGACATAGGCTAAATTTTATTTTGGAAAAAAATAGGGTTCCGTAAGATATTTGGGTTTTTCGGAAAAATCAACCAGAAAAGTTACTTATTTTGCGTACGCTGCCTAAAATATAAAAGATAGAACCATAAAATGTTCTAATTAATTGTAGATCTTATAAATATCTATAAAAAAACCCGTGACACACTATACCTATCTATGTCGAGTGAGGCACAACAACCATTTTTTTATCTTGAATTTTTTTTGGACTACATTTACAGTTTATGTAGATAATATTTGGTTTTTGAATGATTAAAATTGGACGTTTGGTTTTGAAGTGTCTGTCTGTCTGTCTGTCTGTCTGTCTGTCTGTTTCGCTTTCACGCCAAAACTACTGAACCGATTTAAATGAAATTTGGTACACAGTCTAGACCCTGACAAAGGACATAGACACTTTTTAATTGGAAAAAAGTGTTGTAATGGGTTGAAAAGGGAGATGAAAGGTTGTATGAAAGTATTGTCATTTTCAGAACTAGAAGCATAAAACTTAAATTTTAGGCTGTTGATAAGGTATAATCCTTACTAATCCTATCCTACTAATATTATAAAGGCGAAAGTTTGTAAGTACATATGTATGTATGTATGGATGGATGTGTGTTACTTTTTCACGTAAAAAGTACTGAATGGATTTTAATGAAACTTTACAATAATATAGCTTATACATCAGAATAACACACAGGCTAAAATTTATAAAGATATTGTGTGAATTGTCCAAAATATGACGATAAGTGTCAAGTAGGTAAGTAGGAAAAAATCTACCATCTGCGAGCTATTCTGGCGTGCGCTGCCAAAACTACAGGACCGATTTCAAAAATTCTTTCACCATTAGAAAGCTGCATCTTCACTGAGTGACATAGGCTATATAATATTACTAGGCGTAAACTAAACTATTGTTATAATCTATATATGTAAAATAAAGTCGTGTTAAATTTTTATTTTTTTAGTAACCTGACGCAAATAGCGTTTATGTGTGTGTATTATAATTTTGATTTTTATATAAAATACCCGTGCGAAGCCGGGGCGGACCACTAGTAATATATATAATAATAATGGAATATTTTTCGCGGATATGTGACTGATGCAAAAATTTGATAAAAACAATCCTTGATGCGGATTATATATCATGCTAAAATTTCAGCTCGATCGGTGCAGAACTTTTTGAGTTTTTGAAGCGTACACAAACCAACATAACATTTTTATATATATAGATTGTAATAGAGAATTAAAGGACTGGGCACGAACAAAACTGACCATCTCCCTCTCTGCCTCTTTCTAAGTCTTGTTCAAATATTGGTGTCAGCAGGTAGTGCTGCAAGCTCGTTTGTTATCTTAAGCCCATTAAAAAACATTCCAAGTAACAATATTCCAACAACCATTCCTTTATTCCATGAAAAACAACAATGAGCTAAAATCATGGAGATGTTATTACGGCATACCCTTACCCCCAATTTCATTAAGGATGTAAGCACAAGTCCTGTTTAAACAGGATAAGGACCTAAATTACTGGATGGATTCGGCAAACAATCCTGATTGTGCCCTATCGTTCCCTCAAATGAGCACGTAGCTTTGTAGCATACCTACTCGTAAGGATCATGTGACAAAGACATAAATGAAATGAAATATTTTATTTCGCTGTAAGGTGGTTTTACTTTCTTAACGAATGTTAAAAGATCTAAGTTTCTAATTTTGTAATTAAGTCCTGCTAGTTGCAACTGTGCTTAAACTTGCTAAGTCTGCCACCTTTATTGGTTATCTTTGTTGGTCTACGAATAATTGTCACGATCCTGTCGCGTAACGATATACCGAAAATAACTGTCCATAGCGCGTTGAGCTACTTTGAGCTTGCGAATGAAGCCAAAAGTACAGGACCACATTTTGAATTCATAAATGGCATCACTGTAAATCTATCTGATTTACAAATTACTCTAGTGGAATAGCAAACGAGCTCAACATATAAATCTTATGGGGCCAAAACCACCACCACAACATTTTCTTTGTCCAGGCACGCACTTTGCACGGGTCTCCTTGTCCTTGGAATAGGTGGGGTTAGACCTTAGTCCACCACGCTGGCCAAGTGCGGATTGACAGACTTCACATGCCTTCGAGCATGCATTCCTCAGGCATGCATTCCTCACATCATTGAATTTCTTAAATCGCACATAGAAAATTCATTGGTGCGTGCCGCTTGGATTTGGACCTGAACCGCTAAAGTGAGAGGCGATAGCCAATGGGCTGTCACCGCTTGACTAACATTAAGTGGGCCCCCCGATTGGTCCCTTTAAACTTTAAGTTTTATAATTGAAGGTTTATAATTGACTAAGCAAGACGATATGAGGTTATGCATTCATCAATTAGCCTTTTTGAGTCCACTTGTGGATATAGGACTCATTGAACTGTCGCCAACCACCTCGATCTTCAGTGCCAGAATTCCAATTAATCTTGGAGGTAGTTCAATTTTATAGTAAATTTACAACCAATACAAACCGCTCAGGTCAATTACTTTGAGCACGCTTTGAGTATAATCTATTACATTTCCAATTTTATATCACCAGAACTCCAAAGGATTATGGAGAAAAAACTTCTAAAAGATAAATCCAATTCAATTTTCCAACGAATTTAACATGGCAAGGATAATCCTAGCTTCCATTTGCTGTGACAGAAATTATGTAATGAATGGTAGAAAATAGTTCGTCGGAAGGGACTATGTTGTATGGGAAATCTGGTCAAGATAGAGTTGTTTTGAAGCAATAGGATTCGCTGGCAATACATACATGACATAACTCACACCTTTATTTCTCCAATCGGGTATGCAGAGATGTGTAGTACAACCACTTTTCACCAGTAGGTAGTACCTATGTTTTCTATATGTTAGCAAACCAGTTATGTGTAGGCCCCTGAGAACTTCAAGAATAACATAACATAAAATAAAATCACGCCGTTATTTCCTACCGTCACCCAATAATACTTTGCTAGACTCCAACCATTTCTTGTTCTTATTCTTAAAATCGAACCCAAGACCTATAGATTTGCAGTTACACTTGGACTAACGAGGCATTTGATCTAGTGGTTAGTTTTTTAATGATATTAAAATTATTTTATTTTATTAAAAATGCTTCAAATCAGTAACAAATTGTTACGATTTTGTTTTAGTAACTTGAGTTTCTTACGTTACGAATATGTAGGTACTTACATCCATTCATCAGCCTTTTGAGGTCCACTGCTGGATAGACCTCTCCAAAACGACACCACTCCGACTGGCATTGTGCGTTCTGAATCCAGCGATTTCCTGCCGTCTTCTTCAGGTCGTCTGTCCTTGTGGTAGGGCGACCTGTACTCCTTTTTCCGTATCGTGGTCTCCATTCGAGGACTTTGTTGTTATTGTAGTTGTCTTGACGCTACTTATATTTTTGCTTTCTTGTATCTTTGTTTCACCAATTTAATTTGCCTTTTTCAACGTGCATACTACTCTTAATTTCAAAGGATCGTGCATATTATGCTCATATTCTTTATCATAATAAAGTTAGCAGCATCCATTTTATCTTACCTAAATATTCTCAGTTCGAAAATTTTCACTCACTCACTCACTCACTCACTTTACCTGAAAGAGATTTTCGTTAGTAACTACTAGTAAGTAGAACATTATAACTACGGAACTCTAAAGAAAGATTCTCTTTGGTTCACCGCACAAGCAAATTGGAAAATTATAACAATACCCTAACCTATGTTTTCTGTATCACCTTTTCCCCGGTCTCCTTCGACTTTGAGCCGACAAGCCCTACACAATGCTGTGCAGCCACACACAGCACTCTCTTTCCCGGGGTCACTTGAACGGATCGAGCTCCCATCTCACCGCCGGAGACCCCAGAAGCCCCCTTTTAAATCCTCTACCTACTAATAAACTGACCATCTAATGTTCATAAACACTAAATACTAACTAGAGCAACCTTCCCAGTCCCTATTCGAGTCTTTTTCAAAGTCTATAACAATTGTCATGGGCGGCTGAATGGTTGTGGCATGCTCGTTTGCTATGTAATATCAATAAAATATTTAATTTTACATTTCTTAAAAATAACCATGTGATACGCCAGACGTTACCTGTAAAACTAAACAACACTAAAGCCGCAAAGAGATAGTCGCAACAATTTTCCATTCGATCGCTTTCCGTGAATCTTGTTTGAAGTCTCCACCGAGAGCATTCCAACTTCGTGAGAAATTCTCCTCTATATTTGTCTCACGGTAAAAATTGTGTGAGATACCCCTTTGACGGAGATAGGAGCGAATGTTTATCGCGTTTATATTCTACTAACTAAATAAATATAAAATTTGGTATGCTTGAATGTTAGTTATTCAATCACGCAAAAACTACATAAGTAACGGATTTGGATGAAACTTATCACGATAACCTACTAGTAGATTAGCACATAGGATACTTTTCATCGCGAAAATATGTTCCTTTGGAATGCATGCAAGTAACTCTCAGGTCCCTCCACCAATCCGCATTGGAGCAGGGTGGTGAATATGCTCTAGACCTCCCGCAGCTGCGTCTGTGGGGGAGACCCGTGCCCAGCAGTGGGTCTATGGGTCGCAGAGAACTCTCAGGCATGAAGATTTCTCCACGATTTCCCTCCCTTCCTCTAGAATAATATGTTGCATTATTATCGCTATTCTACTCTTATATCTTTAGTGCCTAGAGATTCCTTAATCTGAATCATAACACACGTTGGAGTTTCAAAGGAACAAACTCGACATACGTTATTTACGATTGCAATAACCTCGAGTGGTTTCTCCTTTAGTGCAGCTGAATTTATAATATTCGTGCTCTATGATGCAATATGAAAGGCTCTCGCTGTCGTAGACTTGGTATTTCATTGCATTGGGTTGCAAGACGCAGCCAAAATTGATAAACGCAGACGTTTGATTGAAATTTCTGAGAAATGCATGAAATGAGCGTTCTGGTCTTGTAACACAGTGAATCCCATATCTAACTGTCTAAATTTTTGGAAAAATCAGACAAGAATTTCTATTCAATTTTCAAAGGCGTGTAAATCTATTTCGGCAGAGTCACAGCACTCTGTTATAATGCATCTTGTTGTCTATCTATCCAATCTTGTCAATAACAACCCATCCATCAATCAGGATGCTTGAATGTTTTCGACATTTTAACAATTATCGTCATATTTCAACCAATTTTCCACAAAACCGTAACAAAACATTATATACTTAAACCTTCCTCATAAATAATTGAAAACTGCACTGAGTCGTGGTTTTTGAGTTCATCGCTTACTACAGACAGAAACACAGACGCATGGGGAATTTTATATATTAAATATTATTATGTATTAGCGAGTGGAGCAGCAGGGATGGTCAAATCGTTTTCCGTGCAGGATTACGTCTACCATCATGGGACGATTTAAAATATAATATGTACTAGCTTTTGCCCGCGGCTCCGCCCGCGTGGTCAAAGGGAATTAACAATGAGTTGTTTATCATACATGACATATTTGTGGTGGATGAATAGTGACAGTTCCACGATTAAAAGATACTAACTACTTAACCACTATACTAACTACTTCTAAATTGTTCTAACGCCATCTATTAACAATATCCGGAACTAAATATCTAGCAAATAACAAAACATCGATATCTTCCCATGGGGATGTTTTACCGCGGTAAAAAGTAGCCTACGTCACTCTCCACCCTCGACACTATCTCCACACACAAAAACCATACCATATAATAGCTTCGTTGCGACGTGAAAGCCGGACAAACAAACAAACAAACAAATAAATAAATAAACAAACACACTTTCACATTTATAATATTAGTATGGATAGCCTTTATCGATAACGGCAAGCTACGAAGTTTACCACTAATCAAAATCTAGCTTCAAGATTGTGATCACTTCACAGCTTCTCGTATTAAGATCTATCGAACTGCCCGTCGAATCGACTGATAGCCATCAATCGGTTAAAAGTCGATTGGAAGCTGATTATCTATTAAAAATAAACAATTATTTCAGTGTTTTGTACATTTCACGGGAACTATTCAATTTTCTGAAAAAACATATGTTTTTTCCTGGCCTACTAAATCGATGCAAATCACATCGATCCAGCATTTTATCGAATAACAGAAGTAGGACAATATTATATTTTATAGAAGGACAAACCCATAATAAACCAAGCATCTAGAATCGAAATCGAGTTTAAAAATTGATTTTGTCGAATTGTAAGGTAAAATTTATAATTGTTATAATATCTTAACAAAATAATATGTATTCAATAGCTTGTATGAAAATAGGACACAAGTAACGTTTAACAAGAGTCAAAGGCGAGGATAATGCTAAGATTAAGAAGATTCTATCTCCTTGTTAAGTATATTAGCAGAGTTGGATTGGGCCTTGCCGCCCTGAGGCCCAATTTTCATCTGAGGACAGAGTATCCGAATTAGCCAAGTTTGCATATTAAACAAGATAATAGCGCATCAAAGATCGCAAATTTCTGAAACGAATGCTGATTATTGTAGGTGTTTGAAAATTACTTTAGACTTTTTCCTGGAAATAACGATAAGTTCTTTAGATAGTAAAAGAGCGATACCGCCGGCATTTTAGATTTGTAACGATCTGAATGGCAGGTATCATAGTTGAGAGCATACTCTACAACGCTGCCCCAATGCGGATTGGTGGAGGGGATATTTTCCAACCTAGTGTCGAATGTTATCAAGCCACCCGAAAGTCTTCGACAAGGCTTATCGATAGTTTTCATCATTGAAAACAACGAAGCGCCCATGAAATTTGGCCACTAGCGGTCACCCATCCACAAACCGACCGCGCCCGTCGTTGCTTAACACTTTCGATCACATTGAAGCGACGCGAGCCATTGGGCTATGGACGCTACTGATGATAACATCATTCATATTCAAATGCAGACACAGACTGCAGTCTTAGCACGTCCTAAAGAAGTCAGCACCTCCAAAAAGAGAAAAGGAACAATCAATAACGTTTAGTCGGAGCGAATCAATCATCTCTGGAGCTAACGAGTTGCCTACAATCCAAAATCGAGCCCAACTCGACCTTAGCTCATATTATCAGGGTTCATTTTTGACTGACAAGGAAGTAACAAAAGTTCGGAAGTATGGAAAGCCATCTGTCACGGACAATGATTGAATTTAGCAGTGGTTTTGATTTATAACCGAATTTCGATTGTAGGTCTGAGCGACTACTGTCTTGAGATGTCATCAGCGTCTGTAATGACGTTCATTCGTTTTGCAGTGAATAAGATTAATTCAAAGAAATTGGAGCTGCCTACTTGGATTAATACGTCAGTTGTTGTCAAACGTTGTCAGACGGTTCTTCAGTAGCTGAGCATGTATGAGTGTTTTGAATTACTTCTAAGTTCAGTGTAGTACGTAATTTATTGAATAAGTGAATTATGTTAGTAATTAAAAATTCACTAATACATATCTGACATGTTGACATGTCAGATATGCATGACATCATACATTACATGAACTCATGACCCTACCTCAAAAGGAGCAAAGGATCAGTCAAGGAGATTTCAATTTAGGCAAACTCAAACGTATCTATACAAATAAACCTGATTTCAGCAGAGGTTAAAAAATACTGTACCTACTAGTATGTTTGTTCTCATCTTAAGAGTTCAAGGTCGATGGGTACCTTTTCAAGGTTTCCCACTCGTTAACCAAAACAAAATAGGGTACACATGTCGATGGTACTACATGCTAAACCTGCTTAGCAATAAAATTTCAATTTAATTGCTAGCATATATCCTGGATTTTAGTTTCCAACGCGCCACATTTGCATATCAATACATCCAACGATCTACATTATGCAAACCAATTCTGTTACGGATATGCATTTAGTGTGCGCTATTATGAAGCGCCGCTAATGCGGTGAACAATGATTGGACTACTTATCATGCGATTATTTACAAACTTATTAACCCGGAATTAGAAGTGACACGGTTCTCATAGACACCAGCTACTGACAAATATCAGCTTTTAAATAAATATAACGGACATTCTCGACAACAGTCTTCGACAAGGCTTAACGATTGTTTTCACCATTGAAAGCAACCCTGACAAGCCAACACCTATGAAATTTTGCCACTACCGATCACCCATCAACAAACCGACCACGCCCGTCGTTGCTCTCACTCTTTCGATCACATTGAATCGATGCGAGCCATTGGGCTATGGACCCTACAAACATGACAACAAAAGAACAAGTCGTACGTTACTAAAATAGGTTAAAAAATACTTACACAGCTGTACCAGATCTGACGTCGGTTGAAGAACTAATCTTACGTATGTAAATAGAAGGCAAACGTAAATCAACTTATAAAGTTATTTCCACACTATCGCCGAGCGAACAAATATGCAGACGCACCTTATTTCCCCTGCGGCCACCACTTATAATGGAGGTTTGCCTCGACACCTTACACGGATTCCTCCTCGCCTTACCGCTTCTTAGCTGTGAATTATCTGTGGTAAGAGTGAATGTATTGAAGTAGTGCTTAGGGATAATTTCAGCACGTCACACGTCGATTAAACCTTATAAATAATGTCTTACGTAATAAATGACATTAAGGGTCCATTTCCACTGATGCGGAACTTGCGGAGTCGGCGGGCATTTCAAACATTTGACGTTTTTAAAAAAGTGGCGTGTCAAATGTATTAATCATCACTATGTCCGTGCCGTACCAGTGCCGTATTCGTATAATTGCGTTATAATTATTCGGAGGGCACGTAAAGCCGTCGGTCCCGGTTGTTTTTAATTATGAAAAAAGTCGAAGACCTTCGGGTGGCTTGTGAACATTCGACACTGGGTTGGCCACTAACCCCTCTACCAAGGGGGAAAGTGTTGGAGTATGTTCAAGACCACTTGCAGATAGTCAGTCTGTGCCCAGCAGTGGGATGTCTTTGGGTTGCAGCATAGCTCTTAGCTTAGTAACACTCCTTTCTTCACTGATTTCTCTACATATAATACCTACATCAATACATTTGCATTCCTATTGAGAGCGAGTATCAAATATTTGGATTGGCAGTCGATTGTTTTCAATAGGTGCAAGCCGCAGCTGTCGAGCTTGCAATTATTGATCATGCAGCTTTGCTTTGTGTATATAGAGCACAGTGTTCTTAGACAAAGCAAAGTGTAGGAGGCGTAGGTACGCGGAAGTAAGTGGAACAATCTTAGCGAATTCGCGGGGGAAATAACCGCACGTGTGCACAATAACTGCGTTCCGCTAGTGTGAAGATTACATTATAAACAAATTTGCGGAGCTCGAACGGTTCTGTGGAATTATTTTTGCTGTGCCATTTTTTGTGTTGAAGATGAAATATACTTTCTTATCATCTTAGTGAACCAGTACGCGGTTTTCTTTTTACAATGATAAGAATATGAGATCTCTCAGTCATAAAATTTATCTCGCGATCATTTACTTTGCTTGAAATAATTTGAAAGCTACTATATTACTGTGATATTGTCTTGTGAAGTTAGGATATCTAAAACGAAAAAAACTAATGTAATGAAATAATAACCTGTCAAATTATTGGGCATTATAAAAGCATGGAAATAAAATCCATTCTTCTGGCCTACTATTGAAACAATATTATGCGATTGAATTAGGACAAAATATACAAAAGTGTTACTTTGTAGAAATTAGATAACGATTTTACGGATGTGAAAAGTAAAATAAAGCCAAATTGGCCGATTATATTTCATAATCATGATCATGATCATGATGGGGTCATCGTCTCCTTTCAGGAGTTCCATGAGGACTAGTCAATGTTTTGCCACACTGGCCAAATTCTTATCGGCAAATAACACCTTTGAAAACAATTAAAATACTTTTAGTACGGCGATGCGGCACACATATTCACAAAAGCTCTGGATCTTACTACAGAATCTTATCTTCAAACCACACATAATTGAAAAAATAGGCAAAGTAGCAATTTCACTACAAATACGCTTCATTACGTTTCGGATATCTCTTCAACACAGAATAGATATACACCAAGCTCTTCAACAAGGCGCGAACAATTTTCAATTTTCAACTAAATCACAGACAATATAGGGATACTTTATTTAAAAGGGCATCATGTAGTTATTGGCATAAAGCCATACAGCCAAATTCTCTAAAAGTGTAAAAACAATTTCAAATATTTTTTATTGTTTCCGTCAGAATATTCTTAAAAATGTAGTTCAAAATTTTCATTGTTGCCTACAAATACATGTCATAAAGCTGCGAGTAAAACGTGTTATTTATCTTTATGATTTTACCGGTTTATCCGGATTAATACTTCATTACCTTGTGACTAAACTTCACTGACTGTATGGAACTTCTAACGATGCAATGATTCCCTAATCACAACTAAATACAATTCTATTCAAGATTACAAATTAAGGTTAACTTACTGATTAGATTGAATGAGGATCAGAATTAAAATTCAATTCAAAAGGCCAGCTAATCCTCTAACACTAAGACCAATATAAGAAAGATATTACCGCCCTCTTTCAGAGTATTAAAACACGCCGTGTCTCAGAAACCAAAGCAAAGCAAGCCCTCTGGAAGTCACTAATTACCACTTGCAAACTTGTCAGCTACAGATTTTTCTTACACTAACATAGACTTAATTAATTTAATATCCGTAGACGGTTCCCGTGGGATAAAATTAACCTGTAATTAATTTCAAATCTTATTTCGTACGGCTGGCATCTGGAAAATTTCAGTTTTAAGATATTCAGGTAAGGTGTTATTTATATTTTATTTTAATTCTTTATTTAATTGTAAAAAAATATTACGTATCATAAAGATGTCGCATAACCATACGGATACGGAATACGGAAAAAGTCATATGAATGACTTTTTCCGTATTCCATGTTTTAAGAAAATGATGTGGGTGGTATGAAATTAAAATAAATACATTAAATCCTGGATTATGTCAATTGATGACAATTGGTTGGATAATGTATGGTGTGTTTTGATATGCATCAAAACATACATCACATACCTACATCAAACAAAACTCTCATCATAAGTAGATACCAGATTTGCATATTTTGTATGTGTTTGTCGTTAATACCGTGTGCCTACTTGCCCATTGTTTAGTATATACCTATTATTATATAGTATAACATTAATATAATAGGCAATTCAATTCAATTCATTTATATGCAATAAGGTAACCTATGAAAGGTTAAAAAAAATATTTGGTACTCTTCTCAATTCTTTATTGTTTTAAGAATTAACATTAACATGTGTTTAATATAATTAACATGGTTTTACCTATGAGAATACCTACAATGGTGTGACGGAGAACGTGGTCCCTTGCAAGCCAGGTTGGTCACATAGGAAATGAGGAGATAAAACAATTCGAGCGAAATGACGGTCGTAAACCGGTACAATGCGGCACGAATAGAAATGACCAGAGACTCTACTACGGGTATGAGTTTTAACGAAATTATAAAGTTACTCGTACATGGCCGTTGCCAATTCACCACTAGATTAATACTGATTGCCTGAATCTATTTGTTTTATAACAACACAATCTTTTCACTGCAGCTTCGCTCGCGGGATAGTTGAACTAACTAACTTTTACAAAGTATTTACTATATCTATTGTATTGTATCTATTTTACATTCGTTTTAAGCCATTGTCAAAATAAATTGTACGAGTATCCAAAACTAACTAGCACGAAATACCTATGGTAGCTCGTAGTTGAGAGTTGAAAACCGGACATCGAAGGGGACCCCTTAAAAGATACATTAAAAATTTACGTGCCGCCTCGTCAGGCGACAGTTAAAATAATCGGCAGTTGTAAAAATTAAACGTTACAGATAAACAACAAGAATGGGGTTGCCATAATACCTTGTTATCGACGTCGTTTTGTTCATACAGACAAATTAACAGTGATGTTATGTTCATCCATCCATCCATCCATCCATCAGCCTTTTTGGGTCCACTGCTGGACATAGGCCTCCCTCAATCGTCGCCACTCCTCCCGATCCTGCGCCCTCTGAATCCAACGGTTTCCCGTCGTCTTCTTCAGGTCGTCAGTCCACCTCGTTGGGGGGCGGCCAATACTTCTCCACTCGAGACCGCGATTAACCGATGTTATGTTAATAGATGTTAATGTTAAACTAGATGACGCCCGCAGCTTCGATCTCGTGGAAGCCATTGGCATCTAGTCAATCTTCTCAGACATTACCGCTCGAACTCTACCCTTATAACTAATCCTAAGGGGCATTACCGGGCGAAAGTACCACCTACCTATCCTATATTTTATTAATTTACCTGTAAACACTTGTTCGAAATTATATGAATCAATTCTATAGGAATTTAAGATATATTCAAACTAAGTACATATTTCTATACCATATCCCAAGGGACTTTCATGTTTTTCAGGAAACGCCTACAATGTTAAATCTAATATATAAAATTTCCATGTCACAATGTTTGTTGCAGTACTCCTCCGAAACGGCTTTACCGATTTTTACCAAATTTTATATGCGTATTCAGTAGGTCTGAGAATCGGCTAACATCTATTTTTCATCCCTATAAATGTTAAGGGTAGTCCACCCCAAAAAATTTTTTTTTAATTTTTTGACGAAATTTTTTGTTTTTATTTTTTTATGATACAGCATTAGAAAATACATATAACCCTGAATTTTCAACCCTCTACGATCAAACAAAAATTATTTATATGGCAAAACTGGCAAAGGCAATGGCAAAGCTGGTATAAATATAATTTTAAGATGTTCAAACCACGTCTGTTATCTAAACAAAAACCATTGCTGCAAATTTGAAAGTTATCAGATAATATTTGAGAAAAATTCCATACAATTTTTGATTCCATCGCGCACATAGGGACAGACCGACAGATAAACAGACAATAAATTAGAAGGAAGTTTGTAATTATATTTTCATCAATAGTGATCAAAATATGAAGTGAAAAAGGGTAGATTATGTTGTGTTCTGAAAATGTCACACTAAATGTGACTTAACTTGTGAACCTTCTGTTTAGTTTCATGTCAGTACGTGACGTAACATATCTGATCTATCTTTCTTGTATTTGTTAAATCAACGAGTATCAACAGTCTTCTGGCTTCACACATTTCCCAGTGTGAGTATTTCTCATGGTTCCCGTGTTGCAGAAACACTCCGGGACGCCACAGGGCTTCGGCAGCGATGGTTTGTGGAGGCATGGCTTTTGGCAGTTGGGTTCTGCCATTGGCGGACAGTACAGCACTGAGTGTTCGCCTGATGGACAGCTTTCTGGAAGACGAACAAACGATAAAACCTACGCTAACTTACTCCGGGCGCAAATGTGACTCGTCCCTTGTTCAAACCTAGGCAAGGTTTGCACGGGCATTACCCCCCCAAGGTACCATTTTTGTACAATTTTTGGCGTTCATATTTTTTTAATAAATTGATTTTAATGTTGAGGTTTCTGGTAACATTTTATCGAGGGTGACCATCTTAATCCTCAAGAGTAGTAATACATTGACCGGATATGAACGACTGACTCTTATGAGCATTGTTCAAGGTCTTTCACAGCATGGGCCGCAGCGAATGGGTGGTGCTGCATGTTCGTTTGCTATTTTATGTAGAAGCTCACTTAAGGTAAGAATATCACTTACTAATTGGAATATCTTGACTCTGGACTATAACTATCACTGAGGCTACAATAAAACTTATAATCACCCACTTCATTTTGAATACTATGTTTTAAAAAACTAAAATTTAAATTAAATCGAATCGACTACGATTGTGTGTTCAAGTGTAATGTGATAATATAAATGTTTACAACCTGCTCTTGTTTATATAGCCTGTCGTCAGTCGTGCGAAAGAATCGAAGTGTTAGGGGAATAACTGAAGTATTGAATAAGGAAAATCGTTAAAATACTCATTGCATTACTAAGAAACTGTACCTAACATTTCAATATTATTGCTACACAAAGCTACAACTAAGATTATCAAATTTAATATTCTCATGCCAAGTCTTCGACAAGGCTTGACGATTGTTTCATGGTTTATTTCAACTATAAAACCGAGACAGACGGCTTATTGTGTGGAAAGGCCTATCAAATTTTGCCACTAACCGTTAGTGGTAGTGGCATACTCATGTTGTGAAATCGTTCGTTAACATTATGATCGACGTGACCCATAGGGCTGTGAGTACTTCATATTGACTGAGAAAGCTTTATTATCTGTGTGTAGGGCAACAAGAGACTGCATCGCTGAATCACAGAGTACGCTAAACCGCGTAACGGTTGTTAATATCTAAACTAATATTATAAAGAGGAATGATTTGTTTGTAATGTTTTCACACAAAACCTACTGGACCGATTTCAAAAATTCTTTTACCATTAAAAAGCTGCATCTTCACTGTGTAATAGGCTATATAATATTACTAGGTGTAAACGAAACTATTGTTATGTCTAATTCAACGCGAGCGAATCTGCGGGCGTTCACTAGTTCTAAAAATAATCCGGCACAGCTAAATTGATTAGCTCATGTTTAACAGGCTGCACGATAGAACTGCAGACAATATTACTAGAAGTACTTCACACTTTTGAGAACAGGGTGAATTAAACTTGATTTTATTCAGAGATATTAAAAAAAATGTTGAACTTGTTATGTAAGTGGATAGTAGATATTGCATCAAGAAAGATTAAAAATATCTCTTTGTCACCATTTTTTGTCACTTCCATCAGAAGGACAAAGGCAAGCATTAACTTTACGACGAGGCGTAAACACGGAATTGTACACAATGAGATAAAGTTTAAAATGTTTTTGTCCCTTCCAGAACTGGGGCTGAAGCATCATTTCTTAAGAAATAAGATCGCCAGAGATATGAGAAGCTATATTTTTTCCCCGGGCGTATCAAGGCCAGTCAATTTGAGAAATTTGTTTGAATACATTTTTTTTTCTTTTGGTAAGTTGGCAACCCTGACTGACAATTGATTCAATATTCGTCCAACTTAGTGATTAGTTAATCCATTTATTGAATATGGCTACCACAGTATAAAGACTTGCTCACTGATACAAAATTTTACACGGATAATAATATTTGATCTGACATAGCACAGTAAATAGATAAATGAGCTTCATTGTTAATGTAAAAAAAAATTACAACTTAAAAGTATACATATAATTACTGTATATTTGAACTTGCACCAATTAATGTTATTCATATTTTTGAAATTTTCTAAAGATCGTTTCCATCTAGAATAGGTACGTACTATAACTTATAAATATTAAATAAATAAATAATTAATAAATATTAATTATTTTTCCTTCATATCCTGGATAGTGTGGACGTCACCTTCCCTTGTACAAACGTTTTCGTATAGCAAATGAATTCGTGGCATCCCCTACAAATTGGAGAACTTACGTGCGTACCGAATTTAATGCCGACAGCGGACCTTCCGGCAACTAAACGATCCCACTACGTGTACTGGAAATATTCTTAGTAAGTAATGTTTGTTTGTCATTACCATTACTAATATTATAAATATGAAAATTTGTATGTTTGGATGTTTGTTGTTCAATCACGCAAAGACTACAAAACGGATTTGGATGAAACTTGGCACATAGGTAGATGATAACCTAGACTAGAACATATGATACTTTTCATCCCGGAAATATATTCCTTTGGGATGTCTCGGAAATATATTATTCCCTTGGGATGCCTCGCGCGTTTATTGGAAAGTTGTTTGGCACAGTGATAACAGATGGCGCTGACACAAATTCTGAAACGCGATGGCGACTTTATGCCGTACGTTACTACTGATTTGATTCTAAACCGTCCCATTAAAATATTTAAGAATTATGTCTTTGACTGATGAACTGAATTTTTTTAAAAGCTTTTATTTAACTTCACTCGTATGTATCCATTAGTAATGTATGTAAGTATGTCCTGGAATCTTGCAATCAACATTTCACCCACTTCCACTGAAGCTATCGAGCTGAAATTTGGCACACATATTTGGTTCCGATGACAATGCATGAAAATAAAAAAAAAGTTGTAAAATCTTTTTAAAAAAAAAAAATTTTTGAATTATTTGTTTTATTGAAAGTCGACTTAAATTTAGTGCCATAAAAAACACTTAATAGGCTAAAATAGTTGCGAAAATGATCCTGAGAAGACACAGTGAATTGAAGTGATTTACCTGGTATGTCAAGCAGTGGTCCTCATAAGCTGATAGATAGATGAATGTTAAAATTAATAACAGCTCAATGAGGGTCTAATGCCTTTGCAATAACGGGAAAACCACTAATAAGTCCTCTTGCTATCAAACGTGCGTCGATAACCCTACGAAGTTGCAGATGTTACAGACTGATAACTAATTAATTAGTGTTTGGTTATGTTATGTTTCCACCAACATACATATGTCCCACTATTGGGCACGGGTCTCTTTTCCGAATTGGTAGGGTTAGCGTTAGACCATAGACAATAAATTTCTTAAAACTTAAAACGCACTTACTATCTAGGCCACTTACTATTTAAAAAAAAAACTGTAACATAAAAACCATCCCTTACTATCTAGGCCAAAATCTAGACCTAATTTATTATCTACACATTATAAAGAGGAAACATTTGTTTGTAATGTTTTCACACAAAAGCTACTGGACCGATTTCAAAAATTCTTTCACCATTATACAAAGCTGCATCTTCACTGAGTGACATTGGCTATACATATAATATTACTAGGTGTAAACGAAACTATTGTTATGTCTAATTCCACGCGAGTGAAGTTGCGGGCGTCCACTAGTAGTTTATCATTTTATGTGTGATAAATATAACTACATAGTGCGATCACACACTTTAAAATACGCCTACTGTTTATATCTGAGCAATCTTTCACTGACCTACACTCACCAATTAATACAATAGATTGTAGGTAGGAAACCGGCTATTCTTTGTACATTTTTATATTACGTCGATCACGTGCATTACAAGCGACCATTTAGCCAGTTCGAGCTACGTTCACTTAACAGGTTGTACTGAAAATCAGTGTTGCGGTGTTATGTCGCAACTGGGCTGAGTGCAGACCCATTTGCTATCATTTTTATGTTATAGCAAATAAATGATTTCTTTCTTTCTTTCTTTCATTTTCTGCACTGAACACACGTTGTTATAATTCACCCCAAAATCGCTTGTTAACTAATCTTGGCAAGGATCTCACAAGCCAGAATTTGGCCAAACCCCCTCGAAGTAAGAGACGTGTTCTATAGCAACTTATAACTCCATGCTTTCACAACTTCCCTGAGAACTTATAATAGATTCAATATATTGATGGAATGAAGGTGTGATTTGTATTCAATGGTAAGAACACGGACAAACGAAACCTTGCTCGAACTGTTATGATTTGCACAGAAAGAGAACGTCACAAAGGAAAATATTGCTCTTTGTTTTCTTTGAGTTTAAAGATATTAATAGGGTGGGAAAACTGGAGAGAAGGAGTCAGGAGTGAATTGACGAAGATATAAAAACTCGCCAAGTGCGATTCGGACTCGCGCACGAAGGGTTCCGTACCACTATCTATACAAACGGCAAAAAAAAACATGTCTGTTGTTTGGGAGCCCCTTAAATTTTTATTTTTTCTCTGTTTTAGTATTTGTCGTTATAGCGGCAACAGTAATGATACATTATGACGACCATGAAAGAGAAGATCAACTAAAATTAACGATTGATTTTTTCGTAAATTATTTCGCCCGGGCAAACTGAATCTCCAGAAACGATTTGTTCAACACTTGACTAAAAAAAACTTCCCGAAAACTTAATAAAACACGTCGCTCTCAAGTTGACTGAGAATCGAATCGTTTAGTTGGAATAGAACGACAAATAGTGGAGGGTTATCGACAGTTTGGGTGCTTGGTGCCAACAAAGGATGCAATTTGTCAAATCAAACAGCTCTTTGTGAGACACGGAGGAATATTTCGCGCTTCAATGCCTTGAAGACGGTTCGAGGATGCAGCATTTTATGTCTCTTCACCTTTCCAATGTTTAATGTCTTAGTTAAACTTGGCAGCCTACATAAAACTTTTCTTGGGTTTAACTTAATATTAATGTTAAAGTGGCAATACCACTGCCATTCAAGGCATTAGCATCCTTGTACCTGATGGGGAACCAAACTATATGAAACCTACATTGTTCCCTAAAGAGTTCTTCCGGGGTTATACCACCGCCCGCAACGGTTTTACTGTAAAGCGGAGCGACTCTTTATTCTATGGTTTTACCGTGTAAACATTATTTTTAAAGCAATTGTGACTAACCATCCCACTCCCTATTTGAGTCTTGTTCAAAATTAGTTGCGCTAGCGGACTCTACCACGGAGTCACCGCCACCTTCTGCCGTAAGAATAGCCCGGGTAGAGAGGACATCCTAGAAACCCGTAGACCCTCCAGTCGGATAAAGAGCCTACAAAGGCCGCCGACAAAGGAAGCAACCCACACACCGGCACCGACTGCTTAACGTGCCCTCCGGAGCACGGTAGCACCCATGAAATTTTGCCATTAGCGCTCACCCATCCACAAACCGACCGCGCCCGTCGTTGCTTAACTCTTTCGATCACATTGAATCGACGCGAGCCATTGGGCTATGGACGCTACGCTACTTAACCAACGTAAAACAGATAGATTTTGCCGTTGTAAAACCACTTAGCATTGCAGTTGTCGAGTTGGCTAGGAACTAAGAAGAAACGTTCTCTTAAACAAAGCCCCAACTGCAGTCAGGTACCACGACGTTGACTCGAAGTAATTTACGAGCGCTGCGTAATTGCATTCGGGAAATAATTGTTTCACCCTTCCGTTTATCCTACCGCACCCATTTGCAATGCTTATTGACTTAATGGGGTAGTCTAAAGACTACAGCTTTTGTACATTAGCTCTATCTCACTTTTTTTTTAATAATCTCCATGAATTGTTCAAAAATAAACAATCACAGTGGTGAGGAATGATGAATGGATAGTGACCCATTCTTTGTTCCACTATTGGGCCAAAGATTGGTTAATTGTGGGCAGTAAATTTTCGACCAAGACTTCGAAAAATAAGCCAAAAATCAGGATTGAGACACAATAATAGGGAATTCACACATTACGCTCATTGACCATCTCAAAATAATTCGTACGATGGTAACTAACAAAACTCTTTAATCTAGCAAGTTGCAGTGGCAATAGGATGGCCACATATAAGAAGACCGATAATCGTTGGAGTTGCCGCCTGTTAGAGTTAGGGTGGAGACCGCGTGCCAGTTTCCATTTAAATTTTTATGATTATTATATAATGTTTTCTTTCTTTTAAGTATAAGATTTTTATTTTTGTTTTTTTTTCAATTATTTTAAAAATATTACTGCCTACACCACAATGCCTTAACCTATATGTATCACTATAATCCGAACTATGCGACAAAAACGGACGTACTGAAAACCAGCGTTGCGGCATTAATGCCGTAGCAAAGCTGAGTACGTTACGTGTTTCACATTACTACTGCAGTAACCTTATATGTACTTGTATAATTTTATAGCTTATTGTTATGTGTTTGTACTCTGCTGTAAATGTGAAATAAAGTTTTTTCTATTTCTATTTCTATAGGCAAAATGTAGTGTAATAGGACCTCTTGCTATATGGCTCGACAATCTATGTCGGCAACCGGGTTCAGTGGCGTACCTTGGGAGAGGCCTATGTCCAACAGTGAGCTGATGTGGGCTGAGAGAGAGAAGGAAAGAGCAAGATAACACAGCATCAAGGATATCGCTTCGGTTCACATAGGCTATTGCCCTTTCATTCATCCATATGCAGAGACAGTTCCATTCTAGCACTCTTGGTTTCGGAGTAATTACATATACTAATTGGCTAATTGTAATCAGAATTGGCCATTAGAAGAACGCATTAGCACATAATTCAGACAGTCGGAGAAATATACTCTGGGCGAAACGACGCGTAGCGCGTGGCCTAAGGCTTGAGACACCATAGCGAGCCTTAATCCAACTGCAGAATTTCCATGAATGATGTACATGCACATGATATAATATTATGTGTTATTATTGTAGGGTATTTAAGGGTGTCATAGATGAAGTTCTACAGAGCGAAGCATTGTTTTCATTAATTTGCCGCTTCCGCTATTATAATTGTCAAATCGCTTCGATCGCATTGCGTACCTTTAAAATTTACATAATTTCATTTTATTAACATTATTATTTAATTAAGAAGCAAATGAAAAACTAAGGTTTTAAGGTTAACTTTAAGTGACGTTTTCGCTTACTTTTATCGGTTTAAAAATCATCACATTAAAAAAAGTCTTAAACGCTAAATGACGTCATTATTAAGACTGAAAGGCATAATGACAAAAAATTAAAAACAGTAAAAAAAAATTGAGTTGTAAAAAATTAAAAACAAAATTTATAAAATTTATAACACTATTCTCCTATCCTCTCGAGAGTCCTGACTACATCCACTAAGCTATCAGCGCTGGACTAATACTAGAAAATGACGAGGAAAATCTAAAATCCCCGTTTCCTCTTACTTAAACCAGCTCATCCTCCGGGAAATTACAGTTTCGACCAATTAGAAGGCACGAATAAATTCTGACTAGACACTCGGATATATTTTTTAATTATAGGCATCGCGTAACGCATTTGGCACGGGATCGGGTCGTGTTTCATTGTGAAAGGTTATTTTAATTATATTTAGATTAAATATACATATCTCGTAGATTATTTCATCAGTATCAAGTAGAACTTTTGTATTGTACTATACTCACATACATTCGCTGTAGAGACAATGTTACCCACCTATACTCGTAATAATTGAAGGAAATTGGAAAGATTGGTGAAAATATCTAGCTACTAGTATAAGCCATAGACGTCCACTGTTGGACAAGGGTCACCACAGACACAGCAGCGGAAGCATACTCCATCACGCTGCTCCAATACAGATTGATGGAAGGTAAGTGGTCAAGCGGTGACGGCCCATTGGCTATCGAACTCGCCCACTCGAGCGGTCCGGGTTTAAACCACAGCGGCACGCACCAATGACTTTTCTATGTTACGAGTATGTGCCATTTAAGAAATTAAATATCACTTGCTGTAACGGTGAAGGACATATCGTGAGGAAACCTGCATGCGAGAGTTTTTCATAATGTTCTCGAAGGCATGACAATGTGAAGTCTGCCAATCCGCACTTGGCCAGCGTGGACTCATCATCATCAACATCACAACCCTTTCTTTGTCCCACTGTTGGGCTCAGGTCTTCTCTCAGAACGGGAGGGATTAGGCCTTAGTCCACCACGCTGGCCAAGTGCGGATTGACAGCGTGGACTGAGGCCTAATATTCCTCCTCCCATTGAGAGAAGATCAGTGCCCAACAGTGAGACAAAGAAAGGGTTGTGGTAGAAGCAGTAGAGTCAAGCGAATAGATTGCTACTGGCACGAAGTATATTTGTTTAGCCGCAAGCCGTGAAACCAATTGACTGCCGTGTGCTGTGACACACAAACGCTTTTAGATGTAAAGGGATTTTACACTTGTTTTAGCCACACCAGAAACTGCAAATACATTTTCAGGACTAACAGCAGGCGGCTTTCCATTAGCGTGCCACTGCAGCGCACGGGTCTTCTCACAACTTAGAAGGCCTGGTATACAGATCGGCATCATTCTAGTACAAAGAGTTAAAAGAATATAACTCAAGATCATAAAACATACAGCGAGTGGCGAAAGAGAACTAAATATCGCGAGTCAACAACAAGTAAGTATACGAGGCGCCGAGCGTTCCATAAAAATATCATTAGGTCTAGTTCACAGAAATATACGGAGGCACAGCCGCGCCACCTGCTGTGCATGCATTACCATAAGGATGCGTAAAAGGTGTAAAAGGTATAATATTCGACGGCTGGTCAGCTCAGTTATCGGGCAGTTTATACTTTCAGATCGCACCCCTAAAGTTATGAGGTTAGCTGTGGAATATTTAGATGCACGTGACACGTGTGCGAGTTGATGACTCGATTTTTATCACAGACCATGTAGCTCGGGTATTAATATTGAAGTCTGTTATATTTACAATATTTTATGTTTTGTTGCTTCCTCCTTGTCGAAAGACTCTTGAGATAGACAGATAGATAGGTCCTTGTAGCTCGGGACCAGAATAGTGTAACGGTATCCCCTGCCTGTTGCAAGAGGCGAATAAAAGGGAGCTTCTGAGTTTACGGGCGGCAAGAATGGGAGCTCGAACCGTCCATCCAGTGACCCCGGGAAAGACGACGTTGTATGTGGCTGCACGACGTTGTAGATGGGTGTCGATGTCTTTGGACGGTCATGGGCACAGCGCTGGAGGGCACCGGTGCGTTTTAACAGAGATCCCGGAGCCCTCCACAAGCGCTGAGGAAGGCCACCGACGGGGTTTTAGTGGGTGGAAATCTCACACAACCCGGCGTCGCTCCCACGATGTCCGGGTACTAAATAGCGTCCATAGTCCAATGGCTCGAAGAGATACCCCAAGAAGAGTTACCTACCTACATTGATAAGTAGAAGAAAATATGTTCGTACTTTATACGCCTTTGTATGGAAAAATACCAAGTGCCAACAGGTTACCAAACAGTCGTCTCCATCGCCCCATTTGAGGCAAAAAGCACGCCGCCATTTTATTTCCTCTCCGCAAATATAAAGGCGAAACTCTTTACTCCGAATGTATTCGGTTTAGTAGTTTCCCGTGTAGACCTGTGCATAAAACATGTAACCCTCTTGCGTTCCACACTATTCTTGTCTATGTTGTGTTGTTGGCGTGGCAATTTTATTATAAGGCTATTGTGTGATCCTGGATCTAAAATAGATTCTTAAAAATATGCCATTCCAATTTTTTGTAACTGGGAAACACTAAAGACACATTTTGAAAAACTATTTTTGTAGAACATACAGATTGAACTGTAAAATATTTTAAAACTGAAACATTAAATATGAGTAAAGAAACTGATGTAATGTTAGGTTAAGCTTTGAATTTAAAAAAAATCACTTGATGTCCCTGATCATAGTTATTAATACGTTTTAATAACTATTACTACTAACAAACTGACCCACACATGCATATTTTAGCAACTGTAATAACTCTCCCAGTACAAGGTTTGTTACAGTTGTCATAGATGGCAGCAGATCACTAGCTCCTATGCTATTTTATATCCATGAAAAATTTTAGGACCCTTGCCCATGTGTGTGCCTTTGAATCCTAAACACGGTCAAAGTTATTTTCATTATTTATTCCATAATTAGCTAATCCCCTTTATCTAACTTGTCTGACCCAATCCTATATTTTATCAGTCATTATCGATTAAGTAGCTGAGCCAATATACTTATCTTGAATTCCGATTTATTTTATAAAACGGAACAGACATGACGTGGCGTTTGATGTTATTTTTTGTACTAAATATTTTTGTATTAAATATTGTTTTTGCTGAGGAACAGGAAACTAGGACAGTTATATTAGAAGATGGTGGTGTGATCGGAAAAAAATACTGGGATGGAGACTTCTTTGAGTTCTATGGCATTCCCTACGCAGAAGCTCCCACGGGACGGGACCGATATCAGGTTAGTAGGTAGATTAAGTTTATATCAAAATACCATTACAGTAAATAAATAGTGTAAATATATTTTGTCAGTCCGTTGGAAGTACTTTGGATTTCTATATAAAGATAACCAGGCAGTTTATAAAAAAAATGGTATATCGATTTGGTTGATCATACTCGTAGGTTCAAACCTATCAGCGTCATAATGAGAAGCCACGGGATCGCATGAGGTTCAAACCTCGACTGGGGGCATAAAATAAATAAATATGTCTTGTACGTTAATTGTTTATTTTTTGTATGAATCACCGTCAAAAATGATATTTTCTACGCGTGCCGAATCATGTTATTCATAAATCATTAATTTTTATATTATTTCAGGCCCCCCTACCCGTAAAACCGTGGAAGGACATGCTAACGGCATCTGCGACAAACATTGTGTGCCATCAATCTTATTACACCGATGATGAAAATGATGATTTCGTATTATCAGGCGAAGAAGATTGCCTTGTTATTAATCTTTTCATACCAAAAATTGCTTCTGAAAAGAATTTAGTACCTGTTGTGGTTTACATTCATAGCGGAGCGTTTGCTGGAGGGAACGGAAACATGGCCAAGTTCCATTACTTAGCCAGACATGATATTATTGTAATCAGTTTCAACTATAGAGTAGGAGCTATTGGATTTGCTTGTTTGGGTAACAGGGAAATACCTGGAAATGCTGGCTTGAGAGATCAAGTAGCTGCTCTGAAGTGGATCAAGAAAAATATTAAGAAATTCGGTGGTGATCCAAATAAAATAACATTAGCGGGGTACAGTGTGGGTGCATCAATGGCAGAGCTTTTAACGCTGTCCAAAACTACAGAAGGGCTAATCGACCAACTCATACTAGATAGCGGGTCGGCTCTGTCGCCATTTGCAATCAATAGAGATCCTGTTAGTACAGCGAAAAATCTTGCCAAAGCAATGGGATATAACGGAACCGGATCTTTAGAAGATTTAACCGAATTTTATTTAGATGTACCAGTCAAGTCATTGGCTGCAAAAAGTTTAAATTTTTTCCTTGGAAACAGTACTTTTGGATTTGCACCTTGTATTGAGAATTTCCACAGAGGTATCACGCCTGTATTAACTGATTCGCCAATGGATATATTAAAGAAAGGTCGCAGCCGAAAAATTCCCATATTAATAGGCTTTGGAAACATGGAAGGAATTAGTAGATTGATTAAATTTGGTGAGTGGAGAGAACGGATGACCAAAGATTTTTCAGAATTTATACCAGTAGACCTTGTTTTTGATAGTGATAAAACAAAAAAATCTGTAATCGGTAAAATTAAAAATCGTTACTTTCAAGGAGACGAAGTTAACAGTGAAAAAATACAGGGATATATTGATTACTTCTCTGATGCGATGTTTAAATATTCGATACTGAAATCATTAAGATTTCATTCAGAAATTTCAAAGCGAAAAATCTATCTTTATGAATTCAATTATGTTGGAAAGCTGAATATGCAACATAATTATATGGATCGAATCAAAGGAGCGAGTCATAGGGATCAAACCGCTTATATTTTAGATTT
Organism: Carterocephalus palaemon; assembly: GCA_944567765.1. Classification (NCBI taxonomy): domain Eukaryota; kingdom Metazoa; phylum Arthropoda; class Insecta; order Lepidoptera; family Hesperiidae; genus Carterocephalus; species Carterocephalus palaemon. Next base: position 10,480,221 of record OX155654.1, read on the forward strand.
TTTCGGGTGGACGAACAGTTACAAAGATTTGGAAATGAGGGACCGAATGACTATAATGTGGGCCGATTTTATTAAATATGGGTAAAAAATTTTTTTTTTAAAAAGCTTTTATAACTTTTTTTATTTTCATGCATTGTCATCGGAACCTAATATGTGTACCAAATTTCAGCTCGATAGCTTCAGTGGAAGTGGGTGAAATATTGATTGCAAGATTCCAGGACATACATGAATACATACGAGTGAAGTTAAATAAAAGCTTTTAAAATAAGTCTGTTATTTTGTTTGCAGGGACCCGACAGCCTATGAAAGTGTAGTGGTTAACTACAAATGGCTACCATATACCAATGAGAATCAAAATTATCTACATATTAGCAGAAAACCATCAATGAAAACCAATCTTTCAGTTGATGAGTTTAATTTTTGGGACAAATTGTATGAAAAATATTATTGGAACCCAACAGCACCAGAACTGCCTAAAGTTAAACAGACTAAAAAGAAGACACCTGAAGTAAAACAAAAAGTCAAAAAGGCAACAAAAAAAGAAGAAAATGAGGTCTCCAAAAATGAAGATATCGATGAAAAACCAGTGACAAAAATTAACGAAGATCAAGCAGTAGATAATAGAATTCAGAAAGAGAATGCAGTATATCGAGAGAATAATATTAAGACAGAATACAATCAAGATAAAGAAGATGAAAAGAATGTTACTGAACAAATATAGTTTTTATTGATCTATGCCTAGTATTTCGTAAATAATAAAATGTTATAGATACTTATCTATTTAAATAAAATCAATGAGGTTTATTATTATCAAACATATTTCTATTAAGATTTTCAACTAAACCGAACCATTTTACTAAACTAATAAATAACTAAATGTTAACTCATAAAGTTAAAAATTGAGCTAGGAAATTCAATTACGAAATACCTGATCAGGGATATTGCTAAGAGTTAGGGTTCTGGAGTTTATTAGGTTTTCGAAACAAACGTACAATGTTGTTTATATACTCAAGATTACCACTTAATACGTTACGTTACTGTGGTAAGGTTTTATAAGGTTATGGAACTTTTAAGTTATCACAGATAAAAAAAAACCTTTAGGTTCATCTATTATCAATTTGAAAAACTGTTTTTGGTTTTCTTTTGCTGACTTTTTTTGCTGACTTAAACTTTTAACGTTTTGTCCATAAAGACAAAGTAATAAAAGTTTATGGATATTAGAGAGCAAACGAGCAGGCAGCGCCGTCCGTTGAATTTGTAGGTATAAGGACTGCTTAAAATAGTTTGATTGAGGCGAGAATCAGTTCCTGTAATCCAGATAACAAACTGGAGGTAGAAAAGGCTAATCAGCTATTCAGTCTCTACCGCCTAAATATTAAAAACTATTAAATTGAATACCCCGACATTACGCCATTGAAACATGTAACAGTTTCACATTTTCCTCGGCATTATTTTGTACAAGCCCATAATTTCTACGTACAATCTGTCGTGTCATCAGTAAGAAAATGCTTTTCATCCTAAGAGTCTATTACTTACAACTTTTGGCGGCCCTCACATTTAACACCAAAGTTTACAATAACGGTTCAAAATTTAAGCCATAAATAATCGGGAACTCCCGGGGGAGAGGTGACAGGAAATCACGAAAGTCCCTCTTTATGAGGGGAGCAAAGTAAACAAACCAGATATATTTACGATGAACATCTCTAAAATTTAAACAGCCAGCTTTAGTTGAGACTTGGAGGTAAAATTTTTCGGTTTGTGCCGAACAAATTTGGAGATCATTCTAAACAGTTCATGGATAAGGGAAGGTGTATTCTCGAACGGGAAAATTGCGTGTTTCCCTTTATTTTGTAGTCTGCCAGGTGACACATGGGTCGGGGTGTCAATTTATAAGCGTCAAAGTTGAAGAGTTTGCAAGTGTCATTTTTTGCGGGTATTCCCCTAGTAATCCCTTGATTGTGCAACTTTAAAAGTAGACTGGTTGGAAAGGATTAATAAATATTTGAGATTTTCGCTAAGAAGGGTTTTTGTGACATGATTTTCCCAGTAGTAGTTGAAGTTTGAATTTGTGCTGGGTGTATAGCATTAAGCTCACATGAAACCTAAAAATATAACTCATGACATGTCTGCCTACCCCTTTGGAGTAATATAGGCATGGTGTTATATTATACTGCCTTTGCCGCGGCTGGATACGTGTCAAATCTTTACCCCTGTAGAATTTTAAATAACACCCCTACCATTAGGGACTAATTACACTTATTCAGCTCAATTTAGCTTTTGTCCATAGAAAACACCAGTTTTGTATGGTGAAGCGATCCGTTCAGCTTTCCGCGTCTATTCGGCTTTCGCGACAAACAGGCATAAAATGAGGACAAGTATATTTTTATCATGCACAATATGCTAACGCTAGTTTTCAGCGCTGTTCAGCCGCGCGTTCACGCGGACTGTCTTCTATGACAAGTTACGACTTGCAATGCAAATAGGTACACTTGAAGTATACGCATAGAAAGATATAGCATGCTGTGATGGCGTTTCACAACCTTAATGCTGGGCATACACATCCGATTTTTCCAATGTTGTCATGGGCGGCATAAGTGGTTATGCTCATTTGCCATCTTATAAACATAGAAAACTACATAATTTGATCCGTACCTACTTCACTCATAAAGCGTGGCGCATAACCCTAGTGGGTTATGCGCCACGCTTTGGTTAGTACCAACATGACACATCTACGCCATCTTAACGTAGCTTCTACATAATTAAGTGACGGATTTGATTAGCTGGAAATCCAAAATCTGCGTGTGCCTTAAATATTTGTCTTGGAATTTCGTACGGAGCGGGGTAATTGTGGCTGGCTTGGGTTATTGAACGAGATTGTGTCGGAATCCTTACTTGTCCTTATCCTTACTAATTAGTTACTAACATTTAAATGGGAAAGTGTTTGTTGGTTTGTGCTTCATGTTCTCCTCAACATAATGATGTATCGATGTGATTTTACGCATAGGTAATCAATTATTCGGCCTGGACAGTGACAAAGTCTACTTTTTGTAAATAATTTTGTAAAATTGCGTGCATGTTTCTGAGATAAAAAATAGCCCTTGAAATGAACAAACCAACCAAATAATAATCTATAATAATATCAAATAATATAAAGAGGAATGATTTGATTGTAATGTTTTCACACAAAAACTACTGGACCGATTTCAAACATTCTTTCACCATTAGAAATCTGCATCTTCACTGATAGGCTACATAATACTACCTTATACATAGGCACACATAGGCTATATAATAGTAATAGGTGTAAACGAAACTATTGTCGAATACCACGCGAGCAAAGCTGCGGTAGTCCACTAGTTTTGAATATTTCTCTGTACAAGTTATTCTGTGGTATAAGAGACAATAGATACTAGATAGGTATTATGGGTAGGTACCTACCTTATAATATAATAACCTTAAGGCATTCTTCGTCAGTATCGGGTGACGTGGGGCGAACATCGCAAGCATTTTAGACACATAATTACTTTACAAACTGTTTAATCTTATATAATAATATTATATAAAAGGAGAAGCTAACTGACTGACTGACTGACCGACTGACTGACTGACCGACTAACAGACTGACTGACTGACTGACTGACTGACTGAATCAACGCAGGACGCAGGGCTTAAAACTATTAAACTAGAAACTTGTAATTTTGCACAGGGGTTCCTTTTATAACGTAGGCGAGCACTAAGAAAGGTTTTTGGAAAATTCACCCCGTAAGGGTACGGTAAGGTACTGTATACATACAGTAAAACGGGGGTGCAAAGTTAGTATGAAACTGCCGTTTTTGAAGTCAAGTGGGCAACCCGAACGCGGGCAGACGTCGTTAATGGGTCTAATTCTACGCGAGCGAAGTTGCGGACGCCCACTAGTCTATATATATATAAACGGTCCCGGTTATTTTAATGAAAGCAATCGTTAAGCCGAATCGTTTTGTCGAAGACCTTCGGGTGGCTTGAGAACATTCGACACTGGGTTGGCCGCTAACTCCACAATTGGTTAGAGTTGGGGATTTGCAGACATCACATGCGTCCGAAAACATTAGTGAGAACTCTCAGGCATGCAGATTTCCTCACGATATTTTCCTTCACCATTATATCAGGTGACTTTTAATTTTTTAAATCGAACTTACTTAGATACAAGTCTTTGGTGCGTGGAAACGCGAGTTCGGCCATAGTATAAAGAGTCTTCGCTCCGCGTTCGGCTGTTACCGCTTAAATTTAAACTATCTTTAATACAGCGCATCTTTCAAGCCAAGAATTTGCCAGCTGCATAGCATAGGTAAGCCCTTCAGAATCATCGGCATTCGAGCAACGTCGCGCGGCATGCCATGTCGAAGTGGAGCCGAGTTCAATGCCCTCACGTAGATACAGGTTGTTCTAAAATATCAATTAAATATTAAAGGAACAAACCAAATAATGTTCATATTATTATCATACTCTGCTAATAGGACTAATCATGTGGCAGCGTTTGGGTGCCACACATGTTAACTGCTCTATTGCTATTTTACATCCATGACAAAAAACTATGTAATAAATTTATATTCTAATTCCAATTATTTTTTTATTGTGTAGCTTAATGGCTAGAAAACAGTTATAATATTTATATCAGCAGCTGTACAAATATAGTAATCATCTAGACATGACAATAATAGGTATATTGGTACTTAAGAAAGAAAGAAAGAAAGAAAGAAAGAAAATTTATTTATTTCGTAAGAGCTGCATTACAAAAATAAATGAAAAAAAGAGGAGTTAAAATTAAATTAAAAGAAAAAATACAGTCAAATCTATACGAAAAGGGGCCGCACTCAGCACTGGCCGCAGCAGGGGCCGCACTCAGCTATTGTATTGATCAACCTGTATACGATAACCAAACGGCACATTCCAGAAGGAAGTGCAAGGCTGAACTACTCGCATACTTTGAATTGGACAAATCGGTTAGCGAACATGGTGGGCAGTGGCTTCCGTTTGCCGTCTCTGGGATAGTGGTTCGAGGATATTATCGTACCTACGTAATTTGGTCATGTAGCCCGGAATCAAAGAGCCCCAAAATATTTAAGTCAAATAATTAAAAAGTTAAATATTAGTATTAATAATTAAAAAGTTTTTAAGTCAAATATTCGAATATTCGATTCGAAGTCGAGCGACTTCGAATCATATTTCGAACGACTGGGGAAATTCCGTATTTTTAAACAGCTCGCTCGCTGTAACCCATAGACGTCCCACAGCTGGACACGGATCTCCCCCACAGACACAGCTGCGGGAGGTCAAGAGCATACTCCCACGCTGCTCCAATGCGGATTGATGGAGGGGTTAGTGGCCTACCCAGTGTCGAATGTTCTCAAACCACCCGAAGGTCTTCGACAAGGCTTAAAGACTGTTTCCACCATTGAAAACAACCGGGACCGACGGCTTTAAGTGCCCTCCGAAGCACGGTAGCGTCCATGAAATTTTGCCACTAGCTGTCCGCCCATCCACAAACCGACCGCGCTCGTCGTTGCTTAACTCTTTCGATCACATTGAATCTACGCGAGCCATTTGGCTATGGATTTGGCATTCGATTAAGTCTCGCTAGCGGTTCAGAGGCGACTGGAACCCAATTTAATCCACTGTTACGCGTACTTACTGGAAGTAGAAACAAGGAAAAACGACCTGTGTGTATTACGAACTTATGAGTATAGTAAGCAGCTCACATTATAAGATTAAGATGAGATAAATATTTTATATAAATACCTAACTACTATGTATATAAGGACTAAGGGGATTTAGATCTTTTTGCATAACTATAACCGGATACCGACAAAACGTGAGCGCGAAATAAATCGTTTACTCACCAATATTATACAGAAGAATTAATCAGAAACGGTCTAGCCCCTACCACGAAACACAATCAAATTTTCCACCACGACACACAGTCAAGTTGAAACCGCATCACATTGTGTATGACAGTTCTATAATCGAACGGTTTTCATCGTTTTGAAAGTAAAAAGTTTGTCGACCATGAACGAAGACAGGACGGTATCAAGCGATGGAAATAAAATATCGATTTACCTACTTTATGTTATTAAAAAAAACTGCATTCACCAAATTGAAAATAAACTTTGTTGGGTAATTGGGTTGAGTTTTTAAGAAAACCCCCAACTCTCATCGTGTGGCGATAGTTTATGTGTTGCATAATCTTTTCTTACTTTGTTCTTTAGTAGGAAAATAATATTCAGCAGAAGACTTTTCTCTCCCGTTGAATCTATCTGTCTATACATAGTTTGGGGTTCAAACTCCGGATCTCCTAGTATGACTGTATTTTGTTATTATTTTAGGTTATGAAATACCATGCAGCAGCACCTATTCGCTGTTTCATTAAAGGACTGTGATGGTTAGTCAGTTAGCAGAGGATGTAAGCTTGCGATCCATACTAATATTATAAATGTGAAAGTGTGTTTGTTTATTTATTTATTTGTTTGTTTGTCCGGCTTTCACGTCGCAACGAAGCTATTATATGGTATGGTTTTGGTGTGTGGAGATAGTGAGGAGGATGGAGAGTGACGTAGGCTACTTTTTACCGCGGTAAAACATCCCCATGGGAAGATATCGATGTTTTGTTATTTGCTAGATATTTAGTTCCGGATATTGTTAATAGATGGCGTTAGAACAATTTAGAAGTAGTTAGTATAGTGATTAAGTAGTTAGTATCTTTTAATCGTGGAACTGTCACTATTCATCCACCACAAATATGTCATGTATGATAAACAACTCATTGTTAATTCCCTTTGACCACGCGGGCGGAGCCGCGGGCAAAAGCTAGTAATAACATAGATTTAAGTCAATCTATACTAATATTATAAAGAGAAACGATTTGTTTGTAACGTTTTCACACAAAAACTACTGGACCGATTTCAAAAATTCTTTCACCATTAGAAAGCTGCATCTTCACTGAGTTACATAGGCTATATAATATTAATAGGTGTAAACGAAACTATTGTTATGTCTAATTCCATGCGAGCGAAGTTGCGAGCGTCCACTAGTAAATATATTTAACATGAACATTTCTTAGTAAGTCAGTTGTAGTAGTAGTATCAGTAGTAGTCCTTCCTAGCTAGCTACTCTCTGCCTGTCAGACAGTGCTATCCCGCCCTACAAAGGTCTAGTACGGTACAAATTTAAATCTCACCCTTCAATCATAACAATCCAGCATTCATTTGTATTCTCCCGTCATGCCATGCCCGTTGTGCAGGCGTTATAATTAAAAGGCAGGTCGAATTATTCAAACGTTTTGATGAATCGATTTCAGATTTAAATTCGACTAGAATGTGTTTCGATTAAAATTAATGGGCTTAATCACTATCGGGTGTGTTTGTTTATGTATTTATTTCATTTATCATCCCAAACCTTGTCCTATTGTATGGTACCTACAGGTCTACCTACCTACCTACCTATCAGATTGGGAGAGATAAGGCCATAACCCGCCAAGCTTACCAAGAAGCGTTCATAGCCCAATGGGTCGCGTCGATCGTATGTGATCGACGTGCCCCATTGGGCTATGAACGCTTTCACGTGTTCTGAGAACAAGATGAAGAACCCTTGGACGTCCGGATTTCCTCAGTATTGATCTTCTTGTGCGTATCTTCAATGGGATTTGAACCTGGACTCACTCGAAGCCAAGTTTTTAATTTCTGGGCTATCAAATTCAAACTCAAATGTTTTATTTGTCATTATGTAGGTACCTATATTATAATAATATTATTTTTCATATTATTATATTTATCAATTATTCTTACGAAATATTATGAACCTCCAGGACGAGTAGGTACGGGTGGTATAAGTCAGCAAAATACTAGCTTACGTATAGTAAAAAAAAACAATATGAAATGCGTGAGAAAGATAGACGGAGGAACATACAAAAATGATACCCTTGTTATAATTATATGTATCCTTGCTAAAATTTATACTTTCGATATTTCTTCATTTCATTGCCTTCTCTACGCAAAATTGCCTTCTTAAAAACCAATCTCTCATCTCAAAAGGCGTCTTGAGAGCCATCTCAAACATTTTTCCATTTTATCCTGACCGCAGCGCAAATTCTTTTCAGTGCTGAAAAAATGTTGGAGGTTTTCTTTTTATTCCCGCCCCATCTCCAGTGACTATGCAATTACCGATAAGCTGCAACGGGAAGCGAGAATTTCGTCGTCATAAATCAGATTCCTGTTTATTGAAACGCCCTCTTCACTCGGGATAACCTGCTATTCCCGGTACGGTTGCACAAACGAAAGCTGAAAGGATTAGACGAATCATGTTAAATGGATTAAATTTTGTATATAAATGTCTAATTACTTGCTTGGTAAAATTTTCGCAGGTATCAACATTTTTTGGCAAAATAATTTGATTGACAAATATTTTGAACAATTTTCGTTGTTCAATATAGAATATTTCCAATAACTATTTAAACTAGGCACTTCGTGGCGGAGTTCAGAATCACGATTTATTCATATCATTAGGTGGTTGAGCCTATATAGAACCAAATCACCACTGTAAGGGCCTAACCGAAACTGCCTGTTCAACAAGTAAACACTGAAAACAAATAGGATCGAATCACGTATCCGTATTGAGAAGTAAACTTCATTCCCTCGTAGCGTTATGTTATTTCTAATCTGCGCCCCATAGCTGCAAGCAGGTCCCCTGCGCAGTGTTCGATCGAGATAAGGTGTAGGTGTAGTTCCTGCCCTTATCCCGTTGGGGTAGGCAGAACATATTGCAACTAATTTGAAGTTATCGCAACGGTGTAATAATAATAAACTGGCAACACCCACCTTTCGTTCCCTGACACTTCTAATAATTAACCGACTTCAGAAAAAGATGAGGTTCTCAATTCGACTGTATGTTTTTGTATGTTTGTTACGTGATCATTCTAATTTTGAAAAAATTTTCTGACTCTGTGAAAACTGTTTTTGTAAAAAAAATAGTCTTTTTTTTTACTTTATCTGATTATAAATTTATGAACTATATTTTGATGGTACCTACATATTATTATTTACTTAACTATGATACAAAATTTTTGATAATCCAATATTTAATTAAGAATCCAGACTGTCCAGTTATTTCCAGGATGAAAATAGGTGTAGAGACTATAAAAAAATCACCGTAATTTATATCTACGCAAGCGAAGCTGCGAGTGATCACTAGTAAGTTTATATTCGTTGAGCTATATTTTCTAGTTCGAAATAAAGTTAACATATTCTTATTATTTCAAGTATAACATCGCATCGCATCGGATTGCACACAAAAACCTCACGTTGGTACCTATTGTGTAAAATTATTCCGTGTTTCCCTTCATCTGAGTCGAGCCCCTTCCGAGCAAGAGGGTCGTTCAAGATAAGTTTACACGAATAATGCCATAGACAATAATGGAATAAATTAACTCAATCTCACAAATTGCATGTTTAAAATACAAATTGAGAATTAAGTTACCATTTAAACACGTAATGGGGATTTGCATCGAGTTGCATGGCGGCAGGTAAACAGGGAAATTATAATGATTTTCCTTTTGATGATAACGGAAATTTAATATGTTTTTTATAATATTAAAATACAAGGTATTGTATGCCTCTTAGTGGAGTTTTTTCTTCATCTTTATTTTTATACTAGCTGTGCCCGCCAATTTCGTACCGCCTCCATAATTGTTTATGTAACTTAGTCCGTGTAAGTAAAAATGTCCGGTTTTTCGTAAAATAGCGTTTAGCGAGATACCTATTGCGTAATGTCGTAACCTTCCTCAATTCTAATTCAAATTCTAATTATTTTTTTCAAATATGACCAACCGTAAGAACCAAAATAATACTTACATTAAAAAGTGCAATGTTATACGGTATAAGCCCGCAAGTTAAAAAACAATGTTTTAACTACTTTAAAAACAACAACATTAACTAAAAACACGCCTTTGTAGATAACCGACCTAAAATGTAGATTTTTATTTATTTATTTTAAATTATTGCATTGTCATCGGTCCTTGTTAAGTGTGCAAAGTTTCAAATCAATCCGACGTTTTGAAGTGGGCGAAAATCACGTTCAAAGTTTCCGTTACATACAAACATAGGTACATACATATCAAGCTAATAAAAGCGTGTAATAAATATATAGTACGGTTGGCAACCCCAGGTGAGATTTCAGTTTGATAGCAGCTGTCACCGTTGATAACATACTAAGTTCGATATAGGTACTTCAACCTTAAAGACGAGAGTTCCTTGGAAACGTCTTCAAACTCTTGGGAAATTATTATGTCACGATACACGGATTTTAATTAGAAGCAATAATAAATTCTCGAAACGGAATTAATTTGATCATATTAAAATTTTAATCAAAGTGATATTGTCTGGAGGTAATGAAATAATTTTTCGGTAGAAGGCTTTTATTAAGAACTGGTGTGTCACACATGTTGGTGACTGTAATTATTTGTCTTTGAGTAGATACTTAAAGAAAATTAAATTAATGTTTTGTGCTAAGGACTGATTTTTCTTCCGTTGAAAGTGGAAGTAGAATTTTAGTTTCTATCGGTGATGTAAGTAGGTGCCTAGAATAGTAGCTCAAATAATCAATGGGTTTTGTGGCTCTACAACTTTGTAGGTTGTGGCTTGTTGCACAGTATAATTGAATGATATGATTATACACATGTGTAGTGTTGGAACAGGGAAGCCCTTTCGCGTTTTTCCGTACGAATCTTCCTTAAGCCGAGGTATTTCGACGAATTCCTACGATTTCTCTCACGCCTCAAGAAGGCGTTGATAGGAAGCTTGCTGCGGAAAGCGCGGCGGGCGCATCGTAGAGTAAAATAATAAACTAAGGTATAAATTCTTAATTTTTTTTATAATAAGTAAATGACGAAGGGATCCTTGGTTTTTGTATCACCTTTTTTTATTTCTAAAACTCATTTTATCTAAAATACAACGACATTTTATTCTTCTATAATGAATTATAATAAATAAGCATATGGAGTATGCTCTAAACCTCCCGTAGCTGCGTATGTGGGGGAGACCCGTGCCCAGCAGTGGTCGCAGCGAGCGAGCATACCTAACCTTAAATTCTGACCACATCAATGAGAATTACATAATGAACTACATTGTTAGTTGTAGCTAAAAATACTTAAAATTCTCCTGCAGAACTGTTATCTTGAGGAAATGGAAGCGTGGATGGAAATTGGAAAGTAGTAAGAACTCAGTACGCCAGCAAGCAAGCGCCGCCTCGTCTCCGTCTCGGTATCAGCGATCGTCTAGACGCCAGTGACATCTGGCGACTATCACGCACTCGCGGTAAGGCAGACGAATTACACTCACTTAGTTACAAGTTCTTACACTCATTCTCCAGCTATTTCCACGCCCTTTGAACAATCAGTTCAAGGCATCGCCGATCGTCTTGAGGCATTTATTTATTTTAACTTTATCCACCTTATATTACACGTACAATATTGTACAGTAAAGTCAGCTACTGGGGTCTACCCACTAGGACTAGGGACTGTTAGTGATAGTCCTGTTAGTTAGAGTTAGTAATAGTCCAGTTAGTAGTTGATAGTAAGAGTCTCGTTCTAAGTCAGTCACAGTACTCATAGGCGGCAGCAGCTGGGTGGTGCTGCATGCTTGTTTGCTATCATATATCCATAAATATATAAGTGTCCTAGTAATACGCGAGTGATAGTGCAGTATAGAGTGTATTTAAGTGTTGTATAAGTACTGTACGCGAAAACGTCGTGGAATAAAGGCTTTTTCTGCGAAATTAGTGGCATTTTACTCGGACCATATCCTGACTCGTAACAATATTTTAACGCGATAATCGATTTTTAAAACCGAGGAATAAGATGATTGCCTCTAAAGAAGTGCAACCGGAAACCACACCTTTCCAAACGGACCACAATTGTTTTAAAAACTATTATTACACGGTAGAAATGGTACAGAGTACCGTGGCGGGCAGTGGTACTGTCCCGGGCGAACTCTATATGGAACAAAAAAGGCTTCATAAAAAAAATAGTCTACATACTGTACAGACACGACAGTTTTTGTCGGCGCCAAGACTGAGCTGCATGTAAACCGTCGTTATACGGCTCGTATACGGCACGGACGTCAATTACGTACTTTAGTTAGGTATAGAAACAAAAATGAAGACGATACATGATATTGAGATCCGTCGACGGCCTAGCAATATATCGCACACTCGCGGTAAGGTGTGCAAAACAGTTTACCTATTCTCGAGCTCATACACTTATACTTCAGCCAATTTTACGTTCTTGAAACAATCAATTTGAAACGGCGGCTGCACGACCGCAAAGACTGGTGACAGCTGCTGAAGTCTATAAAACTTTAGTTACTAGAATTCGGAAGAAAAAAAAATCGTATTTTACACTATTTATTCCAGGTTTAACTCACTCGATACACTATTTAACTTTCACTTCACTGCATCGAAAAAAATCGCAAAGTTAAGTCTAAACAGGAATAAAATGTCATAAATGAAATTTTTGAATATATTTAAATCATAATTTAATTTTTAGCTTAAAATGCTCTCTCTAATTATTTAAAAATCTCTGATCCTGAGCTGAACGCATCCGAAGGAAGACATATTATTATGCATATGCCTATTAAGCCAGTTTCGCAGCTGGGAGCGCTCGTAAATTAAAAACAAAACTTTTTAATTGGTCGTGTTTATACATTAGTTTCTATTTGTTGTTTAGTAACTGTAGGTATCTATAGTTCAGTTACTGTCTCAATTTAATGTTGTCCTAGTTTAGTTTGTTTTAAGTGTTTTTACGTGTTTTTGGTTTTAAGTGCCGAAAGCGCGGGCCGCCTTCCATACCTCACCCTCTTGTTGGCTCGTGTCAAAATAGCTCGCCGGAGAATTATATTCTTAAGTTCATAGGTACACTATACTGCTTGTTTGCTACATTATTACATTTAAAATGTTTTTTTTTTTGTAGAAGGTACTTGATTTGTGCATGAATTTCATTTAGTGCCAAATCATCATTTATATTTTAAATTCCGACTTAAATCACACGTGAGTAAGCCGGTAACTTCAATTATGAATATATTTTTAATGTTCACATCCAATTTAAGTTTCTCTTGAAATCGGATGGGTGACAAATTTGAGTTGATGTAGTACGGCTTGAAGTTTCTTTATCCCCCAACCATCCAATTTCCTTTGTTCTCCAAAATTGTATCAATTTCCCTCGTAGTTACATTGGTTGTCTAATTCCGTGCTTACGATTTACACTGACAGTGTTATCCAGGACTCATCCAGCCGTATTAACCTGTCGGCTGTCATGACAGTTGGACGGGCAGCTGTCAAATTGTGTCGATTCGCACAGTCCTCTGTCAGCCGGAATGTTTGTCACGAGCCTGGGGCAGGCTGTGGTCTGAGGAATAAGCGGTACTATTTGTAAACAGAAAAGTGATCAGTGGACATGGACAATAGCTTTTTTTATGAATGTAAGATAGCAAACGAGCAGGCAGAACCACCGATCCGCGTCTCATGACAACTGAGACTGACTTTGAACAAGACTCTATTAAATATCAGGATGGTCATTGCAGTCCAATTAGTAAGAGATTTTAGTTTATCAGCTCAGCTGTTTCGAATGATCTCAAGCCACTCGAAGGTCTTCGATGCGGTTAACGACTGTTTTCACCATAGAAAACGACAGAGACCGACGGCCTAACGTGCCCTCCGAAGCACGGTAGCGTCCATAAAAAATGCCACTAGCGGTCACCCATGCACAAACCGACCGCGCCCGTCGTTGCATCTTTGTCGATCACATTGAATCGACGCGAGCCATTGGGCTACGGACGTTAATTAACCCGCTACCCTCTTCTAACTCAACCCAGTTTCAAGCCCACCTGAGCCACTCGGAATACTAATAAAGTTTTTGTTGTTAACCCTTTCAAATCTAAAAGGGTCGGAGTTGGCGAGGTCCTTTAGGCGTTAAAACTCTGCTTAGAACGTCTTACGTGCTGGATTTGTGAGGGTACTTCGTGGCCCACATTTCTGCGGTGGCTAAATGTTTGATACATTGTTTGTACTTTCGTAAGTACAAACAATGTATCAAACATTATGCAGTAGGTAAGGCTCGGTGTTTTAGGTGATTATGATGCGTGATATAGACATATACTTTTTATGTAAATAAGATAGCAAAGGAACTACACACTAGTCTATTCATAAGAAAGAGTAAGTAACTTTCAATTTGACGGGCCCGTTGGCATAATCGGTAGTGACCCTGCCTGTTACGCCAGTATCTTCATAATTAAATTTAAGTGTTTGGTTTAATTAATCTAAGAGGGAACAGTGTCCAGCTTTCTAATGCAAATCGCGTCTTGTGTCTTGTCTAACAATGGCCCTGGGGAGACATCCTTCCCGCAGGGTACGGAAACTGCACTCCTCTCAACAAGACTCAACCTACACGGCGAGATTTTAAACCTAATTCGTACTACCTACTCGTACTTATAATGACTATATAAGTACGACTTATAATTATCTTCGTTTGAGATGTGGTTTTTTTAACCTAGGGAGGTAAAATATGACCCCATATTGTAGCGTCCATAGCCCAATGGCTCGCGTCGATACAATGTGATTGAAAGAGTTAAGCAACGACGGGCGCGGTCGGATTTATTATTATTATAATTATCAGGGCAATATTCAGTGGGTTTATTATCATTATAATTATCAGGGATATAGCTTGAGAAATGACGTAGTTGTATACAAACGTAGTGCAGAAGCTAAACAATTAAAACATGCCTAGGGAGCATATTTCTAGAAAGAAAAGTATTTTTCATGTTAAAATTGGCTACCTATTTTTTACACCCTCAGGGATGGAATTAATCAAAATCTGCATGCAACAAAAAAGGCATCTAGTATTAACATTTCATATTTCAAGATCCAGCAGTTAAGGCTGCATACTCGTAACTATCTAAAAATCTACCCCCAATTTATACCTCTTAGTTTTAACTAATAACTGCAATTTAATTTTTTTTTGTACTTAGCTTTAGAAATGACGAAGTTTCAAACAATTTTTAACCCCCGTTTTTAAACTCTTAGTGGTTGAATTTTGCAAAATCCTTTCTAAGTGTATGCTTACATTATAATAAGGAGAACCAACAGTATAAATTTCACATAATACCAGCTGTTTATGCTGTGCGTTCATATACATATCACCAATCAGTGATCAGACAGGAGTAAGCCTTTTATATATTTAGAAGGTATATTAGTAAAGATTACTTACAATAATAGCAATCTGATTTAATCGACAAATAAAACCATTATCTTTAAAATATCTTATCAACAATACCTAGGTAATATTAGCACGAGTTCGTATCTATCATACAAAGTATAGATCCGATTAGTCTTATCTGCAGAGTAGCCGAATAGTTGACGAGACGACGTTAGTATAAGCTAATGCTACTGCTTTTCTTTAAACTACCTAATTTAAAATTAGCCATTACTAGCCAATTACTCGTAAGCCTGTAATAATATATCAAACTGAAGTTTGAGAAAGGGCTTGAGTAATCAATTGAGACAAGTTTAAAGAGAGATGAAGATAGATCGATTAAAATTGACCAATAACAATTATATAAATGGACAGACAGACTGTCTCGCTTATGTTATTGTATTTATAATAAGCGCGAATAATTACGAGTATCAGGTGCATTAATAAAGTTTGAATTTGAAAATCGAAATTCCGTCGTAGCCCTGAAACGCTTGGAAAGCAAAATTTTATTAACATCGACATTAAGTGAACATTAAAATTTATGTAAATAAAAATGAGATTGACTATAATCTTAGTGGTATGGTGCGTGGTGCTAGTGGTTGTTGGTGGTAACACGGGTGAGGCAACTTTCATGCAGTGATTCTCGAGTGGTTACAATTCTATCAGCACTATGACTCGCATATGAGCACTCGTGGTGATATGGCTCGAGAGCAAGTAAATTAGTTAGTGACAGTAATTTTGGAGGGCACGTTTAGCCGTCGTTCCCAGTTGTTTTTGTAATGTACAGTACAGGCTGTACTGAAAATCAGTGTTGCGGTGTTATGTCGCAACTGGACTAAGTAGAGACGCATTTGCTATTATTTTATTTTTTTAGCAAATTCTTTCTTTCTTTCTGTTTGTCTTTGTGGATGCTTACACTATAAGAGTAGCTTGAGAACATCTCAAACAAGGTTGGCTGCTAACCTTTTTATCAAACCGCGTTGGAGCAGCGTGGTGGAGTATGCTTTAGACCTCCCGCAGCTGCGTATCTCGGAAGACCCGTGCCCAACAGTGGGACGTCTATTTGTTGTAACTATAGATTGAGTTAGTCACGATTTAGACACGTTTATATTTACAGTACCTGGCGTACGTCTAATTGACCACAAGGAGTACATGGTGCACTTGATAGGAGAGACCATGAGGAAGGTGGAGAAGAGGGAATGGTGCAACCTGAGAGTCAATGACGTAGCATTGGATGTAGAGTAAGTTGACACTATCGTCAATACAAACAAAGGATTAATCTACTTTGCAACTATCCGCGAACAAAAATGTATGGTGGTGTATACCTTCATCGACAGATTAGCAGGCTCTCCTTGGTCAATCAACGGCCTAAGAACTTACGACATTCAAGTTGGCCAGTGCCTAGAGGTGCACTAATACAAACTGGAACAGCAGGGTGAATTACGCTTATTACAAGCATTTTCAGTTGTGAGAGAGACTCGAGCTTGGGACGCTATTAGTTTGCTGTCATATTTTGCGACTTACTACATAATCAGATGAATATTATGGGATTGTTAAATCAGCATATTGATCTTACTTTACCGCAAAACCTATTGATATATGGATGGAATACCTAATTTTATTTAGTACACGAAGATTCTCTAGTAAATAACAAAGTGAGTAAGCGTGAAACGCTGTTTCAATAATTCATTTTTTTATTACTTTCTCGACCAAGGTATCATGCAGTCAATCTTATTTTTATAATGCTAGAGTTAGTTGGCTAGACTTGGTCAAAATAAATGGCGATAAATGGCACAAGGTCACACAAGAACATAGAGGCCGACAAATCTGTCACAAAAATTTATTCGTATAAGTAAATATATTTTCTTTACAGTGAAAACGTCTTGGGAACCGATGTGATTGGTCGAGTAGAGTACACCAACGGCTTCGTGGTGTCTATACAATGGGTAGACATCATTGACCACACCGTTCAACAAGCCTGGGTGTTCGACAGAAACACCAACAGGACGAGAGTAGAAGTGCGGGGGGCGTTGCGTTTGCACTCAGTTACCCTCGGATTTGATGTGATAGCTACACTAGCCCAGGGTCAGGAGAGGTATACGGCAGAGATCACCTATCCTCTGCTGCAGTTTCAATTTACGGTGGGTTGATACATCGTAGCGTCCATAGCCCAATGGCTCGCGTCGATTCAAAGTGATCGAAAGAGTTAAGCAACGACGGGCGCGGTCGGTTTGTGGATAGGTGACCGGTAGTGGCAAAAATTTCATGGACCCTAATGTACTTCGGAGAGCACGTAAATCCGTCGGTCCTGGTTGTTTTCAATTTTGGAAACAGTCGCGAGGACCTTCGGGTGGCTTGAGAACATTCGACACTGGGTTGGCCACTAACCCCTCCAGCAATCCGCATTGGAGCAGCGTGGTGGAGTATGCTCTAGACCTTCCGCAGCTGTGTCTGTGGGGTCGAGACCTGTGCCCAGCAGTGGGACGTCTATGGGTCGCAGCGATTAAAAGTTTGTAAAAATTGTACCCTTAAGAGTGTAAAATAAACATATGGGATAACACATTTACGGATTAATTACAAATTTGTGGAGCTAAAGTTAACGCGTTAACAAGAATCTATTATTATGTCTTACTCCACGCGAGCAAAGCTGCGGACGTCTACTAGTACAAAATAAATTGTGAGTCCGCTCATTCGAGAAGTATAAAATTATTTTTCCATGTTTCAGGTTATTAAGGACATGGTCACAGACGACATAGACGTCACAGTGGTCGGAACTGTGCCTTTGACGAACAACATTCCAAGGCTCTTGCCGAACACGCTAAATAGCCAAGTATTCACTTCAATGGTAAGTTAATATCACCCTACAAACCATGTCCTTGTCCCACGAATGGACTTAGGTCTCAGAATGGGACGGGTTAGGCCATTTCAACACTGGGCATGTGCGAATTGACAGACCTAACTTAGAGAACATTATGAAAAATTCTCAGGCACGCAACTTCCCTCGCAAAGTTTTTGTTACCGTTCAAGGTTTTTGGGTGGTAGAGCCTATAGGGAACCAAATAGGTTTTATATGAAACCTAATTGGTTCCATATAGAGTTCGTCCGGGGCAGTACCACCGCCCGCCACGGTACCTAGTAGGTACCATTTCTGCCGTGTAGTAAGTAATTGTTTTTAATGTAATTATGGTCCGGTTGGAAAGTTGTGGTTTCCGGTTACACTTCTTTAGAGGCGACCATCTTAGTACTCAAGGGTAGCAACACATCTCTGACTGACTTAGAACGAGACTCCTCCTAACAAGTACTAACTGGACTATTACTAACAGGACTAACTATCACTAACAGTCCCCAGTCCCCATACCTACTAACGAACTAACCAACTCATGTTCTAATTAACTCTCTCAACTAACTGGACTAACCATCCAAGTCCCTAATTGAGTCTTGTTCAAAGTCAGTCACAGTTGTCATGGGCGGCAGCGGATGGATGGTGCTGAAAGCTCGTTTGCTATCTTGTATCCATAAAAAAAAGCATGTGAATTTAAGTTTCTTAAAAAGCACAATACTTAGATAAGTCAATGGTGCGTGCAGCTTGGATAACCCAAGCCCCTCGTGAAAGGCGTTTTCCATAATTACTAGACTGTCACCGCTTTATTTCGCTCGCTGCGACCCATAGACGTCCCACTATTGGGCACGGGTCTCCCCCACAGACACTGCTGCGGGAGGTCTAGAGCATACTCCACCACGCTGCTCCAATGCGGATTGGTGGAGGGGTTAGTGGCCAACCCAGTGTCGAATGTTCTCAAGCCACCCGAAGGTCTTCGCCAAGGCTTAACGACTGTTTCCAGCATTGAAAAAAACCGGGACCGACGGCTTTACGTGCCCTCCGAAGCACGGTAGCGTCAATGAAATTTTGCCACTAGCGGTCACCCATCC
This sequence comes from Carterocephalus palaemon, assembly GCA_944567765.1. Classification (NCBI taxonomy): domain Eukaryota; kingdom Metazoa; phylum Arthropoda; class Insecta; order Lepidoptera; family Hesperiidae; genus Carterocephalus; species Carterocephalus palaemon. The sequence continues at coordinate 10,499,422 of OX155654.1, forward strand.
ACAAACCGACCTCGCCCGTCGTTGCTTAACTCTTTCGATCACATTGAATCGATACGACCCATTGGGCTATGGACGCTACATGGACGCTGTCCGCTGTATTTAATTTTCTAAATTTCAGTACCAATGGAACAGTGTCACAATCGGGATTCAAAGCTGGGGCTCCGAGGTGTTCCAGCCAATCGCTTACAGGCTGGCCCTCAGCGAGATCCAGTTTCCAGAGATATGCTACAATTGCCAAGCTTCATTATAGTTGCGCTGAAATAGGGTTGCGCTGAAAATCAGCAGCCCTGTGACACAGGGCAGTATGCTGAGCGTAACCCTTTTTTTCACGCATGACACTGTACATAGTATAAGTAGCTTTTAGTTCATTTTTATTTGTCGATTGTATAGTGTTTTGTGTGAAAAATAAATATCTTCTTCTTCTTCTTCTAGTTTTAATAAATATATTGACAAACGTACATTTTGTACTTTATATTTTAACCCATTATATTTTTTAGAATGTTGTGGACAGTTATACTTTTTTCTTGGTCAAGGCTTAGCTTTATAAACATACTAATGGACAACCGCAACTTTGCTCGCGTGGAATTAGACATAACAATAGTTTCGTTTACACCTAGTAATATTATATAGCCTATGTAACTCAGTGAAGATGCAGCTTTCTAATGGTGAAAGAATTTTTGAAATCGGTCCAGTAGTTTCTGTGTGAAAACATTACAAACAAATCTTGCCTCTTACTAAAACAAAATAGAAACACCTGCTATATCAGCTTAGTTTCTCAACCTTACAACAATGTAAGTTATCAATTTATCGCTGACTTAAGATAAATTAAATTAAATGCAAAATTATCTTTCCCATCTGAATAATACTGATACTGATAAATCAAGCATATTTGTGAATAATGTGAGTTTTATACCTAGATACAGTTCATTTTATTTTAAGCTAAGTATAATGAATATTTTTATGATAACATTTGCTCTTCAAGTATTCGCTGTTTCAGGACAAACATGGGGTAAGTTACCACTATGACTGGTGTTTTTTCATCTTCCATTATTTAAATTGTACAAAAAATATTTTCCTTATATTTTTTATGATAATCTTAAGATAATTTCACCACAGTAACAATATAAACGGACTAAGCCTCTTCGATAAGCATCCTCAGCTCTAGCTGTCATTCCCAACTTCTGCCAGGTAGGAGGAGGAATCTGTTTAAGTCCGGGATCCCTGCAAGAACCCGCTAACTGGTGGCCCTCCCTACCTCCGGCGCTTATAAGGATTGTTCTTAGAGATTTTATTTTATTTTATGGATACAAGAAAGCAAACGAGCTTGCGGCACCATCTATCCGCTGCAGCCCATAACAACTGTGACTGACTCTGAACAAGACTTAATAAAATTAGGGACTGGGATGGTTAGTCCAGTTAGCAGAGAGAGTTGATTAGAACATTAGTTGGTCAGTTCGTTAGTGGGTATGAGGACTGAGGACTGTTAGCGATAGTTAGTCCTGTTAGTTGGTATTAGTAATAGTCCAGATAGTAATTGTTACTTTGAGCCTCGTTCCAAGTCAGTCACAGATGTGTTGCTACCCTTGTGGACTGTCACCTCTAAAGAAGTGTAAGAGGAAACCACACCTTTCCAACTGGACCATAATTGCTTAAAAAACAATAATTACACGGCAGAAATGGTACAAGGTACCCGGGCGAACTCTATATGGAAAAAATTGGTTTCATATAAAACCTATTTGGTTCCCTATAGGGTCTACCACCTACACCACATACGTGAACTATTTAACATACCTAACGCACACAACGATGAGTTACACAAAGTCACCTGCAATACCTTGTTCCAATTGTGAACCTTTCAAATAATTTGTATTCCTGTATCTTTTTCAGCGAGACGAGCCACACTGATAAACTTCAGCGATTACTTTAGAAACACGCTAGGACAAGTTACACTCGAGCTGGAGAAGAGGGAATGGTGCAATTTGAAGATAGATGACCTCACAGTTTTAATAAAGTAAGGATTTAAATAAAGCCTGGGGGCTGCAACCAGTCCATTTCCTATTCCAAATTTGATTTTTTGGTAGACTACTTCCTGTTGATCAACAAATCAAAGAAGAGAGTCCTAGACGTCTTAATTTTTAGACGAATATTAGTTTGAAGAGTTCGCATGAAATTAAGTGTTGCACCAGCAACACCAGGTGAGGAGTATTTAGGCGATCTTAACATGGCTGCGAAACTGCCACTAGCAGACGGCCAATATTGGTACCCTCATAAAAATACAGAGTTGGTCTGGCGTTTACGTTTTACATAAGTTACACGTTCGCAGTGCTGACGTGATTGCTCATCGTTAGAGAGATGAGCTTTCGGGACTTCGGAAGGTTTAGACAAGTTTAGTTGCTTTGTAGCGATAGGTACGATATATAAATTCGTCATAGTCTCTGATATAACGAAAAAAAATCCTAGCCTTTGTACCAATAATGTATCGATCTTTTATTACTATGAATGATTCGTGAGTGTCTATATTCATAGTTGAAGTTACCGGCTTACTCACGTGTGATTTAATTTGGAAATAGGCCGACTAGTTTCGATCGATTACGATGATCATCTTCAGGTGTGCATGCGCTCGCGGCCGGCATGGCGTACACTCATCGCAATCGCAACTTTTTGTAGAAAAAATATTATGTTCGACTCATATGTCACTTCGTTTCCTATATCTAACTTTGAACACGATTTGAATTTTTTCTTGCAGTGAACATATGTACAACTGGCACGTAACTGGCAACTTGAAATACACCCAAGGTTTCCTGATCTCCATTCAAAGGATAGACTTGTCCAACATCGAGAGAAGTGTCAACGACAGGGTACTGAACGGGACGACGCAAGCGATCGGTATGGTGCGAGGGTTTTTCAACTTCAGAAACCCTAAAGTTGGGTTTGATGTACTATTCCAATTGAACGATGGCAGTGTGCAGCGTTACACCAGCGTGTTTACGTATTCGCTGATCCATTTCCAATGTACGGTTAGTACTAAACTTTTGTCTAAAGTCCACGAATCTCTCGAAGGCTGAAGGGGAGAACAGCGCCGCCCAGTTCGCCAGTACATGTTCACCTCTTTAAGGAGCTATTGTCATAGTTATTTATCTAAGCACGCTAACGTCGGAAGTCGGCAGTCAGTAAGTAATTAACCCTGGCATGTTAAGGGAGTGTGTCCACAGACTTGGAACAGGACGGAGTTGAGTGGGTTTTTTCCAAGTCTTCAACGTCCGCCTCACTCCGCCTCATGTGGAAACGCACCCTAAGCCTACCTACTCACTGGCCAATTTCAGATGTTTAACAGAAAAGTCCACAGCTGAACATAGTCCTGCTTAATAAAAGTAGATAATAATAAATTCTTATACACAACTATATTTAAAAAAAAATGTTTATCAATAAATGTTGTATATAAAATTTGAATTTAACCTAGACTTATATATACCTATATCCATTATTATTCATAATAAGTATCATAAATCTAGAGCAATCATGATTCTTACCTCTGTACTGAATTAAACGACACTCACATCAAGTAGGTTGCTTTTTAATCTTGTTTGTTAATTATTCATGTTCTATTTTGATTTTTGATTTTATTCTTTTTGTTGTCATTGCTTTATTTTTTATGTTCATTGAATATGTTATGTCATTTATGTTCCTTTGTTGTTAAACGCAAATAAGAATGCTCGAAAAAAAAGGGCTACTCTGAAAACCAGCAGCCGCGGTTCTCTCTCAGTACCACGGCACAGGCTGAGATTAGTCCAATTTTGTCTCTCTTTTCCTTATATTTGGCTTATTTTTCTTTTCTTTACTTTGATCGAAGTCTTTACTAGATATATTTTTATTGTGTTGACAAAATAAAGATTTTCTTTCATCATTCTTTCTTTCTAACAAAAAAAAGAAGAGCACAAGAACTGAAAAATAAGTAGACCATCTGGAATACATAATAAAGTACCTAGGTACCAAACGGTATGCTTTAGTTCGTCACCTACATTTTCTGCCTAAAACAGGATAAGAGGATTTATGTGGACTTTGTCGGCTTAAATTGAGCAAAGACTTCTATTTGCCTTCAAATAGGATTGAAGGATTAATTTTTAAGTTTTTTCAGATTGAAAAGAATTTTCACACTGGAGCGATTACGACTATTGTAAACCAAATGCATCCAAGTGCTCTACGACATGAGAAAATGATGTATTTGCCGACCAATAATGTGACCGAAGTTCTATCTAGAACGGTAAGCTCTCATAAATTATTTTCAATTATTATAATCACAATCATCATATTATACTACAATACAAATACAATACAATGGCTAATAAATTCTCATGTATGCGTGGTATTTTTTTTAGTTTACACCAAGCAGCATCAGCAGAAGTTTTACAAGATGGGGTGAAGAAATAATCCAGCCAATCTTACTTAATGTTGTGACGTCAAAAATGGAATTCCCTTCAGTATGTTTTGTTAACTGTTAATAAAGTGTTCACCTAATAAAGAGTTTTAGAAATTCAAATCTGTACGTAATTTTTCATTGAGTACCTACTGTTATCTGTGTCCTAGTCCTAACCTAGTTAGGTAGGTACCTATCCTACCAATAATATCTACGGTAGGTACATACTTACTTCAAGTGCAAGTGTACCTACATACATTTTATTTTAAGAAAAATTTAGGTAAGCACGTATACGTACTTGTAAGTACCTAAGAATTTTTAGAATATGAATCAGTCAGTCAAATCAAAGAGTGGGTACAGCTTACAGCTATCTTATTTATGTAAATACCTTTAAAGGAATGAAACCAGAATTAGATAGGTAGGTAGGTACTTAGTTTATTCTTTTTTTTTTTTTTTTTCAAAAAGTTCTGCTTGTCACTTGTCTGAGTTTATAAAAGTCCAATCATTGTTCAAGGTCTAATAAAAGTTTAGAACCACTATTTAATTTCTTGGACGAACTCTAATATGTCAAATTCAGCGACTGTCAGCCAGTATTAAATGTCAACAAATTCTGTCAATGTCAATATTGTCAAAACACTAGACAACAGACAACTTCCATGCCTCAATATTTTGCTTTGATTTTGCTGAAAGTGCTATTTAACTATATTTTTGTAAATATGATAGAAAACTATTGAATTTATCTCTCGAAAAATGTGTGATGAAACTCCAGAAGAACGGCAAAGTAACGAAATGGTTGCACTCCAGGTGTGTATTATATTTTATATCGTTGGTAAACTATAAAAAATTTGGTACCCGGGCGAAGTACCAGAAGCTAAATTTCAGTAGTAACTTTCGGTCCATGTAGCATTCTGTACATAGTATATTGTACATAGAGATAATAATATACTAGCTGTTACTCGTGGAATCTACTCTGTTTATTACTGATATAAATAACTGTAACTACGCTTATTATCATTGATAAATGTAATTCTGCTAACTCTTAGGCCATATATGGAGATGCAGTGGCTGATAACCGTCGCAAAGCTGCTTGGAACGAGTTTCGTCCGTTAGATGTATCAATAACTCTCAACCCGTTGCACAATTCTGAGGGAAACCATTGTTCAGCCACTGTGCAGTTTAAATGCTGTCACAATTATCCTGATAAGTATGTTACTTACATAATGATACATCTTCTTCTTAATAATTTGTAACACTAATTCTTTGAAATACTTTTTAACATGTATTGCTTGACTTAATGCTTAATTTCAGTCTAATATCCTGCTAACAGTGTAGTCTCTCAGTCTAAGCCAGGGATGGACAAACTTTTTCCAATATTTTCTACAAGTGTCAGCACATAAATGTAGCTCTGAACAAAGTTTAGATGGAATAGCTGCACATGGATATGGTCCCCATTTTGGTTATATTTACTTTAAAAAATAACTAACAAAAAGAATTATTTTTTTAAATGTAAAAAGGTTATGGAATTAAGGGCTCTATTATATTATTATTATTATATATTAGCAGCACATGGGGTATCAGTGCTGAAGACATAATATGGCTGGTGAACCAATCAGCTCTTACGACTAACAACCCGCTCACTATGCCCAAGACAATAAATAATAAATTTCGACTTGATTTAAGGTCAGAGTTACACTTCCGTGCCAATACTTGTAACAATGTCTATGATGATCCTGATTGAATCTTTAACTTTTAACTATATTACTTAAAATATGAAAAAATTTAAATATGTACATATTGAAATAAAAATAATATTTTAGATTTTCTAATACACTTTCATTCATTGTGCAGGCAATATGGGATACAGCCCTGGTCTAAGATTATTATAATTTGATTTTAAATGTGTGTACTTTCATTCTAGGCCACCGGTAATATCAATAAAAAAATTACATGGGCTGTCAAATGAAAACGCAACAAAGTTACTGGGAGAGTTGGAGAAAATGGCCAAGGAGCTATGTGGGGAAGTCATGATATTTCAGTTAGCCCAGCATATTCAGGTAACATTTAATTGGATATTAAAATTACTATGGCACTGCACTATGAATCCATGTAAAGTAGGATAAGGACACTAAAAAAGAACACTCCTGAAATTGAAAATAATTATGTTCAGTAAATATCTCCACCACCAATCCCCATTGGGGTAGATTCGTGGAGTATATGCTCTAGGAATCTCTCAGCTGTGGCTGCGTAAGAGACCTGTGCCCAAGTATGGTGCCTTTGGGTTGTAGGTTAGTAAATGTCTGCTCCAACAGATGATTAAACCTTAATTAAGGTAGTCCTTGAATTTCATAAGGTTTTGGAAAAAGTACAAATCTTCCACTGTCTCAGCCGCTGTTTGAAACAATGTCTTTTTTGAGCAAATAAATATCTTATATTAATGTATGTTTTTCAGCAATTTCTCCATGACCACAACAAGCCGACTCTCTCCTTCTACGATGAGATGTTAAAAGAGAAAAATGAAATGGAGCAATTGAAGAAACATGATTTGCAAGTTAAGGAGAATGAGGAAGTAAGCTCTAATTTAGTAATTGTTAGATTGTATGTCCTCCCAGTATGCCTTTTGGCAAAAGCGGGCTGTAGCTTATTCCAGTGTCATCTGCCCTACGCCACTTGCTTCTAGTGAGAAAATGTTGTCAGAAGTTCACAACAAAGTCATCATTTCCATCCTATGAGTGGCCTGCCATTTTTTTTATTTTTATAAATATCTTGGACATTCTCACACACGGCCATCTGACCCCAAAGTAGGCGCGAGCCTGTGATATGGGTGTCAGAGACTGATATACATACATAGATATTTTTAAATATGTACATACTTAAATAGATAATATTAACATCCAGACACAGAAAAAATACAAGTGTTTTTCACACTAATATTTATCCTGAGTGGGATTCAAACACACGACCCCTACCGCAACAGACAGGGGTCACTACCGATTTCGCCATCGGGCCCGTCAAAGAAGATTATTTCTCTTCCCTCAGTAGGTATGCCTTTTGGCAAAGTCATCCATTGTCATCCAGTGTCATCTGCCCTACGCCACTTGCTAGTGAGAAAATGTTGTCAGAAAATTTCCATCCTATGAGTGTCCTGCCATTTACGCCCACTATTTGGTTGCAGCGCCAGAAGATGAAAGACGAGATCCAGCGACGACAGGAGGAGTTACGCAGCGGGCGGCGCGTGCGGCTGGCCAGCTCACAGGAGCCGGAGCGGGACGGGCAGGGGGACGCGCCTAAGCTGGTCTAGTGAGTGTCGTAGTCAGGCATTCCGTTAGTCAGGCCTACTGGCTGCAGCGTCAGATAAAGGACGAGATCCAGCGACGACAGGAGGCGTTACGCAGCGGGCGGCGCGTGCGGCTGGCCAGCTCACAGGAGCCGGAGCGGGACGGGCAGGGGGACGCGCCTAAGCTGGTCTAGTGAGTGTCGTAGTCAGGCATTCCGTTAGTCAGGCCTACTGGCTGCAGCGTCAGATAAAGGACGAGATCCAGCGACGACAGGAGGCGTTACGCAGCGGGCGGCGCGTGCGGCTGGCGAGCTCACAGGAGCCGGAGCGGGACGGGCAGGGGGACGCGCCTAAGCTGGTCTAGTGAGTGTCGTAGTCAGTCATTCCGTTAGTCAGGCCTACTGGCTGCAGCGTCAGATAAAGGACGAGATCCAGCGACGACAGGAGGCGTTACGCAGCGGGCGGCGCGTGCGGCTGGCCAGCTCACAGGAGCCGGAGCGGGACGGGCAGGGGGACGCGCCTAAGCTGGTCTAGTGAGTGTCGTAGTCAGTCATTCCGTTAGTCAGGCCTACTGGCTGCAGCGTCAGATAAAGGACAAAATTCAGCGGACGTACAATAAATGGATTTCGCATCTAAGCAGTGCCGGAGTCACTTGGAGTCATACTAAACCAGGTAAAGCAATAGGTATTTCACTGAGGAGTATTTTGATTGAGGCACTTTTTCCCTATTAAGCACTTTTGGCACGTTTGGTTTACAAAGAAATGAGAAGTCGGCACGAAAGTGTAGCTTTAAACGAAATTCGTAGGGGTTAGATGCCCATGGGGCACATAATACGGCTGTCGAACCAATCAGCGCTTATGACTGACAACCCGGTGCCCAGTCGTTAGCTTATGGGCTCCTTTGTCGGCACTTAGCTTTCTAACCAACCTAGAGTCTCCACGGGCTTCGTGGAGCGACCCCGACACTCAGAACATTATGGCAAGCTAAATTATTTGCTTGACTTCAATCAGGGTTGTCTCGAAGAATTCGCTGTTTAACAATAAGGTCGCCTATTGTACCTGGCATCCAAAGTGGAAGTATCCTGTCCCATGATCTACAATAAAGAGTTTTTCTTACAATTTAAACCTTAGTTTTCTTTCGCTGCGACCCATAGACGTCCCACTGCTGGGCACGGGTCTCCCCCACAAACATTTCTGCGGGACGTCTAGTGCATACTCCACCACGCTGCTCCAATGCGGATTGGTGGAGGGGTTAGTGGCCAACCCAGTGTCGAATGTTTTCAAGCCACCCGAAGGTCTTCGACAAGGCTTAACGACTGTTTCCACCATTGAAAACAACCTTAATAGTTTTCTTTACTTATATATTTATCGTCTTAAATTCCAGCTACGCGGACGAAAAGCTGTCTCCGCTGAAGAAAGCATCGCGCGGAGCGGTCGTGCCGTGCACGTGCAGCGGTACGGGCGCGCACGTACTGCGGTACACGCAGCGTAATAACAAGAAGGTGTATGTCGGAAATTGTATCGGTGAGACCATCTATAGTTCATTTCGCTGCGACCCATAGACGTCCCACTGCTGGGCACGGGTCCATAGCATAGCATACTCCACCACGCTGCTCCAATGCGGATTGGTGGAGGGGTTAGTGGCCAACCCAGTGTCGAATGTTCTCAAGCCACCCGAAGGTCTTCGACAAGGCTTAACGACTGTTTCCAGCATTGAAAACAACCGGGACCGACGGCTTTACGTGCCCTCCGAAGCACGGTAGCGCCCATGAAATTTTTGCCACTAGCGGTCACCCATCCACAAACCGACCGCGCCCGTCGTTGCTTAACACTTTCAATCACATTGAATCGAGGCAAGCCATTGGGCTATGGACGCTACTCATTTATTTGAGGTTAATGCGATACAATTTGGGTATGTGGTAGTCAGATAGTGTTAATAGCTCCTCACATTTAGCTATAATACTTTGTTTGACTTAGGTATTGAACCCAGAACAACGAGGCAGTAATTATAACATTATCGGTCAATTGAATTGGGTAAGTCTGTTAGGAGTTAGTTTTTGTGAATAAATATATAAATAAATAAAAATAAAATGATTCCAGGTCATTCCGTAAACGGCTCGACGACCTACCTTGCCATTGACGATGACGGCCAGCGGGTAATAGCCAAAAAGTGGTGCCTACCCCCTGCTACGGACTTTCAAACACGAAACCGGCAATTGACCTCGCTTCAACAGGACCTCAGAGCCACCTACAGGCTAAAATACCCATGCTTAGTACCGTACATAGCTATGGAATTGAGTACTGAGTCAAAGAGAACAGGAAAACAGTTCATATACGTGTTCAGGGATTTTGTTCTCGGCGCATCATTGAAGTATCTTCAGAACAAGTGCCGGACGTTTGGTGATAAGTTTGAAGGGTTAAGACTGTTGAGGCAAGTGGGGTTGGGAGTTTTTAGTGCTTTGAGTGAGTTGCATAGTGTCGGTGTGGTGCACAGGGATGTGAGGAGTGAGAACGTGTTTCTGGAGGACAGTGGGGGGGTTAAGTTGGTGGGAGCAAGCTTGGATTCAAGGCTGTGTGAGATGGTCGAAGGAAGCAGCTACTGTGATCGGTGAGTGGTGTGTTGTTTTTGATGATGCTTTTTAAGTTATAAGTGAAGAGAAATCTTGGTGTCTCCTCTTTGGAATAATGTGTAAAAGAGCAACGTGAAATTCCGCATAATTTCGCAGGTGAAGTTCAGAAATAATATATCTGATCTAGCCAAGTGCAAATTGACAGATTTCACACTCCATCGAGAACGAAAGCAATTAGAACAGTGTTTCCCAAAGATTGTTCTGTCATCGCCCGTTAATGTTGACACTGCCCCTTCGTGACCCACTTACTTTGAAACCCAAGCTGGTTCCATTAGGTGAAATAATGTACATTTATTAATAATATAATGTTTTATTGGTAAATATTTTGGTATCGCCTATTTAGTCACTAAATTTTAGTGCGAAGTATGGAGCTACTCCTTATTTTTTACCAATGAATCCAAGTTCTCGGAAAATGAAGAAAGCTTTATCCTAAGGTCTGGTTCCACTTTAAGTCGGATTCTATATTTATTTTTAAGGTAAACTAGTGTTGAAATCCCAGCTTCACATTTATAAGTTGAGACAAAAGGCATTATTTGGTTTTTAAAACAATGTTTAATGTTGCAACCCGGTATTTTATATTGATAGCCCACTACCGTATTGGGATCCGGCTAGCGGGAAACGTTGAATTAGAATATGCCCTATGTAGGTTTGAACCTAGACCCTTCCCACCAAATGGGTCATCAATCATTTACTCTTCAACAGACAGACAAAAGCCCACGACGTATATGCGGCCGCACAAGTCCTGCTGTCGATTGTCTCGAAGGAAACCAGTCAAGAGATTCCGCCTGAACTCCCTGGCTCTGCTAAGGACTTCTTTTCCAGGTGATATAATATATATTTTTTTTCTTGTAGTTATGTAGATTTCGTCCAGTAGTAAAAAGCCTCTTACAAGGTATCTTTAGAGATTATTAGAATTTTTGCAATCCCAGTAATTTCGGGAGAGCATTCACATCTCCTGCTTAGGTCCTACATCTTCTAGGTGAAGCTATTTTATCTCTACGCCAAGTTCAGTGACGATGTACTGTCGAATAGGGTCAATAGCTATGTGTCAATTGGAAAAAAAATTATATTTAAGACTAAAAATAATTTTTCGCTAGCCTATGTTACTCTCTAGGCTCTGTGCAAAAATCCCATCGACGCATCATTCCGTTGAGGAGAAGGACAAACCAACAAAACAATAACTACACTTTCCCATTTATATAGATAATAGAAGGGTTAACATAGCCCAGCGCTCCACTAAAATATACCCTACAGATATTAATTCATAATTCATAATTCATTTATTTGCTCTAAATGTGGTACAATTTGTTTGTAATGTAGGTGAATGGTTCCTCACATTTAGCTAGTGTGTAGCATGCAAATATTGGTAGTTTACAAAATGTTTAATTTATAATTCTACTTATATCGGACACATTAATTAATTTAACACAAACTTGTTAAAATTATAAAATAAAATAAATTGAAAATATGCATTAAACAGGAAAACAATAACATTTTTATATAGTTACATTAAAAGTTTATATTCAGTTTCCACATTGTCAAATTTTAAAATAGTAACACATTAATAAAAAATAAAAAAATGTCCTAAAAATGCCCTACTACCCTATAGATTTTAAGTGGTTCTTGCTTTCAGATGTCTGACAGAAGATGAGCATTGCCAGTGGTCGGCTGAGCAGCTGATCAACCACGGCTTCCTCACAGACTGTCCGGGCAAGTCGCCTGGGAACAGAGACAAGGAGAATGGTGGTAGTGAATCAGAGGTACTAGTGTAATAGATTTTGTATGTCTTGGAACCTACCTTGATGAGTGTATCAGTCGAACCTATAGATATTAAGCTAATATTATTATTAATATTATAGATATTAAGTTTGTCATCATCATAGTGCGGTAAAAATCCCACATAACCCGGTGTTGCTCCCACGGCACCGGGTACCTTTTGAAGGTTTCCCCCTCGACAAAACAAAAAGGAAGATATTAAGCATTGATAGGTTGTCATCTGAGTGCTTGTTTGAATGTACCACTGGATAATTGTCAATTTTTGCAGGTTTCTTGTTGTTAAGTAACAAATCTGGCCCTTTTTGGCGCAATCGGTAGGTTACTCTACCTTCTGTGCGAGGGGTCGTGAGTTCGAATCCCACCCAGGACAAACATTCGTGTGACGAACACGTGTGTTTCTTCTGTGTCTGGATGTTAATATATATTTAAGTATGTATTTTAAAATATCTATGTATCAGTCTAACACCCATAGTACAGGCTCGCGCCTAGTTTGACGTCAGATGGCCGTGTGTGAGGATGTCCATGATACCTATTAAAAGCTTTTACTTAACTTCACTCGTATGTATTCATTCATGTATGTATGTCCTGGAATCTTGCAATCAATATTTCACCCACTTCCACTGAAGCTATCGAGCTGACATTTGGCACACATATTAGGTTCCGATGACAATGCAATAATATGGTACTGTCAAACTGATCTGATGATGGAGCCGGAAGATATTAACTGGAACTTCATGATGGAATATCGTATCATAGTCGTGTTTGCACTTGTGGTAAAGTCTTGTAATGAACTTTGACCACGATTAGGTTTCAAGGTCAAGTTATAAAAGCTTTTTAAAAAAAAATTTTTTTTACAGTATAATTATTTATTATTATTTATATTTAATATATTTTAAAGATATATGAAAAATAAAATAACATTTTGAGTTAATTGAATCCCGTTTAACTTTCCATTGAAAACTCGTTTTTCATAAATGTAGTTCACATATACATAAATGAACCTCAGTGCAATGATAAGTCACTCTATCATTAGCTACTTTGCGGAAACAGTACAGTTTACAGTAGGCTAACCAGTAAAAACCAGAAGCAAGATTTGCAAATCTATTTATAATAACTAGTTTATTAATATGAGTAAGGACCAAATATAATAATTCTAATTTTGATTCGTCAGGATGAAGAGTGCGTGAAGAGGATCCATACTATAAGCACGCTAGCAATAGGACATTCGCGGCTCAATGTGGAGTTCGAGATCCTTGCTTGGCTTGGAAAAGGCGCCTTTGGTGATGTTTTGAAGGTAAAACATCCCTTAAAATCATTCATCATCATTTCAGGAGACACTTAAACCCCTCATCCATCACCTCATCCACAACCTTTTGAACTCGGGTCCCCTCTCAAAATAGAAGAAGTAAGTCCAACTATTTTATCACGTGGCCAGCATGGACTATGGTCTTACCAGAGAACTTTATTCTGAGAGGAGACGCGAGCCGTGAGGGAACATAGAAAGCTAAGGACAAAGAAAGGGTTGTGGAGTTGGATAGGAATTAGATCCTATCATACTAATAAATGTGAAAGTTTTTATGTTGGGATGTTTGTTGCGCCGTCATGCAAAACTACAAAACCGATTTGGATGAATTTTCATATAGCTACAACCTATAGCCGTCCCAATATTGGGCACGTGTCTACCCCACAGACACAGTTGCGATATAGATGTATAGAGCATATCCTAAGGTATGTGTCTGGTGGAAACTTGGCACATAGATTGATGATATCATATCCTAGATTAGAACTTAGATAATTTTCATCCTGGATATATGTTCCCTTGGGATACTTCGCACGTTACGGGAATTAAAGACGTTTTTGTTATGTTATGAACGTAAATGTATAGTGTAGATCTCCCCAGGTCCGGAACAAATTAGACGGTGGTTTCTACGCGATAAAGCACGTTAAACTCAACCCCAAGAGCGTTGAACTCAACAAGAAGATAACGAGAGAGGTTAAGCTTCTCTCGCGTCTCACCCATGAGAACGTAGTTAGATACTACAACGCGTGGATCGAGACCATAACGGAGACCATAGAAGACTCCAGTGTGATGGAGGAGTCCAGTGAAGTTCAGAGTCCGGGGAGGAAGTGTGATAGTCTAGTGAATGTCGTAGCTAAGTTGGGGCAGGAGGTTAAGGTAAGGACTTTTTAAATTCAGTTGAATGAGTTTTGGTGTAAATAATGCTCCAATTGTGCCAATAATCTTATACAGTTAACCAGTGATCGTTTGATTGTTGGTATAGATTATTTAACGATACAGGTAATATTAACGTTTCTTCTATACCTTTAATAATATTATAAAGATGAATTGTTTGTAATGTTTTCACACAAAAACTACTGGACCGATTTCAAAAATTCTTTCACCATTAGAAAACTGCATCTTCACTGAGTTAAATAGGCTATATAATATTACTAGGTGTAAACGAAACTATTGTTTGTTTGAATTGCGCAAGTAGAAATATTTACCATTAATTGAAGAACAACTTCTTAAGCTTACTAGGTTCTGTATAATGTAATAATAAGTTTTGGAAGAATATAAGATTTGGCTTGGTTTGTCTACTAAACACTATTGACTGATGATATTATATGCCAATAATAAGAAGAAACCTTTGATTTTCAGGTAAACTGGTCGATGTCTGACGGTCCCATGCAAATACGTGACGAGTCGTCGGAGAGCGAAGAGGACAGTGACAACGAACAAGACTCCTGGTTCAATATGATTAAGTAAGTCCATTGTATTTGCAACCTTATGTGTATGAAGATATTGTTGAAATTCATGCAAGTCGTAAGCTCCGTTATTAGTGGCAAGCTGCGAGTACACAGATTTTTGTTTTTGATTTCGATTTTCTATAGCGTTCCTTGTCGGAGAGTTGGTGAAATAAAAAATTACTAACACTTGGGTCGATCACTATCCCCGCTATCTGATGAACATGGTGGACTTTAGATCCTCTCAGTTGTTAGGAGAAATTAGAGTTGTTGCAGCCATATTGTTATCGTCACGGTATGTTTTACTTTTTCTGTGACTTGGCTCCAAATATATTTTACGTAAGAACATGTTGTTCAAATTTGATATCCTAGGGGACTTGTGAGAGGTAATCAGGATAACCAAATTTCAGTAACTAAGTAGTATGCCTTTTACTTGACCAGCTTCTTACATTTCTCTGTCTGTTAACTCTTATGAATAATCTATCGACTTAATACGCGTTTACTCATGGCTCTCCGTAGCTTAACCTGTCAATCTAAACTTGGTCACCGTGGTAACCTTTCTACTATTGAAGGAGTAACAGTGGATGGATGATATGTTGTAAAATTATGATGATGGACAATCTTTTAACTCTCTTGCCCAGACCAGACGACGAGTCTAGCAGCGGCGTAGAGTTCGAAGTGGATTCGAACGAACACCCACAAAGCACAACGCCCACGGAACAAGCGTCACCATTGCCAAGGACACAGCTGAAGCAAGTGCTGTACATTCAGATGGAGTTCTGCGAGAAGAACACCCTGAGACAGGCCATAGATAACGGTCTGTACCAGGAGCACTTCAGGGCGTGGCGGCTGTTCCGGGAGATTCTAGAAGGTACTAGATTAACTGTTACCGACACAGGTCGCCGAGTATGGTATAGGTGGACCGATGACCTGAAAAAATCAGTAGGAACCGCTGGAAACAAGCATGAGAACTGGTTCCGTTTAATGACCTATAGCCAATAGGCTTAGGCAACATTAAGAAAAATTACCTGTCTATTGTTATTGTTCCAATTATTTAAGTATCTGCCATTTAATGTAGAATGAGTCAAGCAGGAACTGTTTTTGTTGCCGGCAAACTGGCCTACAGTTTGGAAATTTTTAGATATTAGTAATTCTGTAACACTCATTTGGGATAAATAAATTTAAAAAAAAAGCTTATGAATGGACGGAATAGACTTATACCCAAGGTTATAGAAGATGAAACAAGAACACCCGGGGAAAGTGCTGCGAGAAGAATACCGTGAGACAGGCCATAGACAAACATACCCAGGAGTAGTTCACTTCATCTATTTCGGGAATTCCAAAAGGCACTTAACTTAGCATAAGTTTATTGCAGTTCGAAAAAGCTGTTCTGAATTTATAAGCAGGGTCATTCTGGTTACAGGCCTGGCACACGTCCACCAGAAAGGAATGATACATAGAGATCTAAAGCCAGTGAATATATTCTTGGACTCCAACGACCATGTCAAGATAGGCGATTTCGGCTTGGCTACCAAAGTTTTCACAGGATTGCCGGTAGATGGTATGTAGGCATAGGCTTATTTGTCATATAATAACAGATTGTTAATTTTAATGGGAAAATTATTGAAATGCAAGGAATTGTAGTTCTTATCGGAGTTATTCTTTTCAGATCAACTAAGAGCCAAGAGTCAAGAGGAGGTGGAAGGCTTGCTCACTGGAAAGGTCTACACCGAGTATAACGAATTATTGATGTACTTTCGATAAATATACACTAAAACTTAATATTCTTTGCCTTGAGCAACATTCAATGATTTTCGATATCATAGTTATGTGGCGAAATATGATCATTTTAGTGACATTTCGTTGATATGTTTTGTTGATATTTTGAAATTTTATAGGATTTAGTGTAAGAGAAGAAATAGAAAGATGAAAACTTGTCTCAAAGTAATACAGTTTATATCACAACAGATATCACTAGTGTTGGGTGATACCCATACACAGTACATCAGTTTTCCGCTAACAGTATTAATTAAGACCCTTTTGATATTGAGATCGTTTTTTTCAGGTCGGCACAGCCCTATACGTCGCCCCAGAGCTTCAACAATCGACCACCAAAGTGATATACAACCAGAAGGTGGATATATACTCTTTGGGCATCATTCTGTTTGAGATGTTCCACGCGCCCTTCGCCACAGGCACAGAGCGGTACGCTGTGCTGTCCAATTTACGGGACAGGGAAGTGCGCATGCCCACCGACTTCGTTAGGGGAGACAATGCCAAGCAGATACACGTCATCAGGTAAGTTGCGTGTGTGATCTGGCTCGAAGGACCATTTTGTAATTTTTTTGTTAACTGTATACCATAACCAAATAAAATTCCATTGGAACTAATACCAGTGTCAAGTCACCAATTTACTTACATATCGCAATTATCGGAAAATGTTAACGTGATCCAGAAACCGTGCGTGAACTCCATACGTGTGCTTAAAATAATTCATAACGTATACAAGTGATTAAATAAAAATATATAGACAGACAAGTTCCTTTATTGTACACCAAAACAACATACAATAAGTACATACAAAAAATAATAAAATATATAAACCTTTCCTAACCAATAAAAATATATAATTGGTTAGGAAAGTATTGTATGACGGGTAATTTATCTGGATGTCATTATTATGTGTTGCTGTGTTAAACTCGAAAAATAACGCACATATTCCTAGTGCACTTATTATTGGTATTTCAGATGGCTTCTAGACCATGACGCGAGCATCCGCCCCACAAGCGCTGAGCTGTTGAGCAGCGAGCACGTCCCCCGGGCGGTGCCCGAGGGGGCACTCTCCGGCCTCCTGTCCCACACGCTGTCGGAGCGCGGCTCGCGCGGCTACCAGCGGCTGGTCGCCGGCTGTCTGGACCAGCAGCTGTCTGCCGCTGAGGAGTTCACCTTCCACAGCGGGATGAAGCCGAAAGACATGGAGACTATCGCTGCGATAAAGGACTGCGTTGTCAAGGTATGGTCTAAGTATAGGCTGACCAGGTGCGGCCATATTGGGCAATTATGATCATAATCCCCATGTCATAGCGCAATATCATCATATTGCGCTATGATATGGGGTTTTACAAAAAAGGCTTAAAAAGAGCTCTCCTTCAATGCCGGCGACGCATTGGCGAGTCCTCTGGTGTTGCCCATATTTATAGGCGACGGTGATTACTTACCATCAGGTCTGCTTATTAGTTAAGCTATAATTTATTTTAAAAAAGATTAAGAACTTCTTTCTTGCACTGGTCAAATTTATAATTTACAAATTTACAAATGTGATATTGACATGACAACGGTCAATATCACAGCGGAACTACTACGTTAGTGGAACTTCACCTTCGTTTTGCCGAATGCTGTTATTGTCGCAGAGAAGTCGGAGAAGCAGTCCAATTATCTAATTTAGATCGACTGACGGACAGATCATGACTGACTTAAGTCTCCAACTTCACAACCCTTTATTACTGTTGGGCACTGGTCTCGTAATGGAATAGGCGCCCTCATGACTCCTCATATTTTCTTGGTTTCGCTATCGCTGCGACCCATAGACGTCCCACTGCTGGGCACGGGTCTCCCCCACAGACGCAGCTGCAGGAGGTCTAGAGCATACTCCAGCACGCTGCTCCAATGCGGATTGGTGGAGGGGTTAGTGGCCAACCCAGTGTCGAATGTTCTCAAGCCACCCGAAGGTCTTCGACAAGGCTTAGCGACTGTTTCCAACATTGAAAACAACCGGGACCGACGGCTTTACGTGCCCTCCGAAGCACGGTAGCGTCCATGAAATTTTGCCACTAGCGGTCACCCATCCACAAACCGACCGCGCCCGTCGTTGCTTAACTCTTTGGATCACATTGAATCGACCCGAGCCATTGGGCTATGGACGCTACTATTACAGTGGACCCCCGGTAGTCCGGCCCCTGTCTAATCCGGCGCCCCCTGTAATCCGACATGGTCTATTATGTAATTGATTCATAGGTTTTGATTATTTTAGTACATGTGTACATTTGTTTGTACACAATTATTTCCTAACGAAAACTTATTGCATATTTTTTGTAAGTTCTATAGCATTAATGACGTTAATTTTATAATAAAACGTAAGCTCTCTATTGTTGTTTAATTTACTAAATTTGATATACATAATGAAGTATAATTAGTATTTCAGAGTACATATACATATGTACATATGTATATATAATATGTATGTATAAAGAATCTTATCATTGGATCTGTAATTTGTCGGATTACAAGGTACTCTTTTGTAAAAAAATCCGGACTATAGTCTTAGGCAGTACTCTATAATCCGACGAATTCGATAGTTCGACACTGCCCTGCAAAATGTTTGTCGGACTACCGGGGGTCCACTGTACTACTATTTCTTGGTTTACCTATACTGTATTATCTGGTTCGCAGGTGTTCCGCAGCCACGGCGCGCGCGAGTTCGCCCCGCCGTTGCTGACGCCGTGCGCGTCGCTCTGGGAGCGGTGCGCGAACGCCGTGAAGGTGATGACCTCCTCGGGCTCCGTGTGCCATCTGCCGCACGATCTGCGGCTGCCGTTCGCCAGGTTAGTGACCACTAGGTAGGTTTGACGAACATAATATGTGCGTTCGCCCCGCCATTGCTGACGCCGTGCGCGACGCTCTGGGAGCAGTGTGCGAACGCCGTGAAGGTGATGACCTCCTCGGGCTCCGTGTGCCATCTGCCGCACGACCTGCGGCTGCCGTTCGCCAGGTTAGTGACCACTATAACGGTGAAGGACACATCGTGAGGAAACCTGCATGCCTGAGAGTACAACATAACGTTCTCGAAGGTATGTGAAGTCTGCCAATCCGCACTTGGCCAGCGTGGTGGACTAAGGCCCAATCCCTCCCATTCTGAGAGGAGACCCGTGCCCAACAGTGGGACGCCTATGGGTCGCAGCGAGCGAGGTAGGTTTGACGCCGTCCCTGTAGCTCCGGACCAGAATAGTATAGCATACAGTAGCCCCTGCCTGTCGTAAAAGGCGACTAAAAGGGGACTTCTGGGGCTGCGAGCGTTGAGAGGGGAGCTTGAACCGTCCATCTTGTGACCCCGGGAAAGAGGATGCTGTTTGTGTCTGCACAGCATTGTGTAAACCGGGAAGAGCACGTCTTGGGCGCAGCGCTGGAGGGTACCGGCGTGTTCTACAAGAGATAGCGGAGCCTGAAGCGCCGGAGTAGGCCACCGAGCGGGTTTTAGTGGGTGAAAGTCCCACATAACCCGGCGTCGCTCCCACGACGTCCGGGTACCTTTTCAAGGTTTCCCACTCGTTAAACAAAAAAAAAAAAAAGGTATAGTGTAGCATACAGTAGCCCCTGCCTGTCGTAAAAGGCGACTAAAAGGGGGCTCCTGGGGTTGCGGGCGGTGAGAGAGGGTGCTTGAACCGTCCTTCTTGTATATCATCATCTCCACGTACTAAAGAAAAGGTACGTAAAAAGGCTACTTAAAGGATTATTATGTGAAGTTTATAAAGCTCATGTTTATCGATTAAACTACATCGAAACAGGGGCTCACTGAAAATCGGCTCCATTTTAAAACATACCTATTAGTATACGTACCGATAGGGTAAACGAAAATTATAATTTGATACGAGATCATTCTAACTTTGTCATTCATCATTCTTACTAACTTTCAAAATTAGCAAGTTATCTAAAAAAATCTGGGTTTTCTTGAATTCCGATATAGAAGAACTTCCGGGAAGTTATTTTACTTTGACTTTCCTATTATTCAGCTTCTGTCTCTCGCTCGAAATTCAGTAGTAACAGTCTAAAACAGTGTTTAATGTTTCAGACACATAGCGTATTCTGGAACGAAGTATATGCGCCGGTACGTGATAGACCGCGTGTATCGGGAGACCGAGCGGACCGTTAAGGGCTTCCATCCGAGGGAGATGATCGAGTGCGCCTTCGACATCGTCACGCCTAAGCCAGGTTTGGTAGAACTTTTGACGTCAATCAGTTAGTCCATTGGTTAAAGCTAAGCTGCATCCCACTGCTGGGCACGGGTCTCCCCCACAGACACAGCTGAGGGAGATCTAGAGAATACTCCACCACGCTACTCCAATGTCGAATGTTCTCAAGCCACCCGAAGGTCTTCGACAAGGCTTAACGACTGTTTCCACCATTGAAAACAACCGACGGCTTAACGTGCCCTCCGAAGCACGGTAGCGTCCATGAAACTTTGTCACTAGCGATCACCCAGGTTTGGGTGTTAATTCAAGGCATTGGCAAGTTAATTCAAATCGTGTTCCACCAAAACCCAGTCCTATTCAAACTCGGTCAATTACTTGCTTTGTCTGAATTGACGCTTTTTCAACTGCCATGGAACTATTACAATTTTCAGATACACTATGGAGCTATTACAATTTTCAGACACACTATGGAACTATTAAAATTTTCAGACACACTATGGAACTATTACAATTTTCAGACACACTATGGAACCATTCCAATTTTCAGACACACTATGGAACTATTACAATTTTCAGATACACTATGGAACTATTACAATTTTCAGATACACTATGGCCGGACGCCGAGCTGCTTGTGGCTGCCAGCCGAGCGGCAGCTGAATGTGGGTTGCGGGTGACGGTGCAGCTGAACCACGCGGACCTGCTGCGCAGCTCGCTGCTGTCGTGCGGCGTGCCGCCGGACAAGCACGCCAGCATCCACCGCGTGCTGGTCGACGTCAGCCTGGGTAAGTCGGGGTCACCATGACGCACTATAGGTTGCGGGTGACGGTGCAGCTGAACCACGCGGACCTGCTGCGCAGCTCGCTGCTCTCGTGCGGCGTGCCGCCGGACAAGCACGCCAGCATCCACCGCGTGCTGGTCGACGTCAGCCTGGGTATGTCGGGGTGACCGTGACGCACTATAGGTTGCGGGTGACGGTGCAGCTGAACCACGCGGACCTGCTGCGCAGCTCGCTGCTCTCGTGCGGCGTGCCGCCGGACAAGCACGCCAGCATCCACCGCGTGCTGGTCGACGTCAGCCTGGGTATGTCGGGGTCACCGTGACGCACTATAGGTTGCGGGTGACGGTGCAGCTGAACCACGCGGACCTGCTGCGCAGCTCGCTGCTCTCGTGCGGCGTGCCGCCGGACAAGCACGCCAGCATCCACCGCGTGCTGGTCGACGTCAGCCTGGGTATGTCGGGGTCACCGTGACGCACTATAGGTTGCGGGTGACGGTGCAGCTGAACCACGCGGACCTGCTGCGCAGCTCGCTGCTCTCGTGCGGCGTGCCGCCGGACAAGCACGCCAGCATCCACCGCGTGCTGGTCGACGTCAGCCTGGGTATGTCGGGGTCACCGTGACGCACTATAGGTTGCGGGTGACGGTGCAGCTGAACCACGCGGACCTGCTGCGCAGCTCGCTGCTCTCGTGCGGCGTGCCGCCGGACAAGCACGCCAGCATCCACCGCGTGCTGGTCGACGTCAGCCTGGGTATGTCGGGGTCACCGTGACGCACTATAGGTTGCGGGTGACGGTGCAGCTGAACCACGCGGACCTGCTGCGCAGCTCGCTGCTGTCGTGCGGCGTGCCGCCGGACAAGCACGCCAGCATCCACCGCGTGCTGGTCGACGTCAGCCTGGGTATGTCGGGGTCACCGTGACGCACTATAGGTTGCGGGTGACGGTGCAGCTGAACCACGCGGACCTGCTGCGCAGCTCGCTGCTGTCGTGCGGCGTGCCGCCGGACAAGCACGCCAGCATCCACCGCGTGCTGGTCGACGTCAGCCTGGGTATGTCGGGGTCACCGTGACGCACTATAGGTTGCGGGTGACGGTGCAGCTGAACCACGCGGACCTGCTGCGCAGCTCGCTGCTGTCGTGCGGCGTGCCGCCGGACAAGCACGCCAGCATCCACCGCGTGCTGGTCGACGTCAGCCTGGGTATGTCGGGGTCACCGTGACGCACTATAGGTTGCGGGTGACGGTGCAGCTGAACCACGCGGACCTGCTGCGCAGCTCGCTGCTCTCGTGCGGCGTGCCGCCGGACAAGCACGCCAGCATCCACCGCGTGCTGGTCGACGTCAGCCTGGGTATGTCGGGGTCACCGTGACGCACTATAGGTTGCGGGTGACGGTGCAGCTGAACCACGCGGACCTGCTGCGCAGCTCGCTGCTGTCGTGCGGCGTGCCGCCGGACAAGCACGCCAGCATCCACCGCGTGCTGGTCGACGTCAGCCTGGGTATGTATGGGTCACCCATGGTTATTTAATATGTTTTGTTAGTCATTTAAGCAATTTTTAATTTTAATTTTATTTTTTATATACCGCAAATACGACTGCACGAAAATAAAAAAAGGGGGGCTACTCTGAAAACCAGCAGCCGCGGTTCTCTCAGTACCACGGCACAGGCTGAGAGTAGTCCCATTTTGTCTCCTTGTAACTTAGGATTATATGTTTCTTTTGTTCATTTATTTCTTATCATGTACCCATGGGACAAAATAAAGATTTTCTTTTCTTTTCTTTTTTTTTTCACCGTGACGTAGGTTGCGGGTGAATGGCAGCTAAAAAACAATAGCAAGCTGTGACGATGAAACCTTTCCTCCTCTTTCGCAGCGCTGTGGGCGCTCCTGCGTGAGGGAATTCGGATGTAAGGATGGTCCTTCTATCCGGGCAATTGCTCCAGGGGTGAACCCCGTCGGCGACCTCCCCGCTGTTGAGCGTGGGAGACGGTGTGTAAGCTGTGTGGCGGCCTTGTTTCGGTCGCCACGGGGTTGGTTGAAGATGGCTGTGTGACGTATGTGTCGAAGGACCACCGGAAATTTGCGTCCGGAATGATTACAGTCGTGTGTATTAATAAGCGTAATAATAAGCGTATAATCTTGATATGATATGAACATGTTATTATTACAATGGCGAACTTTAAATAAAGTAAGCGCGTACAGAAAATAACGCGAGTAATAGAGCAATGCGAGTTGATTCAAAGGTTATTTAGCGTGCAATGGTTGATTTGTATGGAGTTCATTGGAGTCATCCGATGTTCGGCGGGGTCCAGCGGTAACCGATCAGTCAGTTGCCGGGACCTCGACGTTGCAAGCGAATCCCAAACGCTCACGCATGCGTTGCGCATTGGCCGGTGCATAGAGTAGGCCCACGTGACCCACAGTGTACGATGTACATTGCGTTGCGTGAATTTGACGTACATTGTGGGTTGCACAAGCTGCGTCCAACCCTCCTTAAAGAATACAGGGGGCCTAGACAAGTGGCAAAACGCTAGTAGAATAGAAATAGAATAGATTAACAAATGTATGGGATTGACATTCGCTCACGACTAATTAGTCGATAGCGAATGTCAATACCATACATTTGTTAATCTATTCTACTAGCGTTTATGCCACTTGTCTAGACCCGCAGGTGACGGTACCTTAAAATCCCGTTCCAGGTCGCATAACAAGCCTTCAGCTGCAAACTCATCTAACAACTCTCTGCGTGAGCTCGCGCGACATGGGCAGTCTGCTGCGACTCATGGATGCCGATATCCCCATAGAAGAGACCCAGGAGCTGGTCTCGCAGCTGCGGAGGGACCAGTGCGCGCGCCTGGACCGCGCCGTCGACCAGCTGGGCCAAGTGTGCGCTAACGCCCGCGCGCTGGGCTGCGAGGCGAGTAGACCGTCTCTCTTTAGCAGGTTATGGAGAGCGAGACAACCGATGTTAGGTGGAAGAGACCCAGGAGCTGGTCTCGCAGCTGCGGAGGGACCAGTGCGCGCGCCTGGACCGCGCCGTCGACCAGCTGGGCCAAGTGTGCGCTAACGCCCGGGCGCTGGGCTGCGAGGCGAGTAGTCCGTCTCTCTTTAGCAGGTTTTAGAGAGCGAGACAACCGCTTTTAGGTGGATGAGACCCAGGAGCTGGTCTCGCAGCTGCGGAGGGACCAGTGCGCGCGCCTGGACCGCGCCGTCGACCAGCTGGGCCAAGTGTGCGCTAACGCCCGCGCGCTGGGCTGCGAGGCGAGTAGTCCGTCTCTCTTTAGCAGGTTTTAGAGAGCGAGACAACCGCTTTTAGGTGGATGAGACCCAGGAGCTGGTCTCGCAGCTGCGGAGGGACCAGTGCGCGCGCCTGGACCGCGCCGTCGACCAGCTGGGCCAAGTGTGCGCTAACGCCCGCGCGCTGGGCTGCGAGGCGAGTAGACCGTCTCTCTTTAGCAGGTTATGGAGAGCGAGGCAACCGATGTTAGGTGGAAGAGATCCAGGAGCTGGTCTCGCAGCTGCGGAGAGACCAGTGCCAGCGCCTGGAGCACGCCATCGACCAGCTGGCCCAAGTGTGCGCTAACACTTGGGCTCTGGGCTTAAAGGACAGCTCCAGATTCGGCTAAAAGCATGGACGAAGTTCGTCTTAGGCAATGACCAATATAAAGACACGGGTTTTGAAGCTTTGGAAAAGTAGCTGTTTTTTTGTGGTATTTCACCAATTTTGTTGATCCCCATAGGCCGTACCTACATTTTATATCGTCGTATTGCAAAAAAATCTATTACATTTTGTTTAAAAATCAATCACATATTTATGTATTTCTCTCAAATTCCTTTTACTCATTAAAACGCATTTTGCTGTGAGAATGAGAGAGTGATAAGGTTATTTATTCGTCCTCAGTGCCCGATCACAGTTGCACCGTTCCTCGCCTACAACGCGACGCAGCACAGCGGCGTGTTCTGGCAGATGACTGTGGTGAGAAGCACGGAGCAGCGCGCGGCCAAACATCGATCGCGGGACCTCATAGCGGCTGGAGGCAGGTGAGCTCGAGGCTAGTAGTATTGTCAAGGACTTAGGGGTCAATCGGGACTGGTGTACTAGGCGTGTTCTGGTAGCTTGAGAAGCACGGAACGCGACGCAGCACAGCGGCGTGTTCTGGCAGATGTCTGTGGTGAGAAGCACGGAGCAGCGCTCGGCGAAACATCGATCGCGGGACCTCATAGCGGCTGGAGGCAGGTGAGCTCGAGGCTAGTAGTATTGTCAAGGAATGAGGGGTCAAACGGGACTGGTGTACTAGGCGTGTTCTGGTAGCTTGAGAAGCACGGAACGCGACGCAGCACAGCGGCGTGTTCTGGCAGATGTCTGTGGTGAGAAGCACGGAGCAGCGCTCGGCCAAACATCGATCGCGGGACCTCATAGCGGCTGGAGGCAGGTGAGCTCGAGGCTAGTAGTATTGTCAAGGACTAATAGCCCGTTCACACTAGTCGTAAGTCGCATATTACTGAAAGTCGAAAGTCTGATGTACCTGTTCACACTGCGTCGCGAGTCGTATAGGTCGTAGTTTCGCGCCATTCATGAGCAAGCAATGTGTAGCGATCTAGGAAGCGGGGCGGGGAGAGAGGTAACAACGCGCTCGAGTCGATTCGATTCGAGTTGCTGTTCACACTAGTCGTGCGACTAGACTGCAACAAGCAGGCACCTATGCGAGCACGATTCGACGCGATTTTTAGTCTAACTACGACTAGTGTGAACGGGCTGTTACAGCCCGTTCACACTAGTCGTAAGTCGCATATGACTAAAAGTCGAATGCTCTGGTCACCATACACTTTATATGGAGCTGTTCACATTAGATGAGACGCGATTTTTAGTCTAATACGACTCAAAAAACCATCCGACGGGCCAGCGCCCGTTGTAAGACTAAAATCGCGTCGAATCGTGCTCGCATAGGTGCCTGCTTGTTGCTGTTCACACTAGCTAGTCGTGCATCTAATCGACTCGAGCGCGTTGTTACCTCTCTCCCCGCCCCGCTTCCTAGATCGCTACACATTGCTTGCTCATGAATGGCGCGAAACTACGACCTATACGACTCGCGACGCAGTGTGAACAGGTACATCAGACTTTAGACTTTTAGTAATATGCGACTTACGACTAGTGTGAACGGGCTGTAAGGGGTCAAACGGGACTGGTGTACTAGGCGTGTTCTGGTAGCTTGAGAAGCACGGGCAATATTCCGGCTAGAAGCTATTAATCCATCAGCAAGTTCTAAATAAAATTAAATCTTGTACGTACAAGCTACGATCAAAAAATGTATGGATGCTTATATTAATATCATTTTTATCAAGGATTTCTGCACCACGGTCTACACATCTATAACGCAAAACGCATACTACTAAACAACGCCGCTGAATGGGCCATAAATTTTTGCTAAAAATGACATTTCGGCCGATCATAATGCAAGATAGCCACTGGTGACTCAAAAATGTGTCTTGGTAAATCATGGTTTTTGTAAAGATACACGCTGTAGTCGGCGTTTTCGCCTGTACTTGGCTTTGACCCACGGCTGTCGGCCTCAATAGAAATTTAAGGAGACAAGTAGGTACCTAATGGACAGTGGGGTGAGTATGGTATTCAGTAATATTGAGATGGTAATTAAGGTTCGGTTTGACAAATCATTTGAGTTCGACCGTAATTAATTAACTGTGTTGTAGTTAATTAAATTAATCGAAATCATGTTTCTCATCTTTTAAGAAGGGGACGGCGCGTACGCAGTCCCCACTATCAAAAATTACGCGTCCGAGTTATCCACATTAGGGATAATCGCAGGGGTCAACCCGGCCGGAGTGCAATGGCCAGGCCTCGCCCTGGGGGAACCGCCTTCCTGATCACGGTGTCCCCTACGCCAGGTAAGTATGCTTTCACTAGCTTCAGCCGGACTACTTACGTTTGCTACGAGAAATCTTAACAGCGTGATTCAGAGTTAGATTTTGTAACGCCATCTATTGAGTGGATACAGACACAGGAGGAAGCTCACATATGTACGTCCACGCCACCTATCAACTAACGCTGTCATTATGATCACCTAACGCCATCTAACGCAATGTTTTGAAACTTTAACTGTCTACTTTCGGCGCTTTTGTATGGAGGTCATCACCAGTATTAAATGGATCACCAGTAGTAAATGATGTAGGTTTCATTTAATATTACCATATATGTCGTTTAAGCCCTTTTTAGTAAACACATCTGTCGGGTTTCGTCAACCAAAGTTTTTTGACATCTGAGAATCTACGTGTTGACGAATATTCAGGTACTCGGTTCTCGAGCCGCAACTAAACACTCCTTTACTGGACCAATTTTCAAGCGTTCATGCGCTATCGCTATTGGTGGTAAATCACTGATTATTTAAATTAAATATTATTAAATTAAAAACATGATTCAACCCAAACTTACGAGTGAAATTGATTCCAGAATTTTTATTATAAATTCCCGTACAACTAATACATCATTTAACTGTGCAGTTTGGGATATTTTATTAGAATTTATTGATAATATATGTTTGCCAATTAGTGACAGCAATGAGAAACTACAATGTAACGAGCTCGAGAAATACTTTTTATGTAACGCCCCTGTTGGAATAGTTTACGTGGGGTTATTTTTAGTGGCATTTCGTTGTGAAATTTGATACCAAAATAATTTTGACATAGTTTGAGAGTGTTTCATGTAAAAAAAAAGTATGAAAACGTAAGTGTCCAGCTATTTTAAAAACATGCGCAGTTAATACAGATTAAATAATGGTATAATACATCATTTTATCTAATACTACTACGAAGTTATTGCTATTGAGATGCAAAACGAGTAAATACGACTAAAATTAAAAAGTTAATGTCTTAATACATTTTAATAATAATAAAACATTTCAGGTGTCGCTGCGACCCATAGACGTCCCACTGCTGGGCACGGGTCTCCCCCACAGACACTGCCGCTGCGGGAGGTCCAGAGCATACTCCACCACGCTGCTCCAATGCGGATTGGTGGAGGGGTTAGTGGCCAACCCAGTGTCGAATGTTCTCAAGCCACCCGAAGGTCTTCGACAAGACTTAACAACTGTTTCGTAGGAGGTAATGGAATCCCATTGGTTACAGAATGATGGCTGCCCTGCATATTATGGTACAAACGTCCGGGCTTATTTAAATGCCACGTATCCAAACAAATGGATTGTTCGTTTGGGTCCTATTCTGTGGCCTCCTCGATCTCCAGATTTAAACTGTCGGGATGTTTTTTACTGGGGCTGTCTAAAGGAAGAAGTGTACTCGAAAACAATTTCAAATGAGGAATTACGCAGCCGTGTTCAAGAGGCCGCTTCAAAAATAAATGAATGACTCTACGCACGGTTTCTTAGTAGAGCCTATAAAAGAAGATGTCGAGCGTGTATTAGAATCGGTGGCAGACAATTTGAACACCTGTTGTGAATAAAGATTGATGTAATGTACACCTGAAATGTAGCGTCCATAGCCCAATGGCTCGCGTCGATTCAATGTGACCGAAAGAGTTAAGCAACGACGGGCGCGGTCGGTTTGTGGATAGGTGAGCGCTAGTGGCAAAATTTCACGGACGCTACCGTGCTTCGGAGGGCACGTAAAGCCGTCGGTCCCGGTTGTTTTCAATGCTGGAAACAGTCGTTAAGCCTTGTCGAAGACCTTCGGGTGGCTTGAGAACATTCGACACTGGGTTGGCCACTTACCCCTCCACCAATCCACATTGGAGCAGCGTGGTGGAGTATGCTCTGGACCTCCCGCAGCAGCAGTGTCTGTGGAGGAGACCCGTGCCCAGCAGTGGGACGTCTATGGGTCGCAGCGACACCTGAAATGTTTTATTATTATTAAAATGTATTAAGACATTAACTTTTAATTTTAGTCGTATTTACTCGTTTTGCATCTCAATAGCAATAACTTCGTAGTAGTATTAGATAAAATGATGTATTATACCATTATTTAATCTATATTAACTGCGCATGTTTTTAAAATAGCTGGACACTTACGTTTTCATACTTTTTTTTTACATGAAACACTCTCAAACTATGTCAAAATTATTTTGGTATCAAATTTCATGTTAAAAATTCATGTTCTTATTTTTTTTATAAAAAAAGTATCACGGATACTTATATTATTTGATGTATTTCTAGTAGTATAGTCTATCAGGAATAAAATGACACCAAAAACGCCAAGAATATCATTAATTTGTGGCAGTTGTGTAAATTAATGTGAAGTGAAGCTAAAATAACGTATGTTTTTCTAAAAAAAATCATATTTTGGGTATCACTTGGATTTTTTTTTTTTGATATTTTTTTCTAAGCGCTGGAGAGCTGTTCTGTGCGGAGCTCAAGGATTATCCATTCATTCTGGGACACCCTGTATATAAAGTGGATACAATAATATTTTATATATATCAAATGATTAGCGAACGAATATTGGGATGACTGGACGTAAAGTGGCGTAAGAAGTGTGATGGGAGTACTTATAAATTTAGATAAAAGTGATAGAGAGTAGAAAGTACGTTGATGCAATATTCTTAGGGGTATTTTTTTGCACAAAAAACGATTAAACGCCTAGGGAACCTGTATATATTCGGTCGTCTTAACCATTGATGTCATCGTTGCAGATACGACGCCCTCGTCGACGAGTTCTGGAAGGTGGCGCGGGCGGAGAAGGAGCAAAGCGCTGAACTCAAGTGTACATCGGTCGGCTTCTCAATGTCGCTAGAGCGAATGGCGGCAATCTTACGGGCGATGGAGGTCACGCCCCCGTGCACCGTTAAGGGGTTGGAGGTGAGGTTTTGTGCCATGCGAAAGAAAGTAAGACGCAAAATTGTCTTGTTTTTTTTTTTGTTAAACCTTTCAGTTTTGCATATATAATATATTTTAAGGACACTACTGTCAGAGGTGAAAGTAATAAAGAAAATAACTACAAAAGTATGCAATACGATTTAATTTTCTTATAGTCACGCCCAAAATAGTGAAATATTTTCGCACCGCACCGAGTCCCTACAACGCAGTGAGGTCTGCATCAATTCCCACTGAAGCCACCTAAATGTTCATAGCTGGTCATAGAGGTGGGGGGAGATACAGGTTTCGATTTTGTTACTGTATGCAGCGATATATGAATTGTAAAGAAAGTAGATATGTTACTTTCCACCCTTGCTTAGTGAAGCGTCTGCATACTTCATATTCTCACAGATTCTAATGTCAAAAATATGTGCCATTTGGGAATACTGAATACTATGAAGATAACAAACTATAAAGATAACAATTTTTCACTGGATAAATGACTTTATGTTCTTTTGAAAACATCCCAGCCCACGCTAATCGGCGTCTCAGTTCGTGGTACAACGGGCGACACGCGCGACGGCGTGGATGCATCGCGGCGGGCGCATCTAGCGCGCGAGCTGTGGTCGGGCGGGTACAGCTGCTGCGCGTGGGCCGGCGGCGGCGCGGACGCGCACGAGCTGGGCGGCGCGGGCGTGCTGCTGGCGCCGCAGGACGCGTACGTGCTCGTGTGCTGCTGGGAGGGCGCCAGGTGAATATAGCTACGTACTTAGATCAGATTATTCATCTAGCGCGCGAGCTGTGGGCGGGCGGGTACAGCTGCTGCGCGTGGGCCGGCGGCGGCGCGGACGCGCACGAGCTGGGCGGCGCGGGCGTGCTGCTGGCGCCGCAGGACGCGTACGTGCTCGTGTGCTGCTGGGAGGGCGCCAGGTGAATATAGCTACGTACTTAGATCGGATTATTCATTTAGCGCGCGAGCTGTGGTCGGGCGGGTACAGCTGCTGCGCGTGGGCCGGCGGCGGCGCGGACGCGCACGAGCTGGGCGGCGCGGGCGTGCTGCTGGCGCCGCAGGACGCGTACGTGCTCGTGTGCTGCTGGGAGGGCGCCAGGTGAATATAGCCGCAACTCAACGTCCCACTGTTGGGCATGGGTCTCTCCAACAGACACAGCTGCGGGAGGTCTAGCTAGAGCATACTGTAGCACGCTACTCCAATGCACATTGGTCAACCCAGTGACGAATGTTCTCTAGCAATCTGAAGGTCTTCGACATGGTTTAACGAAAGTTTCCACCATTGAAAACAGCCGGGACCGACGGCTTTACGTGCCCTCCGAAGCACGGTAGCGTCCATTCGAGAAGGCGTAACGATTGCTCGTTCGTTCTAGTTCGTTCAAAATGCTTTCGCATAAAATTTAATTGACCGCAGGCACAAAATAAGAGGCGTAATCTATATATATAAAAGGAGAAGGTGACTGACTGACTGACTGACTGACTGACTGACTGACTGACTGACTGACTGACTGACTGACTGACATATCAACGCAGGGCCTAAACTATAAGGGCTAGAAACTTGAAATTTTGCACAGGGGTTCCTTTTATAACGTAGGGGAGCATTAAGAAAGGATTTTTGAAAATTCACCCCCTAAGGGGGTAAAACGGGGGTGCAAAGTTAGTATGAAACTTTGCCGTTTTTGAAGATAGTGAATGTCTAATTCCACGCGAGCGAAGCTGCGGGCGTCCACTAGTTAGTAATAAAATGGCGTAACCCACAAGAATCAAATTTTTAGGTAAAAAAATTAAACATCGATTTTACATGATAATAAAAACAGACTGGATTCATTATTTGTCATGTTTTGTTGTTCTCCGTACAATATTGACTGCGGTATGTGCATGACAGACACTAGACTATTTATATATTTCACTGTTCTACATACTTCATGTAAATAATATTTAAGAAAGCTGCCACTCATCCACAAATTGACCGCGCCCGTCGGCCACCGATAGGGTTTTCAATCCATCCATCCATCCATCAGCCTTTAGAAGTCCACTACTGGACATAGTGCGCTGTGTGACTTTGTGCTTGCGAATGAGGCCGACGGTAAAGGACCGCGTCTCGGAAAGGGTTTTGTTTGATGGAAATACCACATAACCCGGTGTCGCTCTCCCGATGGCCGGGTGTATTAAGATGTTAACTTGTTTACAATCAGGTTTCGAGAACACAAGGTGCCGTTCATAGATGTGGTGGACTTTATAAAGCAGAAGCTCAGTCCGGATGCTGTGAGGAGTCCGGAGTTTGGTGAGTGATCTCAAATACTAAACTCAATTCGCTCGCTGCGACCGATAGACGTCCCACTACTGGGTCTACCCCACAGTCACAGCTGTGGGAGGTCTAGAGCACACTCCACCACGCTGCTCCAATGCGGATTGGTGGAGGGGTTGGTGGCCAACCCAGTGTCGAATGTTCTCAAGCCTCCCGAAGGTCTTCGACAAGGCTTAACGATTGTTTCATATATAACAACCGGGACCGACGGCTTTACGTGCCCTCCGAATCATGGTAGCGTCCATGAAATGTTACCACTAGCGGTCACCCATCCACAAACTGACCGCGCTTGTCGTTGCTTAAGTCTTTCGATCACATTGAATCGACTCGAGAATTGAGCTATGGACGCTACTAGAATCAATCACTTAGTTACAAAGAGTTAGTGAAACACACTCAATTGCCACTTAATTAATTTAATGTAAATGTAAAACTGTAACTGTTTAATGTAATGATGCTGAAATGTGATAAAAATAAATGTATCTATCTATCTATCTAATTCCTTATACACAGGTAGTAGATCAATGAGTTGGTCTGAGGGGGAGAAGACTAACAGTCCTATAATAGCGATCACATTTATCACGGCCAGCGAAAAGATGACCAAGAATACAAAGAGATACTGTGAAGTTCAAGTAAGTGTGACTTGACTTAATCTATGTGAGAACTAAGGGTTTCAGACTGAGAGGAAATAAGAATAATAATAAATATGGACATTCTCATACACGGCCATCTGACCTGAAGGGCTACGGTGAAAACCAGCAGCCGGGGTTCTCTCAGTACCACGGCACAGGCTGCGAGTGGTCTTATTTTGTCTCTCTCCTTTTGTAATTAATATATTTGGCTTATTTTTGTTTTGTTATTTTATTGTGTACATTTGCAACGAAAGAGACACTACCGATTGCGCCAACGGCCCAGTTGAAACGAAATTAATGATTATATTTATCCACAGATAAACACACAAGTAACATCAATGCTGTCTGCGCTAGGCCTCCAGCCGGTCATTTCTCGGTTGCGTGTGAACGTCCTTGCGCTTGCGTGCGAGGCGGCGTGCGTGCGCCTCCTGGCCGCGCACCTCTCCGCGCCGCTGGACGCGCAGTGCCTGCCGCAGGCGTTCCGGCCCGTGTGTGACGCGTGAGTACCCAGCGCCGGGGCGTAGTGGCCAGCGCGGGTTGGCAGGCGGCGTGCGTGCGCCTCCTGGCCGCGCACCTCTCCGCGCCGCTGGACGCGCAGTGCCTGCCGCAGGCGTTCCGGCCCGTGTGTGACGCGTGAGTACCCAGCGCCGGGGCGTAGTGGCCAGCGCGGGTTGGCAGGCGGCGTGCGTGCGCCTCCTGGCCGCGCACCTCTCCGCGCCGCTGGACGCGCAGTGCCTGCCGCAGGCGTTCCGGCCCGTGTGTGACGCGTGAGTACCCAGCGCCGGGGCGTAGTGGCCAGCGCGGGTTGGCAGGCGGCGTGCGTGCGCCTCCTGGCCGCGCACCTCTCCGCGCCGCTGGACGCGCAGTGCCTGCCGCAGGCGTTCCGGCCCGTGTGTGACGCGTGAGTACCCAGCGCCGGGGCGTAGTGGCCAGCGCGGGTTGGCAGGCGGCGTGCGTGCGCCTCCTGGCCGCGCACCTCTCCGCGCCGCTGGACGCGCAGTGCCTGCCGCAGGCGTTCCGGCCCGTGTGTGACGCGTGAGTACCCAGCGCCGGGCCGTAGTGGCCAGCGCGGGTTGGCAGGCGGCGTGCGTGCGCCTCCTGGCCGCGCACCTCTCCGCGCCGCTGGACGCGCAGTGCCTGCCGCAGGCGTTCCGGCCCGTGTGTGACGCGTGAGTACCCAGCGCCGGGGCGTAGTGGCCAGCGCGGGTTGGCAGGCGGCGTGCGTGCGCCTCCTGGCCGCGCACCTCTCCGCGCCGCTGGACGCGCAGTGCCTGCCGCAGGCGTTCCGGCCCGTGTGTGACGCGTGAGTACCCAGCGCCGGGGCGTAGTGGCCAGCGCGGGTTGGCAGGCGGCGTGCGTGCGCCTCCTGGCCGCGCACCTCTCCGCGCCGCTGGACGCGCAGTGCCTGCCGCAGGCGTTCCGGCCCGTGTGTGACGCGTGAGTACCCAGCGCCGGGGCGTAGTGGCCAGCGCGGGTTGGCAGGCGGCGTGCGTGCGCCTCCTGGCCGCGCACCTCTCCGCGCCGCTGGACGCGCAGTGCCTGCCGCAGGCGTTCCGGCCCGTGTGTGACGCGTGAGTACCCAGCGCCGGGGCGTAGTGGCCAGCGCGGGTTGGCAGGCGGCGTGCGTGCGCCTCCTGGCCGCGCACCTCTCCGCGCCGCTGGACGCGCAGTGCCTGCCGCAGGCGTTCCGGCCCGTGTGTGACGCGTGAGTACCCAGCGCCGGGGCGTAGTGGCCAGCGCGGGTTGGCAGGCGGCGTGCGTGCGCCTCCTGGCCGCGCACCTCTCCGCGCCGCTGGACGCGCAGTGCCTGCCGCAGGCGTTCCGGCCCGTGTGTGACGCGTGAGTACCCAGCGCCGGGGCGTAGTGGCCAGCGCGGGTTGGCAGGCGGCGTGCGTGCGCCTCCTGGCCGCGCACCTCTCCGCGCCGCTGGACGCGCAGTGCCTGCCGCAGGCGTTCCGGCCCGTGTGTGACGCGTGAGTACCCAGCGCCGGGGCGTAGTGGCCAGCGCGGGTTGGCAGGCGGCGTGCGTGCGCCTCCTGGCCGCGCACCTCTCCGCGCCGCTGGACGCGCAGTGCCTGCCGCAGGCGTTCCGGCCCGTGTGTGACGCGTGAGTACCCAGCGCCGGGGCGTAGTGGCCAGCGCGGGTTGGCAGGCGGCGTGCGTGCGCCTCCTGGCCGCGCACCTCTCCGCGCCGCTGGACGCGCAGTGCCTGCCGCAGGCGTTCCGGCCCGTGTGTGACGCGTGAGTACCCAGCGCCGGGGCGTAGTGGCCAGCGCGGGTTGGCAGGCGGCGTGCGTGCGCCTCCTGGCCGCGCACCTCTCCGCGCCGCTGGACGCGCAGTGCCTGCCGCAGGCGTTCCGGCCCGTGTGTGACGCGTGAGTACCCAGCGCCGGGGCGTAGTGGCCAGCGCGGGTTGGCAGGCGGCGTGCGTGCGCCTCCTGGCCGCGCACCTCTCCGCGCCGCTGGACGCGCAGTGCCTGCCGCAGGCGTTCCGGCCCGTGTGTGACGCGTGAGTACCCAGCGCCGGGGCGTAGTGGCCAGCGCGGGTTGGCAGGCGGCGTGCGTGCGCCTCCTGGCCGCGCACCTCTCCGCGCCGCTGGACGCGCAGTGCCTGCCGCAGGCGTTCCGGCCCGTGTGTGACGCGTGAGTACCCAGCGCCGGGGCGTAGTGGCCAGCGCGGGTTGGCAGGCGGCGTGCGTGCGCCTCCTGGCCGCGCACCTCTCCGCGCCGCTGGACGCGCAGTGCCTGCCGCAGGCGTTCCGGCCCGTGTGTGACGCGTGAGTACCCAGCGCCGGGGCGTAGTGGCCAGCGCGGGTTGGCAGGCGGCGTGCGTGCGCCTCCTGGCCGCGCACCTCTCCGCGCCGCTGGACGCGCAGTGCCTGCCGCAGGCGTTCCGGCCCGTGTGTGACGCGTGAGTACCCAGCGCCGGGGCGTAGTGGCCAGCGCGGGTTGGCAGGCGGCGTGCGTGCGCCTCCTGGCCGCGCACCTCTCCGCGCCGCTGGACGCGCAGTGCCTGCCGCAGGCGTTCCGGCCCGTGTGTGACGCGTGAGTACCCAGCGCCGGGGCGTAGTGGCCAGCGCGGGTTGGCAGGCGGCGTGCGTGCGCCTCCTGGCCGCGCACCTCTCCGCGCCGCTGGACGCGCAGTGCCTGCCGCAGGCGTTCCGGCCCGTGTGTGACGCGTGAGTACCCAGCGCCGGGGCGTAGTGGCCAGCGCGGGTTGGCAGGCGGCGTGCGTGCGCCTCCTGGCCGCGCACCTCTCCGCGCCGCTGGACGCGCAGTGCCTGCCGCAGGCGTTCCGGCCCGTGTGTGACGCGTGAGTACCCAGCGCCGGGGCGTAGTGGCCAGCGCGGGTTGGCAGGCGGCGTGCGTTGCCGCGGACATCTCCGCGCCGCTTGTATATACATACTACACCCGTACACCAATACAGCTATTTACATTAATTCAATACAAAATCTCATTCCGTTTTCGATTTTTATTCCTTCCTACCTAACACTAAGAAATTTTCTTGTATATCATAAGAAAAGCGCAAAAGCGTTACATAACGTGCATAAAAATTATATTAATTACAGAATATATCTTTATAGATTCTTCAAACGCCAGAACATTCTAGAAGACGCACTCAAGGAGCTGAGCAATATGGCGCGCCAGAGCAACCAGAGCCGAAACTCAGAGGAGACTCAGATCTACGCTCTGTACTCTATACCGGACTCGCTCTGTCGCCTTATCACTTGAAGAAAGAGAAGGCAGATGATTACATGTTGCAGTGACTGCTCGACAAATCTGCACTCTGGGTACAGCTGCCAAGACATATTATCACATGGACTGTAGTTGGAACAACATACCTTAACTTGTAAATGTAGTATTTATTTTATCGCATTACATCTAATATATAAAATTCTCGTGTCGCGGTGTTGTGGTTAAACTCCTCCGAAACGGCTTGACCGATTCTTATGAATTTTTGTGTGTATATTCAGTAGATCTGAGAATAGGTCGTAAAGTATTTTTCACCCTCCTACCCATATCCATTATTTTTAAACGTAATTTATTATAAAATATCCCAAAGCCATGATATAGTGACTAAGAATAATATGGTTTCTTACAAATGGTCTGGTGACACCAATAATGACTTGTCTACTTTACATGAACTTTATATTTTTATACAAAATAAATATCGCCTGGAGAAGGTGAACAAACCTACATAATATTATTTGAGTTCTCAATAAGATTTGCGAAAATGTTTTTTTCGAATAGACTTTTGCTGTATGTATAAAAAAATGCCGTATGTATAAAGGCCTTTACGACGTCACCGAATAGGGAAAATCTATGGCCTTACAATTCAATGCATAGCTGACATGGCTGGCATAGACAGAAAATGAAATAACGGGGATTGAACCCAGGACCTCTAAGTTAGCTATCACACCACAAGATCAACGATCGTGGAGATATTTTAATTTAGAATACTATAGATGAAGATCTCAAAAAGGCGCAAGAGAGTCAAAATCCGCATATAATTTAAAAAAAATGGAATATGACCATAGATTTATCATTACTCTATAATATGACACTAAATGTAATAATTGCATCATCTGAAATTAACTTACTAAGCAAAATAATGAACGATTATTTTTATTGTTTGTGTCATCTGATTTTAGTTGCAAGCTTTATCCAGTGGGAGTGCATTTATCATGATGTTTTTACACAAAATGACAGGTTGTAATAGTTTATAGAAAGCAGTACAAACATTTATATTTTATAGTCTTGTACGAATGCTTTGCAACTAAATTTTGTTTGTATCTGCGTGTATTACAAAGAATGTTGAATTAAAATTTTATTAACGAGTTAAAATTAGTTTCAATTTATTCCCTTATCCATCTAATATAAATATGTAAAGTAATTTAAATTCCCAATTTGTTATCCAATGTACATGACGTTTAACAAGGAAATACACACATGTTTAATTACTTGGATAAACCGACTAGTTTTGGTCCTTTACGATGACTAACTATACAAGGTCCAGTAGTTTTTGTGAGAAAACATTACAAACAAATGTTTCCTCTTTATAATATTAGTAGGTATAAGTAGATATAGAAGTATAGATGTGTGAAAGTCTTAAACTTATATACCTCCGAATATTACTTAGATGGTACCTATCATCATGAACAAAATTCAAGTAAAGGAGTGTGTTCTTCGTGTTAGTAAAGGATGGGTAATCTACATTACCAAACAAACCAAGTTTCGGGCAGTACTTAAAAAGCGTATAGATAATTTCCTACTACTAGTTCATAAATCATTTTCAGGTGCTAGTTTATAAAGTGTATAACTCATTCATAATCCTAGCCCTGGATATGAGCGGAGCTAGCGTGAGATGCGCGGGCGGCACAGAGGGCGCTGGCGGCGCGGGGCAGGGCGCCGCGCTGATGAGCATGCACACGATGATGGAGAGGAACATGGCTATGGTGCCCCAGAACACCAGCACCAGGAGCAGGCGGAAGCGGCGCCAGGGCCGCTCGTGGCGAGAGGCTTTCACCTCGTCGTATGTTAGGGGCCTGGAATTCAAAGAAATTTGATTAATTCATTTACAAACCAAGGATTAATCTACTTTGCAACAATCCGCGAAAAAAGTGGTGTATGTATACCTTCATGCACGCAGCACCTCCCTCCCTCCCACACAGGAAACATACGCGATTAATGAATACATACACCAACACGTGTTTCGCCCCAAAAAAAGGCATCCTCAGGGTAAACCTAAGGTACCTGTAACCGGTAATACCCTGAGGATGCCTTGTTTAGATTACTCCTTGATAAAAAGGAAATCCTTGGAAAAATTAAAACGAAAATATCCATCGATCTGCTTTTCCTCAGTTTTTCAACACAAAACGGCTCGATTGGTTTATTTCTTAATTTTATATTATTATCGAATATTTAAAACATATTCAAACTAGGTAATTGGTTTTTCTATCTTGAAATGCCCGTTAGCAGCTCGGAGTCTGGATTTGTGCACGGTGTAGGTATGGCAATAGACCTATTACCTAAACATACCTAACTTTTGAAAAGTGGATGTAACCTACTAAACACACAAGATCTTAGATTATTTTACAATGTTCTAAGCACAAGAGCAGGCGTGATTTTATGTTATAATATTCACACGTAACAAGTCAATGGACCTAAGCTATAATTTCTTTTTGTCGCTGTTCGAAATCCGAATTAAATTTGATTAAAGAATACAAAACACTTATAGCTTCTTTTTTTTAATGAATAGGTTCAGAAATTTCATATAAAAAAAGCATTCGAGCACATAAAAAGACAAGGTAGATAGTAACTAACTAAGCATCTAAGACTTACCGATGTGAGTTTTGGTAACACGAAGTAGAAGGTGCCAATAAAGGCTGTCTTTCAGGGTCCATTTTGAATAATTACATCCACGTCAAACAAAATTAAAATGATTGATCACATAATAATTAACACAGTTCGAAAATCGGTCTCATCTCATCCATTCCACAGACAACACTACCGGTGACCTGTAGATAAGGTGTGGACGTAGAAATAACTTTAGGTATATAATTAATCATATTGATTGATGCTTCTGTTTGTTGCTATTTTGTGAGACTCTAATTGAGTGCGAACGCAGTGAACGCACTACTGAATGCTGTCTTCAAGGACAAAAATGTACGAGAATTTTTAAACTTAAGAGTTTTGATTTTTACACTTTGTATTCGTAGCTCGGTACCAGAATAGTGATACGTTCTGGGTAGTACCTGACGCTCAGACCGATACCTATCTGCATTTCTTTCGAAGATGGCGGACTGTACGAGCCGCAGTTAAAGCCTTATAAACCTGAATGGCATACCTACTGCTAGTTTTACTACTTTGTTCCGCGACGTGTTACGACTTCAGTTAATGCAGCGACCGCTGTGGTTAGTCTCTCCAGATGTTATGGGTCTTATAGCGAGATTTATCCTATACAGTGTGAACGAGACTACAAGAAGAAGCAAATATAATAGAATTTAAATCTATACCGATATTATTAAGAAGAAAGATTTCTTTGTAATGTTTTCAAACAAAAACTACTGGACCGATTTCAAAAAAATTTTCACCATTAGAAAGCTGCATCTTCACTAAGTAACATAGGCTATATAATATTACTAGATAGGTGTAAACGATAATATTGTTATGTCTAATTCGACGCGAGCGAAGCTGCGGGCGTCCGCTAGTAATAAATAAATATCATGGACATTCTCACACACAAGTGTTTGTCGCACGAATGTTTGTCCTGAGTGGGATTCGAACTCACGACCCCTGGCGCAAAAGGCAGGGTCATTAACGATTGCGCCAACGGGTCAGTCAAATATAGTAGATTAAATTGATTATAATATGTCACTTGCTATAACGACATAACAGATAAAATCAATGGAAATATTTTTTTATTTACAATTTAATGATTAAAAGTTAGAAGGTCGACTGTCGATATTCTCCTGTAGTACAACTGGACAATGCGATAATTAGATAGGTACAACTCACTGCTACCACCCTAACAAAACTCATAAAACATTGTTGCGTTCAGTAATCCCTCACTATAATTTATTGGGAGCAATTACGAAGTTGGTTCAATTTCCGCTATCATTGCCCCAATTACGTAGAGAACTTACCTACTTCGCTGTCAATATAAATAAAAATATCAAGATGTATGTACCTATAGGTACTCTTCTCTGATTGTAACTGTTGATCAACTGCTTTATCGAATGCAATTGTGAAATAAGACTAACTGTCACTAACAGGCCCTGCCCAAGTCCTCATACCCGCTAACAAACTGACCAACTAATGTTCATATTTACTTATGTAATACGGGTATACTGCTTCTGATTTAATCCTAAACCATCACTTACATGTCGATATAGGTGTTGATATTGATTTATTAAAAACCGACTTATACACGGAAACAGTTATTTAGTTAAACTAGTTAAGAACCACCATTTTCTGTCCTGCAGAAAAAGTCGTAACGCTTGCTTGTAATTTTGTCTACGAATTATTCCACGGCGTCTCACGCTACCATTTATGGTCTGTAGCGTGTGTGGAAATGTATTTGTCTAGGGCTACTACTACTAAGTACTAAGGATGTTCACGGATGTTTTATATTAACTTATTTGCGTACTAACGACTACCGACTGTTTCGATCGCAAGGAAGTCACGAATGTCACGATGCGGTCATTAGGATCGATTGTGATTGTCACCCGGGCTATTATCGTTCTATTCTGTGATCATTACATTCCCGTTCCTTCTGCCCACGTTTATTCTTATAATGTTCATTATGAAGCTAAAAACTAGCTGCAACCCATAGACCTCCCACTGTTTGGCACGAGTCTTCTAGACAGGGCTGCAGGAGGCCTAGTCTAGAGCATACTCCACCACGTTGCTCCAGGGTTAGTGGCCAACTGAATGTTTAATTATCTGTGGATTGGCGGGCAATTCCAAAATCAAATAGCCGTGTTAATTTAGTTTCAATTCAATTTTTGTTTTTTGTGAAATTATGGTAGTTTCTGGAGCCATTGATAAACTAAAAGTTTCATCAAATTGGCAAAATTTTATAGATTATTTGGGTCAGGTTTGATTAACTTAAAAAAATCTAACATTTTTATATTTTAACATTTTCATACAAATCTCCAATTTCATAGGTACACCAAATATTATGAAATGAAGTTTGATCATAAATCATACAACGGAACACAACCTGTCTATAAAGGCACGTGTACACCATTGTCGAGAGGTGTTAACACGCGTGCCTATGACGGTTTTATAGCTTTGACAACAGATGGTTCCCTGGTAATTACGACGCACCTTCGTCGTAAATAAAGGGTTCGTGTTGGGCCATTTAGGATGCGGATCGTTTGATTTTAAATTTTGAACTAGGTCATACAATTAACACAGGTATAAGCTACCTGGGAATCGATAAAATCGATATCAAAATGTCTTATACAAACAAACAAGAGAGCGAGTTAAATAATAATAAAATATTGATTTGTAACTCAAACCACACTTTCTAAAATAAGACTAAAAATCAAAATAGCTTTCCCGCCTCAACTCCGGTGTGCAAACGTAACGTGAGACAGGGGGCGGTTCCATTAGCGGTAACGTTATCTGTGAAGCCAATAACGTGGTGAAATGACGCGATTTGAACTTTTTCTACTACATCGCTGGTAGAACCGTAATGGCCCCCATCAGCCCATTACCTCTGTAGCTCAAAATCGTAGAGAATAAAACAATCCAGAAAACGCAGTCAGTAGTTATACAACCTATACTTCGTGTTTCTTGAGATCATTTAGGAAATGATTGCTGCTATCTAGTAACTAAATGATGAACCCTACCTATTTATCTATTATTTGGTTTCTATCTTGTCGGATAGATGGCTCTGCTATCATACTCTGCAGGAACTAAGGGTAATGAACTGTGCCGATCCCCTCATTTACCAAAGGAGGAAATGGAGTCCTTATTAATGGTAGTCTTGAAGGATGGAAGATTGAAAATTTATTCTAATACCTTCCTGTTCCTTCCTTTATCCTTTTAGTGTACAATAAAGGAACTTCTCTGTCTGTCTGTCTGTCTGTCTGTCTGTTCCTAACATAGCATCACGCCTGTAAGTTGTATTGTTGTATTTTAGAGGTGAGTTGTAGACATAGTATTATACCCACTTTACACATTTTATGTTTAGGTCCCCTGTATTGTATACATCGACGGTCCCTACGTATATAAAGACATGTCGAAAATGGCATTTTTTTTTTTATTGTATCATTGGCTTTAGATTATCAATGCGCACATACTGACATACGATTTTTTTTTATATCTCATTTATTTACCTTGTTTTACAAATCGTATAAGAGAACAAGTATTATAAATACAACGAATAAGTGTCGTAGATGCGGACATCTATACATATCTTTTTGTACGGTGTTTTAAAATGCGTGCCACTCGGTGCGAACGCGGTCTTGTCAGACTTATCGCCATTTACGGGAGTTCCCCGAACGAGACAGGTCGACTTGGTTGCTTGTTCGTGTGATGAAACAATATTAATGTTTTGATACAGTTTAGATTTAGTGGTGTGTTATTTAGTTATAAGTACTCATTATTACCTCCAACAATACTATAAATTTTAAGCCAGCCTGATATTGAAGGTCACGGTGTTGTGGTCCGAGGTTGTGACATTTTCCTCTACCTTCCAGTTCTATATCAGGCTGACCATTTCGCTTGTGCAGGCCGTAACGTCAACGAAACTGGAGTAGCGTTTATTTCCCCTTATAGTATCGAAGGTTGGAATGTCGCCTTCGTTGAGTATCTGCAAAACCCATATCTTCCAACGTGCCATGCATGTCCTCGCCCCTATGGTCTATGATATTGCCACCCCACCAGGGTTTTTTGCGTTCGCATCACCACCTATTACTAGAAGTTTGGGCTTTAGCTCATCTTTTATTTTCTTTAACTGCTCCAGGTATGGCCCAATGGGCTGGTCCGGCTCAAAGTAGTATGAAATCGCAGTGATCTCCCAGACTCGGGTTCGGATCCCCACCACTACGATGTTAGTCGTGGTATACTG
This sequence comes from Carterocephalus palaemon, assembly GCA_944567765.1. Lineage (NCBI taxonomy): Eukaryota > Metazoa > Arthropoda > Insecta > Lepidoptera > Hesperiidae > Carterocephalus > Carterocephalus palaemon. The sequence continues at coordinate 10,543,348 of OX155654.1, forward strand.
TGGGTACTGGCTTATGTCGAGGTCCTGTTCTAGGACGGCGATGGCAGCCTTAACAGTAGAGTCTCCTGGGCTCGTACTCTGGAAGATCCTTACTCCTGCATAACTTTTCATACACTTTGAGCTGCCCACGTATGGTTCCTGGAGCAGTGCAAAGGCTATGTCCCTCTTATTAGCTTCTAGTAAAGCTTCTGTGGTGGCTAAGTGCTTTCGTTGGTGGTTAGCTTGGATAACCTTGTAAGCCTTTTTGTGCGCGGTATTGACGCTAATATTCGATTGGTCACCTGGGAGGCCCTCAGCAATATGCCGTCATGGAGCGGGCTATCGCATCCCACATCTTACGAATGGGGCAGTCACGGTCGAAGCTGTTGTGCTCAGTGCTCTCCAATTTCGCCTTGCAGCAATTTCGGTATTTCGGAGGCACCCCCGCCATTTGATCCACGCAGTAGGCTCTTAAGTGAGGACCCCCGCAATGACTGCATAGGTCAGCCGGGTCAGAGCAGAAGCGCTTACTGTGTCCGTAGCCGAGGCACCGTGTACACTGTACTAACGGCGTCTGATCTTCTACTCTGATCCGCTGAAGATCTATGTGGGCGCGCCCAACGTCCATAGCCCTGCGCCAGACTATTGGAGAGACACTAATTACCACATGGCTGGTGTGCGGATTTCTTGCTTTGAACACGTTCTTGACCTCCTCGATGACTAGGTCAGCATCCTTTTCCACTTTTTTTTAAGTCTGTTTCTTTCCTACGTTGATTTGAATCCTATTATTTTCTTCCTTTCTATCCTTTTCTGTCCTTATTTTTTCAACCTTGATCCACACCTCTTTTGCATCTGCTGCTTTTCTGATTTTCGCAAGCACTTCTTCTCCTGTCTCCATTTCGTTTTTCGATGTTACAATCATTGAGTGCAATGTTTGTGGTTTTGGTGTCGTTTGTCTTTCGACTCGTTAGTCCTTGCCTCGCTGGTTTGCTCTTGTAGTGATTTTCCAATTTTAAAATTATTAATTGCTAATATTAGACAACAGTGATTTTTTATGTTTAGTTCCTACTTCAGTGAGTCTATAGGTATGTACCTATTATTTAGATGCTAAGAAGATTGTTTTTTAATAATAAATAATGTTGAATTTATAAATTATAAACCTTGTTTAATTAATAAAACACAAACCTGATAATTTTAAAAGACATGTCTTTATTTACATTACAAGAATAGTCCTACCCCGAATGACTAAAACCACGTATAAAGTGATATGTCTTCATTGAAGTACTTTTTATATGCATGGGTGACGATTTCAGGATGTTTAACGTATTGATTTAAAAACAGTAACATAATCCTACATTTTCATAAAACATTTTATTTAAATTCTATATCAGACACTGTTTTTTTGTTTCCTGCGTATAAAAAGGTAACTATGACATGACCGACATACTTCTGTTTTATTATTGGCGTAGAAACGGTCATCTATCAGTTTTTTCAAGAAAACGCATAGAAAACTTAAAAAAATAAAATATGTGTAAATAGCATTAAAAAGCTCTTAAAACTGTTAAAATATTGTAGAAAGAAAATATTTATTATTTGTCATAGAATTATTTCTAGGGCGTGTTGAACACATGTTGAACACAAAATACGCTCTCCTGTAAACCTCGGTTTTTGACTTGTCCTTTTATACGTAGGGACCGTCGACATGTACCTCAGTGGAGAGACTTTTGCCATACACCGGACACATACCCAGACTCCAAGATGCTACCGGTAATTTCAAGTAGAAAAACCCATTAGCTATTGTCCAACCCGGGGTTCGTACCCAGGACTTAGCTTAGCAGTTGCTTTTGCGATCACTATACCAAATCTTAGCGTCCATAGCCCAAGCCTTGTCGAAGACCTTCGGGTGGCTTAATAACATTCGACACTGGGTTGGCCACTAACCCCTCCATCATTCCACATTGGAGCATCGCAGTGGCGTCTCTATAGATCTCCCGCAGCTGTGCCTGTGGGGGAGACCCGTGCCCAGCAGTGGGACTCAGCGAAGCGAAGCGATACCAAATCTCACGTGATCTTATAATGAGAGCAGATTCCACGGCAGATGTTGCGAACTTGAAAAATCCTTTGATTTATGCATTAAAAATCACACAAATGTGAGGCTTAATGAAAAAAGTTGTAGTACACTCAAGCCCCTTAATTTATAAAGCTTCAGCTTTTTTAAACTTTCCTCTTAGTGGCATCGGTTACTACCGAACGCTGTTCCAACTTCCAGCTAACCTGCGATGCTGTTTATAGTTTCCGAGCTGTTTTATTCCAAAGTTATTTTTGAGGGCCAATTTATAAAGCAGTAACTTTGACGCGGCGTACGCCGGCATACTCTGTGGGAGTACCGCAGAACGTATTGCATTTGTTTGATCGTAGGCATTAACCTGTAGATGATTTAACTAACGGACGGTTACCGATACTAACCAATATTATTATCAACGGTTAATATCAGTTCCATTGAGTGTTATTCCAGACTTGACAAAGGCTTGCATCGATTTTATCTGATTTTTAATCTGATCGATAGACTTAAGCAACGTCGGGCGCGATCGGTTTGTGAATGAGGCCACTAGTGGTGAAATTTCGTGGGCGCTACCGAAGTGGGCCGCTAAGCAGTCGATCTCGGATGTTTTCAATGGTAAAAAAAATCGTTAAGCCTTGTCAAAGACCTTCGGGAGCCTAGATATTCGAAACTGGGTTGTCCGCTAACCCCTCCACCAATTCGCGTTGGAGCAGCGTGGTGGAGTATGCTCTAGAAGACAAAACCGGCAGCTTATGGGGAGACTCGTGCCCAGTGGGACGTGTATGGGATGTAGGCATAGGCCGCGGGGACACGAGCGCTTCAAGACTCGCAACAGCTGCTAATAATCCCATTATATCCTTCTCGAAAATATGAAACGCGAAACGTCACTTAGCGTTATAAAAACATGGGAAGGAACGGTCAATTTTTTCCCGTCGCCGGGAATATTCATCAGCAAGATAATTCCGACTTCCCAGTCGGGAAATACTTAATTCCGAGTAAGTTGAGAGAGATGACGAGGACGGAATGAGTGAAGGAACGATGACAAGCAAATTGGCCGGGTGAAATCTAATTTATTATTTTCAAACTGAGAAATCGGTCACAGAGTAGGAAAAAAATAAAGTAATAAGCTTTAAATAATAATACGTAATAATAGTTATAAATAATAATACGTATAGCAAAAACTTTCAACCCTTTTTACGATAAGAAGCAATTTTTTGCAGCAAGCATATTGAATATATTTTCCATAAAATATCACTATCACTACATATTATAAAACATAGTCGCTTCCCGCTGTCTGTTTATCTATGTATGCTTAGATCTTTAAAACTACGCAACGGATGGTCCAAGAGCTGGCACCAATTTTTCGGTAGGTATTTGAGGCAAGCTGAAAACTTGTCCAACGCCTCTCCTATTATGCCCCAACACGGAACTGCAGACCTGGCTGGTGAGTAGCGGGGCTAAATGAATCCCTAAAAAAAAAAAAAAAAAATTATTTCCACAAATTAAATGATCTGTCTTTTTGAGAATCTTATTTTTTAATTATAAATAATACCCTGTTAAAATTTCAAGTTGCCTCAAATACATTTTTTATATTTTTTTTCAAAATATGTTTGTACGCATCTGGCATTATTAAAACCCCAACTAAATCGTCTGGCTTATTTTTTTTTATATTCTGTAAACATTGGACTACAACTTATAAAAATTACATATTGCCTCAAATACATATATTTTTGGAAATAATTTTTTTTTATTTATTTTTATTTAGGGGTTGATTTAGCCCCGCTACTCACCAGCCAGGTCTGCAGTTTCGTGTTGGGGTATAATAGGAGAGGTAAAGGACAAGTTTTCAGCTTGCCTCAAATACCTACCGAAAAATTGGTGCCAGCTCTCCTACGGTTTTTTAATAGATAGAGTGATTCAAGAGTAAGGAGAAAGGCCCGACGGAGCCGGGGCGGGCAAATTAACTAACAGAGAATCCGTTTACATTCAAAATGAAATTCATTCTTGTGACTATATAGTAATAGTAGTTAATCGTGCTTCTATTAGGTAAACTAGTAGGTAAACTCCAATATCTTTCTTAATAAGGCAAGTCGCAGATACACAGATATCTGGTCTTTTATACCTAGTAAGCGAAAAATTTCAATCCGAGAATCGGACAATTCGCTTATAATTAAAACTACCTGAGAGCGATTCGTCCTCCGGGATAAACCGCTCATTAAGGTCTGAAGTAGATCGAACGTTACAGGATTTTCTCGAAGCTAATTAGTCCTCTACCGGTTAATTTTGTTACTGAATAAGTCGCAGAATTGAGCCCTGATTAGAAATACTTAATTGAAATAGAATATATTTTATATTTTTTTTACACAAATTAAAATTACGGGGTGGTATTTAAACGGGTGAATTGAAAGTCAAATTAAAGGTATTTAATATTTAATTTTGTTGTCGTTCACTTAGTATTTCAGTAGGTAGGCATTACAAAATTAAATATTTTGTAATGAAAGGCGATAAACCCCTAAGTTCATACAATAGGTGATCTAAAATATAAAAAAACGAGTACCTATAACGAGTCTCTGAAAATACTTCAAAATAATATTTAAAAGAATGAAAATGAACATTGCAGTTATTTTGAAATTTGCTTGTGTACCTTACCGAATTTTTTTTAATAAACCAGGTCCAGGCTTTCGACAACAGTCAGACCTTTCCTCCACAACAGGCAGACCTTCTCCTCTTCCGCGGCGCTGTGGGCGCTCTTGCGTTGATGGAATTCGGAGTAGCGGAGATCCCCTCTATCCGGGCAATTGCTCCAGGGGTAAACCCCGTCGGTGACTTCCCCGCTGTTGAGCATGGGAGCCAGTCGGTCGCGCGCGCGGTACCTACTACTAGCCGTTAGTAGCTAATTCCCCCCTGAGGCTATCGAGATATTTTAGCAGTGCCGTGGTACAGATTACTCCAGCAATTTATTTGTCACAGACTCATTACCGGTTTTACCGTAATTGAGGCCTCTGGCTTTCCGCCAGTAGAAACCGGTATTAAAGTTGTACAACGATCGGTTGTTACTTTGTATCTAACTGGCTAATTTGAAGGGCTTTCAAAGTATTTTTCGTTTGTTGTCGGGTTATCCCTATCAAAGGCAGACAAATTCACTTCTTTAGTCTTGAGGACTAAAATGTTAAATCATTTAATGCTGTAAAAGCAATACGTCATGTTTATAATTAGAAAGTTCGTTTTCTTTTACTAGCATCAAAGTGAATTAATTACTGACACGAAACCTTTGCGTTTAATGACCGAATAATGTTGTCTGCAAATATTTTATTTATACAAAATCTTTGTGTTAGCTACCTACAAAAATAGGCTCTTTTTATCATTTTTAAGTAACGCAATTAACAAAGAAACATATTATTTATGGACATTAAATCTAAACGATGTATTTAAAATGAAGCGTCAAATACTTGAGAGTAAGTGTCTCATAACGAAGTACGGTAATCCATACTAATATAACATTATAAATGCGAAAGTAACTCAGTCTGTCTGTCTCGTTTTCATGCCAAAACTACTGAACTGATTTAAATGAAATTTAGTACACAGTCTAGAGCCTGAGAACGGACAAAGGCTACATTTTAATTGGAAAAAAGTGTTGTAAAGGGTTGAAAAGGGGGATGAAAGGTCGTATGAAAGTATTGTCATTTTTAGAACTAGAAGCATAAAATTTATATTTTAGGCGGTTTAGTAAATATAAATAAATATGGCATACAAAGTTTGTAAAAATGTTACCCTTAAGGGTGTAAAAAAACATAGGGTATAACACTTTTTCGGATTCATTACAAATTTGTGGAGCTTATGTAAACGCGTTATGAAGAATCTATTATTTATGTCTAATTCCACGCGAGCGAAGCTGCGGGCGTCCACTAGTAAGTTATATGTATCGTTTATTTAATGAATAAACGAACATACATAAACGTGAAGTTCTATCATAATTATACGAGGGCTTTGTCCGAAGACAATACCTATATAACTATTGTGTTGGTTATCGCGTAGCATAGATTTACGTTTTAGACTTTCAGGGATTTGAGATGGCAAACGAGCATGCACACCCTTCCTATCCAACCCTGAGAAAGACTTCATACTCAGAAGGATTTACTGAAATTCTTACTTACAAAACTTTTAGCAACATAAGACCGTAAAAACTGTTAAAAAGAACCTCATAACATGAAAATCTACGGCTTCACACAACGGGCCAAATGCCAAAAGTTTCGAACCCAAAGGACAAGAATTAAAAGCCCAACTTCTTTATCACGTCATAAACGTCCTTGTGACTGCGCCTGCATAAAAATATTTCAAAAAGTAGTCTGTTTTGGTCAAATAGTGTTTCGTTATCATTATCATCTACTTCAATATTAGTAGATGATGACAAAGGTTTTGTGAAGTAATTTCTTTTTCTTTCATTTCTTGCCGCTTAACCCTTCTAAAATCCGCATTGAAGCAGAGTGCTAGAGTCCGTACTCTAGGACTCTGCTCAATGAGAACCGTTTATTAAACTGAAACCGAATTATAACTGGTGTGGGATGGGATGGAAAAGTTGGTGTACCTACTACCCACCTCTGTCTGCCCCTTCGGGGAAATAAAGTCTCATGCCTTATGTAATGTTCCATCATTGTTATATTATGTTATGTTATAGTAAGTTATTTTTGGTTATGATCAGGATGTGAATATACCATTCACATCTTGAATAGACGGCGGTCTCGAACTTTCCACATTAATCTGATCATTCGTTTGACTGGAAGACCTTTTGTTCCTCCCCACTCCATAAATTAGCGGCAATTGGGAGACTTCAGTTCTTTACACAAAGCACCATCCTTACAATGCTTGTAAACACACGGGTGGAAATAAGGTGGTCGTATATGAATCAATTTTGATTTGCCGTAGGTGTCCTTACTGATTTTTTTACGGCAGACTGAAATAGAATTTCGATCAATATCAATTCAAATTAATGTTAGAAAAATAATACTGGACGAATTGAAAATTATTTTTCTTAGATTAAAAAATTACTTTTTTTTATAATACAAACGGACAAACATACGGGCCACCGCCTATGGACACGTGCTACACGTGCGTTGCAGCATCACACTCTTCTTGAAACTCTCATAGTTTAATAACAACTTAAATGTACTTAATTATACGCAATAGTTCACAATAAACTCAAAATAGATGCCAAATAAAATGTCAGTATCATATTATTATGGGTATAGTTAGTTGTAGTACCTACGTTAAATTTGGTCAGAATACATATTGATTCCAGATCTAAAACGAATTGACATCATGTTATATAAGGTAATTTTGCCTCTGAATACTTTTCCTGAGATTTGTCCATAAAATTCTTCCTTTGTAAAAAATTCTTCCTTTCTTCATTTTATTTTATTCACCAGCTAAGAGCATATAAACCAAAAATATGTAAAAAATAAAAGACTCATACTGAATTATTATACATTAATTATATTAATGACATAAAGTACCAAATTTTGCAACCGCCACCACCACCGCAACCCTTTCCTTTATATTATTCTTATTATAAAAAGGTAGTGTTTGTAAGTTTGTGAATAGAGGTAATGATAGAAACAACAGAACCGATTCTGATAGTCCTAAGCTACGCCTGAGTCTTATACCTAGGCATTATTATACACGAGAACATTCACAGACAACAGCTAGTCAATAATAAAGACTCAAATGTACGACCAATTAGTCGACATACGAGTATGGTTTTTTATTGAAAACGGACGCAATTAATTGAATCAGTTTTCCCCAACCAAACAATTTATGAACGTGTTTTTAATTATCATTTTAACATTTACCATTCAAATACAGAGTTCAGTCTTCTTATCGACGATGAAGCCAATTTCTTTGTACTGTGTTTCTTTTGAACTCGACACAAAGTCCAAATTTATGGGGAACAAAAAATGATCATAATTATTATTTTCGAATCATTGAATCAGCGATTAGAGGTAAAAAGGGAGCCTAATTCGTGTTTCTTCTCCGAATTGGTTTAAGAATCAATGGATATCAATTCTTCTTCAATTAAAATTCTTTGTGTGTAGAAAATAGAACAGATAGATAATATATTAAATGGATCTACCGTAAACAGTGTGTTCTCTTTAATTTAGTTTCAATAGATTTTGTAGTTATTTAATCTCAGTTAAAACGCTCTTGGAGACTGTTTTACGTCTTTTCTCTAGCTACAACCCACAGCCGTCCCACTGCTGGGCAAAGCTCTCCCCCACGGTCACAGCTGTAGGTCTAGAGTATACTCCACCACGCTGCTCCAATGCAGACTGGTGCTCGTTTCGCTAATGAACCCGTTTCCTTCTAAGAATAAATGTTTGTTTAATTAACACCCCATTAATCAATGTTTGAATTACACAGCAAAAAATGTACTATGTCCCACTAGGAATAATTCATTTCCCGTTCATTTCGCGCTTAAGAAAAAAAACAGTTAACCCGTTTTGAAAATGGGTCAAGTGGAGCTAATTAACCTACTCGTGTGCGCTTTGACTGTAGTTCTTGGTCGGTGGTGTCGTGTGTCGTGGTGTGTAGTGGGTCAAAACATATTTGGTCCTTAGTCCTTTTCGTATGCCCCCATCTATATAGTGTTTGATTGAGCAAGAGGTTCGCAATAAAATTACAGTAATAAGTAACCATAGGTTACGTAATTCTCTTTTTAAACAGTACTACAAATATTATAGCCACCCAAATACATGTTCCTTAAAAAGTTTTTTAATTGCCTTCTTAAAAACAAAAGTTATATTCAAAGAGCACATGAAAGGTGTAACATAAACTCATTTAAGTTTTTCTATACACCCTGTTTCTTTAAAGGCTCTACCACCTAAAAGTACTCCACTGCATACGCCTTACCTTGCTTCCAAGGGAATCTAATGTCGACAAAATGGTGGGTGAAAACTGTAGGTGAACGCGGTGTAAGCTCGTCGAGGTGGACGACGCCGTCCCCAGTCTGAGTCCATGACACGAGCACTAATATTTATATCAACCCCAGCAGGGACTCGAACTTGGTACCCGCGGTTTGGCAGTCAGGACCCCGCCGCGCTACGGGGTCATCAAACAATAATTCATCATCACAACCTGTGTCCCACTGTTGGGCACGGTTCTCCTCTTGGAATTTAAGGGATTAGGCCTTAGTCCACCACGCTGACCAAGTGCGGATTGGCAGACTTCACATGCCTTCAAAAACATTATGATGAACTTTCAGGCATGCAGGTTTCCTCACACAAACAATAATTACGAGAAAGAGCCTTTAGGACATATTGAGATTGGTTTCTTTATTTAATTTTTTATTTAACACTAATACAAAGGAACAAGGGGTACAACTGAATGCCTGATTATATGGTTGAAGATTTTCATAAGTATTCTCAACAAGCAATTTCTAAATTAGGAGCGAATTCAAGCCACAAATGTTACGTGATAAATGGTGTGTTAACGTGTTCATAACTCGTAAGTACGAGTATGTTAACAATTTTGACTCTTGAATCAATGCACTTAAAGTAAAATCGTCTGTGGACAAGTACTGTATTTTAACCGCCTGTATTGTATTGAAGAAACCCAGAATCTCTTAAAGCAAAAGAAAAAGCTTAAGTTGTTTTTATGAATATAGTAAAAAATCTGCTTCGCATCTGCAAAAATATGATTTCTTTCCTTATTCCGGTAAGATCATTCGGTTTATATTGATAATCTAACCAAATAATCTAGAACGAAATCTTTAAAGAACTCCATTTTCCCAAGTTGGTTCAAACCAAGTCACCAAAAAGAATCAGCAAAATTTTCCAAACCAGTCTTTCAGATTTCGTTTGAATTTTAAACAAAAATAAACGAACGCTAAATAAAGTTTGGAATGCAGAATTCCGCTCCGTTTATTTTGCTTCGTTTAAAAATATCAACAACAGTTTATCCGTCTCAAAAGGCTAAACCTTCACTCTAACCTCTTCATTACGAGTCAGAAAACATCAGAGCCTACGTGACAGCTACGGAGCTACGAAGCCGCTACGAACCCGCTACGAAATTGCTACGTAAATAATTTTCTCGTTTCACAGCCAAAGCGTTTATTCTCTTCAGAAATACACGTGTACATTAACTCAAAGCTCAAATAATAAAAGAGCTTTAGCTGTGTTATAATAAAATTAGCCTCCTTACTGCTGGAAATGTGAGAAAATACTCATGTTTTATACATGTGTCGCTTAGTATTTTAATGTTTGCAACCGAACGTGCGTCCTGCGTCCGTCTAAACTAAATCATATTAGTGACTAGCTTTTGCCCGCAGCTATGACTATGACCGTTAGTTTAATTTGTATGCGGGCGAAGCTGACGGCAAAAGCTAGTAAATATTAAATCTTTATGTACAAGACTATATGTGTAAGACAAGAGAAGTAACAAATAAAAATCCTTATCTCTAACGCGTTACAGAAAAAATATAACTGAAGGATCTTAATCTGACGAGGTAATCTTATCAAAGGCACGTAACACAGGTGCCCACAAGATCGTGCTTTGTATACAGAGTGTCGCAATAATGCTATACATATAGATCTGACAGTTATACGGTCGACTTCAAAGTATACGAAATAATATTGTCAGTTGAGTTCAGATTAGTTTCACAAATTATTATTACCCACTTCACAACGCAATGAAAGGTATTGTAATTATCAGTATGTTTGTTTGTTCGTCTGTATAGTGATTTTGATGATTATTATATCAATGGATTTTGTGAAATAAATTTCACAATTTTGCACAAATTTCGGTAAACCTATTAAAATTATTTTCAAAGCTGAACGTAAAAAGGTATTCGCCACGAATCGCCACTACGGAGAATATAAATTGTGACACACGATATAATGGCCTCATAATTCATACACTTGATGGGCGATGAAATTCTAAATAGGCTATAAATAATGTTCCAACAAATATACTTGTATTTTGCTTAATATACCAAATAAGGTGGACTGTTAAAGGGTCAGCCAACTGACAGCGGCCTCCCGGCCGGATGATGAACTCCCGTTCATCATCGGTGATCGTCATTCCAAGCATAACATTCTCACTATTGGGCCACGACACCCATCAGCCGGACAAGGCCTCTTCTAAGCGAAATCACTCCACCGGACCTGTACTCTCAGAATCTAGTGGTTTACAGTAGGAAACCACTGTATTATAATTATGGTAGTTGTTTCCCATGTCAATATAGGTTCTAATTATACATGAGAGGTTTTTGGGTTAATTAATGAAAAATTTGTACCTGAAATAATTATTAACCTTTATTTTTATTTTAACGGACACATGTAGTAATAATTTATTGAACACTTACTTTTTCAACTTCACCTAAAAATTGTCTATATTTTTCGAACCATTTGATTGATAACAAAATTAATAATTACGTAAAATTTGTGTATATACACAAAACACGATTTCTGCTAGCAGTAGCAATTGATTAATCTATATTTATTTCTAAATAAATCTCTCTAACAACTCACATTATACTTCTTACACAATTATACAAAAAAAAAAACTAATTCTCGCAATAGATATCTTCATGACATAACATGTAGGAACTAAATACAACAACTCGTACAATAAAGTGATAAAAATTGTCTGTGTTAAAATCTGGCTGAGTGTAGGATAAAAATACTTATATAGGTCAATCTCTCAGGCTCAAGTGATGGTGAAAACCAAACATTTCATACAAATATTAATTTCATACATTCTTATAATAAAAACATCAAAATTACTAAGCAATTTTAATAATTGTAAATTATCTTCTCAAAAATTTATGTTACTTATCAAACTGTCTATTTCATACAAAAATAAATTTTGTAGTATTTTGTATCTTTTTTTTTCTAAAATCTAGTATTAAATTAGGCCGCTACATAAATCGTTGTTCATTAATTTTGTTTTTAAATTGTTAGTAGTCTTATAGGAACACAATACGTTCTAAGTGGTCAAACCATTGCGCGGCGAATATAATTATACTTAAAAACCTGTTAGTTAAAATGTTTTATAGAAACTCAAGCTCCAATTATATTAAAACGGTTTACAAAAAATACTTTAAACGGTAAATGAAAAAAGAAAGATTGAAATAGCTATACACTAGTAGAAATAACCAACTATACCATATTATATTACAAATATATTTTTATTTTCTTTTTATTCTGCTTTCCGCTATCACTCGAGCCACGAAAAGCCTTTTCTACTTTTGATTTCTGTGACGAATGAAATTCAAGTACCTATTTCACATGCGAGTCACAATTTCAAACTTTGTTCAACTGTTAATAAATGTTTCATAAATCACAGAGCACGCAAACTTGGAATCACTAATTTATTTAATAAGCGTCACAATTGACAGCACTATATTCTTATTTCTATGATACTACTGTTTGTTTACATGATTTTTCTTATTTGTCCAACTGACTACCTAGCATTGCGAATTGTAATAACGTTAAATCTATTATTTCAAAATGACTAATTAAGATTTGATTTGATGTCTCTGCCTCTGTAATTTGACTACATTATTTTGATTAACCTTGAGTTGTTATAAGGTCTTAGTAGAACAAGTAAGTTATTTTATATTATATGTTATGTTAACTAGATATAGTAAGGCTTAAGCTTATAGCAAGTAGCTGATTCTGAGCAATTTTTTCAGAGACCAAGTAACCATTTTAATCCTCAATGAGTAATGAAAGATATAATTAAGTTCATGCTAATATTGTATCGACTAAATTATATCTTAGATATATGATATAATTATATATTATTATTACATAATTATATCAAGGATATTAGAAAAATAATTAGCTTAGATAGCGCGATAGGTGAAACATGTAGTTATAATTACGAAAAATACGTAATAAAAAAACATTTCTACTCACAGTCAGCAGCTCACTATAACATAAGGCATAACGCGCCATACTTTATGAGCGCTCTGAACCTAGCTCTGTGCACGTAGCATTTATTTATTTATTTATCATTATTGAACCAGTTAGAACAACCTGTACCTTTTGTATGTGGTAATGCATAAAGCATTAAGCACCAGCTATCCATTGGGCTAACCAATGGGGTCTTAGATCTTTTCGCGATAAGCGAAATTTGTGTACTGCATCTGGATCAGCCAGCCCAGTGGCTATCGAACTCGCCTCTCACTCGAGTGGTCCGGGTTCAAACCCGAACGGCACGCAACACGCTTTATGCCTGAGAGTTCTTCATAATGTTCTCGAAGGCATGTGAAGTCTGCCAAGCGTTTGCCAACGCAGCATGGTGGCCTAAGGCCTAATCCCTCCCAGTCTGAGAGGAAACTCGTGCCCAACAGTGGGACAAACAAGTGTTGTGGTGGTCTAGATCAGAGGTTCGTAAAGTTTGGCAAGTTATGTATATAAACTCTTTTGCAAAAAAAACGGGCACTTTTGATTTATTCGAGTACTTTTAGTATCAACAGTTGTAAAAAGGATTTGAAACAATAAAATAAAATAAAATGTAATTTACTGATGTAATAACACTTTTGTTTGGTAATTAAGTCGATCTAAATTTGTTTTATTTTGATTTTTAGGAAATTACTCATTTTGGCAAAAAAAATAAGGTTACTTAAATTGACTTTCTCCTTTATTTACTAAAAATTACACACAATAAAATAAAAAATTAATATCGAGTGTGGCCTCCTCTGGCTGAAGTAACTGCTGCAATTCTTCGTGGCATGCTTAGGACGAGGTTTTTTATGACTTCTTGGGGAATACGCTCCCATTCGGCCGTAATAGCAATTTTGAGCTCCCGGATGTTCTGTGGGGCTGGGTGTACAGCTCTAACACGTCGTTTTAGATAGTCCCATAGATGCTCAATGGGATTGAGGTCGGGACTTCGTGCTGGCCAATCTAAACGGCGGATCCCGACTTCACTTAAGTAAGCGTCTACGTCGGCCGCTCGGTGTGCTCGAGCATTGTCGTCCATAAACACAGCAGCACTTCCTGTAACAGCTAACGCTGGTTGTGCATGAGGAATTAGGAGTTCCGTGATATAGCGTTGTGCATTGAGAGATCCATTTTCTACGAAAACTAACTCTGTACGATCTTCAGAAGTTATGCCAGCCCAAAACATGACAGAGCCCCCACCGTACGGCGTAATTTCTTCAAAACATGCCGCTGAATAACGCTCTCCTGGTCTTCTTAGCACTTTACGACGTCGGTCCTCACCAAATAAAGAGATTCTGGCTTCATCAGAAAATAGAACCTTGCTCCACTCTACATCGGTCCAAGTCGCACAATTTTGGGAAAATCTTAACCTTGCAATACGGTGCCCCCGGAGTAATTTAGGACCCCTAGCTGGTCTTCGACTATGTATATCTACTTCTAGAAGTCTCCTCCTGACAGTCCATATGCTAACACTAACACTTCTAACATCTTCAAGATTGTTTTTTAAGTTATTGTAGGTAGACTTCCGATTTCGTAAAGCTTGGCTCACAATATATCGATCGTCAGTACATCGTTTTCTTCCTGATCCCGGTCTTCTTCTCAAAGAACCGGTTTCTTGAAACCTAGTCCAGGTCCTCTGAACAGTGGAACGACTGACACCAAACCGTTCCGATACATAACATTGACTAAAGCCTTCTTGAAGAAGAGTCACTATATTACTAGCGATAATTATCTTGTCCGCCATGTTACAGTATAAAATTTTTCACGAAAAACTAATTTAAACAATTTTACATCAACATCAATTCATTAAAATTACAAAAAACCGTGTTTTACTTATTTTTAGCACAAAATCTAAACACAAACTGCAGCAAATGCTCGAATCGAAAAGAATATTTTTAAATACCTTTGAAATTTTCAATTTGGAACATTTTATTTAACATACCAGTACTTTTTAATACGTAGACAGTTGTTTCTAATTAACTGAATGCATAAAAAACCTCTTTTGTTAAAGATTTCCATAATTGTTCAGAAAAGTTTTGGGTGCCCGTTTTTTTTGCAAATGGGTTTATTTGAAGATGTGTTTAAACCGTACACAAAAGCGAACGCTAGTCGTCAAATTATTTCATAGCAAGAATAAACCTCTCTCATACAACATAATTACTTATGTAGGATATAATTTATAAATTTCAATCAGTACTTCTAATATATTTTCTATACCACAGCCTTCGAGGCTAAATAGTGACGATATAGATTGGAAAGAGAAACATCTAAGAGAAGGGATTGAATACATTGAAGAATCACTAATCCTGTACATTTGAGCACAAAGACTCTCACAAATAACTCATGAAAATCTACACTCCTACAGACGTAACGCTAACATACAGGCGAGATTTGATTTTTTTAATAAACCTTTGCAGGATATCTTTTAGGGTCATAGATGATACATCTAAATAAATAATCTATCACCGACTTTACGTAAGCTGAGATTACTTTCATTTACATACACATAAAAAAAATCTGTTTCAATCAAGGCGGCCTCGCGTGAAATTATCAAATGTTAATACTAAACTACGAGTACATACATATTAAATATCGAAAAAGGAATAATTTATAAATATACAACTATCCGAAAATACTTCCAAAACATTCCACACATATTTTAACAAATCCTAAACATTAAACAAACCTTAAATCGCTTGTGTTTCCGCTTTGATTCAAACAGAGCTTTAGCTACCGTCAACGGAACAATATAATAATGAATTTAAATTTAGAATCCCTTGATGACGCCATAGGCTTCTAGGGTGGAGATCGTGAGGTAGAAGATCCAGAGAGAGAAGAAGAATGTTGAGGTGATAATCTTCATGGTGCGCGGTCCGCCTAGCTCCCCGCCGATGGACTTTCGTCTCCTCAAGATGAGCACGATTACGACGAGTGCTGCCTCCGAACAGAACATGGTCACGCTGAATGCGAGACTGTGGACAAAGCAGACGTTTAATTTATTTTCTTCAGTTTATTCTGAAAACTTAGGACGAACCAGAATCTAAAATAAATGAATATAAATTATTAGTTACTACTGGGCGCCCGGTGACCTGGGTGACCGCTAGTGGCAAAATTTCAGGGACGCGGTCCCGGTTGTTTTCAATGGTGGAAACAGTCGTTAAGCCTTGTCGAAGACCTTCGGGTGGCTTGAAAACATTCGACACTGGGTTGGCCACTAACACCTCCACCAATCCGCATTGGAGCAGCGTGGTGGAGTATGCTCTAGACCTCCCGCAGAAGTGTTTGTGGGGGAGACCCGTGCCCTGCAGTGGGACGTCTATGGGTCGCAGCGACTGGGCGCCCGCAGTTACTGTTTTGCTCGCGTGGAATTAGACATAACAATAATTTCGTTTCAATTCAATGTTTGGCCAAGGTTGTGGTGGGCGTTAGCAAATGGTTCGTTTGCTTTCCATAAATATACTCACTTTCCTGGTTGCACGACGAACGTCTCGCCCTTACTCCAGTGGACGATGGCGGCGACGGTCCACGCGACGCCGATCCCGAGGAACACGTTCACCGCATTCGAGCCCGTCACGTTGCCCACTGACGCGTCCGCGTATTTGTCCTGGATCGCTGCCACCTTGCTCGCGAACGTGTCTGCAATGCAAGAACTCCTTGTTGACACCTAAATTCCAGGATCCTTATTTCGTTACTATACTTCTGTGACTGCTGCCTCTGTTTCCCGAGCCGTGGTCTCCACTCGAAGACCTTTTAATCACCATGATTTTTTTTTATAGTTCATACACATAATAATCTTAAATTTACATTCATACCAATTGCCTATGCTTCTGCTCCCTAAGGTTGGCTGGTAGAGAATGTGTTTAGCATTAAGTCTGCCTTTGCTGTACTTTTTTTTAGGTCCATGAAGATTACTTAAATAATCGAATAACTTATTTCAGAAAAATTACGACGCATAGGACAGTCGTCCTCGGTATCGATGGAAGGGCAGCTCTCTGAGATTATCGCCACATGCAACTGCAGGTCCCTTAATCGTCTCAAGCCTGTCATACCTACCATAAATGTTTGAGCTTGAAAACCTACCTGGTATGCTAGTCCCCAGCGCGACAAATACAATCGCAGTGACAGAGTCTTTGATGCCGAGCGTGCAGCCGAAGTGCGAGGCCACGTCACCTATGACGGCCGTCACCAGCCCGATGCAGATGATTGACACCACGAAGCAGACGTAGCCACCGCCGATATCTGGGAACACGGCGGAGATTAATAGTCCCAAAGTGAGAGACTACGAGAGTGACAACGAAAAGAGAGATAGGAGATGTGTAATACCTATATTTTTAAATGAGCTACCGCAGGATATTTTTGATACACAAAATAAAGATATCAGTAGGACTAAACTTAAAACTATGTTGCTCAAGCAGTACTTGTCCCTGTGTCTATCAGCTATCCGCTGTTAAACATGACAACTGTGGCAGAATTTGAACAAGTCTCAAGAGTCTTGTTCAAAGTCTGTCACAGATGAATTTTTCTAGAGGATTAAGATGGTACTGACTAATTACGGTTTAAGATTTTTATTTCTCTTAAGAATTACAAAAATTCACTTACAGAGAAACTAAACTATTACAATATTTTGCCGCTTAGCGTAATAAGCACATATATTATTAAAATTATACACTTACAATGTTTGTAATAATATCATATTGAGGGTAGGTAGTAAAAGAATACATTATGTTGTCAATCGTGTTGAGAACAAAAATTAATCACGCTTACTAAGGTATCGGTCATCGTGTAGCGGACGAGCGTCGACGTAGCGGGAGCGAGTTTACATATTATAGGTAAGTTTATAGTTACGCTTTTGTATAGGTACATTTATTTAGTATGTATTTAAGTGATGTGTATATGCCTATGTGTATAAAATTAAGAGTATATATTAGTATTTTTGTTAATACGCAGTAAATTATTTTTGAACAATGGCACTTTATTTGGATAAAATCTTAGTCTGATTGAATGTATAATTAAGGTTTGATTGACATATATTATTATTATCAATGTTAATTTTATAAGTGCAAAGTAGAATGCCATTTTGTGAGTGTATTTTTAATGATGTGTTGAATTGTGAGTTTATGGATGTACCTATGAACCTGTGTGTGTGTGTGTGTGTGTGTGTGTGTGTTAGTGTGTTTGTGGTGTGTATGGAGTGCATGCTCGTGGGTGAGTTGATGTGCTAATTCGACGAGTTTATATTTATAATGATTTTATTAACTAACTTAACTAACTATTAATACTTTTATTTATATTTTATTTTGTTTCATTAGATTATAGATACATTTTTGTAAATATGTTCTTTTAGTAGTTTTTTAAATGTGTTAAACGATTTTACTTCTCTAATATCTGTTGGGAGCTTGTTATATAGTTGTGCGCCTTCATATAAGATGTTTTTCTTACCGTAGTTTGTCCTAGGTGAGATCAAACAAATGTTATTTGCTTGTCGTGTTATGCGTTTTGTTACTGTCATCTTTTTTGTAAATGTAATATTTGTGTGTATATCCTTTGAATTGATAAAAGCACTAAGACTAAAGATATTTCCACATGGACCATTGTTTAGTTAAAGCTCTGAATGAGACATTATCAAGTCTGGAGGAATTACTCCCTGTGCCAAGGAACGTTCATAAGTAGGAGTTGGAGAGACACTCACCTGTCGGTGGGATTAACGCGAAGATGACCTTCCAAAAGACGGTCAAAATGTGCAAGATATAGTCTGAACACGACGGTGATGCGTTAGGATCTTCCGAATCTGAAAACATAATTCAATTACTGTCCAACTATCACGGTTCATGAGATACAGCCCGGTGGCAGACGGACAGACGGACAGTGGAGCCTTAGTCATAGGGTCCCTTTGGGTAAACGTTCAAGTTACAACAAGTTCGATATGTGACATACCTGCACTAGCCGTCAATGCTTCTAAAAATTGCTCCTTCCAAGATGACGTGCCAATAATTATAGATGCATTCGCTCTCTGTACAAGTTTATCTACAGTATTCTGGAACAAAAGATTGTCGTTAATTTCCTGTAGCTCTCAATCAAAATAGTGTGCTACGGTAGGGACTAATAGGAGTCTCTTGACCAACGAGTAGGAGCTCGAACCGCCCAGCCAGCGACAGCGGGCAAGTAAACAATGTATGGTGAGTGTAGTTTATGCATGTAAGTGTTATCCATCATAGTTTATTATTACAATAAAACCAGTCTTGAATCATCCAATCAAAATTCCTAGAAATTAAATGTAACGTGTTAAGTAATAAGATTCTTATGTATATTTTACAAATAACTGTCACATACATAGTTATGTTTTATTCAAGCTTTGCTTTTTGTTTTGTATTATATTATTACTTTTTCTTTTTGTTTAATACTTAGTAATGTATGATCTTTTACTAAACTCCAGTACTGGAACCCATAATTTCTTCAAAGTTTGAACTCATCATTGACCGAATACAGTCTTAGATCACTGCTACATAATAATATACGTCGTAGGGTTGCCAACCTTAAACTCCTTGCTCTCCTTGATCCGCAGCTGCGCGCGCGTGATCTCGCCGGCACGTGGCAGCCCCATCATGGCCACCACAGCATCCTCCTCCGGCAGTGTGGCTAGGTGCCCGTCAGTTCCCGTTGAACTCGGCTGTTCATCATCTACGACAAAAGTACAGATTTACACTATTGGGTTTAGGGCTTACCATCAGCGCTTCCCTGCAGAACACATGTCACCTCTCGGAGTGGGAGGGGAAACACTATAGGCTACAGACCACCACGCTTGCGTAGTTCAGACTGCACAGTACCACATGCTTTGGAGATAAAATTACGGTGAACTCTCAGAGGTGCAGGTAGTCATAGAAAGACATAGAACCCAATTATTAAACAAAAATATTTTCTTTGGGATTCATTATTCTTTACTTTTTTATTATTTGTTGTGATAGCGGCTACAGTAAAACGCAAACGGTTTCTTCCTATTTCTTTTCATGAGATAGAGCCATAAGACTGTCAGACGGACACGTAATAGGGTTCCGTTTTTTCTCTTTTTGGATATGGAACCCTAAAATACTAAGACTATTTATTTATTTAATAAGTTACACCAGATAGATAAACACCAACACAATAACTTAAAACATGCATTGATACGAACTAAGTGTTACCTCAGTTACAGATAAACAACTTTCTTCTAGTTAAAGGAAAATAAGATTACAAATTTAGACACAAGTTTTTTGGTAAATGTGTTTTCATTTTTCAAGAATAGACACCAATTTTATGTTTCTTT
This sequence comes from Carterocephalus palaemon, assembly GCA_944567765.1. Taxonomy (NCBI): domain Eukaryota; kingdom Metazoa; phylum Arthropoda; class Insecta; order Lepidoptera; family Hesperiidae; genus Carterocephalus; species Carterocephalus palaemon. The sequence continues at coordinate 10,563,632 of OX155654.1, forward strand.
TCCCTCCGTAATTCCCTCAGGTTGCAAATGATAATAAGGCCTTCAAAGAAAGCTCTTTAAATGGAAATTACATTTGCGGTGCCAAAATCGCTAGAGATTTTGTAACGGTAGCAACCGCATTCAAATGCAAACTGTTCGCGACTTCACTATTCAGAATTTATCACTATTTAAACCTGAGGTTATTTAAATAACTACAGAATAATTTACATGTACTTAACACATTAATATGCTCGTATTGCATTAAATGAATTCCCTCAACTTCAAGGGCTGTGTTTGACAACTTGATTCGATCGAATCGGCTTTCGACTGAATTTTTAGGCCCAATGTCAATAAAAATAGCCCATATTCTCTCACCGCTAATAATAAGAATCTCCTTCGCAGGCTGCATAGAATGCTATGAAATTAACCATAGAGGCATAATTAAAAATTCAATGTTGTATAATTAAAATTAAGTTAATATTACTACATTATTTCGATGAAAAATTATTGTTATTATTATATTTTTTTTGATAAATTGTTTAATTTTAAAGTGTATATTGTAACTATGTTTATTATTTCATAGAAAAATTGCATGCCCGAAGCGGGTAAACTGTACCTACTTACTATAAGGAATGTCACCTCAATGAATTGTAAACAGTTTTTAAGCAATAAATATTGATTGATTGATTGATTGATTGCAAGAGTCATAGTAGTGATGGCAATCGGGGGTATCCTACAGTGTCCTGGACGGCGGGAACACTCCTTGCATCCGCCATGGGAGCACCAGGCGGGGGTTCTGTCGAATTTGTATCGTTTCCACGGAGAAGCCATTACGGAAAGCGCAGAGACGCAGTAGTACTGCCTAGCGATCCTGTGGCGTCTCATATCGTCCATGTTAAAACTAAAGTGGGTATTCAGGCAAGCCGATGCCGGCGAGTCCCACATACCTCCCCAGGTCTCTAGTACCTGGCAGTATGTGTAAAACATTTCCCAGCGAAAAAAAAGCCCAATGAATCGTGTGCTGCGTTTACTGCGGAAAATGCTCGACTGCTAGTCATTTTTGATAGAAATAATTCCGAATACACTATAGGTTCCGCGTAGTGTCCATAGCCTTAGCTCGCGTCGCTCAATATGATTGACAGAGTTAAGCAACACTAGCGGGTCGATTTGTGCATGGGTGACTAGTAGTCGCAAAAATGTCATTGTCGCCAGCGTGCTTCGGAGGGCACGTAAAGCCGTCGGTCCCGGTTGTTTCCAATGGTGAAAACTATCGCCAAACCGAATGTTCTCAATCCAACCTTCGGGTGGCTTAAGAACATTCGCACAGGCTTGGCCTTACCCGTCCACCAATCTGCATTGGAGCAGCGTGGTGTAGTATGCTCTAGACCCCCCACAGATTAATCTGTGCTGGAGACCCGTGCCCAGCAGTGGGACAACTTTGGGATGCAGGCAGTATTCAATAAAATAACAAGTGTCTTTATTCAAAGTCAAGGGAAAATCTTTAATATCTCGAGTACGACATTCAGATGAGCAGAATCCTTCGACACTGTTTTTCCGAAGGGGAGGCAGAAGGGTATAGTGCAGCCACTTTTAACGAGTCATATTTATTTCCCCTGTGAACTCATAAGTGGGGAAATGTAAGTTACAAAAATCCAATTATACTTGCCCGACCCGTGGATTAAACCCAGGAACTTCAGCTTACCAATCGCGCTTGCGACCACTAGACCACCAAGGCATCCATTGTATTCAAACGTAGGTACCGAAAAAACATTTTTCACAAAGACTTTTACTACTTTTGTCACTACACAATGAAAAGGTTCCAAATAAAACCGTTGAATACAAGTAGGTACCTTCATCCTCTATCATTAATCACATCACTATTCACCTTAGGAGTGAGAAAAATCGTTTTCCGACCAAACTGCCTTATAAGCCATAACGCTGTGAAAGGAGATTGGCTTTAAGCTAAAATGTTAATACATTAATTAAAAATATATCTTCTTCTATATATGTATATAAAAGGAGAAGCTGACTGACTATCTGACTGACTGACTGACTGACTGACTTATCAACGCAGGGCCTAAACTATAAGGGTTAGAAACTTGAAATTTTCCTTTTTTTTTGAAGGGTTCCTTTTATAACGTAGGGGAGCACGAGGAAAGGATTTTTGAAAATTCATCCCCTAAGGGGGTAAAATGGGGGTGCAATGTTAGTATGAAACTTTGCCGTTTTTGAAGTCAAGTGGGCAACCCGAACGCGGGCAGACGTCTTTAACGGATTGGACATATATTATTATGACTTAAAGTTTCCTGGAAGTTAATTTAATTACGTTAGTTTCTCGCATCCTGTACGACCAGGCACCAGTGGCCACGTTGGTATGACTATGGCAGACGTTTATTGATCACCTGGACTGTCACTTTCACATTGAGCAGGGTGAAACGAGCATGTACATATTTAATTTATTATATAAGAAGACGGGTCTTTTATTCAACAGGGCTGTGAAATAAGTCTAGTGAATGAATTAATTAATTGATGAACGAATGAATGAATGAATGAAATAATTTAAGCTTTTATTTAACTTCACTCGTATGTATCCATGTCCTGGAATCTTGCAATCAATATTTCAGCCACTTCCACTGAAGCTATCGAGCTGAAATTTGGCACACATAATATTTGGTTCCAATGACAATGCATGAAAATAAAATAAAAGTTTTAAAAAGCTTTTTAAATAAATTAAATTTTAACGGTAAGTAGGTATAATTTAATTAATATATTTACTTATGTGCAAGTCTGGTCCGAATCAAAAGTTTTATATAGGCTCTTCAAACCACTAAATAATAATAGAAACGTACCTTTGCAAAACATATAGATATGCTATGCCACATTTATCAATAAATTTTATATGAAAATGTATTCACTGCGTGTGACGCGAGTGACGCACAAGATCGACTTCGTACAAGTCTGCTTGACTATCGCACGTACACAAAAAAAGTATTTCATTGGCGTGTCCTCCGGAACTTCGCGGTTCCCGTACCTGCTTGTAATATTTAAAATATTCTGAGAGACAAGTAATATTTTCAGGTGAACACAGTTCCCCATATGAGATATTGATACTTTACTTAGTCTAAATCTAGGTTTAATCAATTTATTTATATTATGTAGGTATACTATTTTTCATTATAAACAAAATATGATTTTTTGACATGGTACAGTAAAAATATTTATAAACTGAAATAACTCTCGCAGGGATTCACGCTTTCTTAGACCATAGATACTCCTTATGGCTTGTTTTTGTACAATATAGTCTTTAAACAGGCTCTATCTAATATTGGAAAGGTTATTGGTAGGTTTATTTTACCTGAAAATGAAATTTGTTTGTCAATAAAGTAGAATTAATGGCTTGGCGTGTTTTTGTTGAAATAATACGAGCTGGAATCGCGGCAATAAAATAGGCGTAATACGCTAAAGTGCTCCCCACGGTGAGTCCTTCCTGTGGGAATGTTTGCGGCAAATTATTCGCCACTTCTGGCGAATCGCTATAAAGGTCTCGCATATTTTCTAACCAAATAAACTTCGTCAACACGTACATTTATACTAACCAATTCATTATACCTTTATTTGTCACTAGTGGACGCCCGCAGCTTCGCTCGCGTAGAATTAGACCCATTAACGACGTCCAAACTTTGCACCCCCGTTTTACCACCTTAGGGGATGAATTTTCAAAAATCCTTTCTTAGTGCTCCCCTACGTTATAAAAGGAACCCCTGTGCAAAATTTCAAGTTTCTAACCCTTATAGTTTAGGCCCTGCGTTGATATGTCAGTCAGTCAGTCAGTCAGTCAGTCAGTCAGTCAGTCAGTCACCTTCTCCTTTTATATATATAGATTAGGTATAGGTAATAATGATGGTACAGTCAGAAGAGATCCATTACACCTAGCCATTATATAGCGTACAAATGTATTAATTATTACATTACATTAACATTATACAAATATTACTTTACACACACATTTTCATGTATATATAGGCTGGCTAGAGCTCCTCCACCTATTCCACCACGCTGCTCCCATGCGGATTGGTGGTCGAGTGTTCTTAAGCCACCCGAAGGTCTTCGACAAGGCTTAACGGCTGTTTCCGTCATTGAAAACAACCAGGACCTACGGCTTAACGTGCCCTCCGAAGCACGGTAGCGCCCGTGAAATTTTGCCAATAGTGACCACCCATCGACAAACCCGTCGTTGCCTAATGTCATAATACACTTAAATAATGCAACACCGAAACTGTTCATGGTCAACATATTTCAACACATGTTCAAATTTCAACATTCAAATTCTGCAGATTTAAAATAACACATTTATTACTACACTTATTACTTATTACTTGCCCGCGCTGTCTTTAGTAGGCTAATATTCGTAAATACAACGACCTCAACATTAATTGGTCTAATCACTTATGTCCGCTATTGAATCAGCATTATACAAGGGGCAGGCGATAAAAGCGATACACGCTCCACCTAGCGATAAAACTAATGGACCAATACCCTAATTTTGTAATGCAAAGAAAATTACTTTGATCAGATAAAGAGACTGTTATAGTCAAAAGGGATTATGAAAAATTAATAAAAGCTTTTGTATAATACCAATCTATATATATAAACGGAGACGCTGACTGACTGACTTACTGACTTTTGAAGTCAAGTGGGCAACCCGAACGCGGGCAGACGTCGTTAATGGGTCTAATTCTACGCGAGCGAAGCTGCGGCGTCCACTAGTATTATATAAGTTTCATATATCACATAATCGTGAATCAAAATAGTTTTAAATTATTCATCCTTCTTCCACAATTTTCCGTGAATCTGAGAACAAAATAGGAAGTCTTAGACCTACGTGGCAAGTCTGAAGGAGTTTATTATTCAAACCTGCCCTGCATAATGCAGCAGGTCATTTTGCGGCGGCAACGACAGTCTGATGTTATTTGCCGCTTACAAGTTTGATGTGGCCACAGATAACATAATAATGGAACTTAAGGATAACTGCTTATCCTTACTATATATAAATGGGCAGGTGTTTGTTGGTTTATCTTTCTTCTCCTAACGATGAATGATTTTTTGTACAGATGTAGTATTGGGCCTGGGCAGGCTACTTTTTATCCCGGAAAATTTGTTGGTTCCCGTGGAATTTAAATAACAAGTAATACATGTATTAATCGATCGATTACCTATCGATTAATTTTTAATGGATTGATCGATAAAATCTAAATCTTGACCGGCGGCAGAACTGCGGGTAAAACTAGATTTTGATTAGTGGTAATCTTAATAGTAGTATTTAATTAGTGTAGCTTGCCGTCGAAAGAGACTTTTTAGGGTTCCGTAGCCAAATGGCAAAAAACGGAAAACCCTTATGGATTCGTCATGTCTGTCCGTTCGTATGTCACAGCCACTTTTTTCCGAAACTATAAGAACTATACTGTTGAAACTTGGTAAGTAGATGTATTCTGTGAACCGGATTATGGTTTTCACACAAAAATAGAAAAAAAAAAACAATAAATTTTGGGGATACCCCATATTTAGAACTGAAACTCAAAAAAATTTTGGATTCCAATAACCTATCTAAGGATAGATTTAGCTATCGGTGATAGAAACTCGACACATTTTATATGGAACTTGTGTCAAATTTCTATCTCCGATAGCCAAATCTATCCATAGATAGGCTATAGAAATCCAGCTTTAACTAGAAGCGTTTATTTATGTTAGCTCTCCAGTAGCTCTTTTACTTCATCCTCGCTCAATACGTCAACACGTCGCTGAAGGACATAATAATATTTTACGTCGACCAGAGCGCGTGTATTAGGCTAATTTGATTGCTACAATGCCGATGAACGTCGTCTCCTTATTTCGTCACTTTCTCTCCAGTTTGTTATGCTGATATACATCAGGTAGAATACATTTCTTTTATGGGAGTCTGTTGATGAGGGCCCAAGGCGTCTTGATAAAATGATGCATATAATATACATACTTTTAGATAGAAATAGACGAAAAAAGACTGGTGGTCTCGAGTCTCTAGGCGACAGAGATTATTTTTTATCACTTGGCCCGCAGCCTTGTTCGTTACAAATGTACCTACTCTAAAAACATGTTTTTGCATCATCCATCCATCCATAAGCCCCTTAAGATCCACTGGTGAATATAAGACTACTAAACGACACCATTCCGACTGGTCCTGTTCCTGCTGAAACCAGCGGGTTCCCATCGTATTCTTCAGGTCCTCTGTCCAACTTGTCGACCTGTGCTCCTTTTTTCGAGTCGTGTTCTCCATTCTCCATTCGAGGACTTTTCTTCCCCACCGGTTATCAGTCCCTCGAACGACGTGGTCTGCCCATTGACACTTCAACTTACTAATCCTGCGAACTATGACGGTGAGCTTTGTTCGTCTAAGGATTTCATTTTAGTTTTGCACAATTGTAAGTATACAAATGTGTTCATAGCATTAATTTTATTTAGAGAAGGACTGAAAATTATAAGAGGACTAAGAAAAGTGTAACTCGAAACATTGACGCATCATTGTCACAGCGTCTACCACATAATGAGATACGGTATTATATGAGTGTACTGTGTCATTATACCTAAGAGTACCTATCGTCCGAGGCCGAAGCGAGGCAAAATGGGTTGAGATAATTTGATTGTCATAATCTATCCACAGAGGCTTCGCTCGCATTGTTATTCCGTCTGACTTGGATATTACTTGCTTATGGATACCGGTGCTTATAAATTATTATTTTGTGTAATATGAAAGGAGAAATATATTGACAACACTATAGATAAGTAATTGTGAATTTAGCTCTGGTTTGTCTGTATGTACCTACTAGTGGACGCCCGCAGCTTCGCTCGCATGGAATTAGACATTCACTAACTTCAAAAACGGCAAAGTTTCATACTAACTTTGCACCCCCGCTTTATCCCTTTAGGGGGTGAATTTTCAAAAATCCTTTCTTAGTGCTCCCCTACGTTATAAAAGGAACCCCTGTGCAAAATTTCAAGTTTCTAACCCTTATAGAATAGGCCCTGCGTTGATATGTAGTCAGTCAGTCAGTCAGTCAGCTTCCCCTTTTATATATAAGAAGCACTCGGTTCATCTCGTGGCTTATTAGCGTCAGGCGCGCTGTACGGCGGTGAATAGGTGATCGCTAGTGACAGAAATTGGCATTCATCCATTCATCGAGTGTTGAATTTTTTTTTAAATTTCTCCATTAATTAGACAGGTTTGTGTATTTACTATTTAGGTTACTAATTAAGCATCAGTTTTTTGAGTAAGCCTACCACAGATCAGGGAGTAATCTGTGAAACCTAATTGTTTCATTAAATTGTCTGTTTTTACACATACTTTTATCGGATAATACAACCTATATTGAGATTTGGAATAAAATTAGTACGTGGTGGTACAACTGTAAGAAGCTGAACAGTTATACACTGAAAATATTGATAGTCTAAATAAACCGCGATAAACAATACATTGCGATTTTTTTTTCCCAAAACCTTGTCTTGATGTGCTAACGTATTATCGGCGTTATCCCATTTTAAGCACATCGGCGTCATATGCCTTTCAGTCTTCACGTTATATTCTCAAGCAGATGGTGAGATATTGCCTTAATACGTTTTACTTTTCCAATTACACACTACAGGCTGCACTGAAAATCAGTGTTGCAGTTTGAGCAACTGCAGCTATGCTGAGTGTAGACCTATTTGCTGAGTGGTCACTGCAACATAGAACTTTGTTTCTTCTTTTTTATTTATTTAAGGTAACCTTGTTAATCATACCGTGTACATGATATTTTTCTGTGTTGCATGAACGATTTTGGCAAATAAATGATTCATTCATTCATTCATTCAATTTGGCAATTTGATACCTAGTTACCAGGGTTCTCGTTTAGGGCGTGTTCTTCCAAAATGAAAACCCGTTGTAGCTCGGTCGATTACATACGATAGAGATACGATAAGCTATGGAAGCGTCCATAGCCTATCGTATCTCTATAGTTAAATCTATGCCGTCTGCTGAATGCAGAAAATGGCCTACATTTATTACCTTTTCTGATTTATTATTAACGCTTCAAGTCTATGCAGCCACTATTTCAGACGTCCATGTCCGTGCGTTCATTCATACATTTTGGCAGAACAAACCCTATCATAGCATAGGTATCTGGCGACTCGACGTTTGAACATGAATTGTGGCTTAGCGGATACGTGGTCATTTTCAAATGAATTTAAAATCATTTGACATTCTAGAATATTCATTTGATGCTAGGAATTGTAAAGCGTCTGGTAGCTCAGTGACATTCCGCCTCAGTCTAGGCTTCAAATTCAAGCGGAAAGAAATTAATTTTCTGTGTAATGTGCGTTTTGAAATAATAAATCACGAGAAAACTTGCATGCCTAAATGTTCTCTATAAATTTATATTATTTTTTTGGTTAAAGTCTATTACAATTCGAGCATATTTATAAACATCTGCTGCCATCCAGCAGATGTTTCTATATGCTCGTTTTCTATATATATCCTTAAGGTTGAGGTTGTATATTATATATTATTAATTAATCTCTATGCAAGGTAAAATGATATCCCAAATTAGTAAACGCGAAATTTTCATCAATTTAATCAATTATAAGTATAAGACAAATCGAATATATTTATATAGATGCTTTTTGACGGGTATTCAAAGAAAAACCATCTTTGTTCGCATTTTCGTAACGACGTCACTTGAACCGGTATGACTTTCCAAAAGCACTAATTCGCATCGAACAGAATGTTCGATGCGAATTACTTCGTTTTGCCTTGCCCTGTTATACTGACATTGTATTACTATGATTGTAAAATTGTAATATCGTTGTGATTTTCCACGGTTTTGTCATTTAAAAAACGTTCATAAATGAATTACTTATGGTCGAATTTCGAACACTCAGCTACTACTAGTAACGTATAATTATGTAAAATTTATTGTATGTCATATGCTAAGTATTGCACATTCCTACCTCCCATCAACTCTGGCTCCCCCAGGTTCACATAGAAGAGCACGTCCTTCTCGTAACTGTCCTCTTCTATAATGTGAAGTGGAATGAATTTCCTGGAACAAAAAAAATCATAATCAACCCTCGGCCACTGAGCGCAGATCTTCGGAAGATGATCGGAAAATACCGGTTACTTACTGGTAATAATACTTCGACAATCTAAGTATTATATAGGGGAGGTCTTATTGTTTGTGGATGGGTGACCGCTTGTGGAAAAATTTCATTGGCGCTACCGTGCATCCGAAGGCACGTTACGCCGTAGGTCCCGGTTGTTTTCAATGGCAATAACTGTTAAGCCTTATCGAAGACCTTCGGCAGGCACATTCTACACTGGGTTGTCCACCAACCACTCCATCAATCCGCATTGGAGCAGCGTGGTGGAGTATGCTCTAGAACTAAGGCAGCTTTGTCTGTGGGAGCAACCCATGCCCAAAAGTGTGACATCTATGGGTTGTAGCATGCAAGCCCATTTATGACTAAACTAGAAAGGTTTAGTCCATGCAATTTGTGCAGCATTTGTGCTACTTCTATTATAGGATTGGGTCAGTTAAAGGCAAACTACTTAATGTTTTACATGGACAATTGTTGTGGAGTAATTTAATTATAGCCGAGCTATTAAGTAGGTTGTTTGTGGACGCCTTATAATTATGTTACGCAGGTCTAGGACACTTGTCTTTGTACGAGTCAGTATTGCATTTAACTTAATAGCTTAAAGAAACATTTTTCAGCCACTGTAATTGCATCTTTGGTGAAGTGTCCACTAGCGTGACTGCGGAGATACAGGTTTAGGTTCGATTCCAGAGTCGGACAAAGGCTGTAAGTCACACCGGAGAAGTATGGCATTACTACCGCCTACATCTTTTTTTATGGACTATCGGAAAATACAAGAATTTTTCTGGATAAATCGTTCGACACTCGTAATTAATCCGACACGTTCAACTAACGCCCGGGCGATTGGGCCGCGCCGTTACCGGCGTTGAATATCATTTTTCGTTTTTCTCATTTCGTACCTACCTCAGTAGGTACGACCTAATATTTTGTGTCACCATCTCCCGGCCTATCAGAATTGTAGCGCCCATAGCCCAATGGCTCGCGTCGATTCAATGTGATCGAAAGAGTTAAGCAACGAAGGGCGCGGTCGGTTTGTGGATGGGTGACCGCTAGTGCCAAAATATCATGGACGCTACCGTGCTTCGGAGGGCACGTAAAGCCGTCGATCACGGCTGTTTTCAACTGTGGAAACAGTCGTTAAGCCTTGTCAAAGACCTTCGGGTGGCTTGAGAACATTCGACACTGGGTTGGCCACTAACCCCTCCACCAATCCGCATTGGAGCAGCGTGGTGGAGTATGCTCTAGACTAGACTGTGGGGGAGACCCGTGCCCAGCAGTGGAACGTCTATAGGTCGCAGCGAGAACTGTGCAGGATGTAAGAAATAGACTTACCAGCCTAGACCTAATCATAGCTGGTCAAAAGTCGATGTAAACACATCTCTGCCATTTTTAGGTAGGTCCGTGTAATTGGTTTTCTTAAGAGCCATCCGAAATTTCCAAATTTCAATGCACATTATCTACTGGACGCCATGTTGATCTGCTCAAGAAAAATGATAAACGGCCGGTGATCACGTCCCAAAAGGGCTGAGCCATTACTTTCGGATAATATTAGTTTGAGCACGCATAATAATATGCCATTTAGTCCTCACGACACGGCTACGACGCCTACGACACGACGTGTCGTTTACACAGGGAGCGCTAGGACAACATCGCGATTCGCTCATTACAGTGACGCTGTTTGAAAGATTTAATTGGCCTTATTTCATAGTTTAAATAAAAGCTGACTTTTAGAGAAGCCAGTAAAGACACTGACGCCTAAATCAGGCAAGATTCTAATTGAATAACATTAAAATTTGTTTTTTGTTTTTTGTTGTTGCAAAACGTTTACAAGGAGGTGGCCACACACCTTAACACACTGAAAGTCTGAAGGGTTTTTAATCAGAATGTGCTTACGATAATTACCTTACAGACGGAGGTAAATCATCGTAGGTATCAAAGAAAATCTTAACAATAGCAAAATAATGGCCACCTGACACAGGCATATGATGCTTCATATTTCAGCAAATATGTTAGACAATATCATTTCTTAAGTATATTACGAGTATATAGCGAAGCGTAGATAAAGCTCTTGATAAGTCATGCTCATGCGACGATATGGGAATGGGAGCTAATGAATGAGAACAGCTGAAGATCTATATCATTAACGCGACCAACTTAAGACAGTCTTTGTCTTAACATGTAAATATCTTCCCACTGAACACACGTAAGCGTACGAAAGATTAATGACATCGGAATAATATCGTAGACTTACGCTTCAGGGCGTCTGGGCCGCTGACTTGGGCAAAAATCTTTCGTTAATTTATTTATTTATTTATTTATTTATTTATTTATTTATTTACAATACCTTACATCTAACATTACAGGCTTTGTGCCCAATGCGCTAGTGTAGTTAATAACTCAGTCAACAAATAGTAATAATAGTAATAATATAGGTATATGTCAAAATTAAATAATTCATCATAATTATAACATACTAGTGGTCCGCCCCGGCTTCGCACGGGTATTTTATATAAAAATCAAAATTATAATAGGTACACACACATAAACCCTATTTGCGTCAGGTTACTAAAAAAATAAAAATTTAACACGACTTTATTTTACATATATAGACTATAACAATAGTTTCGTTTACGCCTAGTAATATTATATAGCCTATGTCACTCAGTGAAGATGCAGCTTTCTAATGGTGAAAGAATTTTTGAAATCGGTCCAGTAGTTTTGGCAGCGCACGCCAGAATAGCTCGCAGATGGTAGATTTTTTCCTACTTACCTACTTGACACTTATCGTCATATTTTGGACAATTCACACAATATCTTTATAAATTTTAGCCTGTGTGTTATTCTGATGTATAAGCTATATTATTGTAAAGTTTCATTAAAATCCATTCAGTACTTTTTACGTGAAAAAGTAACACACATCCATCCATACATACATACATACTTACAAACTTTCCCCTTTATAATATTAGTAGGATAGTAAGAATTATACCTTATCAACAGCCTAAAATTTAAGTTATATGCTTCTAGTTTTGAAAATGACAATACTTTCATACAACCTTTCATCTCCCTTTTCAACCCATTACAACACTTTTTTCCAATTAAAAAGTGTCTATCTATGTCCTTTGTCAGGCTCTAGACTGTGTACCAAATTTCATTTAAATCGGTTCAGTAGTTTTGGCGTGAAAGCGAAACAGACAGACAGACAGACAGACAGACACTTCAAAACCAAACGTCCAATTTTAATCATTCAAAGACCAAATATTATCTACATAAACTGTAAATGTAGTCCAAAAAAAATTCAAGATAAAAAAATGGTTGTTGTGCCTCACTCCACATAGATAGGTATAGTGTGTCGCGGTTTTTTTTATAGATATTTATAAGATCTACAATTAATAAGAATATTTTATGGTTCTATCTTCTATATTTTAGGCAGCGAACGCAAAATAAGAAACTTTTCTGGTTGATTTTTTACACCTTGTGTCCGAAAAACCCAAATATCTTACGGAACCCTATTTTTTCCAAAATAAAATTTAGCCTATGTCACCCGGGGATAGTGTAGCTTTCCAACAGTGAAAGAATTTTTCAAATCGGTTCAGTAGTACACCTTGTGTCCGAAAAACCCAAATATCTTACGGAACCCTATTTTTTCCAAAATAAAATTTAGCCTATGTCACCCGGGGATAGTGTAGCCTTCCAACAGTGAAAGAATTTTTCAAATCGGTTCAGTAGTACACCTTGTGTCCGAAAAACCCAAATATCTTACGGAACCCTATTTTTTCCAAAATAAAATTTAGCCTATGTCACCCGGGGATAGTGTAGCTTTCCAACAGTGAAAGAATTTTTCAAATCGGTTCAGTAGTTTTGAAGCCTATTCAATTCAAACAAACAATCAAATCTTTCCTCTTTATATATTAGTATAGAAAATAAAATAACTTAAAAATAAAATTACAACGTGGACAACATGGCTATGGTGAACTCGTTCATTGTGCAGCTAAAAAGGTCTATGTGTTGTGCTACCATATTTAGTGAACGCAGCGCACGAGTGAGCGGGGCATCGCGCAAGAGGTTGGTGCGCGCGTGAGGAAGCGCTAACAGTGGTGGTAGGCGTCGTCGCTTTACACTATTTTCCGGTGCACGTAGCATCAGCATATCTAGTACTGCTGGGTTGTTCTTTTTAATAATGGGTTGTTCTTGTTAATGGCATTCGTGCTACTTCCCATTCAAATTGCACTCCTGTACATTTTACATACGGATGAAATTGGTTTTGAGTCCTGCCCCCTTTTTTACTCTATGGTCCTGCGGCATAATTTAATTAGATGATACCGTGCGTGCGACACAAGCATTTCGTCGACTGAATGCGTCGGAATCGTGATAGGTAATCCATACTTCCATACTAATATTATAAATGCGAAAGTAACTCTGTCTGTCTCGCTTTCACGTCAAAACTGCTGAACCGATGGAAAGGAAATTTGGTACACAGATAGTCTAGAACCAGAGGAAGGGCATAGGCTACTTTTAAATTGGAAAAAAGTGTTGTAAAGGGTTGAAAAGGGGGATGAAAGGTTGTATCAAAGTATAGTCATTTTCAGAACAAGAAGCATACAATTTATATTTTAGGCTAATAATAATAAGCTGTCCCATCAATTACGAGAGACCTAAATATAACTGGTACAAATAGTTGTATAACAGTCTTACACACTCTCTCTATCTCTTCGGGAAAAGTCAGTCAGACAGAAAATAACCGACCAGCTACCATTAGTATCAATAAAATGGTGATACCTTTTACAAAAATAACCACAAACCACCATCGAAGTAGGCGACCCATGCATTTCAAATGCTATCGATCCCATCGTCAGTACCACAACGCTATTTATACCTGACCTCCCCATGTGACCCGACGTGGCGTCGTCGCAACCCCATGCTGCGTATTGGAAAGAAATAATATTATATTTTGCCCAAATGGCTTTTTTATTGATAACAACATAACGCCTATATTTCTCCATAACTTATGTTTAGCTCCCATGCCATACGTGGTGGGTGGTGAGCCTATTTCAATATACTGGGCACAAATGGATATAGCATAAGCTGCAACCCAACGTCCCACAGCTGGGCATGGGTCTACCCCACAGATAAATCTGCGGGCGGTCTAGAGCATACTTCACCACGCTACGGTGCTCCATTGCGTATTGGTGGAGGGGTTAGTGGCCAATCCAGTGTCGAATGTTCTCAAGCCACCCGAAATTCTACGACAAGGATTAACGGGATCGATGGCCTAACGTGCCCTCCGTGCCACGGTATAACGCCCATGAAATGTTTGCCCCTAGAGTTCACCCATCCACAAACTGAGCGCGCCCCTCGTTGCTTAACTCTGTCGATCACATCGAAGCGATATTAAACAACTGTGCATCACTCCAAAAATGGGACATGAGGCAGCCCTTTTACTCGATCGCAACGCATAAAGGTTCTAGCAATTAATTTAATGAAGCTACGCTCTTTTCATTGAAAACGCTTTCCCAATACTCTACAAATTTCGCTGACATTCAATTCTAGGTTTGAGTTTAATTAAAAGCACGAGCACATATTAAAAGGGAGTTCCATCAAGGGATCCAATCTCTTTGTTTCAATTCTATTACATCTATATGAGTGCCGTTACAGTTAACCCTGCTATAACCTCTAATGAAGTTATAACACTTACGGTGGCAGTTAAAGATTTGTAAGAGCTCCCGAGGAAGTAATTACGAGTGATTACGTCATCGCCTATGACGATTTCAGTACCGATAAAAGGCTTCGAAATTCAAATGGGCATTTTTTTTTTTCAGTTTTTGATAAACCACAGAAGTAAACATCAAGTACTAATCATGACGAATCATTAATGATAATGATGAAATAGCCAATAACGCCTGCCAATAAGCATGAATTCCAACATAAAATATTGTGTGTTTGGAAAAAAGGCAGTAAAATTAGGGTTAAATTTGGAGTAAACGACTGATCTAATGGATAATCTAGGCAAATGTATTGTGAGGTATTTTAACTCCTGTTACATGGCACTACGATCTGCCCAAGGCAGCGGCGGGAAGCAAGAGAAATTTGAATAGACGAAAATCGGGCTCAGCAGGCTAAAGAAAGAGAGACAGAGATACACACTAACTTTGTATTAATTCGAAACAGTATATTGTTTCTGAAGCCAATTAAAATGAATTGTGTTCTCAATAAACGTAGTATCAGCCTAAATTAATTCAGTGCGATAAAGAAAACCTTAAGGAGGCGAGGAGTGTAAGAAAAATAACTTCAAACAATTGCCAGAGAACAAGTTTGTTGTTCTTAGTTTTATTCAACTACTTACTGGCCTCGACCCGGGAACAGGAGAAATTGTGTTCGCTTAAGGAATGAGTGATAAGTCCTATAAAAACTTACGTTGGACATAGCGGGCCTTTATTACGAAAGTATTTTATTACTTTTACACATTTTTACATGTCTTGTCTTAAAAATAAATTAACTTTTAAAAACCAATGCGATATCGAATCAATGAAAAGAATCATTTTTCATGTTACTAGTAAATTGTTAGAACGACAACATAGCTCTTGTTATCTCTAGCTCACTACAAAAGAGTTTAAATTAGTTGTGTTTAAAGTAAATTAATATTATATATAGTAAACTTTCTTAACCATGAAAGACGCGGTGAGTATACAAGAACTAAGTGGAGTTTACAATTTACAATTTAAGTGGATTTAGAGAAACGTGAAGAAGATACTTACAATTAGGATTCATCTGTTGAACATTGCTTAGTTTTTTTTATCTATTTATCATTTAGTAGTTTGTAGTTACCTAGACTTTCGTTAAGATAGCGAAATAAATTATTTGACTTTATGACTCCTAGAAATTTCAAGCTATAGAAGAACCAAAATAATACTTTGCCCTACTCGGGGGTCGAACCCAAGACTAGCTTAGCAGTCGCGCTTGTGCTACTAGACTTACGCAATATTAGGTACATCTTAGCAAATCAATACTAATATTATAAAAGCGAAAGTAACTCTTGTCTGTCTGTCTCGTTTTCACGCCAAAACTACTGAACCGATTTAAATGAAATTTAGTACACGGATAGCCTACAGCCTGAGAAAGGACATAGGCTACTTTTTAATTGGTAAAGGGTTGAAAAGGGGGATGAAAGGTTGTATAAAAGTATTGTCATTTTCAGAACTAGAAGCATAAAATTTATATTTTAAGCTGTTGATTAGATATAAATATGGCATTCAAAGTTTGTAAAAATGTTACCCTTAAGGGTGTAAAATAAACATAGGGGATAACGCATTTACGGGTTCATTACAAATTTGTGGAGCTAAAGTTAACGCGTTAAGAAGAATCTATTATTATGTCTAATTTCACGCGAGCGAAGCTGCGGGCGTCCACTAGTCTAAAGTACATATATCAAAGACAAAAGTGAATTCATAAGGACTACTTTTATTGGTCCTCTTCAATCCCGGCAGGAGAGGGTATTAACCGGGAGGGTCGTGAGTGTCCTGACCCTCCATCGCGTTTGATTGATGACCCTCTAGTCCATTTATCAATGATCAGTCTGCTGAAGTGCGATACGATACAGCCTCTACAAGTGCCTATACCTGAACAATCAGTAATTTTCAAGGAATCTCTTCTACTGAGTTGGCTTTGTTTGATTTTGGTTACACTTGGGTTTTTCTAACTTGGAATGTCCGGTAGCAGATCGGGGTCTGGATAAGTGCCCGGTATATAAAGTCGTTTAGGAGAGGCCTATGTCCAGCAGTCAAAAGGCTGATGGATGGATAAGCCGCCAATGTTCCATAACTGGTGAAGTGAGTAGCGGTTCTACTAAAAATCAAATTTAAGATTGTAAATTTTGCGCATAAAACAACAGTTCTCACATGAATTTGTGTTGGTTCTTCATAAGTCAAGGCCTTTTTAATTTTCATTACAAAAATACATGAAGTCACTTGAAGATATTAAGTTTTTTTTTCTTCCAATTTTAGGCTGCATTAAAATTTCATAATTTGGGCGTTGTTTTTGGCCAAGTTTCACTTTTCAACGTAAATTTTAACTTCATAAATACGCTGTGGCAGTACATGTAGTACACGATTTTTATTTGACGTGTGCACTCTATATTTCATTATCTCAATGCATATAAAATCGTCTGCAAACAGCCGCCAATCTTCCTCCGCGCGAGAGCTGCGCAAACAGAGCGGGAACCGCGCCATTCTCGAACCATTCATTCAAAAGCTCCAACCATTCGTTCAAAATACTCAAGCCGTTCATTCGGAATGTTTACGTAGTTATTAGCTCGATTTAAAGAAAATGGATTACTAATATTTTAAACGAATGAATAATAAAGAAAAAACTAGATTTCTTTTTCGAATTTTTTTAAAGAATTTAAACGGTGAATATTTTCCTGGAATAATTTTTATATCGCCAATTATAAATCACCAGTAAAAACGGCAGGTAGGTACTTCTCTATTTGCTTAGGTACCCGGAGTGGTCAACACAACAACAATAAAAAAAGTCAACACATATGGCGAACACTTTTGGTGTGTACCTATATAAAAAAAATTCGTGTGTCAAAAAATAATTCGGATGTGAAATGTGTTGCGATGGTGTGCACCAGGTGAACCGTATAAGTACCAGCACGAATATAATACGACCGTTAATAGTTTCAAGGAACACCCGCAAATAACCCTTAATCTACCCTACACCTATAGCGTGCATAAAGCGAGCACAAAGGGTCTTTTATAACCCGCCACTGCAATCAAACGAATAGCGCACAAAGCGCGTATGAGCCGGCTACGTGTTTGATGGAAGAAAATGGAGTTCTAGCTCCAATCTTATGCGTTTAAAACCTTTCTAGTTTTATCTTTTGAAGACGCTATCTGATATCTTTGACTCGTCATTCTATTCTAAGGTCTGTTCTTTGAAAACACTCGTTCATGATCGTTGTTGGATTGGTGACCGCTTGTATTTTAAGCCGTTGATATTCGTGTGTCGACAAGGCTTGTCGCCTGATTTTGGCTTAAAAGTGTAGACATCTCAGCTAAACTAATAAAAAAAGAGACCCGTGCCCAACAGTGGGATGTCTATGGGTCGCAGCGAAATAAGAAAATAGTTTAGTAGAAGAGCCGGTGGGAGGTCGTCCTTCACCGATCTGATAACCAGATGAGACGTATTTTTTATCAAATATTTTTTATAAACAAATATGCCTATAATTGCTTGCCTATCGAAAAGTGCTCATGGCTATTTTTAATTAAATTAACTTTTATCGATTTTTTTTTTCATCACTTTCATACTTTTGATAACCAAATGAAATTTATTTCACTGATAGTTTTTAATACACAGAATATGCCTAGGTATGCTTGCCTACTCATTTCAGTGTAGCTCAGTTCTCTGGCAAGCAGGTGTAAACAGGTAAGTCAAAATAGGTGACTCCACTAACTAACTACCACTCCTAACTTATCGAAAGTTATCTCGAATTTTAGATTATTTAATTTCACAATCAGTAAAATAAAAAAATAATAAAATAAAAAAATTGATAAAAGTTAACTTAATTAAAAATAGCCATGAGCACTTTTCGATAGGCAAGCAATTATAGGCATATTTGTTTATGAAAAATATTTGGTAAAAAATACGTCTCATCTGGTTATCAGATCGGTGAAGGACGACCTCCCACCGGCTCTTAGACCAGTTGTCTCGTTATTACATTGCAATGTGAGCATTAATTTATTAAGATACTGCCCTGTTGGTATAGACCACTAGTGGTAGCATGTGCGATTCCTGAGCTAGATTTTAGGGTTCGCTCACCGATTTAGGAAGAGTGAGGGTTTTTAAGGTCTTAACTTAATTCTTAGTAATAGCTCGAAGCCTGAATTATTTAATAATGAAAATCACTTTCAATTCCATAACGTTACTAACAATAAACGCAGTATTATGTTTTCCTCAGTTACATAAAAATGAAGATTTTTGAGTTGTCCTAGTTTAGATCTAGCTGTGCGATTTGTGTCTGGTAAAAACATATTCCTTTTACATGGGACATGTAAACTACCTGAGAGCTTCTGACTACCCCTTCAGGACAATACAGGTTTAATCTATTTCTATTCTATTCTTATTTTATTTTATTTATTTTAATTCCACGTGTCCTCGGAAAAAGGTAACCTTTTCCCCTTACATCGCATTGCCGACTGGCTTCATTTCAATAAAAAATGCAGATTATAAATATGTAGACAAATCGATGGAACGAAGCGTTCAATCGTGCCTTGAGTCTAGTGTTTGTTCGCCCCTCGCCCGCTCCATCTGCATGACGCGCAAAATAAAAGCTATACTAGCTACGCTAAGCTACCACTATAAAGCACTTTATACGCTGACTGCGCTAGGCTCGTATATAGCTGCTGAACTGAGCATTACCAGCAGAGACAGCTATCGACTATCGAAGTTGCCTCTCACTCGAAACCAGCATGCCTGGTAGTTCTCCATGATTTTCTCGAAGGCATGTGAAGTCTGCAAATACGGACTTGGCAAGCAACTAAGGCCTAACCCCTCCCATTCTGAGAAGAGACCCCAGCCCAACAGTGGGACAAAGAAATTGTTGTGGCACTGCCCGTGGCAGCGCTAGTGTAAAATGTCGTTTTTCCGGAAAATATACAATGCTCTTAAGCCTGAAGACTGCTTGTGGAAACGGCAAATGTTTTTTTTGAATAGATAGTTGCTGTTGGCCCTTTTAGCATCTACAGCGTCACCGAACTTTGCGACGAGCTAGAATAGCCTCACCTAGGAGATATGGGGACAGGTGAGAAAGTGTGTATCGTAATAGTCTTATATATATTTTCATGAGGTTCGGACCTCAGCTTAGGAAGTCACTGGATTGGCGGACTCGGGGGTTTCGAAAAAAACAATTAGTAAAGAATAACACAGCAAAAATAGATGGAACGAAGTGTTCAATGCAGGGCTCGAGTGCTTGCTCACGCACCCGTCAGCGCCATGGCGCTTTGTTGTCATACTTACGAGATTTTTTTATCAGTAAAAATGTATATTTAGACTGACTGACATATCCACGCAGGGCCTAAACTATAAGGGTTAGCAACTTGAAATTTTGCACAGGGGTTCCTTTTATAACGTAGGAGAGTACTAAGAAAGGATTTTTGAAAATTCATCCCCTAAGGGGGTAAAACGGGGGTGCAAAGTTAGTGGGCATTTGTGAAGTCAAGTGGGCAACCCGATCACGGGTAGACGTCGTTAATGACTTAGTTAGTTAATAGGTCTTATTCTACGCGAGCGAAGCTGCGGGCGTCCACTAGTTTTATATATGTATAAGTAATGTAACACAATCCTTTCTATGTTCCATCATTGGGCTCGAGTCTTCTCGAAATTAGGTTAGGTCTACCGCGCTGGCCAATTCCTTATTTGCAGACTACATATTTCGAGAACGTTACGTAGAACTATCAGGCAAGCTGGTTTCCTCTGTATGTTTTCCTTCTCCTTAACAGCAACCCTACGAATATTATAAATGTGAAAATGTTATTTATAAGTTTTGTTTTATGTTGTTTGTTGCACGCAAAAACTACAAAACTGGTTGGCAGAGGTGGATGATAACCTTTCTTTCGTTTTCTTTTTATTCAGTCATATAGCTCACTACTTGCATATATTTCATTGAATGCAACTCGTTGAAAAGCCATCCCCGTCTTTCTACTTTCATTTAGTTTTCATTGAATGATGGATTTCTATTCAGCGATACCTAACTACTCGCGAATGCGTTTTCTGATGAAACGAATTTCACATGAATACTATCCCTTTACGTGCGGTGCTTTTATTAATTTATACTCAATTTTTAATTGACTAAGCTGGCATAGACGACTTAATACAAATGCATGGTATTCTAGGGAATATGTAAGGACATAAAACCATAATTGTGACCTTTGATGTGGCTCTAGTTTTGAACCGCTCGCGAGACTTAATAACTCGGCTGCAACACATATTCGTTAAATAGAAACAATACCTACTTAGTCTATCTCTTGGTTCGCCAATCAAGTGTTTAATACCACTTAATACATTGTAGTACTTTCAAAATTTGGAATTTCCCCATTCGGCGAGCAAAAAATTAAAAATATACCTTCTGGTTGATATAATTACAACATAAACTGTCCAGGTAGTAGCAAAGTACAAGGGCTTCCTCTCAGAATGAGAGAGACAATTTAAAAGACACGTCAACTTATAATACAACTCTTCAGTCGTCATGAGTTTAAAAGGGGTAATTTAAATTTAAATCACAGCCAAACGTTTTTACGGCTCTAAAATAATATGCCATTAAAGATTTAATGGTCTAGGTCATAACCTAGTCGACGAGATTTAAAAAAGAAGTTTTTAGTACTTCCACGTCTTTTATTAAACGGGAGCTTAATAAATCTTAGTCTGAGTGAGAAAAGGCAATTACTTTTAAATTTAGGGTGACAGTGAATTACTTAGGCACTTTTAATAGCACTAAATTACGGTCTTGATCGAAAACTGATCGTGACTAAAGTCGGAGGAAATCACAATTGCAAATTCTGTTCGGTATTCCAATAAAAATTTAAGCCAAAATAGCTATTACATTTTCATTGCAAAAGTGATTGGTATTAAAATGGGTGATTAAAATGTTACTTACTGAACAAACTTTTGTTCAGTCTCAATATTGACCGCTGATGTCGGCCGGCAGCGGATGATTTCATGCTTGTTTGCTATTACATCCAGCTTCGCTGTGTAAGTTATATAGCCTATGTCACTCAGTGAAGATGCAGCTTTTTAATGGTGAAAGAATTTTTGAAATCGGTCCAGCAGTTTTTGTGTGTCAACATTACAAAAAAATGTTTCCTCTATAGAATATAGAAATACATTTTCACACACAAAGTCAAATTTCAAAACCCTGGGACCTGGGACCCGTAAGAACACTGCTATAGTAATACGAATAATTTAGGTTGAACTGACCTATCCTGGAAGGGTTTAGTGGCCAACCCAGTGTCGAATGTTCTCAAGCCACCCGAAGGTCTTCGAGAAGGCTTATCGATTGCTTCCACCTTTAGAAACAACCGTCGTCCCCGGTTTCTTTACGTACCCTCCGAAGCACGGTAGCGTCCATGAAATTTTGCCACTAGCGGTCACCCATCCACAAACCAACCGCGCTCGTCCTTGCTTAACACTTTCGATCACATTGAACCGACGTGAGCCATTGGGCTATGGACGCTATACACTACGACGTATTCGGGTAGAATTTAGTCGGAACCAAGTGGAATGACGCTGCTACTCGTACTTAATCCGGTTTGTCGACACGTGAGCTGGATCGTCGTACCGGCTCACTTTGAACGTGATCAGAGTTTGAATAGTGCAAGCGGTGATACTCCTCCGGGATTCGAAATTTATGAACATGAATCCCACAGAAGGTGCGTCCCAATGGTTGCTAAATGGTTGCTAAAATTCGGCCTCAGAGTCTTACCGGGTTATAATGTACAATGTCTTAAGTGGTAAACCTTACGATACACCGGACACAAATCCAAACTTCAAGCTTGGTAACCGCTCTGGACTCTAGCATATCTACTTTGTGCTCTAGCTTAGCATGCTTGTGACCACTAGACCATTACATATTGCAGCAGTGTCTGTGGGGGAGACCCGTGCCCAGCAATGGGACGTCTATGGGTCGCAGCGACCAATACATCTTGAAGCGTACTAAAACAAATGGTATTATTTAGGTAGGTAGATTGCATTAATTTATTACATTAATTACAGTGTATGTGGGGGAGACCCGTGTCCAGCAGTGGGACGTATATGGATCGCAGCGAAGAAGATTACGTCCACGAAGGTAGGGAAAGTCCTCTTACTATGAAAAGTGAACATCCACTTTTCACATGTTCTATTTAGGGCCGATTTTATTAGTGATGAGACTATTGCCATACACCGGGCATAATTTTTATGGGGAAAAACAAAATAAATAATAATTTGTCCGACCCGGGAATCCAACTCGGAACCTCTAGCTTGTTTGCGACCACTAGATGAGCGGCTCAGTTATTAGACCTAATAACTTTCCTAAATGCTTAATAATATCAATGGTTGTTTTTAATAAATTAATTAATTTATTTAAATTATTGTAAATTTATCCTAAGGCAAGTTAGGCACCTGTGTAGGATTAGCTATTCATTCAATAATCAATAGCTAATCCTTTGCCTTATATAAATCAGTTAGTAGTTTAAGTAGTTTTTAGTTAGGTACCTAGACTTTCGTTACGCGTGTCTAATCACCTCATAGTGAAATAAATTATTTGACTTTGACTTTGACTTTAATTTCAAATAGCTGTGTGCTAACCAGTTGTTCTAACGCAACATAACTCAGGACTCCATGCGGTAATTGCACTTCCGCCCTTTGATTTATAAGGTGCCGCATTATAGCACGAGGTCTTACACATGATTTCGTCGATTCATAATTTTAAATTACTATTTAATAATAATAATTACTGTACTTTGAGTACAGAATTAATTAAATATAATTATATAAAAAAATTATAACATAATCAAGAACGAAATAGAACCTGAATCTCTCAGTAATAAACAGTTGATGGCATTATAAAGAAACATTAAGTAAATTAACTTAAGCTAAATAAAAATTGTTATAAAATAAATATGTCACCCAAGCTCTCCCCATGTGGCAGAGCCCAGAACACTGGCAGTGTTGCCTCGCTGTACAGCTAAGCTAATATCAGCCGACCATGGACCCAATGTTTCTAACGCAAGCGCCAGAAATTCGTAATTCTTCAAAATGCAACTGTATTTGCCGCGCTTTAGAAATTGGGCCTGGTCAGCTACAGCCCAGCAATATTTGCAGTCACATGGACATACGAAGGGCTGTCAACACATGTCAAAGTCAAATAATTCTTTTCGCCATGAGATGATTGGACACGCTTAACGAAAGTCTTGGTAACTACAAACTATTCAAAGAAAAGAGATATAATACTATTCTAGATTGATCCGTAAATTGATAAGTAAATAAACGTTTTGTTACTTTGAGGAGGTAGGAGATCGTCCTGCCGAATAAATTTAGTTATTTTCTAACATTAATTTGGAACGAGTGCATAACAATAAACATAATAATGCATAACATTATATAACATTATTGTTATAACATTACCAAAAGTAATCAAAAATTTCTGGTACTTCTTTTTAAATTTCTAAATACCCCAATACACCGAATTAAAAGCTATTTTATATATTATATATTTAATAAAATGATTATTTTCATTTGAAATGGTCTATGTGAATAATAATTACATTTTATATTTGACATTTAATTTATATAAAAACATGATTGATTTGTCACTGGCTCTCGGACTATCCGCGGATGAGATAATGCAATTATTATGTTATTCATATACAATGTATGTAAACATGTAAACTATGTTGTGTTTAATTGTGACCGCGATATACATTCAAAGTCCAACCATCTAGTCGTACTGTTAATATTGTATGTACACAATAAACTATGTTTCAAATAATTTATTTTCCTCTATAGTACATAGTCACAAAAGATGGAACATAAATTAATTCAGTATGAAAAGGGAGAAAAGTTGTTAACCAGCGACATGTATGTCATGTCTGCTACGAATAGTACCTTTGTACCTTTTTTTTTTTTTTTTTGTTGTCGAGGGGGAAACCTTCAAAAGGTACCCGGTGCCGTGGGAGCAACACAGGGTTATGTGGGATTTTTACCGCACTAAAACCCCCCCGGTGGCCTTCCTCGGCGCTATGTGGAGGACTCCGGGATCTCCAATGGAACGCAACCGGAGTCCTTTTAGCGCGGTGCCCTTCATGTGCGGGCTCTGCTTGGGAGGTACTGCCCTCTCCCTAATCTGCCCTTGTTACGACGGTATGCGGCCACACATACCGTCGTCCTGCTCGGGGCTACTGGGTGGGCGGTTTGAGCTCCCACTCTAGCCGCCCGTAACCCCGAAACCCCCTTTTAGTCGCCTCTTACGACAGGCAGGGGATACCGTAGCTCGTATTCTGGTCCCGAGCTACAGGGACAGTACCTTTGTACCTAGTTACATGAGACTGAATAACAATTTATTTTCAATCTGAGCTTTTCAAGAGCTTTACTAGACCATCTGCCTAACGAACGCAAGAATGAATGAAATATTCCGTTGCACATTTTTTTTTATGGATACAAGATAGCTATACGCTAAGAGAGCTTGCAGCACCACCCACCCGCTGCCGCCCATGACAACTCTGACCGACTTTGAATAAGACTCAAAGGACTGGAATGGTTAGTCCAATTAGTTAAGAGAGTCAATTAGAACATTAGTTGGTCAGTTCGTTAGTAGGTATGAGGACTGGGGACTGTTAGTGATAGTTAGTCCTGTTAGTTGGTGTTAGTAATAGTCCAGTTTGTACTTGTTAGTAGGACTCTCGTTCTAAGTCAGTCACAGATGTGTTGCTACCCTTGAGGACTAAGATAAGCCTCTAAAGAAGTGTAACCGGAAACCACACCTTTCCAACCGGACCATAATTGCTTTAAAAACAATTATCACACGGCAGAAATGGTACTAGTTTCCGTGGCGGGCGGTGGTACTGCCCCGGACGAACCGAGCAAAGTTTCAAATATCAGCCCCTTTAAAACGTGGGCTGAAAATCACGTTCAAATATTCTGTTGCACATATATATGCAAAAGTACATACATACATAAGTACACACATATACATACCAAGCTAATTAAAGCGTGTTAAAATAGCATACCGCATCGATGTGTGGCAATAGAATTGGAATTTAAAAACGTGGATAGTTAATTGTTTTATTTACATTATTTAAGATTTTTCGTGAACTAATACGCCACAGATATCTCATACGATCGAGTCTAGAATGGCCTTAGAGAGTTCGTTCTCGACGAACGATAAACCTGGATGAACATGAAAAGTTGCGGCTTACCCGGATCCCTGCGTGTTGCGGATAAGACGGGGTATCACTTTTATTGTCCTGTGAGGTCGTACCGCAATACGTTTGTATGATAAGGAAGTGTCGCAAACAGGTTTAGAAAAATTGGGACATTACAATTCAACATGCTTATAATATTTAAAAGCACGTTTGTCATGCCCGCACAAAATTTAAATAATTATAGAGAATACACTCTCAGTCGCACAGTTTATAATTTTTACTGTTTACTACTGTTTACTGTTACAGGCGTCTAGCCTGCAGTTTCACTCGCCATGGAATAAGAAATTGCAGCAGTTTTGGTTATCCTCCACAGTTGGTATCCTCATAGACATTACTGGATAAACTCTACTAACCAACATTACTTGTTATCAGCCTTAACCCGAACAAAATTACATTATAGAAAAGGTTTAAGTGATGCCTGTTTAATAATAAACTTCTCTTCATTTATGTCAGAACTTTTAAAGTCCTTTGTTTAAATAATCTTCAATCTTCCATATTTTATTTTGAAGAATAAATGTAATAGGTACATAATTTTATACACATTTTGTGAAAGCTTCAGGCATAGAATAAAGAGTCGCTCCGCTTTATACTATGCTTCAGGTGTCTAACGATTTCAGTTCAAGAGATAGAGCTGTGTCAGTCATACAGACAGACAGCAGAAGCAATATGCATCCACTGTCTGTCGGTATGGTATAGGGTTCCGTTTGGTTACCGAACCCTAAAAAAGTGTGAACAAAGTTTACGCGCTGATGAAACCGGGTATAAAGATACAATTCGTCGCAGCCCAACTTATAATGTTAAAGTTAACTCTTTATCCGGAGAAGGGTCCGGATAAAGAGATAACTTAACCTTTACTAGATTACCCTTGTAATATCCCCTTGGATATTTTATACTGGGTAATCCGGGTACAAGAG
Organism: Carterocephalus palaemon; assembly: GCA_944567765.1. NCBI lineage: Eukaryota > Metazoa > Arthropoda > Insecta > Lepidoptera > Hesperiidae > Carterocephalus > Carterocephalus palaemon. The sequence continues at coordinate 10,590,639 of OX155654.1, forward strand.
TTTCACTGTAAGTATGCTTATTGCACGATCAAGATAATGTATTTTCCGGTGTAAGGGTTATTATTACGAGGTTCGGTTCGGATGATCCACTCTTTGGTATTAAGATTCTGTTGGGAAAAACTTTACACAACATCGTGAATTATAAGCGGAAAATAGCAAACAAACATGCATTTCTTCTGGTAGATTTTCTGCCAGAGTGTGTTAACAAATGTAGCTTTCATAGCTTGCATGCACTACTAACCCACATTTAGTCTAATCAACCCCTAATCTTACTAGGTCGCTCATACAGAAATTCCACTCAAATGACCGCCCATAAAACCGTGTACGGATCTGATAACGTCACCCGCTGACGTCATGCACTTGTTAGCAATTTTCCAATCGGCTAAAAGAAATACTGCGGTGAACAGTTCCGGGTTTCAAACAGACACAATACATTAATTAATATGTTTAACCACTTTTTCACCCCCTGAAGGGTTGAATTTCGAAAAATATTTTCATTTTCCTCGTCAGTCTTAAAAACAATTGATGTGAAAAAATTAAGTTTTCTGGGACCAAGGGGTTAGGTTATTCAGTTAGTGAGTCAAGCCTCCTCTTTTTATGTAGGTATATGTACAGATTATACTCATCCCTTTTAACAACAGTATGGTGTAAAAAAAATAGCTACAATAGATCTTTTAGATCACAGTTTGAAAATGTGAAATAGATTTACTTTAGGTATTATACTAAATTGTCCTGGCAAGGTTAAATCCCTATCGAATATCCCATGTCATACTCCAGTTAACCCCAGGACATTCTGTCTATCGATACTGTCCCAATATAAATTGACCGAACTTTGATAAGGCAATTTCCACTCAAACGGATTTCTCGCAAGTTGAACAGCTATTTGGTAACCAAAAATATGTTAAACCGAAATTTGACTTTCGCATTGTCACTCAGCATAAAATTGGAACGTAAAGGAATTATTATCCAAGCAGTTTACGATTGCAACGTGTAAGTACTGGTCCGAATTGGAGTGGCATGATAAATTTGAAATGGATTAATTTTGATTTTACCACAGACCATGACCCAATTTTTCTACTCAATTTTTACTGTAAAAATACCATCACCATGACAACACATTTACATGCTTTCGAGAACATTATGGAGTGGTCTCAAGCATGCAAGTTTCCTCATCTGTCCTTCACCGTTACAGCAGGTGAAATTTAATTTCTTAAATCGCACATAACTTAGACAAGTCATTGGTGCGTGCCGCTTAGAATGGATCCCAGACCGCTCCAGTGAGAAGCGAGCTCGATAGCCACTGGGCTGTCACCCTCGATAGCCTGTGGACTTATGGCGCTCAATAAAGGCGCACCCTAAAGTCGCCTTAAAAGTCTCTTCCCAAGACGAGACCCATTTCAACCAAAATATAGGTTGAAAAGGAAAAGGAGATAAACTATTTAAAAAAGCAAACCCTCTCATCTGCAACCTCCTATCTGCTCTAAACAGCCCAATCGCGACAGTTCAGCCCCAAATTGGAGTCACATAAAAAAGAGGAAATCCCAAATCGCTAAAGGCCCGTGCACACGACCCGCACACGCTCTCGTGATTTAGCAGAATCCTAACTTTTACGAGCCATCTGCCATCAGGCTGTCAATAAAAACTTTTTAATCAAAGTCAGACGCAATCTCGCCGACTTTGCTCCCGATGTTTGCTCCACGTTTCTCGCCTGCTTCCTTATGATTCCCTTAATTCGGTCTTATTTTGCTATTCAGACCTATTGGAATGTGTGTGTACAGCGGTGACATCCCAGTGGCTATCGAACTATCGGCTATCCAATTAGTCGAGCGGTCCGAAATTGAAAAAGGCTGTTTAGTCAGATTAGGTCTTATCATTTGACGACACTAGCTTACCATTTGCTCAGCAGTAAAATGAAATGAAATTACCTATGTGAAATAAAATCAAAATTCCGTAACCCGTCACCATATTTATTCATATTTTTTTGTCTGTTAATTACTCAGTTTTTTTAAGGGACCATTTTGATTTATTGAGCTGTTTTTACTGAGAAACACAAGAAAAAAAACTCGTTCATGAATAGGTACAGCTATACTATAATACTGATTAAAATTTAAATAATTACAATTACCCGTGCAAAGCCTCTGTGAGTGAATCGCTAATCTAGAGATATTAGAAAGCAAAGTTCCTGACGCGACAAAAAATTTTTCGTGCGTTTAAATCTCAGAAGCGTATTTTCAGACGATATTCACCAATAGAAAATGTAGAGCGTAGAAATTGGATCAAAGCTATAATTTTTATACTTATTCTGAAAAATCCAGCAAACATGATATTTGTGAATAGAGTTGAATAATATCGACCCATCTGAGTACTTTAGTACTTATAAGCATACAATACGTGCATGCGGTTTTATAGATCGTAATTTATGTATCGCGTTCAATCGTAACTTTACGATCCCGAATGATACGAACTGTGATTAAATTCAAATTTAAATAAACACAATGTTGGATGTGCGTGGAACCGCTCGCTGCGGTAACCACAGCTTCGAACGCGTGTTGATAACAGGAATTATTTAACTAAGTAGTTTGTACTAGTAATTACTGTTTAACATAACATAAAATTACGGAAAAGATAGGCAGACTTTCCACTTTTCGCCAGTTTAGGTACCGTGTAGGTAATACGAGTAGATAGTGAAGCTATTGCATCATCACAACCCTTTCTTTGTCCCACTGTTGGGCACGGGTCTCCACTCGGAATGGGAGAGATTAGGCATTAGTCCACCACGCTGGCCAAGTGCGGAATGGCAGACTTCACATGCCTTCGAGAACATTATGAAGAACTCTCAGGCATGCAGGTTTTCTCACGATGTGTCCATCATGTGTAGCAAGTGACATTTAATTTCTTAAATCGCACATAACTTAGAAAAGTCATTGGTGCGTGCCGCTGGGGTTTGAACCCGGACCGGTCGAGTGAGAGGCGAGTTCGATAGCCACTGGGCTGTCACCGCTATATTGCCATACACCGGACACAATTCCAGACTCCAAACTGCTACCGGGCATTTCAACCTAATAGTTGTTGCCTGACCCGGGGATCGAACCGAGATCCTCTAGCTTAGTAGCCGTGCTTGCGACTACACCAACGAGGCAGTCGAAAAAGTTCACTATTCATTCTTACGTACACAGAACAATAATTTCAGAACCCAAACTGTTATTCAGACCGATTTATTTAAATTCCGTAAGATCGTTATGACGATAAAAAAATTAATTATGGCACGCGTGGTTCCACACTCCTGACATTCCAGTGGTCAAGGATCTGATTGTATGCAAATATACATACATGGGCACGTAAACCCGTCGGTCCCGGTTGTATAGGCGGGGGGGTTAGTGGCCACCCAAACTTACCTGTTTTAGCAATTGTCTGGGAAAGGTAAATCAATATACTATGACTGATGTTTTACTGCTCATAGATCATGTGAGTATAGAAGATATACATAAGAGAAGGGGTCCAATGATGTTCAATGGCCCCCCTACGAACCTTTGGTATTATTAAATTAGCATAAGAAAGTAATAGCCATGGATAAAGGGCCGTTAGTATAAAAGCGCAGTTTGTATTAATCAACTCCTGTGAATCGTGATGAAGAAAATTCTCACTTGCCATAAGTACCTACCTACTGCCTGACAAATGTAACTGTAAATTATATTATTCAAGTAATCGAAATAAAATATCACTACCGTAAATAACTGGACTATAACGAATCCCAACTAACTTAATTAACTCTCACTAACAGTTCCTTAGGTCGTAATATGTATTACGACTACTTACCGACCAACCATCCCGATCCCAATATGAGTTCAAAGTCACAGTTGTCACGGGCGGCAGCGGATGGGTGGTGCTGCATACTCGTTTGCTCTCAGAGCTGGGTTATCCCGTGTGAGATGCCTTCCAACCACCGGCATCAGCTTTTATCACGGTCACCATTAGGGAGAACCAAATTTTAGACGACTGTTTACGAAGCCGCCGAATACTTGATCATGAAACGCTAATGGATTGGGGCGGAACGTTGACGGGTTAGTTAAAAGCATCGGCACGCGATGGATTACGGTCAGTGTATATTGTGCTCAAGGATTTAGAGGGAGACGAAGACGTCATCACAACCCTTTCTTTGTCCTACTGTTGGGCACAGGACTCCTCTCAGAATGGGAGGGGTTAGGCCTTAGTCCATCACGCTGGGCAAGTACGGATTGGCAGACTTAAGATGCCTTCGAGAACATTATGATTAACTCTCGGGCATGCAGGTTTCCTCACGATGTGTCTGTCACCGTTATAGCAAGTGACATTTAATTTCTTAAATCGCAAATAACTTAGAAAAGTCATTGGTGCGTGTCGCTGGGGTTTGAACCCGGACCGCTCGAGTAAGAGCCGAGTTCGATAGCCTGGGCTGTCACCACTTTATACAGCTGACAGAATTGGCAAGCTGAAGTCATGTGAAGTCACGTGGCAGGACAAGAGTTCCAAAGACTAAACCAACATTTGGTGAAGACAAGTGCTTGAATGGAGACCGCTGCTCGGAAAGAGAAGTTTATTTATGCAAAAAGGCAGCAAACGAACTCATCCTTTGTCCAATCTGTGATAGACTGAACACGACTCAAATAGGGATGGTTAGTCCAGTCCTGAGGAACCCTAAATAGAACATTTAAATGTGTCCCACAAAGTTTAACGACTGTCCAACGACACAAGCCGAAGTTCTACCTATAGAAGGTAGTACGAAGGTCAGCCAATTTCACGGACTCGGCCATTTTCACCGTCTCGGCTAAGCTGAGAGAAAAAGGTAAACGGTTAAGGAACCTGGCACGCGAAGGGCGTAAGGACTCGAGTACCTATGCTGGGAATTATGTAGTTAATTAGAGGCGACTGTTGGCGCGCACGCGATATCTGAATTATGAATGACGGTCAGCGTGTACTGAGCTTTTGACTGGGGATGATTGAGATGTCACGCCAGACAATACTAAGTTGTTGGTTTTTCTGTGGCTTACTGAAGTAGGTAACTCTTTGAACCATATATACCTACCTACCCCTTGTACTTATATCGCTTATGCATGTGGAAAACATATAATACTGTACCGGCAATAGTAGGGCCTTGAAAATGATGCTCGCGTGGTAACTCGAGGTAACTTTAGGGTTATATATGAGGTATGTTTCGTTGAGCTGAAACTCGAAACTTGAATAAGTTAGACAAATGACATGAGCGGATGGTTGAGAGACATGCTCGTTTGCTGTTCTAGTTTAGTAAAAATGAAGAAAACGATTAGAAAAAAGAGGACAAAGTTCAGAATTGAGGTTTTACAACTAACCGCGCATAATGCTCGCCTGCTCGAATCTCGATTCTCGACTCCTTATCCCTTTCTTTCATACACTCTTAGTATGAAAGAAAGGGATAAGGAGAGATACAGTATGGCATGGACATCACCATTTATATATGAATTAATAATATATTAAGTACTGTTTTTAACGAGGAGGTGGTTCGACTGTTTTTTTGTAGTTGAAAAATAAAGACCATACGTCAACGCTGTGTCGTTGTAAAATATTTCCCCATTCCATTTTAATTTCCATCATATTTTGGCTAATTCGTCGCCATTTCCCGCCGTTTCTGCCGAGAGAGTGCTGAGCTCCAGTGATTTTCTTATTGCGCTAAACAGACCGTGTTATTTAGCGTCGACATCAAGGCATTTCACTATTATTGTTTCAAATTAAATCTTATTACTACAGTATAATGATATTAAAACATAATTCTCACTCTGTTGTTACTTCTGCAAATGTTTGGTACAGAATGTTCACTTCACTATTCCACATTTCTTGGCCTGTAAAATTATTCCTTTGACATCTCTGTCAAAACCCCGAAATATATGTGGAGTAAGTAGTCTGTTTAGACTAGTTGACTAGACTTTTTAATATAAAGTTGTCTCGTTTTGAAACTCAAATAAATTACACTGTAAAAAATATTTTTTTTTATTAAGCTTGTACAACTTTATATTTTATTTTATTTATTTTATTTTACGAATTTCAGCTCGATAGCTTCAGTGGAAGTGGGTGAAATATTGATTGCAAGATTCCAGGACATACATACATACATACATACATATTAAAAGCTTTTATTTATTAAATAAAAGCTTTTAATAAAAAAATAATGTCATCACAATCATACAAGACCTTTTTATCTGACAAAAACGCACACACAGACAACATGCATATGTGCATCCGACCCACTCATGGCAATTCTGCAGATTTAAAATAATACATCTGTACTTAGCGAGTAGTTGTTGAAATGTTTAGTGTTGCTAATTGCACTAACCGCGGCATGAGAAACCACTTCAGGGCGAACAACAGCTATTTCACAGAGTAGTCACGCTAAGTTAAGGCTATACCTATGCATATGCATGCTATAGTTACGGCTATCAGTGAGAGATTTTTGTGAGTTTTTTTTTTGCAAGTAATACAGCGAAAGAAATAAAGAAATAAGACAGACACAGATCTTCAAATGCCTACCACTGCCGCCTATGGTAACTGGGATAACTGTGACGGGCTTTGGACAAGACTCAGTTTCGTTGAAAGTCACGCACAGGTAAGCTGTTACCCTTGAAGACTAAGTTTACTAGGAAAGTGTTATCGGAAATATTTTCAACCGGAAAATCTCTAAAAACACGCGTACGTCACTATATTAACGTAGCGGTGGTACTGCCTTGTTCAAGGGCACCCCAAAAATTATTAAAAAGGACTCAAAAAACTGATAACAACATAATATGACCTTTGAAATAAAATGATTAAAATTATCTTTAAAAATACCATTTCATATCAGTTGTCTAGCAAGTATCAAAATATTACTACCAGTTCATCGTCGCTAAAATGCTTTTACGCTATTAATAGTTAATTCCTTTCCTATTTGTTTATAATTTATATGTTTGTATCATTTTAACTGAATATGTTCTCGTTATTATTATTTTTAGTATTAGCTTAAGTAGTGTCACCGAATGTCGAACTGCTCGAAAAAAGGGTTGCGCTGAAAATCAGCAGCCTTGTGTCATATGGCAGTAAGCCTAGCGTAACTCTTATTTCATAACTGCACCGAGCTTAAATAGTTCATTGTTCTAATGTAAAATGTCCATTGCCATAGTGTTTTGTGTGAGAATAAATATCTTCTTATTCTTCTTCTTTTATCTTTTACCACCGCCCGCCACGGTACCTAGTACCAATTCTGCCGTGTAATAATTGTTTTTAAGCAATTATGGTCCGGTTGGAAAGGTGTGGTTTCCGGTTACACTTCTTTAGAGGCGACCATCTTAGTCCTCAAGGGTGACAACACATCTGTGACTGACTTAAAACGAGACTCCTACTAACAAGTACTAACTGGACTATTACTAACACCAACTAACAGGGCTAACTATCACTAACAGTCCCCAGTCCTCATACCTACTAACGAACTGACCAACGAATTTAATTGGACTAACCATCCTAGTCCCTAATTGAGTCTTGTTCAAAGTCAGTCACAATTGTCATGGGCGGCAGCGGATGGGTGGTGCTGCAAGCTCGTTTGCTATCTTGTATCCATAAAAAAAATCTTAATTATTTTTTCTTAATTATAATCTATATAATAAAAATGAATCGCAAAATGTGTTGGTAAGCACATAACTCAACAACGCCTGGACCAATTTGGCCAATTCTTTTTTTAAAATGTTCGTTGAAGTTCAAGGATGGTTTTTACGGCGAGAAAAATTTGAAAATTCATCCCCTAAGGGGGTAAAACGGGGGTGCAAAGTTAGTATGAAGCTTTGCCGTTTTTGAAGTTAGTGAATGTGTAACGCGAGCGAAGCTGCGGGCGTCCACTAGTCTATATAATAAAAATGAATCGCAAAATGTGTTGGTAAGCGCATAACTCAACAACGCCTGGACCAATTTGGACAATTCTTTTTTTAAAATGTTCGTTGAAGTTCAAGGATGGTTTTTACGGCGAGAAAATTCATCCCCTAAGGGGGTAAAACGGGGGTGCAAAGTTAGTATGAAGCTTTGCCGTTTTTGAAGTTAGTGAATGTGTAACGCGAGCGAAGCTGCGGGCGTCCACTAGTATTAAATAGAAATGAAGGTTCTACCACCTATCCTACAGTTGGCGCAGTTTACGCCTTTAAATAAGTACTTTTAACAACAAACTTTATTTTACCAGTGCTGAGTGGCCAGTTGGCGTGTTGTATTGTGTTTCTAATTTGTTTAGTCGTTAGGGAACTTCAACGCGAAAAACGACTGCATTATGTAAGTTGCAGCCAGAATCCTCCTGTGCATAAACATGCACGAGTGGTTATTTAAAAACCGGCCAAGTGCGAGGTGGACTCGCGCACACACGGTTCCGTACCACCGAGTGTTTTTTAAAGTTACTTGTATGAGGATCCCCTTTGGGGTCTAACGTTTTTAATTAAAGATGGGACAGACAGACAGCGGAGGCTAATAGGGTTCCAATAATAGGGTTCGATTTGTCACCCTTTGGGCCCGTACCCAAAAAGACTACATTATATAGTTACTATAAGTTGTAGTCGGTGTCCTCACGTCTTCATGGACTAGTGGGCATTTAATGTTAGCAATTAAGTATTTTTGCAGCTGTTAGATTCAGATTCAGTGTATAAACACAATGTATATAACATGTGTTTATAATAATATGTTTATAACAAACAACTGTAAAATAAGTGTACGTTACAAGTCCATTAGGCAATTACCAGTTAAAAATAAAAATAAAAGTCTAAATAACTGAATGTTTGCGCTTCGGAATTCGCCGAAGTATACTTAACCACGTGACACGTCCAGGAAAACTTTTTATAAGCTGTCCCCTGACGCTAGGACGCTAAGAGCATGAACTTTGCCGTTTTTGAAGTTATTCGAATGAAATTCAGTATAAAGGTTTTTCATTGAAAGTTTCGAAAATCATCCCTTAAGGGGGTAAAAGGGGGATACAAAGTTAACTATTGTTAGTTCTAATTCCACGCGAACGAAGCTGCGGGCGTCCACTAGTCTTGGCCAGACCGTAATATAATCTATACTAAAATAATTTTAACAACGATTAACGATTAGCAAGGGCATAGCCAGATAGCCAACCAATAGTACAGTTATTGATAGTTTGGCGTTTCGAAGAGTGGGAGTGATGCAGAATACGTTAAAGCAATTTATGCATTCCCATTTTGCATAAGAATACTCACTGCGCTAACATAATGGTATTCTGTCTGTCTGAACTCGTTTAAACCCTGCATGTATATTTAATACTTGCATTGTCCGAATCGAGAATCGATACCTCGCAAGAAGCCATTACTGCGGGCGTTGAAAAACGGCGCCGAGTATGCGTAATGGAACTATCAGTATAAATTGTTTCTCGCAGAACTACACAAGACGCAAATATCTTCGTGTAATGACTGCTTCTGCTGTTACCCATAGGCGTCCCACTACTTGGCACGGGTCTCCCCTCAGATCTGCGGGAGGTCTAGAGCGTGAAGTATGCTGCTCCAATGCCCATTGGAGGGGTTAGTGGCCAACCCAGTGTCTCAAGAATGGTCTCAAGTCACCCGAAGGTCTACGACAAGGCTTAACTTAGATTGTTTTCACCATTTAAAACAACCGGGACCGACGGCATAACGTGCCTTCCGAAGCTCGGTAGCGCCGTAGCGCCTATGAAATTTTACCACTAGCCGTCACCCGTCCACAAACCGACCGCGGCCGTAGTTGTTTAACTCTGTCGATCACATTGAATCGACGCGAGCTATATGGCTATGGACGCTACATGGTAATGGCGCAGATAACCAATAAATCCAGATAACCACGATGCCCTTAAAAAACGTAACATGTAAATCATTGAATTCGAACCGCTTTTTACCCTGTTCCACATTGGATACTAGATTACTCGCGGCAAGTAATATATTGTTAAACAAGCAACAACCTGAGTCTTCACTTAGGAGTTAGGATACAAAATGTAAGTGAACCCTTGAATTCACATCACGTAATTCTCGGGCGTAGCTGGATGGAGTACACGCGTCGCGTTGAAGGTGTGGCCCCAATGCTAGCGTTTTTATGGGACTTCACACAGATGGAGCCTAAATTAAACCTGTATTGGTTATATTATTAAAAAGCGGTGACAGCTCAGTGACTATCAAACTCGCCTCTCAGTCGAGCGGTCCGGGTTCAAACCCCAGCGGCACGCACCAATGACTTTTCTAAGTTATGTGCGATTTATGTAATTAAATGTCACTTGCTATAACGGTAAAGGACACATCGTGAGGAAAATTGCACGCCTCAGAGTAATGTTCTCGAAGGCATGTGAAGTCTGCAAGATATTTATATTTTAACTAATAGAACTCCATGGCTGCGACAGACTTGACATGCCTTCGAGAACATTATGGAGAACTCTCAATCATGCAGATTTTCTCACGTTGTATTCCTTCACCGTTAGAACTGGTGACATTTAATTTCTTAGAGAAGCGAGTTGCGCAAGTAAAAACTAAGAGGAGCGGTAAAGCGTCCCGCTGACACTGACACCACACCTCGATGACTTCTAACTCGCGTTTTATAAATTACAACATCGCGCGAGACAAATTGCTAGATAGTGAAACGAGCTTCTGAAATTGCTAGTGAAAATTGTCGTAAACGAACGTGGCCTGCGATATGGCAGCTGCATGGTTAATCGGTCATCAATTTTCTGTTTCCTTTTCTATCTAGAGTCGTTATTATGAAGTGTCTATTCCGGTATGTTGGCAGTGTATGAATCTTTCGTGTTACGCATGAAAAAGTTTTTTTTTTTTTCAATGGATATCGAACCAATCAGATATCAGATCCAAAAAGCATTGGTAATTGATAAAATGATATGATCACCCAAACCCATGTGGCTCACCTGCTTATACACAAGCCTGTCTCTCATTAAGGCAGGCAGAAACCAAAGATTGCTAATCCTTTTGGTTCATACATATTTATTGGGGTTGTAACTGAATCAACCTATTAATTTGGAAGAGTGACTGCTTGAAGGAAGGCAAATATTTTTGTTTATATAAGATATCAAAAGAGCATGTAGTATCATCCGCTGTTGCCCATGACAACTGTCCGGAACCATATCTTGATAACTATACTAAGAAACAAGTACTATACTATAACATTACAGTAATACGGTAGAAATGGTACTAGGTACCGTGGTGGGCAGTGGTATCACCCCGGGCGAACTTTTAATAAATCCTAAGGTTTCATAAACCCTCTACGACCGAAAAAACGCAAAATAGCAGGACAGAGAATTTATAATGTAAACATCATCTTCTTTACGTCTTTAAAAAACGCATTTATTATTAATTTTGAACCTATACTAAACATACTACAAGTCAAAGTCAAATAATTTATTTCGCTATGAGGTGATTGGACATGTTTAACTAGGTAACTACAACCTACTAAATGAAAAAGAAAACTAAATAACAACAGTACCTATTGACTTATTTTATACTAGTGGATGCCCGCATCTTCGCTCGCGTGGAATTAGACATAACAATAGTTTCGTTTACACTTAGTAATATTATATAGCCTATGTCACTCAGTGGAGATTCAGCTTTCTAATGGTGAAAGAATTTTTGAAATCGGTCCAGTAGTTTTTGTGTGAATACATTACAAACAAATGTTTCCTCTTTTAGACTACTGTTTCCTTCATTTACAAAAATATTTGTGAGCTGAGTAAAATGTATTATTAAAAATTTTACAATCGAGGCAGGGAGATAATAAAACCAATTTATGTGTCGGTTACATGACGGACGAACTCGACTTTATTGCTTCGTGTATTTTTGACAGCTTGTCAGAAACATTCGCAATACGCGGGCGGTACGAAGTGCCGCGAGTTGCGCGTGCCTGGGCGGATTCGACCAAACATAGATTTACACGCGAATAACTATACCAGGGATAATTTAATTCCATGATTTTATACTCGAGTAACTGAAAGTTGTTTTTCGACGCAATCTGAAGTTTAACTATACTTGGAATAACTAAACGGGAATAGCAGAATGAATGATCGAATAATATAGTATCCCCACTTGTATAAGAATTACTCCCGAATAAGTGCGCTATTCTTAGAATAGTAGATGGTAAAATGCAAAATGGATTTACTCTCGGATAACTAGCGATTTATTCTAAGGATAAAATTTATTCTCGTTTGGTCGAATCCGCCCTAAATAACACAATTTGAACAATTTGTGCGTGACGCCGAGACATTTGACCCGTGTCGTATTCCTGTTTTTATAATCGGATTATTGTGAAATATAAGGGTTCCGGTTTCGAACTATGGGTGCGAATATAAGGACTCGCACATTTTTCTATACTAATATTATAAAGAGGAAAGATTTGTTTGTAATGTTTTCACACAAAAACTAATGGACCGATTTCAAAAATCTTTTACCATTAGAAAGCTGCATCTTCACTGAGTAACATAGGCTATATAATATTATTAGGTGTAAACGAAACTAACTATCTAACTTGAATTTTAAATAATTAAATATCACCTGCAGGTTCTAACGATGAACAAATAGTTGGTAAGGAATGGAATAAAATGAAGAAACCAGTTCTATAATGTACCGTTAAAAGTGTGTTAAATCTACCAATTTACATTTGGCTTAAAGGTAACATTTTTACAAACTAAAATATAAATTTCATGCTTCTAGTTCTGAAAATGACAAATCTTTCATACAACCTTTCATTCCCCTTTTCAACCCTTTACAACACTTTTTTCCAAATAAAGTAGCCTATGTCCTTTCTCAGGCTCTAGACTATCTGTGTACCAAATTTCACTTAAATCGGTTCAGTAGTTTTGGCGTGAAAGCGAGACAGACGGACAGACAGAGTTACTTTCGCATTTATAATATTGGTATGGAAGTATGGATTAAGCATCTACACCGACGGTCGTCCTGAGATTGCTAGTTATTTCGAGTTCCGCTCTACAAAACCCTAACCCCTAAAATTCCCTTATTATTATTACAGCCTTAGTAACATTTCTTTCAAAGTTCGCCAAAAAACCTACCTCACGTTTCGCATTGGCACTTCTATTTAATTCGGAATAAACGGTCATATTGTGATTTATTCGACACAAGATCCGGGCTAGGAACGTGTTTCAATTTTATTAATATCTCCACCGGGTCTGGGGGTTTGCATGCTGGAATATTGAAGGTAAATAGTGTTAACGATATTTAGGTCAGCGGGGACAGATTGATGAGATTTAACGGTAGCTCCTTAACACATAAATGCTGTTCAGGTGACGAGATGAGATTTGGTGTAACTGGCCACTGATGTATAAAAAAGTTATAGTAGGTACTCATTGAAAATGTAACTGGCCACTGATATTTAAAAATGTTACAGTACTCATTTTCTCTCCCCTCCGGCTATTCCATAAAAACATTAATTAAAAAATCCAAAATAACACCCATTAACGAGATTCTAAATTTTACAATCAATGGCTCTATTCGGTTTTACGTTAAGTCGACATTCCCTGTACGACGCTGTGCAACCACGCACAGCGTCGTCTCTCTCCCGAGGTCACTCGAGCTCCCACTCCCGCCGACAACACCCCCTCTTTCCTCTTTTAGGGGCTACTACACTGATCCCGAGCTATGAAAACGGAGTATCATATAGGAAATTTGCTAAATTTCATGTTTTGTGTTGACAGACCTAATGAATAAACAAAACCTTTGTAAATAAAAATGAACGATTCAATATTAAAGACAAAACTTTCTGGAAACGCTTCGTTGGTACGAAGAGTTAAAGCGATGTAATCTTTTCAATTTCTGCTAACTCCCGTAATATCCTGGGGACAGGTACGTAAGTTTGCTCCCAAAACCACAGCCAAAACGAAAAAATCAGAAACGACAGAATCATTTCTACTAAGAAAGAATTACATTGGCAGCATTACAGCAGAATTACATGGCCAGTGTTCGCAAATACAATAAATATTCATTCTTTTAATTGGGCAATGATTCGTACGGTGGTGCTAGAATTTGTTTCTACCCGCCGATTGTTTCGCGTGTGTGCGCGGGCGCATCGGAAATCGACCGAGCGCCGCGCCGGGAGTCGTGAGTTGGCACGGGCCGGAGCTGAACGCGCGCTGTTTTCGCATCGCCGCGCCGCGCCGCAGTCCAAAGGCATCTCACGCCCACTGTTCGAACTAGTGCAAATTGAGCAAGAGGAGTCAAGCTGGCTGAAGTGTGTTCGGGCACCCACCCGGCGAGCTGCACAGCGGGATAAGAGGTTGGTGGAATTCATTTTCTTGCATCCGTCGTCGGATCATTGGCCCAAATAACTGTGACGCCCATAAATACAGTCCACTTTTCAAATTCGGTTATTCGTCGCAACCAGGTTCGCCCAGCGACCTGTGGAGGGATCCAGCAACCCCACCGGTCTGCGAGTCCAAGTACCATTTCCGAGCCGGAGGCAAGCATAACGCGTTTCGATTTCGTTTTTTTGTATTTTTAACCTCCGAGCTCTGAATCTCTCGCCAGCTCGCAGACCATTCATTCGAACAGCCAGCATTACACTGGCAGGTAATAAAATACCGCACCAATCTTACATCCAATATACTCGTAAATACTAGGAAATGTAACTGTTTGTGTTAAACTTTTTATTTGCATCTAAATTCAACCAATTGTTGAAAACGTTCGTGTTTCATGTGTCGCACTCCGAGAATGTTATGGAGATAATTTCTCGACAAATCCACAAAAACAACCAGAGTGCATGCATAAACTCTGTACACGCGCGACTAACTGCGTCGCGTGGTACCGACGGCCACGTATTCAACGTATGAAGCATTGCTGCGCTTTCGCAAGGGAAGTGGCTCTTTAAACAATTTTGTAATGAAACCGGTCTTCGGAACAGAATTTTTTTAAATGCTCTCTAGGTGATACATAATATTTAACTAAAGACCTTAAACAGAGCTAGCAAGGTCTACGGCTTGTCGAGACTTTATATGAAAGATAAGGTATTATAAAGAGCTAAGACACTAAATGCGACTGAAAAAAAATTGTGTACACATTTCCTTAACAAGAAATTCTGATGTATTTATTTTTCATTTATTATTTTTCCTAGCTTTGTATTAATTAAATTAAATATATAAAATAAATTAATATATTGTGTTAAGTATGTAGAAGTTATACATATAAGTATTGAGCTAAGAATATTATTGGTTGGTATTGTAATTCTGTTCTTGTGCGAATGTTGTACATGCCTGTCATTGATGTTCATGCCTATCCTATACCTTTGATATATGTTATTTTTAAATGTTATATATGTAAAGTTGTTGGCGAGTCTTATAAAAAAAAAAATAGAAACTATTCACGCGCGATAAAGTGTGCCGCGTGGGAATGACAGCGGCGTGTATTTAGACGCCGTGTGGGGTTCTGCGATGTACAGCACGGGAAGTGGCTTTTAAAACAAATGTCGGCTTCCTATCAATGTAATCTATTCCGACAAATCCTTTTCTAATTATTATTACTTATTGAGGAATTGAAATAAATAATTAAGTACCTACCTACTTACTCGTTTTGATCACCTTTAATGTAGCTTACACAATGTCACACAATTGCAATAATGTCTGAAACGTTGAAAATAATGCAACTCTTCTTCATAAAAGTCCACAACCCAACTGCCAGAGCGGGCCGGTCACATTTCTGCCTACCCCTTTGGTTATATACAGGTGAGATGTTATGTTACGTTTATGATGTGACAACCAGTAGATACCAACAAATTCAGCTTGGCATTCTGTGGTGATTCATATTCTGAGAACAAAACTTACATTATATACCACTAGTTTGTTTGAGAACTGGTAATTTTTTTTTAATGAACAGTAGTCTAAAATAAACCTGATTCAACTATGGCGGGTGTGAATGACAGCGATGCGTAGAATACCTATTCATACCGTGAATGTAAAAAACCGCATTCATGTGGGATTTGACGGAAACGTTAAAACCGAAATTGGAAAACTGAAACGTTGACTCAGATTTTGTTTTCCAGCCTAAAGTGGTTTATTAAACGGGCTTAAATTAAATAATCCTATGAAGAACTCTTGTTTGCGTGGCTCTAAAAAGACATTATCGTCAGATTTATTGTGAAGCCACCATTATCTCAGGCGGTAGATGGCAGGGTGATCGCTAGTGGCCAAATTCCCTAAGCGCTGTCGTGTTTTGTTAATCGTTGTAATCGTTAATGGCCGCCATAGATGTTCACGTAATTTGATCAAACAGGCTGGATCAAATCGTTTTATCAAATTGGCATGAGTGTCTGTGGTAAAATTTGATCAAATTTAATGAGTAGGTAATCAAATTGTTTGAAGAAATATGAATTTTCGTTTTTTTATTTGATCAATCGGTTTGATCAAACTGTTTGATGAAAAATTTGAGCGTGTATCTCTCCTATGGCGGCCATAAGCCGAAGACCTTCTGTGGTGGGTGTTGGGGTCACCCAAAGTAGGCGCGAGCATATGCCTGTGCATATGGGTGTCAGAGACTTATATACATACATAGATATTTTTTAAATTCATACTTAAATAGATAATATTAACATCCAGACACAGAACAAACACATGTTCGTTACACGAATATTTGTCCTGAGTGGGATTCGAATCCACGACCCCTGGCGCAACAGACAGGGTCACTACCGATTGCGCCAATGGACCTGTCAAAGATTAATTTCTTACGAAAGCACAACAACAAAATGTTTCTCAAATGGCCGCTTAGGGCATATCCGAACATTACCCCCGAGGCAATTGCATGTCTCTTACAGTATTGTGGCTACTTTTATTCCCTCAAAGCTGAATAGATAGCATGCCCCGAGTGGATCTTGCTCAAAGCAGCTTATTTAGCTAGACCACAGCGGGGCTCAAAGGCTATCAAATTCAGACCAACTTTGTACTAAATATAGAATGGATTATTTGAAGATGAAAGTTTGAATAACTAATTCCCTATATGGTTTTGAGGTACTGATGTTGCGCTAGGTATAACTGTGAGCAAATTCGTAAAACTGTAGTTAATACGACACAGCTTACTTAAAAACAATAGACTTTAATAGATTAATTAATCTGTACTTATTGATTTCCTGGCCTTTTTAAATATTTTATCCCTTTAACTGTAGACGGTAAAGCTAGTAAATAGGGGTTTCTATTACAGAAAGCAACAAGCTAAATTGTTTTTATACCACAACCCTTTTTGTACCACTGTTGGGCACGGGTCTCCTCTCAGAATGGGAGGGGTTGGGCCTTAGTCCACACGCTGGCTATGTGCGGATTGGCAGACTTCACATGCGTTCGAGAACATTATGAAGAACTCTCAGGCATGCAGGTTTCCTCACGATGTGTCCTTCACCGTTACAGCAAGTGACATTTAATTTCTTTAATCGCACATAACTGAAAAGTCATTGGTGCGTGCTTGGGTTTGAACCCGGACCGCTCGAGTAAGAGGTGAGTTCGTTAACTGGGCTGTCACCACTGTATTTAACTTGTTTTTAATGTCTGCAGAATTATTAAAGAAAACAATACCACTATTTACGAATGATGTATGTATTGTTATTTTATTGCCACTTAAATGGAGGCAATATTTTATATTTTTCAGTCAGGCTGGCAGTTTATTTCATATCAACATGAAAGTTGGCCTGACTTCATAATATTAATGAATAAACGAATTATTGGAAGGACCTGTGCCCACAAACGTATTAATATTGTGGGTGTATCTAGTAAAGGTAATAAATGTGCATGTGTGTCATCCGGTCGTGCCTGGCCAAATTGCAAGCTAACAGTTGCATTGTGTATCGACAGCCGGGGACACGTAGTTCCCGCGGCTTGATAATAACGTAATAAATAGAGTGGAACTATATACAACCTTTTATTATAATCTAATCAACACTAAATAATAACATTACATAACAACACGTAACATTGGTGACCCCGCGTCGAACAACCCCGCGAAGAACATTCCGCGACGAATAACCCCGCGAAGAAATAATTAAATTAAAAAAAATGACGCCTCCGCCTCCGCCGGTGCAAGTGCCAGGACCCGCCACTTTGGAACGTAAAAGTGAAGTGATACAACCGGAAAACGAGATTGCCGTGATCTCGGTGTCATCACGCATACCTGATTTTTGGACTGACCAGCCCAGGGTGTGGTTTGTGCGAGCCGAGTCAGTCATCACACCACAAAAGATGGCGGATGAGTCCAAGTTTAACATCATTGTGTCCAAGCTTGGGAAGGACGTTATTCAGCAGGTGACGGACGTGCTGTTGAAACCGCCCGAGACAAACAAATACGAAACGCTGAAATCGAGGTTATTAGCTATCTACGAGGAGTCAGAAAATCGACAAATACAAAAGCTCATCGGGGAAATGGAACTCGGAGACCAGAAACCGTCCCAGCTATTGAGACGGATGCGTGACCTTGCTCGTGAGAAGATTCCGGACGACACTCTGAAAATCCTCTGGCAGAGCCATTTGCCACAAGCTGTGCGCGCTGTCCTTGCTGTATCTGAGGTCAAGGACATGGACAACTTAGCGGCAATAGCTGATAAAGTCACGGAGACGACCCAGCAGCCACAACTCGCAGAGATTATTGCTAATCCAGCAGTTGCAGCAGTTACTGGATTTGAACCTTTATTGGCAGAAATAGCCAAGCTGAGCGCTAGAATTGACCAGCTCGGCAGACCAAGAAGTAGATCTCCGTGGAGAGGTAATCAAGGTTATCGTTCTCGTTCCAGCTCACGCGGCCCGAACAAATTTAACAAGCCACGCAGTTCGCCGAAAGATCCAAATTGGGTATGTTTTTACCATTATCGCTTTAAAGAACGTGCTAATAAATGCCAGCAACCCTGTGCCTGGAAGGGAAACTAAGCTTTGTGCAGATAAAATCGGCGGACATCTGCGCAATATCGCCAACACCCCGCCTTTGTATAACTGATTTAACTACAGGTTATAAATTTTTAATTGACACTGGTGCAAATGTATCTGTAATTCCAGTTTCTAAAAAATTTTTAATTAAAAATAAATGTTCAGAGTATAAATTGTATGCCGCAAATGGCACTGAAATTAAAACCTATGGCATAAAATCGTTAAATTTAAATTTACGTTTAAGACGTTCATACCGTTGGGATTTTATTATTGCTGATGTAAATCAACCCATCATCGGTGCTGATTTTTTAACCCATTATGGTTTATTAGTTGATTTAAAGTCACGTAAATTAATAGATAAGTTAACTAACCTAAATACAATTGCAACTATTACTAACTATAATTTAAGCTCTATATGTACAATTGATAAAAATCACCCTTATTGTGATATTATTAGCAAGTATCCAGATGTCACTAAACCTGTTAACTATAAGGCTATACCTAAACATGATGTGTACCATTACATTGAAACGACAGGCCCTCCTGTGCATGCGCGTTGTAGACAATTACCTCCTGATATGTATAAAAAAGTCAAAGAAGAATTTCGGGTTATGCAAGAAGCCGGTATTTGTAGACCTTCTAAGAGCCCATGGTCTAGTCCGTTACACGTAGTTACTAAAAAAAATGGTGACATACGACCATGTGGGGACTACAGACGTTTAAATGCGATTACGAAACCAGACAGATATTCTTTGCCTCGTTTACGCGATTTTACTTATATCTTGGATGGTAAAACGATTATGACACGTTTAGATATCATTCGCGCATATCATTGTATACCTGTTTTCCCGGATGACATAGAGAAAACCGCAATTATAACCCCTTGTGGCCTGTGGGAATACCCTAAAATGAATTTCGGATTGTGCAATTCAGCACAAACATTTCAACGTTTTATGGATCAGACAGTGTTACGAGACCTAGATTTTTTATTTACATATATAGATGATGTTATTATAGCAAGTTCCTCCGTGGAAGAACATAAACAACACTTAGATTTAGTTTTACAACGTTTCGATAAATATGGTCTTTCTATTAATATTAGTAAATGTAGTTTTGGTGAGTCTAAACTCGAATTCTTAGGATATGAAGTATCCCAAGATGGAATTTATCCTTTAGAAAGTAAGATAGAAACAATTAAAAATTTCCCTAAGCCTAAAACTATTGAACAACTAAGACGATTTTTAGGTATGCTAAATTTTTACAGAGCTCACATTCCTCATGCAGTTAATTATCAAATTCATTTAAATAAATATTTACATAATGCAAAGAAGAAAGACAAAACTGTTATTAATTGGACGCCCGAAGCAGAATCAGCGTTCGAAGAATGTAAGCTTAGCTTACAAAACGCAGCAATTCTATCTCACCCACGAGGTAACATACCTATCGCTCTTATGACCGATGCATCCAATATTGCAGTTGGTTCCGTATTACAACAATATATAAACAATAGTTGGAAACCGTTAGGCTATTACTCTCAGAAATTAAGTAATGCACAAAGTAAATATTCAACATATGACAGAGAATTATTAGCTATTTATTTATCGATTAAATATTTTAAAGATCTAATAGAAGGACGTAATTTAATTATATATACAGATCATAAACCTTTAATATATACCTATAAAAAAACTAAGTGTGAGAAAGAAACCCCACGACGTGTGAGGCAATTAGCATATATAAGCGAATATACAACGGATATAAGATACGTAAGCGGGAATGATAATATTGTTGCAGACACACTTTCGCGTGTCGAAACAATATTTTGCCCGACTGCAATTAATTACTCGGAACTTGCAGACGCACAACTTGAGGATACTTACGTTACACGACCATCCGCGATAAAAGATAGTGTACAGCTAAGGAAAATAGTTATGCCCATGTGTAGCAAACCTATTTTTTGCGATGTATCACGCGATTTTGTTAGGCCTTACCTACCTGAAGATTTTCGTAGGGTAGCCTTTGACGCGATTCACAACCTAAGTCATCCTGGAATTCGGTTATCCCGTAAATTAGTCTCTGAAAAATTCTTTTGGCCAAATATGAATAAAGACATTGGGAATTGGGCTAAAACTTGTATAAGTTGTCAACGTGCAAAGGTGCAAAGACACACCAATGCAGCATTGGAAACTTTTCCGGTATGTGATAGATTCGAGCATGTCCATATCGATATAGTAGGCCCGTTGCCTATAACTTCCGAAGGCTATCGTTATTGTCTCACAATGATAGACAGACGCACACGTTGGCCGGAAGCATTTCCTATTAAAGACATAACCGCTGAAACGGTAGCGAAACTAGTCTATGAAGGGTGGGTTACAAGATTTGGTTGTCCACTGAGAATAACTAGTGATCAGGGAAGACAATTCGAAAGTCAACTGTTTACTAAGCTTATGGAATTGCTAGGTATTAATAAAATCCGAACTACTCCATATCACCCGCAAAGCAATGGTGCTATCGAAAGATGGCACAGGTCATTGAAAGCAGCACTTACAGCCAGACTGACGACATCATCATCATCATGGATTGATGAATTGCCCACTGTGTTGTACGGGTTAAGAGCAGCAGGGCGCAGCGATAATAATATTTCAGC
Source organism: Carterocephalus palaemon (assembly GCA_944567765.1). Lineage (NCBI taxonomy): Eukaryota > Metazoa > Arthropoda > Insecta > Lepidoptera > Hesperiidae > Carterocephalus > Carterocephalus palaemon. The sequence continues at coordinate 10,612,178 of OX155654.1, forward strand.
TGCGCAGATGACATACGCAAAAACTTTACGTTTACCTGGAGATTTTTATCAGGATTCTCCTGACGTTAGTGACGATTTTACATATGTTAAAAAATTAAAGTCTATTATTATCAGTTTTAAGCCAACTCCCAAGTGTCAGTCAAGTAAATCAATTTTTGTACATCCAGATATAAAAACGTGTGATTTTGTTTTTGTACGCAATGAAGTACATAAACCATTAAAACCGACTTACGATGGACCCTATAGAGTTATTTCTAGAAAATCTAAAATTTTTAAAATCCAGTTTCCTAATCGTATAGTTAACATTTCAATAGATAGGTTAAAACCAGCCTATGTTCTTAAAGAAAATATAATAAGTGATAGTTCAAGCGAGCATCGCTCATCGCCATCGCTTGACGATAAGACGACTCGCTCAGGTCGCATCATAAGAAGGCCAGTTCGTTTCGCTGACTATGTACCTACCTAAGTTCCCTTATATGCACTTTAAATAATAAATATTGTATAAAATAAATAACTATATCTAATTGTGATAATACTGACTAGGCAAATATAAAAATTGTTTTGTCACAAATGAGTTCATCTCAAATTTATTTAAATTAAGATTGTTTTGTATAATTACACATAACTGATTTTAATCTTGAACAGTTAAGGTAGATTACCACAGTTTTGAATTTCACGTATTTTTTTATTGAATATAATTTAAGCATCATGGGTTATGGTCAGAGTAAACCCCAAAGTGAAAATGTTGCAGTATCTACAGTAGTATCTCAAGATACGAATGTGCGAGAAATAACCAGTAAAATGGAGACCTACGGCTACGTTATTTTAGCACTGATGGTTCTCTTATCCATTGTTTTACTGTTGGCCTTAAGACATTTTTGTCACAATCGACTTCGAGCGTGGTTACGTAAGCAGGTGCTCAAGGTGAACCCTACAGCACCTGTGCAGCAAACTTCAGCAGCCCAACAGCCGTCTAGTTATGTGTAAATTAAAAACAGCTATGTGTAATGTAAAATTAAAAATTTTTTTGGTTGTTTTTGTAATATTTTATATTGAAAAATGTTATAATTTTTTTTAAAAAAGGGGGGAATATTGTGGGTGTATCTAGTAAAGGTAATAAATGTGCATGTGTGTCATCCGGTCGTGCCTGGCCAAATTGCAAGCTAACAGTTGCATTGTGTATCGACAGCCGGGGACACGTAGTTCCCGCGGCTTGATAATAACGTAATAAATAGAGTGGAACTATATACAACCTTTTATTATAATCTAATCAACACTAAATAATAACATTACATAACAACACGTAACAATATTATTCTAACGTTATTTTATTTTTTACTAGTGGATGCCCGCAGCTGGTTAGTAGCCAGCCTTATCTGATTAACTCTCGTGCCCACGTAATTATGTCCCGTCCAAGTCCCGCCGCGTGTCCCGGCCCGGTCGTTTGTCCCCGGTCTGTCCCCGAATGGAGCTGTCGGTGCGATACACGTCTCTCTCATTTGTCGCGAGCCCACACGCACTTTACATCGTTTTATGCTTATAACTCACATTCAGTTGCTAGCTACTACTAATATTTTTACGAAGTTAAAGTATCTTACGAATTAAATAATAAAATTAAGTTGAATATTGATGTAATAGTACTTAATAGTATAATAGTCAGATAAGAAATTAGATTTGGTGATCAAATAACTTGGTACAAGGACCAAGGTTTCATCGTCGATCAAATGAAAATTGAAGTTAATCCTTAGTGCAATTAATTTTAACGTCAAATAAGTTAAATATGACGGGTCAGCTGGTGCAGTCGGTAGTGACCCTGTTGCGCCAGGGGTCGTGGGTTCAAATCCCAATCAGGACAAACATTCGTGTGATGAACACTTGTTTGTCTGGATGTTAATAGTATCTATTTAAGTATGTATTTAAACATATGCATGTATATCAATCTCTGATACCCATAGTACAGGCTCGTGCCTAGTTTGGGGACGGCCGTGTGTGAGAATGTCCATGATGTGTACATAAGTGAGGCATTCTTTAGAAACATAGTGTGTTTTTTATTAAAAACAATAAGTTTTCAAAGAACAAAACTAAATTCATTCAGCGTATTTGGCTACCTCCCATTTGGCTCGCCAAATACCACAAGACCACTCGCATGCCGAGCACGTAGGGGCATTGGCATTATAAACGCCTGTTTAATTTCGACCTTCCAATAATCCTTTTTGTTCCGAAGTTCTATCTAATTTCGTCGATCTGGACTATTAGAATGAACACGGCTATATTAATACGGTTATGTTGGGATATGTACTTAGTATTTATCCCTTATTACTCGGTCGATCATATTTGAGTTGAGTTAACCCTTTCTCGCGAGTAAAACGGCTTTAGCCGTTATAACAATAAAACTTATATTGTCTGGTTCACAGCCCGCGAATGTGTTAAGCAACGACGGGCGCGATTTATCTATACTAATATTATAAAGAAGAAAGATGTGTTTGTAATGTTTTCACACAAAAACTACTGGACCGATTTCAAAAATTCTTTCATCATTAGAAAGATGCATCTTCACTGAGTAACATAGGCTATATAATATTACTACGTGCACGGACTATTTTAGTCCTCACTCTATGCTACGTGTAAACGAAACTATTGTTATGTCTAACTCCACGCGAGTGAAGCTGCGAGCGTTCACTAGTAAATTTAAATCGAAGTATCATATGCAGTCGGTATGTGGATAGCAAAATATCAAGGGCATTTTCGTGCTTCCGAGGGCACGTTAGCCGTAAGTTCAGATTGTCTAAGTTCAGATTGGTTAATAAACGTTGAAGATGAACAAACGTCCATGAAATAATAGCTCAGTGGGATGAAGGATAATGGTCTCATATTGCGTGAGTGTAGCGTAATAAGTAGGTATCAGTCGTTTCGTAATTTCCTGTAATGATGTTATTGTTCCGTAATGCGTAAATTACGTGTAAGTGGGTGTATGAGCTAACCCCTCCACCAATCCGCATTGGAGCAGCGTGGTGGAGTATGCTTTAGACCTCTCGCAACTTTGTCTATGGGGGAGACCCGTGCCCAGCAGTGAGACGTCTATGAGTTGCAGCTAGGTTTGTGAGCGTAAAGTATAGAAACAAACGTGAGGTGAAATCTGTGTTAATACACATACCACGCCACCACTGCAACCCTTTCTTTGTCCCACTGTTGAGCCCAGTCTTCTTTCGGAATGGGATTGGTATGGTATTATTTACTGCGCTGGCTAAGTACATGTTGGCACAGCTCATGCCTGTAAGAAACTTTGGAGTAATAAGCAATTAGCACATGATCAGTGAAAGGGTTAATTGTGATGTTGCGGCACGTTAAATTATGAATTAATTTGAGTTTGAACGAAACAAACCGACCACTATTTGTGCGCCTCATTTCTCAAGTTTCCCAACTCTCAACTGTAAATAATGTACAGAAACCGCTAACTGAGCACAGCCGATACGGAAAATAAAGGATTATCACTACAAAAGAGCAGAGCAAAACTCAATTACGAAGTTTCATAATTAATCAACCTCAACTGTGTCAGGAATTAGGCTTGCAAGAAATTGTAAGCTAATTAAACCATTAATGGTAATCAACTTGGAAAGTCGGTTGGAAGTTCAATAAGAAATTCGATAATAAACAAATTGGAGATACCTACATACTTTGTTAAGTTGCCAAAACAAACGGTTTTAATGGACATAAGCTACTAACCACAGACGTTCCACTTGGTACGGGTCTCTCCCACATCCAATGCTACGGAGGGAGCTGTCACCTAAGGGGGTTAGCGCCTCTGCACGCGCGCCTCCTGAAGGATGACCGCTCCCTAAAGAGCTGTTTGACCTTCTTTCCCATCGACCATCTAGCTAGAGGGAATTAGCGACTAACGGCTAGTGGAACACAGCGTGCGTACCGCGTGCGCGACGATCGACTGGCTCCCACGCTCAACAGCGAGGAAGTCACCGACGGGGTTTACCCCTGGAGCAATTGCCGGGATAATCTATTAGATATCTTTTAGTCTATTAGACATCTATTAGAGATCTATTAGATAGAGATATATTCCCTAACTCCGAATTGCCTCAGCGCCGCGCAGGAGGAGGAAAGGTCTGTCTGTCTGTCTGCTGCGGTGGTCTAGCTAGAGCATACTCTACCACGCTGCTCTAAAAAGCTAAGGTATTTAATCCGGATTTAGTCCGCTTTTTGTACGACTATTATCTATGTATCATAAAGAATAAATAAGTTATACATATAGCTAATAGAAAAAACAAAATACAAACAGTTCAACCGGTTAAAAATGTTTTCTCAATAGATCCAACAAGGACGAGCGAGCCAAATGGCGATAATGAATGCAAAACAAGAGATAGAAGGTAATAAATTGGTGAACAAACAAGAAGCAAGTAGGCCATAATGTCCATTAAGACAGGAAGAGCGGAAGTCTATTTCGAGTCATCTCGTAACAGGCTCAGAATGCAGTCTTCATTACTCAGAACCTCATTTCCAAACCTTAAAACCACTCCAATAAAGTTGAAATTACAAAGATAACCCACTGCATTTAGTTGATGAACGAGCTCTCATAAAGTTAGTTCATTTGCATCTTTAATATCAGTGCATCAGAGCACAGAATTGATTGTTCGTGTATCACACGGCTAATTTGTTTGTTGTCGTAGTTCCAATCAGGTGGATAACTACTCTAAATGTTAACCGCACTGCAAACTTTATGGGTTAATCCACAAACCGCTTATGACCGTGTAGTAAGGATGTGGTTTTGCTAAGACGCGCTTACAGATGGATTAAAAAGCGGCAATAGCTTGGTACAGGAAAATGGACCTCTCAATCGACTCCTGGCTCAAATCCCAACGACTTTTGTGATGGTATTATGTTTTTAAACAGGGGTTACAGCCCTGTAACGGTGTCCTGAGAAAACCAGCTTATTTGAGAGTTCTTTTTGATAATCTGTGATATCTGCCAATCCGCACTTGACCAGCATGGTTATCTGGGGCCTAAACCTCCCATTCCGAAAGGAGACCCGTGCCCAACAGTGTGACAAACAAATGAGGTGTGCTGATAGAAGTCACTCATATATACATAAGCACGTAATGCTTGAATGAGTTTGCTTTTGCTAATTCTACAACGTTAGATATGCCTCAAAGCTATCGAAGCCGTCGCCAGCACAAGAAAAGGCTAAGTTTATTACAAAATATATAAAACCGAACTTCCTTTTGCCTTCCCCTTGTCTTTTATGAGACTCTGAGGACAATTTCACTGACGGTACTGATAACGTTAGACAGTCCTGTCGTTAGCTCGATGCGCCTTAAAGATTTAACTTGGTATATTGAGCTGTGAGAATATTTAATTCGTTGGTTTCTGAAATAACTTTATTTATTTAATCCTAACAGTATTAAACTAGCATAATTAGGGTAGCAATGTTAGTAATAGTTGTGTTAATTGCCCTGTAGCGTCGGTGTATATGTATGGATTTTCATGATTCTACTTTTATTGGAAAGGTCCTTCCACAGACTAATTCTTCTATAAATTTCAAGATAAATAAAAATACATAACAAGGGTAGCAAACTATTTATTCTTCGTGTTTATTGCACCGTAGCCGTGTTTGTTTATAAGCACAGTAAACTGTATACTATTTTTTTTTTTTGAAACGACTTATCACTGAGTTGATTTTATATATATTTCATTAAAAAAACGAACGATTCAGAATACGGGCAAATTTTGCGTGTTTATCTCTTTACAGCAGAATGAAATCTCTTTCATTCGGTCTCTCTGTCCCTTCGGTCCCGCACCCATCTCTCTCTCTCACTCGGACCGAGAGGTCTAGAGGGGTGCGGGTTCTAAGCCCTCCACTAAAATAATAAACTAACACTCAAAAGTTACAAATAAAATAACTATATCAAAATATTATAAAAAAACCGACTTCAAAACCAAAAATTCAGAAATAATAGTAATTCGTTTGTGGGCACAGGTCCCTCCCAGTTGCCGGAAGTCGAGAGCATAGTCCACCACACTGCTCCAATGCGGATTCGTTTATTGATGCAATATTTTGAAGGAAGGAAGGAAATAAACTGCCTGACTGAAAAATATTACGTGAATACACGAATCAATCCGCATTGGAGTAGTGCAAAGGCTTGCTTACTAAAGTTCCCTAAGAAGATATTAATCCCTTATTGATCCCGTTTGATCCTCCTAATGATCCCTTTCGCAGACGCGTGTCAGCCACCTCACGTCCTCATTAACACCGGCTATTTATACGGGAGCGACGTGCGGAATTAGATTCCACGTTCGGAGACGTTGTGCAACGTATGTCAAACATGACGGCTACAACTGGAGCGGAACGCCAATACGAGTATGAGATGCGTATGCTCCGTTTAGGTACGAGCATGAATACAAATACAATACAATATACTATACAAATATACAATATAATATACAGTACAATATACAATTTAATATACCGGGTGTTTGGTAGAGGGTCCGTCAAACTAAGTGGGCGTGTTCGGGGACCCATTTGGAGAATACAAGTTGGCTGTATATACAAATACAATATATTAAGTGTTTTTATACTTAATAATAAACCAATGGTACTAAAATATTAAAAATAAAAATAATAAATATAACATAATTAAAAAATATTAAAAAATTAAAACAAATTAAAAAAAAAACATTCACGCAGCTGTCTGTGAGGAAGACCCGTGCCGCAGCGAATACACATAAAAAGTGATGGCCAAAAGGCGGTCTTATCGCTTCAGTAACGATTTATACTAGGCATCCTACGTGTAGAAGGTAAGGAAAGGAATACAAATGAGAAGTGAGAGGGTATAGGTGTAGAACGAACAATACATATATCCGTACATATATGATAACGGTAAATTCGGTACTTGTCCGAATTATGTAAACGGCTTAATCGTCACGGTCAGCGATTCTCGAGCAAACAAAAGAACGTGGTTACAAAGAAAGATCATAATTAAGTATTATTATTATTAATTGTATCAGGCGTTACTTTGCGGAACTCCATTATTACAAAACAAGAATTAATCTACTTTGCAACAATCCGCGAACAAAAACGTATGGTGATATATGTATTCTTTCATGCACGTAGCACCTCCCTCCCTCCCACGCAGGAAAACATGCACATGCGATAAATGAATACCCACACCACCATACACACACCAACACGTGTTTCGCCCCAAAACAAGGCATCCTCAGGGTAAGTAGACGCTACGATGGTTAATCGCAAAGTGAGCTCACCGGACTGGCAGCGATCTTATATACCTTTCCACCCCTCCCTTACCGGACTCTAATCACTAGATGACGTAAGATGTGATTACCTCCGCAACAGTAATTAACTAATTAGTCTGTTTGTTTAGGTTGACAAAAAATGCGTAGTAAGGGAGAGTTGGAAACTTCCGTCTGATCATTCAGCAGTGTAACACTCTTATGGTTATCATGCCTTATAATTTCTAACTGTTCAAGCACACTTAGTCTTAAGCCCTTATCCACGGTGTGTAGGATGTCATAGGTGTGGTTATTTGGTATGACATGTCCCGTTTGTATTAGGTGGTTAGCAAAATTGGACTTATCAGCGTGTCCATTCCTGTACGCGGCCAGATGCTCGCGGTATCTAGTACCGAAGTTCCTACCAGTTTGGCCTATGTAAACGCCATTGCAATCAGAACAAACAATTTTATAGACTCCGGACTGTTTGTGACTGTCTCTTTTTTCTTTACAGTTACAAATGGATTTGATAGTGTTGTTTGTTCTGAATGCAACGTCGATGTTGTTATGTTTTAGCGTTTTAGCAATACGCTCTGAAATAGGTCCAATATAGGCCAAGCTGGATCTATATTTAACGGGACGTATGTCCTTTGGCACCGCGTACAGCTGACCACGCACTACCGAATCCTGTTTTTTCAGGACAAGCCTGTCCACCATCCTCCTGCCATACCCATTGGCTTCTGCAATGTGATAAATTGTATTTAATTCTAAACAATAATCCGGTTGTGATAAAGGAATAGACATTAATCTGTTTATGTAAGAATGAAAGGCTGCTAATTTGTGTTTCCAGGGGTGGCATGAGGATGATGGAATGACTATATCCGTATGTGTTGGTTTGCGGAAAATACTAAAGGAGTGTCTATTATTTACTCTGCTAATGGTAAGGTCTAAGAAATTCAAGGATTTATTTTCTTCGATCTCTAATTTAAATTTAATGTTGGGGTGAATTTTGTTTAACTTATTTACAAAAACGTCCAGTTGTCTATCCGTCCCCGTCCAGCATATAATTATGTCGTCTACATATCTATAATAGTACAATATATGGTTGCTACCTATAATGTACTTATTTTCGTAATTATCCATAAACAACTCAGCTAGCAATGGACTCAATGGTGAGCCCATTGCCAGGCCTTCCCTTTGTGAATAAAAATTGTTGTTGAACTGGAAATAATTTTGATTCATACATAAGGTGGTAAGCCTTAAGAGATCATCTTTTTCTCCAGGATGTAATTTTGATTTATCAAAAAGATGGGACAGAATATTTATTGTTTCAAGGCAGGGAACGTTAGTAAATAAATTGTCTACATCTAAGGAGATTAATTTTGATCTAGCGGGTAATGTGATATCCTTGATTTTGTTAACTAAATGAAGACTATTTTTTAAACCAAAGGTTGGAGAAAAAGATGTCTTTTCTTTTATAATGAAATTAAGCTGTCGAGCTAAATTATATGCTGGAGCCCCAATGTATGAGACAACTGGACGCATGGGTGTATTATCCTTATGTATTTTCGGCAAACCATATAAAATCGGGGCGCGAGGATTCATGGGGATTAACGATTTAGGTGGTTTAGGAAAAATATATGGTGTATTTTTGATAGCAAATTTTAGCTCTGCGGTGTATTTATTAGTTGGATCTGTACTCAACCCAATAAAATGCTCGCCCCCGATAATATCACCAATTTTCCCACTGTATGAGGTTCGGTCCATTACCACAATGGTGTTACCTTTATCTGCTTTTGTAAGGACTAGGTTATTACTTTCTAAACGTCGTTTGATAGATGTTAAAGTAGAGGCTTCACCATTGGTAATGGACCGATTCGACGGTACAGCAGACTTAATCTGCTGTGCAACCACATACTTTATGGTGTTATCGCCTTTATTAGTAACGACAGCCATCTCTGCATCCACGGCCAAGCCCTCCAAGTCCTTTTGAGATAAGCATGATGGAAGGTTGTATTTCAAACCGTGTGACACGACACCATCTTTTCATCCACGAGTCAAGAACCTTTCTAATATTCAGTTTCCTGACAAAGAATTAGATCTATTGGGCAAAGGTTTGAAATACAACCTTCCATCATGCTTATCTCAAAAGGACTTGGAGGGCTTGGCCGTGGATGCAGAGATGGCTGTCGTTACTAATAAAGGCGATAACACCATAAAGTATGTGGTTGCACAGCAGATTAAGTCTGCTGTACCGTCGAATCGGTCCATTACCAATGGTGAAGCCTCTACTTTAACATCTATCAAACGACGTTTAGAAAGTAATAACCTAGTCCTTACAAAAGCAGATAAAGGTAACACCATTGTGGTAATGGACCGAACCTCATACAGTGGGAAAATTGGTGATATTATCGGGGGCGAGCATTTTATTGGGTTGAGTACAGATCCAACTAATAAATACACCGCAGAGCTAAAATTTGCTATCAAAAATACACCATATATTTTTCCTAAACCACCTAAATCGTTAATCCCCATGAATCCTCGCGCCCCGATTTTATATGGTTTGCCGAAAATACATAAGGATAATACACCCATGCGTCCAGTTGTCTCATACATTGGGGCTCCAGCATATAATTTAGCTCGACAGCTTAATTTCATTATAAAAGAAAAGACATCTTTTTCTCCAACCTTTGGTTTAAAAAATAGTCTTCATTTAGTTAACAAAATCAAGGATATCACATTACCCGCTAGATCAAAATTAATCTCCTTAGATGTAGACAATTTATTTACTAACGTTCCCTGCCTTGAAACAATAAATATTCTGTCCCATCTTTTTGATAAATCAAAATTACATCCTGGAGAAAAAGATGATCTCTTAAGGCTTACCACCTTATGTATGAATCAAAATTATTTCCAGTTCAACAACAATTTTTATTCACAAAGGGAAGGCCTGGCAATGGGCTCACCATTGAGTCCATTGCTAGCTGAGTTGTTTATGGATAATTACGAAAATAAGTACATTATAGGTAGCAACCATATATTGTACTATTATAGATATGTAGACGACATAATTATATGCTGGACGGGGACGGATAGACAACTGGACGTTTTTGTAAATAAGTTAAACAAAATTCACCCCAACATTAAATTTAAATTAGAGATCGAAGAAAATAAATCCTTGAATTTCTTAGACCTTACCATTAGCAGAGTAAATAATAGACACTCCTTTAGTATTTTCCGCAAACCAACACATACGGATATAGTCATTCCATCATCCTCATGCCACCCCTGGAAACACAAATTAGCAGCCTTTCATTCTTACATAAACAGATTAATGTCTATTCCTTTATCACAACCGGATTATTGTTTAGAATTAAATACAATTTATCACATTGCAGAAGCCAATGGGTATGGCAGGAGGATGGTGGACAGGCTTGTCCTGAAAAAACAGGATTCGGTAGTGCGTGGTCAGCTGTACGCGGTGCCAAAGGACATACGTCCCGTTAAATATAGATCCAGCTTGGCCTATATTGGACCTATTTCAGAGCGTATTGCTAAAACGCTAAAACATAACAACATCGACGTTGCATTCAGAACAAACAACACTATCAAATCCATTTGTAACTGTAAAGAAAAAAGAGACAGTCACAAACAGTCCGGAGTCTATAAAATTGTTTGTTCTGATTGCAATGGCGTTTACATAGGCCAAACTGGTAGGAACTTCGGTACTAGATACCGCGAGCATCTGGCCGCGTACAGGAATGGACACGCTGATAAGTCCAATTTTGCTAACCACCTAATACAAACGGGACATGTCATACCAAATAACCACACCTATGACATCCTACACACCGTGGATAAGGGCTTAAGACTAAGTGTGCTTGAACAGTTAGAAATTATAAGGCATGATAACCATAAGAGTGTTACACTGCTGAATGATCAGACGGAAGTTTCCAACTCTCCCTTACTACGCATTTTTTGTCAACCTAAACAAACAGACTAATTAGTTAATTACTGTTGCGGAGGTAATCACATCTTACGTCATCTAGTGATTAGAGTCCGGTAAGGGAGGGGTGGAAAGGTATATAAGATCGCTGCCAGTCCGGTGAGCTCACTTTGCGATTAACCATCGTAGCGTCTACTTACCCTGAGGATGCCTTGTTTTGGGGCGAAACACGTGTTGGTGTGTGTATGGTGGTGTGGGTATTCATTTATCGCATGTGCATGTTTTCCTGCGTGGGAGGGAGGGAGGTGCTACGTGCATGAAAGAATACATATATCACCATACGTTTTTGTTCGCGGATTGTTGCAAAGTAGATTAATTCTTGTTTTATTATTATTATTATTACTCATACATTTCAATGAAATTAATATGTACTTATGTGTCACCAAAATGAAATTTTTTTAGCAGAACTGTCGAAGGAGCATAAATTGCATAACGGCTACGGAATGCAAGAATTAAGCGTGATGAGCAATAAGCCGGCGTGTCATTTCGTGATTGTATTCGTGCACGAATTATTCGGCGATTTCAATAATGAAGTGTTCGACGAATTGTTTGTCGAGTTTTAACCTTCTAACGCTCCGTTTAGATTATCCGTTTAAATGGGGCCTTGGGAGATTAAAGCAATACTTATTAGCGATGGGATGGCTGATGTTGGCAACATTGAGTGGATTGATAGACTGTATTAATTTGCTGTATAGTTATCGGCAAATATCTTCAGCAAAATATGGCATAATTTGGATATGATAGACAGGACGAAACGTTTTAGTTGTCATCAAATATATCCATAACGTAACGTACCGTAACGCGCACTGACCGAACTTGCGAGATATCTTGCAGTATATTGCAAGATTGCGGCACGGAGTATACGCCCAGATCACCGTTCTATCTTGATTAATTTCTGTGCCTACTGTAATAAACGAGGCGCCAACTTGGTTATCTCGCGTTGACTAGTAATTTACGTAAAATAATAATGTGGCTATTTACACCACAACCCTTTCTTTGTCCCACTTTTGGACACAGGTCTCTTCTTCAAATGGGAGGGCTTACGCCTTAGTCCACCACACTGGCCAAGCGCAGATAGGCAGACTTCACATGCCTTCGAGAACATTATGAAAAACTCTCAGGCATGCAGTTTTCCTCACGATGTGTCCTTCACCGTTACAGCAAGTGACATTTAATTTCTGAAATCGCAGATTATTTAGTTAGTTTAGTTACTTATACTACTTACTTCAAGCGAGCTGTTTTCATACATTCGTAACCTGGTGACTACAATATCTTAAATATAATTTGGTTTTATGCATTTTGTCTTCACAATATCTGTAGCAGAATTCCATCGTTTCCTCGCATTGACCGGTCTGTCTTCATTTCCGCCACCCTAATTGTCTTACTCCGAGAATTGACCTCGTCTGGCGCTTTCTAGAGCTCCATTTGGAAGGGAGGAATTATATGTTTGAAATTATTAAGTACTCCAGTCTATCGTAATCGGAGTCCTGTTTTTATGAACCCATTATTTCAATATCAAATTCTTTTGCCGTTTTTTCCCGTTTATTCTAATAAAATATCTACAGGGTTTCCGATTCAACGTGAAATGGATAGCTTTCAAAACGCATTGTATTCAGATTCTATTTTTGTATTTAAAAACAAAAAGGATTTTTCGGTGAATAAAATGCTATGCGAGCCAGCATTAAAAGATATTGGAAAACATATTTTAATTTTGTTATATTTGTAATTTGGATAAAAATTTTCACAATGAAGTCAATTACGAACTATTAACGATAAGTGGGAAGATGACGAGTAATGACATAAGTGTAGCTAAAATAAGGTGTCCAAATTAACACGATTTAATTTCGAGTTGCACCTGTAATTTCGACGTTTGTTTTTTGATAATTTGTTAATTGCATAAGATAAATTGCTTTGGAACAAAATAATGCAATTTGTAAAACAGACTATTCACACAAGCGTCTACTTCCGAAATAATACTATTGCGATCATTTAGTATTCAAGACAAAGCATTTGAGCCTGTGATGCAAGCACAGCGAAACTTAGCTTAAACATTTAACATTTTGTTTACCTTTTTTAAAATAAAGCGCGAAGGATGAATGTGAAATTAAGCATAATTAAATTTTTAACGGACATGATATGTAGAAACGTAGAATTATTATGTAATTTAAGCATGAAAAACACGATGATCAAAAACTTATAGGAAATATAAATAATACGCGTCGAATTGGAACCATGTACTCGTAGTATAAAAAAGTCTTCAGTCGTGCGAGTCGTGGTAGGATGTTGATCCCTTCGATCGTGTTTTGTTTATTCAGAAACCATTTGTATGCTAGCGGCACAAAGTAGATATTAGGAACAGAGATTAAGCTTCTTATGAACGTGCAAATCGGTTGCACTCCTACAAGCACGCGGGACATCTGTGTGTGGCCACTGGCCGCTTGTCGCGTACGCGGCGAGACTGGAAAAAACCGGTTGACGCTGTCACATCAAGTTGAAAATCTCAGGGTAATCGTTACGCACATTGTTGGTTTTGTTAGTTGCAAGTTTGAATATCTAATATAAAAACGTGGTATTAATAATAATGGTTGTATATTGTACTGTGTGTATGAATAATGCTAGAAAAAATAAAAATATATCATACTTTAACTACCACAAGGAGTGCAATAGGTAAGTAAATATTTGATTATTACTTTTTCAAGTAAGTACTTTTATTTTACGGAATTATCCTTTTTTTAATAAGAAATGTGTACTACACGGTGTGTTTTTACCTTTTTATTATTATTACAAGCTTTTACTAAACATTTGTAGGTATGTGGGTGGGTTGGTACGTACTATGTGTTTTAAATTTAAGTATTGCAAGTGAGATTTGAACCACATCCAGATGTCTTATTGAACTGAAATTTTTCCTGCGTAACTTCGGTGACAGTACAATAATATGATAGATTATAACCTGACGCTGCAGCTAGGATTTGATATGCCATGTGAGTGTTTCCTGATACATTACTTGAAAAAAAATATATATTAGATTTAGAATTTTCCATACCATAAAAAGAAATAATAAAATATTAAAAAATAAAAATTATAAAAATAAAATTATTAGAGTAAGAAATTTGTAAAGTATGTTATTTTCTATTTTCTATTCTGTATTGGTTCTTATTGTAGTATTCTTTTTATATTCTGAATAATAAAACTATTTAACAAATGATTTCTTTAATTTCTCTTAACCTGTTGTGACAACCCTACCAATAGGTAACAATTTTGCATGTTCTTAAGAAGCTTAGCCTCTGTTCCTAATATCTACTTTGTGCTAGCGGTGTATGTATTGGGGCCCAACCAATTGGTATTTAATATCAAATGTGTATTAATAAAAATAAATTTAAAAATAAAAATACAGTCTTTCTCCTCTTTGTTTTTTAAAAAGTCGGTTAAATATTATATGAAACCAATTTAGTTGCGTGAGTCGGTCGAAAGGTCATTATTGGTTTTTTGAGGTGCCTAATTTAAGATTACACGTGCACTACAATGCTTTGGACTAGTAAATCGCGTGTAAATGAGTAAATAAATAAATTGAAACTGAACGAAGAATGCCTTTTATATTTTGTATTAATTATTAAGTAAAGTTCAAAAGCTTATATATTATTTTCGATAACTCTATCATTTCGACAACCAAAAGAGTTATCCATATATTTGACAGTATACGCAATTCTCATACGGAAGTTGATCACTTCCCAGCAATCACAAAGGTCCCAATTCCAAGACAATATATTTGTTGTTGCATTTGATCCCTCGGGAAATTTGGGGTGGATATATTTTCTGCTGTTATCGCTTATACAGGCTGCTTGTACAGGCGAAGGACGAATATAAAAGGTGTTCAGTTTTCGGTCCTCTTTCAGAATGCGTAAAATTTTGACTGTATAATTTTCATTTGAGGTTAAATAAACCCCCGGGAGTTGTTATATCGTATTATCTTTACTTATCGGAAATGTTTATTAAATTCACTAATTAAATTAAAGCTATACCCCTGCGGTAGACCTAGGCCTGTGTTGCGAATGAGGAACACAAAAAAAAAAACACAATTTGACCAATTACATTAATAATTATAAAATTATTATGAATAATTCTAAAATTAAATTATGAGCAGTCAATGGGCGTAGTAATACTAATAATAATAATACACTTAACGTTTTTTTGTGAACGTCCACGTATTAGCGACGCAAACGTGCACAGATGAACAGTTTAGTAAAAGCATACATATCATTAATAACTAGTTCACAGACATAGGTAGTCACAGACTACACCTGAATTTGAAGCAAATTTCAATTACAATTTAAGGTCATTATAAAGATAATCTTAGACCTAAATAATAATTTGTAATGTCAATGGTTGAACATTAATAAGTACAAAAATATAAAATCGTTTCCATTAGACCCAAACATCCCGATTCCCTATCGATATCGTGACGGTAACTTGTACTGTTTCCGTTAAAAATATAAAAAAGGAACAAGTTTTGCAAAATTACGAAAAAATGTGGCAACATTTTTCGCGTAGGAAAAATCCTTGTCTCAGTGTCAATACTAGTGCCCCCGGGAAATAGGGGTTGTTGAGTCATTCCCAGCTGAGTCATTCCCATGCTCTCCGTATCAATCTGTGTTGAAAACTTGTCCGGAAGACGCTAGCGCCATTTGAAAGAGCTTATAAAGTTTTTAACACGCTTTTATTAGGTTGGCATCTATGTATGTGTTTAACGGAATCTTTGAACGCGATTTTCAACCATTACAATACGTCAGATTAATTTGAAACTTTGCAGGCTTATCAAGGATGAATGACAATGCAATAATTTAGAAAAAATATGTGAAAAAATCAATATTTTAGTTCTCGTTAGGTTAGAAACTTTTAGCTACAGGGTTAGTAACAGGATAAAAACTCTATACACTACTTATAGAGTTTTTATCCTGTTACTAACCCCACCACCACCCCTAGTACTAGTACTATGTCCTAATATAAATGTAAATGTAAAATGTTAATTTCCTGACGGAAAATATTTTCGATGTCCTATTGTCTTACTCGGTTTATTTCCGGTGTCCTATTCTAGTGATGGTGTATAATACAGATCATTAGGATTTGTGTTACGGCAGGCAAAAGACCTTGAGAGTGTTGCGGCGATCAAAATATTATATAACAGCTTCGTAAGAAGCACTTTAGAAAATAATGCAGTTATCTGGAGTCCACATGAAGAAAAATATATACTCATGGTGGAGAAACTCCAAAAGAAATTTTTAAGATGGCTGTATTACAAGAAGTATGGCTACTTCGTAGGCTTTCCTCATGTCTATCCCAGCTTATTTCTATTAGATTCCTAATAGAAATAAGCTGGGATATGAATCCCTAGAGGTCAGACGTAAAGTAGCACTGATAGATTATTTCTTCCGTCTGATTAGAGGTGAAATTACGAATCCGTCAGTGTTAGAGTTAATATCACTAAATGTTCCTAACCGATGCAATGTCAGGCCAAATAAGCAAAAATTATTTTCAATATCCGGATGCAGGCTAGCGTTGACCCGAGCGTCTCCGTTGGTTCGTGCCTTGACCCTGCTTAATGGCCTCCTGGCATGGGATCCAGGTCTGGATTTGTTTTGTTGTTCGCCTGCTTTATTTCGCAGAACGGCTAGTAGGTATGTACAGACTGAAAAAAATATATAAATGCAATGGAGATTTACCTGTAATGTTTATATATATACTTGTATTATTATGAATAAACTGAATAAACTGAATAATGGTACATAAATTAAAATAGGGCTATAATAGTAGCGTCCAGAAACAGTGGTTAAGCCTTGTCGTAAACCGTCGGGTGGCTTGAGAACATTCGACACTGGGTTGGCCAATAACCCCTCCACCAATCCGCATTGGAGCAGCGTGGTGGTTTATCCACTTGACCTCACGCAGCTGTGTCAGTGTAGACCCGTGCCCAGCAATGGGACCTCTATGGGTTGCAGGTAAGCTATAACAGAGGTTTTAATGATATAACACAGAAGATGAACAGGCAACACCGTTCATCCGCTGCCCACGACAAATGTCTTCTTGTTTTCTGTAGGGTCTTCCATGTAAATGCAGTATTATTGAAAAATTCTGTGAAAATACCTCGCTTGGGACCTCATTCCATACGTGACTCATTCGCCGAAAAAAGGACCGCGAGTAGCGGATGGTTTTTAATACGCTTTTACTAGTTTCATCTGTATGTTTGCTTGTAACTGACTCGTTGGGGCTCGATTTTGCCCCACTTGTGCTTTTTATAATATTTCTATACTAACTCTACGTTTACAAATAACTACTAATTATATATTTACAACAGTGAATATCGAGCATCCCACGCTACAATGAAATTAACTTTCTTTTCATGACTTTATTTTTATTTCAGACTTTTAGAAAAATTTTGAAACATATTGAGTTAGTATACTTTTTATAACAATTGAATAAAATATAAATTAAAATTTATTTTCAGATTTTTAGTTCAATTTGCTATTTGCTATAAAGCGTGTTTTTTTAGTTTTTTTAAGCTATATTTTATTCATATCAACGATTAATTAATTCAAATTAGGAATTCCTCAGAACATTCAACATGGTAATACGTTAGAGGTCACAAAGAGTACATGGGTTCTATTTATGAGCCGCTGATGAATTATAATTTTTATGTTGTAACAATTTATCAATGTAATAATTTTTACATCAATGTTACAGACTAATAACCAAATGTAAAAGTACCTACTTGGTAAAACTTACTCATAAAACTCTCACGTCGTCTTGCGTAGTAGGTAATAGTTTTAGTAATTCAATAGTATTATTTTTTATTACATATTTATTTATTCAACTTTATTGACACTTCTAAAGAGATATACAATGGGCGGACTTATGCCTTATGGTATTTTCTACCAGTCAAACCCTGGTTGAGTGGGGAAAAGTTGCGGTAAGTTAGTTAGTTAGTAAGTTCAAATATATTGAAATTGAACAAATAAAAGTGATAAAAGTACCTACGACAACACACACAAATTTGAACACGTAATGAAATATCTGTTTGCTTGAAATTAATTGGACGATGAAATGTCACGAACGCAGAACTCGCTGGAATATAATGATCGAGAACCCTCGAGTAGAAGCAGGTTGTAATTTTCATCAAATTTATAATTTTTTGTTTCTGTCGGTATCATACTCGGTTTTGTCCAAAGATATTTTTAACTAGTTGATGCCCGCAGCTTCACTCGCGTTGAATTAGACATTTACTAACTTCAAAAACGGCAAAGTTTCATACTAACTTTGCAACCCCATTTTCAAAAATCCTTTATTAGTGCTCCCCTACGTTATAAAAGGAACCCCTGTGCAAAATTTCAAGTTTCTAACCCTTATAGTTTAGGCCCTGCGTTGCTATGTCAGTCAGTCAGTCAGTCAGCTTCTCTTTTTATATATATAGATACAAGGGGCGTCCTTTTCTTTACTTACATTATAAAGAGGAATGTTGTGTTTGTAATGTTTTCACACAAAAACTACTGGACCGATTTCAAAAATTCTTTCACCATTAGAAAGCTGCAACTTCACTGAGTGACATAGGCTATATAATATTACAAGCTGTAAACGAAACTATTGTTATGTCTAATTCCACGCGAGCGTAGCTGCGGGCTCCCACTAGTCATACATAAACTATTCAATCAAGAATGTCTCAAATGTCAAGGGAAACATCAAACTACATTGAGTTATTTCTTACCTCAAGTTAATAAGTATGCATAACCTTTGTTAGCCTTATTTTAGTTTATATGCCGGTAGAAATTGCAGCTTAATTAATGTGCCATTAGTCATAATATTATGCTCTTATCCAATTCAACGAATCACCCATAACTATATCCCTTTGTCTCTCTTTTTAACATGCTTTTATTAGGTCGACCTGTATGTAACTATTATTGATAAAATTGTAATAAAACCATGGCTACCTAAGTTTACTCAGGTAGGAACAAGAATTTATGTTTGAATAAATCAATAACTTACTTTGGAATAACATAAAAAAAGATTCCCTGAAAAAATGATAACAATAATTTTGAATATTAGCGGTGACAGCCCAGTGGCTATCGAACTCGCCTCTCACTCGAGCGGTCCGGGTTCAAACCCCAGCGGCACGCACCAATGACTTTTCTAAGTTATGTGCGATTTATGAAATTAAATGTCACTTGCTGTAACGGTGAAGGACACATCGTGAAGAAACCTGCATGCCTGAGAGTTCTTAATAATATTCTCGAAGGTATGTGAAGTCTGCGAATCTGCACTTGGCTAGTAGCGTGGTGGACTAAGGCCTAATCCCTCCAAAGAAATGGGTTATGGTGATGATGAATATTTTCAGAATAATATTAGTAATATTAATGTATATGTAATATTTGTAGGAATGCTTGTTAATTTTAGGCCATACAAGTATCTATTTATTACAGCTAGGTACTATAGCCAATCAATTTCTCGATATCTTCTTCTCGTGCGAAGAACGAGAAGAAGATATATATTTTTATTTTTACGTTTTGTGCATTATATTTGATGATGGTGTTGTGATCCAAACTTATTACAAGTAATAGGAAGTTCATAACCTGCATGCTGCTAAGACTTCCAAGTTTTATACAGTAGCAAGCCTTTGCCAAGTCCAAATTGCCCATACAAAACTTAACGACCGAATTTCCCAGTAGCACTAATACCGTTTATTCGATAAGCTAGGCGGTAAGGATCTAGGAAGTAAGGAAGTTCGATATCTTATCGTTTTCGTGCGAGATCGCTATTATATACGTACTAGTTATAATGAACAGTTACAACCGCGAGTCAGTGCACGCGGCTACCAATTTAAAGTTCGTGAGTACACAATTAACTAGCAATATTTTTCCTGAAATAGTGATTACAAAAATTTTAAACTGATTTCTCGTAAAAACGTTGGTTTAATACTAGCCAAGTGCGAGTCGGAGTCGCATACCAAGGGTTCCGTACCATTGCCTATAAAAACGGCAAAATGTTGTATGAGAGCTCCCTTAAATTATTTTTTTCTGATTTTAGTATTTGTTGTTATAGCGGCAACAGAAATACATCATCCGTGAAAATTTCAACTGTCTCACTATCACGGTTCATGATACAGCATGGTGATAGACGGACAGACTGACAGCTGAGCCTTAGTAATAAGGTCCCGTTTCACCCTTTGGGTACGGAACCCTAAAAACGTTCAATATAAATTGTGTGTAAATGTTCACAAAAAATGTTTAACTACAAATCGTATGTCACCTGTATCGTTTTTGCATGCTGAAACTTATATTTGCCGCTTCCCAATGCTCTAATGTATGTAGTCTATATTGCGTCATACTTACCATAGGGGTTTCGTAACATTGACGGGCCCGTTGGCGCTATCGGTAGTGACCCTGTCTGTTGCGCCAGGGGTCGTGGGTTCGAATCCCACTCAGGACAAACATTCGTGTGACGAACGCTTGTGTTTGTTCTATGTCTGGATGTTGATATTATTATCTATTTAAGTATGTATTTAAAAATATATATACATCACACAGTCTCTGACACCCATAATACAGGCTCGCGCCTAATTTGGGGTCAGATGGCCGTGTGTGAGAATGTCCATGAAAAAAAAAAAGTTATGAAATGTTTTCCTGAGCACCCTTAGCACAAGACATGCCAATTTTCATCGAGTCACAATTACACGGCGGAAATAAGGGCCGACTGGCAATTACAAGGAAATCGTAAGGAGACCCATTCTCCTTAGTGTGACCTACTTTCTAGATAGCTGTAATGATTTGTGGAATTTGGGGAAACTACAGCTACGTAGTTAATAAGTAACCTGATATTACCCAGCTAAAATGGCTCATTATTCGTCACATGCGTTACTCTAGAATTATCTTGGTTATGTACTTAATTCTAAGCGAATCAAATTCTCCTTCTCATCTTAAGGAAAATTTTCCTTCCTTCCGTACATTTCTTCGCTGCAAACCATAAACGTCCCACTGCACGCACGCACCGCCATCTTCAAGGCAGGTTTTAGTCTACAGACATAATCAGTACAGCCGGCTGTACTGATATGCATGCGGTGCATTTCCTGCCTCCCTCCCAGGTATTGCCCGGTCTTGCCCGGAGGGTAGTCCTTTTCGTTGTAAAAAGCCTCTAACAGGTTTAAGTTTAAAAAGCTAGTCCGGGAATATTAGTTGCCAACCTACCGGTTGAGCCAGTTCATGTGAAACCAAAGTTTTTTATAAAGTAAGTATATATTATATGTATACATGTTTTTGTGTACCATAATGTCTACTCTGTGGTATAACTATGTATGTATTTATTTAGTTATGTGTGTATTTTTGTATGTGCTTTAACCCGGGGCTAACTGGAAGAAAATGCAATATGACATTATCATTGTAACATTTAAGGTTTTACAATTAAATAAAATATTGGATGTCAGTGATACACTCATTTATTCTTTGTGCCCAAAACCCGCTAAGAAAAAATGTTATGACGAATGTTCTCATTTCTATTTGAAAAAACAAATTTTGTGTGCACCAATTTTTAGAAAATAGTTTTGTTAGTAAAATTAATAAAAATTTAATTTTAACAAACTCAGCTCGCTGAATCTCGCTAATATGACCGAGGCCTAAGCGGATTCGGAAACGGCAGCGATTGATGAATAAGTCGGATGTAGCCAATGAAAGCACGCCATCCTATTTGAGCAATTACTTTCAATTGTCTCCAATCATCCATACCATTACACGCCTTTATTGTGTAAACAAACTAAGACCAAGCAAAAGTAGGCGTTGATGAAAGACAAATGTATTAATAACTTTTAAATTGGAGATTTCGGTACGAATTCTTATTTTTTTGCTATTTCTTAATATTCAATAATTTAATTTAAATTTCAGCCTAACAAGCAAACAGACGAATATTATATTACGAAGAAATAACTCAATAATTTAAATTCTGAAAATTGTAATGATTATAATGAAGTTAGCTAGGGGCTTCGCTCGCATGGAATTAGTAGACATTGAGGCAACTTGGTTTATTGTAGCTACTTATTCTCCTCGTAAACATTACTGGATAAACTATAACCCTGTGAATCCCTAGGAGACCTTCCTTATTTTCTAGATGTTAACCCGACTAAATAGTTTTACACGACAACGACAACAATAGTTTTACGGACAAACAATAAAGGCCAGTATATAGCCTGTATATAGTATATAACAGCTTTAAGTCAAAGCTACCAAGGAAAAGTTACCTAGGATTTTGAATCTTCCTGTATTATCGTAGAATAACAAAAACGCCATAAATTTACATCATAACTAAACCTCTTTTAATTTACTGCCTTTTTATATCGAAGGCCAAATCACAATGGCCAAAGAACAATAAAGAATTGATAAGTAAGAATTCTGATGGTTGATTTTATTTTGAAATGATTTACGTACCTACTTCCTCAATATAACGAAACTCGGCGAAGAAACGAAGCCTAGTCGAGGCTTTTCCCTTATCCGCGTTTCCGGTCCATTACTCAAAGACATCGTCGAGGCTGAAATATGGCGGAGTATGGACAGCGAGATTATGATTAACTCAATAAAATTGTTACAGAAATGATGATAAATAACATGAAATGACTTTGGTTGGACAAAGAGTTTGTTAATGAGCTTGACAGGGCTACTCAATAGGAGTAACTTATCCTGCGCTACTCAAGGAGTAACTTATTTGGCAGATAATATTTATTTTACGGATTAATAGAATCGGCTCGTGATCGATCATCTATTGACAGATAAGTGAACACTATAGCTTGAGGTCTTCTGTGCTTCGGAAAGCACGTTAAGCCGTCCGTCTTAGCTTCAGACAAGCGGGTTGGGAGTACATCTGGACTTCTCAGTTATAAGAACTCCCTGAAGTGGGACCTTAATGGGTTATTGTGCTCGGTATTAATCGCTGCGACCCATAGACGTCCCACTGCTGGGCACGGGTCTCCCCCACAGACGCAGCTGCGGGAGGTCTAGAGCATACTCCACCACGCTGCTCGAATGCGGATTGGTGGAGGGGTTAGTGGCCAACCCAGTGTCGAATGTTCTCAAGGCACCCGAAGGTCTTCGACAAGGCTTAGCGACTGTTTCCATCATTGAAAACAACCGGGACCGACGTATTTACGTGCCCTCCGTAACACGGTAGCATCCATGAAATTATGCCACTAGCGGTCACCCATCCACAAACCGACCGCGCCCGTCGTTGCTTAACTCTTTCGATCACATTGAATCGTCGCGATCCATTGGGCTATGGACGCTACAATTCTATTTAATTATCATTAGCTCATCACAAAGCTGGAAAACACCTAAATAATTCGACAGCGTAATCCTTATTGCGACAAGCTTCTTGTTTTCCGAATATCTGATTAGGAATCAGTTCATCAGAGCATGTTCCGGCAAATAAGGGAGGGTTTGCTTTGTACCTATTTCCTTTGTCGATATTTACATGCCGTATTAAGAGATGATAAAGATAAAAGTTGGAAAAGATAAATAATTAAATCCGTTCATAATTTAGAAGACATACCACCTCGTGTAAGAGCTTTTTTTTTGTAAAAAGAATGGGTGCCCTTTTTTTAAATATCTTGGACATTCTCACACACGGCCATCTGACCCCAAAGTAGGCGCGAGCCTGTGTTATGGGTGTCAGAGACTGATATACATACATAGATATTTTTAAATACTTACTATTAACATCGACATAGACACATAGACACAGAACAAATACAAGTGTTTGTCACACGAATATTTGTCCTGAGTGGGATTCGAACCCACCACCCCTGGTGCAACAGACAGGGACCGATTGCTCCAACGGGCCTTTTTAAAGTGTACACCTCCTAATATAGACAATAAAGGTACTTGTAGGTAGTTTTTGATGTGAAACATCTATAGCCGCACGTAAAACCATAGATTTAGTATTAAATCTATGCGTAAAACCGATTTCTGGCCTGGCGACGCATGCCGTCGCGACGCGTCGCCACGCTATATGATGGTATATATACAGTCGTTAAGCCATCTCTCTCGCTACACTGAGCTCGGATACCTATAGTGTATTTTTATTGTTTTTTTTTCTGTTTTTTTTTTGTTTTTTTGGTTTTTGGTTATGTTTTTTGTTTTTTTTTTTTTTGTTTTTTTTTTCTTATATGTTTTAGTTCCTGTCATGATCTGTACTTTTGTGCATATTACTTGTACAAAATAATTTCGACGTTTCACATCTGCCAGGCGTCCCGTATATTTCTATACTATAGGATAAATTCACTCCCTGTCCAAGACTGGGGTACATTTTTATAACACGAGACACGTATAAGCGTATACAGCCAAATTGCAGTTTCTCTGTGAAAATAATTTAAGCTAGCCGCTTCCTCCCCTTCAAAGACAAAGTCTGCAAACGTGAGAAGAATTAGGCGATAGCATGGAGTTCGCAGTTTGTCGGGACGCTCGCAATTGTCGCTCGGATAGCGTTTCACTGGAAGCTAGTGTAGTTCCTGGGCATAGTGTAATCCATACTAATATTATAAATGCGAAAGTAACTCTGTCTGTCTGTCTGTCTTCTTCACGCCAAAACTACTGAATCGATTTAAATTAAATTTGGTATACAGATAGATTAGAGCCTGAGAAAGGATATAGGCTACTTTTTAATTGGAAAAAATGTTGTAAATGGTTGAATAGGGGGATAGTTGTATGAAAGTATTGTCATTTTAAAAGCTTTTATTTAACTTCACTCGTATGTATCTATGTAAGTATGTATGTATGTCCTGGAATCTTGCAATCAATATTTCATCCACTTCCACTGAAGCTATCGAGCTGAAATTTGGCACACATATTTGGTTCCGATGACAATGCATGAAAATAAAAAATTAATACTTAAAAAGCTTTTTAAAAAAAAAAAAATTTATTACTTATTCAGAACTAGAAGCATAAAATTTATATTTTAGGCTGTTGATTAGATATAAATAAATATGGCATTCAAAGTTTGTGTTACCCTTATGTGTAAAATAAACATAGGGGATAAACACATTTACGGATTCATTACAAATTTGTGGAACTAATTAACGCGTTAAGAATATGTCACTAGTGAACGCCCGTAGCTTCCCTCGTGTGGAATTTAAAAAAATATCATTAGTTTCGTTTACACCTATTTTCCATCCCTCTTAAGGAAAATACCTATGCTTCGTTTACCACAAATTCCATACTAGTGGACGCCTGCAGCTTCGCTCGCGTGGAATTAGACATAACAATAGTTTCGTTTACGCCTAGTAATATTATATAGCCTATGTAACTCAGCGAAGATGCAGCTTTGTAATGGTGAAAGAATTTTTGAAATCGGTCTAGTAGTTTTGACAGCGCACGCCAGAATATCTCGCAGATGGTAGATATTTTTGTTATTGTTACATTTGTTAATCTATTCTACTAGCGTTTTGCCACTTGTCTAGGCCCCGTCACCTATCGCCACCAATACAGACTTGGTCAAAAGAGGGTACTACATCTCTTCCTACCACTTCGGGAGAATTTAAGCGTAAAGTAGGAAAATGGTTCCTGCTTTTATTACTACATAACCCTTATTTAGAATACATCGATACATCGAGTTACAAAGACCGTGTACGTAAAAACTCTTGTTTCGGCAATAAAACTTTTATGCGACCGCACGGAGCAATAATTGTTCTGTTTTGAATAGGTTTTTCATTCAAACGAAAAAATGAAAACATCTGGGTCCTATTTTTTAACCTCATTCGTATACGATAATCGAGAATGTATCTACGAATTCAATGTCTCTATTTTAAAAGCTTTTATTTAACTTCACTCGTATGTATGTATGTATGTCCTGGAATCTTGCAATCAATATTTCACCCACTTCCACTGAAGCTATCGAGCTGAAATTTGGCACACATATTAGGTTCCGATGACAATGCAATAATATGGTACTGTCGAACTGATCTGATGATGGAGCCGGAAGATATTAACTGGAACTTCATGATGGAATATCGTATCATAGTCGTGTTTGCACTTGTGGTAAAGTCTTGTAATGAACTTTGACCACGATTAGGTTTCAAGGTCAAGTTATAAAAGCTTTTTAAAAAAAATTTTTTTTACAGTATAATTATTAAAAGCTTTTATTTAACTTCACTCGTATGTATGTATGTATGTATGTCCTGGAATCTTGCAATCAATATCTCACCCACTTCCACTGAAGCTATCGAGCTGAAATTCGGCACACATATTTGGTTCCGATGACAATGCACGAAAATAAAAAATAAAGTAGTAAAAGATTTAAAAAAAAAAATTTTTACAGTATAATTTGAAATTCACTCAGCGATATGTAATAAATGGCAATTGCAATGTTTTAGATTAATTTTTATTGCATTAATCAGAAATAGCGGTGACTGCCCAGTGGTTATCTTGCACTATCTTACCCTTACTTATTAAGTAAGATATTAGTAGGTAAGTAAGATAGATAATATTAGGCATAAGGGGCAAGCAATGCACTGTGACCAAGTCCTCTTACAGTTACTTACTGGCTTGTTACTAACACTAACTAACATAACTTTTTGTCACGAACTGTCCTTAAATAGTCCTCATATCTAATAGCCAACTAATATGCCTTTCGACATTCTTTAACCGAACTAATACCCGGTACTGCATGCTCGTTTTCTATAGCCTATTCTATTCGTAATAAAGACTAAAAACAAAAGACTAATAGTGAATTAATTTGCTGCAATCTTGAGCGAATTTCTGGGCTCAAACGAAATAATTTAGTTTGGCGCGGTCCCAACCGATGACTTATTGGTTTCAATGATAGTCTGAATTACCGTTAGATGTAGGTACTCGTATGAATAAAGCCGGGTCCAGATATGTATCATTTGTCCGATCCGATCCCCGTATCAAGCCGCCTATCTAGTTGTGGGCGCATTTTGTTTACACCTTATCATGTATCTTGCTTATAGGTATTTCTTTTGATGATCGGACAAAAACCGACAAGACATGAACACATAGACATAGACATAACTTTATTTCGACATAATACTTACCTACTACACATGTGACAACAAACAAATCAATTATAAATTGATAAATATACATACATTTCATTTTTTAATCGAAAAACCAACAAAAAAACGTTTAAAAATCGATTGATTATTACAGGTTTTTGTCCATATACAAAAAAATCACGTCAATCCTTCCGTTGAAGCAGAGACGAAGGTCAGACCAACAAACACACATTCCCATTATTTTATTATTAAACTAGTGGACGCCCGCAGCTTCGCTCGCGTGGAATTAGACATTCACAACTTCAAAAACTACTAACTTTGCACCCCCGTTTTACCCCCTTAGGGGGTGAATTTTCAAAAATCCTTTCTTAGTGCTCGCCTACGTTATAAAAAGAACCCCTGTGCAAAATTTCAAGTTTCTAGCCCTTATAGTTTAGGCCCTGCGTTGATATGTCAGTCAGTCAGTCAGTCAGTCAGCTTCTCCTTTTATATATATAGATTAAATTTTGTATATAAAATTTTATTGTGACCTAAAAATCCCAGTACCCAGTGAAATGCATGCAACTATGGACAATAACTAATGCACTGTCGGCGAGCCAGCAAGACCAGAGATGCGACGCAGACAAATGCACATACGTCACACCTATTTCTGCATTATAGTGGCAGTCCTACTAGTGAGTTTGGTGTATGTTCGATGCTCAACTTTGAAGGAAGGTGCTCGATATGATTTTTAACACGATTTTATTAGTTTCACCTTGAGTCTCATGGCAATAAGCTGAGCGTAAACCTTTTTTCACGCATTGCACTTCACATAGGTTAAGTTGTAAGTTTACTGTTATAATGTCTGTATAGTGTTTTGTGTGAAAATAAATATCTTCTTCTTCTTCTTATTTGTTTCAAAGGATCTCACTAAACAAATATCTACACGTATCATATCGCACATGTACAGGCTAAGTACTCCGACGAAACACATAAATCCTGAGTTTGCCGACGACGGATGCAGAGGCGAGCCCGACGGAGACTGATGATGCACTAGCTTCTGGCTTGTACTATCAGACGCCTTGCGACGCCAAGTTACTACAGTATAGTATATTTCGCTACAAGTGCGGAAAGCCTGTCATTGCAAAGAGTTCCGACAAATGTCTACCCGAGCCGAAGGCGAGGGTTGACAGTCGGAACAAGTTGCAATGACGGTTCCGCACGTGTACTGAACAACTATTTTTAATACAGTTGCGAAAAAATTAAGCAATTTAATATAATAATAAAAACACAAACTAAACTCACAAAGAACATTTTTGGAAAATGGCGCCAACCGTATAAGAATACAGAGTATTGCAGAGATTTTTTTTTGTTTTCTTCACCCATTCTGGGTAGGCAAAGGGAACTATGCCCATACAGCCAAGTCTTCAGAAGAATTTTTTTATTGACATGAAATTTAATGCGATGAAATGAAGTGAAACCTAACCTAACTCATTGAATCAAATCATTAAATCTGATATTGAAACAAATTAGTAGCTTCTTTTTAGAAATATTTGCATGAATCATAAAAACTTCTATGAATTTTTTTTTAGTAAAAACTTCATGGTTGGTTTTTTCTTTTTAATAGACATTATTTTGACAGTTGGGAAAGAGAACGCACGAGTTCGGAAAAGGTAAAGAAAAAGCACGAGTGTGTAATAGCTCACTTCCCGAACGCTAAACGTCCCTGTAATACGCCACTTTTTGAGCAACTGTATTAAAAAATTACTTTTCTTATATGTAACTAGTGGACGCCCGCAGCCACGCTCGCGTGGAATTCTACATAGTAAATATGCTTCTTAACGCGTTAAGTTTAGTTCCACAAATTTGTAGTGAATTCGTAAATGTGTTATCCCCTATGTTTATTTTACACCTTTAAGGGTAATTTTTACAAACTTTGAATGCCATATTTATTTATATCTAATCAACAGCGTAAACTATAAATTGTATGCTTCTAATTCTGACAAAACTTTCATACAACCTTTCATCCCCCTTATCATTGGATTTTTTAAAATGTAAAAGTAAATGTTATCTTGAGAATTAAAATTCAATTCAGTCACGCATTTCTCCAATCAATTAAATTTTTGAAATAAGCTTCACCACTAACACCACAACCCTTTTTTTGTCCCACTGTTGGGCACGGGCCTCCTCTCAGAATGGGAGGGATTAGGCCTTAGTCCATCACGCTGGCCAAGTGTGAATTGGCAGACTTCATATGCCATCTAGAACAATATGAAGAACTCTCAGGCATGCATAATTCCTGCACCGTTACAGTGACATTTAATTTCTTAAATCGCACATAACCACAGAATACATAATAGTACAAGTATAGAAAAATCATTTGTGCTTGCCGCTTAGGTTTGAACCCGGACCGCTCATGTGAGAGGCGAGTTCGATAGCCAGGCTGTCAAAACTTTACCCACTTATCAATACTTTAAAAAAAAATCTAAGTACTTACATACAATTTATATCCTTCTTACTATCGAAGCAAACATGATATTAAACTGTGCAGTAAACATTGTTGTTGTAATAAACAAGAGCAGAGTTAAAAATAAAAGCTCTTGGCATAAATCTCCAATTAAACCCACGTCGACGCGATTAATGAGCGGATGACAATGCGATGTATTAATAGACACGAGTTAGCATAGATTTAACGTGTTAGTGAGATCACGGCGTCTAAAGGGCTGTGCAGGGTACTTGTCTCTTCTCACAATTGAGAAGGCCTGACGGAAGGGTTAGTAGAGGCTAAATGGATTTTCAGATGTTAAAAACAGCCGCTGAAAACCTCCGATACCGATACCTACTGTTAGCGATTAAATCGCTCACATAATTTCAATCGAACTTTTCAAGAGTTCGTTTGATTATTAATAATACTCTGCAGCATACTGTGTTCTAAGCAAAAATTAATAACATTCTATTCTATATTCTATTCGATATGGCTTTAAGACTGTTACCCTACTCTGCTACCCATAGTGTCCCACTGCTGGGCAGGGGTCTCCAAACAAATCTGCGGGAAGTCTAGAGCATACTCGCAGCACCACGCTGCTCCAATGCGGATTGGTGGAATGGTTAGTGGCCAACCCAGTTAAGAATGTGTCGAATGTTCTCAAGCCTTGGGTGGCTTGAGAATATTCGACAAGGTATGAGAGTATTCGACAAGGCTTAGCGACTGTTTTCACCATTTTTTACTTACTGTTCCATTCCTATAATGTTATGTTAAATAATACAAGGAAAGCAACATTGAAAAAGGAAATTTGAAGGTAATAAACCGTTAAGATTGAAGAAAATTGTATGCAAAAGTATGTATGTACATATTAAAAAGGGTTTAATAAATATAAGCGTTCATTACGATAATAAGTAATAAGATAATTATAGTACAATAAATAAATATGAGGCACAATTATTTCGTAAGAATAAACAGTGAAGTAAGAAATCAAGGTGAATTTGTGACGAACTTTATAAGGTTTATAATGGAGTCTTATTCTGGATTTTTATCGAACGTAGATACAAACACTTTACACCAGATAAGTTCAGGTCTATAGCGGTGACAGCCCAGTTTCTATCGAACTCGCCTGTCACTCGAGCGGTCCGGGTTCAAACCCAAGCGGCACGCACCAATGACTTTTCTATGTTATGTGCGATTTAAGAAATTGAATAATACTTGCTGTAACAGTGAAGGACACATCGTGAGGAAACCTGCATGCCTGAGAGTTCTGCATAATGTTCTCGAAGGCATGTGAAGTCTACCAATCAGCACTTGGTCAGCGTGGTGGACTAAGGTCTAATCCCTCCCATTCTGAGAGGAGACCCGTGCCCAACAGTGGGACAAAGAAAGGGTTGTGGTGGATGTTCAGGTCCCATGTAATAGGTAGACATATCCATACACCGAGCACAAATCCAGACTCATCTCGGAGTCTGGCTACTAGGTGAACACTCGACTCAACTCAACTCAAGTGAAAAAAACCCTTTAATATTTTGCTCGGGAATCGAACCCCGAACCTCTAGTTTAGCAGTCGCGCTTGCGACCACAAGACCAACGAGATGGTTTATTTAATAATATGGTGCAAAGTATTTTTAAAATATATGGTTATCGCTAGGTTATCGACTTTTGTGTCTAACTGTACCTTACTCTGGCAAACTCAGACTACGTATATGTACCTACCTAGGTAGTCTAAGTGTAGGGCCCTCAAGTCATTATATGTGCTTCAATCGCATCGTATAAGAAGAGTGCACTTAACTTGGAACAATAAAGCGTTGGATATATATATACATTTTTGTGAGAATAAATTTATAATAAGTAGAAAATACGGGGCAAATCGTTCATGATGGCAACCTGAAACGCGCTCGTATGGTCCGTCATTCTGAACACACCCACTAAATTAGTTATTTTGTGTACGGAAATCTAACTCTCTACACAAAAATATAATATTTTTGTATATAAAAAAAGATTATTTTCACAAATAATATACCTACAACAATAAGCACTTTTTACTAAATTTTATGATTGATAAACAAATAATAAAAGTTATCTCAGTACGAAATTCCCAAAAATGGGTCGTGCATTAGCGAGAGTGGACCACAATAGCTGGTTTTCAAAACTACCCCAGATTTCGTAAACTAACGTAACGTAACGTACGTTACGTTATTAACTGATTACACTTGTTGTCAGACTATTATCGGTATTTTTTTAATAATTCGCTTACACGTGGCGCTTGGCGATGTCAAAGGCTCATTGACAACTTGGCATATTATATACGAGTTGTGGCAAACGGCTCATTGACAACTTGGCAAATTATATTCGAGTTGTGGCAAACGGCTCATTGACAACATGGCATATTATATACGAGTTGTGGCAAACGACTCATATTATATACGAGAACTTGGCATATTATATACGAGTTGTAGCATAGAAAGAATAGACCTTGCTAGTGGTATTGTTGTATTGTTACAAAGTGCTTGTTAGATAATGCAGTGAAAAATAAATTAACATAGTAGAAGTGTTCAGAATCACAGAACATACAAGTGCGATTCACCATGCTCGATATAAGATTCACCCATTTTATATTGAGTTCAAGAAGCGTGCCTCATTCTCAGCATTGATAAATTTGGAACGAACCTCTTTATCGTGACCATATTTTTTATACCCTTGGTAGCTTTATGGTACGGGAACACCGGGGCCGGTGTGACCCCTGCTATCCTGAAAAAAATTGCATGATATTGTCAGATTATATGGAAAATATACGAAGAAATTAAAAACGGATCGGTGACAATGTTACGATGGATATAAATGTATCAAATTATTTTACATTTAAAATGTTACGTATAAATATAATTTTAATGTGTGAAGATAATAGTGTTGAACTATTTGACGTTGATTAGTGTTTTTTTTTAATTTAAAAAACTTTTTATTTATTAAAAACAAAATTTTGGGCCACAATTAACCAGAATAACTAAGTGCGACGACGACGAAACGATTCAGTATATCGAGGGTTATAAATGTTACAATACATGTAGGTACTCCGCATAGCCAGAGAAACAAATGACAGAGAAATGCTGAGGCTCAATTGAATGCAGTTACTGTAAATTTGTAGCAGATGCGCCCAGATGCTGCCTAACCTAGCTTACAGTATAAAGGTGATGCTAATTTGCAGCTTTTAACCCTCCACCTGACTTCAGTTATTATTAATACCTAGGTCACTGAATGCTTCTGGCTTATAATAAATAAGACCAGATATTAGACTTATGATTTTTGATGTGAAATTTCTTTAGGCGCATGAGGGTAAAATTTTTACGGATGAAGCGGATGTGACGCATTATTGCGTCACGCATGTAATAAAACAACAAGACTTTCAAATGAATATTTATATTTATTCTTTTTTTGTGTATATTTGAATATTTAGCCAAAGAAGTTTCACTTCTGACATGTGTACTTTGTACGCACGCACTTTTTTTTTTTCGAAGTATAAACCTACAACTTATACATTATTGCATTCGCAGGAACCATTGTGTAGTGTATGTGATATATATATAATCTGTTAAACATGACGTTGTCTCGGGCACACGGGAGTGAGGTAAACAGTCACGTATTAGCCACGGGCGAGAACGGACGTTTACTGCGCACTGGTGTGGTAACGAACCAATTAATGTACCCTTTATGACAAGGGTGACACGGAGCACTACATATGGCGACGAGAATAAAAGGTTAGTGGTAAATTAAAAATATTAAAAATATTTTTTCGAAATACGGAGAGAGGAAGGTTGAATAAGTATGTAGGTACATAAATAAAATTGGATGGTCTAAGAACTTTATGCATTGGATGTTTGTTACTTTATGATTGATTGTTAAATTACTGATGGATCAACATAAAATAAATATACATACCTCTGTCCATAAGGATCCCGATTACCTAATCATCGTGTCGCGGCATTGCTATGCGGTAGGCAGGTATCGCGGCAGATTATTGTAAACAAATTATTACAGTTTTTATTATTCATAAAATTGAGTTCGAATTCCTAGTTGTTCTAGTCAGTACTTCAAATGTATCACGACGAACAATATACACTTCGCCTCATTTGAAGTGGGACATTGTGCGCGCTCATTACAAAAACAATAGGCTACTCTTACAAACTCATGTATGATTCGCGTCCTACTCTTCACTATAACGCATCGCACTCAGTGAACACTTAGAATTATGTATCGTGTAGGTATGTAAGTTACATATCGGCGGCAGGGTGAAATTAGGTGGTCGAGACGTTAGGTTCTATAAACTATTTAATTTTCTTCAATAGAAAATTACATTTTAACTTATTACTAAACTAAATCTAGAGTGGTGAGAGACCCGTCCAATGTTAGGCACGGAATGTCTTGTTCGTGGGACCGCTACGCGACCAATCGAATTGTCCGTACGTAACATGTATGTAACCGCCATTGTTTTCCAATACATTACAACTACTTACCGTAAACTGTGTGGTGGTTTTATATTGTTTTGAGTAATATTATACCGGAACAACAGCGGCAACACTAGTTATGCTATTATTTATTCGAGGCTATGACTTTAGTAATCAATAATTTTAATGAATTACAACTAAAGTTGGTAATTTAATAAGCCATAACGGTACTAAGTATTGACCTAGATAGGTTGATTTCTTGTATTTAATTATTTATTAGAGTTAAGGCATCCTAACAACATTTCACAGATTATTATACGAATTACATTAAATGGTGTTGTGTGCCAGAGTGAAAATGTCACTTACAAGGAAGCACAACTTACACAGAGAACATGCATATTATATTATAAAAATAAAAAATAAAATAGCCCTTTATTTCCATGGAAAATAATACAAGCACAATAATTACAATTTTCGTTACACAAATTTCACAAATACTTTTAATTTCAAAAATAACATTTTATTTATATTTACCTAGTTATAATAAAAATTTAAATTTCACAAATACCTATGAATTTCAAAAAGAGTAGGTAGGCTCTTTGTTGTATTACCTGTGTTGTATTTCATTCCAATACATAATAAAAAATACGCTTTATAAATAGATTGAAATTACAGCATTTTTTATGTAAGTTACTACAAAAAACTCGTTGCCTTTGGCCAAGGCATATTATATTAAGTTATATTATTATTATATAAGTTTCAAGTAGACAAGATGATATAGGCTCTTATTTCAGTGATAACAAAATCATAAATAAATAAATTGTATCATAAACTCATAACCAGGTACTTACACCTACCTGAAGGATTGTTCTTAAAGGGATAAAACGTATAGATTTTAATCTGTACTGTGTGAAATGGATTGCCTACCTGAAGGATTGCTCATATGGGTGTA
This sequence comes from Carterocephalus palaemon, assembly GCA_944567765.1. Lineage (NCBI taxonomy): Eukaryota > Metazoa > Arthropoda > Insecta > Lepidoptera > Hesperiidae > Carterocephalus > Carterocephalus palaemon. The sequence goes on from OX155654.1 coordinate 10,647,305, forward strand.
AAACGAAAAGATTTTAATCTGTATTGTGGACATGTGTGACATGTAACATGGATACAGATACTCTTCGGGGATCATCGAGATGAAGGGTACCTACATATCCTATGTTTCTATTAATTAATTCGACTGCAAACATTTGTTGCTAATATGAAGCAATTCATCAATTCTATTCATCCTTTAAGTAATATATCTGAGACTACGATGCGCGGGGCCACCCACACCGCTTTATTTTATAAAGGCATTATTTTCCTTAGACGGACATTTTAAATTCGTTATTGGTATGTTTTGAATGGAATTTCCGATTTTAACAATCTGTATTTTACAGGTATTGAAACGGTCTTTAATAAAATATCATTTAATGCGATAAGGACTGATACAGAGGTATGAATAATGTGGTTTGATTATATTGAGCAAATTATATCAACTTTTAAAATGTAAAAAAGTTGTTATAGTGGCATAACTACAGTAGTTGGATATATGGTATCGCGACACTTTTGTAAATAATGAGGTGTCTGCAAAGTCGTAGTACATTATTTAATTTTAATCTATCATCAATAGTTTTCGCAGATAGCAAGAATATGTTAGGTAGTACGAACCTATAAATCGTGCGTGATCGTGTGTTAGGTAGTACGAACCTACATGAATTGTGAATCGTGCGTGATCGTGTGTAACTGGTAGTACGAACCTACATGAAATTGTAAATCGTGCGTGATCGTGTGTTAGGTAGTACGAACCTATAAATCGTGCGTGATCGTGTGTAACTGGTAGTACGAACCTACATGAAATTGTGAATCGTGCGTGATCGTGTGTAACTGGTAGTACGAACCTACATGAAATTGTAAATCGTGCGTGATCGTGTGTAACTGGTAGTACGAACCTACATGAAATTGTAAATCGTGCGTGATCGTGTGTTAGGTAGTACGAACCTATAAATCGTGCGTGATCGTGTGTAACTGGTAGTACGAACCTACATGAAATTGTGAATCGTGCGTGATCGTGTGTAACTGGTAGTACGAACCTACATGAAATTGTGAATCGTGCGTGATCGTGTGTAACTGGTAGTACGAACCTACATGAAATTGTGAATCGTGCGTGATCGTGTGTAACTGGTAGTACGAACCTACATGAAATTGTGAATCGTGCGTGATCGTGTGTAACTGGTAGTACGAACCTACATGAAATTGTAAATCGTGCGTGATCGTGTGTTAGGTAGTACGAACCTATAAATCGTGCGTGATCGTGTGTAACTGGTAGTACGAACCTACATGAAATTGTGAATCGTGCGTGATCGTGTGTAACTGGTAGTACGAACCTACATGAAATTGTGAATCGTGCGTGATCGTGTGTAACTGGTAGTACGAACCTACATGAAATTGTAAATCGTGCGTGATCGTGTGTTTAGGTAGTGCGAACCTACATGAAATTGAAAATCGTACGTGATCGTGTGTTTAGGTAGTGCGAACCTACATGAAATTGAAAATCGTACGTGATCGTGTGTTTAGGTAGTGCGAACCTACATGAAATTGAAAATCGTACGTGATCGTGTGTTTAGGTAGTGCGAACCTACATGAAATTGAAAATCGTACGTGATCGTGTGTTTAGGTAGTGCGAACCTACATGAAATTGAAAATCGTACGTGATCGTGTGTTTAGGTAGTGCGAACCTACATGAAATTGAAAATCGTACGTGATCGTGTGTTCAGGTAGTGCGAACCTACATGAAATTGTAAATCGTACGTGATTGCGTATCAGGCAGTAAATGCATTATGATACTAGTTGACTGTATGTAGATGTGGGGATGAATTAATAATATACTGTAAACTTGTAGTTACCAAGATTTACTTCAGTTCTAGGTCGCCCCATATCTACCTACCACGAAAATTACAAACTTATTGCCAGCTCCGGAAAAGCTGAATTTCGAAGGAGACAACGCTACAGTTGCTTTAAGATTTAAGCAATGGAAAAGATGATGGTCACCAGGTTATTTCCCTTTTGCACAGGATTCGTAGTGGGAATACCAGACAGGTCTGTCACCTTTCCTCCTCTTGCGCGGCGCTGTAGGCACTCCTGCGCTGAGGGAATTCGGAATAAGGGGAGATCCCCTCTATCCGGGAAATTGCTCCAGGGGTAAACCCCGTTGGTGACTTCCCCGCTGTTGAGCGTGAGAGCCAGTCGTACGTCGCGCACGCGACTAGCCGTATGTCGCGAATTCCCCCTAGATGGTCGGAGGGAAGAAGGTCCAACAGCTCTCTATGTAGCGGTCGGCCTTCAGGGTTGCGCGCGTGCAGCGGCGCTGTCCCCCTTAGGTGAGGATGTGGCCCATTGTCGGCGCGGTTATACATAACACGTCCAGCCTGCTGTCGCGCGCTATCACCGCGTTCCGGACGTAGCGCCCCGCTCCTGTGATTTCTCGCAGCGCGAGGCTGGGCCTGGAGACGCTTGCGCTGCGTGGCGCCGCCAGAGCATACCATGCTGGCGCCGCGTACGTACTCTTAAGCCTAGATCGGATATAGCACTTGTAATGGGAATACCCGTGTCTGCACAAGATGCATCGTCGGACGGGCGCATTTGATGCGTCGTGTTACAGGTGCGCTAGGCGGTCGCGGTGCTACGGTGACAGCTGCAACAGCCAGTGGTTACAAATGATTGGATAATGCCTACCTACTAAAGAAAAGTTACATCCTGAAAAAGTCCAAGGTGCAGCCGAGGACGGTGCACGATCGACCCTCACTAAGCGGTCAACTACCCGACCGTGCCTATAAAAAGCCAAACGCGGCCAACGAAGGGTATGGTTGCTCAGCCGTCGAAGGGTAAGGTTGTCGGTACCTATGCTATGTGTCGGAAACTACGCTGCTTTGCTGTAAGTACGTTCCATATTTTAAGTAGCACAATTTGATGCTACAATTAAAGGTAGTCCCTCACTCTTACCACTTTGTAGTATGCAAATGTCATAGTAGGTAAATTAATGGGTCACTTAGATTATGCTGTCAAAAAAAAAAAAAATCAACAAGTTTTGTATAGGTTCGGATATCTTATTATAAATTCTAATACACATTCCGTAGGCATTGCTTTGGAGGCCTGCATTTTGGGAAAGGCCTATGTCCGTATCAATTAATGTCTATTTTATACTGATATTTTTCTTTACTCAATACCTTTTTGTGACTTATGTATTGGGATAGGGCCATTGTAATGGTGATAGAAAACGGCACGCCGAGTATCCAACACTTTTGAAGGATGGATGTAGTAGTAAGGAATGTACTTACTCGTCGTGAGATAGGTACCTAGCTCATTTATTTCTAGTTGTTTCATAAATCTACGAGATCTACATATGGATTTTTAGAGCGATACTTTATTAAATAAAAAATAAATAAAAATCATGGACCCTAAACTGGGTACTGACCTGTGCTATGGGTGTCGGAGTCTCATATGCATGAATGGACATTTTAAAAACATGCTTGAATATATAGTATCGACATCCGGATGGTGTAACATGCCAGTTTACAAGATCGAATACAATCTTAGGCTTTGTGAAAACACAACTAGAAACCTAGTACTTCCTACTGACTGCAATTGCGACTATATAGTATATGATATCCGTTGATGACTAATCCAAAAAACAATACTCATTATATTACAAATACGCCACCAACGCATCAAACGCGGCGCGTGTCGTGTTTATGTCTGACATGAAGCGACTTGCTGACGGTTGCTGGCTGGACTGTTACTAACGATCTGATCAACTGGTGTCCTTCATAGGTTTATAATACTTAATAGATTGGCAATGCGAAAGAAAAATAACATAGATACTCATATTATGTTAGAGCGAAAAAGATAAGCGAGACCATTGCGTACACGCTATCAGCCGGTATAAGCCCAACGTCAGTTGTAAACGAAACAAATTTTATTACTGAACGATTCGTGAGTGTCTATATTCATGGTTGAAGTTACCGGCTACTCACGTGTGGTTTGAGTCGAGAATGGTCCGACTGGTTTCGGTCTCTTGTGATGATCATCTTCAGGAGTGAACGTGCTCGCGGCGGGCACGGCGTTCACAAACAAATTTTGCTTATTTTTCTAAATCTTACGTTTGAAAGCGTACATTTGGTGTTAATTAGACAAATAATTATGGTTACGTATACAGTACCAGAAGGTAACTCATCTTAGAATGAAAATACATAGAAGTATGCATTTCATATGTAAGTAAGATTGAAATATTTAATTCTCCAATTGCAATGTTAGTGAACTTTGAAAAAAATAAAAAAGTAAAAAAAAAAAAAAAATTAATTTAATTAACAAATGGATGGGTGGTGCTGCGAGCTCGTTTGCTATCTTAATGTGGACTATGTTCTCGATTATTAAATTTATAATAAGGAAGGGATGTAGTGTATGTGATATATATATAATCTGTTAAACATGACGTTGTCTCGGGCACACGGGAGTGAGGTAAACAGTCACGTATTAGCCACGGGCGAGAACGGACGTTTACTGCGCACTGGTGTGGTAACGAACCAATTAATGTACCCTTTATGACAAGGGTGACACGGAGCACTACACATTGTAAAAAGCATTTGGAGCAGTCTTCCCTGTCTTCCTTAGTGACTCTTCAATAACTTCTTGGAACGCACTCACAGCCGATTCAGAGCTCGTTAAACGTGTGCTTCTAAGTTTGTATTTAATTTTTGGTAACAAAAAGAAGTCGCAAGGTACGAGGTCTGGGCTGTATGACGGATGCGTCAACAATTGTACATTTTCGGCCTTCAAATACGCTTCAGTTACCTTAGTTAAATTTGAGGCGTTATCGTGAAGGTCGACTGTGCTTCGAGGACGGTTTTCGCTGAGTTTTTCTAAGATTCTCGGCAAGCAAGTGTTAACATACCAATCTGCTGTAGTTGATCTTTGGTTTGCAAGACTTTCGTCGATAAGTCTTCAAAAGCAAATACTCATTCTGCCAACTGGCATTTTCATTCCGATTCAAAGCAACACATGGGTTTCTTCACATGTCACGATAATATAGACAGTCAATAACTGTCCCCCATTAAACTTTTTAATCATTTTATGGTACCACGTCGTTTCTGGTCTTACGTTATATCATGCGGTATCTATCTGCAAAGCTTCCAAACCTTAAGATATACATGTAAAATGGTTTGCAACTGGCTCTTTCCTAATTTTCAATTTCAATCAGATATGTATCGATCGATCGAGGTATCGATATTACCATCACGCACATTTTCATGGAGATGAGCTGACGGGGAGTACAAAATGGGGATAGATTATATTTATAATCGAAAACAATGTTCTTCTCTCACCAATCAAGAGAACTTAACAATGAAGTGGCGACTTTGAGCATAATCAAACGCTCTCACGACAAATACATTTTCTTCAACGCTTCACCTTAACCCTTCCCGTTCCTCCCCTTCCGTTTAACCCTCAAAAGCACGACACGAAAAGTGTGAAACTGCGCACACACAATGGGATCATTTAGACCGAGATTTGTCGCGAGAAAAAACCGGGGCTTAATTACAATTGAAAAGAACAGTTGAAGCGTTGGTGGAGTAACTTGAATGTGTTCACCTCAGTGGCATTACGAGTATACTATACCTACCATGCTTCGGAGGGCACGTAAAGCCGTCCGTTCCGGTTGTTTTCAATGCTGGAAACAGTCGCTAAGCCTTGTCGAAGACCTTTGGGTGGCTTGAGAAAATTCGACACTGGGTTGGCCACTAACCCCTCCACTAACCCGCATTAGAGCAGCGTGGTGGATGCTCTAGACCTCCCGAAGCTGTGTCTATGAGGGAGACCCGTGCTCAGCAGTGGGACGTCTATGGGTCGCAGCTAACTATTGCTATACACCAGTCAATAGCTAAGCTAATCCAAACTAAGATTTGCTAGTGTGAATTATTAATTTCAAGCCCAACATTAGAGCTGCACCAACAATTAACATCGTTTACATCCGAGCATAAATTCGGACGCTGTCTCGATTCGACTATTGACTCAATTTCGGTACTAAACACGCCACCCTTGCCTTACCCAAGTAAATGTTGACCCAACTTGTACAGCGGTTTGTTCGCAGGGCTTTGCTGAAAACACACATAGCTTCTTTAATAAATGTATGCTAGCAAACAGATGGTAGAAACGCTCTGAACAAGTGAAATTTTCGAAGTGTTCGAAGTTTAGTTGTTTACTAAACTTCGAAATCGACTACTAAATGATTCACAAAATATTGATGGGTCTTAAAATAACTGGACAATCATAGGCATATTTTTATGAATTTGTTAACAAAGGCTTTTTCGGAGTGTTGAATCTCCTTTGCTGCACCGCAATACAACCACCATTTTCAACCCTATAGAGTCTTTGAGTCTTTATATTTTTATGTATTTGAATACAGCAATAACTTGGTCGTTAATATACCGATTTTGATTATTCTTGTTGTGTTGGTTGAACATGCGTTCAAAGTATACTCCCATCATAAAAAAGTCTACCCCTAAGAGCAGTATACAAACATAACAAGGGTAGCAATGTGTTACGTACGGACAATTCGATTGGACTTTATTATACATAAAGTGTTGTGTGTGTTGTGCTGACTGTGCATCGCGATATCCAAAATCGCTTCAGGTGTCGCGTAGCAGTTCCCACGTAAAATAAATTCTCGTGCCTAACATCCGACGGGTCTCACCATTCCAGGTTAGGATAATTTTAAGTTCAAAATGTAATTTACTACCGAAGAAAATTCAATGATTTACAGAACCTGAAGTCTCGACCACCTAATTTAACCCTGCCTGCAGCCGATATGTAACTAATATCTGTAATAGTTGTGAAGATTAGCAGAACATAACAAAGTTACTGACATCGTAACAACACTGGATTGACCGACTGCATTGCATCGATAAAAACTAAAGTCTGTACCGACTGCATTGCATCGATTAAAACTAGTGTCTGTACCGACTGCATTACATCGATAAAAACTAAAGTCTGTACCAACTACATTGCATCGATAAAAACTAAAGTCTGCACCGACCGCACTACATCGATAAAAACTAAACTCTGCACCGACCGCACTGCAACGATAAAAAAAAACACCCACGTCTGTACCGCTCCATTGTCCCCGCAACCCTCATTACCCGTTGACGTGAACAACAGTTGTATTTTTTTATTTTTCAGCAAAACAATCTATATCGCAGCTTTTCATTGGCCAGCATTCATGGCCGTACGATCTGAATGGAACTGGAAATTAAAACTGGTATTAGCTCTTTATTTCCAGGACAGGGTAAAGGCCAAGTCTTATTCTTTATTTTATATGAAACAATACTATGAAGCAATTATAACGATATTTATCACGCAAGGTCATCGCTAACAATTTAAATTAACTATTCCGGTTTCATTCCATTTTCAAATAAGAAATAAAAGACATAACAAAACATCACGCCTGTATTTACCCAAATACTACAAATAGTACCCACTTTCACCAGTTTAGGTCCCATGTAATACGTATTTTGCGATACAATCTGAGCTGGGAATCTCATATTTAAAAAAATTGTGAGCCGTCCCCCGTCACGGGACGCCTGGCAGATGTGAAACATCGAAATTATGTTGTACAAGTAATATGCACAAAAGTACAGATTATGACAGGAACTAAAACATATAAGAAAAAAAAAAATTAAAAAAAAAAAACCGAATTTTATAGTATATGTATTCCATATTCGCCACGCGCGCCACGCTCGCCACGCTCGCCACGCCAAAAATTTGGTTTGCCCTCCGCCTAAAGATGTTTCACATCAAAAATCCCGTAATTGGTACTTCGTCCACCCGGGAATCGATCTCAGGTCCGCGTAGCGCTTGCAAACAAAAGATAAACGTGGCAACAAGTAAATAATAATATAAATACAGCAAATATAAAATCATACCCATAGCATATTAGACATCTCGTGAATCCAAAGGTTTAACCACTCGGAAGTTAAAGCTCAAATGTAGCATTTTCGTATGTTTTAATATCCATTGTCTCTACCTACTCCAGTGGGAAATAGGCGAAACCGTAAATTTATGTAAATACGAGTATTTAAATGTTGTTTTGCCAATTAAATTCTCCACCAAACATTTATCTACTTCATAACAAAACATTTACTACGACTATCACTCTAACGCTACCTTGCGAACGAAATGATTAAGATTTGCCTCACTATGTTTATTATACATTTCGTAGCTTATAAAAAGTATTGTAGCGCTACGCCGTAGCTCGAAGCTAGTTGAGCCTTGCTGTGCTACGCCGCGTAGCTTGTACGAGTAACTGATGACTTTTTTGCTAGGATTCACCAATTATATTTCAAGTACAACTGACATTGTACGAATTAGGTATGGGAATAGGTACTGACCAGGACTTTTATTGAAAGTTAGTACTGTCAATTCTACGAATGTCTTGTACCTATGGTATAATCGTAGTGTCATAACATTCCCTACTCATAAACTCTCAAGCATGCAAGATTCCTCGCGCTGTTTTTCTTACCGTTATAGGCTCAGATTTTAGCGTTAGTTTAGTTGTAACTGTACCTCATACCCAATAACGAACTGACTAACCATCCTAAACCCATTTGGCTTGTTCTAAGTCAGGCACAGTTGTCATGGGCGGCAGTGGATTTGTGGTGCTGCAAGTTCGTTTGCTATTTTATATCCATAAAAATTCCCCTAAACTTAGCAGTCATCTTAACATGTCCCCTTGAAAACGTAAACTTTCATAATTAATTAATATCTCGGGCCATTACGGAACACCCCTCACCCAGTTCGCACCAGGAACCGCAACATCTTATCTTCAGGCTCCATTACCAACTTGATAGTTAGTTATCAGGATATTAGGGTTGACGATTTTCGGTTATTATGTTTACTTGAAGTGCTAATAGCCACGAGGCGAGTGTTTAATTTATTATTTATTTTAAGAAAAACTTAAGTGCTATATTTAAGTTTTTCTGGTTTTTCTTTAGGTGCACCCTGTGCCGCCGACAAAAGGCTGAGCTTAACCCTAATTAAATATAATTACTAAATAATTATTACTACTAAGGGAACTGACAGGCATCCCACTGTCGGGCATAGATCTCTTCCAAAGCCCAGCTAAGGTTGGGCTCTGCCGCGCTGTTCCAATTCAGATAGATGTGGTCATCAATCTTCGAGAACATTCAACGCTAACCATTAGGATGATACGTAGTGTTTAGTGCCGAATATTCTCAAGCCAGCCAAAGGTCTGCGACAGTGCATTGTTTTAAATAACAAAATCAATCAATCGATTCTGACATGGTTAGTAATATTGTAAATAGTATTAATTTTCAATAGCACTGATTAAGTAAATTCTCAAGAAATTTAAAAAAAAATAAGTAAAAAAATCATTTAAATACTTAATACCTATAGATACTCGTAATAATTACACATACATGCTACATATGATACTCATGGATATTTGATCTAAAATTTGGATGAAAATGTTTTTTAGAAATGGCCACTCTATGTAGCATAATTAACTGATTGCAACGTTACTAAACATTTTCTCCAACTGCCAAAGTATCCTAAAAAGCGTTTTCGAGAGTCGTCTGGCGTCTCGGAATTTAAATAAACTTGAAATAAACGGAGAAGAGGTATTAAATTAAAGTCTGTGCGGTATGCGCATACTAATTGCTTGGACTCAATGATGAGCTAGCGGTAATAGCTCAGTGGATAAGAATTTAGTCTAAAATTTGAGAGCTCTGGAATCTAATCACAGACTCTTATTGCTCGTACCTTGAGAAATACTAACGTGGGATGAAGAGAAAATAATTCTTTACTTTTAACTATGACTTCTTTCCTATGTTAATATCGACAAAAAGTATATTGAGGTAACAAACCAAAAATTTATCTACTTTGCAACAATCCGCGAACAAAAATGTATGGTGATGTATGTATACCTTCATGCACGCAGCACCTCACTCCCACCCACACAGGAAAACATGCACGGTTAAAACGGTCGTAGTCTACTTACCCTGAGTATGCCTTGTTTTGGGGCGAAACACGTGTTGGTGTGTGTGTGTTGTTGTGTGTATTCATTGATCGCATGTGCATGTTTTCCTGTGTGGGAGGGAGGGAGGTGCTGCGTGAATTAAGGTATACATACATCACTATACATTTTAGTTCGCGGATTAGTTGCAAAGTAGATAAATTTTTTGTTTGTAATAATGGAGTTCCGCAAAGTAACGCCTGATACAATTAATTATATCGAGGTAAAACTATAACAAAAGGTACTGTGCTTCCTACGTGAGATCCTACCTTCTCAAATGGCACCCATTTGGCTGCAATCAAGCACTATTTAAGCAAGTGTGCATATTGAAATGAGAAGTCCCTCCATACATTAAGCGTTATATATTGCTCCCTCTAATGAAATGCCTTAAGAGCTATCAAGATTTCCATGGCCCACTGAGCGTTATTTACAGACGTACCTGTGAAAGATTTAATGATAGTTCTTAAGATATTTGACTGGATTTACCGTCTTAAATAAGAAAATATTTAAATGAAAGCTCATCGAGTCTGAGTGATTAGTATGAGCCATGCTGACTATAATTTGGTAATACTTTAAAGTTTATTTGAAGCCACTAACCCACTAACGAACTGACCAATTCAAATCGCACGTAACATAGAAAAGATTATGTCATGATTTTTAAGGAATCATGACATAACGCTGAGTGCAGTCCTTTTTTTAAAAGCTTTTATTTAACTTCACTCGTATGTATCCATTATTAATGTATGTAAGTATGTCCTGGAATCTTGCAATCAATATTTCACCCACTTCCACTGAAGCTATCGAGCTGAAATTTGGCACACGTATTTGGTTAATGACAATGCACGAAAATAAAAAAAAGTTATAAAAAGCTTTTTTTTTTTAAATATTTTAATATGTATTCTTTATTTGATTTAAAACTGAAATAACCTACACCTACTGTTACTTAATAATATGCTGTACCATACTGTGTTTTAAGCAAAATAAATTATATTCTTCTTCTTCTTCTTCAAAAGTTATTTTTACGTACCATTTGGATTTGATCCATCCCTATAGAGATCAGCCACAGATCAAATTTTACACAGCCATATTTGATACGAGTACAGTAGGTCTCAACTGGATATAACGTAAGTGCATACATCTCATGCATACGCGAGGCATTTCACTAACGACCCACGAGCCCCCCATATATCTCCGCGTGCTATCTGCGAGTGGTAACAAGTAACGTACTCGTTTCTCTGAAATAAAGCCTTCCTTATTCGCTGCAGATAACATCTGCGCGGCTCCAACGGATGTTCCTTCCATTACTGGTTCGGCGTTTTCGATAAATGCTTATATCAGCAACTTTTAGAGGCAATTCAATGTTTTCTGCTATATTACTCGTATTGGAAAATATTTATATATTATTATAGTGTCTGTGGGGGAGACCCGTGCCCAGCAGTGGGACGTCTATGGGTCGCAGCGATTATACAGGGTTATTGGTAATTCGACGTATTCCCGTTAGGAGGTGATAGGGGTGACTATTTGTGATAATTTTAACCCCCATATGCATTATGCAAAAGTTAACCATTTTTGAGTTATCATGGTTTTTAGCTTTTTTCAAAATAAGTCGAAAATGCAATATAAAAAATTTATTAAAAAAAAAGTATCAATTTAAATCTATTTTTTTCTTTTGATTTATAAAAACGATTAAACAATGCTTATTTATAAATATTAAAACAACAATTATCGGTCCAACGTTAAAAATGCGAGACGACAAACGATATAATTTCAATACTTTTTGAGATTTTCGTCCACTAAAATGCCTTAAAAACCAAAAAAAATTATATCAAACTTGGCTTGCAGATTATTTTAAAAACATAACCGTTTTCTTAGCTTTCCAACTATGCATGACAACTAGGAACTTATTTTAAAAAAACTGGAAAAAACCGATCACAAAGGAAGCAGGCGGAAATTTGTGTTCGAAATAAACTTAAGGTCGTTCTTTTAAATTTCCATAAAATTAATTAAAAACAATGCCCAATGTAAGTAAAATAAAAAATACAAATTTAAAATAAAATTTAGAACCAGTAAAAGTTTAGTAATACTTAATAACAATTAATAATAAGTAACAATTAAGACATTTTGTAATTTAGCCTAATTAAAGTTCTTGCTCGAAGGGACTTTCCCTATGACGCAAGACGGATGTCTTGGACATTTTGGTGTCAATGTTAGGCGATGACTTGATAGCCATTTTCCTAATAGTTGGATAGGGCGAGGACCCATTCTGCGGCCTGCGAGGAGTCCGGACTTAACGCCGGTTGATTTCTATGTCTGGGGTCACATGAAATCCTTAGTTTACGACGTCTCGCCCCTGTGTCATCCGCGGAAGAACTCAAAACAAGAATTATAAACGCAGCAAATGTGATGCGGAATAATTTGACTATTTCGGTAGTTATGTTACACCTCAGAAAAAGAATGAAACTTTGCGTACGCAATAGGGGAAGTCCCTTCGAGCAAGAACTTTAATTAGGCTAAATTACAAAATGTCTTCAGTTACTTATTATTAATTGTTATTTTTACTAAACTTTTACTGGTTCTAAATGTTATTATAAATTTGTATTGTTTGTTTTATTTACATTGGGCATTGTTTTTAATTAATTTTATGGAAATTTTAAAGAACGACCTTAAGTTTATTTCGAATACAAATTTCCGCCTGCTTCCTTTGTGATCGGTTTTTTCCAGTTTTTTTAAAATAAGTTCCTAGTTGTTATGCCTTGTTCGAGAGCTAAGAAAACGATTATGTTTTTAAAACAATCTGCAAGCCTAGTTTGATATAAGTTTTTTTGGTTTTTAAGGCATTTTAGTGGACGAAAATCTCAATAAATATTGAAATTATATCGTTTGTCGTCTCGCATTTTTAAAGTTGGACCGATAACTGTTATTTTAATATTGATAAATAAGCACTGTTTAATCGTTTTTATAAATCAAAAGAAAAAATTAGATTTAAATTGATACTTTTTTTTTAATAAATTTTTTATGTTGCATTTTCGACTTATTTTGAAAAAAGCTAAAAACTATGATAACTCAAAAATGGTTAACTTTTGCATAATGCATATGGGGGTTAAAATTATCACAAATAGTCACCCCTACCACCTCCTAACGGGAATACGTCGAATTACCAATAACCCTGTATATTGGTTGTGTCTTTACATTGAAAACACATAGAAACTATCAGAAAGAAAAAAAACATTTATTTTAATGTACTGTCAAACTGTCTCATAATTGACTTCAAAACTACTGAATCGATTGATATTAAACTTGGTACAGTTATGCAAAATCTTTTTAGGGCAATTTTTATCCCGGAAAATTTTGTGGTAGGGACCATGTACCTATATCACTCGGTAGAGTTTATTCGTAATGTCCATGAGGACGATTTCACTATAAACGAATGTTAATTTCGCCGACTGCCGCAACGTCTTATTCAAAGCGAACAAAGCTGCGGGTGTCCACTAGTACTCAAATAAAATAAATTGAAAGGTTGAGAGCCCCTGACTCAAAGTACCATAAATCAAAGTCGTCTTGTCTTATGTTTGATTTATTCCATTTGTTCCAAGAAACGTAGTGTGTAATTTGCTTTTTATAACCCTGTATCGTTCGCCATACAATACTCTGTTGTGCAATATAATAGCCCAAATCCAAGCGGATTGCACGATGTTTTCATGAGATTTTCAAGAACGCTGTCTGTTTTGTTTTGTTTTTATGTCGGCTACTATACCTACTCAATACACGGAAACAACATTTTGTAAGTATTTATGCAGTGTGGTACAAATATTAATTTTGTAACAGACTAAGTGTAGACCTTGTACATTCATCTCTCGATCCTTTCAAGGTCCAGTGTTGGACATAAGCCTCCGACAATCGAAACTTCTTCCGATCCTGTGCCCTCTGAATCCAGCGGTTTCCCGCTGTCTTCGTCAGGTCCATCCGTCAAGATTGGCCAGTACCCACTCCGCTGCCAATCGTGGTGCCCACTAAAGCTACCTCTTATACTTACCCATGGAAAAACGTGGCCTGACCACGTTACGTCATACAATGTACGAATTATTAACAGCTTACGAAATTGGTTGAACTAGTCAGGGCTCGTCTTGTTGTGTTAAATGTTACCCTCATTCTGCCAATCCAAAACACTGCGTTACAAATGTTACAACCAGACTATTGTTGAGATAAACAAATAAACGTTAACTCACTGACGTCTTGACGTAGATTACTGAACCGCGCATAGCGTTGCGGGGATAGACAAGAATTCAAGCCACCCAATCTTTTTTTAGAGTTCCGTACCCAAAGGGTAAAACGGGACCTTATTACTAAGGCTCCGCTGTCCGTCCGTCACTAGGCTGTATCTCATTACCGTGATAGTTAGACAGTTGAAATTTTCACAGATGATGTATTTCTGTTACCGCTATAACAACAAATATTAACAAAATTGAAAAATATAGTATTTAATCCTCCTCTTCTATACAAAAAAACATGATTTTTTGCCGTTTTTTATAGATAAAGGTGCGGAACCCTTCGTGCGCAAGTCCGACTCGCAGTTGGCCGGTTCTGATTTTATTAAAGCTAACACATTCACACCTAGGCCTAGGCATATATTGCATGTGGTAGACACACAGAAAACAACACAAATAATCAATGTATTGAGTTCAAATTTACCTGTGAAATAAATACCTATATGCACACTATATGCCGGAATACGAAAACACGATTGGCAGTCATATTACCTACCACACGTAGTCGTTACTGAATTATGAAGTTTCGTGTTTCCAATACCTACTTCGTCATCTATGACAATTGCAATAGTAGCATTTAATACACACTAACACTGAAGCAAAGAATAGAATAGAAAATAGTTTATTTTTCGCATACGAATACAATTACAACACATACTTTTATATCTAAGTAACATTATGATAAGGCGAAAAATGCGGAATGCACTCAGCATTTGCTGCAACAATGATGCTACAGCGCTGGTTTTCTGTGCATCCGTTAGACCGTTAGTGTTAGTTAGAATAGAAAATAAAAAATGTTATTATCGACTGAGGAAATGATTAGATGTATGTACGAGTATATACGGCCAAGCAATGAATACTTGCAAACAGCCTGGCGGTGTACCATGAATGACTGGCCCGGCCCGGCGCCTGATACGACACGACCAGGGATGGTGGAACGTGAATAGTCTAACCTTTGACCTTCTCTTACCGGTCTGCATGCACTTTGTTGTCTCACAAATGGACAGAAGCACGTGCACAGCCTTGGCATCACGGGACAGTGCGTTCGGCAGGTCGCCAAACTGCACGCTAATTCCGCCGCTTGGGCCGATTATATTATTGGAGGGAAAGGGGAAAGGTGATGTGCATGCACTGTGGGAATGTTGCAGTGATTTATACTATTAATTATGCCCTGGATAAACTAGGTATTTTGAGACACCTGGTTAATGGTTCGGTTCAACCTAGCCTAATAGATATCAACCAAGTGTATGAAATCTATAGGTACTAATATTTAAAAAAAAAAAACAAAGTTAATATAGTTAAAAAAAAAAGTTTATGAGAATAATTTAATTTGTAAAGGTCAAGCGAATAAAGGCTATTTTTATTTTATTTTATTTTTAATATTATAAAGAGGAAACATTTGTTTGTAATGTTTTCACACAAAAACTACTGGACCGATTTCAAAAATTTTTTCACCTGAAAGCTGCATCTTCAGTGAGTGGCATAGGCTATATAATATTACTAGGTGTAAACGAAACTATTGTTATGTCTAATTTCCACGCGAGCGAAGCTGCGGGCGTCCACTAGTTTTTTTTTATAAAGGCTTACTAAGTATTTCCGAAATTGTAAGAATTTTCAAACTATATGAGCTGGGTTTACTAGGTGGTTAACTAGTGAATTTTGGGTGTAGGAATAGAAAATATTTATTTGGTACAGAAAATACAACAAATAACATTTGAAGAAACTTATAAACTGATTATTATTATGTTGCACCTCCTGTCCCAAAAGGCAGTAACCGTAGCGCTGGTTTTCCGTGCAGCCTTGGAGACAGTAATCGGACGATAAAATTGTTATCATTAGATTGGAATTAATATACTCGTAAAACTTAATTATGAACAAGTAACTAATTGTATTAACTACGAAAATTAAATCAGAGTATTAGTTCTGCAAGCTAAGTAGGTACTAATATAGTTATTTTTTTTTTAAAATATAATATACACCTTTGCCTACCTCTTCGAGGAAATACAGGCGTATTATGTATGTAAAAAAGTACTGCGGGACGAGACGAGACCAGTGCGAATTAACATTATCCAGTTATTGAAATTGATTTGCGCCGCATGACTATAAGCGCTGCATAATATATTCGGAGCATAATTTAGTTTTGATGGCTCCAAAATTTATGGGTTTCAAAGCGCTCGTAAAATGATTTAGATGCGGTAACTCCAAAACTTAGTAAGCAAAGTATTTTGCGTAAGATCCACGTAAATGTTTGTGCTATTTTTGTATCACAATAAGGTACGACTGCACTTCTTCTGATGTGATCGTGGTACAGCTTATGTAATTTATTTGTACCATTTTGTTTAGTAGGTAATAAAATACAATGATAAAAATTGTAACTATATAATGAAAAAAAAAATTGTAAATATAATTAAAATGAATGGATGCGAAGCAAAATTTCATCATGGGGTCATGGATGATAAATCTTGATGTTTCTGTGTGTAACCCGTAACACAGACCAATGCCTAACCCGAGGGAGTGAGTGTGTAAGCATTTATTTAACCGTTTATTTATAAATACTAAAACTAATTATAAAGATGAATATATCATATTCAACTTTAAAGGTACATGATTCGATAGTAAACTGTATAAAATGACCTGTTCTATGAAAATGTCGGTATACTTTATCCGTATACAACTCACAGAGATTACTGACGCAGTACTATCGGGAAATCAATTTATCACACAAGTGGAAGCACTTCGCATTACGAAATCGCTATCGCTATCATTGAATCAGTCCTCATATGCTAACAACACATCCTTAAACTAAACGATCTCTAATAACCGCATTAGATCTGACATGATGCCTAATGTTGCGAGTATAATGACTATCGACTGGAGGCCGCAGATATTCAACACTAGTGGACGCCCGCAGCTTCGCTCGATGCCCGCGTTCGGGTTGCCCACTTGACTTCAAAAACGGCAAAGTTTCATACTAACTTTGCACCCCCGTTTTACACCATTAGGGGATGAATTTTCAAAAATCCTTTCTTAGTGCTCCCCTACGTTATAAAAGGAACCCCTGTGCAAAATTTCAAGTTTCTAACCCTTATAGTTTTGGCCCTGCGTTGATATGTCAGTCACTCAGTCAGTCAGTCAGTCAGTCAGCTTCTCCTTTTATATATAAAGATATATAAAGATTGACCAGTTACTGCAGGGCAATTACGTAGCTTGATCAGATACGTTTGACAGTTCATACGATAACCTTTGTCAAACTGACACTTCTTACCAATTTGATGCTTGACAAATTGGTCGTACAAGTACGATTGCAGTTATGTGAGAATTATCTACTGAGAATCTCTCCTTAATCCATATGATACATTACATTACTAATTAGGCCTTACAAAATACATTTTGTACAGTGTTGATAAAATATGTCTTGCAATAAATAAAAATAAAAACATTTATCTTGTTATTTGCGCAAAGTTCTGAATACAGCTATCCGTAAAAACCACACCAACAGGGGTTGAATATTCCGCGCAGTTTGGTGGAAAATTAAAGTTTTACCGAAACTTGTAATTTCGCTGCACAGGGCTACGCGCTTTGAATGACAAAATATGGTAAATACAAGTTTTGCCACTATAAATCTATATCATTAGTGAAGAGGAATTGTATGTCTTTTTTGAGATGATGCTGTAAAGATTGGTGGAGGATTTTTGTTCTAATTCTAGTGAATTGTTGGTTGTGTAACTAACATTTGGTTGGATTCAGAGGGCGCAGGATCGGGAGGAGTGGCGACGATTGAGGGAGGCCTATGTCCAGCAGTGGACCCAGAAAGGCTGATGGATGGATGGATGCATAACTGACATCACCACCTAGACACCCTTTTCTTCGTCCCACTGTAGGGATTGGGCCTCCTCTTGGAATTAGCGATAGGCCATAGTCCACCACGCTTACCCAGTGCGGATTAGCAGACTACACATGGCATATGTTCGAGAACATTATAGAGAACTCTCAGGAATGCAGGAGCCATGTACGTACAGCACAGTCTGATTGATAGATGGATTGTTACTGCGAAAGAATATAAAAATTTGAAAAGAGTAACTAACAAGTTTCTTGCCGTGTTCTTCTCGGTGGCATCAACTTTGTGGACCGGCGGTAGATAAAAAAATTGTTATGACGTTCATTAAGCGTATACAAAATACCATATCATGAAAATAAATTAATCTGAATCTGAATCTGAATTGTAAGTAGATCAGACAAGCTTTGTAATAACTGAGGGTTACCATAAGGTTTTTGAATAAACCTTAATGCTCACGGACAAAGCCGAGGGCATAGCTAGTCACTTTATATAAGTCACAGTTAAGTAGGGCTTTGTTTTGTCCACGTACGTGGTGGGATTGTGTTTGCTCTGTCCACCGAGTTGACAAATGTTATTTATTATTGCGACGCCATTTAAAAAGCTGGAAATGGTCTCGCAGATACCGTCCGCAAAACCGATGGACGAAATGTAAACTCGGTATTCCCTCTGCTGAATATGAATATTTTATTATTTTACTCGTAGTGGTAGTAGGTTCGCTCGCGTGGAATTAGACATAACAATAGTTTCGTTTACACCTAGTAATATTATATAGCCTATGTCACTCAGTGAAGATGCAGCTTTCTAATGGTGAAAGAATTTTTGAAATCGGTCCAGTAGTTTTTGTGTGAAAACATTACAAACAAATCTTTCCTCTTTACAATATTATTACATATGTATATTAAAGAAGTATAGATAGTACGTTGGTGTAGTCGGTCCTAGTTTCAATTCCTGGATTAGGCAAAGTATTTAGTTTTAAAACTTCAATCTCTGTAACTGGAATTTATGCACGGTGTATGGCAATACTCGAGCGGCCCGGGTTCAAAACCAAGCGGCACGCACCAATGACTTATGTTATTGTGTAGTTATGTGCGATTTAAAAAAATTAAATGTCACCTGTTGCAACGGTGAAGAAAACATGCATGCCTGAGGGTGGATTTGAATCCGAACCCACTCGAATTTGTCTGTTTTTTAAACACAATCTATCACTGTTATCACCGTATTTACATAACTGCGCTCCAATAAACACACCAGTAATGAATTGACGATACTTTGTATAACAAGTTGTACGATAATTATAAGTATTCCATATTTGAGTCTCGTCCAAGTTTTGTCACAGTTGTCACGGGCGGCAGTGGATGGTTGAAAATGTTTGCTCGTTCGCTATCTTATATTCATAAAAGTCAGTAATTTGTTAACGATTCCTACGAATAACGGCCTTGCCTCGCAGATCGTGGCATGCAGGTTACCTCATCATGTTTTCTTTTACTGCAACAGCAGATGATGATTTTTTTATAACGCATATAATATCTTCAGAAACGTAATAAGCGCGTGATTGGATTTGAACCCGGACTCCTTCAAATAAAAGGCTGAGTTTCATAGCCATAATCATCACTGGATCATTACCGTATTTAAATTACTTCGCTCCGAAAACAAAGCAGTAATTAGTTTCCGATAGCATAACGAATTGTAGGTTATCTATAAGTATTCCATATTTGACTCTTGTTACATCATGGCCGGAAGAGGGTTGTGGGTGCTGTGTGCTCGTTTGATATCTAAGCAACAACCCATTGACGTCCCACTGTTGGGCACGGGTTGTTGTCCACAGACACAAATGCGGGAGGTCTAGACTCTAGCATACTCCACCACGCTACTCAAATGTAGATTGGTGGCCGACACAGTGAAGAATGTTTTCAAAACCACCAGAAGGTCTTCGAAAGAATTAAGAAAGAAGAAATAAAGAAAGAAAATTTATTTATTTCATATGAATTACATAAATAAATGAAAAAAGGAATTCAAATTAAATTAAAAGAAAAAATGCAAGTCAAATCTATACGAAAAGGGGCCGCACTCAGCACTGGCCGCAGTATACTACGACCGCTGGTTTTCAGGGCGACCCCGTGATTCGATTGTTTTTACCGACACCGACCTCTTAGCCCTCCGAAGTGCCCAAGAAAGTGCTCTAGAGGACATCCGCGGCCGCCGTTGCTTAACTCTATCGATCACGTTGAACCGACGAGCCATTGGGCTATGGGCTACTGTTAGGGTTGGCAATACTTTGCATAACAAATTGTACGTTAATTATAAGTAGGTTACGCTGACGAAAATCGGATGATCTATGGGATTACAGCCCGGGCGAGGGCACGCGGCGCATGCACCGAGGCACGACTAATCACCTCGCAATCTATATACCTAGTTCTTCGCAAGGCTTCGGAAACCCTACGTGACCGCATTATTTTTGGTTCGCCCACACTAGACCAAGTAATGATTATTTATAACGCTGTAACCTCAAGGCTGTTAGGTAAGCCCGACTTAATTGCGGTCAGGTTTTAAAATTTCGCTGCGACCCATAGACGTCCCACTGCTGGGGCACTGCTGCGGGAGGTCTAGAGCATACTCCGCCACGCTGCTCCAATGCGGATTGGTGGAGGGGTTAGTGGCCAACCCAGTGTCGAATGTTCTCAAGCCAGCCGAAGGTCTTCGACAAGGTTTAGCGACTGTTTCCAGCATTGAATACAACCGGGACCGACGGCTTTACGTGCCCTCCGAAGCACGGTAGCGTCCATGAAATTTAGACACTAGCGGTCACCCATCCACAAACCGACCGCGCCCGTCGTCGCTTAACTCTTTCGATCGCATTGAATCGACACGAGCCATTGGGCTATGGACGCTACATTTTTAAAATTTACTCCGTTATTATGTGCCCAGTGCGCGCGCCCTTACACGAAGGGTCTGGGTTCCAATCCTAGGACTTGATAAGTTTTTTTACTTTGAAGGTAAGGTTATATTCATATGCATATTCCAAACCAATGTTCAAAGTGTCGTGCGACAAATATTTTGTTTATTTAATTTTTAATTATTTATTCACATTTCAAATTGTACTAACATTACAGGTGTCTCTAATTAGTAAGTAATACTTAAATATCTAACTGTTAGTATTTAATAGGTAACACAATAGTAGCGTCCATAGCCCAATGGCTATTCAATGCGATCGAAAGAGTTAAGCAACGACGGGCGCGGTCGGTTTGTGGATGGGTAACCGCTAGTGGCAAAATTTCATGGACGCTACCGTGCTTCGGAGGGCTCGTAAAGCCGTCGGTCCCGGTTGTTTTCAATGCTGGAAACAGTCGTTAAACCTTGTCGAAGACCTTCGGGTGGCTTGAGAACATTCGACACTGGGTTGGCCACTAACCCCCTCCACCAATCCGCATTGGAGCAGCGTGGTGGAGTATGCTCTAGACCTCCCGCAGCAGTGTCTGTGGGGGAGACCCGTGCCCAGCAGTGGGACGTCTATGGGTCGCAGCGAGGTAACACAATAACGTATCAAATAACATGTTGTCGTATCCAGGTAACCAACTATAGAGTATGTTGTGCTTCAAACTAATTGGATTGTACTACAATTATTGTAGTGTATGTAATGTATACTTTAAGTAATTTAATGCAGGTATTTTGCATATTCACTGTGCCAATTTTCATAAACCACCAAGTAAACGTTCACATAATTTTCGTAAAAAGGAGCCGAAAGTTTATGCTTTACGTATTAATATTATGACGTCACGTGCAAAATGGGCTTCCTTTCAATATGAGAAGTGTTTCCACCACGCTGGCCAAATTTGGATTGAAAGATTTTTCAGGCCTTCGAAAACAGGCATTTACGATGTTAAAAATATTCACGAAGTTGCGTTGCTCCCAGATTTGAACCAACACTCGAGGTTATAGCCGAATTATTTGCTACTAGGCTATAAGCGGCCGTATAAATTCACGTCGCAGATAAGATTTAAATTCACGCAAGTTGCCAAAACTTTGTACTGAGTTTTCTATTCAATATAAGCTCAACGCGAAATATTTCAGAGTTAAGAAACAACTTTGGGTTGTAATACACGAATATAAAATATAGAAAGCAATAACAAGAAATCTCTTGTAATAAAACCGAGTTGGGAGCCGAGTTAATGTCGATCATTAAGGATACACAATTTCTTACGGAATACTAAATATACAAATGAAGAAATCATTGTGACACTGAAAAGTAATATTTAAAATAGTCCTCTTACTTTAAATCCCAAATGCCTTACATTCTCATGCCAGGCATGGAAACACCCTCACGAGATGTTTTCTTTAACCGTTCTGGCAGTTGATATTTATTACTCATTGATGAACATTTGAATTTAACCCCAAACCCACTCGAATAAGTCCGAGTATCAGGGCCATAATCAATCACTATTTTATCACCGTATTTACATAACTGCACTGCAATAAACACACCAGTAATGGATTGACGATACTTTGTATAACAAATTGTACGTTAATTACTCGTATACGTAATTTAAAATAGTTCTCCAATGAAGAAATCATGCTGGTATCTGATAAAACGTAAATTTATGGTATGTATGTATAATATATGTGAAGGGTACTTACTCAGCTTCGTTGTTCTCGAACACGACGAATCCTTGCGCCGCCTCATACTGGACACCACTCTTCGCCGTGCCGTCTTCGGTCCAAAACGGGACCCGCACCTTCCCACGAGCACCAGCAGTTCTCACCACCCTCAACTCGTAAGTACCGACCGACTCCGTCAACTCGAAATCTCTTTGGGGAAACGAGAACACACCAGAATGATCATCATCAAGAATCACCACAGTCGCCGTCGACGGGGAAGCTATGACTGCGCCTTGGGGAGAGCTCAGACGCACGTAAAAATGCTCGTCTTCCTCGAAAACGTCGTCGTCTATTACTTCAACACGGAATGTCTTCTCTTTCTCTCCTTGAGCGAACACCAACGTGCCTTGGATCGCTACATAGTCTGACCCTGCTTCGGCTGAGCCGTTCTCCGTTGCGTACTGGACGCTTACTTCACCGTTGAGATCGCCGCATCTGACGACTCTCACATCGAATGAACCGCAGTTCTCCATGACGGTGTAATGTTGCGGATCGAATTTAATATGAGGACCTTTCGGCACCATCACGCTGCCAGTGTCGCGTTGCTGAAGCTCGGCTTTCACCTCGCTCAGGTCACTCTGAGCTCTCTCTGATATTTTGCGAGAGAAATCTCCGCCTCCTGTCATTTTCCTCGTTGCCGCTACTCTGTAAAAGGCTCTCGACTTTGGACCACGAGCCATCAATGTTTCTAAGGCCATCCTTTCTACCGTCTCGAGATCTTCATCAGGATGCTGTCGCCTTAAATCACGAAGAACGGCTACATATTCTTTTCGAGATTTCTCTAACTCTCGACCTTCCTCATCATCAGAGAACTCCTCACCAGGCTTGAGAGCCATTTCAACAGAACCATCTCCTTCGGCCTCCACGATCACACCTCGTTCGTTAACTCTGTAGCCCTTTTTCAAGTACTTGTAGATAAGAAGTCGTCTGTCTGCTATGTAAGCTGTGATGACTGTAGCCGGAAAGAACAGGAATGTAACAGCACCTTCCCAGACTTCAACTTCGCTCGGTGAAATCACAGCAAGTATAAGATAGAGCCAAACGTAAGCAAACACGGACCAGGTTGCGGTTACTAGGAATACGCGAAGATGTTTGATTTTACGTACTTCTCCATCGGGTATCACCGCAACACAAATAGCAATGATAACGAATAGATTGTAAGCAGCCGACCCGACGATGGTCCCGGGCCCCAAGTCTCCAGCCTCGAAGTTCTTTCCAGCTATTTCTATCACCGACAGCAATATCTCAGGTGCGCTCGATCCCAAGGCCATCAACGTTAAATTCGCAACCGTTTCATTCCACACTCGAACGACAATAATCTGGTCGCTGCCGTTCCGTCGCACGCGCACCTCCTTCTCCCTAGAAGTGATGACTTCGATGGCGGCCATAAATCTGTCGGAAACGATGGAGACTCCGATGAAGAGGTACATGAGGGCGAAGAAGTACGCGAGCCCGCGGAGGGCGATATCGAGAGTGGGGACATCCTCGAGAGGCCTCCAGGCGGCCAGCACCAGCCCGTCGGTACACTGGAGCACGTGCTGCGGGGTGGTGTTGCGCGGGGCGAGGCGCGCGGACGGGAGCTCGGCGCGCGCCACCACGCAGCAGGCCGCGAGCGCGACGAGCGCGGGCCGCATGCCCTTTACCTGTCGCGATCCATGAGCGCGACCGGCGCTGCCAAAGGCCGGCGCCCGACTGAGCGTCGCGACGCTTCGCCCCGCCCCGCGTGAGGCTTTCGGTCGCGGGTCCGCTTCCTCGCACGTACCTCTGATGGTGTTTTATTGGCGTCGCGGCCCCTAAAGTTGGGCGTCGGAGAAAAAAGTTATTAGCCGCGAACGTCCGTGCGCGCCGACTTATTAAAGTTAGTTTTGTTGGCAAGCGATGTGGAATCCGGGCGCTATATTGCCCCGCATATCACTCGAGCTGCGGCCGAAACTTCCGCGAAGTGTGACCGCTAACCGCACGCGTCGCTGAGGGCTGTCTCCTCGACGGCTGCCTTTTCGTTTCTGATGTTATTATATGTTGGCGTCAAAGGCGATTACTTTTGTATTACGGTTTCTATTAACACGCGATAGCGATATAAATCAGCGTTAACGCAATATGCGTCGATTGATGAATCACAAATGGATCACGACAGGTGAAAAATAAGCGGTGAATAATTAAGTACTTGGCGCTTTCATAACTAACGGGCCCTGTTGGATGTTATTAAGCTATCTGCAATTATAAATACATTACGTTCATAACAAAATGAGGCATATTACATGTAAACTGTATTGACAAGTACCTACTTATATAGGTATACCAGTTCATAGATTAGTACTAACTTATATTACAAAACAAAAATCACTGTGTACATCAACATTTTTGTTTCACGTATTAATAGGATAAAGGCAATTTTCTGAGCTCGACATTGAAGTAGGTAATATCTTCTCGAGTATTTATATGTGATTCACACTTGACATTACGAATTAAATTCTCTCTAAAGTTCACCTGCTGGTGCCTCATTGGGAAAAGTCTTCGGAAGAAAACAAATATGAAATTTGATAATTTTTAGTGAAACGCGGCTCAATTTGGCAATTTGGGTGCAGCGCGAAAGATTCTTTCAACAGCATGACACATTCCTAATTTTTCCACATTTTATTTGTTCTTAATCACTTAATCAGTATTAAGTGTTTATTTTTATAATTCTTGTTACACATCCTACACAAAAAACACTAGAACGTGTGTGATTGTTATATTTTTGATACCAAACCTCTTAGATATTGATCTAAAAACTTGGAAATATTAATATTTGTTATGAAAACTAAAAAGGCCTTGAGCTGTGATAGTTATGCCGAAAAAACAGTAACAACAGTAACAGTAACCTTTAAACAATTTTTTAAGTCATTTATTTATTTACTTTAAAAAAACGCACATACAATACATATCGAACTGTACATGGTATTCAGCTAAAAATTTGAATAGAATAGGTTTATTTTGCCAAATTAAAATAAATTGACCTTATAAAGCTAATTAAATAACGAAGTATGTATTTGTCAAAATGGAGCCGTACTCAGCATTAGCATGCAAATATATTCAAAACTAGTGGACGCCCGCAGCTTCGCTCGCGTTACACATTCACTAACTTCAAAAACGGCAAAGCTTCATACTAACTTTGCACCCCCGTTTTACCCCCTTAGGGGATGAATTTTCAAATTTTTCTCGCCGTAAAAACCATCCTTGAACTTCAACGAACATTTAAAAAAAAGAATTGGCCAAATTGGTCCAGGCGTTGTTGAGTTATGCGCTTACCAACACATTTTGCGATTCATTTTTATTATATAGATTAATTATATCTACAATTTCGTCAATAAATAATTAATTAAAGTATGTCATCGTAAAGAAATGTCAGAAATATAAAAATAAGATGTCAACTATATACATAATGGAACGTCGAATTGTTATTAAATTTTATATTTGAGTACTCTGTCGCAACTAAAGTAGATTTCCTTTAAGAATAGTGTAATAGTGTCTCATCCTGGTAAGTGCCTATATTATGGTAATGTATTGCTACTTACTAGTACCACAGAATAATAGTACCTACAAGTATTAGTACTGTACGTACTAGCTTTAGTAATGTAGTCCGTGGTAGTATTTCCGTCCGAGTCAAACATTGTTGCACCGACGAGTCAGGTGCGCTCCACATAACACTAAAATCTTTGTAAGTTCCCACTGTTAACTACGACAGGATTTGACGTAGTATGTGCTTATACTTGGATATGTCTAGTCTACCTATGTATGTATAGACATCTAATATCAATATATTTTTAAATACTTCGGATAGCCTAAATACTTCCGCCAATCCACACCGGACCAGCATAATTAAGCGTTACGACCACTACCCAATGAGGCAGTCTTAACTTCTAATATACAATGTAATAAAGTACGTAGCAACGTCAGTACGAGTCGTCTCAACCTGGCTTTACAATTACGCCAATCAAGTTTACGTGGTATCCACCTTATTATGTATTCCTTTGCAATCAAGGATCACTCCACAATCAACATTAAGTACCGAACGAAAGTTGCTTCTGAGAGAAGAAGCGAATTTATTGACCTTTTCCCTTCATCAATCTCTCCGTCGGTAAGCTAATGTAAGTTAATTTAGGTTTGTCGTCCATAGGTTTGCGCCCATAGCCTAATGGCTCGCGTCGCTTCAATGTGATCGAAAGAGTTAAGCAACGACGGGCGCGGTCGTTTTGTCGATGGGTGACTGCTAGGGGCAAAAATTTCATGGACGCTACCGTGCTTCGGAGGGCACGTAAAGCTGTCGGTCCCGGTTGTTTTCAATGGTGGAAACAGTCGTTAAGCCTTGTCGAAGACCTTCGGGTGGCTTGAGAACATTCGACACTGGGTTGGCCACTAACCCCTCCACCAATCCGCATTGGAGCAGCGTGGTGGAGTATGCTCTAGACCTCCCGCAGCAGTGTCTGTTGGGGAGACCCGTGCCCAGTTGTGGGACGTCTATGGGTCGCAGCGATTTATTATTATTATTATAGAAGTCTGACAATCCGCAATTGGCCAGCGTGGTGGACTAATGGCTTATCCCTTCCGAGTAGAAACCCACGCCCAATAGGACATCAAAAAGGCCTGTAGAAGAAGCTCCTCGGTTGTAGAAGGAGCTATGTATTCAAATATAGAGCTCATAAGTGCTGTGAAGTGTATGATGCGATTACGTTGTAAATGGCTTATGGACTGTTGCTACCGTCCCAAGGCTCGCTGCGGACTATCTGGCAGTTTTATGTCAAGGTGTAATGAGTTATGCAACTAATTGGGCTCGTTCGACCGGCACTTTACTATAATAATGTAAAGACGCTACCACCACCGTCGATATATTAATTAAAATATCAAATTTCGACTTTAAAACTGAACGTGAAATATGTAATAATATTTTCGTTAGATAGCTAAGCTAGACAAACATAAGGGTCACTGTTGGACACGTGTCTCTCTCAGTCACAGCTAGGAGACGATGGTACTACTTTAACAGTGTAAGGGAGGTCTAAAGCATACTCCACCACGCTGCACCAATGAGGATTAGTCTATTGATGGAGTAAAGATGTCCACTGTAAAGCAAAGCCTATTATCCTTAGGTTTATTTTTTTTGGTGAGTTTACCAGTATTTTAGTGCTTTTCAAAATTCCAACAACAACTATGGGTGGAACCGCAATATAATTAGTATTCTGTTGTTGTACACTCAGCTGTATCTATATATACCCAACTCACTGGACCACAATAATAAATAGTATAAAATCAAAATGAGTACCTTAGCTCAGACTCTTGGCATAAAATTATACTCGAAATGAAATAACACGCACACTCGTTTGTACAGATAAAAGTTAGTCATGTGAAGTTCCATCAGAACAAATTTACATCATTACCTCTGAACTTTAGGCCCTCAAACAGACTGGCGCGAGGAAAAAGACACGTAATCTACGATCATGGTAAAAACGGCCTCGTGAAGGGCCACCAGGACAAATGATGTAACATTACCACGTCGGCCGAGAGGCGTGCGACCCCTGCGGCGCCATTACCCGCTTTAAAACACTTAGTTCTCATAACGTGGATGTCGGGCCATTAGCTGACGAGGATAATGAAAGGAAGAGGAGTAGCCTTAAGTAGTATTTTCCTAAAACAAACGCTTTAATTAAAAAATTTACACTTTATAAATAAATTTACACTTTATAAATAAATTTACACTTTATAAATAACGCGAAACCAAAGTAGGCGCCTGCCTGTAATATGGGTATCAGAGACAAAGATATACATAGATATTTTTAAATACATACTTAAATTGATAATTGTATTAACATCCAGGCAGAAAAATTACAAGTTTTCGTCACACGAATATTTGTCCTGAGTGGGATTCGAACCCACGACCCCTGGCGCAACAGACACGGTCACTACCGATTGCGCTAACGGGCCCGTCAACGCTTTGAGTACAAATATTTATCTGCAAAATTAATATCTGCCCCAGCGGGGATTCAAACCCAGGAAACTTTTTTCAACAGGCAGCTGACAGTGCCTCTCATCACCGAGTCACGCAGTCTTCGAAAATAAAACTAGTGTCATCCATTTTCGGGGTTCATTTCATAACTTCATTCATTGGTGAAAGGTCATTGGTGCGTATCGCATGGATTTGAACCGACACCCCCCGAGACAGGCGAGTTCCATAGCCATTAGGTTGTCGGCCAACTGTCAGTTCAGTCATACACTGAATGAATGAAATAGAAAATATTAACATAGCTTGTTTAACATTCAGTACCTACATCAAAATCTCAAGGCCCGTAAAAGCTTTAATCGTGATACCACCATCAAAATTCATAATTACTTCAAGCACGACTTTCTTCCAGAAACTCACGGTCTTACAAATTTAATCTTAATTGCAATAATTAACGGTTTTTCGTCTGTCATTGTTCATAAAAAGTTGTCGTTTTCAACTCAATTCGTTATTTACCATTGAAGAACTCTTCCGAGGGAATCACCACTAATGACATCCGGACCTAGTTCAAGGTCTTTTTACAGCCGCATTCTTTCGTTTATTTTATGCTTGCATGAATTTGAAAACGAACACTAGTGCTTTTTTTCTAAAATTTTAGTCTGTGCATTCTTCAGTCACTTCATTTCATTTATATTTCAAAAACGGAGTAGGTACTAAGATTTCTATTCTTTCACGAAATTTATTGTTATTTTTCGTCTCCATTTGTATAAATACATAGAGACAGGAACAAGAGCGAGCCACTATTGTTACATGACATACAAAATATACTTCTACATAATTCTTATTACATTACTTCTATATTCTTCGGAGATTGAAATAGTTGATTTATTTTATTTTTTTAATTGTCAACACTTGGACCAAAAAATAATGTATTTTTTGGTCCAAGTGTTGCCGACAAACTGGCCTACAGTTTGGCAAATTTTAGATATTATTAAATTTTGTAACTCTTTCTTTGGATTAATAAATAAAATAAAATAAAATGTATTTTAATTAAAAGTTATTAAAGTATGTACCTATACATATTTACACTTTCTATAGCGGACTTACGTAAGTTCAAATTTATTACAAAGCTTGCGGTTTAATTTAGCCAATAATGTTATCTGATGTTCTTTCTCAAAGGGCTGACCGCATAGCATACCGACTTGTTCAGCAATATATTAAACTGTTCATGGATTAAAGGATTTATAACATAGGCTAATTTAAAGTCTTCTAAATTTAAGCTACCTACTAATTACCTAGTGATCAATAGGTTTGAAGCAAATACCGGAGCAACGTTTGCACTGACCAACCCGGGTTCGGAAAATTTTAGACTGATTAGATGACACTAAGGATTATCGTCTAATATCGAATAGTGGAGTTAAAGGGAAAACATATCTCAACCTTCACCAACTCCTAGTAAGAATTTATCATCATCATCACCACAACCCTTTCTTTGTCCCACTGTTGGGCATGGGTCTCCTCTCGGAATGGGAGGGATTAGGCTTTAGTCCACCACGCTGGCCAAGTGCGGATGGGCAGACTACACACAGCTAGGAGAGACCCTTGCCCAACAATGCAAGGGTCTCTCCTAGCTGTGAGTACGCCTGTGGATTATAGCTTAGCACTTAGACACACCTAATATCGTGGTGGACAGAATATGCAGGTAGTGGGAGCGGTCGCCACACCAACGCCGCGCCCGTTTTAAAATCAAAGTAAGTGGGGCAATTTGTAAATAGGTGTAGGTACATTTTAAATTATTTCACCGCTCCATTATCTTTGTTGTATAATGGATGTCCTGAGTAATGTTGCGATCATCACCGGGTTTTATCTAAATGCTTTTAAGCAATGGCGTCGATTTAAATAATGTATAGAGTGAAATATTTGGTCGGGACTTTTTTAGTGAAGACTCATTGGTTCCATTTCCGGGTCGGAAAGTATTATGAGGTATTTCTAAATTTAAATTCCCAGTTGGAGTTTCCCAGCTTGGAGTGAAACTTTGCCAGGCTCACCACCTAATGGTTTTACTACAACGTCTGACTGCCCATTCGGAGAAATACAAAAAATGTTACCAGTACCTTCTACCAAAACCCCTTAACAATAGCAATTACTACTACCATTATAATTAATTGTTATTTTTTTTTTGGATTCATACTTCCGGAGATTAGCGCGTTTAAACAAACAAAAAATCTCTCCTGCTTCACACTATTAATATAGATTTACAAATTTTATTTATTTAGAGAATTTATAACATCATGAATTGAAGCTATCTCCCAACTAGATTAAAAGGTTCTAGAGAAGTATGCCAAGTATGTACCTATATGGCTTAAGAATTTTACCGAAGTCCATATAAATCTAAAAATAAATCTGGAAAACGAGCGTAGATAAGTAGCGTCCATAGCCCAATGGCTCGCGTCGAAAGAGTTAAGCAATGACGGGCGCGGTCGGTTTGTGGATGGGTGGCAAAATTTCATGGACGCTGCCGTGCTTCGGAGGGCACGTTAAGCCGTCAGTCCCGGTTGTTTTCAATGGTGGAAACATTCGTTAAGCCTTGTAGACCTTCAGGTGACTTAATAAAATTCGACACAGGGTTGGCCACTAACCCACCAATCCGCATTGTAGCAGCGTGGTGTATGCCCTAAACCTCTCAGCTGTGTGGGGGAGACCTATGAGAGTCTATGGGTCGCAGCTATGCAAAACGAATCGTCATGCCAAAAACGTTGCCACTAAAGTGGTTTCCTAAAAACCCTCCTTATACATTCAACGCGTCTATTAGTTAGCACAGAGTTTTTGGCCGGAGTTCACGTGGGAAATGAAATACTCAAATTACGGCATTAGTGAAAAGAAATGGAGCGAATAAAGAAATGTAATCGAGGTAAGGAATGGCAGCATTTAATAAAAAAGCCCCAGAATGGCGAGGCGCTTACTATACTGTTGTGTCCTCGACTTCGTTAGTTGACTAATGTTTATTTACAGGAACTTTTACTAAATGCTTATTAAAAGCTTTTATTTAACTTCACTCGTATGTATCTATGTCCTGGAATCTGGCAATCAATATTTCACCCACTTCCACTGAAGCTATCGATCTGAAATTTGGTACAATTTTTTTTTCTGATGACAATGCACGAAAATAAAAAAAAGTTATAAAAACCTTTTTTTTTTTTAAAAAATAATAATTTATCCTTACTTAATAATATATGTAATGCGCAAGTGTTTTTGGTTTATTGATTGATCCTCATACTCAACGATACATTTTTAACATTTTTTTTTATGTTTCAAACCATCCCATGGTAGAGGTAGTATAGTGAAAATTTTTCCAAAAACAATTGAACGCGGGCGGAGCCGTAGGGAAAGCTAGTGCTTAATAATAATATAAAATGTCGGCAACAACACCACACTGCCCTCTATGTTACAATAGCCGGAACAAGAAAATTCCGCAAACACAATAATTCGATGTCCATTGTATTGTAACCCATCCACTTTATTGTTATAATCTAATTTATTTGGAGGACTTTATAACATTATGTCAGTCCTATCATATTTTCTAAAACTAGGTAACAATCTTACAATAATAAAACCAGATAAAAAGAGGAAAATCATTAAATAAATAACAACTGGATGAAAGCTGAGGCCACCTGAGGGTTGCTCAAAATTTGGTGATTTGTAACCCATCCACTTGTCGACTGAAACCAGTTGAGAAACAAGAGAAACAATCTATGGGTTGATATCTCAAGCCAGGCCAACCATGAGTGAATAATTCTGATTAAATTAAAAATGCTAATTTGGTTACGCACATAATGGTTTCTGTCAAATAATAATATGAGCTCGGTTATTCAGGAGAGTAAATAGGCATTTGGGACACATATGATTCACGACGTCCCTAGCGACTGTCCGATGCGTGACAACCCTACTGAAACCGACCCCAGCCGTTCGTGCACGAAACACCAAAGAGTCGAACACATTTCCGTTGTTACATCTGAAATTCAAGAGTGAATTACTTTATTTAATTCTACACAGGTCAGAAAAGCAACGTTTAATCTAATAAAATACGCCTTGTCTATGTTATGTACCAAATAATTTTGAATTTATAAGCTGTGTACAAGCGTTGCCTTGGTGGAGATTTATTATTACAAACCAAGCATTAATCTACTTTGCAACAGTCCGCGAACAAAAATGAATGATGGTGTATGTATACCTTCATGCACGCAGCACCTCCCTCCCACACGCAATCAATGAATACATACACCAACACACAAACCAACACGTGTTTCGCCCCAAAACAAGGCATCCTCAGGGTAAGTAGACTCTACGACAGTTAATCGCAAAGTTAAAGGAGATTTATTAATAACGTCATCATAATCTATTATGTACCTACTAAACATGGATCTTTAAATCCTGACATTGAAATTATGACTCAAATCTAGTATAACTACTTATTGGTAATCAATAAATATTGACTGTTATTTACACACCAATCAATGATTTAAATAATGGATAATTTGTAATAAGAACTGTTGTACCACTTTACTGCAAATGAATAAATCTAAATTTAAGCTAAAATTCATACCTGCGTATTCGTTGTCTAATAAGTACCTACACACTAGGTAATATAAAATGTCAACAAGCAATAAATTAAGCTATTTGCAAATGAAATATAAACAGTCATTACCATTAGAATAATCGGGAACATGTGTCACTGCAATCAGAGCGATGTTACCCGTTTTCCTATACATACGAATTGAATTTAATATTTGCTAATGTTAAAATCATACAGCGAAATCTTGGATATCAAAACACAAGTCTGACCCACTAGAAAGTGCTAGGCTATGGCGTGAAGCGTCCATAGCCCAATGGCTTGTGGCAATGGTATGTGATCGACCGAGTTAATCGATCGGTTTGTGGATGGGTGACCACTAATGGCAAAATTTTATGGGCGCTTCGGCGCCGACGTCCCCTCCGAGTAGGTACACGTTAAGTCGTCAATCCCGGTTGTTTTCAATTGTAAAAATCGTTAAACCTTGTCGAAGACCTTCGTCGCTTAAGAACATTGTACTCTGGGTTTGCCACTAACCTCGTCACCAATCCGCACTGGAGCAGCATGGTATGATCTAGACCTCACGCAGCTCTGCTCCTGCCAATTTGTAAGAGGTGACTAAAAGAATATTCATGATACCGCATTTTTTAAGTTTTTTAGTGAGTTTTAATCTAGTTCAACATTTGAATCATCTGCGGAATAAGAGCCTCAAGTCTTAGCCTCTATGGATTTCAAATTTAAGGAGCCTTAAGTTTGAAATCCATAAAGCTAAGGTAAATAAAATGTAAATGAATAAAATAAATGCTCAAACAAACCTCTGAAACAGTACCAAACAAAAATTTTAATCCTATTATCTAACGATGTTCCTGGTAAACAAGACGTCTTCAGTATTAACATATCGACTCCGGTAACGAGGAGGCTGGGATGCTATGCATAACAATAGGGAATGCATTATCAAAAAATGAGTACTTTCACCCGTCGAGCATAGCGACAGAGTGGTAGAACCTATAGAGGTCGCCCGGTTCGCTCCCTACCGCTAACCAAGGTACACTACCAAGTACCATTTTGTGTCGTTTAGTAATGATTTTGAAGTAATTGTGCTCCAGTTGGAAAGTATGGTTTCCGATTACTATTTATATAATATACCTATATTACGCGATATTAACGCCTTTGTTGTGCTTTGTTACCTTTGAACGAGACTCTAGGATCTGTCACAGTTGTCATTGGCGATAGACAATTCTTCTCAACAAGCTACTTAAAACATTAAATTATAATTAGTGGACTACTTAGCTCGCGTGGAATCAGACATGACAAAAGTTTCGTTTACACCTAGTAATATTATATAGCCTATGTCACTCAGTGAAGATGCAGCTTTCTAATGGTGAAAGAATTTTTTAAATCGATTCAGTAGTTTTTGTGTGAAAACATTACACCACAGACACTGCTGCGGAGGTCAAGAGCATACTCCACCACGCTGCTACAATGCGGATTGGTGGAGGTGTTAGTGGCCAACCCAGTGTCGAATGTTCTCAAGCCACCCGAAGGTCTTCGACAAGGCTTAACGACTGTTTCCAGCATTAAAAACAACCGGGACCGACGGCTTTACGTGCCCTCCGAAGTACGGTAGCGTCCGTGAATTTTTTTGCCACTACCGGTCACCCATCCACAAACCGACCGCGCCCGTCGTTGCTTAACTCTTTCGATCACATTGAATCGACGCTAGCCATTGGGCTATGGACGCTAAGGAAGATTGTACCTAAGTATAATGTCATAACATCACGCCTGTTTCCCGAAGGGGAAGGCACAGGTTGTACACCCACTTTTACCAGTAATGTTTAGGTCCCATGTATAGGTGGTGAGCCTATTGCCATACCTGGCACAAATCCAGACTCAGAGCTGCTGTGTATTTCTACTTAGAAAAACCCCATAGTTGTTCCCGACCCGGGCATCGAACCCCGGACCTCTAGTTTAGCAGTTGCGCTTGGGACCACAAGATGACTATGACTGGGGTTCTTCAAAAAGGGCGTAAAAAGAGCTCTCCTTCAGGGCCGGCGACGCATTGGCAACTCCTCTGGTGTTGCTTATGTTCATGCAATACTTACCATCAGGTGGCCCGTCCGCTTGTTCGTTTGGCTAAAATCTATCTATAAAAAAAAAGTCAGTGCCTAATTCTAGATGAAGCGAACAAAAGGTTACCTACTTGACTTTAGACGACAAAAGTGATAAATGACTTGAATGACAAACTTTGATTTGGAAGGATTAATGAAACGAATTTTTGAGCCAAATTCTATGTCCAGAAATGAATTGGAAATTGATAGCAAGCCCATAAACTCACTCCAGGCAGTCTTCCAATTGACTGGTGTTAAATATTTCATTCTAGATTCACGCCAACCAAGTCAACAAGAAGAAAGTTAATGAAAACCTAATAATAGGTACTCTGCTCGACCCGGATATCGACCCCGGGTCCTTTGGATTCGCATTCGCGTTAACGTCCACTAGACCAACGAGGCAGTCATTGTTTTAAAATCATGATTGTTAATATTATTTATTTAAAATCACTGGATAAAAGTCCCTAAAATTTTATGTAATTTGCGAAATCTTCAAATACCACACACCATAGAGGTGTCCCAATCCCACACGCAAGCAGCTTTGCATGGATTTACACGAGGCTGCAATAATCCTCTTTGGTTGCCAAATAATAAATTGCTTGCCTTGTGACGTAGTGAACAATTGTACGCACAGTTGAACGTTCCAATAGCAATTGTAAACCTTATTACTTATTCTATGGCGTAAATGTGAATGTGACTATGAGTCACGTTTTTTCGTTCAGCCGGAGTTCATCGATTTAAAAGACGTTATCACGTCAAAAAAGTACTTACTACCTTTCTAGAGCTACCTTGTATTTTTGGTGCTAACTACATTTATGTAAATTCACAGAATAAATAATAATGGATACAGGAAAATAAAATTAATATGATAATCTGATGCAAATATAGTGTACTGTACATGTACTCGTAGTTAGGCCGATAGACTTATCTAGCTAGACTATCAGGAGCTGTACCGTAGGTATGCATTTTTTTTAATGTATGCTAAGTAATCGCACACGATTCACATAAATAATTGCCACAGATTTATAAAAATAAAGCAATAACCCGCCAAATATTTACCGTTCCGGGCGCTGTCAAAATTCCCGCCTCGATTTCCCGCCATTTACCCCCTAAATAAATGCAAGGTGCTTTGAGAACAACAAATACATTCTGCCAACACGGACCCTCGTATGAAATAATAAAATAGGAATGTGCCGTATGAGAACGCTGAAAATGAAAGGAATTTCGACAATAAACTGGTAAGGGTTATAATATCATAAATTTCTAGATCCCAAGTTGTAGCATAACTTTGGTATAGTAAGTGGTTAGGGGACATTCATAGGCATTTCAATTTGTCCGCGATCTCAATCTTACCACATAATAGGTACTTACATGTACCTTACATAATAGATACTTACATTTTCCGTAATATTTAAAAGGGAGGATATATTAACTTACCAAGGAAGAAGACATAAAAGAATGGTTGATCTAGTCTAGATTGTGATTTTAACGATAGCATGTTATGAGACTGTTGACGACCATGTATCGTAATTATACGCGTATTAAATCATTGCCTGGCTTCTCTTAAACTAAAAAATATATATGCATACATTTTGAGGTCTTTATTCACGTCAATCTAATTGTCGGGATTCATGTGCCCATGTTTTATTTTTATTGGCTAGAAAAGAAACATTCGTTACAGGGTCCAGTAGACCCCAGTAAGTTTTAATTTTACGCATAATACAATTATTCTCATTTGTTACTCTATATATATTGATACAACACTGGTCAAGGCTATTATTATCTATACTCGTGAAATGAAAGTAAAAAGATTTTTAACTTTTTATGCTTTTTATCGAATAATTTTAATATCAAAAGAATAGCATTCACACACATTCTAGAACAATTAAGAAACATTTCTTTTTTTTAATCGCGCTTAGTTCAAAGAGAGCGTTTAATTGTTGTTTAGAGTAAATAAATATAGAGAAATAACCTTCTACGTGGGTTGCTTGAGGTGGGTTGTATGACATCCAGTGAGCTGCCATAAATGATAATATTATTATTAATAGCTGAGAACAATACCTGAATATTAACTCTACACAATATTGGTTGTATTAATATTCATGAATATTGTCAGGGCGTGTGTTCGTTTGTGGTTTAATTATGGGGCGGATTTGTGTATGTCTGTAGAATATTAATAACTTTTAAATCACTTTTATGCCTAAGCTACGTTTTCAATAAAACAAATTTAATTTGATCTAGGTATTAGAGTAACATTTATTGGTTAATAATACCTGAATTAAAATGGCACCACATAGTGTACTGTATTATCATGTGAACTTAACATGACTGGTTCTTCCTTCGCGGGAATACATGATGCTAGCCACATCACCTAGACATCAGTAGGTATTATGAAAGCCAGTTTCCCGTGACGTCACAAATCAAGTCGGCTTAGCTCAGCGCGCCAATCAGCTGATTAATTCGATAGGGACATGATAGATCAGCATAGTAACGACCAGTGGCTGCTTAAGCCCCGTTACTGGCATCGATTTGCATTCTCGTCAGACATTGTTGCGGTATAACTGCGACTAACTGCGTCCCACTGTTGGGAACGTGGAACATGTCGTGGTCTCCATTCTATCTCTTTTCCTAGTAACAATGTACATAAAAGTATCCGAGTAACAGCTAGGCTTACGTTTGATTTAATAGCAAATAAATTGTAGAACTTTCTGGACATTATAACCGCAGTCGATGAGCCGTGGACTCATATTTTTTCGAGGAACGTTATAACTACATCTAGCGAAGGAAACATGAATGGTTATAACATGATTTTTATCGGAGGAGAAGCGCTCGAAGTCCCAATAGGACGCACTGTTGTGTTCGCGTCAAGTTAGATCAATAATCATGCTGAGAATAACCCATACGCATTATTCGCATCCGCTTCTGTGCCACATTTTTATTAGTTTAACAAAGTATTTATAATAATAGGCGTCCTAACTGTTAGCACCAGTTCTCTCCTACAGCTACAGTTGAGGCAGGTATAGTGCATCCTCCACCACTGTTCAATGCGGATTAGTGGCGGAGTTATTGGCCAACCCAGGGTCGAATGTTCTCAAACCAGAAGAAGGTCTTCGACTAGCTGATCCAGGTTGTTATTGCAGGACTACACGAATCACGGGGTCGCCCTGAAAACTGCTGCTGTATGCCAATGCATACAGCAGCAGTGTGGTACAGACAGCACTTATCAATAAGTGAGAAAAAATCTTTGCCGTTAACCATACTGTCTTAAAAACGATAAAATCATTAATGGTCTTTAAATATTAAGTACAGACTATAAATGTACCAGCTAGCTGGATCAGGTGATCTATAAAAATCAGCGTGAAATAGTAGGTGTTTGGACCGCGTAAAATATCAGAATAGAAGGATTTTTTGTGGAAAATTCAAGGAAATATCTGGTTCACTAAAAAGTCTGTTTCGTGCACTCGAACAAAGTATTACGGAAAAGCGTGAGGTTTCGTTGGTTGGTTAGTCCATTCGTTCCAATTACGGTGAAATTTATGTTTACCGTACAGGAGCGAGTTTAGAGATATGGGGGGCTTGCCAAAGTTATTAGGGTTGGGCAGCAAGACTATGAATAGGGTTTTTAATCTTTTTATGGTAGAAGTAGTAGGTAGAGCCAAAGTATAATGATATACTCTGTGGTGGAGCTCTAAGTGGCCCTACTTACTTCTATTATATTTCAGCATTAATATTATTGCGGTGGTGCAAGGCAAGCGTGCATTTTATTGATTGATTTTATTTTTTGAACAAATAACAATAATTAATTAGTCGTTAGCGAATGTCAACCCATACATTTGTTAATCTATTCTACTAGCGTTTTTGCCACTTGTCTAGGCCGCCAGATCAGAAATCCTGTCTACATTCTGCTGTCGACAAAATAACTTACAGAGTCTATCGAACTCGCCTCTCACTGAAGGGGTCCTGCCTGTACGTCCGTCACCTGCTGTAACGGTAAAGGAAAAATTGTGAGGAAACCTGCATGCCTGCTAGTTCTCCATAATGTTTTCGATGGCATGTGAAGTCTGCCAATCCGCACTAAGACCTAACCCCTGTCTTTCCGTGCCCAGCAGTGGGACATAGAACATGTTGTGGTGGCTGTTCAGGTCCCATGTAATATGTGGTGAGCCGGCACAAACCCAAACTCCGTGGTTCTACTGGAAATTCTAAGTAGATTTGTACAGAAATATGATATGAAGGTGAGGTTAAACAACGCTCTATTTTATTTAGGCTTTTATAACCTCTGATCATTAAATCCCGGTAAATCGGATTACGCGCTCACGCGGCATCCGCGGGCGTTTATCGCTGTAAATGCTTCAATAACAGGTGAAAGGTTAAATAGAATGTATCCAGAATATTTTTTATAATTTAATATTAATAATATAAGTTTCATACATTTTAATATTATTTTTAAAAACATTTGTTTTACTAATACTAGTGGTCGCCGAGTGGTCGTAATTCAAACTTAATAATTTTTTTACATTTTTATATACGGTTTTTATTGTCAACTATAAATACTTATCTCTTTAATCATCATAGACCAAAAAATTGACAATTGTCAGCCTCATTCGCATTCTCAAATTCACTCAGCATGAAAGAACTATGCTCTGTATTTTGCTAAGAAAGGTCCTCTAGTGGAGACTATGTATGACTCGAAAAACGGAGCATAAGCCACCCTCCAACTAGCTGGACTGATGATAAAGAACTCAGCGGGTATCCGCTGGATTCAGAAGACACAGGATCGCGAGGAGTGGCACCGGGCACCGATTAAGGGAGGCCTATGTCCAGCAGTGGACTTCGAAAGGCTGATAGTATAATTTAGAAATATTATGTTGATGTTTGTAAATTATTGTTATTCGTTTTCTGTCATTGTTTGTGCACCCTACCGTTTTATCATAGACTTGTATCCTCTCTTGTTTGCCAGGCTGTCTGAAAGAAATTGCTCAAAGCAATAAGACAGCCTTTTGCAAAACCTCTTTTTCTGTATTGTTTTTTTTTGTTCTTTTTCTGGTGCAGTAAATTATATTGTATTGTATTCTATTAGAAATATCATGTTGGGAAATTGGAAAGGGTAGGACAGGTGTAAAATTACGCAAACTTGAGCGATTCAATCAATGTACAGAGAATGAGACGAGCCCCTGTAATAGCAGGCTGGATCTCGTAGCAATGTGCTACGACACTACGAGGCTACAAAGCTACGAGACAATAATGAACAATCATGAAAATAAGGATTACTCCGGAAATTTTCTCTTGATTTATCTACTGTACACTAATCTATACCAATATTATAAAGAGGAAACATGAGTTTGTAATGTTTTCACACAAAAACTACTGGACCGATTTCAGAAATTCTTTCAGCATTAGGAAGCTGCATCTTTACGTTGTGACATAGGCTATGTAATAATATTATAAATTTGTTTTTTTGTATGTATGTTTGTAATGTTTCCGCACAAAAACTACTGGACTGATTTCAAAAATTCTTTCAACATTAGAAAGCTGCATATTCACTGAGTGACTTAGGAGGCTGTATAATATTACTAGGTGTAAACGAAACTATTTAGTCCATAGAAAAGTTACATTAACTTACTTATAACTTTTTTATTTATAGTTCTACGACAAAAAGTTACTGAACCAAAGTTGTAGAGAATATAATTTGCAACAAAAAATGTTGACAATTTTTTTTTATCAGGTTAAGAGATATATCGTAAAAACCATTTCAACCCCTAGTTTCAAGATGGCGGCCGTGGGACAAGGGTGGCGACCCCACAAACTTGGTTTTAGCTTTACACTGACCCCCCCTACACATTAAAAAAATAAAATTGCGTCCTCTAAAAAACGCAAGGTTAGGCCTAAAAAATGTATTGTAACATTTCAATGGACTAATTGTTGTCTAATTCCACGAGAGCGAAGATGCTAGTCTACTAGTTACATGATAATATGGATAAATCTCAATAATGAATTTTTACTGCTGCATCTTCACTGCGTAACATAGGCTATATTACATTTTCAAAAAAAATAGGAATCCCTAATATAAATGCAATAATATAACCCAAGGTGTAAAAATTACCTAAAATATTCTTTAGAAGTAGAAATAAATAATGTACTACGACATTGCAGAACACATCATTACTGGTTAACGAATGTTTTTTTTAATGTGTATATGTATATGTATGTGTAAGCTCCCGGGTACTGCGCCACTCTTGGCAGATAGTTACCTACTCGTAACGGGCGCAATTTTAGCCACCATGAAAGGTTTACGAGAGCATCAAAGTTCGCGCGGCATTAGTGACGTCATATTGCCTGTTTTAAGGCTAACCATTAAAGTGAGGTGCTAAATTATTTGTAAATGACTTCCTTTTTAATTTAGGACATGTATTAACGATGATGATGATATTTTTTTACGCCGTTTAAGATAACTGAGACGAAAAACAAGACAGGAATGGTATGTCGAGTTAAAAGTGTTCATATGAGGATTAATTGGTCAGTTCGCTAGTAGTAAATTTTAGTGAATACATATACTAATATTCAGGGAGGACTACCTCGTGCTTGATATTAGTAATATTCCAGTTCGTAATTGTTAGTAAAAGTCTCGACTTTTTGGGACAGTGCAGCATAAGTAAAATTAATAACCTACTCAAATATGTTTCATACATATTGAAATTTGTACTTATGTACCTACTAAATAATTACCTATATACCATGTAAGATATACTCCACCATAAGTTCAATTAATAATGTACCTGTATCAATATTAAATTGTATATTTTGAATATAGTAACTACCGAGTTTCTTACCGTATTTTTCCCGGTAGCATCCACTCTGTGGACCGGCGGTAGATCAATAACGGTAATGCCGGTACTTTCAAAATGGTCTAAGTGGAAAAATAAATGAATCTAATTAATTTTTGTATTTTGCTGTATTCTTTTAGTACCTATTTATGTACCAAATACACTGTTAATCTATGCTTTTATATTCAGTCGTTGCTTAGACATAGAGATTTTTTTTTTGCATCCCTTTAAGCCTCAAATAGGTCACCTGCCAAGGTTCCGTGGCTCGTGGCGGATGACTGACCCCAGACTGAAGCCGCTCTACTATGAGCACTTCAGTTACAGTTTAAATACCTAAGGAGATAGCTGCGTATAATGCTTCTTTTTAAACAAACTTTTACCCCTCATTTCGGTTCAAGAGAGACTTTTTCATCGGACGTGGCTCGAATTTCTTGTCAATTAAAAAACTTTTATATCTTCTCACTTTTTACAACGGAATACATAAATATTGAAGCGGTGATAGCGCAGAGGTTGTGATCGCCACACGGCTCGAGATATCGACATCTATATTGTTAAGCCGCACCGGGCTCCACCGGCAGTTGTTTAGGCAGCAGTCTACGGAAAGGAATTATTTGGACAGTTTTCTTGCCAGATCTGAAATCGGATCTGCAAGAATTATATTGCATGTTATTGCAATAACTATCTAACTACAAACTATACACGTCCCAATATGGGGCACGGGTCTCCCACACAGCTGTGGGAGCTCTACAGCATACTACACCACGCTGCTCAAATGCGAATTGGTGGAGGGGCTTGTAGCCAACCCAGTGTCGAAAGTTCTCAAGCTACCCGAAGGTCTTCGACAGGGCTTAGTGATTGTTTTTTCTTTTGAAAACAACCGGGATCGTAGGCTGAACGTGCCACCCGAAGCACGGTAGCGCCCATGAAATTTTGCCACTAGCTGAAAGCGCCCGTCGTTGTTTAACTCGGACGGTCACATACGAACGACGAAGTGACGAATTTAAAAAAATGACCATAGTTCTCAGGCGTGTAAAAGACGCATTTCTACACTTTAAGAAGTGTTCCGTCCAGGTCTGTCGCAGATATGGACGAAGGGCGACGGCAGATGACGATAAAATAAACTCAATTCTGCAAGTCTCTTCAAATTAAAAAAGGGGCTCTCCTCGATGGTCGCTGGTAAAGAATTTCCAAACACTTAAGAAAATATAACGACCTGGAAAATTGGACACTCCTTACACATAAACTTTGTCGGGTAATTTTAAAGTCCCTTGTAAGCTTGTTACATTGTTTGAAGTTCAATTAGGCGCGTTATAACAAACTTGGCTGATGTCATTATTCAATAGTACAAAGCGTAAAAATTATGGCAGTAGGTTCCTTCTATGACAGATCCTAGTAGGTATACTGAAGATGTATTAAACATGATTTTTAATAGATACTAGAGGATATCTGCCAATCCCCACTTGGCCAGCGGGGTGGACTAAGGCCTAATCCCTCCCATTCTGAGAGGAGACCCGTGCCCAACAGTGGGACAAAGAAAGGGTTGTGATGATGATGATGATGAGAAGACGTCCGCAGCTTCACCCGCGTGGTACGAATGACCCTTTGACCCCATTTTCACCCCTTTAAGGATTGAATGTCGAAAAATATTTACTCATTCCTCGTCTATGTCTAAAAAACAACACGTCATGTGAAATATGGTTCTTGATCCAAGGGTTTATTCTGGGCGTACTGCGCGCACACATCACGCGCGTGGTACTACTGAGGCAAGGGTCCCACGCTCAACAGCGGGAAATCACCGACGGGGTTTACCCCTGTAGTTATTGCCCGGATAGAGAGGATATCCCCTTCGAATTCCTTCAACGCAAGAGCGCCCACAGCGTCGCGGAAGAGGTGGAAAAGTTCGTTTTTCGCATTAAACAGCATACTTTGCTGTTTTTTAAATATCTTTCTGTATTTTTACGTTTAGTGTTCGCTGCATTTTGTTGAAATAAACTATATATTTTTCTTTAACATATATTTCTCGACAACATGATATTAAGTTGGTAAGATTCCTAACATAACTAACAACAAGTAACACAAACGCCTGCAGTATAAACTTGGATCTGGCTGGCGGCATGCCAGCGCTCCAAGCGCGGACGTCCAATCAACTGATTACGAACTTCGGAAGCGAC
This sequence comes from Carterocephalus palaemon, assembly GCA_944567765.1. Lineage (NCBI taxonomy): Eukaryota > Metazoa > Arthropoda > Insecta > Lepidoptera > Hesperiidae > Carterocephalus > Carterocephalus palaemon. The sequence continues at coordinate 10,691,710 of OX155654.1, forward strand.
TGTCGGCTAGCTCTCCTACAGTTGTACCGTCATCCTTATCGGACCATACCACTGCCATGCCAGGTTCTTAGAATTAATGTCAATGGTACTTGTTCATTAGATCTAGGCTTGCTAAAAATGTTGTAATATTTTCTACTACGACGCCACTACAACCGGTCCTGTGCCTGAATCCAGCAGTTTCCCGCTGCTTTCTTCAGGTAGTTCATCCACATTGTGGAAGGGCGGTCTATGCGCATCGGCCAAACGTGGTGGCTATCAGCTAAACCTCCTCATGTAACAAATATACATCTATACTAATATGTATTATAAAGAGGAAACTTTTGTTTGTAATGTTTTCACACAAAAACTACTGGACCGATTTCAAAACTTCTTTCACCATTAGAAAGCTGCATCGTCACGGAATGTCATAGGCTATCTAATAGGTGTAAACGAAACTATTGTTATGTCTAATTCCACGCGATATTCTAATACCACTAGTAACAAATAAGCCCGGTTCCCAAGTTAAAAATTATGCCTGAGTTTAGGTATATCTTACCTTGCTTAGCTAAAAAAAAATCTTCCTATCCTTTCCAAAAAGCGTCCGATAGCCTGGCGCACAACAAGTCTGATATCTACGCCTGGCTCGTATCCAGAACAATTCTGTTGTGACATATCTCCGGCGGGTGATGGAATCCGTCGCTGTTGCGTTTGTTGCAATTTAATTTGAAACATTATCTTAGGCTTCTTGGCAGCGGGCTATCGCTATAACTCCAACAGCACAACGCTCATTTCAAATCATAGGGCGAGAACACTTCAATGTAAGATGTGTTAAATATGAAGATAATAATATGTTATATGCGCTCTCAGATTACAGAATTACAGAATTACTCTAAAATCTGATGCAAATTTATGCACTTTTTGCAGAGTATCACCTTTGTACGTGATGTACTCCTACAGATTCTAATGAATAGGTACTTACTCTGAAGGTAACATTTCTACCTCCCTTACTTTTCAAATCAACGGCTACAAAGATTTTGTGTTTGCCCGCAACTCATAAGGAGCTCACTGCAGGGTCTCTTACGACTGAGAAGTTGTCTCCGAGGACATTATGGAAAAGATCTCAGATATGTTGGTTCCCTCTCGATCTTTGCCTTTATCGTTAAAGACGGTGACACTTTTAAAACGCAAATGAATTGTAAATATAAGCTTGCAAATTCATATGCGACACGCACTGGCAGCTGGTATTTAAATCCACACATGTACTAAAGACTGGCAGAGCACTTTGTATAGAATGGAGGTTCGAAGAATCTTAATAACACTACATAGTCCTGTAAATTAGAACGCCTTCTGGCATGCCTCCAACACACCGGCTCTCGTCGCTATCGAGTAATGTTGCGAGGCGATTGATAAAATGCACTGCAATTTATTTTACGGGAGAAACATAGCTAAGAAACCTAAAGCTAGTATGGTTTAAACGTTGCTTGGCACGAGCTGAATGTTTGTAAAGTCGATAAACATCTAACATAACTAATAGGTACCAAGTACCATTTCTGCCGTGTAATGGTTGCTTTATCGACCGCAAGCCAAGTGGAAAACAATATGCATACATAGCTTTTTATCCCGGAAAATTGTACTGTTCCGTGGAAATTGACAAAAACGTGTAATAATCAATCGATTTGATTTGTTGGTTTGTCCTTTTTCTCCTCCCCGTCACAGGAATTTCAGAAATATTAGAAAGGGAACTAACACTTAGTTGTGAATGTAGATACAGGGTACAAACTTTCCTTTAATCAATAATATAGAAATCCATATTCGATATCGTAATCCAAATAATCCTTCGGTCGATTAACACCCCTTCGCCTCGCCGAACCAACTTTTGCTTTCGGGGCTCTATAACCACGTAAAAACGGGTTAATTGTCCCATTCACTACAATGTCCCTGAAAGTGCCGTTCTTCATGAACTCCTTGTTCATTTGCTTAACCTGGTTCAACCTGTCCTGTATAGCTGCGTCTACTTTCATCAAATCCATTTCGTGCAGATCCTTCACTATTCTGCGCTCTTGTTTGAACTTCTTCTTCATGTCCTTGATGAACTTCTTCAATTTCCTAGTTCGTTTGTTTTTCGCGGACGTACCGTTCCTGTAGTGCCTGTTGAGAATTCTTCGGATTTCCGCAACAATCTTTCGGATGGTCCTCTTGATTTTCCGTTTTCGTTTTATTCTTTGTCTGCGGCGTTTGACCCGTTCTCTACGCCTTCTTCTGCGACGCCTTTCTCTGGAGCCCTTGGAATAAAATAGAATAAAGAATGAATTTATTTTTGGACCCGAACATGGAATAATGGAATACAGGCTTTGCAGGACCTACTTAAAATACTTGATTTTTACAAGTATATATAATAAATTAAGTAAAATTTTGTCAAATTACAAACAGTTCTCTAAAATCCTAAATACATTTTAGCCGCTACACCAGAACCAAGCAAGAAGTGCATAAAAAAATTATATCAACCTTGTCTCTGTTCTTTCTCTCTTCCGTGTCGGTTGCTAAACTCGAATCGGCAAACGATACGTCGAAGCCTTGATACATGTCGTATGTGGTGAGTTGCAGGGCGCAGCAGACGAACTGGGTTCTGCCGCAAAAGTAGTCCCCTCGGAAGATGCGGTACTCGGCGTCGCACTCCATGGGCAACATGCACGTGCCCCACGGCATGTCGTGCTGATTCGGGTCGCCGCAAGGGCGACCCCAGGGTCCTAAAATATTTTTGGAAATCATTTAATGAAATGAAATGAAAATGATTTAATGAACATCATCACAACCCTTTCTTTGTCCCACTGTTGGGCACGGGTCTCCTCTCAGAACGGGAGGGATTAGGGCTTAGTCCACCACGCTGGCCAAGTGCAAAATGGCAGACTTCACATGCCTTCCAGAACATTAGAAGAACTGTCAGGCATGCAGGTTTCTTCACGATGTGTCCTTCACCGTTACAGCCAGTGACATTTAATTTCTTAGATCGCACATAACACAGTAAAGTCATTGGTGCGTGCCGCTGGGGTTTGAACCCGGATCGCTCGTCTCATAAAGACGGATCACAACGGACTCAAAGATATATACACACAGCAACCACTTAATAAAGTTATAATTACATCATCAAAACATTTAAAAAAATTTATGTAGGTACTTAGTAAAATGTTGTTACATATAGGTAGGTATACCGCACCATACGATAACAGATGAGTTAAAGTTAATATTGAAAAAGTTGGTTTAAAACTCTCTGCTAATGTGTGTTGATTTATGTTTGAGATTTTTCAACCTGTGTTCGAGGGGCGTGCGGTGAGCTTTCCCTCTCTAATTGGCTGTAAAGCTCGCGTATATCACGTAAAATATTAACTATGTATTTCAGGAAAATAAACAGTCATTAAAAATGTCATGTCAGTTATTTCAAGTTCATCAATTTACAGGTGATAGGTTATGTAATTGCGGTGACAGCCCAGCGGCTATCGAACTCGCCTCTCACTCGAGCGGTCCGGGTTCAAACCCGGATTATTTATTTATTTATTTATTTACTTGCTATAACGGTGAAGGACACATCGTGAGGAAACCTGCATGCCTGAGAGTTCATCATAACGTTCTCGAAGGTATGTGAAGTCTGCCAATCCGCACTTGGCCAGCGTGGTGGACTAAGGCCTAATCCCTCCCATTCTGAGAGGAGACCCGTGCCCAACAGTGGGACGTCTATGGGTCGCAGCGAGAGGTTATGTAAACCTACATACCTATATATACCTATAGGTCTCCCTGAATCAGCGTCACTCCTCCCTCCTCCCTGTGCCTTATAAATCCAGAGGTTTCCCGCTATATAGGAGCCTACCTACATTATGATATAACTTACCTTATAATCCACGCTAATCCAGTACCAGTGGTAGGGGCCAGTGTAGCAAGTTTTTAGGCCCTTAAAGGCTTCCGACAGGAATGTTATGTAACCGGTATTCAACACTAAAAACCGGGCCTTATTGAAACGTGCCTTCCATAACGTTATAGCAAGTGACATTTAATTTCTTAAATCGCACATAACTCAGAAAAGTCATTGGTGCGTGGTGCTCGGGTTTGAACCCGGACCGCTCGACTGAAAGGCGAGTTCGATAGTCACTGATCTGTCACCGCTATAACTATAAATACTTATAACTATAAATATAACTATAACTATAAATACTATAACTATAAATGTGCTCAACAGTAGGACGCGTATAGGTAGAAACCATGTAGAAACTTACTAGCAGCAGCCATATTCACAGTGTCTCCCCTCGGCCTCGTGGAGTTGAGCGCTTCAATTTTCTTCTGCAGCCAGTGTTCTCTCCACTCTTCCTTCCAATCCTTCAACTCCAAGCTGGAACTAGTACTATCCGAACTGGACACGTCATATTTCGCCCTCCTAAACGACTTCCGTTTCAAGATGTTCAGTAACGAATCCAAGTGATAACGCTGCTTTTCATCCGACTTCACCATGTTTGATATCACTCCTGTATTGACATCCTTTTTGGTCCTAGCAGCCTTTATCACCTTCGCCTTGTGCCTTGCCAGCTTTATATCAACCAAATCATCTTTCTTTAACGCACGAGGATCATGACTCAATCCTTTCACATGCGTTTTTTTTACGCTTCTGTCGAGGTCTTTCTTTGTGAATGAGAGCAGATTTTGCCTTGATTCCTTGAGTATTGAGGATTGGGTGTATGAAAATAATACCAGTAAAAGTATAAAGACGGACGTCATCGCTACATGACTGAGTTGGAACGAATGTGCAGTTGCGTCGTAAAATTTTTTACTATCTCGCTTTATATTATAAAGCCTGAAACGTTTCGAAATTGGTTTTCAATTCTGATTTTAAAGGTGGGTCTATACTATCACATAAATCGGTGGCGTATTGCTTGAAAAGCGACATGACGTCACGTCAACCTGTTTAAAAAAAAATGTTCTCGAGCGTTAAGTTTAAGATTAAGAAAGTGATTGAATTTTTTTAATTTTTGTAAAAGGTAAACTAAATAAATTTTGGTAAAAGTTAAACTTAATATTTTGTTAGAAAAGTAGTACCTATAGAAAAATCCGCGAACCTTCCCGAATACCATTCGTAAAGCTCTCGGATGCTCGAAAGATTCCGAAAATGTAGAGCTGCCATAACATTGTTTACACAAATATTTTTATATTTTACAATAATTTTTTTATGGTTATTTATGCAAAAACACTTATGTGGGGATTTTAGCAGTGTTCCACCATTGTATTCTGCATTTCTGCTGCTTCCGTTGGCTAATTAAGCTTAAAGATTCTTCGATACTGTATTCATTTCTCATATAATAATATATTCTAAATAATCTTCAAATAGGTTACAAGCATACCTCAGTGACTATCAAAAAAGGTCATAAGTGACTGGAATTGGAACTGAAGAGCATGGATACTGACAATACAACTCAAATGAGAAAGCGTAGAGCTTACGTGATAGGTGGTGTTAGAGGCCGGTGCTATGGCCGGGAGATTTGTGACCAGACTCAGTCTACTTCAAGGCTGTCGTTGTCATGGCCCCACCATGGGATGGGTGGTGCTGCATGCTCGTTTGCTATTAGATACCCATAATAATGTGTCTCTAAAAGCCACTATCAATTTTTGGCCGACATTTACGCATTAGGTACTTAAATTTAGGACCTACTTACATACATTTTTTTTCACTGGGAAATGCTTTCTCTCGACTCGCCGACTATGTCAGTATACCCACTAAAACCCAGCGGTTTTCTTCATCGTCTTTTGAAACGCCACGGGATCGCCAATGCATTACTACCGTGACGTTACGACGCATAAAAGCCATCAAGCTACATTATTATATGTATCTAATATCAAAAAGATTCCTATCGCTTTCTTAGCAACATACGTAATATACGATAGGTACGTAAAGATATTTTCAAATGAATACAACATACTTACATGAATACAAAAGTGGGTTTATTTTAAAACAGAAGCGTCGCCCGTGATAGTATCCATGTACGTCCTGCGCTCATGCATAATGCAACGTTATCTCCCTGCGTTTCGGGCACCGATTCCCCCCTATACATTACATAAAAGTTTATGTACTTATTTTATCTCTTTATCGATATGATGTTATAAACTCAGAATACAGAATAAAGAAGCGTCTAGTAGAATGGGCGCTTTTATGCTTCGGAGGGCACGTTAAGCCGTCGGTCCCGATTGTTTTATGGTGAAAACAATCGAGAATCCTTGTCGAAGACCTTCGGGTGGCTTAAGAACATTCGACACTGGGATGGCCTTTAACCCCTCCATCATAGAGAAGCGTGATGGAGATGCTGTAGACCTGCCGCAGCCACAGCTGCTGTGTGACCCGTGCCCAAGTGGGACGTCAATAAGTTGTACCAGGGTCGCACGGTGTAATTATAAAGATAATTATCGCGATTATTACGTACTGATACTTATCTATGATTGTCATAGATTATGACGTTTAGGAGAGGCCTATGCCCAGCAGTGGACCTAAAAAGGCTGATGGATGGATGGACTTTTAAATGATTATAAGGTAAGCTTATAAGGTAAACCCTCCACCAATTCGCATTGGAGCAGCGTGGTGGAGTATGCTCTAGACCTCCCGCAGCTGCGTCTGTGGGGGAGACCCGTGCCCAGCAGTGGGACGTCTATGGGTCGCAGCGATAAGGTAAACAAATTAGATGACTAAAATGATAATATCCCATTGATAATAATGATGATAAATAAAAATAATTATTTCTATATTCCAAGTCACTGTCGTCTTTTTTTCTTTTTTTTAAATTAACCTATTATCTATGCCTTTTTTTGTTGATTTTGTCTGTGATACTAATAAACGTATTAAAGATAAAAGAACAAGAAGTTATTTGTTTTTGTAATAAAAGATTTATATCAGTTAAAAGTACTTTTATTATACCTTATATTAGAATAACTGATCACGTGAATTGACAAAATATTTTATTAGATGCTGCAAGCATTTCAAACAGTTCAATTTATTCACTTACTTGGCTTTTATTGAATATACAGTAACAACATAATCAAGCAAGTGACACACCAATGATAATATCTTAATTATTTTCACAAAAGTATTTCCCTGTAAGGACAAACACAGGTATACAATATACAGGAAGTACATCCACTTTTCACCATAATGTAAGACAATGTTAGATCATAATTATATATCATGTGCAATCTTATAACCATCTTATACCATTAGGCCACATTTTTGCTCAGTTTTTGAGACAGTATATTCTAAGCCAGAAGTTAACACATCTACATCATTTTCACTTGATGTCAATATGAGACATTAATGAAATGTCTCAACAACACCATCTGGTTTTTCCAACCACAGTGTATGATCCTTTTCTTTATCTGCTGGGAAGTTCTTCTTAGAGAGGCAAGTTTTACAAGTCCATTGAATATACTTCTCTTTTTTTTTAGTTTTTATTTTCATTTTGGCTGATATTCTGTCTATAAGAATACATCTGCACTTCTTGCAGATTTGTCTTTTGATGTCTGGATGGCTGGAAATAAATTATTTATAGAATTAAATAATTTATTTGTAGTTTATTCATAGAATTTAATTTATTTCGTACCTATAGTAAACATGGAAAACAGTAAGATCTTCGGCTGATAGGATGGCATTGTATGGCATTAAAAGTTTTTTATTATTACTAAACTCAGTAACTACAGTGTAAAAATTTACATAAAATTTTAATTTGAGACCCATGATTTATTGGGGAAATATTAGTGTACATACAATAAATAGTTTTTCTATTGTATTGTATTGTATAATATGTCTCATCAGGGGATTAAATCTAGGGCCTGATTTATTTATGAATTAGAACCTTAAAATCAAGCAGACACAGGCAGGCTTCTGAATGCATTGCCGGCCCTGAAGAAGAGCTCTTTTTACACATTTTTTTTACATAAAATATGCAAACTTAGAAACTGTTTGTGTTTCAATCGGGGTCTAGGGCCTAGACCTACCACAGGTATGTATGTAAGCATTTATTTTATTTATTTAATGCAATGACTTTGGTACTTACATCTTCAGTACACTTTTCTTGGCAACACTCAGCATTACATTGCTGTAGTAAGAAGACAAGGCTGGATTTTTGTCAACTACATATTTACTTATCTAGAAAAACATAGAGAAATTTATTTTCAACTATTGTAAAATGCTGCTATAAAGCTTTATAGTTTTGCATGAAAATTCTAAACGGAATTCTTTTAATTTATCAAAACATGTTTTTCTTTTATTTCATGTTATTTTGTACCTGATAAAGGAAATTTATTCGTTGAAAAGCATTGTTTCCTGCGAATTTCTTTTCTTGTGATTTTGAATCAGTCATTGGATTGTTATATCGGTTATTATCAGTTTTCTTAAATTATATTGTTATAAAAACCTTTGAAAATTAAGGCCTTGTTTATTGTACAGTACATAATATCTTGTGTATGTGTTGTCCAAAGAGTATATTAATATACAGGTGTTGTCGATGATGGACCAAAATAAAATAAATGTACTGTTTTTGACAGTTTCCATAGTCGTCGTCATCACAGACTAAGTAGAGATAATCCTTAATATACTCTGTGAGATAATCAGTGTTTTGACATTTAAAAAAAAGTGCGTGCGTACAAAGTACACATGTCAGAAGTGAAACTTCTTTGGCGAAATATTCAATTAAAAACAAAAAAAGAATGAATATAAATACTCTATTCCAGTATATATAATGTACTCTGTGGTTCTAACATCTACTAAACGAATACACAAACCAATAGCATGTATTTTTTCTCGATCGCCCTTACTCTCTCTCTCTCTCTCTCTCTCAATCTTTCACACTATAGCTCTCTCCCACACTAATTTTGTAGTGAACCATCGTGTTACGTAGTATTTAAATCCATGGTATACAGATGGTGGTGGACCATGTGCATTGGTCACAGAATATTTAATAGTACAATACAAGTACTTGTATGTATTCTGTGGTACAAGTATCGAAACTAATCGAAAGAGGATGTGTGTGTGTGTGGATGCGTGTGTGATTTGTTGATTTGATTGACAGCTTGGCTTTTTGTTGTTACATTATCAATTCAGGATGTACAATTGTTTTATTGAAAAGTAACCAATGCCTGAAAATAAACTAATTTCTTTTATCTCATTAAGTAGTTCTCTTCCTTTGGCATTGTTTGGTTATTGATATATGAAAAGTGTCATTCATTGACCCCTACCACCGAAAGAAATGTTACCGAAAAACCGTATTATTTTAACAAAACTTAGGAGTCGATGTCGGTTTATGTGTAGGTTACTTTCTACGCAGTCGAATGTGGGTGAAATTGAGATTCCATTTTCTAATGGGTAAGTTTTTTGGCGATATTTACTTTAATACATTTTTAGGTTATCTAATATCAACTCATGTAGACCTCAAGCATTTGAAACATTTCTACATGATATCGACACTGAATCAATAGCAGTAATGCAAAGTTCACAAAGTCTCTTTATCGGCATAATAAGACTCTTATAACGACTTATTAATAGGACTGTTTCACAAATTATTCTAATGTGTCAAGTAGCTTTGGCTTTATTCTTATTCTGATAATTAAAAGGAGAAATGGTAAAATTTACTAATTAGGCGTAACAAAAATTAATCTTAGTCAAACCTTTAATTTAAGAATTTATAGAATGTAATAATTTTGCATAAATGACTTATTATCATAGTATAGTTTTCTTTTTAGTGCTTAAGATTCGCGTCTTCCGTGATTCGCGTGGTTCGTTTTTGTAAAAGGTGTTTGAAACAACTGAAATTCACTTAAAGATGTCAAAGATGATGCAAAAACGTGAACGGAGCGTAAACTTTACAAAGGAAGAGACTGACATACTTCTAAGGCTAATTGAAGCTAATCTGTATGTGTTGGAAAATAAAAAAAGTGATGCCACAACATGGATGGAAAAGCACAATTGCTGGAAGTCGATTGAAGGCTCTTTCAATTGTGTCAGTGGTGTTAACTACAGAAATGCTAAGACCCTTCGATTAAAATATGAGGGGCTTAAAAGTAATTTGAGAAAAAAGTGTGCCACTATCCGAGCAGATATTCAAAGTACGGGAATTTGTACAAGTGTTTCTTTAACACCATACGAAATGAAAATCAAGGATATGTTGCTATCCATAGATGGAGCTGACTATGATACCTCTACTTATGACATATCGGGAATGGCAGGTATGAGTCAATAATATACATATAATATGAGAGAATAATATAGATTACGCTCTCATCAGAGAGTCATTATTATGCCTATGTTCAGTTCTAAAACAGTCTAGAACTTAACATAACATATCATATGCCATATCATAAATTCAAGTCCTAGTGCTGCATTAAAATTTATTGTTTAATTTTTTATATGTACTGTATATGTAAATGTTATTAATTCCTGTTATTTCAGGTACCCCAGAGTCACTCCATGTGGACCCCATAAATTTCTGCGAGCTCAGCAGTAGTAATCATAATGATGAAAATACAGATGGTAAATATTTACTTACAATTTAAACATTAGATGTTTAATTATATTGTTAATTTATTTTTATTTAACAAGTAGGTTAATCTACATCTAAACTACCAACTAAAGGCTTCAAACAGAAACATACAAAACTTACTAGTTGTATTTCATAGCCAACTCTGTATTGGTAATCTAATTCCCATCAGGAGTAATGGGCCTATCTGCTTGTTTGCTAGGCTAAAATATATTTAAAACAGTTATAAATATGACTAAGTTGCTGGTTAGCTTCTCAGGCACTAATCAAATATTTTGGGTATGTCAAAAAGCACCCTTTGTTTAAAGCAAAATGGCTTATCCAATAGTTCACTACACAAGAAATGTTGAGTGTTGTAGCAAAATTTTAGCTGCTAGATATTACATTTTACTTTCATAATTGAATATATCTAATGTTGTAGTTAACTCTCAGCTAACTGGACTAACCATTTCAACTGGACTAACCCTATTTGAGTCTTGTTCAAAGTAAGTCACAGTTGTCATGGTTGACAGAGGATGGACGGTGCTGTAAGCTCGTTCCCAACCTTAAAAACAAAGTACATTACAAACTTCTGTGGCAAATTAGCAAACCTAAACAGCAGCAGAACAGTTTTTTACTAAAACAAATGATGGTATTATTGTCAAATAAAAAGATTTGATCAATAAAATACTGTAAAATTTTAATAAAAATTTATTTATTTTCAGAGGAATACCCAAATTTGACACAAAATACAATTAAACTTAATGGATCCCAGGAAAATGCATCAATTTCTTACTTGACCATAAAAAGGAAATCAAATTCGAAAAAATCAGAGGCACCATGTAAGTTGAATGAATTTTTTTTTTTAATTGCACACTTAGTACTGCCCATGACTGTTATGCCAGGGGTTGTGGGTTCGAATCTCACTAGGACAAACATTAGTGTGACGAATACTTCTGTTTGTTCTGTGCCTGGGTGTTAATATTATATAATATTATTATTATATTGAATATATAAATTGATGTATGACTGATGATGGATGACTGAAACCCAATAACAACTCAATACAGGGGTATGGTCTCTTCTCACATCTATTAAGCTAAGGTTAGTGGTAAATCCAACTGTTGGAAGTTTCTAGGCCACCAACTCTCATCATACACTTAAAACTGGAACAGATAAATTATTCTTGACAGACAGTTTCTGTGTAGGATACACATTAGGTTTCTGTCATTTCACTTTGCGTTTTTGTCACAGCACCCCCAAGAGAAAAACGGCCATGTGAAGTATTATCAGAATCTAAACTTGAAATTGCCAAAATTAAGAGACAAATATTCGAAGAGGAGCTCGAAAACAACAGAAGGAGATACGTTTTTGAGGAAGAGGAACGGGAACACAAGCGTCAAATGTGGGAATTGGAAAGGAAATACATGCCCAGTAAATTACTAAACAATTTTTGATAAGACTTTCCATCAGTGGTGAATTTATTTGTATTTTTCATGTTTGTTTCCTCAGAACTGTGTTATTTATAGCGTAAGGAACATGAAAGTTAGTTGTAAGTAATACAAGCTTGCCTGGACTATCTTAATTTGATCTAATAATTTTTGTTTTAAACTTAAAAAATTGAATATAATGTAATTCTTGCTATCTGAACATTAAAAAAAAATTTTAAGTAACTTATGGAAACAGAAAAATGTAATGTTAAAACTAAACATTTTTACAGGGAAAAATAAAATTTATAAAAATCATGTTTATTTGTTCATATATACACATACGCTGCAATACAGTTTTTCTGATTGCAATTAATTTTAGTACATTTTATACCTTGGATGTCTGTGATGGTTATAGGATAATTTTGACCTGGTAAATATGAATATTTGTATAAAAGTTTGTCATGCTACTATAATCACAGGTAGTCACTGTTGGGTCAGTTATATTGTTGACGAATAATAAAAATTATATGTTCAATGTAATATGTATACATGCAAAAAGTAATTGCTATTTGTTTTTTTTTAAACTTTTTCAATTTCAGTTATTTGCCAAGATTGTTTACCAAATAAGACAACTCATAGTAATATCAACCCAAATAAAAATAATTGCAATAATGCAGACTGTAGATACAAAAGACTGAATTTATCACAAAAATGTATAAAAACATAATTTTTATTATGTTCTAAATATATTATTATGTGATTAAAATGTAATTATGGTGACAAGGCTGCCTTCGTTCGTCTTTTCACTTAGTATTAATACCTATATATAATAGCTCTGTGAAATATGGTACATATCTGTTTCTTTTTAAATTATATTAGAATTTTTGCTTTTACACTGCTAACTACTACTGGAGGGTGTATCGCAGGTTTTAATAAATAGTGTTAAGTCAGATCATACCTAGTAAGTCACTAGAAACCTAAATATATAAGTACAATAAATATTTTTACTATAAGCAAAGCGTGTTTCATTTAGTAAACTTGAAAAAATATTGAAATATATTCAATTTAATTCTACAAATCACAGGTAAATGACATATACATCTGCGTTTGCTAAACTGTTGAAATTTAATTGACGAGAGGAAAAACTTGACACATGACTAGAAATTGTGAAACGGTCCTTAAATACATAGCTATAGATTACCTCTAGCATGCTGAGAGCGTCGATCTGCGCAACCCAATGTAATTTATAGACACTGTCTTCGATATTCCGGCGTACAAAATGAACACAATTCACACAAGTATGTAATGAGTACACACAGTATTACACACCTCTGCCTAGCCCTTGGGAGAAATACGGGCGTTATTTATGTTATATATACTAATAATATAAAGAGGAAAGATTTGTTTGTAGTGTTTTCACACAAAAACTACTAGACCGATTTTAAAAATTCTTTCACCATTAGAAAGGTTACTTCACTGAGTGACATAGGCTATAATGAATGAATGAATGAATGATCTTTATTGGGATTTTACATTCTTAATTTACTTAAATGTTATGTACTTATTGTAAAAGAAACATTACATAAAAATGAGCCCTGACTTCTAGTGAAGCGTGAGCCGAGTACTAGAAGCCAGTCTCTTCCCTTAATATATGGCTATATAATATGAATAGGTGTAAACGAAACTATTGTTATGTCTAATTCCACGCGAGCGAAGCTGCGGGCGTCCACTAGTGTTTAAATATAATGCCTGCAACTGCGTTGTGTTGCGGGTGAACAGATACTTTGGCTAACAGATTTTGCTCAGTAGAAGATTTAAGTTTATTCTTTAATTAACTTTCAGAACAGTCCTGAAGCTAGCGACCGGTCGCTATGCAAGGTTCGCGGACGGTGCCTGCGTAGCAACCCTGGGCAACACCAGCGTCCTGGCGACAGTGGTCTCCAGCGCCAAGCCAGCCACTGGGGGCTTCCTGCCGCTCGTGGTGGACTATAGGCAGAAGGCGGCCGCTGCTGGCCGGATACCCACTAACTTCTTGAGGAGAGAATTGGGTGAGTATTGCAAGCCAATCGGGGGAGTTTCCCATTTTACAATATTTCCGTTGCGAATCATGCCCGCGATGGTAATTAATAAAACAAGTTAGATAAAATAATATGTCTGCGCCAGAATACTATATACAGAATAATAATACTTAATAATTTAATAATACAGAATAATAATACATTCAGCGTTTGTAACTTAAAGTCTGCTCTTCTAGTTTTCTTTGGGAACTGTAGGGTCAGGGGTAGAATATATTGCCAGTGGCTCGCTATCGTTGGCTATTCTACCTGATTAATTTTAATATATGTATATATTCTTCGTATGTCACTGAACTCCTCCTAACCGGCTGGATAGATTTTGATGAAATTTTTTGTGTGTGTTCAAGGGGATTTGAGAATGGTTTAGATTCACAATTTGGTCCACTGGAAAATGTCTTTTAAGCACTATTTTAGTTTTTTTTTTAACCGCCGTTCATTGACGTGAAGCGTTGCGTCATTTTGACATGTCATATGGCAGAACAACGTTTGCGGGGTCAGCTAGTTTGAATAGGAAAATCTAAATCTAACTTGTCTTTCAGATTCACATCTTCAGATCTATTATAATAAAATGCTTCATTTAAAGTTAGTATGCTTTGCGATTAATGTAATCCGAGTGAAATGAAATGAAATGAAATGAAATGAAAATGATTTATTTAGTAAAGCATACACAAACAATAACACAAACAATAATTTAGAACACAAATATGACATTATACTTTACTAAACTGGGCACTGCTCAGCATTATGCTGGAGTCCGAAGACAACCAACGCTGGTCTTCCGCAGGACCCTTTCTCCGAGTCTCCGAGTGACATTTGTTTCGCTCCCAGGTCCAACAGAGCGCGAGATTCTCACCTCGCGTCTGATCGACCGCTCGCTGCGGCCGCTATTTCCCCAGAACTACAACTTCGATACACAGATAGTGTGCAACATGCTGGCAGTAGACGGGGTTAACCCTCCGGAGACCGTCGCCATTAACGCTGCGAGCGCCGCCCTCGCCGTCTCCGATGTGCCGTGGAACGGACCCGTGGGAGCCGTGAGGTTAGTCTCTTGTCCAAAGCACAAAGCCATGCCCATTTAAAGAAATTTGTCGTCATAGTCTAGCTTTCCCTTCTTCTTAAATAGCAGGATAAATTAATTTTATAGAGTGATAAAGAATTACTTCTAAGATTTTGACAGCCATCAACAGAGAAAGGACGCACAATTTTGACCAAGGATAAGTTAACAATGGTCACAAACCCCTCCACCAATTCGCATTCGAGCAGCGTGGTGGTCTCCCGCAGTTTTGTCTACGGGGGAGACCCGTGCCCAGCAGTGGGACGTTTATGTGTTGCAACTTAGCTTTTTTAGCAGATATTCTTTCAAGCAGGGCGCTTCCTAAGAATAATATGTATCGGATGTATAGATAGGTGGATTGACTGTCAATCTACCTTCTATCAGCCCACTTACCCTCATATGCTGATGGTACCATTCCAGACTGGGTCAAATCGACAACGAGGTGATCGTCAACCCGACGCGCCGCGACCTGGAGCAGTCAACCCTCAACCTGGTGGTTGCGGCAACCAGCAGCAACTTGGTGGTCATGCTCGAGGGCTTCGCCAAGGACATCCTGCAGCAGGACCTACTCAAAGCCATCAAATTAGGTATGAATGTAAGTCCAGCTTTACTGTATTATTGGTATTAAAAGTAAAATTGGTATTTAGATTTAAATTAGAGTTTCACGCGAATTTGAAGAGAAAAGTTTGATTATTAAGTACGTACTCGTACTCGAATATTACATTTCATTACTGATTTTATGATGAATCTTGCAGAAGAGTTGTTGTCCTACTGTAGACTTATGTAGACTGAAACATTTTTAGTCTTGAATTTTCCTTCGTTCACTTCGTTTGTTAGTGATTTCAAAAGTGTGGGAAGTCAATCATACCTTAGACTGCCTTTGAGGAACTAGTTGTAGTCCAAAAAAAATGGGCAAAATTTCCAACATATTTAAACATCTGCGGTAGTGTACGGTCAAAGTTCTGCTGGGTTCCAACCCATGAGTGACTAAATGTTGGGAGGCATTGAAGGCCGTGTGTTCACCCCCACGCTGCCCATTGGGGCAGCGTGGGGAACACACGGTATTGGTGGAGTGATAGAATGTTTATATGCGTTTATTCTACAGGTACAAAGGAAGCGCAGCACATCGTCCGCGGCATTGAAAAACTTCAAAAGGAACGCGGCAAGATGAAGCGGGAATACGAGACGCAAGCGCCGCTGGACCAGAGCATAGTTGACTCTATCAAGACTTTGTCAACGATGAAGATTAGGGAGATATTAAGGTGAGGATCTCCTAAGAAATCCTTCAGCATCATTATCATCCCAGTCCCTAATTGAGTCTTGTTCAAAGTCAGTCACAGTTGTCATGGGCGGCAGCGGATGGGTGGTGCTGCAAGCTAATTTGTTATCTTGAATCCAATAAAAAAAAAAGTGCGTGCGTACAAAGTACACATGTCAGCAGTGAAACTTCTTTGACTAACTGAACTACTGAACTAATACACAAACCAATAGCGTGTATTTTTTCTCGATCGCCCTTTCTCACTCTTTCTCAATCGGTTTTAATCGCCCATCCTCTTCTTCGTCACGTCCGTTGCATGCAGCGTGACGCGTTTCATCCGTAAAAATTTTTACCCTCATGCGCTTCACTCAAAAAAGTTCACGTTAGTTGAAGTTTCACTTCAAAAAAATTGCAGCGACTACAGCCACGACAAAATGTCCCGCGACCGCGCCGTCTCCGAACTGCGCGGCACCGTGGTCAACCAGCTGCGCGACTCCGAGGCGGACGTGGGCCGCCTGCAGGACTGCTTCAACGCGCACCTGCGACAGACCTTCAGGGACATGATCTTCGAGACCGACACCCGCTGCGACGGGAGGCGGCTGGACGAGCTGAGGAAGATCAGCTGCGATGTGAGTCATCCTTAAATATAAACTAGTGGATTCCCGCAGCTTCGCTTGCGTGGAATTAGACAAAATGTCCCGCGACCGCGCCGTCTCCGAACTCCGCAGTACTGTCCTCAACCAGCTGCGCGACTCCGAGGCGGACGTGGGCCGCCTGCAGGACTGCTTCAACGCGCACCTGCGGCAGACCTTCAGGGACATGATCTTCGAGACCGACACCCGCTGCGACGGGAGGCGGCTGGATGAGCTGAGGAAGATCAGCTGCGATGTAAGCATCCTTATATGTATATATATAAAAGGAGAAGGTGACTGACTGACTGACTGACTGACTGACTGACATATCAACGCAGGGCCTAAACTATAAGGGCTAGAAACTTGAAATTTTGCACAGGGGTTCCCTTTATAACGTAGGGGAGCACTAAGAAAGGATTTTTGAAAATTCACCCCCTAAGGGGGTAAAACGGAGGTGCAAAGTTAGTATGAAACTTTGCCGTTTTTGAAGTCGTTAGACGGGTAGACGTCGTTAATGGGTCTAATTCTACGCGAGCGAAGCTGCGGGCGTCCACTAGTATGTATATAAATAAATATGAATGTTGGTAAGCGCATAACTCAAGAATGAGGGAATACTAAAAAAAAATTCCAAAATCTGCTCATTTATGTCCTCTAAGGCGGAACAAAGTCTAATTCCACGCGAGTGAAGCTGCGGGCGTCCACTAGTATATAAATAAAAATTTATTAATTTATTTATTTAACGCTTTATTATACCTAAATATGGTACAAAAGGCGGACTTAATGCTAAGAGCATTTTCTGCCAGTCAACCTTTGGGCTAAGCAGAGAGAAGCTAAGGCGGTATATTTTAAAAATTATTATTGGTAAGCGCATAACTCAAGAATGGGTGGACTAATTGGTTTCAGGAGGAAATTTGTTGTCAGTATTATTACTTCTAATTCTAATCTACTTCCTAGTCTTCGACAAGGCTTAGCGATAGTTACATTTTATTTAATTTTTACCTGCTAACGATTATTCTATACTGTTGAAAATAACCGAAACCGACGACTTAACGTACGGAAGTATCCGTGAGACACTAGCGGGGTCACCCATCCACATACCGAACGCGCTGGACGTTGCTCGGTCGATGACAATAGACGCGAGCAGTAGCGTGAGCTTTAACCGTGCTTCGGAGGGCACGTAAAGCCGTCGGTCCCGGTTGTTTTCAATGCTGGTGACAGTCGTTAAGCTCATCGAAGACCTTTGGGTGGCTTGAGAACATTCGACACTGGGTTGGCCACTAACCCCTCCAGCAATCCGCATTGGAGCAGCGTGGTGGAGTGTGCTCCAGACCTCCCGCAGTAGTGTCTGTGGGGGAGACCCGTGCCCAGCAGTGGGACGTCTATGGGTCGCAGCGAGTAGCGTGAGCGCTTCGTTATAGATAGATAGTGGACGCCCGCAGCTTCGCTCGCGTATAATTAGACCCATTAACGACGTCTGTCCGCGTTCGGGTTGCCCACTTGACTTCAAAAACGGCAAAGTTTCATACTAACTTTGCACCCCCATTTTACCCCCTTAGGGGGTGAATTTTCAAAAATCCTTTCTTAGTGCGCTCCTACGTTATAAAAGGAACCCCTGTGCAGAATTTCAAGTTTCTAACCCTTATAGTTTAGGCCCTGCGTTGATATGTCAGTCAGTCAGTCAGTCAGTCACCTTCTCCTTTTATATATATAGATAGATAAGATTATGACACGTTATCCAGGTTTCCCTGTACGAGCCGCTGCACGGCAGCGCGTTGTTCCAGCGCGGGCAGACGCAGGTGCTGTGCACGGTGGCTTTCGACTCGCCCGAGAGCGCCTTGAAACTGGACCCTCTCTCTGTGATCACAAGGTACGTTTTTAAATAAAAGTTTGGCGAGTATCAGAATTGCATTATGTTCTTATCCATACTTACTAATATTATAAATGTGAAAGTGTGTTTGTTTGTTTGTCCGGCTTTCACGTCGCAACGAAGCTATTATATGGTATGGTTTTTGTGTGTGGAGATAGTGAGGAGGGTGGAGAGTGACGTAGGCTACTTTTTTCCGCGGTAAAACATCCTCATGGGAAGATTATCGATGTTTTGTTATTTGCTAGATATTTAGTTCCGGATGTTGTTAATAGATGGCGTTGTCATGTATGATAAACAACTCATTGTCAAAACAACTCGTTGACCACGTGGGCGGAGCCGCCGGTAAAAGCTAGTCTTGAAATATCTTGAACACTGTGGAAAGAGCTTCCGATTGAGGTTTTCCCTTCGAGCTACGACATGGAGCGCGTCAAAAAGAGTGTGAAACTCTTCCTTCAAGGCAGGCAACGCACCTGTGATACCCCTGGACCACTTACCATGTCTGTTTGTCCGTCTATATTTTTTTTTTAAAACTTATCGTATTTTGCCGTATCTAGTACTAGTGTAGCTACATAAAACATTGAATAAGCATGACTCTTATTTTAAAGAGAAACGTTTGTGTGTCGACAGCGGGATAAAGGAGAAGAACTTCTTCCTCCACTACGAGTTTCCGTCGTACGCGACCGGCGAGGTGGGGCGCGGCGGGGCTATGGGGCGGCGCGAGGCGGGCCACGGCGCGCTGGCGGAGCGCGGCCTGCTGCCCGTGGTGCCGCCGCAGCCCTACGCGGTGCGCCTCACCGCCGAGGTGCTCGAGTCCAACGGTGAGGTACTGCAGCACGGCGGGGCGGCGCGAGGCGGGCCACGGCGCGCTGGCGGAGCGCGGCCTGCTGCCCGCGGTGCCGCCGCAGCCCTACGCGGTGCGCCTCACCGCCGAGGTGCTCGAGTCCAACGGTGAGCTACTACAGCACGGCGGGGCGGCGCGAGGCGGGCCACGGCGCGCTGGCGGAGCGCGGCCTGCTGCCCGTGGTGCCGCCGCAGCCCTACGCGGTGCGCCTCACCGCCGAGGTGCTCGAGTCCAACGGTGAGGTACTGCAGCACGGCGGGGCGGCGCGAGGCGGGCCACGGCGCGCTGGCGGAGCGCGGCCTGCTGCCCGCGGTGCCGCCGCAGCCCTACGCGGTGCGCCTCACCGCCGAGGTGCTCGAGTCCAACGGTGAGCTACTACAGCACGGCGGGGCGGCGCGAGGCGGGCCACGGCGCGCTGGCGGAGCGCGGCCTGCTGCCCGCGGTGCCGCCGCAGCCCTACGCGGTGCGCCTCACCGCCGAGGTGCTCGAGTCCAACGGTGAGGTACTGCAGCACGGCGGGGCGGCGCGAGGCGGGCCACGGCGCGCTGGCGGAGCGCGGCCTGCTGCCCGTGGTGCCGCCGCAGCCCTACGCGGTGCGCCTCACCGCCGAGGTGCTCGAGTCCAACGGTGAGGTACTGCAGCACGGCGGGGCGGCGCGAGGCGGGCCACGGCGCGCTGGCGGAGCGCGGCCTGCTGCCCGCGGTGCCGCCGCAGCCCTACGCGGTGCGCCTCACCGCCGAGGTGCTCGAGTCCAACGGTGAGCTACTACAGCACGGCGGGGCGGCGCGAGGCGGGCCACGGCGCGCTGGCGGAGCGCGGCCTGCTGCCCGTGGTGCCGCCGCAGCCCTACGCGGTGCGCCTCACCGCCGAGGTGCTCGAGTCCAACGGTGAGGTACTGCAGCACGGCGGGGCGGCGCGAGGCGGGCCACGGCGCGCTGGCGGAGCGCGGCCTGCTGCCCGCGGTGCCGCCGCAGCCCTACGCGGTGCGCCTCACCGCCGAGGTGCTCGAGTCCAACGGTGAGCTACTGCAGCACGGCGGGGCGGCGCGAGGCGGGCCACGGCGCGCTGGCGGAGCGCGGCCTGCTGCCCGTGGTGCCGCCGCAGCCCTACGCGGTGCGCCTCACCGCCGAGGTGCTCGAGTCCAACGGTGAGGTACTGCAGCACGGCGGGGCGGCGCGAGGCGGGCCACGGCGCGCTGGCGGAGCGCGGCCTGCTGCCCGTGGTGCCGCCGCAGCCCTACGCGGTGCGCCTCACCGCCGAGGTGCTCGAGTCCAACGGTGAGCTACTGCAGCACGGCGGGGCGGCGCGAGGCGGGCCACGGCGCGCTGGCGGAGCGCGGCCTGCTGCCCGTGGTGCCGCCGCAGCCCTACGCGGTGCGCCTCACCGCCGAGGTGCTCGAGTCCAACGGTGAGCTACTGCAGCACGGCGGGGCGGCGCGAGGCGGGCCACGGCGCGCTGGCGGAGCGCGGCCTGCTGCCCGTGGTGCCGCCGCAGCCCTACGCGGTGCGCCTCACCGCCGAGGTGCTCGAGTCCAACGGTGAGGTACTGCAGCACGGCGGGGCGGCGCGAGGCGGGCCACGGCGCGCTGGCGGAGCGCGGCCTGCTGCCCGTGGTGCCGCCGCAGCCCTACGCGGTGCGCCTCACCGCCGAGGTGCTCGAGTCCAACGGTGAGGTACTGCAGCACGGCGGGGCGGCGCGAGGCGGGCCACGGCGCGCTGGCGGAGCGCGGCCTGCTGCCCGTGGTGCCGCCGCAGCCCTACGCGGTGCGCCTCACCGCCGAGGTGCTCGAGTCCAACGGTGAGGTACTGCAGCACGGCGGGGCGGCGCGAGGCGGGCCACGGCGCGCTGGCGGAGCGCGGCCTGCTGCCCGTGGTGCCGCCGCAGCCCTACGCGGTGCGCCTCACCGCCGAGGTGCTCGAGTCCAACGGTGAGGTACTGCAGCACGGCGGGGCGGCGCGAGGCGGGCCACGGCGCGCTGGCGGAGCGCGGCCTGCTGCCCGTGGTGCCGCCGCAGCCCTACGCGGTGCGCCTCACCGCCGAGGTGCTCGAGTCCAACGGTGAGCCCCCACTGCAGCACGGAGAGGGGGTAAGGACAGTTAGAGCTGCTGCTGCTGCGACCCATAGACGTCCCACTGCTGGGCACGGGTCTCCCCCACAGACGCAGCTGCGGGAGGTCTAGAGCATACTCCACCGCGCTACTCCAATTGGTGGAGGGTTTAGTGGCCAACCCAGTGTCGAATGCTCTCAAGCCACCCGAAGATCTTCGACAAGGCTTAACGACTGTTTCCACGATTGAGAACAACCGGGACCGACGGCTTTACGTGCCCTCCGAAGCACGGTAGCGTCCATGAAATTTTGCCACTAGCGGTCACCCATCCACAAACCGACCGCGCCCGTTGTTGCATAACTCTTTCGATAACATTGAATCGACGCGAGCCAATGGGCTATGGACCCACGACGACATATCAACGCAGGACTTACACTATAAGGGTTAGAAACTTGAAATTTTGCACAGGGGCTCCTTTTATAACTTAGGGGATCACTAAAAAAGGATTTTTGAAAATTCACCCCTTTATGGGTTAAAACGGGGGTGCAAAGTTAGTATGAAACTTTGCCGTTTTTGAAGTCAAGTGGGCAACCCGAACGCGGGCAGACGTCGTTAATGGGTCTAATTCTACGCGAGCGAAGCTGCGGGCGTCCACAGTATATATACAGTTCAGTATAGATAGAGCAATGTTTAAATGTAATGATTGTCGGCCAGGTTCGAGCTCGATGGCGTCAGTGTGCGCCGGGTCGCTGGCGCTGCTGGACGCGGGCGTGCCCCTGGGGGGCGCGGCGGCCGGCGTGGCCGTGGGGCTGGTGTCGCGCCCCGACGACCGCTCACACGTGGCGGACTACAGGATCCTCACTGATTTGTTAGTGAGTCGCCTTTACCACCACAACACGATCGCTGTCCCACTGTTGGGCAAGGCTAGCTAGGGCTCCTCTCAGAATGGGGTTAGATTAGTCCACCATTGACATTGAAACTCGAGCTTTCTAAAAGTGGACAGTATTCGCTGCGACCCATAGACGTCCCACTACTGGGCACGGATCTTCCCATAGACACGGCTGCGTGTGGTCTGGAGCATACTCCACCATGCTGCTCTAATGCGGATTGGTGGAGGAGTTAAATGTAATGTGAGGGGTCATATTACGAAACCGTACAGCACCACATATACGCTGCCGACTGGAAAGTCGGCAGCGTATATGTGGTGCTGTCAGTGTGCGCCGGGTCGCTGGCGCTGCTGGACGCGGGCGTGCCGCTAGGGGGCGCGGCGGCCGGCGTGGCCGTGGGGCTGGTGTCGCGCCCCGACGACCGCTCACACGTGGCGGACTACAGGATCCTCACTGATTTGTTAGTGAGTCGCCTTTACCAACACAACCTCGCTGTCCCACTGTTGGGCTAGGCTAGCTAGGGCTCCTCTCAGAATGGGGTTAGATTAGTCCACCATTGACATTGAAACTCGAGCTTTCTAAAAGTGGACCGTATTCGCTGCGACCCATAGACGTCCCACTACTGGGCACGGATCTTCCCATAGACACGGCTGCGTGTGGTCTGGAGCATACTCCACCATGCTGCTCTAATGCGGATTGGTGGAGGAGTTAAATGTAATGTGAGGGGTCACATTACGAAACCGTACAGCACCACATATACGCTGCCGACTGGAAAGTCGGACTTTCCAGTCGGACTTTCCAGTCGGCAGCGTATATGTGGTGCTGTCAGTGTGCGCCGGGTCGCTGGCGCTGCTGGACGCGGGCGTGCCCCTGGGGGGCGCGGCGGCCGGCGTGGCCGTGGGGCTGGTGTCGCGCCCCGACGACCGCTCCCACGTGGCGGACTACAGGATCCTCACTGATTTGTTAGTGAGTCGCCTTTACCACCACCGCCCGATCGCTGTCCCACTGTTGGGCTAGGCTAGCTAGGACTCCTCTCAGAATGGGGTTAGATTACCGCCATGTTCAGGTGGAATAAAAATCGAGCTTGGTTTCTTAAAGTGGACAGTATTAAATAGAAGTAAATAAAGATGCAGTGTAGCAAATGGACAGGAGTATGCTTTATGTGCGCAAGCGCAATAGACGGCCGCTTGATGCGTAGTGGCGGGGCGCATTTTAAGTCCCCCCGCGCAGATGTAGAACTCTCGGGCGTGCAGGTTACCTCAAAATGTCCTTCACTTGTTACAACAGGGTATATTTAATTTATTAAATAGCATATAAATTAGAAATATCATTGACCCAGGCTGCTTGGATTTAAAACGGTGTAGGTAGGTAGGTGTCTCGAGTGAGAAACGAGTTCGATAGCCACTGGTTTTTTACCACTGGGCGGCTCGTTTCAAGGCCTTATTAGTCACTTAGTCATGATTTTAGACCATGCTTCGGCTAGAATCCGGCTCGAGGGACCAGTTTCAGGGAATCAGATTAATTATTTTTACTAGGGTTTTGTATACGATTCATGAACGTCATTACATTTTATCTACCGCCGGTTCACAAAGTTCATGCTACCCAGAACAAAACCCACCTTGTGTGGTTTCATCATAAATTTACTGGTTTAATACTAATTTACTGTAAATACTAATCCGAATTACCAAGCATGAACACACGGCAGTAATGCCACCGAAACGTTTCGTCGTTTAAATTATGTCGCGGTTCTCCCGGTCGGCAGCGTATTTGCGGTGCTGTACACTAGTTTACTATCTAATATCCATAAAATAACACTGCAATATTTGAATTTAGCTTTGAAACGTAATTTTTTCTCCCTAGGGCATAGAAGATTACATGGGTGATATGGACTTCAAATTAGCTGGTACTAAGAAGGGTATTACGGCGCTACAAGCCGACGTGAAACTTCCCGGCCTGCCGTTGAAAGTTGTAATGGAGGCGGTTCAACACGCCTGCGACGCGAAAGCCCGCGTCATTGACATCATGAACCAGTGCATCGATAGGCCTAGGTCGGTATATAACAGCGCCATCTCTGAGCCACTAAAGTAACTACCAGTGCATCGATAAGCCTAGATGAGTTAATAACAGCGCCATCTCTGAGCCGATAAAGTAACTATCAGTGCATCAATAAGCCTAGGTGATCTAGTAACAGCGCCATCTCTGAGCCGATAAAGTAACTATCAGTGCAGCAATAAGCCTAGGTGATCTAGTAACAGCGCCATCTCTGAGCCGATAAAGTAACTACCAGTTCATCGATAAGCCCAGGTGAGCTAGTAACAGCGCCATCTCTGAGCTGATAAAGTGCATCGATAATCCGAAGATATTTATAACAGCGTCACCTATTAGCCGATGAAGTAACTACATACTTGCCGTAGTATAAAGCAACTTTGAAATAGCTCGCTAGATGGCAGTAAAAGATTATGTGGTCGGCAACAAGTCCAACTTACTTTGGTGCTAACAACGCCATCTCTTATCTGGCGAATAAATAGAATATAGTTTTATTGGAACAGAGATGTATAGACTAATTGCCGTTCGGTAGCTAATTTCTATTGTGTGCAAATCGGCCACTAGATGGCATTGATAAGCCAGGATGAGTTGATAACAGCGCGATCTTTTCCCGCTGAAATAAATAATTTATTACCGAACCAGTGCATCGGTATATCGTGGTGTGGTATGATAACAGTAAAATGCTAGTTTGCACATTATAAGAGAATATTTTGTTTGTCAGGGAGGGCCGTAAGGAACACATGCCGGTTATCGAAGAGATGGAGGTGGAAGTGCACAAGCGTGGCAAGCTGCTGGGCGTGGGGGGCACCAATCTCAAGAAACTATACGCGGAGACTGGCGTGCAGGTAAACGCTCTAGAATAGTTATTTAAGTACATTCAGTTCCATGACAATTATGCTGTGTGTGGACCCATTTTGTTTATGTACTACAACATTATAAAAAAAATGTTTTTTTTAGATTTTCTAAGTGGTACGAATGTTGTGTTGTAATATTAAGAGCAAAATAAACTTTCTTTCTTTCTTCTTTCATTCATCGTCATTTCAACATTCACGTAACCACGAAGAAATCCTAGTCCCTATTTGAATCTCCATCAAAGTCAGTCACAATTGTCATGGGCGGCAGCGGATGGGTGGTGCTGCAAGCTCGTTTATCTTATATCCGTAAAAAAATACTATTTTAAAAGCTTTTATTTAACTTCACTATGTATGTATGTATGTCGTGGAATCTTGCAATCAATATTTCACCCACTTTCACTGAAGCTATCGAGCTGAAATTTGGCACACATATTTGGTTCTGATGACAATGCACGAAAGCTACTTTTTTTTTAAAAAAATTATTATTATTTAAAAACTTTTATTTAACTTCACTCGTATGTATGTATTCATTCATGTATGTCCTGGAATCTTGCAATCAATATTTCACCCACTTCCACTGAAGCTATCGAGCTGAAATTTGGCACACATATTTGGTTCCGATGACAATGCACGAAAATAAATAAAAAAAGTTTTTTTTTTTTTCAGATAACGCCGATAGACGAGACGAAGTACAGCGTGTTCGCGCCGTCGCAGGCCGCGCTGGAGGAGGCGCGCGCGCGCGTCGCCGGCTGGCTGGCGGCCGAGCGCACGCCCGAGCTCGAGTTCGGCGCCGTGTACACCGCGCGCGTCGTCGAGGTCAGTCATAGACCAAGTACAGCGTGTTCGCGCCGTCGCAGGCCGCGCTGGAGGAGGCGCGCGCGCGCGTCGCCGGCTGGCTGGCGGCCGAGCGCACGCCCGAGCTCGAGTTCGGCGCCGTGTACACCGCGCGCGTCGTCGAGGTCAGTCATAGACCAAGTACAGCGTGTTCGCGCCGTCGCAGGCCGCGCTGGAGGAGGCGCGCGCGCGCGTCGCCGGCTGGCTGGCGGCCGAGCGCACGCCCGAGCTCGAGTTCGGCGCCGTGTACACCGCGCGCGTCGTCGAGGTCAGTCATAGACCAAGTACAGCGTGTTCGCGCCGTCGCAGGCCGCGCTGGAGGAGGCGCGCGCGCGCGTCGCCGGCTGGCTGGCGGCCGAGCGCACGCCCGAGCTCGAGTTCGGCGCCGTGTACACCGCGCGCGTCGTCGAGGTCAGTCATAGACCAAGTACAGCGTGTTCGCGCCGTCGCAGGCCGCGCTGGAGGAGGCGCGCGCGCGCGTCGCCGGCTGGCTGGCGGCCGAGCGCACGCCCGAGCTCGAGTTCGGCGCCGTGTACACCGCGCGCGTCGTCGAGGTCAGTCATAGACCAAGTACAGCGTGTTCGCGCCGTCGCAGGCCGCGCTGGAGGAGGCGCGCGCGCGCGTCGCCGGCTGGCTGGCGGCCGAGCGCACGCCCGAGCTCGAGTTCGGCGCCGTGTACACCGCGCGCGTCGTCGAGGTCAGTCATAGACCAAGTACAGCGTGTTCGCGCCGTCGCAGGCCGCGCTGGAGGAGGCGCGCGCGCGCGTCGCCGGCTGGCTGGCGGCCGAGCGCACGCCCGAGCTCGAGTTCGGCGCCGTGTACACCGCGCGCGTCGTCGAGGTCAGTCATAGACCAAGTACAGCGTGTTCGCGCCGTCGCAGGCCGCGCTGGAGGAGGCGCGCGCGCGCGTCGCCGGCTGGCTGGCGGCCGAGCGCACGCCCGAGCTCGAGTTCGGCGCCGTGTACACCGCGCGCGTCGTCGAGGTCAGTCATAGACCAAGTACAGCGTGTTCGCGCCGTCGCAGGCCGCGCTGGAGGAGGCGCGCGCGCGCGTCGCCGGCTGGCTGGCGGCCGAGCGCACGCCCGAGCTCGAGTTCGGCGCCGTGTACACCGCGCGCGTCGTCGAGGTCAGTCATAGACCAAGTACAGCGTGTTCGCGCCGTCGCAGGCCGCGCTGGAGGAGGCGCGCGCGCGCGTCGCCGGCTGGCTGGCGGCCGAGCGCACGCCCGAGCTCGAGTTCGGCGCCGTGTACACCGCGCGCGTCGTCGAGGTCAGTCATAGACCAAGTACAGCGTGTTCGCGCCGTCGCAGGCCGCGCTGGAGGAGGCGCGCGCGCGCGTCGCCGGCTGGCTGGCGGCCGAGCGCACGCCCGAGCTCGAGTTCGGCGCCGTGTACACCGCGCGCGTCGTCGAGGTCAGTCATAGACCAAGTACAGCGTGTTCGCGCCGTCGCAGGCCGCGCTGGAGGAGGCGCGCGCGCGCGTCGCCGGCTGGCTGGCGGCCGAGCGCACGCCCGAGCTCGAGTTCGGCGCCGTGTACACCGCGCGCGTCGTCGAGGTCAGTACTCGTAGACGTCCCACTGCTGGGCAGCTGCGGGAAGTCTAGAGCATACTCCACCACGTTGCTCCAATGCGGCTTGGTTAGTAGACGTCCCACTGCTGGGCTCTCCCACAGACACAGCTGCGGGAGGTCTAGAGCATACTCCACCACGCTGCTCCAATGCGGCTTGGTGGAGGGGTTAGTAGACGTCCCACTGCTAGGCTCCCCCACAGACACAGCTGCGGGATGTCTAGAGCATACTCCACCACGCTGCTCCAATGCGGCTTGGTGGAGGGGTTAGTAGACGTCCCACTGCTGGACTCCCCCACAGACACAGCTGCGGGATGTCTAGAGCATACTCCACCACGCTGCTCCAATTCGGCTTGGTGGAGGGGTTAGTGGCCAACCCAAGGTCGAATGTTGTCAAGCCACCCGAAGGTCTTCGACAAGGCTTAACGACCACCACTGAAAGGAAGGAAAACCGACGTACCATTGAAAACAACCGGGACCGACGGCTTAACTTGCCCTCCGAAGCACGGTAGAAAACAAACTCCTTTCTATATTATATAGAAAGGAGTTCTTTCCTCTTTATAATATTAGTGTAGATGAAAATGACTTAAAAAATTAAATCTTAAAAATGTGGCATCCCTGCGGAGACGACAGCATATCACGAGACAGAGGCGATGGCACTGTTAGTAGTTCCGCTGTGATATAATTGTGATACGTGATACCTACTGCAAGGTGGCGATCCCCTTACGGTAGCGGGGAGCAAGTTGAGGAGGAAAGCCGTTGTAGGGCTCAGTGGCGTGCCTGGACAGAGGCCTATGCTCAGCAGTGGACTTTTTTTTAATTTATTTATTTTATAACAACATTTCAACATTTTACATTAATATTTGGTATCCAAAAACCCCTGAGTGTGGGCTGAAGAGAGAGAATAGAGAAACCTGTGACACAAACCACACAGCCGCTGGTTTTCAAGTTGATCACATTAAACTTGTCTAATTGTTCCAGGTGCGTGACTCCGGTGTGCTCGTGACCCTCCACACTGGGATGACGCCGGCGCTGGTACACAACTCGCAGCTCGACCACAGAAAGGTTGGTCGTTTTGGCCTTAGTGAATTATGGTCATCACTTTATATCTTACGACTCTATAACGTCGACTTATGGCCCATTGCCACTTCAACTTACTAACTCTGCGAACTATTTCGGTGAGCTTTGTTCGCCTACGGATTTCATCATTTCGGATTCGGTCTCGCAGCGAAATACCAAGCATAGTTCTCTCCATAGCGCGTTGAGTGACTTTGAGCTTATGCAAGAGGCCGACGGTAAAGGACCGATCAGACCCGTATGTCACCACTTCATAATAACCTACAGCAATAAGTTCTCGATAACGTCGAGTTTCTATGCATGATTCTCTGCGACCCATTGACGTCCCACTGCTGGGCACGGGTCTCCCCCACAGACGCAGCTGCGGGAGGTCTAGAGCATACTCCACCACGCTGCTCCAATGCGGGTTGGTGGAGGTTATGCATGATTATTATTGTCCAATCTAAAAATATTCCAGACTAGTGGACGCCCGCAGCTTCGCTCGTGTTACACATTCACTAACTTCAAAAACGGCAAAGCTTCATACTAACTTTGCACCCCCGTTTTACCCCCTTAGGGGATAAATTTTCAAATTTTTCAACGAACATTTAAAAAAAAGAATTGGCCAAATTGGTCCAGGCGTTGTTGAGTTATGCGCTTACCAACACATTTTGCGATTCATTTTTATAATTCCAGATAATGCACCCGTCGGTGCTGGGGCTGGCGGTGGGCTCTGAGATCCAGGTGAAGTACTTCGGGCGCGACCCCGTGTCGGGGCAGGCGCGGCTGTCGCGCAAGGTGCTGGCGGCGCCCCCGCCCGCCCTGCCGCGCAAGCTGGACAAGAGCTAGGAGAACTATCTATACAAGTAATCCGCCCCATACACGGTATGGATCTGTCCGATCGATCTGACGGAAATCGTAAACGAACGATCGTCACAAAAATGTCATACAAAAAAATAAATATGGTTGTCTGTAAAGTCGGTTTACGGACGATAGATTTACGTGATAACGTCATAATCATTATTTTATACAAAACACACCCTGTATACAATGTTCATGTCTCACACACCCTGTATACAATGTTTGTGTGAGACACATGGAGGTAACAACACATGACGTCACACTTTTTCGGATGTGTTGGCGTTCATCGATTTAATAAACGTTATCACGTCAAAAATTATGTTATGTATGTTAAGATCGTTAACGATCTTAACATACACATACAATTCGTCTGTCCGATCGGTCTGAAACGACGGATCGTACAGATAAATTGTACCGTGTATTGTGACGCATTTTCCGTCAGATATGTACCGACCTTTAGTCTAGAAAATTATGCGTCCTTAACAATACGTTACATTGCGGAAAGGTAACCACTACAACTATTTATTAAAAATGAAATGGTCATGAGAATTATCTCTCTGTAGTCTGAAATGCCGTGAGCGTCAATCCGAGAGATTAGTCAAGATCAAAAGTGGCTCCTAATGATACATGTGAAAATCTCTGTGGTGTTAACCCAATGTTAGCAGACCCATAGTAGATACTTAGGGATTTTATACTGTCAATATTCCATATTATTCCTAATTTCGTTTTAATTTTGTCATGCAATGTTATTGTTGAAAATGCGTAAGTTAACTTTAAAATTATTATTGTTATTTTTTTGAAATAAAGACTGTATACCAAATACTTGTTTCATTTTGATAATAGAGCTGAAATAACAAGTCATAAATTTCAATTTTTTTTATTGAAAGAAATAATCTGTACAATCTAAGAAATATATTGTATCACAAAAGGACGTATGTCGAAGGCACTACAGTACGCGTCCGCGGTTCGTACATCAGTACCGACGACGCAAAGAACCGCACATCGATATTTATATATACGCGGCCATTTTGATGACATTTCAAATTCATTCAAAATGGCTACCAATGACTAAACAAAATGCGCGGTTACTTGCGTCGCCGCCGCGGCATACTTACATCTATGTAACAAAGTGATTGTCAAAAAATAAAGGAATCGATAACAATACTCTAAAGAGCTCGCGAGCTCTAACGATTAATTACATAAAAATATCATTACAAAACGTCAATAACACATTAATTACACGTCACTCTAATACTTGCAGTCTTTGATTTCGTTGTGACTACCAGCATTACATTAATTATATCATTATCATCATTATTATGCTAACAGTAAATAACTTATTGACTATGTACAATATTCGATGAAAGTATATTTTAATATAATATAGAATTTATTACGAATAGGAATGCCCTGCGCAGAGCTACTAGATACCTAACACCGTGCGGAAAGAAGTTGGCATAGTGGCAACGGGCTCTCCTTGTGGCAACCGGGGACCACCAGATTGTGGCAACCCTCTCTATAAATGGCAAAACTACATACTGTTGCTCCAGTAATCATTTACAAGAGCTACACGATTATGGCAAAGGGCACACATAATTCGCCCGGCGTCATACAAAAATAAATAGTTACACAACCACATCATATACACACTACAGCCGGGCGCAAACAATTGATTGTAACTCGTAGTAACTTGTAACTCAAAGTAACTCGTAACTCATAGTAACTCGTAGTAACTCTAATAAAAGTAGCTGAGATCATGGCGACTAAAGCTCCCCGTTGCCAGCATGTCGTTATAAAAATAATAAAGCAATTAAATAAATCGAGGCGTGCAACAGAAAACGCTACAAAAATAACATAAAAATCTACGATTGCTTCCATGATAACACGCTTAGACATTAACATACAAAACATCCCGTTTTTTGTGTTTGTACATGTTTGTATGTAATGTTAAAAGACGTTCATTAGTTTAGAATGATAGTTAATATCTATATTTTGGAAATTGGCTCCAATAAACATGATATGGAAGTTATATTCCAAACCAAATTATACAGGAAAGTGGCAAAAATATCTTTCACTAAAATAGTTCTAGGAATATTATAAAATGTCCGTTATTTTATTCAATCAAGTAAATTTTTGCAAACCAACACAATATAGCTAAATCGAAAATAAGAATTGACTCGAAAAACTAAATTAATTAACGCTATAAGTGTGTCTATAGAAGCAATCAACAATATACACAACAAAAATATATTCACGACATTATTCATGGGTTCTACGCTTCGCAAGGATTGTGTAAGTTCATTGAATTCATTTTAATCATGATGATTGCATCTGTCCAATATAAGTAAGGAAACTGTACGTTTGACAAATGAAATAGTTCATTGACAGCTGTCAAATGCATTCGGTGAACTTCACAATTACCCCAAGATTATGCAAACATTAAAAATTATATTATGCATCGCTCACACGCGTGTTGTTTTCATAAATATCGACATCCACTCGAGCGTTCAGGTACGCTTAATTATGTTCAAACACCGCCTTCATAATTCGCTGGCATTTTACGTTTAGGCATAGACAATAAAACTGACATTACATTTCCTTTCATTGAATCACACAATTGAAACGACATTTCGTAAAAAAATCATGTTACAAAAAATTATGTTAAATACAAATGAATTCGTCATTTTGTCAGTCTTCAATTATTTTACGTTCAACAACACATGTCATGGATATATTATGTATTATATTCTATTGTCTATGCCCTATAACTTTGAATAAAAAATACTCAAACGCAAATCTTATTTTACGATGGCAAGACAGTATTAATTACGAACTTCAATCGTCAAAATTACAAAGAAATAGCCTCAAATTATCATATTAGTCACTAATTCAAACGTTTATTTCAATCGATGGCATTTTTAAACAAAGAGAAAATGCAATAATTTGATTGAGTATTAATTATAGTCGAGTTTGTTTTTAGTTTTCGTTTTTTTTTTAATTCTAATTAATCGATGACGTCCAAAGAAACGTCAAATCCTGCCCCGGGCAAGTATAATAATAAAATCTATATATACCACAGTGGTAACATTACATTTGTATAAATATAATTTGCATAAATATATCTTATTGTAATCTTTCATTAAAGGCACAAAGGGATTGGTTAATAAATAGGCCTCTAGTTTACATCGATTCTTTACAATTCTCACCTGGGCTTCTTTAGATCATCTGTAAAGGAAAAAAAAACGGTATACTTATAATATTGTCTTTGGCATAAAAATATAATAATAAACAATCTATAACATGTTATTAAAATGCTATCATGAATATATTCAAAATGATCTCTACAAATCTAACTCCTAAACTACGCTCACTCCTCCTCACTCATCTACTTGTGACTATCTGAGGTGGAATATCTTGTAGCGCGTAGAAGGCGGTGGCAGGCGCCAATGGAACGTGGGCCACCAGTTACACCACAAAATTATCTTTGTCCCACTGTTGGGCACGGATCTACCATCAGGATGGAGGGACCTCAGTCCCTCGATAGTAGACGCTGGCCAAGTGCGGATTTCGCATGCTTTCGAGAATATTGTGCAGATCACTTAGGCATGCAGGTTTACTCCGATGTTTCCTTCACATTACAGCAGGTGACATTTAATTTCTCAAACTACCCACATAACTGCTAACCAATCTATTGTTGCCGTTCTCCATTTCATTGACGGGCCCGTTGGCGCAATCCGACCGCGCCCTTCGTTGCTTAACTCTTACATATATTAAGTATGTATTTAAAAATATATATGTATGTATATCAGTCTCTGGCACCCATAGTGCCGGTTCGCGCCTAATTTTGGGTCAGATGGCCGTGTGTGAATGTCCATGGTATTTATTATTATTCTCCTATTACCGCCCACCGCCCACCGCTCACCTCACTGGCTGAGGCCGAATATCTTGAGCGCGTTGAAGGCGGTGGCGAGCGCCACGTCCTCGGGCCGCGCGCCCATGAACGGCTGAAGCCACGAAGCTCATGAAGCTCATGAACGGCTGAAGCCACGAAGCTCATCTACCTGGGGAGTGACAGGTGGGCGGCCGCTCACCTCACTGGCTGAGGCCGAATATCTTGAGCGCGTTGAAGGCGGTGGCGAGCGCCACGTCCTCGGGCCGCGCGCCCATGAACGGCTGAAGCCACGAAGCTCATGAAGCTCATGAACGGCTGAAGCCACGAAGTTCATCTACCTGGGGAGTGACAGGTTGGCGACCGGTCACCGCTCACCTCACTGGCTGAGGCCGAATATCTTGAGCGCGTTGAAGGCGGTGGCGAGCGCCACGTCCTCGGGCCGCGCGCCCATGAACGGCTGAAGCCACGAAGCTCATCTACCTGGGGAGTGACAGGTGGGCGACCGCTCACCTCACCTCACTGGCTGAGGCCGAATATCTTGAGCGCGTTGAAGGCGGTGGCGAGCGCCACGTCCTCGGGCCGCGCGCCCATGAACGGCTGAAGCCACGAAGCTCATCTACCTGGGGAGTGACAGGTGGGCCACCGGTCACCGCTCACCTCACTGGCTGAGGCCGAATATCTTGAGCGCGTTGAAGGCGGTGGCGAGCGCCACGTCCTCGGGCCGCGCGCCCATGAACGGCTGAAGCCACGAAGCTCATCTACCTGGGGAGTGACAGGTGGGCCACCGGTCACCGCTCACCTCACTGGCTGAGGCCGAATATCTTGAGCGCGTTGAAGGCGGTGGCGAGCGCCACGTCCTCGGGCCGCGCGCCCATGAACGGCTGAAGCCACGAAGCTCATCTACCTGGGGAGTGACAGGTGGGCGGCCGCTCACCTCACTGGCTGAGGCCGAATATCTTGAGCGCGTTGAAGGCGGTGGCGAGCGCCACGTCCTCGGGCCGCGCGCCCATGAACGGCTGAAGCCACGAAGCTCATCTACCTGGGGAGTGACAGGTGGGCGGCCGCTCACCTCACTGGCTGAGGCCGAATATCTTGAGCGCGTTGAAGGCGGTGGCGAGCGCCACGTCCTCGGGCCGCGCGCCCATGAACGGCTGAAGCCACGAAGCTCATCTACCTGGGGAGTGACAGGTGGGCGGCCGCTCACCTCACTGGCTGAGGCCGAATATCTTGAGCGCGTTGAAGGCGGTGGCGAGCGCCACGTCCTCGGGCCGCGCGCCCATGAACGGCTGAAGCCACGAAGCTCATCTACCTGGGGAGTGACAGGTGGGCGGCCGCTCACCTCACTGGCTGAGGCCGAATATCTTGAGCGCGTTGAAGGCGGTGGCGAGCGCCACGTCCTCGGGCCGCGCGCCCATGAACGGCTGAAGCCACGAAGCTCATCTACCTGGGGAGTGACAGGTGGGCGGCCGCTCACCTCACTGGCTGAGGCCGAATATCTTGAGCGCGTTGAAGGCGGTGGCGAGCGCCACGTCCTCGGGCCGCGCGCCCATGAACGGCTGAAGCCACGAAGCTCATCTACCTGGGGAGTGACAGGTGGGCGGCCGCTCACCTCACTGGCTGAGGCCGAATATCTTGAGCGCGTTGAAGGCGGTGGCGAGCGCCACGTCCTCGGGCCGCGCGCCCATGAACGGCTGAAGCCACGAAGCTCATCTACCTGGGGAGTGACAGGTGGGCGGCCGCTCACCTCACTGGCTGAGGCCGAATATCTTGAGCGCGTTGAAGGCGGTGGCGAGCGCCACGTCCTCGGGCCGCGCGCCCATGAACGGCTGAAGCCACGAAGCTCATCTACCTGGGGAGTGACAGGTGGGCGGCCGCTCACCTCACTGGCTGAGGCCGAATATCTTGAGCGCGTTGAAGGCGGTGGCGAGCGCCACGTCCTCGGGCCGCGCGCCCATGAACGGCTGAAGCCACGAAGCTCATCTACCTGGGGAGTGACAGGTGGGCGGCCGCTCACCTCACTGGCTGAGGCCGAATATCTTGAGCGCGTTGAAGGCGGTGGCGAGCGCCACGTCCTCGGGCCGCGCGCCCATGAACGGCTGAAGCCACGAAGCTCATCTACCTGGGGAGTGACAGGTGGGCGGCCGCTCACCTCACTGGCTGAGGCCGAATATCTTGAGCGCGTTGAAGGCGGTGGCGAGCGCCACGTCCTCGGGCCGCGCGCCCATGAACGGCTGAAGCCACGAAGCTCATCTACCTGGGGAGTGACAGGTGGGCGGCCGCTCACCTCACTGGCTGAGGCCGAATATCTTGAGCGCGTTGAAGGCGGTGGCGAGCGCCACGTCCTCGGGCCGCGCGCCCATGAACGGCTGAAGCCACGAAGCTCATCTACCTGGGGAGTGACAGGTGGGCGGCCGCTCACCTCACTGGCTGAGGCCGAATATCTTGAGCGCGTTGAAGGCGGTGGCGAGCGCCACGTCCTCGGGCCGCGCGCCCATGAACGGCTGAAGCCACGAAGCTCATCTACCTGGGGAGTGACAGGTGGGCGGCCGCTCACCTCACTGGCTGAGGCCGAATATCTTGAGCGCGTTGAAGGCGGTGGCGAGCGCCACGTCCTCGGGCCGCGCGCCCATGAACGGCTGAAGCCACGAAGCTCATCTACCTGGGGAGTGACAGGTGGGCGGCCGCTCACCTCACTGGCTGAGGCCGAATATCTTGAGCGCGTTGAAGGCGGTGGCGAGCGCCACGTCCTCGGGCCGCGCGCCCATGAACGGCTGAAGCCACGAAGCTCATCTACCTGGGGAGTGACAGGTGGGCGGCCGCTCACCTCACTGGCTGAGGCCGAATATCTTGAGCGCGTTGAAGGCGGTGGCGAGCGCCACGTCCTCGGGCCGCGCGCCCATGAACGGCTGAAGCCACGAAGCTCATCTACCTGGGGAGTGACAGGTGGGCGGCCGCTCACCTCACTGGCTGAGGCCGAATATCTTGAGCGCGTTGAAGGCGGTGGCGAGCGCCACGTCCTCGGGCCGCGCGCCCATGAACGGCTGAAGCCACGAAGCTCATCTACCTGGGGAGTGACAGGTGGGCGGCCGCTCACCTCACTGGCTGAGGCCGAATATCTTGAGCGCGTTGAAGGCGGTGGCGAGCGCCACGTCCTCGGGCCGCGCGCCCATGAACGGCTGAAGCCACGAAGCTCATCTACCTGGGGAGTGACAGGTGGGCGGCCGCTCACCTCACTGGCTGAGGCCGAATATCTTGAGCGCGTTGAAGGCGGTGGCGAGCGCCACGTCCTCGGGCCGCGCGCCCATGAACGGCTGAAGCCACGAAGCTCATCTACCTGGGGAGTGACAGGTGGGCCACCGGTCACCTCACCTCACTGGCTGAGGCCGAATATCTTGAGCGCGTTGAAGGCGGTGGCGAGCGCCACGTCCTCGGGCCGCGCGCCCATGAACCCGGCCGCCAGCTCCACCACGGCGGGCAGCGCGCACGGCTCGTTGCGCTGGAACGTGCAGTAGCGGTTCACGAAGCTCATCGATCTGGGGATTGACAGAAACATCCATATCCATACTAATATTATAAATAGAAAAAAAAAAAAAAACACTTGGTTGCCTGTAAAGTCGGTATACGGGCGAAAGTTTTACGTGACAACGACTTTGAGTGGTAAAATAATTTTAATGTGAATATTCATTCGTATAGTAGGAAGAAGGATGAAATAATAGTAACAATTTAAAACATTTATTTATACAAAGAATTATATTTAAAACATTAATTTTATTTATACAAAGAATCTCGCACTGAATTTCATATTAACAAAATTTTATTTTTACCTTTACACATACATACGTATTTATATACAAATATACATACAATAACTTGTTCACTTTTTATGTCTGTCTCTCTCGCTCTTAGGCGGGCTAACCATGCCCGAGTGGAAGGGACGCGTGCCTCTCACTCGCTCTCATTGTGAGCGCATAACGTGAGCGGAGCGTAACGCAGTTTCTTGAAGTGTCACCCGGCAAACCAATTTATAAGACGTTGTCACGTCAAAAACGATCACATACATAAATGTGAAAGTGTGTTTATTTGTCCGGCTTTCACGTCGCAACGAAGCTATTATATGGTATGGTTTTTGTGTATGGAGATAGTGAGGAGGGTGGAGTGTGACGTAGGCTACTTTTTACCGCGGTAAAACATCCCCATGGGAAGATATCGATGTTTTGTTATTTGCTAGATATTTAGTTCCGGATGTTGTTAACAGATGGCATTGTTAATTCCCTTTTCCCACGCGGGCGGAGCCGCGGGTAAAAGCTAGTATCTTTATAAGGTAATGCTTACTTGTGTAGTGTATTAAAGTAAGGTGGGTGAATATTGTGGAACCACCGTCATGTCATAAATAAATCAGTCTCGTATGGAACCTTCTCGTGTTTACATCCAAATCCTTCAATAGCGACGAGGATGGGATGTAAACACGAGAAGGTTCCATACGAGACTGATTTATTTATGACATGACGGTAGTTACACAATATTCACCCACCTTACTTTAATACACTACAACTTGCAACACAAATATCTATTGAAGAGCAATCTTCGTCATCCGTCCATCAGCCTTCGGAAGTCCACTGCTGGACATAGGCCTCCCACAATCCACTTCTCCCTTTGACCTTTGAATCCAACCGTTTCCCGTTTTTTCCGTATCTTCTTCAGTTGGGTTGTCAGTCCACCTCGTCGGAGGGCAGCTAGCATAGTTTTTCAAGTAATTTTTTTAGGGATATAAGATAGCAAACGAGCTTGCCACCCATCCTCTGCCTCCACTAAAGGACTTTCCTTATTTGACTTGCATTTTTTGAAAGCATTTTCCTGAGCTACACTTGAAGATCATTCAAACATACGTATGAAACGAATTTGGCTGTACTTAATTCCAAACGCCAAAGCACCCGCAATCCACTCACCTCTCAGTCAGCGAATCCTTAACGTGCAACGGCAACTTGGACGCCCTCATGTTGGGATACATGAACGGCGAGTCCGTCTCCACCAGCAGCTTGTCCAGCGGCAGGATCCGCTCCGACAGCAGCCGCCTGATGCCGCCGTCCGACTTGTCCTTGCATATGTACCCCGTGATGCCCAGATAGAAGCCGCGCTCGATGTACTTCAGCCCCTGCTCGACGGTGCCGGTGAACGAGTGGATGACCACGGCTGGTAAGCGCGCCGAGTACTCGTCGAGGATCTTGATCAGATCGTCTTGCGCTTCCTTCTCGTGGACGAATATTGGCTTCCGGAGATCGCACGCCATTTCCACCTGGAATTGAGAATTCGGATTTTCTTGAATTTGTTGGCGTTAATATCAAATATTGATGGAGTAATTTAATGTAGCGTCCATAGCCCAATGGCTTGCGTCGATTGTATGTGATCTCGCCCTTCTCGACCGCGTTCTCGTTGCTGAGTTAAGCAACGTCGGGCGCGGTCATTTTGTGGATGGCGAAATTTCATGGACGCTACCGTGCTTCAGTGGGCACGTTAAGCCGTAGGTCCTGGTTGGTTTTAAACAAACAATCGTTAAGACTTGTCGAAGACCTTCCGATGGCTTAGGAACATTTGACACTGGGGGTTGGCTACTGACCCCTTCAACAATCCACATTGGAGCAGCGTGGTGGCGGTAGCTTTATAACGCAAACAGTCATACTTCGGGTCAGCTGGTAAGTGGTCACCGTCGCCTATGAACACGCGTGACATCAAGGTATACACTCTTGAAGTACTCCATGTCGTAACCAGATGAAAATACCTCAGTTGGAAGTTTACTCTACGGTACCCTGATTGTTGTTAATGTCAAATATTCTTGGAGTATTTTATAGATAGATTCCCTGTCTGACACCACCAAAGTACGACGTGTACTGTACGTACACTTCGTCATAAGAATAGTCTCTTATTAGTGATTTTTTTCCAGTTTGTCGAGTCGTTTCTTCTCTTTTAAATGATTTGCTACCAAACGAGTACGAGTTATTTCGATTTCCTTCAAGATACCAGTAAGCTATAAGTCTCGATGCCATCTCAACCACTAACGCAACCCCAAAGAGTCAATAAATCTATTCTATTAATTATTAAAGAGTCACACCATCAAATCAATCAATAATAGTTACTCGACTACCGTATACATTGCGTATTGGCTGCTGTCGAGCCAACATGGAACCATTGTCCTACACCTCCCGTCTATATCTGTTTGAACTTGGTGTCATTGAACTAATCCCACGGACGAAACGGGGTTCTTCGTATACTCTCACATTCACGCGCGAGCCGCGAGCGAAGGGTCAATGCGACCATCTTAGAATACTTTCCAACTCGTGTCATCGTTGTATCTTCAAAGGCCAGGACATGCCCGTTGGCGCAATCGGTAGTGACCCTGTCTGTTGCGCCAGGGGTCGCGGATTCGAATCCCCGAATTCGAAGCCGGGGCAGACATTTATTTCGCAGATAAATTTATGTGTACTCATGTCATGGATGATGTAGTATTGCGAGCGAGTGGAGGACTAACAGATAACATCACATATCTGTTAGTTGCGGACGTCCACTAGTTATTTAATAAAGCCTAACATTTGATTATTTTCTCTATATAATATATTGTATCCAGAGTAAATAAACAAAGAGGTACATACATGGATGGTACATTTCCATGTTAGAACAAAAAAATATAGTAATACCCGTGACGCTCTCGCTGTAGAGACGAGGCGCGGCTGTGAACACGCCCAACGATAAGACGAGCGCGTGGGCGAGAATAACATCGCAAGATCAAATCCATTAATTCGATCAGCTGCGCGCGCGCTACATCAATCTCTTGCAGTGACAAGGAGATAGGTATATTATAATGCAAAATAATGTCAGATAATGATTTTGGTAGTAACAGGGGCCGCGCAGGAGTAGTAAAAAATGGAATTTCTATTGAAAAAAGCAAAAGTAATATTAATGTCCTCATCTCGAGACCATTTTATGGCGGTCCATACTTTGAGGAATGCAACTACTAAATGCATAACTTCATTGATCAAATTTTTTGGGTGTACTTCAGACATCTGCCTACCGCCTCGGGGAAGTACAGTCGTGATAATAGTATTATGTTTTGTTGTTTTATGTTACAATCAAAATAATTGCTAGCTAATTTGGCGTCGTGGCGTAATGTGGCGTCTTGTCGGCCCACTAGTCCCTAAAACGCCAAGGTACAATATCCAATAACATTGATAATTATCTGAGCTATTTATAAACAATGAGCAGAATGTTGTGCGTGGCGAATGGAATCCTGCAGTGGGATGCTGTACCGAATTCAACGCGAACAATACAACAAGCAAATAATAGATTATATTTATCTAATATTGAATGCCTGTATTGCGGGTGGTTGTCTGGACACACACAGAAAACCACACAACTTAACATCCATGACATAAGTATAAATATTTATCTGCTAAATAAATATCTGCCCCGGCCGGGAACCGAACCGAACCCACCTAATCATTATTTTTATAATCAATAATCATTTTTTTATCCCAATTGTGTTTGTCACAAACAATTAACGTTTTGATCAAAGTAGAACTCTTAATGATAAGAAACCATGAGCTGTTTTCGCGTTGATGTGCATGTATCTCAAGTGTACATTCAAGAAATAACTGATTTTTAACATGCTTTTATTAGGTCGACTTGTATGTAACTCACAATGTAAGGGAAAGATATTCAAAAAGTATTTTCTATGTTTCAATTTTGACCTTTGATTATGACTTTAAATAAACTAGGGTTGCCCCTTTATTGCACAACGAAACAGCAGCATTGTATTCCAAATAACATTTGGTGACAATGAGAAAGCCACGCCCCTTACACGCGTTATAAAAAAGTATAACATCAATAACAAGATGACAATGCAGTATTTGCTTACCAACACGTTTGCCGCAACCTTTTTCCACCTCATCTTTCAGCCCGCCGGTCGTCGAGAGAAGTCACAATTCGCAGGTGGCGGTTTAAAAGGCATTATTTTCTCTGTGTACAAATACTGCGGTGACATTGAACTAGGAAAAAAGTGCGCCATTATATTTGTCCACCGATGAAGTTTATGAAATTGGATTTCAGGAAAAAACGGTCTAAGAAATGTTATGATTGTTCCGTTTGAAGAAAATCAAATTATCTATTTAGTAGCGGATACTTTTGTATGTATGAGATCGATCGATATACTCGTAATTTAAATGTTAAATACATCCAATTGCAGGAAAGCCTCGACCGGCCATTTAATGCAACATCTAGGTAGTGCAAAGTCTTTTTTTTTTATACGACAAATAACATTTGAAGAATCTTATAAACTGATTATTATTATATTGCACTTCCTGTTCCAAAAAGTCGTACACTCAGCATATGTTACGGCAGTAACCGTAGCGCTGGTATTCAGTGCAGCCTTGGAGTATTCAGACGATGTGATGGTTATTAAAACTAGATCGCTAAATGATATTCTCGCACGCCTGACACGTAACCTAACATCGGCAGATCTATAAAAACAATGGTGACAATGTTTCAAAAATACTCGAAGAGCTATAATAATGTTGTGAGACCTACCACCACACCACTCATAACCATTACTTAGTGCAATATAATTGTGAAATGTTATGTAACGTAAAGCATTTAATTCCTCGTACGTGCGACACTTTGAAGTGGGTCAATTAATCCCAGACGCAGTCGAGAGCGCACGGCGTCTGGTGTGTGTCAGGGGAGAGGACGCTGACTCAACTACTCAACTAAAGTCTGCGTTCCAATCGGTTGGAGTTATCAATGTTTATTTCATTGCTCACCATCAGGTAGCATGTCTGGTGGCGTCCATAGCACAATTACTCGCGTCGATACAATGTGATCTAAAGAGTTAAGCAACGACGGGCGCGGTCGGTTTGTGGATGGGTAACCGCAAGTGGGTGACCGCAAAATTTCATGGATGCTACCGTGCTTCGGAGGGCACGTAAAGCCGTCGGTCCCGGTTGTTTTGAACGGTGGAAACAGTCGTTACGCCTTGTCGAAGAACTTCGGGTGGCTTGAGAACATTCGAAACTGCGTTGGCCACTAACTCCTCCACCAATTCGCATTGGAGCAGCGTGGTAGAGTATGCTCTAGACCTAGAGCCGCCAGAATGAATTGTATGTATTATATTGCGCGTACGTTTACCCCATTCGATACGATCGACCTCAAAAGCGACAGCATGTTCGTTAAATGGATTACAAAATCCAAGCGCACCGTTTGAACTTGAAACATTATAGGATTTAATGCTATTAGATAACAATCTATTACCGATGATTGCACATTGGTTAGGACTCACGACTTTGACTTGAGAGGTCTGGCGTTCAAATACCGACGCCTTGTCTAGATGCAACTACATATTACATGGTAGGTATCACCACAACCCTTACGTTAGTAGGTATGAGGACTGGGGACTGTTAGTGATAGTTAGTCCTGTTAGTTGGTGTTATTAATAGTCCAGTTAGTACTTGTTAGTAGGAGTCTCGTTCTAAGTCAGTCAGAGATGTGTTGCTACCCTTGAGGACTAAGATGGTCGCCTCTAAAGAAGTGTAACCGGAAACCATTTATTTATTTTGCTTTCATGCACATTACACATAATGTAAACATTAAATGTTTTCTGGACTCTGGTGCCCGAGTCAAATTTATTGCTACCAATGCCAATACTAAATTCCTTTCGATATCAAAGCATATCGCTACTCATTTAGTATTAGCAACGATTCACACGTTACATTACAAGGCAATTTCATCTAAAACGCATCACTGTCCTCTATTTTTAACCAATGTGCTGTGTTGCTTTACAACTTTATTTTAGAATGTTTGTTTACGCTTCCGTTTCAAAACAGGAAATTCCTCGTGCTTACTTTAACTACAGAACAGTCTTTCTTTTCTATCAACCACAATCTTTACTAAAGAATCCCTATAGGGTAAAACCCGGATAGATGCCCCACTTTTCGAGAAAGCTTTATTTAAAAAAAATATGAACTTGCTGAAAATTATTCAGTATGTATCTCACAACATAGGTCTTTTATCTTCTATAAAAGCCTATTTTTGTA
This sequence comes from Carterocephalus palaemon, assembly GCA_944567765.1. Lineage (NCBI taxonomy): Eukaryota > Metazoa > Arthropoda > Insecta > Lepidoptera > Hesperiidae > Carterocephalus > Carterocephalus palaemon. The sequence goes on from OX155654.1 coordinate 10,735,498, forward strand.
TACATAATTAACACTGGTTTTGAATAAATACTGTTTTATTTCATCTCTCAAAAGAGGGATAGTTGCCTACTATGGCGGATAGTAGCCTAGCGTAGAAAATGCTTTGGGGGATACTTGCCTCGTGCGGGGATAGTAACCTCGGTATGATTTTTATTTTGGAAAGAAAGAAATTTATATCAATTAGAGTAATCTTTATTATTTATTTAACAGTCTTTAAAATTTACTGTGATCTTTAATTAAGTACAATTTAAAATATTAACTAACATTATTAAATAGTTTTCAGTTTTGATTACAAAAATTATTTAAATTATTAAAATATTAGGTATTTAAATTATTAAAATATTAGGTAAGTATTTAAATTATTTAAATATTATTCAAACTTAAAGTTATGTAAGTTATTATAAAATATTAGCATTTATCTTAAAAATACAACAATTTGGTAATCAACTTTGGTATTAACATTAATTTTTACCAGAAGCTAAGGTTTCTAACATTCCACATCCCATACAACATATATTGTGTTTGAATATTGTATCTACATATTTCATGCAATCACATCCGACACATCTTACATTGAATCCAATCTGATTTTGATTTAGTTAAATTGTAGTTATCAAAACATTGTACGCAATAATTATTAATTGAAACTTTATTTTCGTATTTATTAGTATTTTTGACTTTTAATATCTTTCGAGGGTCTCTTATCGATTTCTCGTCGTTTAGATTTAAGACATTTTCTTCACTTTCACTACTGTTAGAACTGTCAGAACTGTAAATTGGTAATTTTCTCTTCCTTGATGTTTTTACTTTGTCCTGTTTCATAATGTCTATGTTATCAGATTCAGTTTCACTGCTAGTCATATCAATATATTTTTTAGTCTTTTTTTTTGCGGTAGCCCTTTTTTCTTCTCAATTCCTCGAAGGTAAGTGCTAAGCTATCTTCTGTCCAGTTGGTTGATTGATGATTTTGCTTATCTAGAATAAATATATAAAACTGTGAAGTAGATATTTATTTAATTTACAACAAGTTAGAGATAAAGTAAATTCAAAAAAACAGCAAAAAAATAAAATCCGTCATTGGTTGTTAAGAAATTTTTAGTCACTCTAGGGGCAACTATCCGCGACAGTAAGTAGGGCGACTATCCTTTTTGATGTGGATACTTGCCCTTTTTATTTGCAAAATAAATAAAAATTATTAAGCAATAAAACATAATAAACAATGTAATTTAAACTCTAATGCATGCAAAGAAACAAAAAGTTGACTGAAACCACGATCAGTAACAAAAATATTCAATAGAAATTACTTACCAATATGATTATAACGCCTGTCAAAGTTTCGCCGCGGAAGATTTTTGCTCACACGGACAAAACACGTGCGCCTATTCCGATGGCTTACGCGGCATTCAGGCCTGCGGGGCGGTCACTACTTATTGTAGTAAAGCGCCAACACAAATTATAATCCTAACATAGTTTATTAAACACCGGGGCATGTATCCGTCCGAGGCAACTATCCGGCTTTTACCCTATAATAACTGTAACCCTACTTATATCTTAATATATATATTTCTTGTGTACGTGTGTATGACTGTGAACTCCTCCTAAACGGCTGGATAGATGTTGATGAATTTTTTTGTGTGTTCGCGAATGGTTTAGACTCACAATTTGGTCCAAAAGAAAATGTTTTTGAAACACTATTTTAGTATTTATTTTTAACCGTCGTTCATTGACGTGAAGCGTCGAGTCACTTTGACATTTCATATGGCAGAACAACGTTTGCGGGGTCATATAATCCCATATAAATTATTTAGTGACTAGAGCATGCCTCTTACACATCTCTTCATAATGTTTTCGAAGGCATGTGGAGTCCGCCAATCCGCACTTGGCCGGCGTGGTGGACTAAGACCTTCCATTACGAGGAGACCCGTGCCCAGCAGTGGGACAAAACAACGATTATCGTGGTGAAGGTGGACCTAATTGCTCGTTTGCTATGTATTTATATGAAATTAACACACAAAATGCTCACACCAACAGTCACAAGTACAGTACCTAGGTACGCTACACATATATGCTGTTGGCCGTGCGGACGGCGAGTGCGGTCACAGCCTATATTTAGCTCAGCGAACTCGACCGGCCAATTCTACGCATATCACTCTTGAAATCGAAAGTGAAATTATCTTTAGGTCATTCATCCACTCGCTATCAATCAAGCGTAGGGCTCTTCTCATAATGAAAACGACGATACCTCACCTCTACAAGATACCTATACAAGTAACCTTAAAAATCGGTATATCGTTACGGAACCCTAAGTCCAACTCGCACATTACCGGTATTTTCTATAGAATAAATAGGATTATTCTAGGCCTTCAAGAATATTATGGAGAATCATGCTGGTTAAACGCTTATTGGTAGACGGTACCACCGCTCGATTTTTATGGTTTCTTATTTGACTTTTTTATTAGCGGCCAAAGTTGATTTCAAAAATATGTTAACAACATACGATATTTTTATCCACAAGCGTAACTGTAATTGGTTATTAATGTTATAATTATAATAACATACATTATAATGTTTAGAAAACACTATTCACAGAAACTAACAATGGTTTCTAAATGAAAACAATGAATCATTTATCAACATTTCTTTCCGTATAAATCGATGAGGAGGCTTGAACACGGGGGGCTATCCTCGGATCATACTCAATGTACTCAATACAGCCAAATTATTGGTCACTTATATATGCATAAATGGGAATGTGTTCTTGTTGGTTTGTCCTTATTCCCACCTCAAGGCAATTATGAATCGATGTGATTTTTTACATAGATGCGGCGTGGAGTCGACATATAAAATTGTCAAAAAAACTGTAATAATCATTCTATTTTTAAACTGCGGTTGAATTAAGATTTTAATTAGTACCTAGTATTCTTTGGGAGTATCTTGCTCTTTATGAAAGGCTTATTATAATTTAAATCATCCCTTAAAGGTAGAGGTATTAATTCTTCACGAGAAACGAATTGACGCGGGCGGTGCCGCGCTGATAGGTAGTAACTGTATTATACATCTTTAACCTCCGTTTTACGGGGATTTCGTAAGATACGGAACAGTTAAGAAGGATGGCGGCATCTTTCTTGATAATGTACAGTTTGTGATAAATGACAAATGCGGACGCTCATTTGCATGGGCCTAGCGTGGAGAAATTTAACAATTTAACAAATATTTTATCCTTAATGAATGTCATAATGAAACAAAATAATTCTATTCTATACGTAATTAATTTGTTTTTGTTTAATTTTTAACTGTTTTTAATTCGATAGCTAAATTGGCCAAAACCAAATTAATTTACAATTGCGTGCAAAGAATGAAAGATATAGTGGTTGGACAAATTACCTCATGACCAACAAGTCGAATGATATTTCGCACGGTACGAGAATATTTCCCCGGCTGCCTCGATAACATGTCATTGTTCGTGATACACTTTTTGTAGTTCTGTTTTTGTAGTAGGTACTTACTCATTGTTCGTGCTAATCTGAGATAATTGTAGATTCAATTAGATTAACGTATCTACTTGCATCCATCATGAATATTCAGTTGAATATAAGTAGAATAAACATGGGTTGATTTTTTTTTTGGATAAAAGATTGCAAACGAGCGTGCAGCACCAACCCATCCTCTGCCGCTTATAACAACTGCGACCGACTTTGAACAATAGATTCAAATTCAACTAGGGACTCAACTCAAATAGAGCCGGGGATGGTTAATCCAGTTAACAGAACAGAGGATGTTAAATGGATCGTGTTTTGTTGTTAATGGATGTGTGTAGTAATAGTTCGATTTCCACCCACTAGAACACCTCGGTGGCCTTCCTCGGCGCTTGTGGAGGGCTCCGGGATCTCCGATGGAATGCACCGGTACCCTCCAGCGCTGTGTCCATGACAGGCTCGCTCGGACGACAAAGATGTCGCTACAACGTTGTGCAGCCACACACAACGTTGTCTTTCCCTGGGTCACTGGATGGCCGTTTAGAGCTCCCACTCTTGCCGCCCGTGAACCCGGAAGGCCCCTTTTAGTCGCCTCTTACGACAGGCAGGGGATACCGTAACACTATTCTAGCTACAGGGACGGCGGCGACCCACCTGCCGCTTGAACACGTCGCGCTGCACGGCGGGCTCGCTGAAGTCCTTGCTGTAGGGGATACCGTAGTAATTCTAGCTACAGGGACGGCGGCGACTCACCTGCCGCTTGAACACGTCGCGCTGCACGGCGGGCTCGCTGAAGTCCTTGCTGTAGGGGATACCGTAGTAATTCTAGCTACAGGGACGGCGGCGACTCACCTGCCGCTTGAACACGTCGCGCTGCACCGCGGGCTCGCTGAAGTCCTTGCTGTAGTTCAGCCCGCACTCGCCGACCGCGACGCACTCGGGCGCGCCCGCTATCTCCTGCAGCTCGGCCCATAGCTCCTCCTCCACCATCGACTTGGCGTCGTGCGGGTGTACACCTGGACAATCATTACTAATCTATATATATAAAAGAAGAAACTGACTGACTGACTGACTGACTGACATATCAACGCAGGGCCTAAACTATAAGGGTAAGAAACTTGAAATTTTTCACAGGGGTTCCTTTTATAACGTAGGGGAGCACTAAGAAAGGATTTTTGAAAATTCATCCCCTAAGGGGGGTAAAACGGGTGTGCAAAGTTAGTATGAAACTTTGCCGTTTTTGAAGTCAAGTGGGCAACCCGAACGCGGGCAGACGTCGTTAATGGGTCTAATTCTACGCGAGCGAAGCTGCGGGCGTCCACTAGTTACTAATATATAAATGGGGAAGTACACGAACAAAGCTCACCGACATAGTTCGCAGAGTTAGTACGTTGAAGTGGCAATGGGCAGGCCACGTCGTTCGCAGGGCTGATAACCGTTGGGGAAGAAAAGTCATTGAATGGTGAACAAATGAAGTTGATACAAGATGCACCACCCTATCTTTGTCCCACTGTTGGGCACGGGTCTCCTCTCAGAATGAGAGGGATTAGACCATAGAGATTGAAGTTTCTTCCTTCATGGATTAGACCTTAGTCCACCACGCTCGCCAAGTGCGGATTGACTGAGTTCACATGCCTTCGAGAACATTATGAAGAACTCTCAGGCATGCAGGGTTCCTCTTCTGTAACGGTGAAGAAAACATCGTCCTTCACCGTACAGCAAGTGACATTTAATTTCTTAAATTGCACATAAATTGAAAAGTCATTGGTGCGTGCCGCGTGGGTTTGAACCCGGACTCGATAGCCACTGGGCTGTCACCGCTTCTGTCTGATACAAGATACATATCAACAAATCTCAATTGGTATTTCATGTTCTTGAAGAATTATCAATATCATACCTGATAAAAAATATGATCGCTTATCTTAGATCAATGTCTTACAAGATATGGATATTTTTAACCTCTTATGCATACGTGAATGATAGCTACAATATTAGCATCCCACTTCTGTTTACAGGGCTCACAACTAAGAAGACCTGAAGAGTACTTCAAAAAACTGTTGTAGTGAAGATTGCAAAAGGGTTACCAGCCAATCCAATTTGTCTGAAGTTGTTTTGGCCTTAGGGCCTCTGACATGCTAGGTGGTAGAGCCTATAGGGAACCAAATAGGTTTTATATGAAAGCTAATTGGTTCCATATAGAGTTCGCCCGGGGTAGTACCACCGCCCGCCACGGTACCTAGTACCATTTCTGCCGTGTAATAATTGTTTTTAAAGCAATTGTGGTCCGGTTGGAAAGGTGTGGATTCCGGTTACACTTCTTTAGAGGCGACCATCTTAGTCCTCAAGGGTAGCTACACATCTGTGACTGACTTAGAACGAGACTCCTACTAACAAGTACTAACTGGACTATTACTAACACCAACTAACAGGACTAACTATCACTAACAGTCCCCAGTCCTCATACCTACTAACGAACTGACCAACTAATGTTCTAATTAACTCTCTCAACTAATTGGACTAACCATCCCAGTCCCTAATTGAGTCTTGTTCAAAGTCAGTCACAGTTGTCATGGGCGGCAGTGGATGGGTGGTGCTGCAAGCTCGTTTGCTATCTTTTTTCCATAAAAAAAAAAAAAAAACATGCCTTAACTATGAATATCTATGATTATAACCGGGACCAAATACCTAACATGTTCTCTGATTAAGCGCTCATATTTTGGGACTAGCAGCGACTGATCTGACTGCCTGTCTGCTACTTATAACCAAAGTTATTTATTCATAACTATTACTATTACTATTGATGAAATTTTATAAAATCATTAAAAAAATAATGATTACTAGTGGATGCCCGCAGCTTCGCTCGCGTAGAATTAGACCCATTAACGACGTCTGCCCGCGTTCGGGTTGCTCACATGACTTCAAAAACGGCAAAGTTTCATACTAACTTTACACCCCCTTTTTACCCCCTTAGGGGATGAAGACTGATGCAAAAATTAGATAAAAACAATCCTTGATGCGGATTATATATCATGCTAAAATTTCATCTCGATCTGTGCAGAACTTTTTGAGTTTTTGAAGCGTACACAAACCAACATAACATTTTTATATATATGTATATAGATAAAATTAATCAAAATCAAAGTAAAACATTAAATGTTTGCGTGTTACATATAATAATATCATTGATGATGATTAATGTTTATTGTTTGTTGCTTTATCTACAATTACTGTAGCTAAACTTTGTACATCATTATCTGCTATTAGCAAGCCAGTTGAAATTTATACATTTCACCTTGTAAACCTGATAGCATGATGTGTCATGTCCTGTGTTGGTACACTCGTTACAGCAATATACAGGCACCAGACATTTGGGTTGCTATTTGTGGAATTGTTTTTTGGATCAAAATAATAAACATTTTCAGGTAACAAAGGGTAAAACGGGACCCTATTACTAAGACTTCGCTGTCCGTCTGTCCGTCCGTCCGTCTGTCACCAGGCTGTATCTCATGAACCGTGATAGTTAGGCAGTTGAAATTTTTATAGATGATGTTCCTGTTGCCTCTATAACGACAAATACTAAAAAATAGAAAAATAAAAATTTAAGGGCTCCCATACAACAGACATGATAATTTGCCGTTTGTATATAATACCGACTCGCACTTGGTCGGTTTTATTTAAATTTTATTTTTTAACCGACCGCGCCCTTCGTTGCTTAACTCTTTCGATCACACTGAATCGACGAGAGCCATTGGGCTATGGACTGTACTGCACGCACATAACTTAGTAGTAATGAAAAGAAGGATGTGGCATTATTGTTATACAAGTGCAGACAGAGCAAGGTACAGTGCTGTCTCCTGGGAAAATGACTTGCTTTCTGTACTTTCACCACTACTATTGAGGTCTGCCTTGTATAATTTAATATGTTTATACTGGAGAGCAGATTCATTATTTCTCTTACAATTGTTAACGAAACATCTATCCATCCATCCAGCTGTCAAATTCGACTGGTGGACATAGGCCACATTTCCCAGTCATGCCTTTTGATTCCAGTGTTTTTCCGCTGTCTTCTTCAGATGGCCTGGCCTCCATATCCCAACTTGAATTCTACACTTGAGGACCTTTCTTACATATTGGTTGTTAATTCTCCTAGCTTGCCACTTCATCTTGCTAACTCTAACTAAAAAACCTTCTGACAGATCATTTTTTTTACTTTTTATTTCTTTACTTGCAACAGCTTACCTGCAGTTGAATATATTGTGCTGGGGTAGAGACGTGTCAGTCTTAATGCTTCTTTACTACTCCGTACTGATGTGCCCGTGACCATGATTTTCTGGACACCTATGCCAAAAGAAGACATTGAGTTTTATTGAAATTTGGTTTTATTTTTTTTAAACAGAACATTTTCTTCAAGTGTTGTTGTATTGGATGCTTTATTCACAATATGAGCATTAGTGTGTAAAAATAAACAACATAGCCCAAAGCACTATTATATCATGATAAATGTCTTATAAATATTTTATCATTCATATGCAAATGGAGGAAATAGAATTTCTTCTTTGTAATATTTGGAAAGTAAGTACGTTGGTTTGATAAACATCTAGGTCAACAAGTCAAGATTTAATCATTGGTCCTTCTCTCTTCAGTGCATTGCGATTATATAATCTGTGTATGGTTGTATAATCTTATTCTGTAATTCGACTTGTATGGAAAGCTTTATGCTATATGTTAGCAATAACTAGCTCTTGCCTGCTGCTTAGCCTCGGAAAAAGTGTAATGAAGTTAAGAATTAGTGTCAGCCTCATTTGTTGAGGGTGTGCCGAGCAACTTCCTAATAAACATGCAAAGCATCCCAAGGGAACATTTTTGGGATGAAATGTTTCCCATGTGATAATCTAAGTTATTGTCTACCATGTGCCAAGTTTGATCCAAAAACGCCATGTAGTTATTTTGAGTGATTCAGTAACAAACATTAACATTTATAATAACTATTAGTAGGATTAAACAACTTTATGATGTAACTTTATCTATTTTACTATTGAATAACTAATCTAGGTCCTCACATTCATATTAACGTTTTTCTAACTTGATGCTAATGCCTGGTAGCAGCTCGGAGTCAGGATTTGCACCTGGTGTATGGCCTACATGGGACCTCAATATAACTGGTGAAAAGCGAGTGTATACACTCCTCAGGCTACCCCTTCAGGAAAATACAGGTTAGGTAGTTAACTACGGTGCGGACGAGAAAATTAAAGTTTAGCATTACATAGTACATGAAAGGCATGTAACCGCAATTGCATGTAACGCGAACATAACACTGCAAATGCAAGTATTTGGCACAAGAATAAATTATTTTTCGATCCAACTTGTGTATTATTAATGATGAAACTATTACATTCCTGCGTTTCATTTTCGCACGCAATTTTTTCTTCGGTTCAGTTGTGAATTTTTACTTCACTATCACATACCTGCATCTTTCGCCCTTTGCACGACAGAATCGAGATCACGGCCATATTTCTTGTTCGTTAAGTTTGCCCCTATGTCGATTACAATAAGATTCTCGTAACATCCCTTCAGTTCTTCAGAAATCTGCGTTTCTTCAGACGTCATTCTCGATTATGTATGAAGCTTATTGGAGCGGTGTTTATCTAAAATTTGAGGATTTTGTTACATTGTGCACTTGAGCTTATAACTCTTGGAACTTCAAAAATTTACTTACAAATTGTATCAAACACTCGTGCTTAATAAGCTTCTTTTAATTTTAATGACTAATGGAAATGTACACCCTCTTTACTGAGCTGCCACCATGTTTTTGTAAATTTTTTGTAGATTCTTGCAACCAAGCAGGTTTTCTTTTTCATAATCGAAATGTCATTAAATGTCACTCACCTTCATTCATGTCAAATTATTCTTAGCATTGATTTGTTGATTTCAGAAAACACAAAGAATTTGATTGGCTGAATTGTCAGACAGGGTAACTGCCAAAGAAAACAAAAAGTGAAAAATTTATTTTGTCACAGCAATTTGTATACAAAATGTCAATAAAATAACTAAGAAATTCCATTGTTTAGAAAAAATTAAATTGATTTTTAAGTTAAAAAGTTATGAAAATTTAATAAGTTTAAAAATTAAAAAGTTTTCGAACTCTCATCAGATGTCAGTATCACAAATTTCATCTGTCACTGTCAGTGTTATAATATAAATATACACCAAGGATGCAATATGTAATAACTAGTGGACAGCAGAGATTGTTTTTTTTTTTAATCAGGGACTTTTCAGAAGTTTCACTTCTACCGTGTGTGACTTTACTTTACTTTACTTACACACACACACACTTTTTTTTATTGTGGTGATACCTTGGAAAGTAGATCGCCCTGTGTGACTGTTATCTTTATTTATTTCACTTTAAAATGCGAACTTTAATATTGTCAGTCAGTATCTCTATCTCTACATAACCTATGAGTTCGTCAGACGTCACTTCACGCTATGGAATCGACAATACAAATTCAGTGGACACTAAGTAGCTTTATTCAATTTTAGTCTCTAACCCATAGCAATAGAGTGAATAATCGCTTAAAAAAATTATAGTACAGAGAAGCAACGCCGCAGGCGCCCTTGTTCAACGTAATGAAATCAGCTGCATTACGATTTGCAAATATTGCAATGCTTCTGATCTGAAGCTAAACTCTGTGTCTGTGTAGTGTTTTGTTATTGTTTGACTTATAACCTATACGTTGTTTGATAATAACATAATTTGCATTCTTACAATTCACAATACTCTTTAATATATAGATTGTGAGAAACTTTGGAAAATGATTGTGAGTGGTAATGGGTGGAGTCTTTCTTCATTGTTTTCGGAATCCGCATATTAGGCGAAATTTGTGGTTAAAACAAATAAAATGTGAAATGTGTTAAATATGTACTCTTAACACTAGAGAATTTAACCGCAAGCGGGTGTGTTCTAAGCATTTTGTGTTTGAGCGCAAATTCTACGAAAAGGTCGCCTGATTCATATTATTGCGCAGATTCGTAGTTAACGGTGGATGAAATTTGCAGTGGGATTCCAACAAGACACAGTAAGTTGTTCCAGTCTTTATTTTAAAGCATTTGGTACCTTTTATTTATCAGCTCAGATAAAGGTTTTATTTTTATAAAAGGTTTTATTTTAACCTAAATTATTACTGTAAACAGTAGTGATGTGGAATAAGAATTCTATTATTTTATCGAATATCGATGTATTGTATTGTCTACGAAGTACATTAAAAAGCAAGATTAAAAATCTGAAATAACCTATGATTGCAAACTTACCCGTACGTGTAAGAAGTACTTCGTGTTTGTTTAATCATTAATAATACTCGTGCTTTGTCCCAATCAGCACTGTATTTGAGATTAATATTTTTTACTTTTTGTTTCAGGTGATGATGTACAATGTTTCTGTAATACACTCCGTGAAGATGCAGCAGCTTTCTAACGGTGAAAGAATTTTTGAAATCGGTCCAGTAGTTTTTATGTGAAAACGTTACAAACACATGTTTCATCTATATAATAATAGATTATCGAAGGGCTTTAAAATAATTTTATTTGCAAAAATGCAGCAGCGAAGACGCAGCTTTCTCATGGTAATAATAATAATTCTTTCAATTATGGAAATCGGCCCAGTAGTTTCTGAGTGAAAACATTACAAACGTACATACAAAAGCACAAATGTTTCCTCTTTATAATATTAGTTAAGATATACATATATTAAAGCAATAAAAAATGTTGAACATAATACATATTTTGTTTTATTTACTATTTAGTCACCAACAGTGGCGGGGCCACCATAGAATCCAAAAAGCCAGGCATGCCCTAACACCTAACCCACTCACTTAGTAACGTAACGTCACTAATGGCAACAGAATTACATTAGTCATTCATCACCTAAAGACCGCGCGGAAAGCGCGCGTAACTCGTCGCGTTTGCGCGAATTGCGTTCGACCTCAAATCTATTCACGCCACTTAAAAAGCCCTGCAGGCCCGAATATGACGGAATCTGCAACCTTTCTCTGTCTAACGTACTCAAAACGACTAAGATAGACTCTGTATTCACGCATTTCACGCCACACCACCACAGCGCATCGTTGTGTGTGTGTCGTATGACTTTTAACAGTCAATCTGCAGTCCCGATTCGAGCAACCTTTCTCTGTCTAACGTACTCAAAACGACAAAGATAGACTGTTATCGCGAATGAAATATGATATGAGCAAAAATGGGAAATATTGGGAAAAAATCCCTTGATTTGTGTTCGGGGAGCACATAGTGAAATACGCTGTCTATTTTTAGGGTAAAATTTTGAAATGACGGGCAGGGTACACACAACAAGAATAATAAATATAATTTATCTTTATGTAATTTGCCTTTTTATTTTAAAATAACCCGAATAGCTAAATCTAAATGGTTAAACATAGATATGTTTTGCATACATAAATATGTTTCCCTTTTAGATTTGAAAGTAAATAAGTATGTATAAGTTTGAAAATCTGGTTATCATCGCACAGTTGACACGTTTATGTTGAATTTAAAAGTTCTGTAGGTAATAATTGTCTGAGAAATCGAGGGAAAATGTGATCCTATTATCATGGCAACCCGCTTTGAATGAACTACCAAATTACACTCACTCAATATGAACAAATTTCAACGAAAATATTTAGTTTGATTTGACCTTGAAGCGCGACGCGATGTTTCGTTCGGTGTTTTTTCATTTTGTTGTTTTATTTAGGACATTCGTGATGATATCGGTGATGGAAGTAATTGTCCCTTGTGACGGTATTGATGTGTGTGTGATTAAATGTGTCCAAAACTTACTCGAGAAAAGGTAAAATCATTTACATTTTGATCAAACAAAACTGTTGATTAAGTACTTCGCCGAAACCAACTCCTAATTTGGATATTTTGCAGATAAGTAAGGCCCTTATGAGACAGATCATGGGTCGCTGGTTCACACACGAATAAATTGTATTGTTGGTGTTGCATATTTTTTCTAATGACTAGTAATTAATAATATGCATATAATTATCGTTAATAGCTATTGAAAAACAGTGAACGTTCACCAACATTTTATGCCGACGTAATTAAGTCATTTCATAAGAAAGATAGACGTTTTGATTTAGAATTTAAATACTAGTCAATTTGTGTTACTTTAAAAAAATATGTTTTGTCTATTTTGTTCAATAAGGCCAGCGGGGGACAGCCAGCTTACCCTAGATTAATTCGCTCAGACTCAAGCAATCGGCCAAACCAAACGGCTTTTTTCAAAGCCACCGATGGATTGCTGATATGTTTTATCAATCTAGCACCGATAAGACGTGATTTGAATAAAATCTAATGAAATTGCTAAAGGGAAATCGAAAAATACCTAATATTTTATATGTGTTTTTCCCCCTTATTCACTATCACATGTCTTGGGCATGCCCTTTGCCCCTTGGCTAGATCCGCCACTGGTCACCAAGGGAAAAAAAATATCGATAAATATCGATAATAGCAATCACTAGGGACGGGCAATACAGATACATAACACGCATGCGCACGGATTGGTATTGGTGCGCATGCGTGACATCATGTCGCTAAAAGCGACGCCGACGTGTTTCACTGGAACTAATTTAGTTAGCGTCCATAGATTTTCTATGCGCGATTCCCATCTGTACGTAGTACTATACTTATAAATCTGTGCGTCACTTCACAAATTATTTAAGTACGCTGTCTGTCTGCTGTACGTCACTGTCAGAGTCTCTTGAAGTAAAAAAAGACGCATTACCTTTTGTCAAATTACAGAAAAACGAAAAAAATATTGTGAAATTTTTAATTTCTTCCTGTTTCGTGAAATTAAAAGCAATGAATGTCCGCCAGTTTGTATCAAAAAACCTCGTTTTAATAGTCATGGTTCCAGTGATCGTTGGGGCCCATTACGGATGGGTGAAGTTACAAGAGAATGATGGTCTCGTGTCTGCCGAAGAAAGAAAGAAATTACCTTTTATGGTACATACGTCTATTTACTTTTGAAAAGTTCGTAGTCCATGGGAATATATGAGATCGTGTCTAACATATCTAATCATCGTTTAACTAGCGTTGGGTTGGTAGGGTAATTTATTTATGCCCAAATTGAATGAGCACTTCTGTGCCTTGGGAGGCACGGTAAGTAGCTGGCCCCGATGGGTATATATTCCATCATTTCATTGGGTGTTGTTGTGTTCTGTATGAAATAGTAAATTTATCCACATTAAATCTTTTATTTTTATTTTCAGAACCAAAAGTAACACTGCAAGGATAATTATGTAATCTCAGGACTATTTTGATGTTGCCAGAATAACTTTTAAGTAGATTTTAAATGTTACATAGAATCTTATGTAATAAATGACTTATTTATTATATTTAACTGAATCTTATATTTGTTTTGTATTCTGTATTAATATAGAAGTGTGCAGGGTAGTATTTGACTACTCTATGAAGCCTGCAGCTACACCAGGATGGAATTTGACATGCTGGTGTAAGTACAGGCAGGTTTTTGTTGCCACCTATTCTTCTCATGAACATTACTGGACAAACTCATCCCAGTGAAACCTAAATGTTAACCCTTATAAACCATTATCATTAAGCCTGGACAAACAAACAATAGTACTTATCTTCACTTTAGTCAGAATTTTCATCCCCTTTTTTGCTAACATGGAAAAACTTAAGATACTCAATATTGTTGACTCATACTAACACCATGCAGTTATTCATAATTTACTGTTAATAGCGCAGAGTCCTGTCTGTTAGGAGTAACAAAAAAAAGCTTCATAATAATTTAATAGTTTTATTTTATTTATACATTTTTCAAATTGTGAATAAGAGTTATGTTACTTACGTTTTTCAATTGTTAATACATAGTAGGTATAATGAATGTTTCATTGCACATATATAAGATTATTGTATAGTTTGCTATAATATATGGAATACTTTTTTTATGGACTAAGTTTGGACTGGGAGAGTTATTCCAGTTAGTAATGTTCCATACATTAGTTGATCAGTTAGTAGGTAGGATAAGGATCACCTTAGAGCTTTAGGATTTACTTCATAGGGATTATGTAGTGACCTTAAGAAATCAGCTGGAAACCACTGAATAATAGAGGAAACAGGACTTCAATAGACTTAGGCTGATAGATGGTTAACTTGTGGCAGCAAAACCTTAACTTACAAAACAACTTAAGGTGGGGGTTCGATCCATGGTGGGAAATTCAAATTATTTTTTTAAACGGTTTTATTTTTTGTGGTTTTCAAATAGTCATAAGTGTCATTAGTTTTGAGGTTCAGCCAAATTTGAATATAGCCCCAATATACAATTTTTAGTTTTAGTTTTTGTGGTCCATGAGAGTCTTATTCAAATCCGAAATAATACATTGAAATATGCAATGCTACTCGGTACATACGTGCGCAAATTAATAAATAATGTCACTATGTATGTTCTGAATAACACAAAAAAATGTATTTTATTTAAATTTCCCGCCACGGATCGAAACAACGACCTTAAAAAACAGTAATTGCACAATTTGCACATAATTTAAGGAATAGGTGATGATATCCAGCGAGAACCAGCATCTTTTGGTAGATGCTCTATGGTGATTGAGGGGATTGTCCTAGGTGGGCATCGCGTTATGGTTGCAAGTTTTTCTAATGTAAACTATATACATCCTTACTGATATATACTTAAATGTGAAAGTGTGTTTCTTGGTTTGTACTGCTTCACCGCCTCTAATGGAATGATGAAATGATGATTGAGTGTTTTTTGCATACATGTCGTATGCGGTTTGAAGAATGACATAGGCTACTTTTCATCCCTGAAAATTGCATGATTCCCGTGAAATGTAAAAAACGTGACAAACACTGTAATAATCTTTACATTTTTAATCGATTCCCAACTATGGAGCAATTTTTAATCGATTCGATTGATCGATATTTGGGATTGGATTTTGATTATCTTTGGTGTAACTTGCCGTCGAAAAAAACTATAATTGTAATATTTTAAAACATCTGATGATATACGTAATGTTCTGCACGGAAAACGATGTAACGCGGCCGGAGCCATATGTAAAGGTAGTATGTTATTGAATTAATAAAAAAGTATGGCGCACTGATATGTAGGTACCTATGGAGTTATCGACCAAGTCACCAAAGATTTTCAATGTATATTTTAAGATAATAAGCTCGTTGCAGCACGTTTTGTCACCTTAGTTAATCAAAAGGAAATTACCATCGGTTGTCCAACCCAGACCTAGGGCGTTCCCTAGGCAGGGTTGGACAATCGATGATTTTCCTTTGGAGGTCTAGGTACCTACCTAATGCCATAGTCATCTATTATTTCGCATGCCTTTGAAAACACCTATAACAAAAAAGAGTGGTGGATGGACGATGGACAAGGTATGTAAACATAATTTCGGCACTCGCCACGAACATAATAACTGATCTGCGTGAATGCATGTAACGCGATGCCCGTCTTGTGACGCCTAGGCCAACGTAGGCCTAAGCCTAGGGTCGATGTCTCGGGGGCGCCCCTAGTCAGATGGTCGGCAGGTGTCCGCGGGAGTCCATCTCAGTCTTCTTGCCCTTGGGCTGCGCGCGCTCGTTCACTATCAGCTGCGGCAGCATCGGCGACGATTGCACCTGGGGGTGGCATCACCGAGAACTTTAGTAAGTACAGTTGGCGGCACGAAAGTTAGCCGTGAATGTTGGGGCGAGCTAGTCGTAAGCGCTAATTGGTTCGCCAGCCTTATTACGTCCCTCGCACTGATACCCCATGCGCAGCTATCCCCTCTGAAATTAGTTTCAAGCTAAACTTTCGTGCCGACAGGTATGGATAGGTGCATAAGACGTTCCTATTGGGTGGCCTCCTTCGGATTTCTTGATGGACATGACAACATATATGGTGAAGGAAACATAGTGAGGAGACCTGTATGCCTGCGAGTTCTCCATAATATTCTCAAAGGCATGTGAAGTCTGCTAATGACATTGATAAGCGATTTAGTTATCCAACTGTATTCTTAATGTACCTATATTGGGTGTATTTTTTGTGTTCCATGACACTGCCCGCGCGATGTGCGCAACATGTCACAGCACAATTAAACAACAAAGACGTCATGCATGTGTCACCGGCACCGGTCTGGTTTTCTTTTGTTTTTTAACATAAATAATAACAACATAGTAAAATGAAGAACTTCAGTCTTATAAGGAGAATTCTGGGGAGAAACCCATGCCTTGGTATCACGGTATCAACATCAACACACCACTGAATTCGTTACATACGAATGCGGAAAGCGCTACAGCGGCACCTTTTTTTCCTCCTATTTACTAATTACTTAGTGTTTACTAATACTCTACACATTGTAGTAATTTCTCGGGATCAAAATAGTGCCACACTTACTCATAGTTTAGGAAAACACATAGTAGGTATCTATATTTACACTACATATAAACACCTATACAAAAATCTATCACAGTATTTACTACCTACCAATAATAAACCAACTAAACCACTAAATAACAAGAACAATTCTAGTAGAGTTAAAACTTTATACTTTTACCAAATTATGAATTATTACTATACCTATCTAAATAAACTCAGTATGTTCCTATGTATCATAAAATTCCAGTTGATTCTACTTGATCTATGTGATCGTACCTACTTTTGTATGAGGTTAAATCATGACTATCTACGATATTTACTTTAATGTGTAAATTACACATCGGAAACGCTGATCTAGCGTGGCCTATGGTTCCGAATATCTACCTATGACTAGGAATCCATTGAGTTCGGTATCTATCGGTATCTATCCTATCTATATGAGTATGTCGCCACACAAACTAACTGCGAGTTTGTGTCCTCTAACATTATACAAGGATCTTCTGGGACTACAGGCAAGATTTATTCAACCGTCCAGCTAGTGATCTAGGACAAACGGGAATCTATTGATTTCCAGCGTTCCTAGTCTGACCCATGGGCCCTAACATTTCGTGAAACCCGTGTAGCGAACCAACGAAGTGTTATCTAACCTGGCCCTTGCTTATATGGTGGTGTAGTAGTCGCACATCACCATCTTCTCAGCGTCTTCCTACCGACATAGTCTTTGCTATCTACCAACCTAAATTACCAGTTCGAGACGTCAATCGATTATGTTATTATCTTGTACCGGTTTTATCTGGTGAGTGATTGCTAGTGGTAAAATTTCTAGAGCAATTGGGCATCCTAAAACATTAACCCAAGCAATACTTATTGAAGGAGCGTACCAACGCTGAAGGATTACCTACTCAGTTGCGAGAAGAGACTAGTAGAATTTTAGATACTACGAGTAGACTAGAGAAGTTGCAGATATTTTCTACGGCTAGAATCCCTTCTTATAGATGAGGAAGATAGGAAGTAGATCGGCGTATCCGATATGTACCTATAGATAGTTCCAAAATCAAACTGCCATTCACCTCACGTGCCACGGCGTGACACCGCCATTAATCTACGGGCCGATCATTTCCCCTTGCCCTTGCCTTTCTTAGGGCCAGATAGCTCCGTGCGTTGAGTCGATGCAGAGTCGTCAATCGTTTGACCTCGTTGCGCAAACTCGCGCTATGTGTGGACGAGATGAGGATATCATAAGTGGAAAATCACTGATTAGGTACCTGTATTTTTATTTATTGCGCAATTGTGCAAGGTGCAAGTATCAAAACAATTTCAATTGCAATTGGCGATGCAACAGTTTGTGCATGGCAGGGTGGAATTAATACGCTTATCCCGAGTAGGTACATTGTCTTCTCGAAATCTGATTTTCGAGTTTCTTCGGAAACGTTTTTGTGGTGGTCTACTCTCCGCGTACTACTGCAGTAGCATCACGCTGCATTACATCACGTTAAGACATGGCAGAATCTAAACTATTATAGGGACGGTGTGTAACTATTGTTAATAGATACATAGAGGAATGGATGCAAGGAACTGACCTGAGCCCGTCTGGCCTTTTCGAACTCCTCGTAGTCGGAGTGCGGCACTGTGAACAGAAAGTTCTCGAAGATCGGGTGCCGGAGCAGCTGCTCGCAGCTCCACCGCATCATCGGGTCCTTGTCCAGGCATTTCTGGAATGTTTCGAATGGGAAGGATGAAAATGTTGTTGAAATGTTTGACCAGAAATAGAAACCGTTATATTCCAGTTCCTCGTGGTTAAGAGGTTAAATTTCCTTTGAACCTTCAATCAGAATTTCGGAAAGCTCATGAAATGCTTACAAGACAAGTGTTAGGAATGTTCAAGATAAGGGCGATATATTTTTTCTGAATCTAATTCGTTGAAAACCTCTTATCTAGGGATTTGAAGAACATTGGTACGGTCTACAAAAGTGACAGATGTGCATTACTAAAATATACCTAAAACAAAACTGGTATACCTGCAAGAAATCTATCACAAGTTCATTGTGGGCATATCTCTGAGGTATCTTCTTCTCTAGCGGTTCTAATGTGGTTGGTTCGGGCAACGCCATGCCCTGAAAATAAATAAAATGTTACTCAATACAAAATAACGGTTAATTTTAATTAACATTCTATAAGTAATGTGTATAGGGTTGAAATAATATTAGATATAAATAAATATTGCATTCAAAGTTTGTGTTACCCTTAAGGGTGTAAAATTAACATAGGGGATAACACATTTACGGATTCATTACAAATTTGTGGAGCTAAAGTTAAAGCGCTAAGAAGAATCTATTATTATGCTTTATATTAATCAGTTTAGAATAGCATTATATCTCTTCTCTTTAAGTAGTTTGTAGTTACCTAGACTTTCGTTAAGCGTGTGTAATCACCTCATAGCGAAATAAATTATTTGAATTTGAATTTGAATTGAATTTGAATGTATCTAATTCCACGCGAGCGAAGCTGCGGGCGTCCACTAGTATTACATATAAGTAGCTAAATATCAAAATAACAGATATCAGTAAAGCCAGTTTCAAAGTTTCCATAGCCCCATGACATTCTGATACCCCATGCGTAGCTATCCTCTTCGAATTTCGTTCAGAGCTAAAATTTCGTGCCACCAGCTGTACCTGGAAGAAGGTGTTCTGCGAGAAGATGGTCATGTGCCGCGGCAGCAGGTCACCCAGGGTCTTGCGGATGAGGTAGAGCTGGTCCAGGTCGCTCTTGCCCGGCCACAGCGCCTCGCTCGTCAGCAACTCCGCGAACACGCAGCCTGGGGAGACACTTCGGATTGAGTATAGCAACAACATGGGAACCTGTGCCAGACTTAATTTTTTTTTTTAGTATAGACGGACAAACAGACATACGGGCCACCTGATGGTAAGGTGTCACCATCGTCTATGGACACGTGCGACACCAGGGGTATCACAGGTACGTTGCCTGCCTTGAAGGAAGCGTTTCACACTCTTTTTGAAGCGCTCCATGTCTGAGCTCGAAGGGAAAACCTCAGTCGGAAACTCATTCCACAGAAGACCAGAAATGTAAAAGAATTTAACATCAGTAAACACAAAACCCATTTACCATATCTGCTTATATATGTATGTTTTCAATAATCGCGTGTGCATGTTTCCCGCGTGGGAGGGAGGGAGGTGCTACGTGCATGAAGGTATACACCACCATACATCTTTGTTCGCGGATTGTTGCAAAGTAGATTAGTCCTTGGTTGCTGGGCACTTAGTTCTGCGCTAGACTTTCGTGCCGCTATGTATACCGAACCGACCTATGGCCCACACGTCGACGGGCGTGCTGTACATGGTGTCGCCGACCAGCAGCTCGGGCGCGCGGTACCAGCGCGTGGCCACGTAGTCCGTGTAGCTCTCGCCGGGACCTGGGCATGTATATCACACTTCTGTAAGTTACGCGCTCAACAACACAAAACTCCCTTTGTCTCACTGTTGGGAACCGGTCTCAGAACTCAGATTAGGCGTTAGTCCACCGCGCTGGCCAAGTGCGGATTGGCAGACTTAACATGCCTTCGAGAACATTAGAAGAGCTCTCAGGCATGCAGGTTTCCTCACAATGTGTCCTTCGCCGTTACAGCAAGTGACATTTAATTTCTTAAATCGCACATAACTCAGAAAAGTCATTGGTGCGAGCCGCTTGGGTTTGAACCCGGACCGCTAGAGTGAAAGGCGAGTTCGATAGCCACTGCGCTGTCAAAGGTGTACCGCTGCACCGCGCTCTTTTACATAAGATTTAATTTAAGTACCTTGAAAAAATTCGTCGCAGGAGATTCGAATCCACAACCTTCACGTAAGTATGTAGGTACTGGGAATGCTCTAACCACTAAGCCACCGCTCCGCTCCACCAGCAGCGCAGTATTTCAAGGCATACGTCTTAGCGTCACGTCAAGTCAACTACCAATTACAGAATAGGAAACATCAAATTTGTAACATATCGCATGCAAATTCTGAATTATGTTATTCCTTTGTAAAGAATAAAAGAAAATCCATACTAATATTATAAATGCGAAAGTAACTCTGTCTGTCTGTCTCGCTTTCACGCCAATACTACTGAACCGATTTAAATGAAATTTGGTACTCAGATAGTCTAGCTAGAGCCTGAGAAAGGACATAGGACATGACATACGAGTACCTACTTTATAATTAGTAAAAAGTGTCAGTGCTGCCATTTTAGCGCTTTCGGCGCTAGATCTAGCGCTTTTTTGATGAGCCTAGCGCAGAACTAAAAATTTTAGCGCCTAGCGGATAATTTAGCGCTTTTTGATTTCTATAATGTCAACACGTTTAAAAAGTGTTTTACCGACATATTTTACAATTTTATTCAAAAATATATGATTTTTTATTTTCTGACATGGCTACACATACTTACCTACTCAAGGTGAATTCCCTCTAGTTCTCAGATTTTCATTTGCGCCGAATTGCGACTTGACTTGGTTTTATTCATTCCGGCAATGGCATTCTCTCCGAGTGGTTTGGCTTATATGAGATTAAAATTTGTTATGTTATAGTTATGAGGTTTAATTAGATAAATATTCCGTTCTCTGAACAATTAAAGTTAAAGTGGCATCCGTTAACATAACGTGTCAACCAGTTGTGTGAATTTTAAACTGTGGCTGAAACCTGTGTCTGGGAACGACACAAAAGCTATGTGTACATTTTGCAAAAAGGAGTTTCTTGCAAAATTAAGCGACGATAGTTATTATTTTTTCATCTCGCGTTTTTATTTTTCACCATTAACGTTTAAATTTAGCGCGAATTCTAGCGCTTTTATATACGCTGAATTTATAAAAATCTAGCGCTTTTTGAATCGCTGTTAGCGCTGAATGGGTATTTTGATCTGGCAGCACTGAAAAGTGTTGTAAAGGGTTGAAAATGGGGACGAAAGGTTGTATGAAAGTATTGTCATTTTCAGAACTAGAAGCATAAAATTTATATTTAGGCTGTTGACTAAATGTTATTTTAAGTTGTGTTATGATTATGTCTAATTCCACCCGAGCGAAGCTGCGGGCGTCCACCACGTTTGTAAATAAAAATAAACGCTACATAAGTAAATAACATTCACAAGCTTGTAAAAGTATGGATACAAACATTTATGGTATACTTAAACCAAGGCTCCTGAAGCCATTAATCAGAACCGCCGATAAGAATAGCATCCAAGCGGGGAAGTCTCGAAATAGGCTCGGTAGTTTCGCGAATACGAAATGCTTCTTTATTTAACTTTTTGTGCCGATTCAGTAAATGGCATTTTAGCGATTCGCTCGCTATACATGAATTACGTCAACTGCTTCGATCAACAATACCAAGTCAACTGCGTCAATACATGTGACACAGATTACCTGTATCCGTAATTTGTGTTTTATGCTGTATGTATATTAAAGCTGTGTAAAATATACTATTTTGAGCAGCCTGCTCAAGTGTAGATCTGTGGTAAAATAAACTGGAGAGATACTTTTAAAGCCGTTGGTACGAAATAATTTCCTGTTTGCGCAAGAGCTCAGACAGTAATTAGGAGGAACAATACGCGATGCTTTGAAATGCTCCTCATGGCAATAGAATCCGATCGGCGCTATGCGCTTTTCGGAAGTTTATCCGAACTAATACCTATACAACAGTTTTAAAAGATAAGTGCTTTCTCTAATGGTTGCAAGTGCGAAGGTGCCTCTCGGGACTAGAATATTGCTACGGTAGCCCCTGGCCTGTAAGAGGCGACTATAAGGCGACTTCAAGTCGCCTTATAGTCGCAAGTCGCCGACTTGGTTGCGGGCGGCAAGAGTGAGTTTATTTTTCGAAAGGACTTTTGCTGTATGATCGTACCGACCTTTACGGCGTCACCGAATAGGGTGGTAAGCTTCACGGAGCTCAAACGGTAAGCGTAAGAATAATCCTTTAGATTACTCTCATGGCTACATGTTTCCTCTTTATAATATTGGTATAGATATAGGTATGTATCACTATACTGTGATATATATTTTGCTCATTGCTGTTAAGGTAGAAACACATGGAAGATGCTGCGGAACTGGAATCAACGACCAACGATGTTTTAAATAAGTAGGTAGTAGATAATATACCTACAGGTAGGGCTGCCATCTCTAAAACCTGCCCCCCAGGACCGGAGGCGTAAGTTCCCCGGATTTTGGAGCTTTCGGCCCGGACATTTCAATACTTTTTCAACCACTTACAACTTCATTAAAATATATTTTACTCCATACTCGATAAAAAAACAACTTTAATTTTAAGCCTCTTTTGCATGAAATAGTATGTTTAATCGTTCTTGTGACGTCAATTGAGTAATTTTGCTTTATTTTTTTCCCTTAAGTATTAAATAAAAGATAAACAAACCCACTTTTTTTTTTATTTAACTTTTTATTTTTTCGTACAATTAAGAATATTTTCTTTAGTTTTAAAAGAACTAGTGATTTTTTATGTTTAGTTCCTACTTCAGTGAGTCTATAGGTATATTGTTTTTTAATAATAAATAATGTTGAATTTATAAATTATAAACCTTGTCTAGTTAATAAAACACAAACCTGATAATTTTAAAAGACTTGTCTTTATTTACATTACAAGAATAGTCCTACCCCGAATGACTAAAACCACGTATAAAGTGATATGTCGTCATTGAAGTACTTTTTATATCCATGGGTGACGATTTCAGGATGTTTAACGTATTGATTTAAAAATAGTAACATAATCCTACATTTTCATAAAACATTTTATTTAAATTCTATATCAGACACTGTTTTTTTGTTTCCTGCGTATAAAAAGGTAACATAGACATGACTGACATACTTCTATTTTATTATCGGCGTAGAAACGGTCATCTATCAGTTTTTACAAGAAAACGTAAAAAAATAAAATATGTGTAAATAGCATTATAAAGCTCTTAAAACTGTTAAAATATTGTAGAAAGAAAATATTTATTATTTGTCATAGAATTATTTCTAGGGCGTGTTGAACACAAATTACGCTCTCCTGAAAACCTCGGTTTTTGACTTGACCTTATGTACGTAGGGACCGTCGATTTATGTATTTGCGAACACATGCCATGCTTAAACCTAACCCATAGTTTTTATTTAGGTACCTACATAAATTATCTGGGATCTGATCGAAAACCCGGACATTTATTTTAGTCCGGGTTTCACCCGGACTAAAATTAAAACCCCGCCCGGACGCTCCCCGGACGCCCTCCAAACTATGACAAATCCGGGGAAACCCGGACGGATGGCAGCCCTACCTACAGGTGACCATATCTTAATGAAAATTTCCGTAAATCTATCGACAAAATGTCACGGTCAAATAACGCGTTAGCTACGATACTTTATTAAATAAATAAATAAGATGGTAATAATAATACCATTATTATTAACATCTTAGCAATTTTAGTGCATTTTATTTAATGATGCCGTTTAAAGATATACATAATTACTCGAATTACGATGACTAAATATTATTCACTACCTACTTGGATGTAACGTCTCCGGCATGCATGGGTGGCAGAATAGATATGACTATAGACTTATAGACTGATAAGATGATTGTTGTCTTATTGCATGTAACTTTCATATTGTAATGATGATTTTTAATCTAAAAATACAAAAGGCTCAATTAAAGCGCCGCCGTCCTTGAGATCGATATAGTTCTTCCAAGGTTAAGTTCGCAATCACAAGCTCAACGTACAATCAGCATGTTTTAGGAAAGAACATTTAAAATACATTATCGTTAATACCACCTAAGTACCAACCCTACGGAATATAATACATTTAAGTGTGTGGTGGTCTTTCACGTTCAATGACTTAGCTAATTTTATTTCGTTGGTACATAATACATAAGCTAACATAATGTAGTGTCCATAGCCCAATGGCTCGCGTCGATTTAATGTTATTGCAGAGTTAGCAACTAATGGCGCGGTCTGTTTGTGGATGGGTGACCGCTAGTGGGCGCTACCGTGTTTGGAGGGCACGTTAAGCCATTGGTCCGGGTTGTTTTCAATGATGAAAAGAATCATTAAGCCATGTCGACACCTTCAGCTGGCTTGAGAACATTCGATACTGGGTTGGCCACTAACTCCTCCACCAGCAGCGTGGTGGAACATTCTCTAGAACTCCCACAGCAGTATCTGTGGTGGAGATCCGTGCCCAGCAGTGGACGGAGTGGGCTTGCAGCTCAACATAATGTTCGTTAATTAGAAATTATCCATTGCAGGAGTGGTTATTTTTTTTCGTAGCCGTAGTATTTCCGGGCCGTAGATATCATCCCTGATCTACGCTAGGCTAAATTAGTAAATATATATTTGTCATTCTCACACACGGCCATCTGACCCCAAAGTAGGCGCGAGCCTGTAATATAGGTGTCAGAAACTGATACATACATAGATACTTTTAAATACATACTTACATAGATGATATTAACATCCAGACACAGAACAAATACAAGTGTTCGTCACACGAATATTTATCCTGAGTGGGATTCGAACTCACGAGCCCTGGCGGAATCGACAGGGTCACTATCGATTGCGCCAATGGGCCCGTCAAATGCTATGATTCTCTTGTTAGTAGGTAGGTAGACAGAGTTAAGTTTAGTAAGGAGTTGGGAAAGATCCGTGCCCTATAGAAATGCGAAGTAATTGGTAATAGCCAGGAAGTAACTCCTCTGACCTTTATGCAGTTCGTGACCAAACTGCAATGCAAACCAGCGCCATTCATTTAAATAACACCATTATAGTCTGGCGTGTGAATGAATTATTTACCTTATTTTATGCATAATTAGTTTCGAACACAATGTTATCATGCATGTTCATTGTTTAAACTTATTTATCCATTCATGTGACTGAACTTGGTATGTGTAGGCATTATTGGAGAATTTTCAAGATTGTTCTCGTTTGCAAATTATCACACTAATATTAAGACGTCTATGGGTCGAAGTGATTCAATTTATCATATTAATTTTTTTCATTAACTTCCTAAACCAAGAGGCAATAATAAATTTTAGGTGCCCAATGCCGGCATTAGGCCAGGGTAACCGGGCCGATCGTCGATAAGCCGTAACCTGGATAAATGGAGTATCGCGATCGTTCAGGCTAGACTAGCCTACTTGGGCAAACTATAAAGATATAACTTACAATTTTAGCTTACAAGAAGAAATAAAACCGGCCATATCCATAAAAAAACGGCAAAAAAATCATGTTTGTTATATGTCTATAAGGATTCTGGTCGGTAACGTGGTTTGTGGTTCGTTGCGACCCATAGATGTCCCACTGCTGGGCACGGGTCTCCCTCAAAGACACTGCTGCGGGAGGTCTAGAGCATACTCCACCACGCTGCTCCAATGCGGATTGGTGGAGCGGTTGGTGGCCATCCCAGTGTCGAATGTTCTCAAACCACCCGAAAGTCTTCGACAAGGCTTAAAGACTGTTTCCAGCATTGAAAACACCCGGGACCGACGGCTTTACGTGCCCTCCGAAGCACGGTAGCGTCCATGATATTTTGCCACTAGCGGTCACCCATCCACAAACCGACCGCGCCCGTCACTGCTTAACTCTTTCGATCGCATTGAATCGACGCGAGCCATTGGGCTATGGACGCTACACTGGTTGGTGGTTAGCCAAGAGCTTATGTGACGGAAAGATGTTCGCGATATCGCCGTTTAGAATGAAAACATTTCACAAGGCTGTCATAAGCTTACGCGGAAGGATTACCAGATAAATGTTGTCTCCTACATAGTTGCGTGACTAATGTATTATTAATAACATGAAGTGACTAGGACTACATAATTTATATCGCGTTTACTTTGTTCTATGACCTCAGAGATTTTTTTGCCCACACAATAATTATACGTGCATATTGAGGTGTAGGTAATCTTTTGGCACGCGTGTTAATATTATGCGGGATATTTGGGAGCTGCGTGTAAGAGGGGAATAAGGGAATATGTATTAGGATTCGTTTCTGGCGATTTGTATTTAGGCCTAGATAGGTTAAAAACATAGCGGTGTTAGCCCAGCGGCTGTCGAACTCGCCTCTCACTCGAGCGGTCCGGGTTCAAACCCCAGTGGCACGCACCAATGACTTTTCTAAGTTATGTGCGTTTTAAGAAATTAAATGTCACTTGCTATAACGGTGAAGGACACATCGTGAGGAAACCTGCATGCCTGAGAGTTCATCATAACGTTCTCGAAGGTATGTGAAGTCTGCCAATCCGCACTTGGCCAGCGTGGTGGACTAAGGCCTAATCCCTCCCATTTTGAGAGGAGACCCGTGCCCAACAGTGGGACGTCTATGGGTCGCAGCGAGGTAAAAAACTAGGTACCTATTGTATCATTTATTTTTGAGAGAAGATTGTTTTGGTCAACGTCAATGGGTTGGTGATGATTGATGTAATGAAGTGATTTTTTAAAAATATGAAATTATTTTCTATAGATATTTTCTGATAATCTGTCACTCTATAACAAACAACATACTATGGCTCCTTACTTACCTAAGCAAACTGTACAATAGGTAAGTTATATTTGTTTTAAAACAATTTGAATTGCATAGACACTATAATAGATTGCGAAAACAAATATTAAGAACTCTAGTTAAGTGGAATTTAAAAATTTGAGTGTCGCTTCAATATTTGATCGTGAGACAACTTAGTGAGACAACCAAATTGACAATTTGCTACCTATATTACCTCGTAGCTACTTATATAAGACAGAGTTAATAGTTACTAGCTCTGCGTCTGACGTCTACGCCGAAAGGTATCATGGTATGCACGGAATACTCCGAGGAACAGCTGCCACCTGGGGAATAAGGAGGGTAGGAAGTTTGAAATGGAGTAAGGATAAAGAGGGTAGGAAAAAAGACGTATCAGGTCAGGTCTACTTTTTAGATACACAGTATAGTTACTATAAAGGCTTTCTTATTATCAGCCTCAAGGTGCATACAGATGATAATATAAGTATAGAAATTGAAGAATTTTGCGATACCGAAGTCACAGTGCTTGACAATGCCATATTTACTGATCATAATGTTTTCTGGCTTGACATCACTATGAATCCAATTGTGTCGGCAGCAAAGCAATAGATAGGACATGCCACGAAGCGTCTACCTACCGGATAACATAAGAACATAAATTAACTACGTATCAACGAATGCGATATACGAACTGATGAGTCTTGCGAAGCCGAAGTCGCAGAGCTTAACGATGCCGTCGCTGGTGAGCAGGATATTCTCCGGCTTGACGTCCCGATGGATGCAGTTGTGCCGGTGGCAGTACGCCACGCCCTGCAGCGTCTGCCAGATGATCTGCTTCGAGAGCAGCTCGGGGCAGCCCTGTGGAACGAGCGAAGGTCACGAGACGAGGCGAAAAAACAGGGAATTAGAATTAATATGCAGCTGATTACACGTACAGACATTTAACTCAAGGCTCAGTGTATACTCATGATAGGTTTTTATAAACAACTAAAGAAGAGTTTGGTTTTTTAGTCCGCGTTAATTACCTTCTTCATAGGTCTTGGCCGCGTCATAAATGGTCGTTACTACTTTCTTTCATATACATTACATACACTAGAGGACGCCCGCAGCTTCGCTTGCGTGGAATTAGACATACAATAGTTTCGTTGCCATACAAACTTTCTTTCGATTCGAAAGAGCGACATATAATTGGCCACGAGAATAACACTCAACGCTCTATCAAAATCAAAAAAAAGTGTTTCTCTATAATATAGTAATACTATGCATTTTATATAGTTACAAATCTTTCTTTTGAATCACTATCTATTAAAAAACTCGCATCAAAATACGTTGCGTAATTTTAAAGATCTAAGCATACTTAGGGACAGACAGACAGCGGAAAGCGACTTTATTTAATATTAAGTAGTGACGCCTATTACCTAGGTACATAACATTTTGCTTACATATACTTATATGTTATGTAAAAAAAAATGTCTTAAGTTGGAAAAGTATATAATTTGTATATAAATTAGTTCTTTATTATGTCAAGCCAGGAAGTTTAAGATATCGCCTTAAGTAGACTGTAGTCTAGATGTTTATTGTCTACTAAGTTAAACAAGTTTTAATATCCAATACACCTACCTACATTGGCTTCTAATGTTCTTTAAATTATTATGCAGGCTTACGTTTTGTTTGAAAAAATATATTTTCTTTAAATCAGAAGTCGTGATGAGTTCTCTTCCCCTATTTAAGTTTAATACATCAGATATTTGTGTGCCTTCTATGTATTATAAACATATATCAAGATCAAATAATCAAATACAAAGCTATTTGTCCGAGTCAAACGGTATTTTCCAGTATTTTCATATAACGTTATATTGGGAATTCCAAATCCATCTAACTACCAATTATTTCCGTATTAGATTAACAAATACCAAATTTTTACTTATATTTATGATCTTTCGTATAATTTATTATTTATACTTACCAAATAAGCATAATTTAAC
This sequence comes from Carterocephalus palaemon, assembly GCA_944567765.1. Classification (NCBI taxonomy): domain Eukaryota; kingdom Metazoa; phylum Arthropoda; class Insecta; order Lepidoptera; family Hesperiidae; genus Carterocephalus; species Carterocephalus palaemon. Next base: position 10,764,883 of record OX155654.1, read on the forward strand.
TCGAGATCATGACAAATGCCTTCTAGAACTTGTTAAATTTTCCTATTAAAAAAACTTTGTAACGATAACAATTCTTTGTTGATATTAACCAAATGCCATTAACTCATTAGCATTAGAGAGACATCATAGCGCTGCAGAAGCTCTATTATTAATCGCTCGTATGACTATGTTACTTGACTGCGATATAGAAACAATACGAGATTTTTTGCATAGTGTAGATACTTTTAATCACGTAAATAAACTACATAAAATATTAACTTACCGTTCACTTTTCAGTAAAATGGTTGATGTTTCTCTTTCTTCGCCAAACTGTTGCGAAAATATAGGTAAATCTAGCAAAAATACTTATAGTAGAGTCATAAATAGACGGCTTTAAGGGCCAACGGATTTTTAAGAGCCTTTGATTTGCCACAACGAGGTTACCTCCCTTGTATCGGACCATAATAAAACACGTACATATAAGGGTGCCGTATTAACGCTTTCCATATGTTTCTTATAAGTGTATTGGCTTTTTAGGAGCTTTTTTCTTGCCATTATAATTTTAACTTCCTTGTTCCTTGTCATAATATAACACGTATAAGGAATACACAGATAATAAAGCAACTATAAAGAGGGTATAAGGTTATAGTTTTTATAAATTGTGCCCAAATGCACCCTTATTAGCGATAGGTAATGCGGCTCTTAAGAATATTATTTTTGGCAATATAAGCCACAACAAGAGCAATTTTTGTTTGTTGGGTAGTAGCAGATACGGCAATTTCTATCCCGGAAAATTACACGGTTACGGTTACACACTGTGAAATTGACAAAAAACTGAAATAATCGGTTATTGGCTATCTCGGGTTATAATCGGAGGAACTGCGGCTGAAGCTATATTTTGATTAGTGGCAATCATTGGTGTAGCTTGCCGTTGATAAAGCTACACTTATTATATTTTAAGCGATCTCTCGATGGTAGAGACTGGGGATAGCTAGTTTCTTATAAATAGGAAAGTAGCGATTTATAAATTACTAGAGGACGCCCGCAGCTTCGCTCGCGTGGTATTGAACATAATAATAGATTCTTCTTAACGCGTTAACTTTAGCTCCACAAATTTGTAATGAATCCGTGTTTACCCCTATGTTTATTTTACATACAGAGTTACTTTCGCATTTATAATAATGTAAATATGAAGTATGGATTATGGTATATTTTAGCTAGTCAAATAATTCGTAATTAGCTTACTCTGCACGGACTCCACTGTCCTTCCAGGAGGAATCCTGTAATATATATTCTATGTACGTCATGTATGCCCCCAAATACTCCCTCAGGACTATCAAAAGGTGCTTGTTAGGTACGAGTATATAACACTTCCATGCTTAAAGCCAGCTAGCTAAATAATGCGGTGACCAACCCTATGTGAACGCGGCGTTACATGGGTGGATCGGTGGATGAGCTATTTGACATTCCTCCATCCATCCATCCATCAGTCTTCCAAAGGACTACCTACTAGGGACTTTTAGACCTAATAAAGTCTATTAAAGGTTTTTCTCGTAAATTCACTTCACATTTCCAAAGATATTTGACGTCACGTATCAGGGCGTTAAGTTAGTTAGTTACCTTTATCATCAGCACACACAAAGTATATACCATAGAGGAATGTCCTTCATGGGATATACATATAAGTAATTATACTGTAAAAAAATATTTTTTTTTAAATACCTTTTATAACTTTTTATTTTATTTTCATGCATTGTCATCGGAACCTAATCTATGTGCCAAATTTCAGCTCGATAGCTTCAGTGGAAGTGGGTGAAATATTGATTGCAAGATTCCAGGACATACTTACATACATACGAGTGAAGTTAAATAAAAACTTTTAATAATAAATTATACTGTATGCTATAAATATACTCGTTAAAGCAGTGATGTAATACATAATTTACGGCTATATAATCTCAAGCTTCGGTAATTTTAATGTCAACATTTTGGTAAATAGATAGAAAAAGCTTGCGAACAAATTATAATACAACCAATAAAATTTAATAGGTATGGTAATTTTATGTATTATTCCCACACGTTATCTGGGGTACCCTTAAAAACTGACGCAAAGAAAAATAAACATATACCTACAGTTGGATTCAGAACCTTCTCCTTTTCCCTACCTTTTTGGATTTAAAACATGCCTTACCTAATTTACCCTAAGATTCGTATATGACTTAAAACATGCCTTTACCCTAAGATTAGTATACGACTTAAAACATGCCTTGCCTACCTAATTTACCCTAAGATTCGTATACGACTTAAAACACGCCTTACCTAATTTACCCTGATTTGTAGACGACTTACGATTATCTGCCAATCACTCACAATAGATATTTTGACGACTCCGTGGCCTCGTCAGGCGTGGTGTCGAGTGAACCTGACTGATTGTCTACCAGCTAACCCGATAGAAATGTGTGATCATGGTAAGAAAATCCACTAGACTATACTTAGCCTATCCCAGTGACGTGAAACAAACGTGAGTTTAAGTATCTTTGTCCCACTGTTGGGCAAGGGTCTCCTCTCAGAATGGGAGGGATTAGGCCTTAGTCCACCACGCTGGCCAAGCGCGGGTGGCAGACTTCACATGCCATCGAGAACATTATGATGAACTCTCTAGCATGCAATTTCCTCACGATATGTCCTTCATTCGCCGTTACAGAAAGTAACATTTAATTTCTTAAATCGCACATATTATCTAACTTAGAAAAGTAATTGGTGCGTGCCACTAAGGTTTGAACCCGGACTGCTCGAGTGAGAGGCGAGTGTGATAGCCACTGGGCTGTCACCGCTATGTATCTGTATGTAGGTATGTATGCTAACAGCCAATCAAGCAACCAAATAACCCGCTAGTGCCAAACACGTGAACATTGCGGGCCCGAGTGGGGCAAACGGCCTGGCTCAGGGCAATTAAGCCGCAGTCTCGCAAGCCTCGCGTTCATGGTCATTGACGCGCGGGTTAGGCAACTTGCGGCTGTTCACACGAGGAGCGTTTTTTTGGGCTCCGATCACCCATCATGATTACCACCACCGTACAAAAAAGTGCTTGAAATCTGTCGCCTTATCGACGTAAGAATCGATCGAGATATTGCTACGTACAAATCTATAATAGTTAAATACGCACGACCGAACCAAAATGCCATTAAGTAAAGTACCTAGGTAAATAGGTAGTAAATAGGTAATTTACTAAATTCAACCTTATTGTAAACCATTATCAGTTACCTTACAGTAAAAAGCAGTCGCATAATATGTGAAAAATAGTAGAAAGATGTTATTAAAGGATTAAACTAAAAAAAAATACAATTACACATTAAATCAATTTCAAATGTCTTCAATCATACGGGGGTATGGTTAGATGGTTACTGTTGATGGCAAGGAGTTCGTTATTACTATCTAGTTTTGTCAATATAATTACAGTTGTTACGTACGGACAAGTCAATTGGACTTTATTATAGATACAGTGTTGTGCTGACTGTGCATCTCGAGATCCGAGAACCGCTGCAGGTGTCCGATAGCGGTTCCCACGAACAAGACATTCCCGCGCCTAACATTGGACGGGTCTCACCACTATATTTAGTTTACTAATAAGTTAAAATGTAATTTTCTATGGAAGAAAATTAAATTAGTTATAGTAAAAGTCGTCTCGTCTACCTAATTTCACCCTGCCTGCCGCCGACATGTAACTCAGTGGACCCGACATGTCTATTATATTATTTTATTAGGTATGAACTTTTGTTTGTACACAATTATTTCCGAATGTAAAGTAATTTTTTTAAAGTTCTATAGCATAAATGACGTTAATTTTATAATAACATACAAACAGAATTTTATAATTGGTGTGCTGTATGAAGGTGCCATAAAGCGCGAAACTAGTAAGGTTACACGTGATTGCTCGTTCCGCACGTGAATTCGTAAGGAATCGGAGGAATGTTGTAAAGTGGCCGCTTTGCGTAAAGGGGGTGTGCGCTTGGGTTGTCTAATGTTTTTAAGTATGCGCCATAATCAACAAATAGGTACCAATCGTATCTATGTATGTGAATCGGCGGTAGATGGAAAATACATATAATTATTTTCATCAGGCGTAGCCCGTATATACCTACCTACTTAAAGGTACATATAAATATCTACTATACAATGATATGAATGACTCTGAATCTGGAATGTACTTAGGTATGTATGATATTTTTACATTCTATACTTATACAATTCATGATAATCACTCACGATGATCGAAGGTTTTCTGTAATCGAATGGTCAACCTCTTTAAACTGGCTAAAAAATCCAAGGGTATTTTTTTTTTAATTCCGTGGAGAAAAGGAGCAATCGATATAATTATCATAGATTGGTGACAACCATAGATTTATATTAGATCGTTGATGACAACCCTATTGTATTGCAGCCCAGCCTACCTCGGCATGCACTATGTTTCGCAATAATCCGGACGGGTCTTGCGGAGTGGTTTTAGGCATTTCGTCACCATGGTTTATGAATAATAATTTGAGGTGATGCCATAGAATGTCCGTGAATATCTGAATATAACTGGCCGATCTGAACCTGTTAGCTTAATGGATTTGACCGGCCCCCGTTTTAGATATATTTTTTTGCAGATAAATATTTCTACTCAGGTCATGGATTATTTTCTGTGTGTGTGTGTTCCCCACCCGGAATACTAGGACCAACGTGGGGAGTATATAATATATTGTAATAGCATCAGCTGAGCCACAGGAGTTTTGGTCAATACTTTTTTTTTTTACCCATGTCAATGCGTAAGCGAGCGCAGAATGCAGGAGACGTTCTTGGTCGATATCATCATAAATCGAGAGACCTGAAAGCAGTAGGCCAAGTGAGAGTTTTTACAAGGATTTACTTTACTATCGCGTTTACGTTAAAAACTCACACTCGGCCTACAGGATACGTTCTTGGCTAACTGCTGCTACAACCCACAGAGTCTCCCCCACAGACACAGCTGGAGGTCTAGCTAGAGCACACTGCACGCTGCACTGCTCCAATGCGGACCAATTGGTGGAGAACTAAGCTAAAATGTTATTTCTACAAACCAAAAATTAATCTACTTTGCAACAATCCGCGAACAAAATTGTATAGTGATGTATGTACCTATACCTTCATGAACGCAGCACCTCCCTCCCTCCCACACAGGAAAACATGCACATGTGATCAATGGATACACACACCAACACACACACACCAACACGTGTTTCGCCCCAAAACAAGCCATCCTCAGGGTAACCTTGGTTCACGGTAGTAATGCTCATGCGATCCCGTGGCGTCTCATATTGACGCTGAAGGTACCGCTGGGTTTTAGTGGGTTTTCCGGCAAGCCGGCGAGTCCCACATACCTGCTTCGAAGGTTGCAGGATGCGTAAATGCATTTCCCAGCGTTAAAAAAAAGGGTAACCTTGGTGATACAAATAATGATGTTATTTCTGTCCAAGGCTGTACTCACAGCGGGATATTTCTCCAGCTCATGCAGCACGGTGTGGTCGCAGTACTCAAACACGAGGTGCAGCTTGCGCTTGCGGCGGAACACTTCGATGAGGTTCACCAGGTTGGGGTGCTTCAGGTTCTGGAAACATCGTCAGCATTAGCGCCTGTGCGGTGCGTGTGGTGGCGGCAGGAGTGGGACAGCTTTTCATACAAACTATATAGTGGTCGCTGAGTATTCGAAATTCGAACATACATACATTTTTAAATTTTATGTTTCAACGTTATTATGCAATCTCTTTAGTCAGAGAATAATCTACACCAATTTTCAAAGCAGTACGTCTGTAGTACTATATCTACTTATTAAACTGCAATACATACAATACAAATACTCTTTATTTGTACACCAATAAAGAATATGTTACAAATACAAAAATAATTGATGTGTGCCATTTGAAGCCGGCCTGCTCGAGTGAGAGGCTAGTTCTATACCCACTGGTCACTGGACTATCAGTGCTTTTACTGATATTATCACTGTTCATTGTGTTCACAATGTGAATAGTTCGCGGTGGTATGGGGCATGGACATGGGGTTGTTTAAATAGGCGTAGAAGCTCTCCTTCAGGGCCGGCGACGCATTGGCGACTCCTCTGGTGTTGCTCATGTTCATAGGCGATCGTGACTACTAATCATCAGCTGGTTCGTCTACTTGTTCGTTAGGCTACCTATTAAAATAAATCTAATTAGAATTTTCCTCGTAGGCCGGGAAAGACGCCGCTGTTTGTGGCTGCACAGCGTTGTGAAACCGGGAAGAGCCCGTCTTGGGCGCAGCGCTGGAGGGCACCGGCGCGTTCTATAAGAGATCCCGGAGCCCTCCTGTAGCGCCGGAGTAGGCCACCGAGTGGGTTTTAGTGGGTGAAAGTCCCACATAACCCGGCGTCGCTCCCACGACGTCCGGGTACATTTCAAGGTTTCCCACTCGTTAAACAAAAAAAAAAGGTATACCTTAAGCATCCTGATCTCCCGCAGCGCGATCTTGCGGATGAGCGGGTCGTCCTCGTTCTCGACGAACTTCTTCACCGCCACGATCTCGCCGGTGTCCCTGTTGCGGCACTTGTACACCAGCCCGTACGAGCCCTCGCCGAGCTTCGCCAGCTTCTCGTAGCGCTCCATCGCGCGGCTGCTGGCTCGCGACCTGGAACGACTTCCTTTCTATCATATCTACTTTCGGATCCGTCGGTCCCGTTTTACCCTTTAGGTACGGAACCTTAAACATAAGTAGTAGGTAAATCGGTTTCACTTCCATGGTATCACTTAAATTAACATAAAACATGAAATAAGAATAGGTAAGGAAAAATACCTTGCAGATACAACGTAAGGCGATATAAGGGCAGGATTGATCGGCCCCTTCATGTTTGCGAGCACTCAGGTTTTTACATATAAATAGTATAAATACAAAATCTTTTGGGCGAGTATATTGTAAGCATAATTGTTGAGTATCAAAATCAGAAAATAAAAATAATTCTAATCAATTTAACCAAATGAAAATAAACGGATCATGGATTTTGTTTTCACAATGTCGGATGCAGTTGGATGTCGTATTCCTGCTATTTCTGCGTTGTCAAATTTGGCAATTTGACTGATTTGATAGAAGTAAAATATAGTGAAGAACAGGTACTCTAAAGGAAGACCACGGAAGATAGAGAGAAGGAAGATGAAGAAGTTTAACAGTATAAATTCGGATTCGATCGTAACAATTTGACGTGGTATACCTACGCATCTATAACTTCTATGATCTATCTATCGCATCATAGCTCCCAAAGTATAAAAATATAAACCGATGTTAGTTTATATTATTATATTAAATGAAGAAGAAGAATATATGAATTATTTCAAATGTAGACAAAATGTATATTTATAGATTAAATACGTTTAACAGAGGACAGAAGAAAAACAACATTGTCAACAACAATCCATACTAATATTATAAATGGGAAAGTGTGTTTGTTTGTTTGTCCGGCTTTCACGTCGCAACGAAGCTATTATATGGTATGGTTTTTGTGTGTGGAGATAGTGAGGAGGGTGGAGAGTGACGTAGGCAACTTTTTACCGCGGTAAAACATCCCCATGGAAAGATATCGATGTTTTGTTATTTGCTAGATATTTAGTTCCGGATGTTGTTAATAGATGGCGTTAGTAAAATTCATTTGCAAGTTCTGAATTTCGCTAACAAATTATACACTATACAAATGTGTCATAATAAACAACTCATTGTTAATTCCCTTAGACCACGCGGGCGGAGCCGCGGGTAAAAGCTAGTGGTTACATAATGAAAAGATTTTTCTTAGGATTAAAGGAAATCAAGTCGGGTTTTTTATGTTATGAGTTATGTTTGATAGTAATTAACATTCCGTAGTTGCTAGGTGCTTGGATAGTTATAATTTAGTAGTATTTAATCCAGCGGGGAAGTCACCCATCCAAAAAGGATTCATAAGATAATCATAGCACAAAATTCTGTGGAACACTATATATCCTTTGTTATACATTTCATTGTATGTTGTTGTTGATAGTGCAATCAAGAAGGTAAAAAAGGAAATATTGTCTACCTGTGGCCGTCAGTTGTTCTTGTCAGGCTGTTAGGTTAAACACCAAAACTAGGTATCCAAAAATAGTAAATACATAATATAATTAATACACATACATAAATATTCATTAGATAATTTAATTGCAAACGTATTTTACTTCGTTTTTACAAAGAGCTATAAAAATTTGATAAACGTGATGATAACCACTGGCCGGTTGTAATTATCTTATGAAATCTTGTGAATTTAAATTTAGAACATGGGTTTAATTGTGTATTAACTCCAAGAAATTGGGGTACTTACTTAGTAAAACTTAATTCCATGATTTAGAATATTTACGGACGAACGTGATATCTTGTCATCTAGGTGCTAGTAAAACTTGAGTCATCCATCCATCCATCAGCCTTTCAAGGTCCACTGCTGGACATTGGTCTCCCTCAATCGACACCACTCCTCCCGATCTCTCTGGTGTCTTCTTCAGGTCTTCGTCAGAGGGCGGCCAATACTCTGTTTATCGTGTCGTGGCCTCCTTTCATGGACTTTTCTTACCCATCTAGCGACGTGGCCTGCCCATTGCCACTTCAGAAGGCTAACTAACTCTTCGAGCTATGTCGATTACCTTTGTTAATCATTACGAATCCGGTCTCGTAGCGAAATATCGAGCATACCTCTCTCTTTTTCAGACAAACACAGACATTATTTTTTTACGTAAAGTCTATTCCAAATTGAACACCTGCTTAAGTGTATCTGACATCTTATGTATACACAGTAATGAAGAAGTATATAGATCTGTGTATCAAAGGTGCCTACTCTTAGGTGACAACGGAAAGTCAATGCTCCATCTCACTCATGTGACAGTCATATCTACCAACTAGGGACATACATAATACATAACATTTTTTATCTACCGCCGGTTCACAAAGTTGATGCTACCGAGAAGTACACGGCAAGAAACTCGTTAGTCTCTTTTCAAAATTTACAATTTTTATAATTTGATCACATTACATTATTATTGAACAAGTGGAGCTGGAGACACATCGCACCAAGCATTTCTATCGTTCAAGTAGTCATTAATTTTATAGAAAGCTTTATTAAGGAGGTTTTGTTTAATGTAAGATTTAAATTTATTCTCTGATAGACAAGTAATATTTCCGGGTATTTTATTGTAGAAGCGAACACAGTTCCTCATAAAAGATTTTGATACTTTAATTAGTCTAGAGCTAGGTACAATCAATTTATCCTTATTTCTTGTACTAAAGTTATGTACTACACTGCTTTTTTTGTCAAAGAAATTACCATTTTTTCGTAGCTACATACATAATATTTTCATAAATATATTGGCATGATGCAAGGCCTATACTAAAGGGCAAAGGGTATTACGCCGGTGGATAATTACCGGCGTCCTTGAATGTTGACCTTCGAGGTTCTCCTGCGGAGATCATTAGCGCTATTGGCGCCAAAAACAAAAATAGAACAAAGGTAAAAAAACTAGCTATTATTATTATTATCAACATTTTAAAAGACCTTCATATAGTCGTACATATCTTAATTATAAATTGATGAAAGATAAGTAGTAAATACTTAATTTTTACGAAGCTAGTCACAGACATCGGTGCGGTGATTATGGAAATTGGGTTTCGTGATGCAAATTCTTGCAAAATAATCTAACATGCTTTAGATTGCGTGAGATTGGCATAACTCTGTGCTCTTTAGTGCAAAGGTCAAGGTTACCTCCTCGGAAGCAGCGGCAGATTGTTGCCGAATAACCACAAGCGTTTATCACCGAACCATTTCTCCATACAGGACGCCACGTTATTCCACAGTTTGAAACTCGAACAATCCCACTGTACCAAATTACTCATTCGCGATTCAAAACGTAAACGTTGATAGATAGCATTTCCCGCCAATAATCTTGAGAAAAAATGAACTACGTATTAAGTATTTTATCTGTGGTCAACTTTGATTTTGTTTTTCGCGTATTCTCGTGTTATCGTGGAGAAAGCTGCGAGGCGTTTAGTAGAGGAATGGAAAAATATCGATCGTTCCGTTTGTTTACAGTTTCTTTCGGGCTGTGTACATGACAACCGCAGTAGGGTTGAACACACACATGTCAAGTTAAGATGGCATTAAAAGCTCTTAACATAAATAGCCTATTGTACTTAACTAAAGAATAAAACATTAATTATACTTAGTATTAGCTTATTAATAAGAACAAAGGATAACGGGTTGCGGTTATAGTTAGTTTAGAAATAAGGATAGAAACGGTAGAAAGAAAAAACTATTGGGAAAGCTGATCTTTAGCTACGACATGGAGCGCTTCAAAAAGAGTGTGAAACGTTTCCTTCAAGGCAAGCAACGCACCTGTGATACCCCCGGTGTTGCACGTGTTCATAGACGACAGTGACCACTTACCATCAGGTGGCCCGTATGTCTGTTTGTCCGTCTATATTGTAAAAAAAAAATATTAGCAGTTAATCATTGGATTCAGAAAGCACAGGATCGGAAGGACTGGCACCGATTAAGTGAGGCCTATGTCCAGCAGTGGACTTTGAAAGGCTGTTGGATGGAAAGTAAACTTATAAACTAACTTCTATTACTTCGCGTCTAGGTTCTACCATTGATGACAGTTGTACCAACCCTAGACACAGAAGCGTTCAAAGTGATTATGAAGACTTCAGAAACCGGCCATTATGGCCGGTTTCTGAAGTCTTCAGTTATATTATCAACAGCAATTGAATCAATAAAGTTAAACGTAAGATATATGTCGGATAACTGTCACTGGGTTTCTGAACACGCGAAGAGCCTTCCATTAACTATGAATCCGATAACGAGTACCTTAAACTGCCACTAGATGGGTCTCTTCAAAAGATCAAGTTTAAAATAGATATTCATTGTAGTTTGTACCCTAGGAATAGTCTTATTTGTAAAAAATATTTTTTCCATAGTCAGTAAGTAGTAACACCTTGTTTTATTTACCAAATATTGTAATTTGGTATTTATTAGCATCTGTGCATCATAGTCAAATGTGAACAATATCTACAATTCTAATGCTTAAAACCGAAATTGTCAGTCACTTTTGACAAAGTCAAAAGTCAAAGAAAAATAATTTATTTCGATATTTCGATGTCCTTAATAGAACTCGTATTGATCTATTGTTATGTCCTACGAATAACTGTAAAATGTTTCACCGCGATTTCTAGACTAAAATTCAACACTATTTAACACGTACTTAGGCAATAATACCTTAAAAGTTTTTGTAATTTGTCATAAAAACGTCAAATAAAGTTAACGAACCGGTAAACGGCCATGTTTCGTCAGTTAAGTTAATCTAACTATAAACGGAGTTTATCTTACATTGGGTTGTTCAGAAACACAATTTGAAAAGTTATCGAACCGATAGCGCTAATGAATAGATAAACTGCCGTCAAATGGACCTCAGAAACCGGGCATAAGAGAGGCCTATGACAAATGTCATTATTTATGTCCGTTGCATATGGAAAGCAACGTAACTATAAAGGCTGATGGATGGAAGGTATCAGCCCTTACACATACACAACCAAACACAACCCGTACAGTCACTGCATGAAGTACCGTACTTTATTTATGAGTGGTTACCTGAATTGGCCGATTACAAAATCTTACCATGCAGGCACGCACGGTACTTAAGCTCTCTATTATACATATTTGTAATTAGGTTACGCATGAAGAGTCTTTGATTAGATAAAAATTTAGTAAGAAGTAAATTCTACTAAGATAAAGGTACTTATACAGGAGGTCAAAACTCTTCAAATATTTTCCTATAAACCGCTGAATCAATTGAAAAAATAATACTTAAAATTCCACTTAGAACTTTATAATTATGCTTAATTGCATTGTATGCTAAATTGCTAAATACCAATTTATCATATAAGGTTCGAACCCCGACCCTTAGCTAAGTCGCTAACAGCGTTAATTATAGGTATTGTATACCAATACCGTAATGACCTTACGTATCATGGTATTACAACTATCACACTGTCACATGGTCACACTTATTATTGCATTCAATAAAACATTAACTTGACAAACCTTAATAAATATTGAGTACTTGTGACAGCTTGTGACTATCGAACTCGCCTCTCACTCGTGCGGCACGGACCTATTACTAAGATATACAAGAAGGAAGAAGGTAACATCATGAGGAAACCAGCATGCCAGTTTTCCATAGTTTTCGATGGCGTGAAGCCTGTCAATCCGCAGTTGGCCAGCGTGGTGGACTAAGGCCCAACTCCCATTCGCCCAACAGTGGGGCAAAGAAAGGTTTGTGGTGGAGTACCTAATTAAAGATTTAACCATATAAAACGCACGGGAGACATCCCGTGTCCCATTGAATAACACTCACAAGCGTAGACTTGTGAATATCAAGAATTTGTTGTAGATACCTACGACCGTAGATTAAATCAAATTAATTATACCATTAAATTTTTTTTTAAAAAGCTTTTTATACCTTTTTTTTATTTTCGTGCATTGTCAGCGGAACCAAATATGTGTGCCAAATTTCAGCTCGATAGCTTCAGTGGAAGTGGGTGAAATATTGATTGCAAGATTCCAGGACATACATACATACATACATACGAGTGAAGTTAAATAAAAGCTTTTAGCTTCAGTGGAAGTGGGTGAAATATTGATTGCAAGATTCCAGGACATACATACATACATACATACATACGAGAGAAGATAAATAAAAGCTTTTAAAAAGGATAAAGACTTGACGACTCACAAATTGACTTTGAGTTGGCGCAATCGGTAGTGACCCTACCTGTTACGCCAGGGGTCGTGGGTTCGGATCCCACTCAGGACAAACATTCGTGTGTCGAACACTGTGTTTATGTTACTTGATCTTCATTAAAATCTTCAAAGCTTTTTTTGTTTTTCTTAATTTTTTATCATAAAAAGTCAGTACCAATCGTACAAACATTTTTAGGTGGTAGAGCCACGTTAACTAACATACATTTTTCGGTGGTAGAGCCACACTATAGCTCGCTACAGCACGCATGGGTAAACTCGACTGGGAGTAATACGTCTTTGAGAATATCTACCAGACGAATAGTGGTACGTACTTAGCTTATGCTATTGCGTTGCGTCTCGGTGAGGGTAGTTCCGGCCCAATCCCCTCTTCCCCCTTTCAGGGTAGGGAGACCCGGTGTACGGCACACAGAATCGACTCCTGGCCTACAACCACCAAGCGCTTCTCGTGGTCTTTTTTACGGCGAACTGGTGGAATGAGCTGCCGACTGAGGTTTTCCCTTCAAGTTACACATGGAGTGCTTCGAGAAGAAATCTTTGTTTTTTTGTAAAATAAATGTAATGTTGAGTTTTTTAACATTCATAATTCTGTCTCGCTTGCGTCTTGCTCGCTGCGCTTGGTTGGTGCGGTTGTCCCCGTTTGTGAAGGTCCCTTTATAATAATGTTGCAAGTTGTATAAAACTTACCAATAACTAAGTACGACATGTCCACCTATTTCGAAGTATTATACTTGTATTATTATTCTGTGGTATTAATAAAAGTATACTCTTGGTTTTTTTATATTAATAAAGAATTAGCGTTGGGATGTTATAGTCTTCAAACAAAACATCATTCATCAAAATAAATATAAAAGTAAATAAAGTTTTGTCTTTTTAAAAGTTTTTATTCATCTCGTTTTGGTAAATAGTTCATTACTTGCCAGAGTGAAAAGTAAGCATCCACCGATTATTTTCAGTTCAGTCCACTTTTGGTGCTTGGTGATAGTTATAAATTGTAGTTATTCATAAGTATGATATAATATAACGTATATTAATTCAAGATATATTTCACATACTTGGTGTACAACTCATGCGCAGTAGATTTACATGTCTTGAAGTGGCAACCCAGCAATCATGTCTCGTTCGTTCGCTCTTCGCTCCGTAGTTCGTACCGTTCCGACTTCCGATCATTCGATTTCTTTTCATTCTGTCAAAATAAGTCGAACTGAGAGGTGTGTGTGACGGCTATTTTTCGATCAATGATTGTTTTTGTTGTTGTGACCCATAAGTTTGAGAAAGCATCTTTTCAATCGCATACAAAATTATCAAGGTGAAACTGACATTCGCATACGTATATTTGTGTATCTAATTGCGTAAAATTGAGCAAGTGTGGCGTTATTTTGACGAAATAGTTGCCGCATTCGCGAAATAACATTCGGCAATGCGTGTTTCAGTAGTGATGGAAATTCGGTGTGGTGTGTGTGTAGTGAACTGATGGTGGGTCGTCAGCCCCTTTCTCCTAATTTCTCGTGGCTTGTTTTTGTAGTGCTTATCAAGTATTGAGGTTAAAATGGGGTCTAGTGGACTTATGACCATGGCAGAGGTGATGAACGTTTTCGTAATGATAGCAGCTCTAATTGCCCTCTTCGTGATGCTGGTCATACTTCTAAGGTAAGAAAAAAGTGCTACGAAAACTAGTGCATAGATTCACAATGTCAGGTTGCTAATGACTAGAGAGTGCCACAGAATACGGCCCACGTAATTTTATTGTGATAAAAATAGATAAGATATAGACAGTGCGTTACTTCTAGACACTAACTTGCGTAGTCAAGTAGTGTATTGTGTTAACCTTAAGCAAGGTGTTATGTGGATGATAATTTCTTTTTTGGTTGACTTTCTAAATTGGCAGAAAATTAGTTGATTACATGGAAAGAGAAGGGCATCTACATCTGTGATTAATATAAGTTTTTAAGGACTAAAATAAGTTGTTAAAATTTCTTTATCTGTCCATAACTGCAATACAAATATACTTTATTGTCCACCAAAGTAGGAAATACATGTAGAAAGACAGCACATTCAGGTGGACAATTGTCGGTCTTATCAGTTGAAGGGATCTATTCCAGTCATTTTTTCCTTTCTCTAGTTTTCTATTATAAGTCCATAAAAAAACTAGATTATTAATTGATTTAGTACTTATGGTACATTGGATAATCTTGCTTCATTTGTTATATTTCAGGATCTGTGATTATTCTAGCTTTTATTTGTGTCTATCTGCACATCTATGAGTGTTTAAGTAATAAGTTATCTCTAATTGACATATTTTAATAACATGCATATTATGTTATTACAACACCACAATCACTCTTACCAAGATTTCATGAATTGTATTTTTTTATGTTTGGGAACTAATTGAGAGCATAGTAAAAATACATCATTTGCCAGAATTTCGTACAGGATCCCATTAATGACCAGTCAGTACAGTACCTTGTTCATTTAATGATTTCAAGGCATAGAAAAGCACCTTGTATTTACTGATCAACTAAAGTTCCTATCAACTTGACTTCAACTCACGGGGAGCTTCCTTACCTTATTAGCTCCACCAACTTGTTCCATGACATAGTTAGTAGATGGTGGTGCTGCATGCTTATTTGGTAACTTTTACTCATAAAATAATGTGAGTGGCAGTTTATGTATGTCAACTGGGCTGTGTATGTAGATATAAAGAACCATTTTTAGCCGAAAATTGAAGAATTTTAATAAAAATATAATATAAAAATTAGTTATTTATTTATTGTAAAAAAACATAAGTTTTTACAAAGGGTGGACTTGATGCCTGGCAGCATTCTCAAACAACCCAATGTGATGGTGAGAATAAGTGGCAGTTATAATGAATAATTATATATATATTAAATTTTAAAATTAAATTATTAATAACTAGTGGACCCGCAGCTTCGCTCGTGTGGAATTAGATATCAATAGTTTTGTTTACTCCTAGTAATATATAGCCTATGTCATTCAGTGAAGATGCAGCTTTCTAATGGTAAAAGATTTTTTGGAATCGTTCCAGTAGTAGTGTGAGAACATTACAAACAAATCTTTCCCCTTTATAATATTAGTACATATAGATATATGTATTTGAATTCTTCAACTTTTGGCTCAAAATAGTGACATAAAAAGAACATGTTCTTGTGCTTTTAGTACGATGAACAACAAACATTAACAATGTGGAATAATAAGGACTGTTGAAGATGGTGAAAAAGTCTTGATTTTTCCATGCTGCACCCCTTTAATAACAATCACTAAAAAATGTTATGGAGTTGACACAATATTTGTGTGTGACAATTCAGTGCAATAATATCCTGTTTACTGCTTCTTCTGTCTTTATCAGACAGTACTGATAACAGCTGTTTGTTTCATAATCATCATTGCAATATTCAAAACAACTTCACTGTTTAAACTGATAAAGAAATCAGAATTTTCATGCAATGGTATTGGTTAAGCGGTGATAGTTCAAACTCTGTGGCCCTGTGGTAACAGCTGTGCTGATCCTGACTGCTATTTGATAAAAATACAGTTGACAGTAATATGGCGTCCACTTGTCCTTTAATAACATTTAATGTTAGAGCCTTTTTATGTAAATAAATTATTAGTTGCTTTATATTAATCATTTAATGTTAGAGCCTTTTTATGTAAATAAATTATTAGTTGCTTTATATTAATCAATTTGGAATAGTGTGTGTATATATATCTTTTACTTTTAGTAGTTTGTTGTTACGTAAAGTTAGGGTAAGCGTGTCTAATTACTTCACAGCAAAATAAATTATTTGACTTTGACTTGGAACTCTGGGCCCCAGATTTTACTCTATCTGGGCTGTGTAACTATATAAAAATGACACGACATGAAAATCTGAGCAAACATAAAATAATATGCAGCTTAATAGGGCAAGCCCCCCGAACCCGAATCCTGAACACAATATGAGATATCTTTATTGTTAAAGGTTAGCAAACTAGCATTCACGCTTTGACTGTTGTAGATAAAAAATAAACCATAGTGTTGCCAGCCAGCACGACCAGGCCCTATGAGAGCACGATATTTTTAGGCTTAACGTTAACGTTTTATCGGCTTAAGGGCTCTTCAGGCTCGAGACGAGATGAGCGGCGGCCCCGGGCCTTGCTTAGTGCTTGTTGGAAAAGTTTATTTCTACATTTAACTAATTATATGACATATATGAGGACTGAGGTCATACCTACACCAGACATATAGTCCATTCTACCATAAATATAGTAGTAGGTAAACCAGGATTATGTAGCGTCCATAGATAGCCCAATGGCTCGCGTCGTTTCAATGTGATCGAAAGAGTTAAGCAACGACGGGCGCGGTCAGTTTGTGGATGGGTGACCGCTAGCGGCAATTCTTAGTTATTTCATGGATGCTACCGTGCTTCGGAGGGCACGTAAAGCCGTCGGTCCCGGTTGTTTTCAATGCTGGAAACAGTCGTTAAGCCTTGTCGAAGACCTTCGTGTAGCTTGAGAACATTCGACACTGGGTTGGCCACTAACCCCCACCAATTCGCATTGGAGCAGCGTGGTGGAGTATGCTCTAGACCTCCCGCAGCAGTGTCTGTGGGGGAGACCCCTGCCCAGCAGTGGGACGTCTATGGGTCGCAGCGAAACCAGGGTTGTACCACCATCGCATCGTCAAGAATAATGTTGTTTTTCTATGAAGTGTAGTGGCATTAGTCTAGTATGCTCACGCGCGACTACTGAGCAAGAAAGTAAGTTCCCCCGGGTCTGGCAAAGATTAGCTACGACCCATGGGTGTAAAATAAACTTAGGGGATAACACATTTACGGATTCATTACAAAGTTAACGCGAAGAATTTATTATTAGTTACAACAAATGTCTAATTCCACGCGAGCGAAGCTGCGGGCGTCCACTAGTAATAAATAATAAAAGCAGTAATAAATAGCCCAGTGGTAGTCGTATATAGGAGTAAGTAGAAATGGGACGTAGCAATGACTTGTAGGCCCAAGAGCATCCTCGTGGTTTCACTTCGAGGAAAGTTGCAGTGAAGTCACTCGACTATTATTAACTTCTCTAAGCGTTTTAAAATGAAAAATATGGTTTTCCCTGTACATTTCCCAGATATATACTGACGGACGCACTGAAAACCAGCGTTGCGGCTATAGCACCGCCGCGACAAAGATGAGTGCGTTCGTTTTTCGCATTATGTAGCATCTTTTTTTTTGTGTTTTAAATATTTTTTTCCATGTTTATTTTAACGTTTTACGTTGCTGCATTTTGTCGAAATAAACGTTTTTCTATTTCTAAATTGATGCGGAAGTTTGGCGGCTAAACCCAACCCTGCACTTAAAATGTTCATGTATTGATAGTGAAGCCTTGAAAAAACGCACGACGAGACTGCCAAGGCTAGTGCTAAATATTTTTCGTCTGACTTTTTGCCGACTGAAGGGGCCTTCACGGCTCTTCAGCTGACACCGTGCGTCTACAGTCTACACTCATGTTTGCTTGAGCTGGAAATGTTGGTATAGGTTCAGCTGGAAATGTTAGTGTAGGTTCAGGGCTGCCAAAAAACTTTCGAGACCTATATCGAAAATATCTTACGACTAGTGGACGCCCGCAGCTTCACTCGCGTGGAATGAGACATAACAATAGTTTCGTTTACTCCTAGTAATATTATATAGCCTATGTCACTCAGTAAAGTTGCAGCTTACTAATGGTGAAAGAATTTTTGAAATCGGTCCAGTAGCTTTGTGTGAAAACATTACAAAAAAAATGTTTCCTCTTTATAATAACTATTATTATTGAACGAAAGGAGACCCGAGCCAACAGTGAGTCAAAAAAGGGTTTTGGTAATGGTGCGTAATGGAGATATTACATATAACAGGGTTCAGATTCAGATTCATTTATTTTTCATAATATGGTATTTTGTATACTCCTAATGAACGTCATAACATTTATTTATCTACCGCCGGTTCACAAAGTTGATGCTACCGAGAAGAACACGGCAAGAAACTCGATCTTTTCACAAAATTTTAAATTGTCATATTAGTACCCAATAGCCAGGTATTTAATATTCATTTATGTCTATCGCGATGTGGAAGCATATTAAGCAAGCTTAGTGTAAATAAAACTGAATAGGTAGTCTTGACTCACCAACTCAAGAAAGTCATATTCAAATTTTAAATAATACAATTTTATTGTTAAAGCAGACTTTGATCATGTTGGAATTAGCGATAGAAAAAAAAAATCGTACGATAGTACTCATACATATTCGAATTGATTCGTCGCGTCGTTGCCGCCGATAAACTATCGAATGAATATCAAACGATCATATTTTTTTCGAATGCTGTATCTATTTCAATTATAATGAGTTTTTGGTATTAGTTAGGTATATACGTACTTCCCGTCCTTCATCATATTCAAATCTCTAAACTCTAAAGTAATATCTTAATTAAGGTAATTTAGGTCACCTTACGTTAAAAGAAAAAAATCCTTGACCTGAGCGTATAACGATGAGTGGTTGTCTTGAATATTTTATGACTTGGCGCCCCGCGTCGTCGTATTCAACTATCTTTGAAAGCCACACACAATATTAAGCCAGATCTACTCTTTTGACTAGGAAAATTAGAAACGTTTAGTAGCCCACAGTACTCACCCAAACTCACATAAACATGTCCGTAAGTCTCCACCAATCCGCATTGGAGCAGCGTGGTGGAGTATGCTCTAGACCTCCCGCAGCATTGTCTGTGGGGGAGACCCGTGCCCAGCAGTGGGACGCCTATGGGTCGAAGCGAAGTCCGTACGTGATAAACCATAATTACAAATGTGACTTGGTCTTGTTGGTAGGTGTTCTTAACGACACTGCTGTGAGAGGCGAGTTTGATAGCCAGGGCTGTCACCGCGTTAGGTATATTCTGTCAATTAGCTAGGGCTGTCACCGCGTTAGGTATATTCTGTCAATTAGCCAGGGCTGTCACCGCGTTAGGTATATTCTGTCAATTAGCCAGAGGGCTGTCACCGCGTTAGGTATATTCTGTCAGTAATAATGTTCAGATGTGTTTTTTTTTGCCCACAGGAACATGGAAGTGATAGGCATAGTGGGCGAGGGGAGACAGGACGCGTGGGCGGCGGGCATGCAGCCGCCGCGGCTGCTCATGCAGCGAGTGCACATCCCGTTCACCTTCAAGCTGCATGACGCCGAGCCCGTCGGCTACAGCGGTGAGTGCTGGCCACTGCCTCCTGCCGCACGGTGGGCGAGGGCGGTGTTCTGTTCCATCCACCGAGCATCGGCTGTCCAATGTGTTTGTGGTATCTTTCAGCCACATTTTTATGTTATCCTTTGATTTTGAATGTTTGGAAGTATCGTACGTGCCCTGTCGTGCGTCTGTCTTTAGACTGAAGGCTTTTGGGGTTGCGGAAAGCAAGAGTGGGAGCTCGAACCGTCCATCCAGTGATCCCGGAAAAGACGACGCTGCCGCGCTGGGTGTAGCTGCAAAGGGTTGTGTAGAGGGGTTGAATGTTTAAACGAGTAGAGCCTGTGTCGGGTGCAGCGCTAGAGGGCACAGGCGCGTTATAATGTAGATCCCGGAGCCCTCCAAAAGATCTGTGGTAGCCACCGAGCGGGTTTTAGTGGGTGAAAATCCCGCATAACCCATGATATCCTGGTGCCTTTGAAAAGTTGTCCGCTCGATAAACAAAAAAAAAGGTTCGTGAAAGAAATAAAACCGTCGTAACTATTACCAACTCAAAATGGTCACCTTATGAGACCTCCGAAATTACATAATTATTATTATAATAGATACTGACGCGTCTACCTCAAAAGCAAATATTAAGATTTGTGTACGCAGACAGGCGTTTAAATACTAAATAGTCCATAAAGTTATGTATTGTTTGTATATTGTACTGGTAATATATTTGGTAATGAACGAAACGAAACGACCTCACATTACAGCTGTTCTGAGCATTACGCCTGCTCTAGAATGACGTCAGAGCATCGGGACTGATGTTTGAATAGGGTACATGTTTTTGTGGAAATACCACAGTGAAAACCTTTTTTTATTAATTAACTAATTTCCTTTTTTGTAATTTGTTATCAACGAAGGAAAAGTGTTGTTCCTGACTTCCTCCAAGATCTACTGTTCGCATTATTGCCCCACTTTCGTTTCTCAATCTTTTCTCCATTGTCATAATCAGATCAATTCTTTCTCAGGTTATTGTTCTTTTTGACTTCCTCCTACTGTTCGCATTATGGTCCCACTATCGTTCCTTCTATTCCTCAATCTTTTCTCCCTCCATTTTCTCCATAATCAGCTTAACATCAAGGCACGCGTAAATTAAATACCGTATAGCTTAATGTCATTGTATCGTATATTATATAGCCATTCTCTGAATGTGCGAACACTTTCACCTTGACATTAATCAGTATTGTACAGACAGATAGCGGTGTTTCATAGATCCGTTAAATTTTTCGGTGTCAAGTACAGAAAATAACTGTGGCACTATTTGATAGACAGTTACTAATAAGTTCGATCTATTAATAACACATACAGAAACACTCAAGCCACCTGACGTAGTACTAAGTGTTCCGTATACGGTCGTACGACACCGGTGGTAGCGTCGCAGGTGCGATTCCGACCGATTGACGCACTAGTTTTACATTCTTCAGCGTACAATATCGTAGTCTAGACCAGAGGTCGGCAATCTTTTGAGTCGGAAGAGTCAAAAATTAGAATTTACAATATTTCAAAGTTTTTTTAAGCGTCACAAAAAAATTTCGTGCAAACAATAAATAGTACATGCATAATGTCTTGGCCAAATTAACCACAGCGAAACGGCCCAGTATAATTATATCTCGTTCAAAATTACGCGGGTGATAAGAAGGCACGCCTATACCCATTTCCCTCGTTGTGTCTTCTATCTCCCTCACTCCCTCGCCGAGGCACGCGATTGGTGCGTGGCTGACAAGATGGCTGGTGGAGAATTCGAGAAGAACGACACATTTGTCGTTGACGGAGTGCTGTGCGAACAAGACCTTTTTTACCACGCGAGTCCATCGAATAATCGGCAGTTTAAATAATATTAATTTGCAATTAAAAGTACAAGTTGAAGAGTGTTTGTTAACATTGAAAAGTGGCCACTTAAACTAAAATACATTATAAAGCAAGGTACGAAAAAATACAGTGCGACTACGCCAGGCGGTCTACGCGTCCAGATCTCGGTGAGTTCCTTTGATTTTCCCATAAATCCAGAGCCAATTCCCCGCCGGTCTTATCACCGAACCAGCGCATACATTTTTTTGGTCACTTCGGCCGCGGATTGGTGAAGGTATTAATGGCGTCCTTCACCGGCCGCCATATTTTTACGTACCTACATTTAAAATACTTGGCCGTTTCAGTATAATTATTAACTGTATCTTACATTTTATTTTGTATTTATATATCTGTGCATATTAACCTTATATCATGCCTAAACAAGATAGACAAGATGGAATGTTCGAGCGCAAATTGCAGCTCTTGCAGGTTAAAATTAACACGTACTTTGCTAGAATGCAGGCGGTTTTCGATAGTATGGCAAAGATAAGTACCGCGGATACTATGGACACATTTTTGTCTAACGCGAGTACGATCGACATTACTCGATCGGACTTTGTACGTACATTGGACGAACGTAATGAATTAATGATGGCTTCGGAGGATTATGCTGGTGAGCCCGATTACGCTGCCATGCTATCCTTTGAAGATTTGTATTCTCGGGTCAAGTTCAAGCACTCACAATTAGTGTCGTCGCGTCATAATACAAATACGCACGATACCTGTGAGACCAAATTGGAGTCTCATAGGTCAGGCCCGAAACTACCGCGGCTTGAATTAATATCTTTTAACGGCGATTTAGAAAGTTGGCCAATCTTCTATGAAACCTTTAAATCAGCTGTTCATGAGAACAAAGTATTAACGGACAGTGAAAAAATACAATATTTAATGGGTAAATTGACAGGGAAAGCACTAACAATTTGTCAGGGATTCATGCCTACCGCTGAAAATTACTCAGTGTTATGGCAGACTTTAGTACAAAAATATAATGACAAACGCGGATTAGCGGCGTCGTATTTCGACAAATTGTTGAACTTACCCTCAGTTTATGATGACTGCCCGCAAAGTTTAGATAATTTTATCGACAAATATTCTTCTTTGGTTAGCTCGTTACAGCAATTAAAGTTGGATAGTTTAGAGGACTTCATGTTTATTCATATTGGTTCGAAAAAAGTCGGTTTGAATATTCTCAAAGCGTTTGAAATACATTACGGTAGCGATAGTACAAAACTTCCGTCATGTTCGCAGTTTATCGAATTCGTTAGGAACCAATCACATATATTACAACGTGCCACTAATATTGCTGGGACTAAGCAGTCAAATAAGGTGCAATCAAAGGGTATTTCCGCCCCAGCTTCCCGTCCGAATAATAATAAAACAAATAGTAAAACATTTGTAATTAATGAACAGAAATGCTTATGCTGTGGTAATACTGACCATTTTCAGTTGCGGTATTGTAATAAATTTAATTCTTTGTCGCCCACGGAACGTTTTGATTTTATTAAATCAAACAAAGGCTGTGTCAATTGTCTCAGTAAAGACCACACAGTTCGGCAGTGTACTACGAAGTCTACGTGTGCCAAATGCTCTCGTAGTCATAGTACATTGCTACATTTCAGCTCGGATTCGAACCCGGGTCCACGCGGCACGGGCACTGCGCATACGGCGCGGGCGATCTCGCGACCTGCTGCCGTGGCCGTGACGTCACCGGCTGCTCGCTCGGAAGCGAGCGGCTGCGGTGCGCCACCGCGTACTCAGTCGATTTCTTTGTGTGCTACTTCGGTACGACCGAGCGACATTAGCGAGGCTGACGCATCCATTGCGTGCTCGCCCGCTGTAGGCCATACGATACTGCTTGGTACCGCGCAGTGTAACGTGATTGATTGCACGGGAAATATTCACGTAGTTCGTATTTTAGTCGATAGTGCATCTCAAAGGGACTTGATTACTTTAAATTGTTGCAAAAAATTAGGTTTGCAAATGCTTCCTTCACCGACCAAGTATGTCTGCGGAGTAGGTGATGTTACGAACCCAATAGAAGGCTGTACTCGTGTAACATTACGTTCAAGATTAGACGACAGAATTTCGTTTACTATACAACCATTAGTGACGCGCCGTATTACAAGCGAGTTACCGTCTGCAAAAATAAATACTAATCGCTTGGAATATTTAAATAAAATTCCACTGGCGGATATTTCATATGCGGAACCTAGCGACATCGATTTATTAGTTGGATCGGATCTATTCGCCCGTATTATTCGACCAAAAATTATCGCTCGGAATATGGACGAACCCGTCGCTATTGAAACGTTATTTGGTTTCATTATTTACGGCCAGGCCCCAATTACGGGCCCGGATAATGACGTGCACACATATTGCGCAACCGAATGCAATCATTCTTTAGAAAAATCTGTCTGTCAGTTTTTCGAATTAGAAAGTGTTCCTACAGCAAACGTACTTACTCCGGATGAACAGGAATGCGAAAGATTTTACCAGGAGACCACCACGCGTGATCACAGCGGTCGTTACATCGTTGCGCTGCCCTTTAAGGACGATACTTCAAAATTAGGTGACTCTTTACAGGCGGCCACGCGTAGGTATTTGTCTTTGGAGCGTAAATTGTCTTCTAATATTCCGATTAGTGTTGAATATCATGAACTGATCGCCGAGTATTTAGAAAAGGGCTACTTAGTACCAGTCGACAATAACGTGGAGTTAGGCTCTCATTATGTCATTCCGGGGCATATCGTTTTGCGGCCTGATAAAAACACTACTAAATTGCGACTCGTGTTAGATGCAAGTATGCGTAGTACATCAGGGTTGTCACTTAATGACTTATTACACGTTGGCCCCAATTTACAAAACGACCTTTTTAATATAATTTTAAATTTTAGATTGTTCTCAGTAGCGATTAGTGCCGATATTCGTCAAATGTATTTACAAATATTGGTGAAACCAGAGGATAGGCGTTTCCAAATTATTCTATACCGCGAAGACTGCAGTCAGCCGCTGAGATTGCTCCAGATAACGCGAGTCCCGTTCGGCCAGTGCTCTAGCCCATACCTGGCCATTCGTACGGTCCGTCAGTTGGTAACCGACGAAGGCTCGCGGTTCCCAGTCGCTGCGCCAGTGGTCCGGCGCGACATCTATATGGACGACCTCGCCACCTCGTGCGTATCTACGTCCGAGGGAATCGAGCTGTCGCGGCAAATGATAGGGTTGTGCCATGCTGGGGGGTTTGAGATGGTTAAATTTTCAAGCAACTCGTCCGCGGTTATGGAGAGTATCCCGGAATTCGCTCGCGTTTCATCGGACATAGAATTCGGCCCCGTCGACTCGCTTAAAATATTAGGTCTTCGTTGGTTACCCGCTGAGGATGTTTTTACGTTCATAGTGAATGTACGAAATTGCGAGTGCACGAAACGGAATATCCTATCTACGATTGCTCGATTATGGGACCTGATGGGATTCGTAGCACCAGTCACTTTACTGGCGAAATTGATCATTCAGTTTTTGTGGACGAACCGCATCGACTGGGACGAGAAGCCACCAGAAAATATAATTTCACTATGGCAGCAAATAGTAAATGAACTGCCCGTATTACAAAATATTAAAATACCTCGTCATGTAGGATTCAAACCCGACAGTATAGTTACCGTTTTGGGATTCGCTGACGCTTCTGAAAGGGCGTATGGTGGCGTAGTATACCTACACGTTTATTTTCCTAATGAAAATAAATTTGTAATTAATTTGATCTGTGCCAAATCGAGAACTGCTCCAATTCGTAGCGTTTCTCTGGCCCGATTAGAACTCTGTGGAAATTTAATTCTAGCAAAATTAATGCGAATAGTTATAGATACCTATTCAGAGCGTGTTCAAATTAATAATGTGTTCGCATTCACGGACAGTATGGTAGCATTAGCTTGGATCCACGCGCCGTCATCGCGATGGCAGACTTTCGTAGCAAATAGGGTTGCCAAAATTCAGGAGATACTTCCTCCCAATCATTTTCATTTTATTGCTGGTAAGGAAAACCCTGCCGATTGTTTGTCTCGTGGGCTGACACCCGCGCAACTGAGCGACCACTCACTATGGTTTCAGGGTCCTCGGTTTGCTCGACTGCCAATCTCGCAGTGGCCGATCGGCGACTATGATCCAGCGACTATTACGGACGTGCCGGAAAAGAAGTCGGCGGTGCTAGTTACCGTAGAAAACATTGAACCACCTCTTCTATATTCACTTGCGCTTAGAATGTCTTCTTGGACAAAATTGATTAGAGCCGTGGTATACATTTTACGATTTATCAAGAAATTACCTGATAAATTTGAAACTGCACATTTAGAAATCGCAGAGTTAATAATAATTAAAAATTTGCAACGTTTCTATTTTCATAATGAATTTGATAAATACGAAGCAAATAAACCGTTACCCCCATCCTTTCAAAAATTAAAGGCCTTTGTTCATGAGGGTATATTTAGAGTAGGCGGTCGTTTGAGTAACGCCGACTTACCCTATGATAGTCAACATCCGATATTACTACCCCCGCGAGATCATATCGTTAATTTAATAATTGATTACTATCATCTGAAGTACTTACATACTGGACCTCAGTTGTTGATGTCTCTGTTGCGTCAAAGATTTTGGATTTTGTCTGCACGTAATATCGTCCGTAAACGAGTGCAAATGTGTAATATATGTTTTGGATCGAGACCCAAAAGCGAATTTCCAATTATGGCAGATTTACCTTCATCGAGAGTGCACGAAGCAAAGGCATTCTTCCACACTGGGATGGACTATGCGGGACCATTGCGTGTCATTCCTTATCGTAGACGTGGTGTACGAAGCCAGAAAGCGTATATCTGCTTATTCGTGTGCCTCGTTACTAAGGCGACGCACATAGAGCTTTCTAGCGACTTGAGCACGGAATCATTTTTAAATTGTTTTAAACGATTCATTTCACGGCGTGGTCCAATTAAATTCATATATACAGACTGCGGTACCAACTTTATCGGAGCCAAGTCATATCTTGATGAAATCTATAAATTAACAACGTCAAAAAATTATTCTGACAAATTTGCGTTAGAGTTATCAAGTAACTCGATTGAATGGCGTACTAATCCCCCCTCTTCCCCCCATTTTGGAGGAATCTGGGAAGGAAATATTAGGAGCGTTAAAACCCACCTTCGTAAGGTAGTTGGCAATCAGCTACTCACCGTAGAGGAGATGAATACACTCCTAACTCAGATAGAAGCGGTACTTAACTCACGTCCACTTTCTGTGTTGAGTTCGGATCCATCGGAGCCATTAGCGTTGACTCCTGCACATTTTTTAACTTTAACGCCATTAAAGGCATTTCCTTCGGAAACCGTAGCTGGAGATGTCAGTATTATCGACAGAAAGCGTCTCGTTGATAGCCTTATGCAGTCATTCTGGAGGCGTTGGAAGTTGGAATACTTGAATACTTTACAAACTCGTAGTAAATGGTTAAAGAATACTTCTCAGATTAAAGAAGGTACTATTGTATTGATTGGTTCGGACAATAGTTTTCCTTTAGATTGGCCTTTGGGAATAATCGATAAAGTATTTCCCGGTAAAGACGGGGTAGTTAGGGTAGCTGATGTACGTACAAGGTCTGGCGTGTATCGTCGACCTGTCGTTAAACTGTATCCACTACCCACACAGTAATTATATCTATACAGTCCACTTAATCTTTAGCTATCTATTAATTTATTATTATTTGTTTAAATAGCATACTTATTTACTAAATACATTAATATTTAATATCAATATCATTAACAATTCTTACTTAAATTGAATTATTTGTTTTTTGATAGAACTGGGTTCTGTCAAGCTGGGGGGCATGTCTTGGCCAAATTAACCACAGCGAAACGGCCCAGTATAATTATATCTCGTTCAAAATTACGCGGGTGATAAGAAGGCACGCCTATACCCATTTCCCTCGTTGTGTCTTCTATCTCCCTCACTCCCTCGCCGAGGCACGCGATTGGTGCGTGGCTGACAAGATGGCTGGTGGAGAATTCGAGAAGAACGACACATTTGTCGTTGACGGAGTGCTGTGCGAACAAGACCTTTTTTACCACGCGAGTCCATCGAATAATCGGCAGTTTAAATAATATTAATTTGCAATTAAAAGTACAAGTTGAAGAGTGTTTGTTAACATTGAAAAGTGGCCACTTAAACTAAAATACATTATAAAGCAAGGTACGAAAAAATACAGTGCGACTACGCCAGGCGGTCTACGCGTCCAGATCTCGGTGAGTTCCTTTGATTTTCCCATAAATCCAGAGCCAATTCCCCGCCGGTCTTATCACCGAACCAGCGCATACACATAAAGTTTTTTGGAAAAAAAAAACAATCTGTTTATTCATAAGAAAAATATCTATTCATTCTTGCATATTGGAACTAAAAAGCCGCTTCACATCCAAAGAGCCGCATGTGGCTCGCGAGCCGCTGGTTGCCGACCCCTGGTCTAGACAGATGTTATTAGGTGGTAGAGCCTGTATGGTGGAGCAAGATATTTCTCGCGTGACTTAATCACTCGACTGTTACTCACCCTTGTTAAATTGATAAATTACCGTACTTTTATGTCCATCCTTTGGCCTGCAAGTCAAGTGTTTAATTAATAACAGTCGTTGCATTCTAGTGACTGAAAAATACGGATTTGCCCCTGTCGATCGAGATATGACTCGTAATTTTTCGCTCGTCTAGCAGCGAGTGATTCAAAAATAGAGTTCCTCTGCGCCAAATATTGTGTTGTCCGCATCGATCATTAAAAAAAAGGTGTCCGAGTCGCAGACCCTTAAAATATCGAGGACTTTTCTTACTTAGTTTTTCTTACTCAGTCCGAGTCGCAGTCCCTTATCGAGGACTTTTCTTACATAGTTTTTCTTACTCAGCCACAGCATTTTGTCTTCGAGTATATTTTTTGCGACACTTTACACCTCTCAAGGCAGGTCGTTACGATTGTATTGGAATTAACTGATCCGAAGCGTAAATAATGTTGAATAAATATTATAAACCGTATTTACATAGCTCAAGTATATTCATGATCTTGAATAAATTTTAGCATGTTTGTCAAAATTATTCTAACAATCTTCAATTCGATAGGATTTATCCTTCGATCAATAATGATTGATCGAAGGATTTATCTATTTGAATTTATATGAAAGCTGCATAAAGAATAGTATCGAAAAAATATATAAGTTTTCCTTCAATTAGATAAGATTTTGTTTAATTTGATTATTGTCAAAGCATGAATTTTTATTTTTCTACTAGCTGTTTACCGCGACTTCGCCCGCGTAAAAAAAAGCTTATGGCAATCGTTTATTATCGCTTCTGGTCTAAGGCGGCTTGACTTTTTTCGACATTTTCAACAATTATCGTCATATTTCAACCAATTTACTTTTGTAGGCAAAAACAATAAACTCTTGTAACTAGCGAAATGACACGACCTACAGCAAAGGTCTCATTCCACCACGCTCGTCCAGTAGGTACTGATATGTGCAGCATTTGTACTGGTTTACCGGTGTATTATAATAGGCTATGCATAACTAAATATAATGTTTTAAATTTTCATTATTTATACACATTAGTTAAATTAAATCTAATTTATTTTACTAAAATTATTATGTTTTAAATTTGACTGTGTACCTAATTTTAGATTTCTATTATTATTTTCTTGTACCTAAATTATATTGTAATGAAATTTTAAATTTAAATATTTTTTATTTTGAGGATTTTCTTTAATTGCTATATTTAAAAATTGTTATATGTAATTTTTTGTAAGATTATTCGCTAAAAAATAATTTATTCTCAAAGTGGGCAGTAGACAAAATAAGTTTGGGAACCCCTGGTGTAGACTTTACATGTATCGAAATCTATAATTTTCATTCCTTAACGTGATGAGTAGGTACGTGACGGGTTTTCGGTATGACGAAACATCATTGCCGATATATTAAAGTAGGTACCTACTAGGATTCTTATTTGAAATTACCGGTTTACTCACGTGTGATTTAAGTCTGAAATAAGCCGACTAGTTTCGATCGATTACGATTATCATCTTCAGTAAACGCGCTCCCGGAATCCCCGTAATCGATCGAAACTGGTCGGCCTATTTCCGACTTAAATTAAATCACACGTGAGTAAACCGGTAATTTCAACTATGAATGTAGACACTCACGAATCATTCAGTAATAAAATAGGTACAAGGATGTTAGTGTTATATTTTTGTATATTATGTAGAATTTTAGGGTTCCGTACCCAAAGGGTAAAACGAGACCCTATTACTAAGTCTTCGCTGTCCGTCCGTTCGTCTCTCACCACGTCTGTATCTCATGAACCGTGATAGCAAGACAGTTGAAATTTTCACAGATGATGTATTTCTGTTGCCGCTATAACACATTATGATACATTTACGATTACGAGCCTTGCATAGCAGCTGACACCTCGCAGAATTACGGCAATATATGGAGATATCCATCGCATCCAATATGTGTGATGCTGGTACGGAAGTTTTTATTTTTATTACAGTCATAGCTAATTTTACTTGTTTCCTAATTTAGTATATTTTAATATGTAATAGAAATTAAGTAGCATGAACTAGTTCAACGTTATCTGAAACTCGTTCGTTTAATTTACCTCTTTTTCGTGATTCCTTCCACGGTTATTGTCAACTCATGGTTGTTGTAAATTGAAATTAATTTATATTACGGCAATAATTAATTAATTGCTTTATTTATTTAACTTGTGAATATAAACCGGCTTTTATTACCAACTAAAAACTATGCGTATGTTATTTCTAAGGTTTTCAGATATCCAAAAACCGACTTCGTATCTAAATGTCAGAAATAGTAAATCGTTTGTGATTCTTTCATGTGTAACTTTTTTTTAAGACTGTCACAGTAGATTTTCTAGATTTTTTTATAAGTGCCTGTAATTTTAAAATACATACCAAAAATTGGTATGTATTTTAAAAACCACATTTAATTTCTTAACTCGCACATAACCAAAAAAGTCATTGGTGCTCGCCGCTTGGATTTGAACCCGGACCGCTCGAATGAGAGCCGAGTTGGATAGCTACAGGCTGTTACCACTTGAAACTTGAATATCCGCCATTAACATTTGAATTTTTTTTTAAATAACCAGAATCATACATAATATAATTATGTAGATACATGCAAGGCGAGGTCATCTGGTACTAAAATAATCATGTGCTCGATATTTTTTACTTTCAAAAATATAACACGGTATTATGTAACTTATGTTATGTATTTATATGACGAAGGCCAATGTATAAGGGTTAAGGTTTTGGCTGCAATTGACAACCCGTTTTCGTTCAATAATTACATTCTTAATTCACGTATCTGTCCACATATATCTATTCTATAGAAGAATAACTGGTTGATAAGTTTTCTTTATAAGTAGGCTGGATGCATATTTTTCTTTAGTCGCAAATAAATCACGATGAAGCAAGCACGTGTCTGATTCCTCAAACCAAACCCACCAGTTGAACCTTATCACCAGTCCATATGGTCCTTCGAGCCGGATTGAGTCGGGAGGAACCAGCGTCCCGAAACGCTTGACTTCTAGTCAAGCGTGAGCTGAATTCTACAAGCCATACTTTTCCCATAATGTGTGTGACTTTATGTTACAATATATGTACTATAATTAGTACTAATATCTAAATCTAATTCATTAATGAAATTATTATTCCTATAACTATCTCTCTTGTGTCTCTCTATCACAGATTATCAGAACAGACAGAGATCAATTTTTACAGTCGTTGGCGTGTCGTCTGTTGCACGTTTAGCTTTATCGATACAGAGCGGTTCGTCTGCGCAAGGATTCACGTGAACGAGTCACTCACGTGAGTTGTACTCATATAGGCCGGGCTTGTGTATTAAATACTAGTGGACTTTATATCTCGTGCAACTGAAGTGACTGTAGTGACTTTATCGCTGCGACCCATAGATGTGCCCACTGCTGGGCACGTGTCTCCCCCACAAACACTTCTGCGGGAGGTCTAGAGCAAACTCCACCGCGCTGCTCCAATACGGATTGGTGGAGAGGTTAGTGGCCAACGCAGTGTCGAATGTTCTCAAGCCTTCCGAAGGTCTTCGACAAGGCTTAATGACTGTTTCTAGCATTGAAAACAACCGGGAAATGTTAGCCACTAGCGGTCACCCATCCACAAACCGACCGCGCCTGTCGTTGCTCGAAAGATCGAAAGAGTTACAATCGATCGACATTGAATCGACGCGAGCCATTGGGCTATGGACGCTACAAAGTGGACTTTATATGGAAATTTATATGTCGTTTGTATTGCTTGAAAAAATAAAGGATTTCTATTTCTAAAAAATCTATGTTCATCGCCAAAAATCTAAGCGAAAAATTATATTTTGCGAAGCTGCGGCGAACAGCTCATTATTTAAACGTGATATCAACCCATTATAGACAAATTTATTGCTTGCTTTGCTGTCGATTTGGCGCGCAGTAAGAGAGAGGGCAGACTGCCGGGACGGGAGCCACTTCGGCGATACGAAAGGTGACAATGACAAGTGTTAGGCCGTTGCCAGACAGGGCGGTTTATTTTTGGGTTTTCTGTGGTCGAGTGGTCGGAAACGCCCGCCAAGCTGAGCCTGGAAATCTATCCCAGGCTCTAGCTTACCGATCCCAGGGTCGGGAAAAGCATTAATTCGGTTTTTCTAACTTCAAATTCCCAGTTTAAGCTCGAAGATCGAAGTTTTGCCCGGTGAGACTCACCTATTATGTGCTTCGCTAAAACACACAGCGTTGTGATGAAGAAAGCAGCATGTGAAATCACCTTTTCTAGATATCTATGGTTCTACTTACCAAAATTCTCCATGGTTTTACTACCTCTTTTGCTCACCAGAAGGCGCCCGTCCAAAAGGGCGCAATTTCTGACAACCAACTTCATAGCGTATGTGAATTTTCGCCGGTTAGACGACAAAAATTTTTCAGAAGTTATATTTTTGGAAAAAGTTAATTACTGAAGTGGTTTTTAGTGTAAAAATATCACACAGCGTCATTTTTATACGTAAAGCATAGTTTTTAGTGCTTTTTAGTGTGTTTTTGTGATGCATTCGGAAGAAGACGCGGAAGTAAGTATGGGAGGTGACCGAAACTCGAAAACTGGTGCTTCGGATGAAGACCAGCATACGAGGAATACGGATGTGGATGATTCTACATCTTCTTCATCCTCGGAGGATGAGAGAGGCATTGCGTCACCTCCACCTAATAAAAGACGACGAGTATCAAGTAAGTACTCATACGAACATGTCCAGACATGTTCGGACCCGCGTTTAGACACTGTTATTCAACAAGTTAGTTACATATCACAATATTTGACACAAATCCCTCAAATTATGACAAGTGCTTCTCAAGTTGTGCAAGCTCCTAGTTCTGAGCCTTTTCCATCGACATCACGTCAGGAGTTTTTGAATAGGCCAACCGACTTGTCGGGCCAGAACAACAAACTTTCTTTAGGCGAGATTGAAACGGAGTTTGATTGTAAAAAGCTTATTCCACCAGCCAACAAAGAACGTTTAGAAGAGTTAGCACGTTTACAGCAATTTGACACACCTGCATGGCTGGGTATCCGTTACAAAAAAGCTTTGCAATCTTGCTTAGCTCAACCAGGTTTTATAGGGCTCAAAGTTAATGAAGAGTTGTGTCATTTTAATAAGAGTAAAGATTATTTAGCTTCCACTGAGCAATTATTAGCAGGGTTATCTCATAATATTCTTGAACAGAGACAACTGTTAAAGACTGGATTACAAGATTTACTTGACTGGGCTTCGGTAAATTCTAATAATTTAAACTCGAACACATTGTTTGATAAGATCACCAATCTATTTGGTCCAGGTTCAGCAACATATAAAAACTCAGAGACCACGATGCAAATAATCTGCGGTAAAAGGGCAGAATGCATTGAGGTCAGACGTGAACGAATTTTAAAAGAGATCAATAATATTAATTTAAGGAGTACCTTACAAAAGATCCCACCAAGTCAGGAATATCTATTTAGTAGAGAAGCCTTACAACCTGTAATTGCTTCTTTAGGCGGTTCTCAGATGTGGTTAAACACACCCAACTATTTAAAAGACAAAAGAGCAGTTCCGAGTTATCAATTAAATAAGAAGTACCCAAGATCTTCCTTCAAAGC
Organism: Carterocephalus palaemon; assembly: GCA_944567765.1. Lineage (NCBI taxonomy): Eukaryota > Metazoa > Arthropoda > Insecta > Lepidoptera > Hesperiidae > Carterocephalus > Carterocephalus palaemon. The sequence goes on from OX155654.1 coordinate 10,799,009, forward strand.
CCACAGACCAGAAAAGAGGCAAAACCCAAAGTTCAGAAAGGATCAGCCCTTTCGTCGAAAGAGTACTCCTGGAAACAAATCAACCAACACCAATAATAAACAAATTTGACTATCAGGTCAGGAAATTCGAGGGGGGGTGCCTACAAAGGTATGCCGAGAGGTGGAAAGATCAGGGAGCAACCAAGTTCATACTGAGGTTAATTACAAGTGCTCGAATACCATTCATAAGGAAACCTCCACTACAATTTCCTGGCCATCATGTGGTAAAAAGATTTTCTACACATGTAACAACGGAAATGACAAAGATGATTTTGCAATTAAAAGACATGAAAATTCTAGAGACACCACCAATATTGAATCCAGGCTTCCTGTGTCGAATGTTCCTAGTAAAAAAATCAGACGGGGGGCTCCGCCCCATATTCGACCTGAGAGGTCTCAACGCATATGTATCAGTGAAAAATTTCCAATTAATTTCACAAACAGATGTAGCAAATTTTCTGCAGATCGACGATTGGTTGGTGAAGATAGACATTCAGCAAGCCTATTTTCACTTGCCAATTGCGAAAACACACCGGAGATTCCTCCGTGTAATATACAAGGGAGAGGTCTTGCAATTAACATCCCTACCATTCGGCCTATCATCGGCACCAAAGATGTTTGCAACAGTCTCGAATTGGATTGCGGAGATCCTTCGAGCCCAAGGTTTCCGTGTGATAGTATACTTGGACGATTTCCTACTGGTCCACCAGGACCGAGATGCACTTATTTCTCAGGTTGCGGAAACACTGAGAATGTTGGAAACCTTAGGATGGCACATAAACTACAGAAAGTCGGTTCTGGAACCATCTCAGGAGACAGAATATCTGGGTCTTGTTTGGAACTCTCGGAAAAATCTTGTAACACTGCCAACAAACAAAGTAGAGAAGATAAAAGTAATGATCACAAGAATACTGTTCTCTGGAAGCAGTTCTTTAAAAGAAGCTCAGAGTTTATTAGGTTTGCTAAACTTTGCAAATTACGCTACGACCAAAGGTCGATTACGGTGTCGCAAGATGCAACTATTTCTGAGAGAATTCAAACAAAACAGACCACGAGAAAAAAGAATCTTGCCACGACCTGTTCAGCAAGATCTGAATTGGTGGTTGAATACAATAGAGCACAGCTCAACACCAATTGCCAAAAGAGGTGTTACCCACTTCTTGACGACAGACGCAGCGGATGCGGGCTGGGGGGCCCAACTAAACAACACTCTGCTAGCAGGGAAATGGGCCCTATATCAACAACATTGGCACTCCAACATGAAGGAGATGTACGCAGTGTTTGCAGCGTTAAACAGTCAGCGGATGACTCTAAAAGATGCACATATACTCGTGCAATCAGACAACAGAACTCTGGTAGCATATATAAGAAACGAAGGGGGCACACGATCCCTGGCCCTGCTGAGGCTAACTACCAGACTGCTGAAACTTACAGAGGCTTTGAACATCATTCTATCAGCCACTTACCTCCCGGGGAGGCTAAACGGAATTTCGGATCACCTATCAAGGGGTCGAAAAGTACCAGAGTGGCATCTTCTGCCCCAGGCCGCGGAGGCTATATTCAAAAGGTGGGGCGTCCCAGACATAGATTTATTTGCGTCAAGGGACACCGCTGTCGTACCAAGGTATGTCAGTATCGACTCAAGAGATGGCTGCGCATTTTATTGCGACGCTTTCAGCCAAGAGTGGAACTACCAACTGGGCTGGGTGTTTCCTCCACCCAATCTCATGCCAAGGGTGCTATCCCATCTGAACAGTGCAAAGGGAATATATATTCTAATAGCTCCTCTATGGACCAAGTGCTTTTGGCTACCGGATCTGCGAGCACGAGCCTTGGCGGAGCCAATCCCAATACAGAGCCTCAGAGACACGTTAATAGATCGGACCACAGGCAAGTGCCCACCACAAATCGACAAACTGACCCTACTTGCTTGGAAAATTGGGGGTGGGCCGACCACGTCGCTCACTGGACCTCAAAGGAGCAAAGTTTACTAAAGAGTAGTTGGCGGACATCTACCTTGATTACATACAATGCTCCAATTAAAAGATGGATAGCCTGGTGTGAGAGTAAAGAGCTTAGTCCTAAAGTACCAGAAGGTCATGATGTTGCTAGATTTTTAGCCAAGTTATTTTTGGAGGACAATTTTGCTTATAGAACAATTTTGTTGCACAAATCCGCTATTTCGACTTACTGTGCAACCACAAGACCAGATATTTCAAAGGATTTTTTTGTTCACCAAGTTCTAAAGGCCATTGCTCTTGCTAGACCTGTAGTTAAAAAACTTCCAATCTGGGACACAAACAAATTATTTAACTGGTTGAAAACATCAACAACTTATAAGTCATTATTTGACATTGCAAGGCGAACAGCTATAATACTTTTATTAACCTCAGGTCGACGACTCCACGATCTCACATTATTAGAGGTTAGCAAAGAAAATTTCATATCCACGGAGGATGAAATAATTCTGTGGCCAAAGTTTGGTTCAAAGACTGATTCAAAGACACATAGACAATCTGGTTGGATGTTACGGAAACACCCAGATAAACGAATTTGTCCTGTCAGACACATTACGGATTTAGTTGCATTTTCTGAGGAGAGACGTAGTTCTGATAAAACTATTACTAGTTTGTTTATTTCCCTTTCTGGAAAATTGAGACCTGCTTCGAGTACCATGATTGCAGGTTGGATACGTAGTATTTTCAAGGAAGCCCAAATTGATGCACCACCAGGCAGCATTAGATCTGCTGTAGCCTCCAGAAGTTGGTTAGAGGATAGACCTGTGCAGGAGATCCTTAACAGAGGCAATTGGAAAAGTATTGAAACCTTTAGAAAGTACTACTGTCGCCCTGTGAACAAAATTAAAGACAACACTGATGTTGATTTATTACATGCAAATTTTATTAGTATTTAATATCTCAGTTTGATAATTACATGTTAATTTTATTGATACAACCATGTGATTTAAAGGTTGTTATTACATGCAAATTTTATTAGTATTTAATATCTTAGTTTGATTATTACATGTTAAGTTTATTGATACAACCATGTGGTTTAAAGGTTGTTATTACATGCAAATTTTATTAGTATTTAATATCTCAGTTTGATAATTACATGTTAATTTTATTGATACAACCATGTGATTTAAAGGTTGTTATTACATGCAAATTTTAGGAGTATTTAATATCTCAGTTTGATAATTACATGTTAATTTTATTGTTACAACCAAGTGATTTAAAATTTGTTACTACATGCAAATTTATTAATATTTAATATCTTAGTTTTGATTATTACATGTTAATTTTATTGATTTAACCATGTGACTCAAAGGTTGTTTGATCTCAGTAATTGATCTCAGAGAGTAAATTTTTTTTTTGTTATGGTTATTGATAAGCATTTTTAAGATTCATTTCTGAATTATAGTTATTGATTACAATGATAATCCCATAACATAATGTGTATTTATTTAATTCATCATAGCATATGTACTTCTCACCAGCAGATACCAAACAGGTCTTCATCACAACGCTGTGTGTTTTAGCGAAGCACATAATATAACCGTTTTGCACTACAACAAAACGGGTATTATGTGATGAATAAAACACACAGCGTTGAAGCAAGGTCCTTGCTGGTTTGTTCTGAAGACTCTATGAAGTTGGTTGTCAGAAATTGCGCCCTTTTGGACGGGCGCCTTCTGGTGAGCAAAAGAGGTAGTAAAACCATGGAGAATTTTGGTAAGTAGAACCATAGATATCTAGAAAAGGTGATTTCACATGCTGCTTTCTTCATCACAACGCTGTGTGTTTTATTCATCACATAATACCCGTTTTGTTGTAGTGCAAAACGGTTATATTATATTCTTGTGGTGAAATGTGGGTGTCATACATCTATGCGCACCCCTTCGGTAAAATACAGTCGTAAAGTTATGTTATATTTTGTCTGTTTCTATGGGTCGATCAGACATAATATACGAGAGATAATTAATTGAGAGAATTGGTGTCTCTTGTTGCTCTTTTATAACTATCTTTTAAACAAAACGCATAATTAGTAAATATGTAGTGGTAATTTTTCAGACAGAGTGTGGTAACTTTTGCTGTAAGTTATAGTACTGTTCACTTCAAGCACCTGTCTACTGACGAAAAACAGACTAGCTCGTATTCTTAGGGTTTTTACATGGTTACCTTTTATTTTGTTATGTAATTTCAACTGTTGTTTCGCCTGATGAGGATAGAGCCTTAGTTCGACGCTCACGTGACACGCAGTCGCTCTGCCGGTAAACAAACTAGAATAGCGGTAACAGTGACCTTGGATACCTTTCCTTTGGCGTATTTTTAATTCAAATTCCTTACTAATATATAAATAGGAAAGTGTTTTGTTGTTTTTTTGGTTTGATCTCTTCTTTTCTTCTTCTCCTCAAAGAAAAGTAGCCTTTGTCCTTTCTTAGGCTCTAGACTATCTGTGTACCAAATTTCATTTAAATCGGTTCAGTAGTTTTGGCGGGAAAGCGAGACAGACAGAGTTACTTTCGCATTTTTAATATTAGTACGTATTAGTTTGTGCGTTTTCTATATTATTTGTTTAAATATCACATACTATAAAGATGGCGGGGTCCATCCTACAGCAGTTTTACAAGCAAACTCCGTTCTAGAACAATCTAACCGACTCGATCAGAACGCCATCAATCATTCCAGCTAACTTTCATGCGGCGAAAGGTCAAACGTCTCGTAGCTCGTACGCCACCGAGCCGTATTGCACCATGACGGGAACTTTCTTCATCCTCACAATCCATCATCAGCGCTTTTAATACAAAATTTCATAGTATGTACATATTTTTACTTATTTATCGCTGTAGGCTGATTTTCACATATGTTTTAGATAACACATACATAGATATTTTAAAATATATACATAAATAGATAATATTAACATCCAGACACAGAACATATACAAGTGTTCGTCACACGAATATTTGTCCTGAGTGGGATTCGAACCCACGACCCCGATTCGCAACAGACAGGGTCACTACCGATTGCGCCAACGAACCCGTCCATAGTTATAAATAGGTACCATGTAGAATGAAACGTGCATGCCTAAGACTTCATCATAATGTTCTCGAAAGCATGTCAAGTCTGCCAATCCGTACTTGGCCAGCGTGGTGGATTATGGCCTAACCCCTCCCATTTCGAAAGAATACTCTAGCTCAGCAGTGGGACAAAGATAGTGATGGTGGTTGTGTAGTGGGTATTCCTTAAGGATTTTTTTTTGGGAGTAGACCGTTGTTTTATCAGTCATTGTACTTATATTGCATCCATCCATCCCTCTATCCATCAGCCTTTCAAGGTCCACTGCCTTTCTCAATCCACACCACTCCTCCCGATTCTGTGCCCTCTAAGTCCAGCGGTTTCTCGCTGTTCGGACGGCCAATAGTTACTCACTTTTCCGAGTCGCGGTCTCCACTCAAGCACTTTCCTCATAGTACTTACTTACTTTTACAGTAGGTAGGTACTTATTTACCATACGTACTTATATTTCTCAGTACTAATTGGCTTTAATTTCATATGTATAGCGTGGGTTATACAATAAAATGTAACCAGGATAGCGGCGCGTTTACACTGGATGTCTGTTGAGCTATAAAATTTAACCAAGCTGCAACCCATAGACGTACCACTGCTGAGGGGGTCTCCTAGAGGCCTAGAGCATAGCCTAGAGGCCTAGAGCATATTCCATCACGCTGCTCCAATGCGGATTGGTGGAGAGGTTAGTGACCAACCCAGTGTCGAATGTTATCAAGCCATCCAAAGGCCTTCGACAAGGTTTAACAACTGTTTTCTCCAAAGATAACAACCGGGACCGACGGCTTAACGTGCCCTCCGAAGCACAGTAGCGCCTTGCGCCCATGAAAGTGAAATTAAAAAACGCTGAATTTGTATTGGTGACAACATGTTAAAGTGCTGTAATTCCCAATTCAGCTATTCAAAGGGGGAACGCTGCCAGTATCTTCGGAACCTTGCCTAAAGGGACTCCTTTTAATGATATATTTTAGTAATATTTTTTTTATTGTTTTTGTTAATACTTTTAAGGTTTTTTTTTTTTTGGTTTTAAATTCATTAATTTGTAAATTTACTTTTAAGATATAGATTTAACTTATATGTAATTAAATTAATAAATTATTTATTTTCATTCCCAATTTGAAAACCCATAAATGTTTCATCCAGTACCGCGGTTTGAAAATGTTTAAATATCCAGATTCATTTGATGTTTTTTCCTTTTATGTAAATTATATTGAAAACCCGGTATACACGTAGTTTTATTATAATGTAGATTTGGATAGGTAGCCGCTACGCGTCTGTCACCATCTTGGAATCGGTCTACCATACCATCCCCAGTTCCACCACAGCCCTGTTCGACGTGTCTGTGTGCTCGTTTCCTATCTAATTTACTCCAGTGAAACCTGAACTATACACGCGCCCTCTTGCATCGTATACGCGTCCAGTTGATGCAATTACGCGTGTGGGACAAACACACTAGGTTGGCTTGCAATGCCTTTGTGTCCGTCTGTAACGAGATATGGAGAGCGCTGCGCGGGTGCATGACCGCTTGAGTGGGATTAGTTAGTTAGTCTGCTAACTGCAAGACCTATGTATACACATGACGTACTGATGTTTAAAGGGAATAAGGAAAGAAAGTAGACGGTTATATTTCTTTTTGACAAATTCGTACTATAGGCACAGAATATGCTATAGGTTTAAATTTATTTAAAAAGGTGATCGTTTAGTGGTCGAAATTCGTTCTTCTTGGAGTTTATTTATTTATTTTGATATTTATGTACACAATTATATGAAATAAAAATGAACAAAACAAACGATAGAAACATATGTTCAAAGGAATAATATAATAATAGTTTACCTAATAATAGAAGCGCGATTACAGATTGTGGTCACAAGTTTAAATGTCATTATGATATGGCTTTTGATGAACAGAACAGAGACTCTAGCTAGAGGTAAAGGAACCTCCGTTTACGTCTATGCATCTAAACGTTTGAACTCTAGAGCTCTCCCGGCTAATAGTTATAGAAGAATAATTACACATTGTCAGAGGTCACAAGTTTAAATGTCATTTTGGTATGGCTTTTGATTACTACAGAACGTAGACTCTACTAGAGGTAGAGGATCCTCCGTTTACGTGTATGCATCTAAACGTTTGATCTTTAAAGCTCTCCCGGTATAAAGCCAAGCCTCAAACCTCGTGTCGTACTCCTCCAAAGAACTGCGTCGCCTTACTTTAATGTTCGAATTGTTCCAGGAGTGACATGCATCCTGTCGTCGAAGGTGCCGTACTGGCACGCGAGCTGGTGGGGCGCGCCCGTCACGGACCTGCACCAGACGCTGTGGGGCACGCTGCGCCAGATCCTCGCCTCCGCCAACCTCAATTTTGTCAGGTAATTGCCGGACACCGGAAGCCGGGCAACGTGGTACGGTACAGCACATACGAAGGTTTAGCTGTGAACGAAATTCGAAGGGGATAGATGCGCATGAGGTAACTATCAATGCGGGGACATAATACGTCTGGCGAACCAATCAGCGCTTACGACTACACCTTGATTTGGACTTCTGCGCATTCACGGTCAGAGCTAGACAACTTTCGTGCCGCTAAGTATACAATGTATACGACTCGTCGCGCTTAGACCACCACCTACAAAAAACAACGGTTTACCGGTTACTCTTTTCTAGAAGCAACCATCTTAGACCACAACACGTCTGTGACTTGACTGAGTTATGACGAGACTCTTATGAAAAATTATTAACTGGACTGTTACTAACACTGACTAACAGTGACGTTACTAAGCTAATTAATCTAATCTGTCATTGTCTGTGTTAGGCAGCAGCGGATATGCTTGTTTACTATTATAAATATCTATTTAAAATTAAATATATATTATACACACAGGTACACTCATAGGATCGCAATTTAAGATTCATTTCAGATTCATTTATTTTCCATTATATGGTATTTTGTATACGCATAATGAACGTCATATTTTTTTTTATCTGCCGGTTCACAAAGTTGATGCTACCGAGAAGAACACGGCAAGAAACTCGGTTAAGAGTTAAGCCAATGCGTCTATTCAATATTTGTCCTATTTGAGTCGAGGAAACCTCACTTTATCAGTAAGCGTCAATTAATTCACACCTATCAACAATAACAATAGATAACGGATACGTACAAAAACATAGCATGAATAAATACTTATACGGCTAAATTTTGTTCACTAACGAACTCAGACAAAAGTTTTAAAACAGTTTTAATTTCAACCTAATTACAACCATAGCACCTAGTCATCAAGTCACAAATCATCAAAATTTTATTTTACAATTACGATAATACTTGTACGCAAAGCAATATGTAATTACTCTTGCCACTTAGAAATGTAAATACACTGGTTTTTGGTTGTTTTTTTTTTGCGTCTACCCGATATCTATTGGTATTGTTGATCGAAAGGCTATCATTAATCAATTAATAAATAAGAATGTTTTTTCTGATAAATACAAAACGTCATAAACATCGTGTCATAATAAAACATATTTTTCTGCAAGAGAAGGTTTTATGATGAGAAATGGAAGCACTTATTTCGCAAAGCCTAAAATGCCTGGATTAATTTAAATATCGTTACATCACAGGGCGAACTAAGCCTTATGAACGGGCGTAAATCGAATTGACGTTCGTAAGTTCGTAATCTCGCCTCGTGTTAATATTCAAGGATAAAGGGCACGAAAATGTTGTTATTGAAAATGTCTTGAATCCTATAAATCATAACTCATTTAAAATTTAAACGACTTGTAGATATCTATTCGCTGCTTATATAATAAGGTCATTAGTAACCGTTTTTCTACGCACAACCAATTAGTTATTAAGTTCTGTGGTTCTGTTGACTCGGCCGCGGCAAAGGCCTTTGTCGAATCCCATAATACCAATGCAAAATTATATTGAAACGTGAAAGATAAAATTATATTGAAACGTGAAAGATAAAGCAGTGATGTTATTTATTTATTCTTTATTATACTTACCAAAAAGCTTGTTGTACAAATGGCGGACATAATGCTAAAAGCAATATCTACCAGTCAACATTTAGGCCTATGCTATGTCAATATAATACTCGTAGGTATGTTTACCAAATAAATTCGTACTATTTTCAAAAACATACAATTAAATTTCGATGCTCCCTGGCTTCTGGTCTTAGTCTGCATCATCACTCCACTGGTGATAGATAATGACATTTCTAAAGGTCACCACACAAAAGGCTCCTTTACCATAGTCCCATTAGTGTTCGATTCGGAAGATAGTGCCGGTGTTTCAATAGCATAACATTTTGTAAACTTTTAGGGGATTGCACTGATTGCAGCGCGGAAATAATTATTGAAGTAAAACTTCTTTAGGCGCGACTAGGGAGTAACTCAGATTTTTGATTCTGACGGATGTTCCGGTTATTTTCATATATTAATTTATTTTAATCAAACGAGTACTTTTTTCTTTTGGAACGAAGTTCCTTATCGCGTGTTGCGAAAGGGGGCTAGACGGAAAAAATTAAGACTAAAAGTTCTGACACTTTTTGGTGGTAGCACCTATTTACGGTGCGCTTGCTGTTTTAATTTGAATATCTAGGTTACATAATAAATAATAAAAATAACAATAACTTATAATAAGTTTTACTTCAATCGCGCGTAAAGGTTACACGCACACACTTTTTTTTATTTCTTATGATTCTTTCACCAGCTCCAGTTCTTATTTTTCCACATTTGTAATGTTTCTTGCTCCAGTTACATATCCTACACTATAAAAAAAAAACACTTGAACGTGATTAAATTCTATTTTTGACATTAAAATTCTTCGATTTTGACCTAAAAAGACAGACAGATCCATATCTTGCATGCGATGATGGAATGGAACCTACTCGTATACATGCGAATGTGTATTTTGTCCCATAAACTCCGGTTCAAACGACAGGTATCGAATAAAACATCCGGATTATTTTGTATTTCATAAATATATTTTTGAATATTTATAAAATGACCAAATAGTTCATTGCCCCACCGATAAGGTCAACATTATTATGACGCAGTATTATTACAGTACCGACATTAAGGGGGCTATCACAATTTTTCTTGTACATATTTGAACGTTTGACTCGATTTTGATGTGTGATTATGGTTTAGTTAGACAAAGCCACAACATTAAATGTTATATGCCCCAGAAAGTTTGAAAATTTCTCTTGAGAGTGTTCTAAATAAATGTTTCAATTTGTTCACATAAATCCTTCGATCAGTGGATTATTGATCGAAGCATAAATCAGTAAAAACCTTGTCTCTACAAAGGATGACTTTTGGGCATCATTTTTGATGCTTTGTAACATCGAAGATATTATAATTTAATCATTTATAAAATAGCCATGATACTATTGTATTTTTTACTTTGGAATGCTCGATAATTTTTTTATGTTTCATACAATTCATCACAACCCTTTATTTGTCCCATTAAGTCTTAGTCCACCACGCTGGGCAGGTGCGGATTGGCAGACTTCAAATGCCTTCGATAACATTGTGAAGAACTCTCGGGCATGCAGGTTTCGACACATCGTGACGTTATAATAGCAAGTGACATTTAAATTCTTAAATCGCACATAACTCAGAAAAGTCATTGGTGCGTGCCGCTGGGGTTTGAACCCGGACTGCTCGAGTGAGAGCCGAGTTCGATAGCCACTGGACTGTCACCACTGTACAATAATATATACCTAAAATAATTCTGTCAAGCAATTACCGATAGTTTTTCGTCTGTTATTTTATTTTTTATCTGTGAATATATAATTCAAATTCAGCGTGGTCGTGGTGGACGCGTGGTCTTTAGCTTAAATCCTTTACATGTTAATAAACTAATAATAAATCATTTATTTATGACATCGTTGTTTCCATATTGTGTTACTATGTAGATAGGTGACAGCTTATAAATAAATTAAGTACAATAATCTTAAAACTGAGCGGTTCGATTTTGTAATAGCCCCCTTATGGATAAAACCGAGTTATCAAACAACTTCTGCGATGCTTACATAACATAATAATCGCGTAATACGTATATTTACATCTCGATTATTGGCGCCATATTCGGAATGTCAATATTATTATACGAGTAAATGATGATGAGTGGCCAATAAATAACACACTTATTGGTAATATCAACAATAGTCTACGAACACGGTGAGCATGCATGCATGCATGAGCTGACGACACTGGAGTTATTGGGCTGTTCAAATTATATTAAATAATTTCCAACGGTTTACCCACGCTTGAAATGTGCCTAATGCTCCCACGAAGTCTCATTAGGAGCTACAAGGACGGGAAGAACAGCGTTTGGAATGTCATCGGTTTGAACGGCCTTAATACGAAAGTATTCGAGCAATGTGTGTTGCCGGTGATGAAGAACTAATGAAGAACCACGGATCCGAGACGTGGCCTATTTCACAAACTCAAAGTCACTCGGCGCGCTGTGGACAGAGCTATGTTCGGTATTTCGCTACGCAACCGAATCAGAATCCGAATCTACGATAGTCGAATCCGATAGTCTGATCAGACAATCGGAAGGCACTCGTGCCATACATTTGTTTGAATACGTAATACACATACGATCCGATAGTCGGATCGGACGTCAAAAAAATTCATGGCAACAGACTATCGGAGAGAAAAATCGGACCTGTGTTCCCAGCGTTTTTTTTTTTTTTCTCTTTATTTAGGTTAACAAACAGAAACACAGTACATTTTAAGTGAAAAAAATAAATCTACAAGTATTTTTATACTGCGAACCAACACCGTTAACCACATGTTACTAGTAACATCATTTATATGAAATTGAATATGGATGGACTTATACTATAAAGGTATACAAAACAAAAAAATTTATTAAGTTCTAAGCGTTAAACGACTTTAGACTAGACATCCGAACGAGACGAACAAAGCTTAGGTTGCAAGCAAGCAAGCAATTGTAATAGTCAGGCGACGTCGTTCGCAGGGCTGATAACCGGTGGGGAAGACAAGTTTTCGAATAGAGGCCTCGACTTGGATAAAAGGAGCACCAGGCTGCCCTTCGACAAGGTGGACGGAGGACCCGAAGAAGGCAGCGGGAAACCGCTAGATTCAGAGGGCACAGGACCGATTGGAGTATTCAGTAGTAAATCAACAGTAGGTAACCCATTTAGTTTTAAAATATAAACGGAGGATCCCTTACAAAACAGACACCGAGCCATTCGAGATTCAATTAGCGTTCGAAAGGAATCCATTATGAAACTTAATCTACTCAAACCTTAGGCAAGGTGAGTAAGGTCGCGCTTGATCAGCTAAAATTAGTGAATTTATAAATTACACTTAAGTCTGATTTATTACCAAGAAAGTTAATTGAATAATTAGAATAAGAATAATTAGCTAACAATATTTTACACAACTTATGGGCTAAGATAAGAGAAACCTAAAATTATATACAAAACCATGTTAATGAACCTTATCTTGCAAATTAAAATGATTTGATTAGATACTTGGAACGAGACTCAAACAGGCAGTGGGATTCTCTCCCAGATCTCCCAGGAACATTTCAGTTAGTGTTCGATTTTTTTTATACCATGGACATTCACACACGGTCATCTGACCCCAAATTAGCGCGAACCTGTACTATGGGTGCCAGAGATTGATATACATATATATAGATATTTTAAAATACATACTATTGACATTCAGACACAGAATAAGCACAAGTGTTCGTCACACGAATATTTGTCATGAGTGGGATTCGAACCCACGACCCCTGGCGCATCAGGTAAGGTCACTACCGATTGCGCCAACGGGCCCGTCGATATTATATCTCAGTTAGTACAGACTCAGAGATGCGTTGTTATGTTAGTTACCCTTGAGGATCCTGGCAACTTAAAATTCTAAATACGAATTGAAAACGAAGACTACACTGACTACTTTTAACCAAGAAGTCACCGCGCCTCACTTCTCACGCTGACTTCAGACACAATGGCATCTTAATAATGGTTGGGATGCAATCAAAACATTGAACTATTGTTCAAGAGTCAGATTGGTATCGGATTGAAATATCAAACAAGTTTATAATGAAATGTGAACAATAGGTCATTTTGGAAACACTAGGCGATCATTACTCACAGACACCTTTACACAATATAATCTGTATGAGGCTACATGTGGATGTTTCAGATCGCTGGTGTATCTATACTTCATAATATTAGTATAGAATATATATAGTTATAGTACTGTGTAGTACTGGGATGGGGTGGAGAGCACAAAGAATATTCTGTAATTGCTGTATGACACGTTTATTCTACACCAAACGAACATAATTACATTTTAAACGCGCGAGCCGCGGGAGTGTCTCGACTACTGACTTCACTAGCCCGCTCGCTCGCGCCATTCGGCCTAGTGGCAAAAAGGGGCAACTCCCTACTTGGGTTGCCAGCTCCATTACTGGGATACCACACGCTATACACTCCCCCTCGAGTTCTAGAGAACGCCCTCGCTCATGAACTCGCATTAAAACAAACAGAACATACCGGACAAACATGTTTACGAGGACGTCCTCTACGGCGCTTGGGAACTACAGGACGCGGAGGCGAACTATCTCGGCTTTGAAAGCGTGTAAGCTCTGATACGTGAAACTTGCCCAAAATCTCTTCAGGGTTATCGACACTAGCAATGAAATACGCTGTAGGGCTAGCTCTCTTTGCGATAACGTAAGGACCGTCCCTTTTAGGAACAAACTTGGCCGTTACATTCTTAGATGCACTACTAAGGACATGTGACTTTAAGAGCACCTGATCTCCAACCTCGAAGACTTCAGCAGGCCTCTTCGATTTATCGGCACATTCCTTGCGTCGATCTTGCTGCGATTCGACCCTTTCCTTAACCGAAATAAACGAATCCACAATTTTTTTTAAATAAGGTGTAATTTGTGGCACGAAATTGTCCTTACTAAGAACTGACCTGATATCATGTTGTACGTCCAGTGGCGAACGAAGCTCTCTAGCAAGATTAAGGTAGGCTGGAGATACACCGGTGGTTTGACAAACCGCCGAATTCATAGCAAACCTTATTGAAGGAAGATGCTGAGGCCAAGAAGCATGATCTGAATCTACCAGACGAGACAACTGAAATTTTAAATCTCTATTTTTACGTTCAGCCGGGTTAGCTGAAGGATGATATAAAGGTAACAACTCTTGACTAATATTTAAAACAAACATACATTGCTGCATAACAGCAGAAATAAATTGAACACCATTGTCTGACACAATGCGTCTAGGGAGACCATAACGAAGAAAATACTCCTCAATCAACGTACGAGCACATGCTTCTGATGTTGCCTCTTTCAAAGCAAATAGTTCGATCCAACGGGTTGCAGTGTCTTCCACTAACAAGATCCATTTTTCCCCATTTTCCCCTCGAGGAAGTGGACCGAACAAGTCTATTGCTAAAACCTCACCCCTCTGATTAAGCACAGGAGTCTGTAAAAATCCGGAAGGTTTCTTGTTCGAAGATTTGTACCGTTGACAGGTGACACATGTTTTGACATAATCTGTAATGGCTCTACGCATGCCAGGAAAATAAAAATTTTGGGACACCCTATTATATGTCCTATCGACTCCATGATGACCAGCTATATCGGAATCATGGCATTCTTTCAAAATAGTAGGACGAAGGGAAGCTGGGACTACCAACTGCGGCTCTTCAGTGTCGACATCTGGGTTGTACCGATACAAGACGCCTTGCTGTAAGAAATAGCCTCTTTCAGACCAACGCTTTGCACCTATGGAATCTGCGTCTGATGTATCTTCGAGATCACTAATAATCTTTTTCAGTTCCAGGTCATCGAGCTGCGCGCGCCGGAGATCAGCGGGACTCCTAGCAGGTAAGTCTATAATTACAGAGCATAATCCACACTCATCTCTATTACCTTCTTCGCAGGCCGGACGACTAAGCGTATCAGCAACGACGTTGGCTTTCCCAGGTGTATATTGAAACTTAAGATTGAAGCACTGCAGCTTAAGTGCCCATCTAACCAATCTACCCGACGGTGACTTCAAGGTAAGTAGCCATTTTAAAGGTTGATGATCACTACCAACTAAAACCTCATGGCCCTCAATATAACCTCTAAAACGCTCTACAGCCCACACGACTGCAAGCGCTTCACGCTCGGTGGTGCTGTAATTCCTCTCGGCAGGGATAAGAAGGCGACTAGCGTATTCTATTGGACGCTCATCGTTGCCTTCACCCTGTAACAACACTGCGCCTAAAGCATAACTGCTAGCATCTGTCCTTAATATGAACGGCTTACTATAGTCCGCTTGGATAAGAATCGGTGCCGTTGAAAGACGCTGTTTCAGCTCTTGAAAGGCACCAGCCTGGTCTGAACCCCAAGACCATGGCTGATTCTTTTTAAGCAACCGTGTTAAAGGCTCAGCAATAGCAGAAAAATTCGGTATGAATTTTCGAAACCAAAAAGTCCCCGAAAACGAACTTGCCGAGTGAATCGCGACCGCGACGAACTATTTCACTCGAGGCAAGTATGTACCTACACACGTTGGGCGCCAGTTATAGTACTGTGTAGTACTGGGATGGGGTGGAGAGCTCAAAGAATATTCTGTAATTGCTGTATGACACGTTTATTCTACACCAAACGAACATAATTACATTTTAAACGCGCGAGCCGCGGGAGTGTCTCGACTACTGACTTCACTAGCCCGCTCGCTCGCGCCATTCGGCCTAGTGGCAAAAAGGGGCAACTCCCTACTTGGGTTGCCAGCTCCATTACTGGGATACCACACGCTATATAGTATAGATACACCAGCGATTTATCACTAAGCATTTAAGCTGCAACCCATAGACGTTCCACTGCTGGGCACGGGCACAGAATACTTAACGTGTCTCCTCACAGACAAATCTGCGGGAGGTCTAGAGTATCAAACACGCTGCTCCAATGCGGATTGGTGGAGAAGTTAGTGGCCAGCCCAGTGTCGATTCTTCTCAAGCCACCCGAATGACTTTGACAAGGCTGAACGATTGTTATCACCATTGAAAACAACCGCGACCGACGGCTTAACGTGCCCGCAGAAGAACGGGCACGCCCATGAAATTTTGCCACTAGCGGTCACCGACAAACCGACCGCGCCCGTCGTTGCTTAACTCTGTCGATCTCATTGAATCGTCGCGAGCCGTTGGTCTATGGACGCTACAATCTGTATGCGCTCACCCTGGCAACTTTTGCGTGTATCGCTGTCGTGTGCGCATGCGCATTGTGTTTTGTATATACAATCTTATCGTCCATTGTTCAACAGTATCAACACGACAACTGCCAGTTCGTGTTATAGGCCACTGGGTCTCGCACGATAGACTCGGTATCTTTATGGTTACCCATAATATGTCAACAGAGACACTAGGTTAGCTTAGTTTCTTACAAACATTGCGAAGAACGACAATGTCCTTTTAGGTAGTTAGGTAACATTAAGTCCGTCCCTGTAGCTCGGTACCAGAATAGTGCTACGGTATCGCCTGCCTGTTTATAATTATTTACTAGTAGACGCCCGCAGCTTCACCCGCATGGAATTATACATACGATAACAATAGTTTCGTTTACACCTAGTAATATTATATAGCCTATGTCACTCAGTGAAGATGCAGCTTTCTAATGGTGAAAGTATTTTTGTAATCAGTCCAATAGTTTTTGTGTGAAAACATTGCAAACAAATCTTTCCTCTTTATAATATTAGAATAGATTAGATAGTTAGAAACAGACAGACAGACAGACAAGTTCCTTTATTGTACACCAAAACAACATACAACATACAATAAGTACATACAAAAAATAATAAAATCTTAGAGTGGTAGTACAAATGGCGGTCTTATCACTAAAAAGTAATCTCTTCCAGACAACCATTATGAAAGAAAGAAACTTTTGTAAAAGAATCAGGGTAGGGGTGCACAATACAATAAATAACATTTTAACATACATACACACATGCAGAGATAAATAAACAGCATTAACAAATAGCCACTAAGTCAGAAATACAAGCAGACAGATTTGATTAATTGATTAACATTGATTAACCGTGTACAATGACCTTGTAGCGAAATAAAATATGTAATTTCATTGAATTGTTGACAATAAATACCGTAAAATGGGGTGAATAGGGTAGTTTCTCAACTTTATTGTTAAATATGTCCCATGTCTATTGTATTTATAAGTTATATGACACTTTAATCCCTAAGTTTTGTCCGGGTGCTTATATGTTTGAATGACAGATATAACTAGTTATATGCTCTAACAATATTATGAGAAAATCGCAAAAATCATCCTAAACTAGACTGCGGTGGATAGAGTTAAAGCAAGGGTTGACTATAAATAGATTTTGTAAGTTAATATTTTTTTGCAACAGATGCAATTGATGGCTTTGAAGTGCCACGAGATGGTTCCACTATACTATACAGCAGGAACACGAAATCTTGTAGGTAACAAAAATATCAGTTTCTACCCTATTCACCCCTGTTACCCTATTCACCCCGTTTTACTGTAGCTATCGCGCATGTAGCATTTACGTAAACGTATTAATTTTAGGTTATGAAGCCTTTGAAATCTGCCTTCTGTTTAACGCCCACAAGCGCTTCTAAACTACAAGTTAACAGGTTCTAACATGTGTAAATCTCAACATAATTATCACACGACACCTACTTAAAGTGTAATGGACTACTGGGCCACGTACTCGCAACAATTAACACGCTCCAGCGATTTGCCGTTATTGTTTAGGTAACTGTTCATTATGAATAACTTCTTACACTTTCCGTTAAAGAGCGAACCGTGGTTCCTATTTGCGTAAGAAATGCTTAGGCAGTTCCTTTTTGCAACAAACACGCAATAATAACGCGTTATTATTTGCGCGCTGCATTTGAAACTATATCGATTCTGAGATAGGGTGGTTATTCCAGTTCAATCTTAAGCTATTCTACTTCTGGATTTAAAGCTATTTCACTTATTAAAAGACAATACTGTCTACCAAAACAATGCAGGCGACCGGCGACCAAAGGGCCAAGGGCGTAGACACCTACCTATTTAAATCATAGAATGTCACAGTCGTCGACCGAGCTACTTGCGAGTTGCGACCAGTCGACTGCGACCTCTATACTTTATGAGGTTCTGTGGTATGAATGTCCCATTTTTGAGATGCCTATGTACCATTCTTGGAAGCTTAAAGCTTCCCAATGCATTAAGAAATCTTAATGCCGTCTCTTTTCTCTCCCGATTTTAACAGCGGTTTCCCACGGTCCGCCATTCTTCAGATTATCACGGACGGCCGACGACAGCGGAACGTACGCACCGCTACGAACTTACGTGCGCTTTTACAGACGGCATCATGTGCGTCATGCGTGCGAATCCGCGTCCGTCCGACATACCACGCACCGTGGAAACCGCCCTTTAGCTGTCGGACAAGATTTATGGATGTAGGAAATTAAACGACGAAGGTGTACGATCCGTTTGACGCAATGCTCTTTCCCGTGACTATGAGAGAAGATTCGAATATGATGTACGTACGTAATTTATTGACGCTTTTGTACGTATTCTGCGCTGCGGTTTGCGCTGTTGGTGGTATTTGCGCGCATGACAAGGTCGTCACGGGTTGATATTTACGTACGGTGCCAATTGACAAGTCGACTTGTTAATCACTGACATTTTGTTTCATTGACATGACTTCTTCTTCTATACCATATTTGGTTACTTTCCCCTATTATCATTCATTAGTCATTTAATTTGCTTCTTTCGATTTTCTTTTCTCTTTTGTTTACTCCTACCGCTACTTCTGACTACCACCAAAAGTCTGACTGTTAGAGAATACCACAAGGCATTAAGTCCACCTTTTGTTAAAAGTGAAAGTCTAGCCTATAGCCTCTAAACTACTCTAAAGGATATACTCTGCAGCTATTAACGATGAACAACGATTGCAGCGAAAACTCAATAAGAAGGTTATTGACACTTTCCGAACAACAAAACTCCAACACAATACCTAGTTTCGTTTTAAAACCCATAAAATGCAATTGACCACGGACCATAAATTCTGCCATGTTTCTACGTGCATGCGATTTCTCGTGCGTGCGATAAAGATTTGTTTGTATTTAAACTTGTATTGTTTTCTGTGTTTATGAAGGCATGAACTCGTTTCCGCGTGGCTTTCGGGGTATACGCACCGGCATCAAAGTCTAGCTGCGCATGCACATAGCTCGAAATTAAGGTATCGTTTCGCGCGGGGCGAGCGGGTCGTCAGTCGGAAGCGCTGATTGGTTCGTCAGCTGTATCATGTCCCGCACTGATACCCCAAGCGCAGCTATCCCCTCTGAATTTCGTACATACTACACTTTCGTGCCGACAGCTGTATGTATACCGAGAATGCTGCTGGAGTGAGTCATTGTGAGGTGATGCACCTCACATGTTCGTAGCCTTGTTTTTTTGCGTGTGTTTTGACGAGACTTTTTGCTTGTTACCAACTGAGGGAGAAATCAATGAGTCAGTGAGTTTCTCATTAAAGCGATAGCAGTTGTTTTTCGAGAGGTCTAATTTAATAAATTCCAAGTACCTACTCGTGTGCGTTTTTAGCAATTAAATGGTTAAATAATAATTTCTCGAAGGTCAGTCTGCAAAATGTACTCGGACAACTTAGTCAATTACGGTACTAGACTAGTACGAGTATACCACCCTTTCTTCGTCCCACTGTTGGGCACGGAACGGGAGTGGTTAGTCCACCACGCTGGCCAAGTGCGTATTGGCAGACTTCACATGCCTTCGAGAACATTATAAAGAACTCTAAGGTTTCCTCAAAATGTGTCCTTACCGCAGATGACATTTAAGTTCTAGTTGGCACATTGGTCTTTACTCAGTGAAGTTATGAAATAACACCGCAACATTGATTTTCAGTACAGCCTGTTTAATAGGTGGTAGTAGCTCGAACCAGTTCAAACCAGCTCGAACATCCCCATCGTTTTCCAGGTGCGATCCCCACGAGGAGCGCGCGCTGAAGCTGTCGACGGACGGGGACTCGCTGACCATGCGGCTGGGGCCCCCGCCGCGCGCCTGCTACCCCCTCGTG
This sequence comes from Carterocephalus palaemon, assembly GCA_944567765.1. Taxonomy (NCBI): domain Eukaryota; kingdom Metazoa; phylum Arthropoda; class Insecta; order Lepidoptera; family Hesperiidae; genus Carterocephalus; species Carterocephalus palaemon. The sequence continues at coordinate 10,819,227 of OX155654.1, forward strand.
GTGATCCTGGCGCGGGACCCCAAGGACACCGCCGACCTGAGGCCCGACGACACGGTGAGTGCCCCGCAGGGATCCCCGGTCAAACAAGCCGGTTATACTTCTTTAGGGGCGACCATGTTAGTCCTCAAAGTTGGCAAGTAGCAACGCATCTTTGACTGGCTTAGAACGACATCCTTACCAACAATTTATTTTAACTAATTGTATTGTATCAGGCGTTACTTTGCGGAACTCCATTATTACAAACCAAGGATTAATCTTCTTCTGTTAATCTTCCTGTGTAGTAGTAGGGAGGGACGTGCATGAAGGTATACACCACCATTTGATTGTTGCAAAGTAGATTAATCCTTGTAGGTAATGATAATTACACTATTATCTGTGGCATATTCGACATACAGACATTACAATGGTTTCGTTTACACCCAGTAATATTATATAGCCTATGTCACTCAGTGAAGATGCAGCTTTCTAAGGGTGAATGAATTTTTGAAATTGGTCCAGTAGTTTTTGTGTGAAAACATTGCAAAATGTTTCCTCTTCATAATATTAGTATAGAAGTATAGATTATCGATGTTGTCGTACAAAATCTGTTGGATGGATGGATGGACAGTCATCTGAGCAACTCCCTATTCTCCAGGTGGCGCTGATCAGCGTGGTGCATATAAAGGACGAGCAGTGCCAGCTGCCCAGCGGGGTCATCGCGCAGTACCTTAAGCAGGCCAATGGCCACCTCTCCTGTCTCAAGGTACGTCATCGTCGCAATGCCTAGCTACGACCCACAAAGTCCCACTGTTGGGCACGGGTCTCTAGGCAGCTAAGAGAGGTCTAGAGCAGGGGTCGACAACCTTTTGAGTCGGAAGAGACAAAAATTACAATTTACAAAATTTCCGTACTAGTGGACCCGCAGCTTCGCTCGCGTGGTATAGCTTATGTTACTCAATGAAGATGCAGCTTTGTAATGGTGAAAGAATTTTTGTAATCGGTTCAGTAGTTTTTGTGTGAAAACAAAGCCACATTAACCACAACTGCGCAGGGCTGGCCGCAACCATATTAAGACTAGTTTAAATTACTACAACGCTTGTATTTATATAATGCCTCGATTCTATTATCGCTATTAATTTATTTATTTAAAAAAACTTTAATGAAACCTTACAAAAATAAAATGTATAAAGGGCGAGCTTAATGCCTCATGGCATTCTCCACCAGCTAACCCTGGTATTCAATGTATTCAGAAAACATTTACGCTCCAAATTCTTATAAAATACTCGTCATCACACTGAACGTGGGAAAAGATCTATTGAAATGAGTTAAATAAAAGCAAATACGAGTTTAAATTGTATGCGCTTGTTAAGGTTTCATAAAAATAAGTTACAATTTATAATACAGCTATTAATAACTTTGCAGAAAACATTGCGACAAATTGCTCGACATAAAACTTACAGTTAGGACCAATTAGAAAAACATTTATTAATAAATGTTTCTTGTTAAGCAATTTGTGAATGTACTAAATATTACGTACGTGCAGTATTTAAGAACACCCGTATGAACGATGCAAGCCAATTACTAAAACTGCGTTAGTTTCTTGTATAGGAGCCCCCCTGGGAATAAATTTACTGAATTTTTAATAATTCTCCTGACGAATGATTTAATGACACGTACATATTAATATTATAAGAATAAATTTAAGTACATTTACTGTTCGAACTGCGCTGGGTCGCCCTGAAAACCAGCGGTCGTGGTTCGCTACTACCATAGCTGAGTGCGGCCCTATTTCGGCAGATCCTATAGTTATTATTTATTTATTATTTTTTAGTCATATTGTTGTACAATACTTGTGCTAATTTGTCGAAATAAATTTCTGTTCTATTCTCTTCTACATTGTGAAAATTTCAAGTGTCTACCTATAGCGGGTCATAGGATATAGAGCGCTGGAAGAAAGACGTAGAAAACCTCATTTTCAAGGTTACTTGTATGGGATTTTCTTTGGGGTCCTTCATTTTTATTATTTGTTGTGATAGCGGCCACGGCAATACGCATGCTGTGTAAATTTTACGTGTCTACTTATTTCCGTTCGAGATAGAGCCCTGTGATAGACAGACAGACGGCGGAAGCATATTAATAGGGTTCCGTGTTTCACCGTTTGCGTACGAAACCCTGACGGTCAAGGAAAAGCGACGGAAGGAATGGTTATTATGTTCATACGAGCATAAGATATTTCCAATGTCATGATGATTCAATAAAGTTTGAAGTAAACTAATGTTAGTTGGCCAATCAATAGTTAGGGTTGATCCTTCTCATTCTGAGAGAACAGCAATAATTTCTATTATAAGTTATGTGCTACTTTGTTAATATGAACAGGCTTAGAGTAAAACCTTAATTACTAGGTCCGAAATATCTAGTACTCCATGTGCTATTTCATTTGCACGTTCCGTTTTAGATTCAATCTAAGTTAGTCAAGTGCTACTGTGTTTGTCTCAACTTCGTTCACACGGTCAGTCTCACTTAACTCTCAATTGATTGTTTCCGCTTTGTCTCGAATGCAAACACAGTTGAGTTAAATGTTTAAAATACTTTTCCAATTGCAATATAAATCTCTTCATAAACAATTGCGAATTACTGAGGCGTACCCCAACAGAGGTTCTGCCAATCGATAATGAGAAATTAGTAATCATATCCTCCATTGTCATTAGCCACAACAATATTGACCTTAAACTCTTGCGAAATGATTCTAATGACATAAGCGGGTGATTCAAATGCAACGCGCGTGCGACACTGGCTGAATGTCAAGCATGCACGACACTATATCACTTAGTAGTTTACTATTGATAGACTCGGAAAAAGGAGTGCAGGTCGCCCTTCGACAAGGTGGAGAGACTATCTGAAGAAGACGGCGGGAAACCGCTGGTTTCAGAAGGCACAGAACCGGTCGAAGTGGTGTCGGAGAGGCCTGTGTCCAACAGTGGTCCTCAAAAGGCTGATGGATGGATGGACTATCGATAGATAACTATAAGTATCGTTGTACCATGTGACTTGTATCAACCTGGTACTTTTGTCGGATGTTGGAGACTTGGTCCGTCGTAATCGGATTGATGTTCAAAAATTGATTTTTTATTTTACTTAAGCGAACTTCCATTCGCAAATTCGTACTTCGTGGGCGCATGAAACGAGGCAACAGTTGCTATGGATATAAGGTACCAAACAAGCATTCATCACCACTGAACCGCTGCCGCCTTTGTTAACTGTGACTGTGACAACAGACTTTGAACAAGAATATGGAAGGCGCGGCATTACCTAAGAGTTTTCATGAGGCGAATGAATGAATGAAATGTATGTATGTATGTTATTGAACTATTGGATCGTTATTTTTGATGATTGACGCTGGATTTCAATAACCTATCTACGGATATATTTGGCTATCGGAGATAGATATTTGACATAAGTTCCATATAAAATGTGTCAAATTTCTATCTCCGATAGCCAAATCTATCTGTAGATAGGTTATTGAAATCCAGCATGAGTGAATGGTTTTATTGTTTGGGGTTTTATAGCAAATTGGAACTGTCTAAAGTTTTCATTGATGACAAATTCGCTTTTAATAATGTAACCAATTGTTTAGTGTTTTGTTCTGTGGTGGGGTTGCAAGGAAAGTTGGAATCCATGAAAACTTTTGACAATTGTGCGCGCGGGGAAGATTAGTTCAGTTAGCAATAAAAATTAATGTGTTCTTCTTTTTCTTCAATATTAGCTGAACATGAGCTGATTATGTTATTATTTAGGAACTTTGGTTGGTCATTTTGTTAATCAGGTTCTAATAATCATAGAGGAGTAAAGACATTCTCCACCACGCTGGCCAATTTTCGGCTCATCTAAATTTGCAAGCATGCCTTCGACTGTTACGAGTATATCAGGGAATTTTGAACGTTCGTCGATATTCCATATCATTTCATTCCAGCCGTGACTGTATATGACTCTAGAATCGGCCGTTAACTCTTCACCAATGCCCTGGGGCAGTAAACACGATTCGCATGCGCCGCGCGTGCGTCGCTCAGTGAATGTCAACCGAGATGCACGCTACATAGTGATCGAGCTGATTAAAACAAATCGTTATGTACCTTTCGGCTCTCAATGACATCGTATCGATTTTATTACTGAACGATACGTGAGTGTCTATATTCATAGTTGATGTTACCGGCTCACTAACGTGTGATTTAAGTCGGAAATAGGCCGACTAGTTTCGATCTATTACGATGATCATCTTCGGGAGTGAACGCCCCGCGGCGAGCACGACGTACTCGTACATTGTAATAGATCGAATGTCTTATAAAATATATATTTAAAAAAGATGCATTTGTTGTACAAGCGTGGCCTCCGCGATGTCACTCCAACCAAGGGATCAGCACATGCTGAGCAGGATCCTATTTGTCAGCAGTACCACTAACTTACGTTACATATTTAATTTTGTTTTAATGACATGTAAAACTTGTATTTATTAAACTGTAACTTGTGTACTCTGGCGAATCCATACTAATATTATAAATGTGAAAGTGTGTTTGTTTGTTTGTTTGTCCGGCTTTCACGTCGCAACGAAGCTATTATATGGTATGGTTTTTGTGTGTGCAGATAGTGAGGAGGGTGGAGAGTGACGTAGGCTACTTTTTACCGCGGTAAAACATCCCCATGGGAAGATATCGATGTTTTGTTATTTGCTAGATATTTAGTTCCGGTTGTTGTTAACAGATGGCATTGTTAATTCCCATTTCCCACGCGGGCGGAGCCGCGGGTAAATGCTATTAAACTAGTATATTCTTCTTCAAATATTGTTATCTCAAATTGTTCCGTTTGTATTACAGCAGCTGTACATATCGGCGGAGGGCGCGGAGGCGGGCGGCGCGTGCGGCGGCGACGCGCTGTGCTGCGTGTGCGCGGCCGCGCCGCTGTCGCGCGCGCTGCTGCCGTGCCGCCACGCCTGCCTGTGCGCGCGCTGCCTGCGTGAGTATACCACACACCGCGCCAGTACATTCTCGCGCGAGTGCTCTCGCGATGTCTCGTCGAGAGCTCTCGCGCGAGAGTTCGAGGGACTCATTATTCAGTACCGCAGAGCGAACGCCGAGGAGATGGACGCGTTACAAGTTACGGCAGCTGTTACCCTATGCCCTGGATTCCTAACCTGGGGGTAATTAGCCCCGCGGGGGTAAAACTTGTATTTCGGAGGGGTGACAATGAGCCTAGCTGACCTACGCACAAAGTACATTTTGGAAAAAAGTAGGTGCTGAATATCCTATCATAGCAGACAGAGCTTTAAAAATGTTGGTACCGTTTGCTACTACTTACACTACTTACGTTTAGTTACGTTGGGAGGAGGGGTAAAATCAGTGACCCTAAGTAGATCATAGGGGTAACAGACCTAAAAAGGTTAAGAACCACTGCCCTATGCGCTATCAGTTATTATAATTCCGTGCACATATATCATACGAAAAAAATTAAAAGGAAATGGCGTAAACGAAGATTGTGGATGCTCCGTACAGTTAGAAAGCTTGCGCTCAACTGAATTCTGCGAGAATGTACAGTGACGCACTCGCAAGGGTAAGCGAGGCCCTTTGACTCGCGCTCAAAAAACCGACTCGGAATGGAGAGCCCACGAGTGACTGCGAGGCTTCGCGAGACATAGCGAGTGTACCCTGTACACTCTCGCGCTCGCCCGGCCTCGCGAGTTTGTAGCTGCGACCCATAGACGTCCCACTACTGGGCACGGGTCTCCCCCACAGACACAACTGCGGGAGGTCTAGAGCATACTCCACCACGCTGCTCCAATGCGGATTGGTGGACGGGTTAGTGGCCAACCCAGTGTCGAATGTTCTTAAGCCTTAACGACTGTTTTCATCATCGAAATCAACCGGGACCGACGGTTTCACTTTCCCTCCGAAGCACGGTAGCGTCCATGAAATTTTGCCTGGTCGGTGTATAAAATCGGTTCAGACACTGGGATGATCGTTGAAGTGATCTTGATGAAGTCTGTTGATAATCAGTTAAATATTTATAAAATTACAGTTCCGAGACGAATATGCATGAATGAAATTTACGATCAACATTTCCATTGAATGGAGCGCGCCTGTTGAGCGGATAATGAGAGATTATAACGCGGACAGACAAAGAAACTATTATATATATATACGGCGAATGTTAATTTAATGCCGATAACATACTCGTACAAGCAGAATTATAACAGAGTAGGTTAGCTTGTCTCTGAGAAATGATTTATTCATAAAACATTTCTTATGAGTAGATTAGCTAGTCGCTGAGAAAAGATCGTATAAAATGCTTGCTGTCTCACTAAGTCTGAAATGGAAGTGCACAGTGAAAAAAAAACAAACATTGCATTATAAATTGTTGCTTTAAATCTATATCTATACTAATATTATAAAGAGAAAACATTAAAATTTTGTTTGTAATGTTTTCACACAAAAATTACTGGACCGATTTCAAAAATTCTTTCACCCTTAGAAAATCTTCTCTGAGTGACATTGGCTATATAATATTACTAGGTGTAGGTAAACGAAACTATTGTTATGTCTAATTCCACGAGCGAAGCTGCGGGCGTCCACTAGTATATCGTATAGGTACATACTACTAAATATACTTACGCGAAATAGGTCTGCTTGAAAATTGTATATAGATATCCCATTGCGAAACATTGTAACCTATTTTAACCTATTTCCCATTGCGAATTATCAATGTATACCTATACAATATAAAACAATTGGATCCAATCGCGCATGATTCATGATGATGTGCATGTTGAAAGTGAATTCACCGCGGAAAGATCATGGCCGATGTAAATTCATTTTCTTAGTGAACGCATTGTCCGGAAATTGAAATTATAATAACATATTTAAATGCTGTATACTAAAGTGGGTGATTGATTCAATCGCGTTGCGTGGCGTGACATTGGGGCATAATTTTATATGACGAACTTGAACGAATTTCACAATTACACGGAATAGGTAATGTGGCCCTGCCTGCGAATAACAGTTTCGACAATTTGGTATAGAGCATTTATTAGGGTTCCGTCTGGTTCCGTAGCTGATCCTAGACTGTCTCTCGCAGGGTATTCTTTCTCTGAATAGGCTGAAAAAAAGTCGGTTACACGATTTAATATGGATTCTACACAATTTTATAATATTTGTTTCGTTGAAATAGTACATTTGTCACACTTTAGGTACATTTCATATTTTAATTTGTAACCTTCGATTGTATGTGATCAACCGAGTTCAGCATCAACGGGCGCTTTGTTGGGTGACCGTTAGTGGCAAAATATTATAAGCGCTACCGTGCTTCGGAGGGCACGTTAAGCGGGGCCAATCTCGGTTGTTGTCAATGGTGAAAACAATAATTAATTTTTGTCGAAGGCGTTCGGGTGGTTTGAAAATATCGTATCAAGCTCCGTATCTAGTTGTGGACGTAGCTGTTTACTCCGTATCAATGCATTGTATCTTGGTATTGCGTATCGGTATCTCCTTTGATAATCGGAAAAAAAATTATACGACACAGGTCGGCCTATATCGTGTGTCGTATCAGGGCGGCGTATCGAGACCGCGTAGGTATCTTGATCGCCGTCAACATGCGCGATCATGACACGCGTCGGCGATACGAATATGGTTATCGGATCGGGTAAATGATACAATGTCTTGTTTAGAATAATCTTGTTGTTATTTGAATAATATTTATATTGAGTTATTTCCAAAATTTATATCAAATAACTAAGCGCCTGTACATACAAAATAACACTGTTTGTTTGGCATTAATTGCGCTTGAACGCGAGCCTATCGATGTATGTTACTGGTATCATTATTAATAGATTACAAGACCTGGCGTTGAACTGTGTGGTCGTTTAATTCTGATCCCCTAAAATTTACATTTTACACTGGTACCTTGACACCAGCGTTAACATGTCTGGCCCCGGCTTTAGAGATGTAGCTATTTATTATTTACGCACAATGTAACCTTAGTTTAGAAACATACGAATAAAACTATATCTATCTCATTCCAGCGAAACTGGACAAGTGTCCGATATGCCGGAGCGTTATCAAGAGTTACTTTTGCATCCGGAGCGACGACGAGCCCCTGACCGAACTGAAGAGCCAGTGGAACCGACGCGTTCTCGACCTGTTCCATTACCACTGATACCTGCCGTGGCGTGCTGGCTACGGTGGTACTACTGATCGTGGATCCATTAGGTCGAATGAAGGCCTTGCAGAATAAAACGACGTATCAACCCCGTGGAATACTTTTGGGGAATCCAAGAAATCTTGGGAAACTTTTGGGGGTAGTTTTGTGATAGACTGTGAAACTTTGTTGTGATGTGTGCAGCAGAAACAGAGACTGTGAAACTTTGTTTTGATGTGTGCAGCAGAAACAGAGACTGTGAAACTTTGTTGTGATGTGTGCAGCAGAAACAGAGACTGTGAAACTTTGTTTTGATGTGTGCAGCAGAAACAGAGACTGTGAAACTTTGTTTTGATGTGTGCAGCAGAAACAGAGACTGGTTGTGATGTGTGCATCAGAAACAGAGATATGTTGTGATTGACTGTGAATAGTTTTTTAATCAACTTTGGAAACTGAGGATAAATTGCAGCGACCATAGAAACATGATATGGTAGAACTGTGTTGTGATCAACCGATGATAGATTATTGATCATAGAAACTTGTGATCTACTGTCGGATAGTGTTGTGATCATTTCTGGTGAATAAGATTGATTGTGATCAATTTGGGAGGATTTTAAAGTGACAGCAGAAGTAGACACGTTGTGATTGACTGTGAATAGTTTTATAACTTTGGAAACTGAGGATATCTTAGTTCCAGCGAAGTCATCGATTGTATATAGTGTGGACAGGTACTAGGAACATGTGAGCGACTAATTAATGTGGATAGGCCTGGATTAAACTAATGTGATTGGCAAAACATTAGTTTAAGCGGATGAACCCAAGTGTTACAAGCTAACCGGGCAATTATACTTTTATGGGATGTTATGTGTTTGAGAAAACTCTAAGGCATGCAGGTTTCCTCATGATGCTCCATCACTGTTTCATGTGACTTTTTTTTTAAAGCACGTGGATTTTTTTTAATGCTCGTTCGACTACGGCCTACATCTGTATAGGTCGGGTGATAAGAGAAGGCACATTCACAGTACTCAGACCAAAGCAATTTTATGTAATTTTAATTTTACACTATGTCTTAAAAAGTAATAATTTGGATATTTTGTTTATCTATTGATTATGTGCTGTGACATACGAGTTCTATTAAATAATACGCTTTTCGAAATATCCTACCATAGCAACACCCGTCTGTAACTACAAATTGCAAATTCCTCGTCTAAATTCTTATCTGTAACTATACAAATTGTATCTAGGCGAATTCCTCGTCTGAACTCTTAATATTAATGTGACCAAATAGCACAGAGTAATGCATAATGAGTTTCATTGGACTTGTCGTTACTCTATGCTAAATCTAGTACTAGTAGTGTTAGCACATTACAATGGTATCTGCTGAACGACCTATTAAATTAATCAGTGATTTTTACTACCAACTATAGGTAAACCAGGAATATAGGAGGTGAGGTTTAGAGATTAACATGGCAACACTTAAACATAGCAAAACGATAGTGTAAGGACCAAAGGCAAAACTTTCTTGTTCAGTTCGTCTTTCTATTTCGCATTGAACAGTGTGGTATCGCGACGATTATTTTTGTTGAGTGTATACAGGTTTTTTGTACAAAAATAAAAATAACTTATATATCCAATAACTTCGTTCCATCCGGGTGTCTCTTGACACCTCTCAAGTTTATTTTTATTTTTAATGAATTTTATGTTACCTTATAGAGCCAACAATGTACACATTTTCTCCCGGCGGCCCTGGGTGTAAATTTGCTGGTGACAGATAAAAAAAGTGACATTAACACAATGAAAAAATGTTACATTGACAATATTGACATAATTTAAATATTCTTATTACCAGTGTTAAGTATTAGAAATTATTTGTTATTAACTAATTCTGCATTATAAGGACGCCCCTCATGTATTCCTGGTTATGCTATAATTGATTCCTTATGATTAATTAAGTCCCAAACTAAGTAATCTTTAGCGGTATAGTAATTGTAACTATTATTGCCAAGTCCAGACTAATCAATTATTATGTATGCACGTGGTATGGCGTGCATGTATCATGCACCATAGGGCATGACTCATTGTGATTTAGTTATGTACGTATTCATTAGTACAAGCACTTTGTGTGCAGTAAATTGAAAAGTTGCACCACATTTTTTTCGTTAAAAAAAAATCTAAAAAGATTTTAATTTTTAATAGAATCTTTTAATGCGATTCAGTTATCTGTCCTACATGGGGCTGCATGCTCGTTTTCCCTATTCGCATAAAACTGTTTTCGTATCGGAATGATATAAACCGACCCGATGGAATTGACAGTTTCATACAAATATTTTGCGAAATAATGTCAAATTCCTAGGAAAACTGTCACTTTCCCAAAGCCAAACGTAAGATTGACGTGTCAAATTTGATCGGATAAGTTTGTCAGAAGCTGGCCGATACCAGTTCAGTTCAGAAGTAGGTTTATTTTTTCTTTACTTGATTGTTAGTAGAAAAATTAGTAACAATTTTTTTTTTGCGTGGATGCAAAGTATGAAACTGTGATAATGAAAAAAAAGCTTGTGAATATGTTGTGTATAAATAATATTGTAAATGAACGGTTAGTCGTTAATGTATTTTTTTAGTTCTGTAGTAGACTTGTCGACTTGAATGACGTGTATTCCAGCCGCGCGATGAAACATAGGTAGGCTAAATGTCGATGAACTTTGTCGTGTATTTTTTGGAAATCTTTCTTGTCGAACATTAGTTGTAACGTTCCGAGTGAGTTCAGTATTTTTGATGATCATTAAAATGTAGAAGAATTTGATGATTCAATTTACAAGGGGAGTAAGTAGCAATTTTACACATTTTTATACTTTAGAACTCAAGTGTAGATTTCTCATCGAAGCTTTGGTAGAATGGCAGCTCTAATCCGTAACCGAGTTTTGTTATAATCCATGTCATTTTATATTAATTCAAAGCAATAGTTAAGTCTAGGAAAATGTAGAGTTAGATTGCAATTAGATTGAGAATATTTTAAATTGAACTTGCTATAACTTACTTTTAAATGTCCACTGAACTAATTGACTGAAATAAATAAAAGTGCGATTACTTATATTGTAACGATGTATCCCTCATTAAAATATAATTGAATATTTTAACTGTAATTATATTATTAATTGTAATAAGTGCTAGTACAGTCGTGTGTATGTATGCATTTGAAGAATTCCACAACAATTTCGTTGTCCCACTGCTGGGCACTGGTCTCGTCTCGCAATGAAGGGTGTAGCCATAGTTCGCCACGCTGGCCAAGTGCGGATGGGGAAACTTCGATAAATTATGGGGAAATTTCAGGCATGTACGTATCCTTACCATGTGTTACAACATGTGACATTTAGTCTTTGGTGTATGAAGCTTGGGTTTGAACCTAGATCCCCTTGAGTGAGAAACAGAATTTGATAAAACCGATCCAAACGATATCTAAACATTAATAAAGGTATTGAAAATGGTGAATTATGATATTTCGTAAATATATGCTTGACTTGCATACACAACGTTACAATTAAGAAGCAATAAAATTAATATTCTATCGCTACCTGCGATACTGCAGCAATACTAATGCAATTTAATGTATCCAAATAGTTTCCTAAACCATTATTACTTATAAATTATAGCATCTAAGTCCTGTGTTTCATCGTGCAAATAATAGTCACTAAATTAATTATTAAGGTCATTTTTCCCTAGATATCCATTTAATATCTAAAATTCCTATAGGTTAAATATATATCGCATAATCCGAATGTTATTTTTATTTCATTTACTCAAGGTTTTTTTTTTTCAAATTTTACCGAATTTTATGTTTTGTATTATGATTGTCACACGTTTACTAATAAAGGAAAATACAGAAAAATATTATTATGTTATCTGCTCTTATTGATATTGATTGATATAAATACATTTATGCCGCACATATCCATGTGCGTGGCGTTAGTAAAAAAGGAACTTTGACATTATCTACTTTATTAGTAAGCGTATAAATTCTCGTCCAAATTAGCAAGCAGTCATAGTACCAGATCCCACGACACACTTTACAACAATACAATAAATACTTGACACTGCCCTGCACACGAAGTGGTGCCATTTCCCGCGCGTCGTGTTCATCTGAGGAGATAATCAGAAAAAAACCATATACATACACATAATTGCTAAGCTCATCTGGTAACAATAAAATGCCATTATTATTATTAATCCTGCGTCGTGTAATAGTAATAATAATCGCGGGACCTCTTAGGCTATCCTCTGTCTGTCAATAATAATGAATACATAAATACTAGCGCATACAATAATTATAATAAAACATACGTGACACCCAAAATACACACATGTAAGAATTGACATTACATATATCCCAAAGTTAACATGAAATCCTAAAATTATTATAGCTGTAATGGTTTATCAAATCTTGGGAAATGCTTTTTTACAAGTATATTAATCTTACTAATAAGGACGAGGAATGTGATAACAATTTAGTCTTCCAAATGAGAACCTTATTTTAGGTAAGTAGATCTCACATTTGTTTAAAAACGACATTCAATTGTATGGTAATTAAAAGTTATTACTTTCAAAAATTATACAATTTGTCTATTCATTTCTGAGTGACCTTATACCTGATCTGATAGAATTTCGTGAAAGCTTACTCTGTATTGGCCAGTTACTACTACTAAGATCCAAATTATTTGGGAATAATTTATTTTAGTACACTTAATTTATTCTATAGATTTCACTCGAACCAGCTGGTATTTATACAGAGTAGGTACGCAACGTCCTGACAGAGAGATAACGGCCTATAGAACTTTAAATACCTTGCAATACATCAATTCATATTCTGTTCCATCTGATGAAATTTTCGTGATGTTATATATTAAGTTTTTTGACAAAACAGTAGCATTGAAAGTCGTCTTTATTACACTTAGATATAAAACCCGTTTCCTATGAGGCTAGTATTATTAAAGCAATGATCAAAAGTGTATATTTTTGTCTAGATTATTGTAACGAATTATATGAATAAAGATGTACGCCATAACATGACTTTTTTTGAAACTTCAAGCTATCCTTTTCTACTAGAATAAACTGGTAGTAATAATATAAATATACCTACTTACGTGCCCGCCGCGAACTCGTTCACTCCTGAAGATGATCATCGTAATAGATCGAAACTAGTCGGCCTATTTCCGACTTAAATCACACGTGAGTAAGCCGGTAAATTCAACTATGATATAGACACTCACGAATCGTTCAGTAGTAAAATATACGTACTATAAATGGATTCATATTTATTTGAACCTATTTCAGTTTTGAACCAATTGCTTTCTGGCGCAGTTTACGTTCTTACACGTAGTACGCAGTACGAAAGCAGCGACGTAAAACTTATATATGTAGCCTTGATACTGGCTGAATCAAGGCGACCCTTCCAAGAAGATGCTTCCAGTTCGGTTTGCCACAGATGGCATTAGCAGAAGACGGCTCGTTTTCTAAACTAAGAAAATATATATTACTAGTGGTCGCCCGCAGCTTCGCTCGCGTGGAATTAGACATAATAATAGATTCTTCTTAACGGGTTAACTTTAGCTCCACAAATTTGTAATGAATCCGTAAATGTGTTATTTTTTCCAATTAAAAAGTAGCTTATATCCTTTCTCAGGCTCTAGACTATCTGTGTACCAAATTTCGTTTAAATCGGTTCAGTAGTTTTGGCGTGAAAGCGAGACAGACAGACAGAGTAACTTTCGCATTTATAATATTAGTATGGAAGTATGTATAAGGTATTGAGACAAAAACACATTTCAGTCAACACAACTTTAATAAAACGATCAATATTCAATACCCTATCCACCGTTCTCCTTTTGCCGCTCAGCGTAAAGCTGCGAGTTCTTCACAGCAGAATATAGGCTGAATAACAAGTGCAGGGCCTGCACACTGTCGCTGAGGGAGCCAGTGGCCAGCGGCACGTCCAGCAGCGCGCACGTCAGCGACAGGTACTCTGCCAGCGTGCAGTCCAGCGCTGGGGGTGGGAAGCCCACTTCGTTGAGAGACTCCTCCACAGACGCCGGCCATTCCTCCATCAGACTGTCGATGTCCGGCATTTTGCTGATGAAGGAAATGAGAATAACTCTTTAGGGAATTATAAACGGGATATATTTTAGCGTAATGCTAGGCTAGCTAGGCTAGCTCCACCAATCCGCATTGGAGAAGCGTGGTGGAGTAAGCTCTAGACCTCCCGCAGATTTGTCTGTGGGGGAGACCTGTGCCCAGCAGTGGGACGTCTATGGGTTGCAGCAGCACTGTCGTAGTAGGTCTGGTGTATATCTGTAAATGTTAAGTATGTAACGTTGTTAACGTGTCATAAACAATAAAATTTAAAAAAATAAAAAAAAACCTGGTGTAGGTGACGGTGGGCGGCGGCTTGGACATGTGCAGCTCGCTGACGTCACGGATCCAGCGCTCGATGGCCTTGGGATTCTTCTCCGCGTCCTCGATCTTCCTCGTCAACTGCACAGATTATACATAACATAGTCGTCGAGTAATCAAAAATTCGAACAAAATTCTTTTTTTAAATCCTATTTTTGAACGTTAACAAGGTGGTTGCTTCGATCCATGGCGGGAAATTTAAATAAAATATTATATTAAAATATTAGCTTCCTGCACTTCTTCTCCATATAAACTTTACTGTGTCAAATTTCATACACCTCCGTCCACGGAAAAATCGTAAAAAAGGGGTCGAAAGTTTTTGCATCCCGTATTAATAATATCACTTTTGACGACTCTGAGGCTCAGTGGTGAGTGACCTCCTCCAGTCGTTCAGGACGTCCTGGTTTCGAATCCCGGCCGGGCCCGGTATTTCGCAGACAAAGACCGGCCATGAATATTAAATAACTTTTTTTCTTCTGTGTACTGATATATATTTTGATTTATTTGCTTTATAAGTACGTACTTATCTACTTTTAAGCATACTTAAATGTTTAACTTATGAATGAATTGTTGTAAAAAGCGGAAAAAGTTAATTTTCATTTTCAAAATTTAATTTTCATATCTGATCACCAAAGGCTAGTGGATGACTGGATGGATGGATGGATGGATGAGAGGCTCACCACGGTGGCCCTGGCGCTGCTGGTCTTGGAGAGCGCCCGCAGCTGCAGGTGCAGCAGCGCGGCGTCGCTCTGCTCCGCCGCCGGCTCGTCCAGCACCGTCAGCCCTGGAAGAGGATTACAATTCAACATCAAAACCTGCCTTATAAACTAGGAATGCCTAGTACCTACTGTTTATTTTTCATTGTTTATTTATTTATTTATTTATTTTACGCTTTATTGTAGATTACAATGGGCGGACTTAATGCCTGAAGGCATTGTCTACCAGTCAACCCTTGAGATGGTGAGAGGTAGTGGTAGGCGTTTATGAAAATTAATACGGAAAATCAAATAAAAAGTAAACAGTAAAATTTAAATATCATTCATTAAAATAATACATGTAATACATATAATTACTATACATTTATAATATATACAATACATACATAACATAATACATACATTACATAATACATACATAACATAATACATACATAACATAACACATACATACACACATAAATATATAGTACAATACACGTTAAACACAGGTGAAACAAGTCAGCGGCTAGATTCCAGATAGTACTTCCGGACCAGTTTTTTAAAATTATCTCTGCTCGGAGCTCTCCTAATTTCTTCAGGCAAGGCGTTCCAGAGCAGTATTGCCTGAATAGAGAAGGAATAGTGGAAAAACCCACTTTTATGCGGAAGAGTAGAGATAGTAAGATTGGAAGAAGAGCGAAGAGTTCTATCATGATTTTCATGACGATACTGGAAGTTTTCCTTTAGGTAAGGAGGAGAAATTGGATCGTTCAAGATCGAATAAAGAAGGGTTAGAATCCTAGAGCAACGCCTTTGTCGAATGGTAAGCCATTTAAGTTTAGAGCGAAATTTGGAGACATGGTCATATTTACGTAGGCCGAAAATATACCGAATAGAGTTATTGAGTAGGCGCTCTAATTTGTTTAAGTGCTCTTCATTCAGGTCTGGGTAACAAACATCCGCATAGTCAATAATGGGCAAAACAAGAGCATTCACTAACAAGATTTTAGTCTGCACGGGTAAAAAATGTTTGGTACGGTGAAGAGACCGAAGAGTGGCAGTGACTTTCCGGCTAATTTCAGTAACCTGCGCTTGCCAGCCCAAAGTGCTGTCGATTTGTAACCCAAGACTCTTAACCACATTTGATAGAGGTATTGTAGTACCATTATAGGTAACAGGTGACAATTGGTTTAAATCCAATCTGGCCAAGAGTCTTGAGCTTCCAATGAGGATAGCCTGACATTTAGATGGATTGACGGACACTCCAAACTGAGTGGACCAGGTTTTTATGACATCTAAGTTCCTGTTGATTTTTGCAATAGCATCATCCAAGCTATCAAAATTGGTCTGAACATAAAGCTGCAAGTCATCAGCGTACAGGTGATACGAACAATCAAATTTGGAGACAAGTGTGTTGATATACAAGGAAAACATAAGTGGCGATAATATTCCACCCTGTGGTACACCAGTTTCAATATTTACCCATGCAGATTCCAGATCACCTAAGCGAACAGACTGTTGGCGTCCCTGAAGGTATGATGAAAACCAAACCAGGACCGAAGGATGAAACTTTAAAAAGGAAAGGATAGCTATAAGGATTTCATGGTCAACTGTGTTAAAAGCATTCGAGAAGTCAACAAGCACCAGAACCGAGAGCTTTTTGTCATCCATGCCTTGTCGCATGTCATCAGTGACCTTGATGAGAGCAGTGGTGGTGCTGTGACGGGGACGAAAACCTGACTGATAAGTACACAGTAGATTATGTTTAAAGATATGGGAAGAAATTTGCTTGTACACACAGGCCTCTGAAATTTTTGAGAGGAATGGGAGAATAGATATGGGTCTGAAATGATTAGGGATGATGGGTTGTGGAATTTTGGGTAAAGGACGAACAAGAGCTTTTTTCCAAATTGTGGGATATTGGCCAGAAGTTAAAGAAAAGTTGATGATGTGGGTAATGGTTGGTAATAAGTAATCCATAATATTAAATATCATGACTCTACTCACCTCATCACATCCCACGGCCCTGGATTTGATTGACTTTATAGACTTTGAGATTTCATCCTCACCAACCGAACTAAAATTAAAGACTGGAACGTTAGGAGATTGCATAGATGTAATAGCAGTGATTGTACACGAGCGAGTTATGCTGTCAAGTGTCGTGGTGGAAACAAAATGACGATTGATGTCATCTAAGGATAAAGGAATGTTAGGGTCTGATGATTTTTTCTTAAGGACTCCAACTGACGCTAGAAATTTCCATACCTCAGACGACGAAGAGAGACTAATTCCCTTGTGAATATACTGCCGCTTAGCGTTCCGTATCACCTGGTTGCACCTATTCCTTGCAGCCTTAAATGCAGCCCAATTCTGTTCAGTACGTTGTCGCTTATAATTCTGAAATGCTCGGTCCCGTCTAGCCATTGCCACTTTTATGGTTTCGCTCATCCATGGAGCGGGAGGACGTTTTAACTTGACAGTGTGTATTGGCGCATGCTTGTCATAAAGTGAAAGAATAGCCGTATTTAGAAGAGAAATTTTCTCATTCATCGTAGGCGCTCTTGTCACCATCGTCAGGTCTAAGTTACAAGCATCCATCCTTAAGAGTTCCATGTCAATTTTGGAGTAGCTGCGTAATTTTAAGACAACTGGCTTACGCTTAGGAAATTTTAATTTGTACGAAACATAGATTAAATCATGACGCGAGAAACCTGGTGCAGGAACCTGCCCATAATTAACAACAGAGTCAATAGACCCTGTTATTAAAAGATCTATCCATGAGTCATCAGAGTCCACATTGTGATGGGTTGCCCCTAAAGGTAGAATAGAGAAGTTGACTGACTCAACGATAGATCGAAGCTTGAGAGATCGCGACGAAGATTTATTAAGATCAGTGTTGAAATCACCCATTACTATGAGATGAGAGTAGTCAGACCCGATCCTTTCAAATGCTGCTTCTAAAGCAGCAAAGTAATCAACAGAAGGGGGGCAATACACAACTCCTAGAACTGCCTTGGTGCCTTTGAAATCTAATTCAACAAACAGATACTCAGCGGTAGCTGAATACTGGGGAGGGGAAGTAAGTAAAATTTTATGCACAATAGATGCACGCAAGTACATGGCTACTCCTCCACCACGTTTACCTAACCTGTCGTTCCTGAGAAGAATATACCCTCTAAGAGGATAATGAGTTGATTCTAGCATTGGCACAAGCCAGCTCTCTGAAATTAAGATGGCATCTATGTTGTGGTCCAGTGAGAACACTGCCTCAAGCTCCGAGTAATGGGCTGGTAAGCTTTGTGCATTGATGTGACAAATATTCAAATATTTTTGACAAGTCGAGAATATTCCGGACAAATGATTACTCAATGAAGATATGTTATCAACTGATGAATCATTGCAGGATTCGTAAGAACTATCTGAATCTTTAATGGAATAAAAATCGTCATCTGACATAACGTGTAATACGTAAATAAAAAAATAAAAAAAATATATGATAGAATTAAATAAAATAAAATATATATATTATGAAAATACAACAAAAAATTTCTTTTAAAAAAAATCCATACCTGTACACCAACCCAACAGCTAACTGCTGACAAAACATTTGAAAATTAAACAGTACAATTACTTAATTACATTACACAATCACTTAAACAAAGTATTAATATATTACTAACTACTAAAAAAAAAAAAAAAACTACATAATACTTAAATCTGAGATGTACTAGGCAAGCAGGTTATATTATATACCTATAAAATATTTATGCGATATTATAAAATATAGTCATAATATGTTTTTAAACGAAGACATTTTAAGGTTACCAAGCCTATGGAAAATACAGTTTCTATTACATAGCTCACAACTTTTAAATTATGAATACTTAATAACAGAATCTCTAAAAAAAAAACCAAACATCTCCCTCTACGACCAGTACAGTAGTACAATACAGATTATACAGATTTACAATTGAATGTACCAGGCCTTCGCTAGTCTGTGGTTGACAATGACATGACATCTGGCACATAGGGCACTATTCATTTATATTATGTAAAATAATTTAGATCACAGAGTACATTTTATAATTTAGATCGTACATACCGGAAATTAAGTTAAATTACATTGTATAAAATGAAAGAGAAAATTAAAGAATACATACTGAGCAATCATAACAAATACTTGTGTACATTGAGAGAGGAATTAAATAAACTGTTATACATTTATGTTTCAGTACATACGTTGAATAAAAGTATTTACACACAGCTGAGCTAATTATAGTTAATCAGTCTCATAAAGTCATGAGAACTATGGCATTTAAAGGAAGTTTTCAATTAAAATTAGTAAATTACCTCAGGTATAAGATGTTAGGAAGGTATCATTGAGTGTAATTAAAGTATAGTGATACATAGAAGCCACAAACTAAATCATTTCTCAGAACATACCATACCAACAGAATTCTTAGATAAAGATGTGATTTTATAGAATTAATTACATTAAAAGTCAAAGAGTAATGAAAACAAATAAGTCACTAGTGTGACTAGAACCCAGTCGTATCTAAATAGACCTACATTGTGGATAATTTTAGAAAGAATTAGAGTAGGTACATACTGAGCACTCTTAACAAATACTTGTGTACTTTGCGAGACGAATTAAATAAACTATTAAACATACAAGACTGACATAAGTTAAAAGTTGTTTCAGTACGTTGATTAGATGTATTTTCACACAGCTTATAGCCATGAGAACTATAGCTTTTAAAGGAAGCTTTTAATATAATTAATCAGTTATAATTAGTAAATTACTTATGGTATAAGATGTTAGGAAGGTATCATTGAGTTTTATTAAAGTATAGTGATACCTAAAAGCCACAAACTAGATTATTTCTCAGAACATAGGTACCAATAGAATCTTAGATAAAGATATGATTTTATAATGTTAAAAAAAAACTCAAAGAGCAATGAAAACAAGTGAATCGCAAATGTGACTAGAACTTAGTCATATCTAAAATAAAGTTCATACTTTTTTGCCACGTTTTGAGCTTAACTTCTTGACGTCATCCAACTGCGCTGTAGTTTTTACAGACTTCTGGTGACCCGAAGAAATGTGGGGTTGTTGACCCTTAGTTGAGGCAACTGTGGTCTCCACCGATTTGACAGCTTCAGGGAACTTTGAGACCAGACCTGCCAGATCCTCCTCATAGATGATCTTCTCATGCCCACCACCAGGAACCTTTATGTGTATAACTCCATCCATTGACCAGACATTATTGTTACCAAAATGTTTCCTGGCATTTTTGTACACTGTAACCCGCCCTTTTGTAAGAAATTCTGACAATGAGACTCCAGAGCCCTTTAACTTAGATTTAGCTTTCCACACTTCGGCTTTAATGTGAAAGTCATGAAAGTGCACAAGTAAAGGCCTGGTACGGTCACTCACTTGGGCTCCGATTCTGTGACACCGCTTGATGGATTGACTAGTGATATGTGACATACCTAATTTGCTGTTGATGAGGTTTAAAACTGTAGATTCAACATTAGTTGCTGGGTCCTCGGTGACACCATTAATTAATAGAATCTTGAGCCTACTTTGCATGTCAATACTGTCAACAGCTCTTACACAATCACGCACTTGTTGCTTAAGAGATCCAAGCAAGTCCTGAACAACCTTCTCAAAACACTTGAAATCCTCCATCAGCTGCCCCAGATTTGGGCTGGATGCACCGGTTTCAGCCTCAAGCCTCTTCTCAAATTCAGCAAAACGTTTGTTCCAGTTGGCTTCCAGCTCACCAAAGTTGGCCATTGTAGGTATTATCGTTGTTATTTAATATGTAGTGATTGTAATGTGAGAAGATAAACACTTCACATAGATAATTCAATATTTGCACTGTATAGGTTAGGTTAAGCTGAGGGTGGTGTAGGTAAATTAAGTAGTATTGATTCTACATGAACATCTAAACACTGTTTTATATACACTCATATAAAAGCAATAAAATGCAGTGGGAAAACTATTAAACTGCTACTAATTTTGATTTTACTTTATTAAAAACAGAGGAGCACAAAAATTAGATGTTAAGTTTAGGCACCTACCCTCATATACTCGTTTATTGTCCAGCAGTGGACCCAAAAAGGCTGATGGATGGATGGATGGACTGTTTATTGTTAATATGTTGTTATCCCCGAGCCAAACTTGCAACGTTCATCCAGTGATCCGATAGACTACGCTGTGCGTGGTTGTACGTCCTTGTAGATTCGTGTTAACGTTTTTACGTCTCGATTGAGAGAAGCCTAGCCCAGTTCTGCGTGCATTCACGATCCACCGATGTTCTAACAGAGATCCCGGTGCCCTCCACGAGAGCTGATGAAGGCCACCGTGGGAGGTTGAGTGGGTGAAAAATGAAAATCCCATATAACCCAGAGTCGCTCCCACGATGTCCGGGTAAAGGTACCCTTTAAATAGTTTCCTACTCGTAGAGCAAAAAAAAAGGTGTATATTGAACTTATACAACCAGCAACAAACCGCACGATACAAGCGCAGTGTCTGGGACCTAAAAAGATCTACTGTAGTTAATTTTAGTAGAGATAACTACCCAAGTTGTCCAGGAAGTCCACAGCGGTGTCGGCGAGCGGCGTGCCGCGCGGGCCGCAGGGCGGGGCGCCCACCTTGAGGAAGGCGTCGGGGTCGCCCACCGCCGGCACGTACTCCGGCACGAACGGCTGCAGCTTCAGCTCGATGTCTATCTTCTGCGGCGTGTATCTGGCATTGAGGAGGACAAAGAGGATTGTAGCGTCCATAGCCAGAGACAGAGAGTTAACATACCTACACACATTCAAAAGAGAATTTAAAAAATTGCTCATTAATAAATGTTATTATAATACACTAGTGGACGCCCGCAGCTTCGCTCGCGTAAAATTAGACCCATTTACGACGACTGCCCGCTTTCGGGTTGCCCACTTGACTTAAAAACGGCAAAACTTCAAACTAACTTTGCACCCCCGTTTTACCCCCTTAGGGGGTGAATATTAAAAAATCCTTTCTTAGTGCTCCCCTACGTTATAAAAGGAACCCCTGTGCAAAATTTCAAGTTTCTAGCCCTTATAGTTTAGGCCCTGCGTTGATATGTCAGTCAGTCAGTCAGTCAGTCAGTCAGTCAGTCAATCAGTCAGTCAGTCACCTTCTCCTTTTATATATATAGATATTGACGAGTTTTCAAGTGACAATTTTAAATGAATTTAATTTTTTGAATACTAAATAATTTTTTTACATTTTATTGTGTAAACGAAATTATTATTAAGTGACATTTGTACATCCATCGTGGGTATTGTAGCCTTATCATACAAATAAATAAATTGATTGATTGACAGAGTTAAGCAACGACGAGCGCGATCGGTTTGAGGATGGGTGACCCAGAGTGCCAAAATTTCATGGGCACTACCGTCCATCGGCACGATAAGCTATCGGTCACGATTGTTTTCAATAGTAAAAACAATTGCTAAGCCTTGTCGAAGACCTTCGGGTGGCTTGAGAAGATGTTGTTTTTTGTGTAACTAGTTTAAATAAATAACTATTAAGTGTAGTGTACCTACTACATTTGCTTTGTCCACAGTACTTTTGCTAAGGCCACCGCTTATATTAAACAGGGCAAGTTGTCGGATCACGTTTCGAACGGGTCTGGATCAAGTTTGTCGGCCTGCGTGTCTCGGTTACACTGGCGTCAATGCCATGGCTTTCTGTCCCAATGAAACTCTAATAAAGTGGCCGTTTAATTTATTATGTTTCTCACTTTTAAGCTGTCGTGGTCTCCCACCAATTGTAGGTTTTGTATGTAGGAGTTGTTGGTGTTGGTGGAGAAAATCAGGTTCAGGACCCAAGTTTTGTATTCCACTTGTTCAACAAATAGATGAGTTAGGGTTTTGGAGACAGATGGATGGAGTGAGGTGGAATATGTCTCACTTGTTGGTCTTGGCTTTGACAAAACACATTGATGTATCTACAGGAAGAGTCTATACGAGTATCTACCTTGAGCGGCACATTCAAGACCTGACATTGCTTAAGGTCGAAGGCACCGTCGGCGGGAGCAGCATGCCTTCTCCTTGATTACAACAAACCTAAGCTCGGCAGTAGACAACCTATGAATTGGTCAACTGATTAATGCATTAAGATGTAATAGAACTCACTTCATGATATACTGGAAGATGTTCTCCATTTCGGGCGGCACCTTAAGGTCTTGGAACTGCTTGGGATCGTAGGCACCATCGGCTGGGATGACGACGCCGGCACCGCGCCGCCGCCCACTGCCCAACAGTGGGTCTGGCCGCTCCAGACCTTCACCGCCGCTATCCGATTCTGGAAAATACAATGTCCTAGTCATCACTACAACCCTTTTTATGTCTCATACACCATTCTCTGTATGAGACAGAGTGGATTCTGAATGGAGACTCGAATGGGCCAATCACGCTGGCCAAGTGCGGATTGGCAGACTTCAATCATTTCAAGATCGCCAGAGGCACTACGTGAAAATTCCTTCAAAAGAGACAGCCTCGTATGATTTATTGCTGTAGACTTATTGTTGAATGGAACTTACTAATCTACCAAACAATCTACAAACATAGACACTACACAGATTTTGCATGTACCAACAGGCGATGCCCCTTTGGTGGAAGCTATTAATATTGTTTTAGGGAATGCCTATTTCCAGCAGTAGCCTCGGTGAGTGGCCTCATGAGGAGCGATTCCTTGGTTGTTGCGCCGTAGTTTTGTGGCATTCAAAACCTCGATAAACTGAAAGACCACATCAAAGGTTCACATAAATTTTAAAATAAATAAACAATAAGTGTGTACCAGAGTTAGATGATGAATCGTGCTGCTGTCGTTTGCTCGGCTGTCGCGTCAGAGCGCTCTTCTCTTTCGCCGGCGGACGCTGCTCTCCAACCTTCTCCGGCGAATTAGGCTTCCTTTCTGGGGACTGAAGAATATTAACAGAGATTCGTCATATTGCTATCGTTCTTTTCATCAGCCATTTCGGTTCGCTGCTGGAGAAAGCCGCAATCGGTACCACTTCTGTCCCTAAGAATACCTACACCTATCTACCAATAGCAAACTGCCAATAAATATCTGACACGGAAAGGATTTGTACCCGACGAATCCTGAATCAGTCAGTTTCAATGATCTTCTGGCAACGAAGTCGTCTGAATTTCCAGCAGGTAGCTGCTGTATTCTTCCAGTGGTCTCAGCATTGGGGTGGTGGTATTTGCTGGTCTTAATTCAATTGCATATTTAAAATAACTTACATAACAATACGTTCAGAAAACAATTTCAAAGACGTTCATTTTTTTTTTGATAAGTTCCTTCAGACTAACGATGTGTGTAATCGATACTATGTTGCATTGCGTGTTATCTGCGTTTTATTAAGAATCTAGGTCGTCCCTGTTGAGTGGTTATCTGCAGTGAATAGTTAATAAAATGCCGTAGAATTGTAACGGAGATATTTTAATACATAACACATGCAGTCTTAGTGTGAGATGATGCTTTCCGTTTTACGAGAGGCAGATGTTTATTAAATGTAATAGAGAAATTTGACTGAAAGCGGATCAAGCGATACCATTCTACCGACTTTGAAGTCTATCTCAAGGCTGGTGGAAGGCTTCGGGATATCTTATCTAAAAAGAAATGATGATTACGCTTATGCTGAAAGTTGAAGGGCAAAAAAAGAGCTACGCTGAAAACCAGCCGCCGCGGTTCTCTCTCAGTAACTGAGGGCTGAGAGTAACTATTCCTATTTTGTCTCTCTCCTTTTTTAACTTGTATGTCAGGCTTTTTTTGTTTTGTTTATTTTATTGCGTACATTTGAGAAAAATAAAGAATTTCTTTCTTTTTTTTTTCAATAAATAAGTAGGTAATCTTTGCATCTTCAAGACTAATAACCTTTTTTTTATGACAGCAACTATGTTCCTAAATCTGAGGGTAGATAGCTACAACCCACAGACGTCCCACTGCTGGGCACGGGTCTCCTCCACAGACATATCTGCGGGAGGTCTGGAGCATCCGCATTGGAGCAGCGTGGTGGAGTATCCAACACGAAACACGGTAGGGCCCATGAAATTTTGCCAATAGCGGTCACCCATCCACAAACCGGCCGCGCCCGTCGTTGCTCACATTGAATCGACGCGAGCCATTGGGCTATGGACGCTGAGGGTAGAATCAGAAATTGAAGTTCATTAAAAATAGCACCTGCCGCCGAGGCGCGGTGTCGGCAGTGAACCTGATTGCCTGATCCCGGGTTGGATTCAGGCCGTGGCACACATTTGTTTGGCAAACAAATTTATTGCTCTCGGGACTGTGAGTGATAATGGTAGGCGTATCTACGAGTACCTACCTACTACCGTTGTGTGAGCGCAACTTGCAAATCAGGCATGCATGAGTGAACCCATTAGGAAGTCACATATTAAGCAGATGCAATGCTGTAGGTGCAATCTGCAGATAGATTTAATAGTAGGGGAGCCCAAGAGGGGGATTTTGCGGGATACTCAAGCGCGTAAGTTTAATATACAGTGGGATACCTTGTACCCGGTTAAGTACCTCCACCAAATATGAGCCCCATATATAAATGGGGCCGTCAAGGATAAAGGATCAGATTAGTAAAAAAAAAAAATTTGTCATCAGAAATTCTTGAGCGAATTCTTAAATACGCTACAACTTTGTAGCCCTCCCCTTTCTTTACGTTACTCTCAAATTGTAAGATTAGTGGAATATACACTTTTTAGCATGTAATTAACTCACCCTACCTTAATCTAACGCGCTCAAGAATTTCTGATGACAAATTTTTTTTTTTTACTAATCTGATCCTTTATCCTTGACGGCCCCATTTATATATGGGGCTCATATTTGGTGGAGGTACTTAACCGGGTACAAGGTATCCCACTGTATATTAAACTTACGCGCTTGAGTATCCCGCAAAATCCCCCTCTTGGGCTCCCCTACTATAATATGCCTACTATGTCCATTAGATATGCTATCATAATTTTTCTTGTATTTGAGTGTTCGAGTCGATTATTGATATGCGATTATGGTTTAGCCATATAAAGCCACAAATTTTTAAAATATACCTATGTGTCCGAGAAAGTTAGATTATTTCTCTAGTGTTATTAATAAATGTATCAATTTGTTTCGATAAATCAGTAAAAAACCTTATCTCAAAGATGATTAATTATTATTAGTATCTTCTACTTTGTACCTAATGCTCATTTTTTTGTGTTTCATATAATAATAAACCTAAAATAATTCTGTAAAACAAAGTTGTGATAACAAGTGGACGCCCGTAGCTTCGCTCGCGTGGAATTAGACAACAATAGTTTCGTTTACACCTAGTAATTATATAGCCTATCACTCAGTGAAGATGCAGCTTTCTAATGGTGAATTTTTGAAATCGGTCCAGTAGTTTTTGTGTGAAAACATTACAAACAAATCTTTCCTCTTTATAATATTAGTATAGACACCACGATTGATGGCATGTGAAATGCAAAAGCAAAAGACAATCCTAATGACCCGTTAGTGCGTCCGTGCATCAAAACACTGAGCTCAACAGTTTAACAGACTATAGTGGTAGATGATATATTGCGTTGCGAGCAAATGCTGCAGATATATTGCCAGTAAGGCCAGAATTTCTAGAAGCAAACCTCATCCTCCGAATTGCCCGCAGTAAACTTTTCCGGGCTGGAGTCGCTCTCGCTCTCGGAATCGAAGTCGTGCCTCGCCGTGTGCCGCGCCGGCGGGTGGAACTTGGCCATGGCCGCGCGAACCTCCTCCTCAGACCCCACCGGACTCTCGATCTCCCTTGCGTTCTCCACGGTCACACTCTCGTCGTACATCACTCGAGGATCCTCGGAGAACGTTTGACAGTGTTTGTCGCTGGTTGTCATGGCAACGCGGCCGCGGCTTTTATTCATGTTTAATCTGTGCTGTTCCCGCCCCGCCGACGCGGCGCGCCATTTGCAAGTGCCGCCAACTCTCGCACGGGATGGGCTTTTTTTGGAAAATAATCCTGGTTACCTGGTACTGACTGGCACGGCACCTACGAGTGTGAGCCAGAATAGGTCATTGAAACATACCTAGTGAAACGTACTTATTGAAACTGTACTTAGACCAAAGAAATGCGGTCTTCGGTAGCTCATGATTGAATAAAATTGACGATGAACAAACCAAAATAATAAGGTAGTACTATGTAATCAATACACACATTTTTAAACACAGCGATTTATCACAGTCAAAACTCACTACCACTATTGAATGGTGGTGGAACAGATAGGCCTAATCTAGCCCCGCTAGCAAAGTGTGAATAGCCCGACTAGCAGAAAGCACGCAATGCATGCAGATTTCCTTATGATGTTCCCAACATGTGACATTTAATTTGCTTGTAAAGTACCTAAACAGAAGTCATTCAATATTTGAACCAGGAGTATGATGCCTAAAACACAAAAACTACACATAGGTCAACAATAGTGATCAACTTGTTCTACTTTGCCAGTTGTAAGACATTCTCGCTCGGGCGAATGAACTCTGCCAAGCCAAGGGATGGCTAGCTAGTGGAGAGATATTGAGAATGTGATTGTTCTTGTCCATCACGCTTCATAGATTCGCGGTCGGCCTGCAACTGTACGCGTATGACAATCCAAATGAGTGGATCAAATTATTTGTCTGATATATAATTCTCGTTCTTTCCGCTCTTCTTGTTACCGTGTGAAAATGCGAAATAAGGCAGCTATACCTAACAGATTACTAAATAGTTACAACATTTACTAAAATAATAAGTAGGAAAGAAGATGTATATAAAGATGTATCGTTTAGGTTTTTATTCAAAAATACTCGTTTTTTAAGGGTCAATATCTTTTAATTACTAAAATAATGTCAATTTACGTGGTTTTACAAAAATATATGATTAACAACCCGTTCACAAGGCAGATATTAGAGGCTTTCGTACATAATACTAAAATTTATTATTAGAATTCTTATGTCAGTCGGCAAGATACAGTGATTATAATCTAAAAGAGGTATCTACTACATACTAGTAGCTGACTAGTCAGCACTGCAGCACTGGAGCCGGAGGCTAAAAAAACACATTATAAATATAGATGAGAATAATGAGTTATTTTCAAACTACCCACTTAATAACAATTTTCTCAATAAAATTTAAACATTTCCAAATTAACGACATGAAATATATCTTTTTCAACATAATGAAATACAAGTTTGCTAAATTGATTTTAAGTTATGCCGTCTTCATCATCACAGGTGCGTTGCCCTTTGCTTGCCGCAACCCTTTGGCCCTCCCAAAGACGAGATAGATTATTTATAGTATGATATGATAAATTATTTATTTTATTTGTTTATAATGTTTATTTGATTATTATGATGCCGACTAATCGACTACTAGAGGCTCACCTCTAATTCAATGTCATAATTTATGTTACTTCAGGTTGGTATTCCAATAGAGACCAAACGTGTTTGGTCCCTCTGACATACAGAGCCCTCGACATATACATTTTTTTTATTTTCTTCGCAACTTGAAACAATATAAAACTGATTTAAAATTTAACACGAGAAAAATTGTGTTCATATGGAAGAATTCTTAACCAAAAATTTCTACATTGTTATTATTGTCCTTATTGTGTTAACTTTATACCTTTAGTACACCAGCATATAGTTCAGATATAATAGGAATGGGCAATTTTGATACAATTTGAACACACAACATGCATTTTAAGATAACCTCTGATTCAGTAAATCGTAAAAATATACTATAAAAATACAATTTATTTAAAATTAGTATATATTTTTAGAATTATGACTTGTCACAGAGACTGTCAGTGAGGCAGTATTTTTTAAAAATAATAATGTAACATTTGAAAAACACTTATTTATGTAGTATTTTGAAGTATTTGCCAATGCAATTCTAGGCAAAACTATTATAAAAAATATATTATTATGAGATTATGTATGTATATTTCACAGTCAAACTCAGGTGTACATAGTGGACATATTAATAAAAATATAATAATTTTTTTTTAAGTAAACCAACATTACCTCTTTATAAAGTAACATGTTTAGCAGGATGAATATGATATACCTCCATAATTTGACATTAATAAACCTAAATAATTGATTTTTTTACAACTATGATAAAAAATTGTTACATTCCTTTTAGTAGTTCGGGATAACATAATTTTTAACACTGAGTAACTTTAGTCTTTGATTTTTAAAGACTATGAAAATTAAAAATACAATATTGTATAAGCCATACAATAAAATTTAAATGTCACAATTGAATTCAGTATGTACATAATACACAATTTATGATTATGGCTGGCATAATGCTAAATGTGCAGTTTCCCATGAAAATTCTGATTCAAACTGGTTGATAATAAGTTACTTTTCTTAGCTTGAATGAATACATATTACAAATTTCTCAAATTAACAAGATTGTGGTGTTTAAGAATACATTTAATATATTAAATTTAAAAAAAAATTATTAACATGGAAACGTAAATTGCTGTGATTACTTGAATTTAAAAGTCATGATATAGTTACAGAAATACTTGAGCTAAATTTAAAACAAATTTCTAGTTTTACAAACAACTATCTTGGTACAGATTGGCACATGCAGAGGTTTGACTTGTTGCAACTTATCGTTAGATAAGTGTACAAGTGACTTGAAATACCAGTCTTGATCACAGAGACACTATAACAGTTTTAGATTAATAAACTAAATGAAACTACCTACCTTCCTACCTTATTGATAAGCTCATCACAAATTGCCGTCAGCTCCTTATTGGTTTTTGTTTTCTGAGCAAGGGTCTCCTCCAGAGACGAAATATCCATATCTTTTCTTTTAATCATAGCATTATACTTCAAAACCTCTGCTTCGTGCGATCGGTTTATCTTCTCCAGTTCTTGGTTGGCGTGATTTAATTTCGACGTCGCATGTTGCTTTAACAGTTCATAGTTGTTTTGCATCTTCGCGAAATTTCCCTCAAACTCCTTAATCGTTTTCTTATACATGTCCTCATTAGCTTTGTAGCCCAGAATGATTTGCTTACTTTTTTCATATTTGCTATGCAAGTCATTGAAAGACACTTCCATATTCGTAAGGTGAGCTGTTTGCTCGTCTCTTTCTTTCATGAGCCTCATACGTTCTTCTGCATGACGTTTCTTATCTTGTTCAGTATCAGATATAAGACTTGCTATGGTTTTTTCATATTCCTCTACCACAGTTGTCATACTTTTGTTAATCTTTGATTTTTCTGACAAACGCTCGTTCAGCTCATTTATTTTATGCAATCTCTCTGTGCTTTCCTTTTCCAAGTGTTTCACTTGAACCTCCAACGCTGCTAATCTATTTTTTAATTCCTTGCTTTCAGATCTCATATTTTGGACATTTATCTCTTTTTCAGCTAACATTTCTCGCAGATGTGTAATAGCAGAATTAGTATCAGGAATGTTCTCTGCACTAACATTAGCAACTGAAGAGTTTTGATCCAAAATTGAAGAATTTCCGCTTAAAGAAATAAGTCTATCAATAACGGCCATGGCTGGGGAAGTGAAACTTAACGACCGTCGATTTAAATTAGGTGTCACATTAGATCTTCTTTGAGATACACCAGAACTTACAGCTGGATTGACGACCATTACTGGTTTGGTATTGGTGGATGATAGATCTTCATTGCACTCTACTAACAGAAATTCTTTTTCACTTATGTTTGATGGGCCAGCGACAGGATTTTCAATATTGGTATTTTCCTTAGTTTTAGTATGTTCCTTAGGTTTTGTGACTTTGTTAGGAGTACTTTGTCTTCTTTGTGCTTGACTCAAGGCTGCAAGTACGCCATCCGATGACACTCTTTTTGCAAACAGGGGATCAAATTTTAAGAACAAGCTTTCTTTGCCACTGTCTAAGACTGTTGTACTTTTCTTGTTAAGTAAAAACTCAAAAGTCTGAGCATCAATAAAAATTTCATTATTTCCAAACTCATCATCTCTATCTTGTATAACATCATCGAAGTTAATCATATCAGGGTCGACATTCACATCGGTAAGTTTATCAGTTTCTTTCAAATCTTCTACTTCTAAAAAGGGGCCTTCTAGAGTATCTTCATCTTCCGTAAGAACTTCTCGAACAGTGGTATTTTCATCATTCGAATTCTTAGAAGTGGATGTTGCATCGCTAGTATTTGGTGATAAATCTTTCGTGATATCTTTATCAAAACTAAATTCATTAATTGCTGTAGTACAATTAACAGATTGTTGTTCTTGCACAATAAGAGGTGAGTTAGTGGTTGCACTCTCTATCGTTTTAAGTGGTTCATC
Source organism: Carterocephalus palaemon (assembly GCA_944567765.1). Taxonomy (NCBI): domain Eukaryota; kingdom Metazoa; phylum Arthropoda; class Insecta; order Lepidoptera; family Hesperiidae; genus Carterocephalus; species Carterocephalus palaemon. Next base: position 10,850,883 of record OX155654.1, read on the forward strand.
AGTAGGAGGCGGTGAGTACTCGCACATTTTTGATTTTGTAGCAAAGGGATTAAAATTAATATCATCAATCTCAGGTAAATTAAAAACATTTTTCGACAATCGATTCATCACACCTTCACCTTCTTGTTTGAGACATTTACTTCCTTCATTCAATTTCTGAGTTTCGTGTATCTGATGTTTTGAATCCTGATTTACTGAATCAGCTTCGTTATTAACTTTTCGAACATTTTCCCCCGGGTTTTCCTGCATACATGATATGTTATTATCTTGTTTGGGACATTTACTTTCTTCATTCAATATCTGAGTTTCGTATATCTGATCTTTTGAAACCAGATTTATTGAATCAGCTTCGTTATTAACTTTTCGAACATTTTTCCCCGGGTTTTCCTTTGCGGGCATACATGATATGTTATTATCTTGTGGTCTACTGATAGGATGATTATTTCTATCAGGAATATTCTTTCTGCCATTCAATTTAGTGCTATTAGATGAGTTTTTCTTAGAAGTTAACCTGTTTTTGTCATATTGCGATTTTCTTCTATTGTCAATTTTCTTTGGAACTTCAAGAATTTTTATATCATTATCATAAGCGAAAGAAGATTGGTGAGGTGAGTTTGGAGTAGGTGATATTCTTATCTTGGTTTTAGTGGCAAATGGATCATCCATTTCATCAAAGTTGTAATCGTAACCCTTCGACACTATCTTAGGTGAAATCGGCGAGGATTCAATTTTGTTATTAGTAACAAAACTTATATCTGTTTTTTCTAAAGGCTCATGAAGAGTCTCTGTTACACCACGATCTGGGTTAATTACTGAGACAAAAGGGCTATTATTAGCAGATGCTATTATTTCTCCAACCTCCGTTCCAGATATAGATTGTTGAATATTTTTTTTAACTGATGTTGTGTTCTCTAACATTTTTAAATCAGTTATGTCACCAGAATTATTAGTTTTTACAAAAAGTGTCTGAATAGGAATGTTTTCTCTACCTAGACTCTCTAATACAGTTCCTTTTTCTGAGTGTAATTTTGCACTACTTTGACATTCAGAAATATCGTTTTTTTTACAAATTTCCGCTCGATCATCTTCAAATCTGTACTGTAATAGATTTTCTTGTTGCTGCGCAAAACGAACATCAGGAATTTCAATATTCTTATTTGTTTCATAGTGTGTTATATTTTCTTTACATACTTCAACTTCAATTACCTCATCTTGCCCGGACGTTTTATCTTCGTTAGTTTTGGTATCATGTTGCGGAATTAAATGTACTACAGATTTTCGTTTGATTTCATTTTTTATGCTACTACTATCCGAAAGTCCTCCAGCGAATATATCTATATTTTCAAAATCCATCTTTTCACTTATTTCAAATGTAACATCTCCTGTATTGACTGCTTCTTTGTATTCAGCAGTGTCTAGGTCTGCAATATTTTGAATACTAACATCATTATTAGGTAATAAAGTTTGCGATGTAGTTGTTTGATCGGTCATTTCTTTTCCTGTTCTGAGTTCATTAATATCATGGTCATTATCTAGTACCACGCATGTAACTTCAATATTATTTTGTGATTCTATAGAGGTTATTTTGCAAAGGGTGTGATTTTCATCATTAGGAATTGTGGTAGTACTCGTTACGGTAGGTTCTAAACTACAGGGAACATTTTCTTTAGCATTATCATTTAACTCTTTGATACGATTATTGTCAGCAATATTTTGCACAGGCATGTTTGGATCTTCAGAATTTACCATCGAATAAGGATTTATTAATATACTGGAATTACTTTCAAGGTTCTGAGGTATAAAAGCAGATTCTTTTAATGATTCATTATCCATAGTTATTTTACTACACATATGAACTAGAATATCATTTTTAAAGTTATTTTCCAAATTCATTAAATTGCTTTCAATTTGCCTCATGGGAGATTCAGCAATATTAACAGTTTCTATTTTCTTTATTTCATTATTGCAATCAAAAGCATTTTTTGTCAGTATTACATCTTCAACACCCGGAGAATGGTTTATTACTTGCAATGATTCATAACAGGCGTTACCTTCAAATCCGCCTTCAGAATATTTACAATTATTCAATGAATCAGCATACACATCTGTTGAATTTATAACATCTGTATGTTCCTCAAATACAATTTTATGATGTTTGTTATCTACAGTGTCTTTAATTTCTGCAGGTGGTAAATTATTTATTATTTCACATGCATGATGAGGATGAGCTTCAAGTTTATCAAATTGACTCTCATTATCAATAAGTTTTACATCAATATGTTCTTTTACATTTATATTACCATCATTTGTTACTTGATATTCACTAAGAGAATTTTCGTTTTTATTTTGGGCCAATAATGATTCCGGTTCATTAATAAAATTATTGCAAACCATATTTCCATTTTTCAAAGTAGAATCAGTTATATTCTCTGTTGCTGCATCTGAGGAGTCGACACTTGTTAGGTGATTGTTTCCTACCATTTCTGAAGCAGTACCAGATTTTATTTCTGATGATTGATCTAAAGTTGTGTGTAGACTACCTTCTGTTTCTGAATTTGCAAAGGTGATCACTGCTTTCTCTGAAGAGATCTTAGTGATTGGGTACGAGTTGTTTTCTGTTACATGGGATTCCAAATAAGTAATTCCCTCTATCTGTAATGTTTGGTTTGAGGATCCCTCACTTGGCTTTGAACAATCTGCATCATTCAAAACTTTTTGGCACATGGATTCATTTATTTTTGAACTTCCATCATCAGGTAAGTCTCTCGTCTGGATTTCCTTTTCACATTCCATTTCATTGTAATCAGAAACATAGGATTCATCTTTTATTATTGTTGTTTCACAATCCAAAAATTCATTGTCAGATTCAACTGCTGCTTCTTTTTTTGTTGTATGACTGTTTGAATCAATTTCTTTTGTAGTTTTAGGTTCTAAAATTGACTCATCACAAGAAATATCCATGTACTCAACTGTAGTATTATGATGAGTGCTACCCTTAGGTTTTTTAGAGAGAACAGATTGTAAGGGAGTTTGAAAAAATAATTTATGCACAGGAATCTTTTCATCTTTAAATATAATTGTTGTTTCATCATTCCAAAGTAACTCTTTCTCCAGATCCTCATTGAATACTATGCTCTCTTTAAGAGGACTGCTCCTCGGTGTTTCTTTTTGTTTATCAGAGACTGGTGTCGATGCCAGATTACAAAATCCTGAATTACTATCATGCGGTGCTGTTAATGAGTCTACCGGACTAAGAATTTCCTGTTTTTGTGAGCTATCATCAGCAGGTGGAATAGGACTCTGCGATGGCCGAAACATGCTCAACACACTTTTCAAGCCCCTCAATATAGGAGAACCTTCAGACTTTGGAATTTCTTTTGTAGGTGTGGTTGCTTCAGGAGTCACTACAACTGAAGAACATGTGCTCGGTAAAGATGAATTCTCATCAATGTCATTGGCATTACTTACGGTTATTGTCATGTTGTCATTAGTAGCATCAGATTGCCGCCTCATAGAAGACATCCTGTAGCTGTCAACAAGTGGATCAGTAGCAATTGTTTGAAGTGGACCTTTCACTTTTACTATGTTCTCAGTTTTGGTCAGCGTGGAGTTCAGGGAACGAGTCAGATTGCAATTCTCAAGTCCCACTGTATTATTTAAGATATCCTCTACTGGGTTACTGTTTCTGTTGTCCAAGTAGGGGCCCGTGAAGCTCTTAGACATGGGAGAAACTGTGGGGGTCATGGAATACCTCAGCTTCATATTCAGCTCCGACACATCCAACTCCTCATATCCTTTTTCGGTGCACGGCGTCCTCGATGGCACATTGCTGTGGTGGAATGTGTTTTCTTTATTATCAAAATCACTTTCTATATCGTCTATATCCATCTGCTCAACCTGAGCCATTTTAATGGATAACTATTACAGACACTTTCATAAATCACTTGCGGTTTTGTCCGAGTTCAAGCGCCACTATCTATATCACCACTATGTGAGCGTCCAACTACCGTGAGACAAAAAAAATCAGTCCAATGTTTACAGTATCTGGTTTCAGCGCGTTTCACTTAGATTTCTAAAACGTAATAGGAGAACTATCGCGGTATGTATGTCACATGAAAACAAAAATGTCGGAACACGCAACTCACTCTCAAAATCTATTTTTAACCTTTTTGTACTGAATGTGTAGCTACGTTCATTTTATGTAACGCGCGCCCGAGGAAGTGGAGGGAATCTTGCCAAAACGCAGTTGGGAATCACAATTCACATCGCACCGCACACAAATAAACGCCACCGGTCAACCACCGTTTCTTTCAAACCGTTTGAAATTTAATTTTGATTTGAGGAAATTTATAATACAACTGTCAGTTAGATATAAAACTTGCCATTCACGAATTTATCGGAAAGTGAACTAGCAAAGAAACGACGCCATACGACACGACACGATATAACTAACGTGAAACATACAACAATGTACTTTAACGAAATAAAAACATTGTATTAAAAAATATGGACATGTTTTTATTATTTCTGCAGTTTACATTTATATAAATGTAATGATACTAAATCTTAATTGGACCCCGTTTTAATGGACTTTGCCCTCGCTAACACAAACAAAGTGTTGACCCTTTCAAAGTCTGCAACGAGTATAATAATCACTCGTTGCAGACTTTGAAAGGACCTTTATAATAAATGAATGGGAGTCCGAATTTGGAATTATCTTCGAATTTACGTATTAACTTTTAATATATATTTTGTGGACTTGAAATAATCTGTAGACAGACACTGACAAGTGATAATGACAATTGTTTGACAAATCCATCTATCGATTTAATGCCCCTGCATTCAAATCAAGTTTGTGATTAAAATACACGATACGATTGGCAGTGGCACTGCAAGCAGGGCCTGCAAGCAGGGCTTTGAGCTGCAATGCACTGCCCCGACTGCCCGTCAGAACTGTCAGAAGAGCGATTAGATTTGTTCAATAACAGAAAAAGAAAAGTGGCACCACAAAGTAGCTAGAGATACAGTATCACAAACTATTACGGGATACTAACGTATACAGTATGTAAAACACAGATTTATAAGTATAGTACATGTAAAATGTACTCTGTGAATGGCACGCTCAGTAACATACAGAGTACATACTTCTTGTACTATTATTATTTATTTTGTGACAGCACAGAGTACATGAGTGAGTACATTTTACATACTGACTGTCACGCTACTAATATACTAATCTGTGCTGTCACGTCACAGCACAGAGTACATTTTCTATGCTGACTTTCAGTTAATAAAACAACTATACTTATAAATCTGTGTATATAAAATTATAAAATGTACTCTGTGATGCTGACTGGTCTGGAAACAGAAGCAGTCAAGCAGAATTTAATTTAGCAGAACAGTTGGGTAACTAGTCATCATGATTGTTTAACGTGTTTTGCTTCATAAAAGGTATTTATTTATACATTCTCTATTATATATCTCTATAGAAAGTCTCATATTATTATTGATTTCTTTTTACACCGATTTTACACCGACCTGTCAAAACAACCTCACGACCATTGGAGATCTGGTTTGATTTATTTTTCATTTAATATGTAAACAGGATGAAATATGGAAACTGAAAATGGAGTGGCAGTAAAGATTTTATTTTTTGCCCAGTCAAAGGAACTAGCTGGAACAAAAGTTGCAACCAAGCATCTACCACCTAAGTTGACTTATGAGGGATTGTTGAACTTGATCGTGAAGAATTTTAACTTGGAGGTCCTTAAAAACAACATATTGCTGGCAATAAATGAGGAAGTGTGTATAGAAGACAAGGACATAGAGATTAGTGAGGGAGACAGTATTGCAGTTATACCACCACTAAGCGGGGGCTAATAGTAACATACAGTTACAATAGATAAAAGCTCAATATGAATCACTTAAAATTGACTGGAGATAAACTGTCCATTGATGCAATAAGCAACTTGATAATGGATGATAGTTGCGGTGCAGTATCAATGTTTGTGGGAACTACTAGAGATAACTTTGAAGGCAAAAAAGTAAGTTATTTGTTCTTCTATACATTAATATTAAACCACATACTTATACACTATAAAATGAACTTCTTTTTAAAGCTTTGATATTGCATTAGGGTATTTTGTGGTTATAAGATAGAATTAGAATAGTTTATTTTCACAAAACTCACAAGAGAACGTTGCATAGAAAACAATTATGCTTAGCAAGGCTCCGAAGAAGGTCATTGGAAATCAGTCACATATACGTTGGTATCCTTGAGGACTAAGATGGTTGTCTCTAAAAATGTAACCAGAACCACACATTTACAACTAAAACACAAGTGCTTAAAAATCAATTTTATTACTTTTGTTGGTCATAGTATTCATATAGAGAGAACCTTAAGGTTCTATAGAGGCTACCACCTATATTTACTATACACATTAACAATTAACACTGTAATATTTTATAATGATTAGCAACTAGATTTTCTCACCTTTGTATTTGCTAATTTTGCTATCCTTAATAAGTTTATGAAAAGTGTGTTTGTCCTTCTTCTACGCCTCAATGGAATGATCGATCACAAGGGTGGATAGATGATGATGTAGTGCAGGGCCTGGAGAGTCACATAGGCTACTTTTTATCCTGGAAAATTGTACATTCCTATGAAATGGACAAAACACTGTAATAATCTTTTCATCATTTGATTTTCAATTGATAGTTAACTAACAAACTATTTTTACTTGATTGATGGCTATCTTGGATTCTGATTGGCCAGACTGCGGGTGAAGCTAGATATTGATATTTGCTAATCATTGGTGTAGCTTGATAAAGGCTATACATACTTATTATATTTTAAAACAACTTGACGCAGGTGAAGCCTCTGGAAAAACCTATTATTTACGCACAAAGTATTATTTGTTCTTATCTTATGTTAATTTAATTGTACACAGGTGGTACATTTGGAATATGAGGCATATGAAACGATGGCCTTGAAGACAATGAATACAATATGTGAGGAGATGCGAGATAAATGGCCCGCTGTGCACGGCATAGCTATATACCACAGGTAAAGTCAAAGTGTCAAATATATTTATCACAATTGGTATATGGACAAGTCTATCACTGGCTAGAAGTTGAAATTATGGTATTGATTGTGTGAAAGTGCTAATTGCTTTGCTAGCCGTAATAAATCCTACCTTTAAGTCCGCAAGGAATATGCAACAAATATAATATATAACAATTTTTTCAATTTAATGTAATTTCAAATTGAAAATAACCAAGGTAGCTTAATAAATATTAGCTGACGTTTTTTTTCAATACATTTAGTTTATTTATTTATTTATTTTTATTTATTTTGCGTTGTATTTTATGTTGCGTAGTGTTGAGGGACCAATCCAAATCCTGGGTTGATTTATTTGTTTTGTAGATAAATAGGTAGGATAGGCTTAGGTCTACTGCAGAGCATGAGTGTGGCATGTATTTTTTAAAATTCTTACACTGTATTTCTATAAAATACTTATGTTCCTCTAACATTATATGAATATCATACGAATAACTTAGAAACAGTATAAAGTGAAAAGTATAAAGGATTTATTTATTTATTAATTCATTAATTCAACAATGAAAGTCTTTTAACTAGTTACCACCGACCATGCGACCCATAGACGTCCCACTGCTGGGCACGGGTCTCCCTCACAGACACATCTGCGGGAGGTCTAGAGCATACTCCACCACGCTGCTCCAATGCGGATTGGTGGAGATGATTGACCATGATTACTCATTAATTCTTACTAAAGGCTGAGTTATGAATCTTTTGGCTAGCTACCATCCATTCATCCAATCACACTTTCAATGTCCACAGCTAGACATAAAGTAGCATTTTATTGAGAAGATGCTTATGAACGTTAAATTAGACACATATCTCATGTGCTTACGTCATAATTGCGCAAATATTGCAGGGCAGAATAAGATATTCGTTCACCTTGATGTTATCTAAAAAATTACAACTACAAACAAAACCAGTTTACTATCTCTCTTGTAATAGTTGTTATACAACAACTGTATTACATCGATATAATGTCCTGTTTGCCGGAATTCTGTAATTTAATAAATTTAAATTACATCATCTAGAGTCTAGAGTCTAGTCTATGATATATGCTCTAAAGTCTAGACTCTAGACTCTAGAGCATACTCCACCACGCTCCTTCATGGCGGATTAGTGGAGTGGTTAGTGGGCAATCCAAAGTCGAATGTTGTCAAGCCATTGGAAGATCTTCGAAAAGCCTTTGCGAATATTTTTACTATTGAAAACAACCGGGACCGATGGATTAACGTGCCCTCACGCCCAATAAATGTTTACCACCAGCGGTCACCCATTCACATGCTGACCGCGCCCGATGTTGCTCGGCCGATCACGTACTTTTGACGCGAGCCTTATGACTATGAACGCTTCACTACGACTCAACATGTTGTTGGACGTACATAGGTAATAACACAGCAGAAGGAAATTGCACAATTAAGTAAATACCCTACTGGAACGATTGTGGTATTTCAGTTCAGTTGTGACCTTGTATAACATACTCTCGTACGTACGCATCTAGGCAATTATACGTTGAATATACGTTATTGAACTATGTGCCGTGAAATAGCGTTTGGTGTTTCAATACTACTCTCCCTTTTGTTTGTGTTTTGACTGAACCTTTCAAAGGTACCCGGTACTTATCGTGGGAGCGACGGCGGGTTATGTGGGATTCTCACTCACGAAAACCTGCCACGCACGAAAGTCTGCATCTCTATTAGAACTCACGAAGCTATGCCCATGACAATCTATTTTTTATAACATGGAGTCATACTCATAGATAACCAATAGGATGGGTGACCGCTAGCCGTTAGTGGCAAAATTTCATGTGCGCTACCGTGCTTGAGGGCACGTTTGGAGGGCACATTAAGCCATCGGTCCCGGTAGTTTTCCATGGCAAAATAATCGCTTAGCCTTTTCGTGGGCCTTTGTGTATTCGAAGTGTAGGTATTGCACAAGGACGAGACTTTAAACAAGTCACCACCTGGTCTACCTTCAACATCGTGCAGTCACACACAGCGTCATCTTTCCCAGAGCAACTGATATATGAATAATATATATTTTTATAGTGAAAAAGAAATCGGAGAATAGAAAAGTTCTTCGTTTAATTGTAGCTAGTAGTCATCTCACATTTTCTGAAGCCCCGTAATCATCATAATCCTTTCATTCATCCACAGCAAGCACTGACCAGTATATATATTCTCGGAATTAGACAAAGCTATCGTTCGTAGCACCATCATATAATATGCGAGTCATTCATTTAAAAAAAGTTATATAAAATGCGCAAATCATTACGTCGAAACATCTTAGTGAAATTTCAATAAATAACAATTTCATGATATTTTTATAGCGAAAATGTGCACATTCATTATATTGCAGTAGTCTTGGAAAGTAGTTGGTGAACTCATTTGCATTCGAATAACGGGTACCTATGTTTTGTATTGACAGATAAACAGATATGTTATTTCGACATTCGACATCACTAATTATGATCCTTTCGAAAGCATTATACGATATCAAGGTTAACAATTTAGTTACTCTTTAATCTATTTAGGTACATATCTAATTTAGCCTTCGATCAATAATGTACAATTTAGCCATCAAAATGATTGGATGACATGTAATTTGTTCGTTCATTTGCGATTTTTTATTTAAATTGCACACAAGTGAAGCTACATATGAAAATAGTTTTTCTTTCAAATCTAGGTACGTACGTAATACGATACAAAGACTTAACTCAAAAAAATATAAAAAATGCGTCACTAACTTGCAACCGAAAGCGAATCTAACAATTTAACAGAAAGAAAAGGCATATTATGTGTTTAGAATAGAACTAAGATGCCTAAGTTGCAATAACCTTGTCTCCTATTAACTAACTAATTACGTCCCATGCCGCTAGGTGGCCTGCTCCTGCCTTTGCGCGCTGAATAATTATTAATTACCCATTTTCTCCGCATGTTACCATCCATACCTTAGTGTCGTCCCCTACTGACTAAATAATTACCTATCCAATCCGCAGGTAACGTAAGGTCCTGTTCCACGAGGAATCCGTACTTTTACGCACAAAATAATTACCCAACCAATCCGCAGGTTAGGTAAAGTCCCATGCCGCGAGGCATCCGTACTTTAGTCTTTTTCCCACAGACTAAATAATTACCCAACCAGTCCGTAGGTAAGGTAACGTCCCATACGGCGAGCCTTGCGTACTTTAGTCTTTTTTGCTACAGACTAAATAATTACCCAACCAATCCGCAGGTTAGGTAACGTCCCATGCCGCGAGGCGTCCGTAGTGATAGCGGCAAGCAGCCCCCACAGGCGGGAGTCACTCGACGCGGTGTCGTACTGCATCGAGCGGCTGAAGGCGAGCGTCCCCGTGTGGAAGCGGGAGGTGTACGAAGGGGACCCGCCCGCTTGGAAGGAGAACGTCGAATGTGCGTGGGCTAGTATCCATAGTAATAATGTTGTAAATAATAATAATGTTGACGGAGTTGACGGTCAGAAGGTTTAGATTAAGTTGGATGCTTCCATCACTGGTGGGATATAAAATATTTTTTTGTTGCTTTCAACTGGTAAAACAGTGACAATATTTTTAATGTGCACATAACGTATACTGTTTAATTATTTTTATTTTTCATTTTGGTTCTGAAGTTAACACGAATTTGAATCCATGAACCATAAAAATCGTCAAAATTTATATGGTGGAGCTTTATTTATATTATTTTTTAATTACATATATGGTATTTTTATTTTAAATTCCCACCACGGATCGAAGCATTCACCTTAAGTACAATGGAGGAATAATACATTTTTAGGTAAACTTGGACTAAATTTTTACCTAATAACTATCTGCGGCGCGTGTCTTTCGACGTAGTAGATAATTCGTGTGGATAGTAATCCGTTAGCGGGATAGGATATAAAATTGGACGATAAATACTATAGGTACGTATAATATAACGTCCTGACCTTAAGTACAATGGAGGAATAATACATTTTTAGGTAAACTTGGACTAAATTTTTACCTAATAACTATCTGCGGCGCGTGTCTTTCGACGTAGTAGATAATTCGTGTGGATAGTAATCCGTTAGCGGGATAGGATATAAAATTGGACGATAAATACTATAGGTACGTATAATATAACGTCCTGACTATTTACTTTAACTGGATTTGTTAATATTTTACCAGTTAACTGGCGATAGTCTTATCAAAAAATAAATTCTTGTGTATACTTGATTGTGAGATAACTCATTCTCAAAAACCGGTCAAGTACTCGATAAGCAACCGGTAAGTCGGACTCGCATACGTAGTGTACGTACTATAGATAATTTCGCCGTTCATTCAAGCTCTGGCGCTTTAGAACATTTGAGTTCGAGCGTTATCGATTTTTTTTTTATTTGATTTAATTTAATGTGCTTTTTTTTAAATATGCTTAAACTATTTTTATTGTTTTTGATTTCATAGACAGACGGTGGAGGCATATTAATAGTGTTCCGTTTTTCACCCTTTGGGTACGGAACCCAATTTTTTTTATTCCTCATTTTCCAGTGACTCAATTCAAGGTACAGATTCCTTAAGCTTATAACTCAACTGTGACCTTTGCCCTGCTATGCTACGTTTATTACCCTTGCCTCACACTGAGTAAAGCTGGGTAAATTTTTGCCTCATATTTTATATCTAAAAATGCCTTTCTTTTTTATTCCTTCATTTTACAAAAACCTTATTACAGATTCCTTACTGTTCAAGAAAACTTTAAGGTAAAAGATTTGAGGTTTGAAAACAAGTGTAGGTACAAATAGTTCCTTTCCAAATAAGGTATAAGTAGGGAAGCTCATTGTTTGTGATACAGTTGTGATAATACAAAGTGTAGATGGCAATCTCCTCCCTCATGCCTTGACACGTTAGGTAACATTTTAAGGTAAAATACTGAAATTCTATGGTAGCTTATTATTTTTTATGAATCGTTATACGAAGTTACATTGTGAACATAATAATTACTGTGTAGGTGTTTTAGATAGATACGTTTTTTTTTTTTCAATTTAAGTCGAAATGAATTTTATATCTCGCAGAAAATATTGTTAAGTAGTCTAAAATAATGAATGAAATCAGATTATACTTCTGATACGTAATAGATGATTAATACAAATAGTCTTTATTTAATATTTTAGTGCGTTATTATAACCTATTTCTTAAGTACTTGGTTTTAGCATGTTGTTACATTACTTTGTTGTCTGGCACAATACATGTATAAATAATTCAATAAATGTATTCATAAATAAATAAATATCATGGACTGACACCCAACTAGGCGTGGGCCTGTACTATGGGTGTCAGATACTTATATACATACAGACATTTTTAAAAAGATAATATTGACATCCAGACACAACCAACAACACACGAATGTTTCTTTGAGTGGGATTCGAACCCACGACCCGTTGCGTAACAGGTAGAGTTACCCTACCGCCAAAGGGCCAGTTGTTACTTTAAAATGAATAATCAAAATATGTGTCTACTATCAGGTAATAATATATATTGCAAAATTAAACTTGAATATTTGGGACTTAAAAAGTCAAGATGTATTTTATTATATTTAAACATGTGTAGATCGAAAGAGGACCAAGTCCTTAATATTATGCTGTTTTTTTCAATAGGTACACTTTTATCGAAATATTACTTATGAAGTTAGAATATGTCTTTAAAGAATCTTATTAAAATACATAATTTATAGCTGTACTACAGAGGTTATCTTAACTCATCGTACACAGCACGCCAATCGGCAATCAGAATGTTTTAACTGATATGTTGGTGCAATATATTACGTCCCATTTAGATACGCGGCGAACTGTTCGTGCCCGAATACGGCTGCGAAAAGAGCCCTTTGTTCGAGGCGAGTACCGAATATATCTAAAAAAGCTGTTTATATACTTGGAATTGTGTCTGTTCGCCAGTGCTCGGCGAGTATCTAAACGGGGCGTTATTCGTACGCATTAGATCTTTAAAGCTTTTATATAGTTATATACTTTGTTTTCCACTAAGTTAAAAGATATTTTAATAGTTTTTGCAATAAATGTTTATGTTTGTTGTTGATATTGTATTTTTTTCTATTAACACTATCTTTTTCATTTTTACTTACCCCTACCTCTTTCGAATGGTCCTTCGAGCCGGATACATGACACTCACCTGTCCCGTGTCATTCCAGGTCCCCCCAACACGCAAAACACACCTCGCCTCAGTCCAGAACCGACAATAGACAGAAACCTTGTTCAAATTAACGTTTCCAACGAAGAACTGCAGAGGCGGATAAACAATTTTATTCAACGGAAGCGGGAACAAGTGAATATAAACAACATACACGACTTTATACCGTCTAAGAGAGAGGACGAGGGTGAGGAAGAGGAAACGTGTGCGCGCGTTCGCACCCAATTTGTTAGGCGGAACGACTCCAAGGGGCATTTGAAAAGTAAGTTGGTGCTGGGATAGTGTTAGACAGTGGTTTCTCTAAATGGACTGACTATGACACTGACACTTAGTCGAGAGGATCCGGATTCAAATCCAAGCGGCAGCAATTGTTTTTATGTATGTTTTCTAAGAACTGACACTTAAAGGTGAAAATAATGTCGTGAGGGAGCCTGCATTCATGAAGGTTCTGAATAATGTGCTCGAAGGCAAGGCCCTTGCGCAGGGGGAGACCCGCCCAACAGTGGGACATAGGAAGGGTTGTGATAGAGACACATGTTCGTATTAACATCTTTTGGTAGCTCCACGCAGATACAAGTGGGGTGCACAGAAGCGGAATGTTCATTTAAGGTAAAAAGCCTGGCTTGAGAAACATTCAACTATATAAGAGAAAGAATAATACAAAAAAGCAAAGCATCATAAGGGTTAGGTAGGGTATAACATTTTTAGTTTACCCAAAATTGGCACGCCACTGGCGGCAAGCAAGTTAAATCGAGTGTCCCTTTCAGTGTCCCACTGTTGGGCACGGGTCTACTCTCAGAATGGGGGGGGGGGGGGGGCTGTCAGTAGCAATAAAACATTTATTCAATCTGATCTGAACTCACTCTTTACTTATTATATACCTATATTATTATTATCCGAAATAAATTGATATTATTTACAATTGTTAAGACTGTAATATTGATTTTCAGTACAGCCGATAATAATTATTCGAAAATTCCTAAAATGTAAATATCGATTAAAAGTAAACAGACGCCAGTCCAATCAACAAATTATTATTAACTCAGTCAGGAGAGTGCACAACGAGTGGGGTCCGCAGACATGCCAGGGGCGGGGCGAGGGGGCGGGGTCGGGGTCCGCGGTTAAGACTGTAATATTGATTTTCAGTACAGCCGATAATAATTGTTCGAAAATACCTTAAAATGTAAATTTCGACTAAAAGTAAACAGAAGCCAGTGCAATCAACAAATTATTATTAACTCAGTCAGGAGGGTGCACAACGAGTGGGGTCCGCAGACGTGCCAGACGCGGGGCGCGGGGGCGGGGCCGGGGGCCGCGGGGGCGGGGGCGGGGGCGGGGCTGCCCGCGTGCGTGGCGGAGCGCGTGCGCGCGGTGGAGGCGAGCCTGCGGCTGTCGCCGGTGGCGCCGGACGTGTACCGCCGGCTGAAGGCGGCCGAGGACAAGATCGCGTACCTGGAGTCGATATCGCCGGAGTACGCGCAGTTTTGGGTGAGCCTTGTCGTTTATTTATTTATTATTTATATATTTATATCAGCATTTTGTTCACAGTTTATACCAAACACTAATGCGAAATATAATATATTCATCTTAATTTCTGGCATTACAATAACGTAATTATTTAAAATGCCTGCTGTGATAGACTCGATATGTAGACCTGCTGACTAAAAATTTTCTTTCGGTACATGAGTATATAATTATTATCAAGGTCTGGGTAACGTACTTGGACCTCATTAATTATCCCCATGGCCCAAGAGAGTGGTGACCTTCTCAATATGTTGGTACGCGCTGCCGGCAGCGCAAATATTTTGTTACTATGGAGCGGACGAACCTTACTCCGTGTGGGCACGACAAAAGTCACTTTATCTAAAGCGGCGTTGGAGACCTTTTAACGTTTGACCCGAAAAAGCAAAATTACCTTGTCATTTATTTATTTCGCTGCGACCCATAGACGTCCCACAGATGGGCACGGGTTCACAGGCAGCTATGTAATGTGGTGAGTTTTGGTCTAATGAGACGCCTCACTACGAATGTGTCGGTAAAAGGGGTTAGTGGAACTGAAATGCGAGTCGAGGCCTTGTAGCAACTTAAGACAGCGTCTCACTACAGTGGGTGATGGCCAGCCAAATTATTTATGGCTTTACTAGTATTTTACCATACAACAATCGCACCGTCTTGGGTTCGAATCCCAGCCGGGGCAGATATTTATTTCTAGTTACCGGCTTACTCACGTGTGATTCAAGTCGGAAATAGGCCGATAAGTTTCGATCGATTACGATGATCATCTTAGGAGTGCGTCGCGCACTACTAGTCGGCCTATTTCCGACTAAATCACACGCGAGTAAGCCGGTAACTTCAACTATGAATATAGACACTCACGAATCGTTCAGAAATATAATATAAATAAATATATTTAAATAATATAATAAATATAACCAAGTAAAATAATAGATATTTTACTTGGTTACAGCAACGGGAGAAGGAACCGAGCGAGGTGAAGCAAGAAACAATGGACTACATATACTCGGCTGTTGACATCGAGCGCAAGATCGAGATGCTCGAGAAACAGTGCGCCTCCACCTGACCGCCCTCGCCCTCCGCCAACCCGCAGTGGCGCAGCGTGGAGCATTTACTCAAGGAATTAAGATGTGCTTTGGCAATTCGATGACTGGACTAGGAGTGTCAGTTAACTCAGTCAGTAGTAACCAACTAATGTTTTAATTAACTCTCTCAGCTAACTGGACTAACCATCCCAGTCATTAATTGAGTCTTGTTCAAAGTCAGTCACAGTTGTCATGGGCGGCAGCGGATGGGTGGTGCTGCAAGCTCGTTTGCTATGTTGTATCCGTAAAAAAAATGTTACGAAGAAACAGACAAATTAGTTGGTCTGGTTAGTATGTATGAGAAAGTAATAATATTAGTCCTGCGATGTTAGTCATGTCTGCCTAATATTGTTTTCTTTAATTTTAAGTAAGTACTAAAAACTACTTGATAACTTAATTCTAGATGGTAATGTTTGTATAAAAAAAGCACTGGAATTTAAGTAAATAAATCTGCCACGAATATTGTAAGCAGGCTTTAATTAAAACGACGATGTCTTAAAAACATTTATAATATTAATGAAGTATTTACAAGAGCCTCGATGAACATTCAGTGATGTGACTCATATGCATGTCTTGCATGATTTACAATAAATCAATTTTTAATTTAATGTGTTTGTATTGATCGAATCGAATATACAATTTTTAGTGATATAGAACATGAAGTCGTTTTCAGATTGATTATTTCTTGTTGATTAGTTAAGATAAATTTCATGGAAAGCGAAACCAACTCGATATCAATAAAACATGTAGAAAATAGGTAAAGTTGTATTATATATATCATGGACACACGGCCGTCTGACGCCAAAATAGGCAGAGCCTGTACTATGGGTGTCACACTGATACATAGATATTTTTTAATACGTTTAATTTTAATTATTAACGTCCATACACAAAACAAACAAGTGTTCGGCACACGAATGTTTGTCCTGAGTGGGATTCGAACCCGACACCTGGCGTAACAGGCAGGGTCACTACCGATTGCGCCAACGGGCCTGTATTATATTTTCGACTTATTTCCATATCGGTAACAAATATAAAGATGCGATATAATTAAAAACACGTCATCTTTATCAATTTTAATTTAAACTGATGAAAATACATTATTTATTAATTTCTTAATGATTTTATGCAATGCCTTATTTATTAAGCACACAAGATTTTTTTGATTGACTTCTCAAGTTTGGAGTAAATGTTTACTTAATATAAAACTTTAGTGTACACAAGTACTATTGCACAAATCAATATGAATAAAATACATTTTTAAATTGTCAATCCATTACCAAACATTTGAAATTATAAATAACTTATTTAATAACCTATCCAAAGTACTAGAATACAGACTGCCTTTTTTTAATTAATTTGATAGTTAAGGAACTTTAATTCGTTATGTTATAACAATTATTGAATAAATAATATTAAGGTGCTTCTACACACGACGACTGGTATCGATAAAAAAATAGTCGATTATGCGTAACTGCTGCCTGCACTCAATCCAACTGGATCGAAGACATCGCACCGCATCAATATCGAACTTTCACAATCGATAGGAATACGTATTCATATGCAAAGAAATTAAAATATCGCTAGGAATGCGATATTTTAATTTCTTCTTCTCTTGCGAATCCATAGACGTCCCACTGCTGGGCACGGGTCTCTCCCACAGACACTGCTGCGGGAGGTCTAGAGCATACTCCACCACGCTGCTCTAATGCGGATTGGTGGAGGGTCTGTCTGCCTGTCGATCGATATACCTAGAGAAAAAGCACCTTAGCATTATTCGTCAATTCCACAGCTTTGCCCGCATATTGCCGCGTCATTATTTTTATATGAATTTGACACATCGTATATAAAAATCTCTTGTATGGACAAATTTTTAAAAAGAATATATTTTGTAAGAGTAGCACTGTACCACGGTATATGTATCAGTGTGATACCACATTTCAAGTATATGCCAGAGACAATATTTTATTACATAAGTATTATTCGACTCATGATAACTTTTTCTAAATTCAACCATCACACCGTTTCACATAGCTTATAAATTAGTCTAATCACATACCAGCTCAGTTCCAGTCACAACTGCGACTGTAGGCCACATTAGGGAAAGAAAGACATTCCCCCGTTACAAACATCCATTGCTTTATTGCTAACACAAGCTATGACAAAGCGTGAGATACCTTTTAAAATTTTCCATAACCGTTCAAGCAGATCTTAAAATCCGACAAGAATGACAGGATGTTGTCATTTCAGTTATTTGGTATAACATAATCATATCATGTCTATTCGCACACGTTATTAGTTCACTGGCTGCGGCTGTGGCTCTTGCGGTTCTGGCTGCTGCGGTTGCGGTTGTTGCTGCTCCGGTTGTGATTGTTGCGGTTGAGGTTGTGATTGTTGCGGCTGCGGTTGAGGTTGTTGCGTCTGCGGTTGAGGTTGTTGCGCCTGCGGTTGAGGTTGTTGCTGCTGCGGTTGAGGTTGTTGCGGCTGCGGTTGTGGTTGCGGTTGCGGCTGTTGTTGCGGTTGCAGCTGCTGCGCAGGGCCGCGCATGTACACCAGCACGCCGAGGGCTCCAGCGAGCAGCGTCATGATGTACAGGTCCCAGTTGGAGAAGAACGGCGACTCGCCCGTCAGGAACACCCACGCCAGCGGGCTCTGGGAAATGGACTGATATATCACGAACATTTTAGCGTGATTGTATGCACTGGTATGTGTGATGTATCGAATTCATTATTCTTTATGGAGGTAGACTAATGTTTATATTCGAAATTCGAATATTATGTCAGTGCAACTACCTTCATGTAATGGCTCGCGTCGATTCAATGTAATCGAAAGAGTTAAGCAACGACGGGCGCGGTCGGTTTGTGGATGGGTGACCGCTAGTAGCGAAATTTCATGGACGCTACCGTGCTTCGGAGGGCATGTAAAGCAGTCGGTCCCGGTGGTTTTCAATGCTGGAAACAGTCGTTATGCCTTGTCGAAGACCTTCGGGTGGCTTGAGAACATTCGACACTGGGTTGGCCACTAACCCCTCCACCAATCCGCATGGACTACGCCAATCATTAGACTATGGACGCTACTAAAGACTTTTTGAAGTCTTTAGTAGCAAAAGGTAGCGTAGTCTTTTAGTCTTTTTAGTTTAAGATTTAAATGTTATCTGCTGTAAGAGTATGACGGCACGTCATAGTTCCTGCTGTCACAATCGTTAGAAAAGAGGGAATGACGTGGGTGAATCGGTCCCACTTAACGGAGCGTCGAACTGTGGTGGCAAGACGCCTCTACGTAGTATCTCTACCTAGTCTGTGGACGCCTCGCCCTCTAGAAGTTATGGTAATTTTTGGGTGATGGAAAGTGGAGGAAGGCGCTTGCACCACAGGCGGGACGAATCGTTTATTCTAACGTATTCTAAGTTATTTTGATTACTATTAACAAGGTGCATTTCAATTACAATATCAGTGTTGACTAAACGCGCTATTCCGGAGCCGACAAGTATAAATGTTTTGAAGGTCCAATGCACATTCGCGCATGAACGTGAAGTGGACCGAACTGCATTGCAGCCGCGTCATCTCTCCTCGGAGAGTGAGTGAGAGAGAGAGAGAGAGGAAGCAATGCGGACTCACGTCGAGCGCGCGCGCGAGCATGTCGGCGGCGTGCAGGCGCGCGAGCGCGAGCGCGGCGGGCAGGCGCGCGTCGGGCGCGCTCTCGGCGGCGAGGTCGTAGCAGCGCTTGGCGAGGTGAGAGAGAGAGAGAGGAAGCAATGCGGACTCACGTCGAGCGCGCGCGCGAGCATGTCGGCGGCGTGCAGGCGCGCGAGCGCGAGCGCGGCGGGCAGGCGCGCGTCGGGCGCGCTCTCGGCGGCGAGGTCGTAGCAGCGCTTGGCGAGGTGAGAGAGAGAGAGAGGAAGCAATGCGGACTCACGTCGAGCGCGCGCGCGAGCATGTCGGCGGCGTGCAGGCGCGCGAGCGCGAGCGCGGCGGGCAGGCGCGCGTCGGGCGCGCTCTCGGCGGCGAGGTCGTAGCAGCGCTTGGCGAGGTGAGAGAGAGAGAGAGGAAGCAATGCGGACTCACGTCGAGCGCGCGCGCGAGCATGTCGGCGGCGTGCAGGCGCGCGAGCGCGAGCGCGGCGGGCAGGCGCGCGTCGGGCGCGCTCTCGGCGGCGAGGTCGTAGCAGCGCTTGGCGAGGTGAGAGAGAGAGAGAGGAAGCAATGCGGACTCACGTCGAGCGCGCGCGCGAGCATGTCGGCGGCGTGCAGGCGCGCGAGCGCGAGCGCGGCGGGCAGGCGCGCGTCGGGCGCGCTCTCGGCGGCGAGGTCGTAGCAGCGCTTGGCGAGGTGAGAGAGAGAGAGAGGAAGCAATGCGGACTCACGTCGAGCGCGCGCGCGAGCATGTCGGCGGCGTGCAGGCGCGCGAGCGCGAGCGCGGCGGGCAGGCGCGCGTCGGGCGCGCTCTCGGCGGCGAGGTCGTAGCAGCGCTTGGCGAGGTGAGAGAGAGAGAGAGGAAGCAATGCGGACTCACGTCGAGCGCGCGCGCGAGCATGTCGGCGGCGTGCAGGCGCGCGAGCGCGAGCGCGGCGGGCAGGCGCGCGTCGGGCGCGCTCTCGGCGGCGAGGTCGTAGCAGCGCTTGGCGAGGTGAGAGAGAGAGAGAGGAAGCAATGCGGACTCACGTCGAGCGCGCGCGCGAGCATGTCGGCGGCGTGCAGGCGCGCGAGCGCGAGCGCGGCGGGCAGGCGCGCGTCGGGCGCGCTCTCGGCGGCGAGGTCGTAGCAGCGCTTGGCGAGGTGAGAGAGAGAGAGAGGAAGCAATGCGGACTCACGTCGAGCGCGCGCGCGAGCATGTCGGCGGCGTGCAGGCGCGCGAGCGCGAGCGCGGCGGGCAGGCGCGCGTCGGGCGCGCTCTCGGCGGCGAGGTCGTAGCAGCGCTTGGCGAGGTGCGAGAGAGAGAGAGAGGAAGCAATGCGGACTCACGTCGAGCGCGCGCGCGAGCATGTCGGCGGCGTGCAGGCGCGCGAGCGCGAGCGCGGCGGGCAGGCGCGCGTCGGGCGCGCTCTCGGCGGCGAGGTCGTAGCAGCGCTTGGCGAGGTGCGAGAGAGAGAGAGAGGAAGCAATGCGGACTCACGTCGAGCGCGCGCGCGAGCATGTCGGCGGCGTGCAGGCGCGCGAGCGCGAGCGCGGCGGGCAGGCGCGCGTCGGGCGCGCTCTCGGCGGCGAGGTCGTAGCAGCGCTTGGCGAGGTGCGAGAGAGAGAGAGAGGAAGCAATGCGGACTCACGTCGAGCGCGCGCGCGAGCATGTCGGCGGCGTGCAGGCGCGCGAGCGCGAGCGCGGCGGGCAGGCGCGCGTCGGGCGCGCTCTCGGCGGCGAGGTCGTAGCAGCGCTTGGCGAGGTGCGAGAGAGAGAGAGAGGAAGCAATGCGGACTCACGTCGAGCGCGCGCGCGAGCATGTCGGCGGCGTGCAGGCGCGCGAGCGCGAGCGCGGCGGGCAGGCGCGCGTCGGGCGCGCTCTCGGCGGCGAGGTCGTAGCAGCGCTTGGCGAGGTGAGAGAGAGAGAGAGGAAGCAATGCGGACTCACGTCGAGCGCGCGCGCGAGCATGTCGGCGGCGTGCAGGCGCGCGAGCGCGAGCGCGGCGGGCAGGCGCGCGTCGGGCGCGCTCTCGGCGGCGAGGTCGTAGCAGCGCTTGGCGAGGTGAGAGAGAGAGAGAGGAAGCAATGCGGACTCACGTCGAGCGCGCGCGCGAGCATGTCGGCGGCGTGCAGGCGCGCGAGCGCGAGCGCGGCGGGCAGGCGCGCGTCGGGCGCGCTCTCGGCGGCGAGGTCGTAGCAGCGCTTGGCGAGGTGAGAGAGAGAGAGAGGAAGCAATGCGGACTCACGTCGAGCGCGCGCGCGAGCATGTCGGCGGCGTGCAGGCGCGCGAGCGCGAGCGCGGCGGGCAGGCGCGCGTCGGGCGCGCTCTCGGCGGCGAGGTCGTAGCAGCGCTTGGCGAGGTGAGAGAGAGAGAGAGGAAGCAATGCGGACTCACGTCGAGCGCGCGCGCGAGCATGTCGGCGGCGTGCAGGCGCGCGAGCGCGAGCGCGGCGGGCAGGCGCGCGTCGGGCGCGCTCTCGGCGGCGAGGTCGTAGCAGCGCTTGGCGAGGTGAGAGAGAGAGAGAGGAAGCAATGCGGACTCACGTCGAGCGCGCGCGCGAGCATGTCGGCGGCGTGCAGGCGCGCGAGCGCGAGCGCGGCGGGCAGGCGCGCGTCGGGCGCGCTCTCGGCGGCGAGGTCGTAGCAGCGCTTGGCGAGGTGAGAGAGAGAGAGAGGAAGCAATGCGGACTCACGTCGAGCGCGCGCGCGAGCATGTCGGCGGCGTGCAGGCGCGCGAGCGCGAGCGCGGCGGGCAGGCGCGCGTCGGGCGCGCTCTCGGCGGCGAGGTCGTAGCAGCGCTTGGCGAGGTGAGAGAGAGAGAGAGGAAGCAATGCGGACTCACGTCGAGCGCGCGCGCGAGCATGTCGGCGGCGTGCAGGCGCGCGAGCGCGAGCGCGGCGGGCAGGCGCGCGTCGGGCGCGCTCTCGGCGGCGAGGTCGTAGCAGCGCTTGGCGAGGTGAGAGAGAGAGAGAGGAAGCAATGCGGACTCACGTCGAGCGCGCGCGCGAGCATGTCGGCGGCGTGCAGGCGCGCGAGCGCGAGCGCGGCGGGCAGGCGCGCGTCGGGCGCGCTCTCGGCGGCGAGGTCGTAGCAGCGCTTGGCGAGGTGAGAGAGAGAGAGAGGAAGCAATGCGGACTCACGTCGAGCGCGCGCGCGAGCATGTCGGCGGCGTGCAGGCGCGCGAGCGCGAGCGCGGCGGGCAGGCGCGCGTCGGGCGCGCTCTCGGCGGCGAGGTCGTAGCAGCGCTTGGCGAGGTGAGAGAGAGAGAGAGGAAGCAATGCGGACTCACGTCGAGCGCGCGCGCGAGCATGTCGGCGGCGTGCAGGCGCGCGAGCGCGAGCGCGGCGGGCAGGCGCGCGTCGGGCGCGCTCTCGGCGGCGAGGTCGTAGCAGCGCTTGGCGAGGTGAGAGAGAGAGAGAGGAAGCAATGCGGACTCACGTCGAGCGCGCGCGCGAGCATGTCGGCGGCGTGCAGGCGCGCGAGCGCGAGCGCGGCGGGCAGGCGCGCGTCGGGCGCGCTCTCGGCGGCGAGGTCGTAGCAGCGCTTGGCGAGGTGCGCGTCGCGCGCGAGCCCCAGCCCGCGCTCGTGCATGTAGCCAAGGTTGAACGTCGCCTGCGCGTTGTGGAGCTGCTCAGACGCTATCCTGAAACACATTACATACAATTAAAACCGCCGTTCGTGATTATCTGGTTAGCCCAATGGATGGCTGTAAGAGAATGCTTTATGCATTAAACCTACCCTACCTACCTAAGAGTACCCTGTACTTTTGTATGTGGTTCAATAAAGTTAAATAAAAATAAATGATTGCTCTTGCTGTGATTATTCATTCTATAAGCAATTTAAAGAAAGTAAACGTTAATAACTCTGTTCAGTGCGCCCCAAGCGTAGTGGTAGTCACCGAACGGGTAGTGGTCACCGTGTCGGTAGTCACTCACCGGTAGTGGTCACCCTGTCGGTAATCGCTCACCGGTAGTGGTCACACTGTTGGTAGTCGCTCACCGGTAGTGGTCACCCTGTCGGTAGTCGCTCACCGGTAGTGGTCACCCTGTCGATAGTCGCTCACCGGTAGAGGTCACCCTGTCGATAGTCGCTCACCGGTAGTGGTCACCCTGTCGATAGTCGCTCACCGGTAGTGGTCACCCTGTCGATAGTCGCTCACCGGTAGAGGTCACCCTGTCGGTAGTCACTCACCGGTAGTGGTGGGCGGCGGCCTCCAGGTCGACCGGAGTCCCCAGCCCGTAGTAGTGGTAGTCCCCGAGCTTGACGCGCGCGGGGGCGTAGCCCTGGCCCGCGGCGCGCGACCACAACTGGAGCGCGCGCGCCCACCGCTCCTCCTCGGGGAACACTTGCACGTCGCCTGTAAATAGGTGACAACGATATTTGTTTTTAAACCATAACTTAATAATAATTGTTAGGTTGTTAGGTTTTCCTAGATGCGGAATACGACACATCCATTCATCCATCCATCAGCCTTTTAAGGTCCACTGTTGGACATAGGCCTCTCATAAATGACACCTCTCCGACCGGTGCTTTGCTTTCTGAAACCTATGCTTATGATATGCTTTCTGAAACCAGCGGTTTCCCGTTGTCTTCTTCAGGTCGAAAGGCGACCTGTGGTCCTTCTTCCGAGTCGTGGTGACAGCCAGACTCCCGCAACTATATCTGTGGGGGTTCCCAGCAGTGGGACGTCTATGGGTCGCAGCGAAGTGTCATAGTTTGTGCCTGTACAGCCACCGTCGTAAGGACACGTAGTATTTTGTCTCTCTCCGTTTTTTATTTTTGTTTGTTGTTTATTTATTTTATTGTGTGTACATTGAGACAGAATAAAGTTTTTCTTTCTCTCTCTCTTTCTTTCTTCCAGTACTCACCGTCGTCCAGCAGGTAGGCGGCGTTGCTCTGCGCTATCTCGTAGCCGCGCTCCGCCAGCGACAGGTACTGCAGCAGCGCCGAGTGCGCGTCGCGCGCGCGCCACGCCCCGTGCGCGCGCATCAGCCGCGCGCCCCACGGCCCGCGCTCGCACACGTTCTTATACAGCTGGGGGATGGGGTGGCCAGTACGGTCGGCGGGGCCGGCTCACCGTCGTCCAGCAGGTAGGCGGCGTTGCTCTGCGCTATCTCGTAGCCGCGCTCCGCCAGCGACAGGTACTGCAGCAGCGCCGAGTGCGCGTCGCGCGCGCGCCACGCCCCGTGCGCGCGCATCAGCCGCGCGCCCCACGGCCCGCGCTCGCACACGTTCTTATACAGCTGGGGGATGGAGAGATAACGGTGAATAGATCTTGATGAAAATGTATCATTATACTAATAATCCATACTAATATTATCTATATATATAAAAGGAGAAGGTGACTGACTGACTGACTGACTGACATATCAACGCAGGGCCTAAACTATAAGGGTTAGACACTTGAAATTTTGCACAGGGGTTCCTTTTATAACGTAGGGGAGCACTAAGAAAGGATTTTTCAAAATTCACCCCCTAAGGGGGTAAAACAGGGGTGCAAAGTTAGTATGAAACTTTGCCGTTTTTTAAGTCAAGTGGGCAACCCGAACGCGGGCAGACGTCGGACGTCGTCCACTAGTTATACTAACAATCCAGTATGGATTATTAGTATAATATTATAAATGCGAAAGTAACTGTTTGTCTGTCTGTCTCGTTTTCACAAACAACAATTTAAATTAAATTTGGTACACAGATAGTCTAGTCTAGAGCCTTAGAAAGGACATAGGCTACTTTTTACGTGACGTGACGTGAGTTTGAGCTATGGTCGAGGTGTACCGCGCTTTAAATGAGGTGGTATTACCCACTCTACCAACTCGCGACTTACGCAAGTTTCACTTCCACCCTGCGAGCTTATTATTATTATGTTGATCCGCAGCGAGCAGTGGCCAGCGTACCTCGACGGCGGTGGTGCAGGAGCGCAGCATGCCCAGCCCCTCGGCGTTCATCTGCGCGAGGTGGTAGAGCGCCAGCACGTGGCCCGACTGCGAGGCCAGCGAGAAGTACTTGTTCGCCTGCCTGAAGTGGAAGCTATGTTGGTCTGCAGCAAGCAGTGGCCAGCGTACCTCGACGGCGGTGGTGCAGGAGCGCAGCATGCCCAGCCCCTCGGCGTTCATCTGCGCGAGGTGGTAGAGCGCCAGCACGTGGCCCGACTGCGAGGCCAGCGAGAAGTACTTGTTCGCCTGCCTGAAGTGGAAGCTATGTTGGTCTGCAGCAAGCAGTGGCCAGCGTACCTCGACGGCGGTGGTGCAGGAGCGCAGCATGCCCAGCCCCTCGGCGTTCATCTGCGCGAGGTGGTAGAGCGCCAGCACGTGGCCCGACTGCGAGGCCAGCGAGAAGTACTTGTTCGCCTGCCTGAAGTGGAAGCTATGTTGGTCTGCAGCAAGCAGTGGCCAGCGTACCTCGACGGCGGTGGTGCAGGAGCGCAGCATGCCCAGCCCCTCGGCGTTCATCTGCGCGAGGTGGTAGAGCGCCAGCACGTGGCCCGACTGCGAGGCCAGCGAGAAGTACTTGTTCGCCTGCCTGAAGTGGAAGCTATGTTGGTCTGCAGCAAGCAGTGGCCAGCGTACCTCGACGGCGGTGGTGCAGGAGCGCAGCATGCCCAGCCCCTCGGCGTTCATCTGCGCGAGGTGGTAGAGCGCCAGCACGTGGCCCGACTGCGAGGCCAGCGAGAAGTACTTGTTCGCCTGCCTGAAGTGGAAGCTATGTTGGTCTGCAGCAAGCAGTGGCCAGCGTACCTCGACGGCGGTGGTGCAGGAGCGCAGCATGCCCAGCCCCTCGGCGTTCATCTGCGCGAGGTGGTAGAGCGCCAGCACGTGGCCCGACTGCGAGGCCAGCGAGAAGTACTTGTTCGCCTGCCTGAAGTGGAAGCTATGTTGGTCCGCAGCAAGCAGTGGCCAGCGTACCTCGACGGCGGTGGTGCAGGAGCGCAGCATGCCCAGCCCCTCGGCGTTCATCTGCGCGAGGTGGTAGAGCGCCAGCACGTGGCCCGACTGCGAGGCCAGCGAGAAGTACTTGTTCGCCTGCCTGAAGTGGAAGCTATGTTGGTCCGCAGCAAGCAGTGGCCAGCGTACCTCGACGGCGGTGGTGCAGGAGCGCAGCATGCCCAGCCCCTCGGCGTTCATCTGCGCGAGGTGGTAGAGCGCCAGCACGTGGCCCGACTGCGAGGCCAGCGAGAAGTACTTGTTCGCCTGCCTGAAGTGGAAGCTATGTTGGTCTGCAGCAAGCAGTGGCCAGCGTACCTCGACGGCGGTGGTGCAGGAGCGCAGCATGCCCAGCCCCTCGGCGTTCATCTGCGCGAGGTGGTAGAGCGCCAGCACGTGGCCCGACTGCGAGGCCAGCGAGAAGTACTTGTTCGCCTGCCTGAAGTGGAAGCTATGTTGGTCTGCAGCAAGCAGTGGCCAGCGTACCTCGACGGCGGTGGTGCAGGAGCGCAGCATGCCCAGCCCCTCGGCGTTCATCTGCGCGAGGTGGTAGAGCGCCAGCACGTGGCCCGACTGCGAGGCCAGCGAGAAGTACTTGTTCGCCTGCCTGAAGTCGCGCGGCACGCCGATGCCACCTGCGTTCATTAGTAATTAAAAATTAATACAAATAAAATCAAGGATGAAATTAAAGCTTTTGAACAAATATACTACGGACTTAGAAATCGAGACAGGAATAGTGCAGTGTCCTTTAACCAAAAACATGTGGAGTGAGTTCCACATATGTATTATGATGTCTAATTCCTAATTCATAAAATGTCATAAAAAGCTTCTGTCTTGCTTTTGCTAAATAAAACACATGTGCGCAAGCGAGACAACGTGGGAAGCACGTTGTCTTACTTACACTTACGAAACGCAATGACGTCAGCACTGCGAGCGTGTACGTACGTATACGTACGTCAACTTCCGTTGCGCGACCTCTATTGCACTTACTAATCACCTCATAGGGAAATGAAAAAAAAACTTTTTTTTTTACTTTTTGCTAATAAAATGGGCTTATTTATGCCAATTTTTTATGGATACAGGATAGCAAACGAGCTTGCAGCACCACCCATCCGCTGCCGCCCATGACAACTGTGACTGACTTTGAACAAGACTCAATTAGGGACTGGGACGGTTAGTCCAATTAGTTGAGAAAGTTAATTAGAACATTAGTTGGTCAGTTCGTTAGTAGGTATGAGGACTGGGGACTGTTAGTGATAGTTAGTCCTGTTATTTGGTGTTAGTAATAGTCCAGTTAGTACTTGTTAGTAGGAGTCTTGTTCTAAGTCAGTCACAGATGTGTTGCTACCCTTGAGGACTAAGATGGTCGCCTCTAAAGAAGTGTAACCGGAATTTAGGAAAATGCGAATCCATACTGAAATACATGAAGCCGAGGTTGAGCTGCCCCTCCACCCAGCCCTGGTTGGCGGCCATCGTGAAGTACTGGAACGCCATGCCCACGTCCTTGGGCACGCCGCGACCCTGACAAGGTGGTAAAACAACGGGTGTTAACTAAATATCCGACTGCGACATTGATAGTAGCAGTTTTTTTTATTTTGTTAGTATCGTCATAGCTGTTTGAATGAACTAATGTGAATGTTACAGTAAAATAAAAGAAAAATAATTTATAAAAGGCTTTAAAAGGCTTTCAATGTACTTAGCTATTGGACTATGGACGCTTAGTAGGTAAACTCCAATCAATTTTTTTTTTATAATATAGACGGACAAACAGACCATCCAATGTGGCCACCTGATGGTAAGTGGTCGCCGTCGCCTATGGACACGTGCGACACCAGGGGTATCACAGGTGCGTTGCCTGCCTTGAAGGAAGTGTTTCACACTCTTTTTGACGCGCTCCATGTCGTAGCTCGAAGGGAAGACCTCAGTCGGAAGCTCATTCCACAGAAGACCCGTTCGCCGTAAAAAGACGGCGAGAAACGTACGGTGGTAGTAGGCCATGAGTCGATTCGGTGTGGATGAAACTTCTGACCTCGGCGTGTAGTGATAGTTGAAAGAAATTTAAAAATAATTATACCGTTAAATTTTTTTATTTTAAAAAAGCTTTTTTAATCTTTTTTTTATTTTCATGCATTGTCATCGGAACCAAATATGTGTGCCAAATTTCAGCTCGATAGCTTTAGTGGAAGTGGGAGAAATATTGATTGCAAGATTCCAGGACATACATACTTAGATGAATTAATGAATACATACGAGTGCAGTTAAATAAAAGCTTTTAATTGAATTAAAAATTTTTTTTTTAAATGACGGTTACTGTTCAGCATGTTCCCACCATAGCGCCATCTATCGCCAAGTGTCGGCAAGCGGTACCTGCAAGTACATGAGGCCGAGCCCGCTCTGGCCCACGGCGTTGTTCATCTCGGCGGCCTTGCGGAAGTACGCGAGCGCCGTGTCGTTGTCCGCCGCGATGCCGTCGCCGCCCTCCAGGTATATCTGATTGAGAACAACATTTGTTTATTACAAATACTAGTGGACGCTCGTCAGCTTCGCTCGCGTGGAATTAAACGTAACAATAGTTTCGTATACACCTAGTAATATTATATAGCCTATGTCACTCAGTAAAGATGCAGCTTTCTAATTGTGAAAGAATTTTTGAAATCGGTCCAGTAGTTTTTGTGTGAAAACATTACAAACAAATCTTTCCTCTTTATAATATTAGTACATAATAGACAAATATTTTTAGGCAGCAGTACCTATATGTCTATATTCTTATTCTTATCCTTACTAATATATAAATGTGAAAGTGTGTTGGTTTATCATTCTTCTCCACCTCAACGGAATAATGTATCGAAGTGATTTTTGCATAGATGAAGTATACGGCTACAAGAGCGACTTATACTAGTTATTATCCTGGAAATTGCACGATTCCCTTGAAAAGGACGTAACACTACTATTTCGAAATCATTCGTTCGATTTTCTTAACCGATAAATCACTATCGATCGATTTTTAATTGATTGATGGCTATCTGGGATATGATCGGCCGGACTGGGGATGAAGCTAGATTTTGATTAGTGGTAATCTTTGGTGTAGCTTGACGTCAATATAGCACGAGTGCCTTCAGATTGTCTGGTCAGACTATCGGATCCGACTATCGGAGAGAAAAATCGGAAACTCTATTCCTTAGGATGCAACAACAAACAATACAAAATACAAAGTATACACAAGTATACTCAATACAAAGTATATGCACGAGTGCCTTCAGATTGCCTGATCGGACTATCGGATCCGACTATCGGAGAAAAAAATCGGAAACTCTATTCCTTAGGATGCAACAACAAACAAAACAAAATACAAAGTATACACAAGTATACTCAATACAAAGTATATACACGAGTGCCTTCAGATTGCCTGATCAGACTATCGGAACGGACTATCGGAGAGAAAAATCGGAAACTCTATTCCTAGCCTTAGGGTGCAACAACAAAAAATACACAATACAAAGTATACAGTATGCAGTATACACATAGCACCGACCTTGCCGAGGAACGCGTTGGCGACCGCGTTGCCGGCGCGCGCCGCCTGCTGGAAGTAGTGCAGCGCCTTGCGCGCGTCCAGCGTCACGCCGCGCCCGCCCTGCAGGTGCAGCTGCCCCAGCCCCACCTGCAATATACACATAGCACCGACCTTGCCGAGGAACGCGTTGGCGACCGCGTTGCCGGCGCGCGCCGCCTGCTGGAAGTAGTGCAGCGCCTTGCGCGCGTCCAGCGTCACGCCGCGCCCGCCCTGCAGGTGCAGCTGCCCCAGCCCCACCTGCAATATACACATAGCACCGACCTTGCCGAGGAACGCGTTGGCGACCGCGTTGCCGGCGCGCGCCGCCTGCTGGAAGTAGTGCAGCGCCTTGCGCGCGTCCAGCGTCACGCCGCGCCCGCCCTGCAGGTGCAGCTGCCCCAGCCCCACCTGCAATATACACATAGCACCGACCTTGCCGAGGAACGCGTTGGCGACCGCGTTGCCGGCGCGCGCCGCCTGCTGGAAGTAGTGCAGCGCCTTGCGCGCGTCCAGCGTCACGCCGCGCCCGCCCTGCAGGTGCAGCTGCCCCAGCCCCACCTGCAATATACACATAGCCTGCAACTTTTTCCTTAACTTTTTCTATGTCACCAAAGTTGACTAGCAGAAAATACCTTTTGACATCAAGTCCGCTCATTGTAGAAAATGCAATAAAGGTTTAATAAAATAAATAAATATAATAAAATAAATAAACCAGCTTTGCATTATTGGACTAGTCTACGACTACGACTTGTTAGAAACAGCGCCATCTCTTGCCGAGCGGCTGAACTAACGCCCACCCACCTGCGCCTGCACGTCGCCCTTCTCGGCCAGCAGCTGGTAGTACTCGATGAGGTCGGTGTCGAGCGCCACGGCCGCGCCGCTCTCGGCCTCGTCCAGCAGCCGAGTGCGCTGGATCGCCGGACCGCCGCTCATGGACACTTGGCTCACAACTGGAGAACAGAAACAATATCATTTTAATGCAACGCGTCATGTTTTTCCGCCTACAGCATATTCAGCTCTATTGCTCTATTATTAAAGCACAGCACGACTCCAGCCCGCTCGACACCACTCGCGCGTCGACGCGCGCTACCATATTTACATAGCAGAAATTTGTACTTAAATAATAGAGCAATAGAGCTGAATATGCTGTAGGCGGAAAAACATGACGCGTCGCGTCGCTTCGACTCTGCGCCAATGTGAGTCGACCCATATTCTAGCCGTAGCGTAGCGTACATAGCCCAATAACTCGCGTCGATTCAATGTAACCGAAAGAGTTAAGCAACGACGGGCCCGGTCGGTTTGTGGATGCGTGACCGCTAGTGGCAAAATTTCATGGACGCTACCGTGCTTCGGAGGGCACGTAAAGCCGTCGGTCCCGATTGTTTTCAATGGTGGAAACAATCGTTAAGCCTTGACGAAGACCTTCGGGTGGCTTGAGAACATTCGACACAGGTTTGGCCACTAACCCCTCCACCAATCCGCATTGGAGCAGCGTGGTGGAGTATGCTCTAGACCTCCCGCAGCTGTGTCTGTGGGGGAGACCCGTGCCCAGCAGTGGGACTTTTATGGGTTGCAACGAAATATTTATTATTATTAATCAATAAATATTATTTTAATTGAATGCAAACATTTTTAAAAGCTTTTATTTAACTTCACTCGTATGTATTCATTCATCCATGTAAGTATGTATGTCCTGGAATCTTGCAATCAATATTTCACCCACTTCCACTGAAGATATCGACCTGAAATTTGGCACACATATTAGGTTCCGATGACAATGCATGAAAATAAAAATAAAGGCTTTTTTAAAAAAATTTTTTAGAGTAGGTATAATTGTTTCTTTACCCTTCATTTGGGCCCCCCAACTAACTTTGATACAAGGCATGCTACGCTCGTACCTGTGGCCGCGACCTTCCTGTAGAGGCTGAGCGCCCTGGGGCACGAGGCGGGCACGGCCACGCCGGCCCAGTGGCGGTAGGCGAGCGCCATGAGCACTGATGCTATGCTAGTAGCTACTCGTACCTGTGGCCGCGACCTTCCTGTAGAGGCTGAGCGCCCTGGGGCACGAGGCGGGCACGCCCACGCCGGCCCAGTGGCGGTAGGCGAGCGCCATGAGCACTGATGCCATGCTAGTAGCTACTCGTACCTGTGGCCGCGACCTTCCTGTAGAGGCTGAGCGCCCTGGGGCACGAGGCGGGCACGCCCACGCCGGCCCAGTGGCGGTAGGCGAGCGCCATGAGCACTGATGCCATGCTAGTAGCTACTCGTACCTGTGGCCGCGACCTTCCTGTAGAGGCTGAGCGCCCTGGGGCACGAGGCGGGCACGCCCACGCCGGCCCAGTGGCGGTAGGCGAGCGCCATGAGCACTGATGCTATGCTAGTAGCTACTCGTACCTGTGGCCGCGACCTTCCTGTAGAGGCTGAGCGCCCTGGGGCACGAGGCGGGCACGGCCACGCCGGCCCAGTGGCGGTAGGCGAGCGCCATGAGCACTGATGCTATGCTAGTAGCTACTCGTACCTGTGGCCGCGACCTTCCTGTAGAGGCTGAGCGCCCTGGGGCACGAGGCGGGCACGCCCACGCCGGCCCAGTGGCGGTAGGCGAGCGCCATGAGCACTGATGCTATGCTAGTAGCTACTCGTACCTGTGGCCGCGACCTTCCTGTAGAGGCTGAGCGCCCTGGGGCACGAGGCGGGCACGCCCACGCCGGCCCAGTGGCGGTAGGCGAGCGCCATGAGCACTGATGCTATGCTAGTAGCTACTCGTACCTGTGGCCGCGACCTTCCTGTAGAGGCTGAGCGCCCTGGGGCACAAGGCGGGCACGCCCACGCCGGCCCAGTGGCGGTAGGCGAGCGCCATGAGCACTGATGCTATGCTAGTAGCTACTCGTACCTGTGGCCGCGACCTTCCTGTAGAGGCTGAGCGCAGTGGCGGGGCCACCATAGAATCCAAAAAGCCAGGCATGCCCTAACACCTTTTAGAGGTTCTTCTCTAGTCGTAATGAAACTCGTGATCTCTGATTGTCGAATGAATAATTTATTGCCAAAAACCCCTATTTATATTTACAATTCCCTACGTACAATAATACACTATTTAAAATACTATTTTACACGCGCGCGCCAATAAGAATTCGCCGCAGGGCGATGCCGCGCGCGGGGCGCGGGGGTCCGCGGGGAATTAATAAATACAAGCGCGCCGATCGCGGATTCCGTAGTTTTCGCCTCGCGCCGCCGCCGAAACGTCGAGATGCTCCGCCGCCGGTGCGCCGTGTGTCGCAGCTCGCGTGTTCATCCTCGAAGACTGAAGAAGGAAACTGGTGCTCTGCTTGATCTGCCTGCGCGTGCTTCGTGTTATAAACCGCTTTTTTCAAAGCGAATCGGGTGGCCGGCGTATGCACGTCAAAACGTCCTTTTCAGGACGCTTGTTGACTTGCTTTCTTCTTGTTTCTATAACCGACGTTTGTTACGTTGAAGTGCTGCGTCCGTGCCTCCCATGTTTCTATAGACATACGTCATATATGTACCAACGCCTTTTTCAAGGCGATTGCGTCACTGTTTCTATTTACAACGTAGTAAGGTAACTGGTAACTGGTTCGGTTCTTGAGGTACTCGGAGGTATTCGGAGGTATGGTAATGGTAATGTATTGGTAAGGTATTGAACCACTACAGGACTCCCCCCTGAGCGAAGCGTACGTTGGGTTTCACAGCACGGCCGGATTTCGTGATATAAGCGTAGGTATCTTGCGGTTGCGGTGTCCTTGAGTTCGATGACCGCGGCTCGCCGGCGACGCTCGATGTTTTTGTTTCGGTAGGTACTTGCTGTGTCGTGCATGTTGTGGTAGGTCCTTCGTTAAGTAGATGCGCTGGCTTGAGTCTGTCTATTGAGACAACTGTAGTTCGCAGTGGCATCTGTATAGTGAAATGCTTGCTGTCACGATGAATCACTTTGAACGGGCCGTCGTACGGAGGGGTCAATGGACTTCGCACGGTGTCATTTCGCACGAACACATGTGTACACGTCGCTAAGTCCTTGTATACAAATGTACTTCTGTTGTTGGAATGAGACTTGCTGCTAGGTGATAACGTCGACATTGTTTCAGTTAGCTTTCGAACGAATTCTGCGTCTTCATTTTTCGGCTGTGTAGGCACGAAGAAATCCGACGGTATTCTGAGTGTTGATCCGTAGGTACTCAGGGCCGGGCTCAGCTGTGTGTCTTCTCGTAGCGCGGTGCGAAGGCCAAGTAAAACTGTAGGTATTTCTTCGCTCCAGTGTGATCCGGCGTTTCTCGCCATAAGCGCGGACTTCAATGTGCGATGCCATCGTTCAACTTGACCATTAGCTTGCGGATGGTAGGCAGTCGTACGTATTCTTGTTATGCCGAATTTCTTCATAAGTAGATTGAATAATGACGATTCGAACTGACGACCTTGATCCGTGGTAACTCGTAACGGGCAACCAAATCGCGTTATCCATCCTTCGTAGATTGCTTGTGCGACAGTGTCGGCGGTGACGTCACGTACAGGAATTGCTTCTGGCCATTTCGTGCATCGATCGATCATCGTTACTAGGTATCTGTAGTCGTTAGAGGGCGGCAGTGGTCCGACGATGTCAACGTGAATATGTTCGAAACGCGATGATTTTTGAAACTCGCCGAGCGGGCTGATTACGTGTCGTTGAACTTTCCCGCGCTGGCAACCGATGCATGATTTCGCCCACATACCGACTTCTTTGTTCATATTCGGCCAGAAAAACTTCGTAGTCATTATTCTTCGTGTTGTTCGTACACCCGGATGACTTAGATCGTGTTGCGCTTTGAATGCTATCATACGATAAGTCGCTGGTAGGTATGGACGAACGTTGCCGGTCGATGTTTCGCATATGATGGGCCGTTGACCTCCGGGCAATGTGATAGGCGCGAACTTGAGACTTGGGTTTGACATGCAGATCTTCAATTCTTCATTATTTTCTTGATCTTGAGCGAGTTGATTGTAATCGATCGTGGAGTGCGATAAATCGATTTCTTCGATGCGTGATAAGGCGTCAGCTGCTTCGTTCTTGTCACCGTGAATGTATTGGATCTTCGTACAGAATTGACTAATGTAGTGCAGCTGGCGTTCTCGTCGTGGTGTGTCGCTGCTACTCGAAGTTCTCGTAAGGGCGCTCGTCAATGGTTTGTGATCGGTGAATATTGTTAAGTCGCAGCCCTCTATCAGTCGTCGTAGGTGTTGAACAGCGGTGTACATAGCTAATAATTCGCGATCGTACACGCTGTAGCGTCGCTGCGTCTCGCTCATAGTCTTCGAGAAGAATGCCAGTGGTCTCCATACGTCGTTTATTTTCTGTTGTAGAACCGCGCCGATGCTAGTACTTGAAGCGTCGGTGAATAAACATAGCGGCGCGTTAGGTACCGGATGCGTTAGGGTTGTCGCCTCGAGTATGCTTTGGCGGCATTTCTCAAAGGCTTGCTCTGCTACTTGCGTCCATTGAATCGGAGTTTTATCGTTTTTCTTGCTGTTATGTAAGTACTTATTTAATTCATGTTGGAATTCGGCTTGACGAGGTAAACAGCTTCGATAAAAGTTTAACATTCCCAAAAATCTTCTTAGTTCTTGAACTGTTTGTGGTTTGGGATATTCGACTATAGCTTTTGTTCTTTCTTGAGTAGGCTTGATTCCTTCTGATGAAACTTCGTATCCGAGAAACTCGATGGTTTTCTTGTCAAACTCGCACTTGTCGATGTTAAGACTGACGCCGTAGGTATTTAGGCGTTCGAGTACTTGTTCTAAGTGGCGGCGGTGTTCTTCTTTGTTTCTCGAGTGTATGAGCAGATCATCGACGAAACAAAATACGATGTCGTCAAGGCCTCGTAGGACCTCATGCATGAAGCGTTGGAAGGTCTGGCTTGAATTTCTTAGCCCGAATCCCATTTTTTCCATTTCGAATAGGCCGAAGGGCGTAACGATTGCTGTCTTCTGAGCATCTTGTTCTTCGATAGGAATCCAGTAATATGCCATCTTCAAGTCGAGTTTGGAGAATATTTTCTTTCCGTGGAGTTGGTAAGTGAAGTCTTGAATTCGTGGAATGGGGTATCGGTCGGGAACGGTGACGGCATTGAGTCTTCTGTAATCGCCACATATTCGAAGTGATCCATCTTTCTTTGTCACAATGTGAAGTGGACTCGCCCACGGACTGTTTGACGGTTTGCATATTCCCATGTCGATCATGCGTTCGAATTCAAGTTTTGCTGCCTTATATTTGTCGGGCGGTAGAGGGCGCGCACGTGAGTAGATCGGTGGCCCCGTTGTCTCGATGTGATGTGTGACGTCATGCTTGGCTGGAGTCTTGAGTGACATTGGTCGAAGTAAATCTGGATATTTCTTCAGCAGGTCGTGATGAGTGTGGTCGCGGTTGATAATGGAGATTGATTCTTCTTTGCTGTTTATCTTGACGGCGTTCACACTAAGTTCTGTTACCCGGTCGATAAGTTTTCTTTGGTGTAAGTCGACTAATAGTTTATACTGTGCCAGGAAATCGGCACCCAGTATCGAAGTCTTCACATTGGCAACGACGAAAGTCCACTTGAAACTTCTTCGTAGTCCTAGGTTGAGTTCGAGTGTGCGCTCTCCGTAGGTACGAATTTCGGTTCCGTTTGCCGCGTAAAGTTTGTAGCCTGTATTATCCGCCGGTCTTGAGTTGTTTTGATTTCGAGCGGCTAATACCGATATGTCAGCTCCCGTGTCGACAAGAAATTTTTCTCTATTGTTGAAGTCGGTTACACATAGGCGGTGGCTAGCTTGGTTTACATCGATTCCCGCCACTATCGATGTACTTTCTAGTTTTCCCGCTTCTCCTTAGCACACGGCGATTCACATCTTCGTGCTTCGTTGCCGAATCGGTAATGATAACGACATAACCAGTCGGGATCGCCGGGCTTGCGTGAATTATTATTATTACGCTGTCTTGATTGCGAGCGCGAGCGGCTACGATGCGATGAGTTTTGGCGGGAACGATGATGCGACGTAAATTGATGTTGGCGGAGTTCGGCGACTTCGAGTGACAGCTTCTCTATTTGTTTCGTAAGCATACTGATTTGTAGATTCGATATTGCGTTCAACTGCATCTCGTTGACTGCTGGACTTGCTGACGGAGGACTTGCTGTGGAGACTGCGGCGACTGTAGCGGCTTCGAAATGCTCCATCATTTTGTCGGCCATTGCGGCTAATACTTCGAGCGACGACTCGGTGTTGACTGATAGCACGGCGCGTACTTGAGTGGGCAGCTGGTTGAGCCACATGACCTTGAGCGCTTCATCTGGTAGTAGCTTGCCGCTGAGATCTCGCATTCTACGCAGCAGCTGGCTTGGCTTGTTGTCGCCGAGTTCGAGACCGCTGAGTAATTTCTGTAACTGCCGGTGATCTGATTCTTGGTACGTGGAGATAAGTCTGTCCTTGAGCTTGGTGTACTTGCCGGTGGCCGGTGGATGTAAAATGATGTCTCCGATTTGTTCAAGGTCGCTGTTGCCGAGTAGCGGGACGACGAGGTTGAATTTTTGCTCTTCACTTATATTGCTGGCCGCGACCGCGGCTTCAAATTGAGCGAACCATAACCGAGGATTCTGGCGCCAGAATGGTGGTAGACGTGCCGGTAGGGATACTGCTTGTACTTCGCTTTTGATCGTTGTGACGTCCTCAGCATCCTTAAAATCCTCGGGATTCTTCGTCATGATGATCACGGTTTCTTTCTTCCAATTTTCTATTTTTCCAAAAAAAATTTTTTCTTGCAGGGGTTCGAGGGATTCAGTCTTCCAGTTCGTGTTCTTCTTAAATTCAGCGTAGGTCACCAATTTAGAGGTTCTTCTCTAGTCGTAATGAAACTCGTGATCTCTGATTGTCGAATGAATAATTTATTGCCAAAAACCCCTATTTATATTTACAATTCCCTACGTACAATAATACACTATTTAAAATACTATTTTACACGCGCGCGCCAATAAGAATTCGCCGCAGGGCGATGCCGCGCGCGGGGCGCGGGGGTCCGCGGGGAATTAATAAATACAAGCGCGCCGATCGGATACGGATGCCGATACGGATTCCGTAGTTTTCGCCTCGTGCCGCCGCCGAAACGTCGAGATGCTCCGCCGCCGGTGCGCCGTGTGTCGCAGCTCGCGTGTTCATCCTCGAAGACTGAAGAAGGAAACTGGTGCTCTGCTTGATCTGCCTGCGCGTGCTTCGTGTTATAAACCGCTTTTTTCAAAGCGAATCGGGTGGCCGGCGTATGCACGTCAAAACGTCCTTTTCAGGACGCTTGTTGACTTGCTTTCTTCTTGTTTCTATAACCGACGTTTGTTACGTTGAAGTGCTGCGTCCGTGCCTCCCATGTTTCTATAGACATACGTCATATATGTACCAACGCCTTTTTCAAGGCGATTGCGTCACTGTTTCTATTTACAACGTAGTAAGGTAACTGGTTCGGTTCTTGAGGTACTCGGAGGTATTCGGAGGTATGGTAATGGTAATGTATTGGTAAGGTATTGAACCACTACAACCTAACCCACTTAGTAACGTAACGTCACTAATGGCAACAGAATTACATTAGTCATTTATTCATCACCTTTATACCGCGCGGAAAGCGCGCGAAACTCGTTGTGTTTGCGCGAATTGCGTCGTCAATCGCGTTCGACCTCAAATCTATTCACGCCACACACACATTAAACCGGGCAGTCCCGAATCTGCAAATTCTGCAACCTTTTTCAGCTTTCTCTGTCTAACGTACTCAAAACGACTAAGATAGACTCTTATTCACGCATTTTCACGCCACACTACAGCGCATCGTTGTGTGTGTCGTGTGACTTTTTATCATTCACTCCGCAGTCCCGATTCGAGCAAACTTTCTCTGTCTAACGTACTCAAAACGACAAAGATAGACTTACCGGCAAAAGTCATTCACGAATGAACTATGAGCAAAAATGGGAAATATTGGGAAAAAGTCCCTTGATTTGTGTTCGGGGAGCACATAGTGAAATACGCTGTCAATTTTTAGGGTAAAATTTTGAAATGACGGGCAGGGTACACACAACAAGAATAATAAATATAAATTATCTTTAGGTAATTTGCCTTTTTATTTTAAAATAACCCGAATAGCTCAATCTAAATGGTTAAACATAAATATGTTTTCCATACATAAATTTGTTTCCCTTTTAGATTTGAAAGTAAATAAATAAGTAGGTATGTATAAGTTTGAAAATCTGTTTATGTTGAATTTAAAAGTTCTGTAGGTAATATATTTTGTCTTAAGAATCCAGGGAAAATGTGATCGCATAGCACATGGCACCCCACGCTGCATAAACATTCGTTCATTAGCGAGCCGCTTCGAATGAACGGAACGGATACACTCACTCAATATGAACAAATTTCAACGAAAATATTTAGTTTGATTTGACCTTGAAGCGGGACGCGATGTTTCGTACGGTGTTTTTTCATTTTGTTGTTTAGGACATTCGTGATGATATCGGTGATGGAAGTAATTGTCCCTTGTGACGGTATTGATGTGTGTGTGATTAAATGTGTCCAAAACTTACTCGAGAAAAGGTAAAATCATTTACATTTTGATCAAACAAAACTGTTGATTAGTACTTCGCCGAAACCAACTCCTAATTTGGATATTTTGCAGATAAGTAAGGCCCTTATGAGACAGATCATGGGTCGCTGGTTGTTCACACACGAATAAATTGTATTGTTGGTGTTGCATATTTTTTCTAATGACTAATTAATAATATGCATATAATTATCGTTAATAGCTATTGAAAAACAGTGAACGTTCACCAACATTTTATGCCGACGTAATTAAGTCATTCATTAAGAAAGATAGACGTTTTGATTTAGAATTTAAATACTAGTCAATTTGTGTTACTTTAAAAAAATATGTTTTGTCTATTTTGTTCAATAAGGCCAGCGGGGGACAGCCAGCTTACCCTAGATTAATTCGCTCAGACTCAAGCAATCGACCAAACCAAACGGCTTTTTTCAAAGCCACCGATGGATTGCTGATATGTTTTATCAATCTAGCACTGATAAGACGTGATTTGAATAAAATCTAATGAAATTGCTACAGGGAAATCGAAAAATACCTAATATTTTATATGTGTTTTTCCCCCTTATTCACTATCACATGTCTTGGGCATGCTCTTTGCCCCTTGGCTAGATCCGCCACTGGCTGAGCGCCCTGGGGCACGAGGCGGGCACGGCCACGCCGGCCCAGTGGCGGTAGGCGAGCGCCATGAGCACTGATGCTATGCTAGTAGCTACTCGTACCTGTGGCCGCGACCTTCCTGTAGAGGCTGAGCGCCCTGGGGCACGAGGCGGGCACGGCCACGCCGGCCCAGTGGCGGTAGGCGAGCGCCATGAGCACTGATGCTATGCTAGTAGCTACTCGTACCTGTGGCCGCGACCTTCCTGTAGAGGCTGAGCGCCCTGGGGCACGAGGCGGGCACGGCCACGCCGGCCCAGTGGCGGTAGGCGAGCGCCATGAGCACTGATGCTATGCTAGTAGCTACTCGTACCTGTGGCCGCGACCTTCCTGTAGAGGCTGAGCGCCCTGGGGCACGAGGCGGGCACGGCCACGCCGGCCCAGTGGCGGTAGGCGAGCGCCATGAGCACTGATGCTATGCTAGTAGCTACTCGTACCTGTGGCCGCGACCTTCCTGTAGAGGCTGAGCGCCCTGGGGCACGAGGCGGGCACGGCCACGCCGGCCCAGTGGCGGTAGGCGAGCGCCATGAGCACTGATGCCATGCTAGTAGCTACTCGTACCTGTGGCCGCGACCTTCCTGTAGAGGCTGAGCGCCCTGGGGCACGAGGCGGGCACGCCCACGCCGGCCCAGTGGCGGTAGGCGAGCGCCATGAGCACTGATGCCATGCTAGTAGCTACTCGTACCTGTGGCCGCGACCTTCCTGTAGAGGCTGAGCGCCCTGGGGCACGAGGCGGGCACGGCCACGCCGGCCCAGTGGCGGTAGGCGAGCGCCATGAGCGCGTGCCCGGAGCCCGCGAGCGCGCCCAGCGTGTAGTGCACGAGCGCGCGCGCCTGCGACACGGGCACGCCCACGCCCGTCGCGTACAGGAACCCCATGCCCTGACACCCACATTTTTATGTTCATAGTTGAAGTTACCGGCTTACTCACGTGTGATTTTAGTCGGAAATAGGCCGACTAGTTTCGATCTATTACGATGATCATCTTCATCAACAACATTTTTATGGTTAACTAGTGGACGCCCGCAGATCGCTCGCGTGGAATTAGACATATTTATGTAATAATAGATTCTTCTTAACGCGTTTAGCTCCATAAATTTGTAATGAATCCGTAAATGTGATATACAATATTACACCCTTAAGGGTAAATTAATTAAATTAAAGGTAAATTTTTACAAACTTTGAATGCCATATTTAGTTATATCTAATCTAATCAACAGCCTAAAATATAAATTTTATGCTTCTAGTTCTGAAAATGACTTTCATACAGCATTTCATCCCCCTTTTCAACCCTTTACAATACTTTTTTCCAATTAAAAAGTAGCCTTTGTCCTTTCTCAGATTCTAGATTATCTGTGTACCATATTTCATTTAAAGCGGTTCAGTAGTTTTGGCGTGCAAGCGAGACAGACAGACAGACAGATAGACGGACAGACAGAGTTAATTTCGCATTTATAATATTGTGTGGCCCCGTCGAAGTGATAGTTAGGTAGATAAGCTAAGAAAACATCCATCCATCAGCCTTTTGAGGTCCACTGCTGGACATAGGCCTCTCCTAAATGACACCACTCCGACCGGTCCTGTGCCTTCTGAAACCAGCGGTTTCCCGCCGTCTTCTTCAGAAAAAATCAACCCCTTTTAATCTCATTCATATGTCACTACATGTGGTCG
This sequence comes from Carterocephalus palaemon, assembly GCA_944567765.1. Classification (NCBI taxonomy): domain Eukaryota; kingdom Metazoa; phylum Arthropoda; class Insecta; order Lepidoptera; family Hesperiidae; genus Carterocephalus; species Carterocephalus palaemon. Next base: position 10,892,754 of record OX155654.1, read on the forward strand.
CCGGCCGGATTCGGCCGATAGCGAGTATAAAGGTAACAAATTCTAAATGTAGGTGAAATAATTATATATTAAACCTAAACACCATCATACGCCTTGCTCGCTTTATTGCAAAGTAGATTAAAACTAGCTTTAAGCATACATTTTTTGTTTGTACTGTACATCCAACAGAAGACGTTGGAAATGGATGGATGGATGGACTTACAGCATGCGCGTCACCGACTCCTTGGTCTGCCAGCCGCCCGAAGATACCGCGCGCCTTGTCCACGTCCAGGCTGACCCCTTCCCCGAACACGTGCGCCCATGCCAGACGGACCTACATATTTATTAAAATTTATTTAGTCAAATTCATCACTCATTTTATACAGATATATATCTAACTAGCTGACCCAGCAAACGTTGTTTTGCCATATAAATAATTTTACCCGTTTTTCTGTTGAAATTTTTCCTGAATTTTCTTTGCTATAAACCTCACGGAGCCCGAGACCTTTCCAACGAATGCAAAACCGTGGTAATCGGGTCGTGCGTTCTGGAGTTATAGCGTCAGGAAGGAAAACCCGACTTATTTTTATATATCTAATATATCTTAATATATATATATTTCTTGTTAACGTGTGTATGACAGTGAACTCCTCCTAAACGCCTGGATAGATTGATGAAATTTTTTGTGTGTTCAAGGGGATTCGAGAATGGTTTAGATTCACAATTTCAGGGTCCACTGGAAAATGTTTTTAAACACGATTTTAGTATTTTTGTATGCATGAACAATATCCAAATAAATATATTAAGCGTCGTTCATTGACATGAAGTGTCGCGTCACTTTGACATTTCATGTAGCACCTGGATTCCTAACCTGGGGGTAATTACCCCCGCGGAGGTAAAACTGGTATTTCGGAGGGGTGACAATGAGCCTAGCTGACCTATGTACAAAGTACATTTTAGAAAAAAGTAGGTGCTGAATATACTATCATTGCAGACAGAGCTATAAAATGTTGGTACCGTTTGCTACTACTTACACTACTTACAGTATATAGTAGCTACACGTATTGTTTGACTTCAACGTTGGGAGGAGGGGTAAAATCAGTAACCCTATTTAGATCATAAGGGTAACAGACCTAAAAAGGTTAAGAACCACTGAATAGCAGAACAACGTTGGCGGGGTCAGCTAGTAGTAAGTATAATAATTCACCTGCGCGGGCACGTGGCCCCGGTCCGCCGCCTCCTTCACCTGTTGGACCAGCGCGCGCACGTCCGGCGAGCGCCGCTCGAGCTTCGCCACAGCTGTCTCGTACAGCTGCTTTGCTGCTGCCATCTCTGGGAAAATCATTAAGTCTACGTTTAATTATAAATAAATCAATAAATATCTTGGACATTCTCACACACGGCCATCTGACCCCAAAGTAGGCGCGAGCCTGTGATATGGGTGTCAGAGACTGATATACATACATAGATATTTTTAAATACATACTTAAATAGATAATATTAACATCCAGACACAGAACAAATACAAGTGTTCGTCACACGAATATTTGTCCTGAGTGGGATTCGAACCCACGACCTTTGGCGCAACAGACAGGGTCACTACCGATTGCGCCAACGGGCCTGTCAAATTATTTCTTACATACAGTACAAAATACAAACTTTTACTTTTCTTCAATACAGTACAAAAATACTTTATTGTACACTAAAAAGAAAGACAATTAGATACAGGAATAAAGAACATCTAGGTGAAGCAATTGGCAGTTTTAGCTAGCTTAGAATGATCTCTACAACCAACTATACGAGTACTTAACTTACTTAACAACAAATACTAAAAAATACAATATAATTAAAATTTATGGATACAAGTCATGCTTTTTTGCTCTTTGTATAGATAATGGTACGAAACCCTTCATGCACTAGTCCGACTCGCATATGGCCGCTTATTTTATAAATTTCAGCTTTTTGAACAAGATATATAGCCTGTATAACGAACAATACATAACCATAGCCTGGTGTGGTTATTATGGCCCTAAAAAGAAGTAAAACCATTTAAAAAATTGGTATCCTTATGAGGCATGGATATACCTTCAAGTTGTTCCGGGGTCAGCTCGGGTTCTTCAGGTAAAGGTGGGAGTTGATCTAATAACTCTTGACTATTTTCTTCTAATTTCTGAAATTAAATCAATTTTCAAATACCTAAATCAATGTGGTATTTACTTTAATCTTTATCTTGTACAAATTTCACATAGAGACGAATAATGTTACATCATAATTAGAGAATACAACCCCAAAATCCCGGCCCATTTTTGATCCCGAAAATCTTGGGCCTGCACTTTGGCTAATCTCGAGATTTTCAGGATTGCCATAATCAGCTCTAGTCTAGCTCTAAGCTAGACTAACTCTTGCATTCCATTATCCGTTGCATCTTGACTTATTGTGACAAGATTATAGGATCATACATTATATACACATAGGTCACTTAATACAAACAGATAATGAGTTAAGGCTTAAAGAGAAATTACAGCTGGAAATTAAAAGCATGGAATCCCTTTAAGTAACTTAATATCTATCATTTTATTTTATTTAGGGCTAATTAGTTTCCAGAATATTCCCAGGATCCTGAAACTACAAAAAACCAAGGATTAAAAACATGCTCAGGATTGAATCCTCTAATCATAACCCATCTGTTATGTATTGGTTTTGTTATTTGAATGTCAAATAATTCTAAATGTAAAATGTAGGTAGTTAAATAAAAATCAGTTTGTCTATCAACCTCTCTTGTGTCGTATCTTTTATTGGCGACTTCGGAAAATAAATTGTAATTGTCGGGAAAATGGCGTTAAAATTCGCAAATATGGTGTTTATCGGACAGTTTAACCCCAAAGTGGATAAGTGGCGTGATTACAAGGAACGATTGTTGTGTGCGCTGGACGCCGCGGGGGTCGCGGAGGACGCTCAAAAAGCACGTTCGTTATTCCTCTCGCACTGTGGCAAGGAAACATATAGTTTGATTGCATCATTAGTTGTTCCAGTGAGACCAACGAATGTCGAGTTTAGTGTTATACTTAAAGTGTTGGACACTTTTTATGAACCTGAAACTAACGAGATATTGGAGGCAGGGAAATTTTACAAACGCCAACAATTACAAGGAGAAAGCGTGCAAGAATATGTGGCCGCGATTAATGAGCTTGGGGCCAAGTGCAATTTTACGGATTTACGAAGACAATTGAGGGATCGCTTGGTTCTGGGTATACAGGATGATCGGTTGCGGCGAGACTTACTGAAAACTAAACAGTTGACATATGAGTTTGCAGTACAGACGTGTCTTAATTATCAATCGACGTTCTCTGATCTATACCCACAGCAAGAGACTAGACAGATGAGACAAACTCACACACACACAGAAAATGTTGCTGAACCTATGGAAATCGACCGAATTAAAGCGATGAGTTGCAGACACTGTGGGAAGAGCCACCTAGCAAATGAGCGGTGTACATTTGGTAAAGCGAGGTGCTTTTACTGTAAGAAATTCGGGCATATCGTAGCTGCTTGTGACAAGAAAAGGAAAGCAGTTGTACATCAAGTGGAGGAAAATTCACAAAGTGAGACGCAACCAAATGGTTTGTGTGAAGACAAAATGATGGGGGTCTACACTTGCTCGGAGAGTTCTCATAGACCAATAAGGGCTAACATTGTGATTAATGGAGCTCGGTTGGAAATGGAAATAGACTCTGGAGCGTCAAGATCGATAATATCTGAGAGCACCTATAAGTCTTTATGGATGTCTCCCCCTCCCCTAGTTGCAACGAACATAAAATTAGTAACATGGACACGTGACCCATTGAAAGTGTTGGGACTCATCCATGTGCATGCTGTATTAGCAGATAAGGAAGCTCAGTGTGAACTCATTGTTGTGTCTGGAGAGGGACCCAGTCTTTTAGGTCGAAATTGGTTCCACAGTCTGGGTATTGAAGTTAGCGGGATATGCTTGTCAGTGGAAAAGCTGGAGTCATTGAAAGAAAAATTCCCGGAGATATTTAAAGAAGGCATTGGTGAATATAAGGGTCCAGAAGTTGCTTTACACCTAAAACCAGACGCTGTACCTCGGTTTTTAAAAGTACGACCCGTACCCTTTCCCTTAAAAAGGCAAGTCGAGGACGAATTAGATTCTATGATTAAATCAGGAGTTCTGACACCAGTGAAATTTTCCAAATGGGCGACGCCGCTTAGAATTGTAAAGAAGGATGATGGATCTCTTCGGATATGCGGAGATTACCGATGTACTGTGAATTCAGCAATAGAAGTTGATAAATATCCGCTGCCGACTTCCATGGAAGCATTTGTAAAACTTAGCGGTGGTCGACTATTCAGCAAGCTTGACTTGAAACAAGCGTATACTCAAGTGAAGGTTAATGCAGAGACAGCTGAACTATTAACCCTTAATACACATATAGGATTAATGAAAATGAATCGACTGGCATTTGGGGTCAGTGCGGCACCAGCAATATTCCAACGGTTGATGTCTACTGCGTTTGCTGGGATAGAGGGTGTGGCTTGCCTGTTAGACGATATTGCTATAGCTGGGAAAAATGCGGAGGAGCACAACCAACGGCTGCACTTTGTTCTGAGCAAATTACAAGAGCTAGGATTCCGATTGAACATGAAGAAATGTATATTTGCTTCAAACTCTATTACCTTTCTGGGGCATGTTATTGACGAGGAAGGTTTACATCCATCGCCGTTGAAAGTTAAAGAAATTTTGGATAAACCGGCGCCTACTAATAAGGAGACTCTTCGTGCATTTTTGGGTCTGTATAATTTTTATGAAAAATTTTTACCAGATAAGGCTACAATTTTAGAGCCACTGTATCGCCTACTCGAAAGCAGGAAACCATGGGTTTGGAGTGGAAAAGAAAACGCTGCATTCGTAAAAGCGAAAAATCTTCTGGCATCTGATGCAACTCTGGTCGGATATGAACTGGACCGTGAGCTTCTTCTGATCTGTGACTCTTCTGATTATGGTCTAGGGGCCATAATCGCACACATCATGAACGACGGCTCTGAGCGACCAATAATGATGGCCTCGCGAACTTTACAGATGCACGAGCGACGTTATGGCCAAATTGACAAAGAGGCGTTGGCTATTATATTTGGCATAACAAAATTCCATCAGTTTCTAGCCGGTCGCCGCTTTACGATTGTGACAGACCACAGGCCCTTAGTGGGATTATTTAACCCTAATAAGCCCATTCCGGATATTATTTCCCCTCGCATGCTAAGATGGTCACTAAAATTGAGCTGTTATGATTATAGCATTATATATCGAGCGGGAAAATTAATGGGAAATGCAGATGCATTGAGTAGGTGGACAGCCCCTGAAACGTCGACACTAAAACCAGAATGTCTAAGGGACGTTTTGTTGCTGGAGGAACAGCCGACTGGTTGGAATGTGGATTCATCGAGAATAGCAGTAGAAACTCGGAAAGATCCTTTGCTACAGCGAGTTATGTTTTTTGTTCTGCATGGGTGGCCAAACTCGAACCCGGATCCATCGTTACAGCAGTTTTGGACTCGTAGAGAGGCTCTTTCACATAATAAAGGATGTTTATTATGGGGTAACAGAGTCGTGGTGCCAGCATCGCTTCAAAATAAGGTACTAAAATTATTGCACCAACCCCACGCAGGGATAGTCTTGACAAAAGCGTATGCTAGAGGATACGTCTGGTGGCATGGAATGGATGGAGATATTGAGCAGATTGTTAGCGAGTGTGAGCTGTGCCAAGTGGTAAGGAACAATCCACCAAGGAGTCCGCAAACATGGATCTTGCCTGAGAAACCTTGGAGTCGGGTGCACGTGGATTTTGCGGGACCTTATGAGGGTAAGACCTTTTTGATATTAATCGACAGCTACAGTAAATGGCCCGAAGCTGAAATAGTACAATCTCCGAGCGGTAAGAGTGCAATCACAGCACTCAGGAGAATTTTTGCTTCCCAGGGATTACCTGAAGTTCTTGTTTCGGATAATGGTAGAGCATTTACGTCCGAAGATTTTAATTGTTTCTTGAAGAAGAACAATATAAAACACGTATACTCACCACCGTATCACCCTGCGACAAATGGGCAAGCTGAAGTTACTGTAAAGATCGTTAAAAATAAACTTAAGAAACTGACCGACTCGGATACCCCATGGAGTGAGAAACTGGCAAAGGCTCTTTACTGGATTCGCACGGTTCCAAATACATCTACCAATAAGACACCTGCAGAAATGCTTAATGGTAGAAAATACCGAACGGCGGTTTCGAACATACATCCCGATGCAGCGCCTAGTAGCACCGAACGCCGATTACAGGATGCAGTTCGGAGTCAATCAATGCGTTCGTTTAATGTGGATCAGCCAGTTTGGATGAGAATGTATGGGCAGGGAGAGAAGTGGTGTAAGGCAGTGGTGGACCGAATTGAGGGACCAACTACATATTTAGTAAAAACGGAAGATGGACAGAGTCATCGACGCCACGTTGATCAAATAGTGCCGAGAACATTGCCTAGAGCTCGATCACCACACTCGCTCAGATCTCAGACATCTGCCTCTCCTGAACCGGAAATTGATATACCAGACCCAGAATTATGGCCTGAGATTATAGGCATACCAAACGATGATTAAAAGTGAATTTGATTGTAATTCCTGTGATTTGTGTTTGTGACATTTTGATTATACATATTATGAATCATTAATCCTAATGTTAAAAAGGGAAGACATGTTATGTATTGGTTTTGTTATTTGAATGTCAAATAATTCTAAATGTAAAATGTAGGTAGTTAAATAAAAATCAGTTTGTCTATCAACCTCTCTTGTGTCGTATCTTTTACCATCCATCATGGTTTTCAATCTTAAAAATTTGTCAATAATGTTTTCATTGAATGGTAGAATCCTGGTAGCCCAGCGACTGGTTTTTTTCGTCTAAAAATAAAATCAATTACATACCTTCTTTTCTTTAAGAAGTTCTTTTTTTAGTCCACTAAAATGAGCCTGCTTCTGCTTGAGGTGGTTGAGGTTCAGAATAATCTTCTCAATGTGTGATGCTTCTTCAGCCACTGATAAGGACAAAATGTTAATGATAAACTAACTAAAAGTAATTAAACATTCTCATAACTACATCAATGGCAATTTATATATAACAATCTTACATTTAGGTTTATCTTCTTCCGGAATATCCAAACCCTTACTTTTAATAATATTTTCCAAGTTCTTGTAAGCTGCGATGTCATTGGATATTGCATCTGATAACTTTCTCGCATAGTTCTCATCATCGGTATCTGTGTTTTTAATAGCCTCTTGAAATTCTGTCAAGGAAAAGAACTCTGTGTTCATAGACTCGGTGAGCTGATTCAGATAAGGCTCATCAGATTCCGTTTCTTCAGCAATATCTTCGTCTTCTGAAGATTTCTTTTCAGTCCCCTTACGAGCTTTAGGACCCAACAGCTCCGCCGCAGACAGCACCGCACATAACAAGATTATGTACAATTTCAAATTCTCCATCGTACCGACAATATGAATCTTCGAGGCTTCAAAGATAACAATTACGTGTCCCTAGATGCAACATCAAGCCATTTAAAACTAAATTGTTAACATCCTATAACGTAGCAACTCAAATGAACTAGATATACCACTCAGCAGTATACACGTATGCTACTTTAGATCGAAATATATTACTTATTTAATATAAATATTTTATTTTCTCAAAATCGACGGACAATGTCACGCTATGGAATCGACAATACAAATTCAGTGGACACTAAGTAGCTTTATTCAATTTTAGTCTCTAACCCATAGCAATAGAGTGAATAATCGCTTAAAAAAATTATAGTACAGAGAAGCAACGCCGCAGGCGCCCTTGTTCAACGTAATGAAATCAGCTGCATTACGATTTGCAAATATTGCAATGTTTCTGATCTGAAGCTAAACTCTGTGTAGTGTTTTGTTATTGTTTGACATATAACCTATACGTTGTTTGATACTAACATAATTTGCATTCTTACAATTCACAATACTCTTTAATATATAGATTGTGAGCAACTTTGGAAAATGATTGTGAGTGGTAATGGGTGGAGTCTTTCTTCATTGTTTTCGGAATCCGCATAGTAGGCGAAATTTGTGGTTAAAACAAATAAAATGTGAAATGTGTTAAATATGTACTCATAACACTAGAGAATTTAACCGCAAGCGGGTGTGTTCTAAGCATTTTGAGTTTGAGCGCAAATTCTACGAAAAGGTCGCCTGATTCATATTATTGCGCAGATTCGTAGTTAACGGTGGATGAAATTTGCAGTGGGATTCCAACAAGACACAGTAAGTTGTTCCAGTCTTTATTTTAAAGCATTTGGTACCTTAATAATTAGGTTTTAATTTATTTATCAGCTCAGATAAAGGTTTTATTTTTATAAAAGGTTTTATTTTAACCTAAACTAGTACTGTAAACAGTAGTGATGTGGAATAAGAATTCTATTATTTTATCGAATATCGATGTATTGTATTGTCTACGAAGTACATTAAAAAGCAAGATTAAAAATCTGAAGTAACCTATGATTGCAAACTTACCCGTACGTGTAAGAAGTACTTCGTGTTTGTTTAATCATTAATATATATTATAATACTCGTGCTTTGTCCCAATCAGCACTGTATTTGAGATTAATATTTTTTACTTTTTGTTTCAGGTGATGATGTACAATGTTTCTGTAATACACTCCGTGAAGATGCAGCAGCTTTCTAACGGTGAAAGAATTTTTGAAATCGGTCCAGTAGTTTTTGTGTGAAAACGTTACAAACACATGTTTCATCTATATAATATTAGTATAGAGTATAGATTATCGAAGGGCTTTAAAATAATTTTATTTGCAAAAATGCAGCAGCGAAGATGCAGCTTTCTCATGGTAATAATAATAATTCTTTCAATTATGGAAATCGGTCCAGTAGTTTCGGAGTGAAAACATTACAAACGTACATACAAAAGCACAAATGTTTCCTCTTTATAATATTAGTTAAGATATACATATATTAAAGCAATAAAAAATGTTGAACATAATACATATTTTGTTTTATTTACTATTTAGTCACCAAGGGAAAAAAAATATCGATAAATATCGATAATAGCAATCACTAGGAACGGGCAATACAGATACATGACACGCATGCGCACGGATTGGTATTGGTGCGCATGCGTGACATCATGTCGCTAAAAGCGACGCCGACGTGTTTCACTGGAACTAATTTAGTTAGCGTCCATAGATTTTCTATGCGCGATTCCCATCTGTACGTAGTACTATACTTATAAATCTGTGGACAATGTCACAGATTTTTACACTTGCCCACAGTTGTTTGAGCTTATTGTCAATGTCAAATTTAAAGTCAGTCGTCAGTCGAGTCGACCCTTTGATAACCATAGAGATAGCAATATACAGTAATCTCCAGACAAGCGTCTGATCTAGTGCCGTGTAATAACTACTTCAAGTAGGTAGTTGCATGATTAGGACTCCTTGGGCTTAAGCTATACCCTAGAAGCTCAATCATACGTCAAATTGACCTATAAGAAAAAAATACCAGTATCTTAGTGTGATACGCTTTAATTTGCATTTTATTTTCATGTAATATATTAACAAATAAGTGTAAAAAAAAGAAACAAATAATTATACAATTAACGGTAGGAGGCATCAGAACAAAAAATTTTTATGACTATGTTGTCTTCGTACTTTATGTTTGTTGTATTATTGTGTTCTTTATATTAATTATTGTAGTTTTTACTTCAGCAAAATTATTGTAATAAAACATGTCACATGTTAATTACATTGTAGCCTAGGTAGTAAAACTAGGTACTACAAAAAAACAACGTTAAATGCTTTTAAAATAAGCATAAACTGGTGCAAAAGTTACACAAACCCCAAACATACGTAAAAATTACCTACAAAATTGCGATATCTACAAAATGGCGGGACTTACCAAGATGGTACAGCCTTTTTTTGTCAGCTCTCGGTGGCCACTGAGTTGGTTCAGATGGTCACCGCGATCGAAACAAGCATGCGGAAGAGAAAACGAATATGCGTTTTCGTATGGGTCAAAATGACGTAGATTAGGCTTCTAGGGACTTCTAGAAACGTCTTACAAGCCTGCATCCCTGAGAGTTCTCCATAATGTTCTTGAAGGCATAAGCAATCTTCCGTTTTGAGAGGAAACCCAGAGTAGGAGAAAGGAAAGAAGTTGCGGTGAAAAGATAAATTAAACAATTGTATGCAAATTTATATAATTATTTTTTATTCATGTCGGAATAATATTAACTTCGTTATAAAGTTTATTTTCGACACATGTTCGTCATGTTTTTTTCCATAGTACTTGTATCTTATGTATAAGTAAGTAAAAATAACGGCTTTAATCAAAAGTAATTTATGAGAACTCCTATGTTCGGTGTTGAGATTGTTGAATATGTCCAAACGACGCACAGGTGACAGCCAACTTACTCAACTCGATGATGACACAGGAAGCCCATTGATAACAAAACTGTTTTTATAAAATGGCGTCCACTTACCTGCAAAACCGGCTTCAAGGCGGGTCTTTGTTGATACAATTGAATTGAATGTGCGACATTACTTGTACCTTTCTACAAGTACAGATTGTAACGTGTGAGAATGAGATAGATATATTTTTGTTATTGTGGTTCATATTTGCATGATATTTCTATAATGAAAAAATATGTAGGCAAAATAGGGCCTATCCTCTTTAGTTCTTGAGTCGACCCCACAGACAGAGTACTTAACATCCCATAATTAATATACACACACATCGATCTGTCGAATTGACATGACATGAGAACATTAGCTCATAACATTAGCATTAAGCAATTTGATATTCAATTTTTCTCTTTAAATTATTTTAGGAGAATCCGAACGAAATCGTGACCGGAGTCCGGAGAATGACCTGACGTATATGTCTGACTAGTATCCCTTATTAGTTTGTGTGTCTGACTAGTATTAGTGTTCTGTGGTCTAACTGACAGTGAGTGACAAGTGACATATAGTTCGTCAAAAATTAAATTTGTATTTTCATTTGTTTTGTCTTATTTCATAATCCTTATTTTTATTTGGCCTGAAACATAGTAAACGTTGTTACGTTCAATCAAAATGATGTTATAATTTGGAAAGATCCACCCATAAAACTGTGTAGTATATATACACTGTGTTAGTTGCAGAGTATAGAACTTAACCTGGCAAGATGTTACGTCTACCGGTTGTAAGGGGAAATATCCGCATATCGCAGACGCGGTTGAAATCGAGTAGTTTTATAAGGAATACATTTGTCGAATATTTTGTGGAACATGGACATAAGCATGTTAAGTCAAGTTCCGTGCTGCCGTTGTGCGACCCCACAGTGCCCTTCGTCAACGCTGGCATGAACCAGGTGATCAATCTCCGCTTGTTATTGCCACTATAGTAGACTATAGTATATAATATAGGCATTATGTTTGCCACTTATTTTTATGGCTCACTGTCGAGTTTCGACGAATTGTATAGTATGAAAAAACGTTGCTGAGTTGCATTGAACAATCACTACAACTTAACTTCTCAAAGTAGTTGATATTTTGCAAACCAATTCCGTCAATAAAATTCTTCTATTCGAACTTACAGCAAAGATTTCAAACATTTCAAAGCAAAATATTAATAAAAAAAAAATTGTATGGGGTACAAGATCTTGACACATTTTTTTGAATTTGGAATGTTTCAGTTCAAAGGAGTATTTCTGGGTATTGTAGATGCTCCTTGCCAGCGAGCAGTGAATTCCCAAAAGTGCGTGAGGGTTGGAGGAAAGCACAATGACTTGGAGCTAGTAGGAACGGATGGACATCATCACACATTCTTTGAAATGCTTGGCAATTGGTCATTTGGGGACTATTATAAGGTGAGCTTTAAATACAATATATTTATATACATTTACTCAGTTGCATTGGTCTGATGGACATGAGTAAAATCCTATCTTGTTCAGCAGAATTCAAGGTACATATTTCAATAGTCTTTCAAAGAAGTATTTAAGTCAAGTGCTTATTAAATTTAACTTAATATTGTTGACATACAACTACATGCTTCTGTAGTCAATTCAGGTGAATTTTCTCTATTTGCCAATTACCAGTATGCCCATCTACATAATCACTTAATCACTCATCTACCCGTAAACAACATACTGCATGTGTTGCGTGGCCGCATACGGCCGATCGGCAGATAGGTAGTTAATGGTGTAATACTAGGTATTTTGCAAACCTTCATTGTTACTCTAACCATCAAATAATGAAGAATGCTTGCGCATTACAATACATTGTTCCAATGCAACTGAAACAAATTCTATCCCATAGGCTATCACCTTTGCTATACCTATAGGATAGATAGTGACTGTGACCTTCACACATTTAGGCACCTCACACCAAAACAATTTTATTTAGAATAGAATCAGAAAGATTTTGTACATATGTGTTACTATATGTTTGTATTTGCTGTTCATGTTCTCGTTTGTGTACAACTGTACATAAATGCAAAAAAAAATGTTATCTATTGACGTGCTTCTACTGACAGACTAAAAAAAAAACTTCAGGATATTTAAATATGTCACATACACAATATCGCAGGATTTATCCTAATACTCTAGTCTAGTTGTTATGATAGTTAAAATGTATTAAAGCCAACTTTAAACCTTTAGAAAGAAGCTTGTGAAATGGCATGGGACCTGCTGTTGGGCCCATACAGGCTGAAACCTGAAGATCTGTTGGTAACTTACTTCTCTGGAGATGCTGTTATCGGCTTGCCTGAAGATCGGGAGTGCAGGGATATTTGGAAAGCCATTGGGTAAGGTGACACAAGGAAAACAAGAAAACAGTATGGAGGTGATGACTGCATTGTTGGTCTAGTGATTGTAAGTTTGGTTGCTGAACAAGGTGTCCTGGGTTCAATCCTAGGGCAAATTATTATTGGGTTTTACTAACTAGAAGTTATCAGTAGTAAGATGGATTCATGATTTGTGTCGTGCAATATTTCACAGCAGTAATTTATTTGCTTTTAATCTATGCCTAATTTATTACTATCAATTATTGACCTACTATCCTAAATTTCCATGCCAATTGGGTAGTCAAAGAGGTATATTTATAATGAGATTTCTAAGTAAAAAATATTCTATTGTAATTTATTGAATAATTTTTTCAGTGTTCCCGAAAGCCGCATAGTAGGGCATGGAGCGAGGGATAATTTCTGGGAGATGGGCGCCACTGGGCCATGCGGTCCATGCACTGAGATACACTATGTACATCCTGATGGCTCCCTCACCGAGATATGGAATGTGGTGTTTATACAGTGCAACAGGTCAGTGCTTAGTTATTTTATTTTTCAAAGTCAAGTCAAAGTCAAATATGTAATTTATTTCCCTATGAGGTGATTAGACACGCTTAACGAATGTCTAGGTAACTACAAACTACCTAAAGAAAAGATTGATGCTATTCTAAACTGATAAGGTAGCAAATGAGTATTCAGTACTACAGCAGACCACTCTGCCTGTTTAAATATTTGACTAATATTGAATAGTGTGTAAATATCTCCATAGTGATTCAAACGCAAACACTGACAACTGTATGCGAACTTAATGTCAGCAAAAGTCCCATTACTCGGCAATAGATACTATTACAAAGAAGAATCATCAAAATCCATACACAAATGCCGACGCTATAGTGAAATGTTGTACAAGTGTTGGTCACACGAATAATTGCACTGAATGGGATTCGAACCTACGACCCCTGGCGCAACAGGCAGGGTCACCACCGATTGCGCCAACGGGCCCGTCATTATTTTAATTGCAGAGAGCCAAGCGGCAAGGTCACAGCGCTGCGCCGCCAATACGTTGACACGGGGATGGGGCTGGAGAGAATGGCGGCCATACTGCAGGGCGTGCGCTCCAACTATGATACCGACCTCTTCGAGCCACTCATACGGACTATAGAGAAGGTATAACTCTAATCTAACTCTTAATTGTTGCGGGCCAATGGACAGAGTTAAGCAAGGGCGCGCTCGGTTGCACGTTATGTGCTTCGGAGGGCACGTTAAGCCGTCGATCGCGGTTGCTTTCAATTGTAAAAAAATCTTAGCGAAGACCTTCGGGTGGCTTCAGAACATTCGACATTGGGTTGGTCACTGAACCCTCCACCAATCTGCATTGGAGCAACGTGGTGGAGTAAGCTCTAGGCCTGCCGCCCTTCATCCTGTATACACCTTAAATAGATAACGCTCATTCTTCCAGGGAGATAAAGGGGACTAAAGGTACATTGGACAACTAAGGACCGGTCGGAGTAGCGTCGTTTAGGAGAGGCCTATGAAGCAGTGGACTGCTAAAGGCTGATGATGATGATGACGTTAATAAAATAACATTCGATAGAGCAGTGATTCTTGTAGAACCTTACATCATTAAAATCTTTACTTACATTAGGTAGTGATTACGAGTAATAACCTTTTAATTATTGTAAACAGACTCTGGAGGAGGAGGAGGGTGATAAATACACATGGAGGGTAGACATGGCTACCTGATGCTCTTTCACATAAACCTTGGAACTTTCCAGAACAGCCCCGGTGTGAGCGCTTACGGCGGGCGGTACGGCGCCGACGCCTCGCTCGACCAGATGTACCGGCGCGTGGCCGACCACGCGCGGATGGTCAGCGTCTGCTTAGCGGACGGCGTGTTCCCCGCCGCCAGGTACCTTGGAACTTTCCAGAACAGCCCCGGTGTGAGCGCCTACGGCGGGCGGTACGGCGCCGACGCCTCGCTCGACCAGATGTACCGGCGGGTGGCCGACCACGCGCGGATGGTCAGCGTCTGCTTAGCGGACGGCGTGTTCCCCGCCGCCAGGTACCTTGGAACATTCCAGAACAACCCCGGTGTGAGCGCCTACGGCGGGCGGTACGGCGCCGACGCCTCGCTCGACCAGATGTACCGGCGGGTGGCCGACCACGCGCGGATGGTCAGCGTCTGCTTAGCGGACGGCGTGTTCCCCGCCGCCAGGTACCTTGGAACATTCCAGAACAACCCCGGTGTGAGCGCCTACGGCGGGCGGTACGGCGCCGACGCCTCGCTCGACCAGATGTACCGGCGGGTGGCCGACCACGCGCGGATGGTCAGCGTCTGCTTAGCGGACGGCGTGTTCCCCGCCGCCAGGTACCTTGGAACTTTCCAGAACAGCCCCGGTGTGAGCGCCTACGGCGGGCGGTACGGCGCCGACGCCTCGCTCGACCAGATGTACCGGCGCGTGGCCGACCACGCGCGGATGGTCAGCGTCTGCTTAGCGGACGGCGTGTTCCCCGCCGCCAGGTACCTTGGAACTTTCCAGAACAGCCCCGGTGTGAGCGCCTACGGCGGGCGGTACGGCGCCGACGCCTTGCTCGACCAGATGTACCGGCGCGTGGCCGACCACGCGCGGATGGTCAGCGTCTGCTTAGCGGACGGCGTGTTCCCCGCCGCCAGGTACGATGGAACTTTCCAGAACAGCCCCGGTGTGAGCGCCTACGGCGGGCGGTACGGCGTCGCCGCCTCGCTCGATCCAAATGGTCAAAAGTAATGGGCGGTAATTTTTTGAGCTGACGTGCCACAATCACCGGTATTTCATTCGGGTCAGGAGCTTTAAATAGGTTTATAATATCTGCTCAGTCTCTTTCCTGTTCCCCTTTATTTTTACGGCTAATTTTCGAAGATCCGTCCGTATCGAATCAAAAAGCAATGACTTTGACCTTTTGATGTAGACTTTTGCTTGCAGCCTGAACCTGAAGCAGATAATGCGCAAGACGTTCAGAATATGCTCTGAGGTCTTCAACAACCCTCAACTGCCGACGCTCCTGTACGACGAAGTAGCGGCTGCTCTCGGTCACGCGTACCCGGAGCTGCTAAATAAGGTAATGTATGTGACATTTGGTCATTTTAGAATTAGGAATCTAAATACACGAGGAAAAAATGCTACAGAACATTTTTTTTTTAGAAATACTACGACGAAACTGTCCACCATCATTAATTATAACAAATTACTTCCCTCTCTATATTCCCCTCCTATATTTTGACTGCTTGTAGGAAAAGGATGCCAAGCTGATCATTGAACACGAGCGCGAGGCGTACGCTCGCCTGCGAGCGGCGCTGGGGAAGAAGTGGAGGGGGCTGGTGAGGAGGTACCCCGAGGTGGAGGCCTTGGCGGACGCGGAGGTGGCCGGGCTGGCGCTGGGGTACAGCGAGATGAAGGAGGTGAGCGATGTATGGATAGTACTAGATATCCCCGCGGATCCGCCCGCTTTAAAAATAGCTCATGGCACTTGGTTATTGCCGCCAGTTGATATGTACTGTGCAGGAAGGGGGTGAAAGTCCTGACGGTCGCTTTTCGAGATCACAATAAAACGCCGCTAATCGTTACTTGCATATAATTCACACATAACACACACACAGGAATCATACAATGTTTTACCTACATTAATTATATAGGTAGGTAAAACGACCTACCTACTTACTATCTTATTTAATTATTTCACACATCACAGTTATTATGTCCATCTAGTAGCAACTTAAAGTACATACTTAAAAAGATAATATTGACATCCAGACAAACACAAGTGGTCGTCACACTAATATTTGTCTTGAGTGGTATTCGAACCCGCATTCCGATTTCGACCACGCAGCAAATAGGGTCAATAGCGATTGCGTCAAAGGATCTTTAAAGAGTTTTGAAAGTTATGTGCGATTTAAAAAATTTCATGTCTTCTGCTGTAACAGTTCCATATAATTAGCCTGTTGCTATGAAAATTGTTTTTAATCAAATTCAAATATGAATATATGTATATCATAATTATTATTTTTTTTATTTCCAGACGATGGCCAAGCAAAATTCCACCGTTATGCCAGCCGAGTTAGTTTTCAAGCTGTACGACACTCACGGCTTCCAGGAAGATATCATTGAACGTGTGGCATCTCTCAACGGCTTCAGCATCGACCGGAAGGGCTTCTGGAAGCTTCTAGCTCAACACAAGGCCAGGCACGAGACGGCATTCAAGGAACAGGCCTCAAACAAAGGCCTCTTGTTCGACAACGCCGTTGAGAATCTCGTCAAAATCGGAATAACTTCAACGAACGACCGATATAAATACGACTATCTCGTAATGAACGGACAAGTTATGTTCAATCCTCTAGAGACGAAACTAGTCGCCATTCTGAATGAAGACGCAGAGTGGATAGATTACTCGCAGCCGTGCAATAATAGACCTTATTACTTAGTGACGGAAAGTACGAATTTTTACTGCGAGGAAGGTGGACAGATAGCCGATACAGGTGTAATAGAAATAAGTGACGATATAAAATTTATAGTGGACAGTGTTTTTAAAATACGGGACTTTGTGTTTCACAAGGGTCGGTTCGGGCTGCAAGGTGACAGTGATAAATGTGTTAGTAGGGGCTGCGGAGTGAAGTTGATAGTGGACGGTGAGAGAAGACTGAATATAATGAGGAATCACACTGCAGTGCACTTGTTGAACGCTGCTGTTAGGAAGGTGCTACCGAACAGTGTTATCTGCCAAGTGGGGTCCAGTGTGACGGACAAGGGACTCAGTTTGAGCTTGTCGGTGTACGGGGAGAAGTTATCAAAGCAAGTTGTCATGGAGGTGCAGAATCTAGTCAGGTATAATTCGCATTAAGCAACAACTTATACTGTTTATTTTCAAATATAAAAAGAGTTACATGTAGTGTAATTCTATAAATAACCCCTCCCATTTTAATAAAATGGGAGGGGTTATTTATATATTATGAATGATTCGTGAGTGTTTATATTCATTGTTGACTCTGACTTATATTCAGTGTTACTCACGGAAATAGGCCGACTAGTTTCGATCGATTACGATGATCATCTTCAAGAGTGAACGGCGCGGCGGCTAATGTCGTCATGACCTTTTACGAATGTTGAAAAATCAAATTATCTAAGTTTCTAATTATTTTAGTATATATATAACAAACATAGTATATAATGTACGTAATGTTACCTACCTACCTTTTTAATTAATTTCCCCCTAGCCAATCCTAACTGAAGTGCTTACTGCGCTGGCGTAGCGCTTGCTGTGATTCGTTCTATGAGCTGTGCGGACGTGTTACAAATTAACATTCCTTGCATGGCAGTAAAAGTGCAACAGTACGAGTCGCGAACATTTTTGCCGAGCGCTCAACAGTGGTGGAAAGATACAACTTTAAATTAAATAATTTTGTAATTTTTTATTTAATACAATAGAATAGAATTTATTTTGCTTAAAACACAGTATAGTACAGAATATTATTTATATAATAAACTATTATATTTCCAGACAGAGTATAAACGTTGATGCGGCGGTGCAAACTCGGGTGTTGGACAGCTGTCAGCTGTCGTCGGAGCCGCCGGTGCTGACGGTCCCCGGCGAGACGTACCCGGAGGCTGGCCTGCGGCTGGTGGCCACCGCGCCGCCGCTGCCGTCCAGGTAGGCTGCCGAGGCCTCCCGGGCCTGGGTGTGGCGTGTGGGACAGAGGTCGGGATGAGTGCTTCAAAAGTTATTTCAAGATCTTAGTACAGTATTTTAACAAAAGGATCTGACCTGACCGATTGATGCTGGCTTAGTTAGATGCCGGCTCGAAGGACCAAAATATGATGACCGATTTCAAAAATTCTTTCACCATTAGAAAGTTGCATCTTCACTGAGTGACATAATTATGCTATATAATATTACTAGGTGTAAAAGGAACTATTGTTATGTCTAATTTCACGCGAATGAAGCTGCGGGCGTCCACTAGTCATGTATAAAGAAGCCTGCTCTCTCTGAATATCTACGCAAACATTTATATCGTTATATCGTTCCTTTGCGGCGTGAAATATGGACAAACACTTCCGTATTTATAATATTAGGAAGGATATGCGTGGCTTATTTATTTTATGCTAGTGATATGTTTGTTGTATAAATTTTGTCCCTAATATGTTAATAGGTACAATAAAGATTTAATAAATAAATATATTGAGATTACTTATTGTATCTATCTATGAATAAGATAACTTCGATATCTCGTAGGGAGCTATGCATTAGTATGTATCTATCTATGGATAAGGTAACATGTATCTCTAAGGGAGCTGTGCTGCGGGACGCACGTGCCGTCGACGGGCGCGCTCGCGGAGTTCTGCGTGACGCGCGTGCGCGGCGCGGGCGGCAACACGCCCGCCGTGCGCGCGCTCACCGCCGACGCGGCTAGGGAAGTTAGTCAATTATGATGTATTTCTTATGCATATCATTTTTATGTTACTAATTGTATCTGCCGTTACTTTGCAGAACTCCATAATTACCTGCACACGCGATTAATTTTCATTAATCGCTTGTGCAGGTTTCCTGTGTGGGTGGGAGGGAAACACAAGCCGACCGCGCATAACTCGGTCTATCATATACGATCGACTCAATCCATTGGGCTATGGAAGCTACAAGTACTTACTTACTTCATGTCGTTACGCTGCGACCCATAGACGTTCCACTGCTGGGCACGGGTCTCCCCCACAGACACTTCTGCGGGAGGTCTAGAGCATACTCCACCACGCTGCTCCAATGCGGATTGGTGGAGATTCATGTTGTTAAAATAGTCTTAAATATTACAAACCAAGAATGAATATACTTTGCAACAATCCGCGAACAAAAATGTCTGGTGGTGTAATACCTTCATGCACGTAGCACCTCGCTCCCTTCCACACAGGAAACATGCACACGTGTTCCGCCCCAAAACATGGCATCCTCAGGGTAAGTAGACTCGACGATGGTTAATCGCAAAGTCTCACCGCCCGGGCATCCGTCTTATATACCGTTCCACCCCTCCCTTATTAACCATTATAGTCTGTCAGTGACGTCTTAAATATTCTCAAAACCAACAGGCGCGAGAACTATTCTGCCGCGCAGAGAAGCTGGCGCAAGTCATCGAGCTAGCGGACCCGGACCGCGTGCGCGAGGAGACCGCCTACATCCGCGGGCGGCTGGGCGAGCTGGGCGGCGCGGGGGGCGCGGGGGGCGCGCCCGCGGGGGAGTACGCGGACTGTCTGCAGCTGCTGGACACGCTGCGGGACCGCGCCGGCGGGGTCGGCGACCAGGCGCTGCAGTGAGTTATCTAACTAACATTATTTTGCTACATCCGCGGGCGGCTGGGCGAGCTGAGCGGCGCGGGGGGCGCGGGGGGCGCGCCCGCGGGGGAGTACGCGGACTGTCTGCAGCTGCTGGACACGCTGCGGGACCGCGCCGGCGGGGTCGGCGACCAGGCGCTGCAGTGAGCTATCTAACTAACATTATTTTGCTACATCCGCGGGCGGCTGGGCGAGCTGGGCGGCGCGGGGGGCGCGGGGGGCGCGCCCGCGGGGGAGTACGCCGACTGTCTGCGGCTGCTGGACACGCTGCAGGACCGCGCCGGCGGGGTCGGCGACCAGGCGCTGCAGTGAGTTATCTAACTAACATTATTTTGCTACATCCGCGGGCGGCTGAGCGAGCTGAGCGGCGCGGGGGGCGCGGGGGGCGCGCCCGCGGGGGAGTACGCGGACTGTCTGCAGCTGCTGGACACGCTGCGGGACCGCGCCGGCGGGGTCGGCGACCAGGCGCTGCAGTGAGTTATCTAACTAACATTATTTTGCTACATCCGCGGGCGGCTGAGCGAGCTGAGCGGCGCGGGGGGCGCGGGGGGCGCGCCCGCGGGGGAGTACGCGGACTGTCTGCAGCTGCTGGACACGCTGCGGGACCGCGCCGGCGGGGTCGGCGACCAGGCGCTGCAGTGAGTTATCTAACTAACATTATTTTGCTACATCCGCGGGCGGCTGAGCGAGCTGAGCGGCGCGGGGGGCGCGGGGGGCGCGCCCGCGGGGGAGCACGCGGACTGTCTGCAGCTGCTGGACACGCTGCAGGACCGCGCCGGCGGGGTCGGCGACCAGGCGCTGCAGTGAGTTATCGAACTAACATTATTTTCATCTCCCCTTTTGGTTCATTTGAATTTTCACGACGACTCCTTGGACCGGCGGTGAGTTACCCTGACTGTTTTGCAATCGGGTAATAAATAAAAAAAGTGTGTGCGTGTAACCTTTACGCGCGATTGTAGTAAAACTTATAATAAGTTATTGTTATTTTTATTATTTATTATGTACAACCACCTAGATATTCAAAATAAAACAGCAAGCGCACCGTAAATAGGTTCTACCACCTAGCTATTCAAAACAAGCAGCAAGCGTACCGTATATAGGTTCTACCACCAAAAAGTGTCAGAACTTTTAGTCTTAATTTTTTCCTTCTACCCCCCCTTTCGCAACACACGATAAGTAACTTCGTTCCAAAAGTACAAAGTACTCGTTTGATTAAAATAAATTAATAGTTTTTAATAAGAAAATAACCGGAACATCCGTCAGAATCAAAAATCTGAGTTACTCCCTAGCCGCGCCTAAAGAAGTTTTACTTCAAAATAAATAAATATCTTGGACATTCTCACACTCGGCCATCTGACCCCAAAGTAGGCGCGAGCTTGTATATGGGTTTCAGAGACTGCTATACATACATAGATATTTTTAAATACATACATAAATAGATAATATTAGCATCCAGACACAGAACAAATACAAGTGTTCGTCACACGAATATTTGTCCTGAGTGGGATTCGAACCCACGACCCCTGGCGCAACAGACAGGGTCACTACCGATTGCGCCAACGAACAGCTTTGTGCTGCAGCTGTTGCAGGGCCCGTGGTGTATGTTTGATTGTCTTACTGGGATTCCTTTCGGCTTAAGAGACTTTATATGCTGTTTCTCAGATCTTGGCTGTGGAATTGATGGCTTTTTGACGTGATAACGTTTATTAAATCGATGAACGCCAACACATCTGAAAAAGTGTGACGTCATGTGTTGTTACCTCCATGTGTCGTTACCTCGCATTGTACAACAATTGGGTATTTGAATTTTTTTTTTTTATATGATAAATGAAAAGATCATATATAAGTTTTATAACAAAACTATTTTTTTTTCTTTTTTTCTCGCAATAATTCTAAAGTTATTTCAAAATAAAAATTCAATTCAATAATTTTTGAATCCAGTGCCGAAGACACGCCGACAACTCCCGAACAAACCCGAGCGCGTGTGACGTCATAATGTTAGTTTTCATTGTTAAATATTTAAAGGATGATGGACAAAAATGTATGGAACCAGGGTACCGGTGCGTGATTCATATTGATTGGACATGGGGTACCAAAATGGCCATCCTCCTTTATATAACATTTTGACGTCACAAATATGGTGACCAATCATGGCGCGTTTATAGTCACGTGATTTTTATTCAAATTTCATCAATTTTTAATTGTTTATAATTAATTGAAAAAAAAACATTTTAAAGTTTTTTGCATTAAATATCAATATTATTAATAATATAGTATTAAAATACATAAAAAAAATCAATAATTTTTTTTTTCAAATACCCAATTGTACAACATTGTATACAGGGTGTGTGAGACATGAACATAGTATACAGGGTGTGTGAGACATGAACATTGTATACAGGGTGTGTGAGACATGAACATTGTATTCAGGGTGTGTGAGAAATGATATAACTTATATATCCAATATTTGTATAAAATAATGATTATGACGTTATCACGTAAATCTATCGTCCGTAAACCGACTTTTTTTTTTTTTTTATGGGAAAAAGATAGCAAACGAGCCTGCAGCACCACCCATCCGCTGCCGCCCATGACAACTGTGACTGACTTTGAACAAGACTCAATAAGGGACTGGGATGGTTAGTCCAATTAGTTGAGAGAGTTGATTAGAACACTTCACCGATAATTTGTCTCAAATAATTAACTCGCACCCACATGACTTATTTTTAATTTGTGGGGACTTTAACTTTAGTAACGTTCAGTGGACGATAGAAGGAGAATCTCACCCAAATTATTCGGGAGTTGCAGGTCATTCGCAAAATTATTTCTTCGATACTCTGTTGGAATGCAACATAAAACAATATAATATACATCGAAACGTAAATGGTAGAATACTCGACCTTATTTTAAGTAATACAACACTTCGAATTTCTATGTGTATTGAACCTTTAGTACCGGAAGATCCGCATCATAAATCTCTGGAAATCTTTTTCGAAAATATACAATACGACAAGCTCCAATCTAGACCTAGATTAAAATACTTTTTTGAGTCAGCTAACTACGGAGACATAAAAACATACCTTGATGACATAAAGTGGGACGATTGCTTACTTAAATATTCATTGGAAGAGGCTGTAAGAAATTTCTATACACATTTATATGACACAATTGATAAATTTATTCCCCATAAACTCATTAGAGATAGTAATTTTCCACCATGGTATAACACCTCTCTACGAAAAGTGCTAAAAGAAAAGTTCAAGTTTCTTCAAAAATATCGTATTTACGGTAATAAAGCAGATTACGATACTTTCTCCTTTCTCCGTCACAGAGCGAAGTTATTAGAAACAAACTGTTACACTGCCTATATTAAAAATTGTGAGGAAGCAATTGTGAAAAATCCTAAACTCTTTTGGTCATACGTAAAACAAAACAAACAAAGCTCCAATAACATACCCTCATCAATGACTTATCAAGGAGAAACCGCAGATTCAGGTGAAGACATCTGCCAATTATTCTCAAAGTATTTTCAGTCTACATTCCTCTCCCAGACCAGCACGGATTCTCGTTCTAATGATCCCCTGTCATATGCTAACTGCTCCCATAGTGATATCATTAATAATATAGAGATAGATGCTGAAACAATTTCTAAATTACTTAAAAGTCTCGATGTTGCAAAAGGGGCAGGACCTGATCGAATTCCCCCACTGTTTATTGTTAGATGTTCTGATAGCTTAGTAAAACCTCTAGCTATACTATTCTCGCGGTCTTTGCATGAAGGTTTAGTTCCGGGTATTTGGAAATCTGCCTTTATATCCCCAATCCATAAAAACGGTAACAGAAATGATATTAAAAACTACAGACCAATTTCCAAACTGTGCATCTTCGCTAAAATTCTAGAGCGAATAGTTTATACTCAAGTTTATAGGTTTCTTTCTTCATCGCTTATATCTGAACAGCATGGCTTTTTAAAAAAACGTTCAACGTCCTCAAATCTCTTAATATTTAATAACTATACTTCTGCTAGCATGGATGCAGGTGGACAGGTCGATTCTGTATTTACAGATTTTAGCAAATGTTTTGATCGTATCGATCATACAATCCTTTTACAAAAACTCTTGTTTGCAGGAATTCATGGTAACCTATACAGGTGGTTTAAATCATATATTGAGAAGAGATCCCAAGCAGTAGTCCTTAACGGTTATACCTCAACTTGGATGTTTGTACCTTCCGGAGTCCCTCAAGGCTCCTTACTTGGCCCGTTATTATTCAACCTATTTATAAATGATATTAAATCTTGCTTTAGAAATTCAAAGTTTCTCCTGTATGCTGATGATATGAAAATTTTTAAACAAATATGTTGTAACAATGATTGTCACCTCTTACAGCAAGATTTATTTAGATTTGAGGAGTACTGTTACAAAAATAAATTAGAACTTAATGTCTCGAAGTGCTACGCAATGACCTTCACACGTAAACCTAAGCCCATTCACTTTGATTACAAACTCAGAGGGCACGTACTTAAAGTGCTTGAAGAAATTCGGGACCTAGGTGTTGTCAATGACTCCAAGTTGACGTATCAAAAGCATATTGAGTACATTGCTAAAAAGGCCAACAAATGTTTGGGGTTCATCATAAGGCAAAGCTCGCAATTCAGGAGCATCAAACCAATTAAAGTCCTGTACTGCTCCTACGTGCGTAGCATACTGGAGTACTGCTCGCAAATATGGAACCCTCTATATAATATATATATCAAGAGAATTGAATCCATACAGCGCAAGTTTTTGAGACACCTTCAATATAAGTGCAATAAGTTTGACGAGAATTATGAGTTGCGTTGTAAAAGACATCATTTACTACCTCTGCATGTCAGAAGAAGAATTGCAGATATCACCCTATTGTCTAAAATCGCTCAGAGCCAAGTTGACTCTTCGGATCTTCTTAGTCAATTAAATATAATTGTACCATCATTAGGCACTAGGCGACCCCTTAGATATCTGCAAGCTTCTGGCCGCAAAACCAATTACAGAAAAAACTCATTCTTAATAAGATCTGTATTTACAATAAATGAATTGAATGACTTCCCTGAATTTGATCTGTTTAACACGGCTTACAAGGCTATAAAGAGCAAAATGGCGGCTAATTGGTTTAGTAAAGTTCAAAATTCCTAATTGTTTAAATTACTTTTGTTAATCTCTCTTTTCTTATTTAAACTGTTTTATGTATAATTCATAGTCTGATTTCTTTATTTAATTTTTTCTAGTTATTTGTTTATGCTATAAAGGCATTTGAGCTGTACAAGTAATATGCGGAAGCAATTAAATGGTGTAAAGATATCTATTTGTAAATGTTAACCTGTTATGTAACTGTATGCTTTCCAAATAAAATAAAATAAAAACATTAGTTGGTCAGTTCGTTAGTAGGTATGAGGACTGGGGACTGTTAGTGATAGTTAGTCCTGTTAGTTGTTGTTAGTAATAGTCCAGTTAGTACTTGTTAGTAGGAGTCTCGTTCTAAGTCAGTCACAGATGTGTTGCTACCCTTGAGGACTAAGATGGTCGCCTCTAAAGAAGTGTAACCGGAATCCACACCTTTCCAACCGGACCACAATTGCTTTAAAAACAATTATTACACGGCAGAAATGGTACTAGGTACCGTGGCGGGCGGTGGTACTGCCCCGGGCGAACTCTATATGGAACCAATTAGCTTTTAACTTTACAGACAACCATTTTTTTTCTAAATTTTCAACGTAGATTTGTCGATTTACTGGGTGTTTTTTATTTAGTTTGTTGCATTGTTTTCAGCGCGATAGCCCAAGCGGAAGTGTCCGAAGCGTTGGCGGAGGCGGAGCGCGCGGGGCGGCGCTTCGTGGTGCACTTCCTGCGCTGCTCGTACCTGATGCGCGCGGAGGGCGTGCGCGCGGCGGTGGCGCGCGCGCCGGCCGCGGCGCCCGCGCTCGTGCTGGGCTGCGCCGGCGGCGTGGTGGTCGCGGCCGCCAGCGTGCCCCAGGTATAGTTGTGGGGCGGCGCTTCGTGGTGCACTTCCTGCGCTGCTCGTACCTGATGCGCGCGGAGGGCGTGCGCGCGGCGGTGGCGCGCGCGCCGGCCGCGGCGCCCGCGCTCGTGCTGGGCTGCGCCGGCGGCGTGGTGGTCGCGGCCGCCAGCGTGCCCCAGGTATAGTTGTGGGGTGGCGCTTCGTGGTGCACTTCCTGCGCTGCTCGTACCTGATGCGCGCGGAGGGCGTGCGCGCGGCGGTGGCGCGCGCGCCGGCCGCGGCGCCCGCGCTCGTGCTGGGCTGCGCCGGCGGCGTGGTGGTCGCGGCCGCCAGCGTGCCCCAGGTATAGTTGTGGGGCGGCGCTTCGTGGTGCACTTCCTGCGCTGCTCGTACCTGATGCGCGCGGAGGGCGTGCGCGCGGCGGTGGCGCGCGCGCCGGCCGCGGCGCCCGCGCTCGTGCTGGGCTGCGCCGGCGGCGTGGTGGTCGCGGCCGCCAGCGTGCCCCAGGTATAGTTGTGGGGCGGCGCTTCGTGGTGCACTTCCTGCGCTGCTCGTACCTGATGCGCGCGGAGGGCGTGCGCGCGGCGGTGGCGCGCGCGCCGGCCGCGGCGCCCGCGCTCGTGCTGGGCTGCGCCGGCGGCGTGGTGGTCGCGGCCGCCAGCGTGCCCCAGGTATAGTTGTGGGGCGGCGCTTCGTGGTGCACTTCCTGCGCTGCTCGTACCTGATGCGCGCGGAGGGCGTGCGCGCGGCGGTGGCGCGCGCGCCGGCCGCGGCGCCCGCGCTCGTGCTGGGCTGCGCCGGCGGCGTGGTGGTCGCGGCCGCCAGCGTGCCCCAGGTATAGTTGTGGGGCGGCGCTTCGTGGTGCACTTCCTGCGCTGCTCGTACCTGATGCGCGCGGAGGGCGTGCGCGCGGCGGTGGCGCGCGCGCCGGCCGCGGCGCCCGCGCTCGTGCTGGGCTGCGCCGGCGGCGTGGTGGTCGCGGCCGCCAGCGTGCCCCAGGTATAGTTGTGGGGCGGCGCTTCGTGGTGCACTTCCTGCGCTGCTCGTACCTGATGCGCGCGGAGGGCGTGCGCGCGGCGGTGGCGCGCGCGCCGGCCGCGGCGCCCGCGCTCGTGCTGGGCTGCGCCGGCGGCGTGGTGGTCGCGGCCGCCAGCGTGCCCCAGGTATAAATAAGGCTTAAGGCTTGGTATGTAGACCTAATCGGTAAAAACTTCGCTATCGTCTCCCTACGACCCGTAGATGTCCCATTGCTGGGCACAGGTCTCTCCCACAGACACAGCTGCAGGAGGTCTAGAGCATACTCCACCACGCTGCTCCAATGCGGATTGGTGGTGGGGTTAGTGGCCAACCCAGTATCGAATGTTCTGATGCCACCCGAAGGTCTTCGACAAGGCTTAACGACTGTTTCCACCATTGAAAACAACCGAGGCCTCCGTAGCACGGTAGCGTCCATGAAATTTTGCCACTAGCGATCACCCATCCACATATCGACCGCGTCCGTCGTTGCTTAACTCTTTGAATCGACGCGAGCCATTGGGCTATGGACGCTACCGTCGGCGACTACTGTTCACACCAAAGCGGATTTCGCTGTGCTGTGGGTACCGCGCGGGATATACCGTGCTTTCACTCAGATCAGATACGAAGTTTATTTCTGTGTATGCTATGCTCTCTCTGCTGTGTGTTGGATACTCTTCTGTCAAAATTTACTATAACACACACATTGATACAATTTTTTTTTTCATTCTTTTTTCTTTTCTCTTTCTTTCTCCAGGAGTTAGCGACGCGCTCGTTCAACGCCTCGCGCTGGCTGAGCTGCGTGCTGCCCGTGTTCCGGGCGAGCGCCGCGCCGGGCCGCGCGCCGCGCACCTACGCCGAGATGGCCGCCACCAAGGTACCCACGGCCCGCTGGCCCACGCTGCCCGGCATCCCCCGGCGGCTGCCCGTGTTCCGGGCGAGCGCCGCGCCGGGCCGCGCGCCGCGCACCTACGCCGAGATGGCCGCCACCAAGGTACCCACGGCCCGCTGGCCCACGCTGCCCGGCATCCCCCGGCGGCTGCCCGTGTTCCGGGCGAGCGCCGCGCCGGGCCGCGCGCCGCGCACCTACGCCGAGATGGCCGCCACCAAGGTACCCACGGCCCGCTGGCCCACGCTGCCCGGCATCCCCCGGCGGCTGCCCGTGTTCCGGGCGAGCGCCGCGCCGGGCCGCGCGCCGCGCACCTACGCCGAGATGGCCGCCACCAAGGTACCCACGGCCCGCTGGCCCACGCTGCCCGGTATCCCCCGGCGGCTGCCCGTGTTCCGCGCGAGCGCCGCGCCGGGCCGCGCGCCGCGCACCTACGCCGAGATGGCCGCCACCAAGGTACTGCCGCCCCCCAGCGCACTTTGCCTCTGTATAGTAGAGAGGTGATAGAGCCTATAGGGAACCAAATAGATTTTATATGAAAGCTAAATGGTTCCATATAGAGTTCGCCCGGGGCAGTACCACCGCCCGCCACGGTACCTAGTACCTAGTACCATTTCTGCCGTGTAATAATTGTTTTTAAAGCAATTGTGGTCCGGTTGGAAAGGTGTGGTTTCCGGTTACACTTCTTTAGAGGCGACCATCTTAGTCCTCAAGGGTAGCAACACATCTGTGACTAACTTAGACCGAGACTCCTACTAACAAGTACTAACTGGACTATTACTAACACCAACTAACAGGACTAACTATCTAACTAATGTTCTAATTAACTTTTTCAACTAATTGGACTAACCATCCCAGTCCCTATTTGGGTCTTGTTCAAGGTCAGTCACAGTTGTCATGGACGGCAGCGGATGGGTGGTGCTGCAAGCTCGTTTGCTACCTTGTATCCATAAAAAAAAAAGAAACACCGCGTGTTCACTGGCACGTGAGAACAGCCCGGGTAGAGAGGACAGCCTAGAGACTCGCAGCCCCTCCAGCCGGTCAGAGCCTGCAAAGGCCGCGGCGAAGGAAGCACCTGTATGCAAGCTCCGGCGGCTGCTCGTTATTTACCGATAACGCTGGGAATACATGTCCGATTTTTCTTTCCGATAGTCTGATCAAACATTCGTGCCATACATTTTTTGACGTCCGATCCGACTATCGGATCGTATGTGTATTACGTATTCAAACAAATTTATGGGCACGAGTTCCTTCCGATTGTCTGATCCGACTATCGGAGAGAAAAATCGGACGTGTATTCCCATTGTAATAGATGGCATTTGTATGCACATTTTGAGAATAAATGGCGCTAACCGTCGCCCAATTATAACCCAGCGTCTCGTCATTGGCAGCCAATCGCGTGGCCACCTTTATGTGTACAAATTGCCTTCGCAAAAATCGCCATATTTCTTGATTCCCTTTCATCGTGAGCTAATTGTACGCGCCTATCTTCCACGCTATTATGTAACACAGTTTGTCTTTATAGTAGGGGAGCCCAAGAGGGGATTTTGCGGGATACTCAAGCGCGTAAGATTAATATACAGTGGGATACCTTGTACCCGGTTAAGTACCTCCACCAAATATGAGCCCCATATATAAATGGGGCCGTCAAGGATAAAGGATCAGATTAGTAAAAAAAAAAAATTTGTCATCAGAAATTCTTGAGCGCGTTAGATTAAGGTAGGGTGAGTTAATTACATGCTAAAAAGTGTATATTCCACTAATCTTACAATTTGAGAGTAACGTAAAGAAAGGGGAGGGCTACAAAGTTACTCTCAAATTGTAAGATTAGTGGAATATGGGCTACAAAGTTGTAGCCCTCCCCTTTCTTTACGTTACTCTCAAATTGTAAGATTAGTGGAATATACACTTTTTAGCATGTAATTAACTCACCCTACCTTAATCTAACGCGCTCAAGAATTTCTGATGACAAATTTTTTTTTTTTACTAATCTGATCCTTTATCCTTGACGGCCCCATTTATATATGGGGCTCATATTTGGTGGAGGTACTTAACCGGGTACAAGGTATCCCACTGTATATTAAACTTACGCGCTTGAGTATCCCGCAAAATCCCCTCTTGGGCTCCCCTACTATTACATTTTTCGAGAAGAAAAATGCAATTTTATTCAACGCAAATCACGAGAGGAGCCTATGGGTGTTGCTAAATGCTTGTTTGCCATCTATAAACAAATAGGGTGTCTATAATTAACACATGTTGTGTCCAATGCGCAGGTGAGCCTGATAACGTGCGAGCAGCTGGTGCAGGACGCGATGCGCGCGGCCATCCGGTATGCGCAGGCGCATCTCAACACGCCGGCCGCGGACCGCGGGGACACGCCCACGGAGGACAGACAGCAGAATTGAACGGGATTGGGCACGAGCGTGTTTCACTCGAGGATATTGTGTTTTACTTATCGTACGCGGCACGAATGTTTAGCTGCGCGAAGTAGCCTACAGAGAACGGACAACAGAATTGAACGGGGAATGTGCACGAGCGTGTTTCAAGAATTTTGTGTTTTACTTATCGTACGCGGCTCGAAAGTTTAGCTCTGAAAGAAATTCGCGCTGCGCGAAGTAGCTGCGCGTGAGATTACCAATACGGGGACATTAGCTGCGACCCATATGTGTCCCACTGCTGGGCACAGGTCTCCCCCACAGATATAGCTGCGGGAGGTCTAGAGCATGCTGCAGCATCCACCACGCTGCTTCAATACGTATTCGGGGGGACATTACGGCTGGCGAACTAATCAGCGCTTCTGACCGAGAACACGCTCGCCTTTTTTTTTTTTCTCGCTACCTGGGCAGGATGCTTTTACGCATCCTGCCCAGGTAGTAAGAGACCTGATTAGTCGTAAGCTAATGTCAATCCCATACATTTTTTAATCTATTCTATTTCTATTCTACAAGCGTTTTGCCACTTGTCTAGGCCCGCTGAGCAGTTATACCAGCCAGAATACCCACTAAAACCCAGCGGGGCCTTCAGCGACAGTATGAGAAGACACGGGGTCGCTAGGCATTACTACGCGGCGTAACACACACACGCTCGCGACCTAGAATATACCTTAATTTCGACTGTGCGTTTAAGCTCAGAGCTATACTTTGATGCCGATTTGTATACCATTTAATGTTATAGGTTTGTGAAAATAACTCCCTGAGAAGGAGCAATGTAATTGATGATGACGTATTGGTAGACCAAGTAAGAAAGAAGTAGATTGGCGATATGTAATATGTCACGTACTGACGCGAAACTATACAAAAGGTGCACGCTGGATTTTTTTTTGTTTGTTTGCATCAGCAATTTATAATCAAAATAACTTTCGTCACATCCAACTTTTGTATTGTTTCGGATTTTGTAAATCTTTAGAACATCTCCTTAGGTAATTTTTTTGTATCTTATAGCGTGTCTACCTTTTTGACACTTCATATATTGATGGATGACTGTTACAATTTAAATTTGTATGTCCATGTATCGGCAAAGTGTAAATACATCCCTAGAATTGTCTTACCTATGCTTTATTATGACAAATAAAGAGAATCACATTCATCTTCCGCCAAATTTTTTTAAATTTAGGGGGGTAGTAGGAGGGGTTTGTCCCTTCCTAAATACATCCTCCTGCTACATAGTCCACCATGCTGGGCCAGCACAGATTGGCAGACTAAGTCAAAAGCCTTCGAAAACATTATGAAGCACTTGTAGGCATGAAATGTTAATCACAATGTGATTCGCTATTAAACGTGAGTAAACTCATTAATTTGTATATATTGTAACGAATTAAATTCGTTTGATTATGATTGATTATTTTAAGGTTCTATTTATAAGTATTGAGAAATAAAAATGTTATAAGAAAAATATTTTTTTATTACAGTATATTTACAAAAGTATCTTATTTATTAACTTAAATAATATTAACTTCCATAAAAACAAAATTGGCAGTAGAAACCTGTATAAGATTCTAGATCCTACCAGAGTGGTTCCCCTGCTAAACCATCGTTTTAGTATTTTATTTAAACACCACATAAGCATCCAAGGCCACCGTCCCCGTATCCACCCATGTTTAGCTATATACAATGATGAATTAACTAATTATATCGACCTGTCGATTTGTTTAATTTTCTATGCAAAACTAAACTTAATGAGTACTTTCCTGTACTGACACGCTTTAATTTTTTTTGTGACGAGTACATGACTTATTTAATTGTAAATCGACTAAAGATAATCAGCCTGTATGTCTGAATCAATCCTTATACCATATGGATAAATTAAAATATCATCCAATTTTATAATTATTGTCACAAAAACTTCTTCTGTAATGTAGCGGCGAGGATCCGCGTGATTAAAATAGATTTTCTATTATTTCCGAAATTCCAGCTGTCGAACGAATAATTAATTAAGAAAAAATTATGAAACAAAAATATTTTAATTACATAAAATATTGGCTAAAACTTCTATGGAAAAGAAAACATGGTTTTATAAACATAAAATAATGTCTTCTATTTGGTACCAAAACTAATTCAATCTTAAATCAAATTGCTTGTGCGAAAATACACACTGCAAAAATATAATGCCACGTTAGTCCTGATAGTGTCACTAATAACATCACTATGATCCTCGTTCAGTCACTTGAGTCTGATAAGTCTTTATTATAGTTATTATTATTATTTGCACAATTTTAATCCATATAAATGTCAATTTTCTTCACTCCCTAATAAGTTCATTTAACACAGCCACATTTACATAGTACCCCAGTAACATTGTATAATCTGTCACACGTTTATCGTGTCGCGGCCTGGGCCACCGTGGGCCAGCGTGTCTGCTAGCGGTGTACAGCGGCGGCAGCACCATCAGCGTCTGCCGCTCCATGTCCACTGTAGTCGCTCAGGGAGCCGGCCCAGCGTGGGCCAGCGTGGCCGCTAGTGGTTGTCCATGTACTGCAGGTCTGACAGCAGCAGCACGGTGCTGGGCAGCGGGCGCGGCTGCGGCGACAGCACCGTCAGAGTCTGCCGCTCCATGTCCACTGCCGTTCTGTAAGATATTTATTTATTAAATAAGCATCGCTACAGCACACATTATAAACCTTTAAGGGTTATCTTCAGCTAAATGTAAGGGTTGGTCTAAGTTGTGGCTAGGCTTTTTTAAACAGACTATGGGAGCAGCCAAGCCCACCAGCAGGTCGGTCCGTTTATAAAAGCCAAAAAGCCGGGCTTGCCTTCCTTACTTTAAATTATTTTACTATCGCAGCAAGAGCCCTGGCTAATAACAATACAATACTGCAGATTGCACTGAAAAATAACAAAAAATCGAATCTGTTTCTAATAAATGCGGGTAGGTTATTTTACTTGGTTGAATATTAGCTACAACTCATAGAAGTCCCACTGCTGGGCACGGGTATCCCACACAGCTCTCTCAGTCGCGCGCACCGCACAGCACCATTGGTCTTCGCTCGTTTGGGATAGTAAATATTATTGTGACACGGTATTCAGAGGTAGATGTATTTATTTGTTCCCCTACAGAATACCACACTGTTGCTTGACGTCACATGGAATCGTTGATCTAATTTATTTCACAATTACGTTTGGCTTCGTTGCGATCCATACGTCCTACTGCTGGGCACGGGTCTCCATCACACACACAGCTGCGGGAGGTCTAGAGCATACTCCACCACGCTGCTCCAATGCGTATTGGTAGAGGACGTTTGGCTTAGCTGTCAGTAAAATGCTGCTCCAATGCAGATTGGTGGAGGGGTTAGTGGCCAAACCAGTGTCGAATGTTCTCAAGCCAACCGAAAGTCTTTGACAAGGCTTATTGGCTATTGTTTTCACCAAGAAAACTTAATATTTACCATCGTAAGTTACAATGCTAGAGAAAATATTGAATTGAATTGGGTTAGGTTATGACTAGGCTTTATTATCAGACATATATAACTCACACGGTGACGAATCCGGCCAGGTTGCAGGCCAGCACGTGGTCGTCGGGCCCCGCGGCGAAGGACACGGCCAGCAGCCGGTGCAGCAGCGCCGGGGAGGGCGCCACGCCCACCAGCTTGGTCAGCGCGTCCTCCGCGCGCATGCCCAGCGGCATGCACGAGTCGGGCAGCGACGGCGCGCCCACCTGTGGGAGAAAGGTTGAGATTTGAAATGAAATTAAATGAAAGAACTTTTATTTGCTAAAATATAAAAAAATTTATAGCAAATGGGTCTGCACTCAGCCCAGTTGCATATAACAACATAACACCGCAACACTGATTTTCAGTACAGCCTGTTGAGTGGAAGTAGCTCGAACTGGCTAACAGTACCTGTTATTAATTAACATTATAAAATAACTAAGATTAAAAACAAAAACAAATTGATAGATAGATAAAGATTTGATAGCTGCGCCCCATAGACGTCCCACTGCTGGGCACGGGTCTCCCCCACAGACACAGCTGCGGGAGGTCAGGAGCATACTCCACCACGCTGCTCCAATGCAGATTGGTGAAGATTTGATAAGGGATTGGTAAGCTAAATGTTAGCGACGTTGGCACGACTCGTAACGTCTCGTAAGGGTATAGGTGCCTGTTGGTTAATCCTATTTATTGGGATTGTTAGGGTTTCGTACCCCAAAGAGTAAAACGGGTTCCTATTTACTAAGACTTCGCTGTCGATCTGTTCGTCTGTTACTAGGCTGTATCTCATGAACCATGATAGTAAGACTGTTGAATAACAACAAATACTAAAAAATAGAAAAAATAAAAATTTAAGGGGGGCTGTTGTAAAATGGGATTTTTTGCAGTTTTTATAGAAAATCGTACGGAACCCTTAGTGCGCGAGTCCGACTCGCACTTGGCCGGTATTTTTAATAGAATTTACAGAAGCGAGGGCGTTTATCTTGTATTGTTATTTGAAAATATAAACAGCACCTTCAAAGTTAGAACTTTTGATTTTCCTCTCGCCTTGTGACCAAAGAAGCCTACAATTCATGAATGTTTTGGATACTCAATTTTATCTGCACACTAAAAAAACATAGGAAGGCAAATTGATAGGCCCGTTGGCGCAATCGGTAGTGACCCTGTCTGTTGCGCCAGGGGTCGTGGGTTCGAATCCCACTCAGGACAAATACTCGTGTGACGAACACTTGTATTTGTTCTGGATGTGTCTGGATGTTAATATTATCTATTTAAATATGTACATATTTAAAATGTCTATGTATGTATATCAGTCTCTGACACCCATATCACAGGCTCGCGCCTACTTTGGGGTCGGATGGCCGTATGTCCAAGAATGTCCTAGATATTTATTTAAATGGCTTGTTCTCGGAAAATATTCCGTACCTTGTAAATCTTCAGGTCGGCGAACTTGACGTCGAACGAGTGCGGGTAGTAGGGCGTGCGCTTGCCGTAGAAGTATTCCCGGATGCGGGCGTCGCGCACCTCGGCGCGCTGCGCGGACGACCGCTCCACCACCTGAACGACATGACATGACATGGTGGAAGGGTTACTACCCGTTCCCACTTGTCGGCTGTCGGGCCCGGAGTTTAATCGGAGGTTCCAGTGGCAGAACATTTTATATGAAGTCATTCACACTTGTCCGACACCGATTATCTGTCGGTGCCGACAAGAAATGTCGGGTGAATTGCGAGCCCTCTACGTCCGGAAAAAAATCGTGTCGGATCTCGTTCGCCTCTTGGTAAGTATGGCGCTATTCACATCTGTCGGATGCCGTGGCCGACAACCCTCTCCCCGCTTACCCTGGTTCCCTCTAAATCTTGTATTTTGGTAGTTTATGCTCACTGTTAATCGAGCCAATAGAGAGTTGAATGTAGTTATTGACATCCTAAAATAATTTAAAAAAAATATTTGTTCTGAAATGTCCCCAAACTAAATCTTTCCCTCAAGATTGGGTGCACCCAATATTTTCTTTTCTTAGCTGTCTTTATTTGTTTTCTTTTCAAATGATAATACATCAAAACAAGAACTTCTTCGACGTCCATGTGTCGCCTCGCGTAGTGTCAAAAATTGGCACTAGCTTCGACCGTGGCCGACAACCGACATAGTGTGATGTGAACAGAAGCCCCGACATCCGATTAAGATCCGGGCCCGACAGCCGACAAGTGGGAACGGGCTCTTAGTGGCCAACCCAGTGTCGAGTATTAAAACTTGTTCTCAAGCCACCCAAAACCCAAAGGTATTCAACAAGGCTTAACGATTGTTATACAATTATTAAAACGATCGGAAGTAGTCGGATGGGTGGAATGAAACAACTGTGCAACGCTGATATAATGTACTTGGGTAGAGTAACCCCTTACTCGTCTAAGTTTCACAATATATCGCCTGCTCGAAACATGCGCTAATTTTATTTATTTATTTATTTATTTATTTAATTTTATGGAGAACTCTCAGGCATGCACCGTTAGGAAGTATTTCGTAGCCCACTGGTGCTGGACATAGGCCTCTTTTGATCGGCGCCACTCCTCAGTCTTATTCGTGTATAGCTTGCGGCAAGAAAGTTTAGCTCGGAACGAAATACGAAGGGGATAGTTGAGCATGGGGATATCAGTGGGGGACTAAATACGGATGGCGGATAAATCAGCGCTTATGACTGACAACCCTCTCGCCCCGCGCTAGACGATACCTTAATTTCGACTTCTGCACATTAATGTTCGTGCCGCTAACTGTATAAGCTACTGTCACATGGCACTCACCCCACCACTCTTGGGTAGATACACGACTTTAACGAACTTGGGCATGTCTCGCTTCAGTTCGTTGTACAGCCGTTCATTGTCCAGCACTAGAATCACGTCCACCTGCAAACATACAGTCTCCCTTCATATAATAATAAAAATACATGGACCATCAACGGATTCCTTAGTTTTCCAGAAATTTCTAAAGCCTATCCAGGCAGTTCCATACCAGTCCTTCTAAATCCCATATCAATAGATCCAGATGTAGTGCAGGGCCTGGACTACATCTGGATCACATCGATCCATCATTCTGTAGAGAAGGAGAAGGACAAACTAACAAACATAGAGCATACTCCACCATGCTGCTCCAAGTTGGATTGGCGAACAGGTTAGTGGTGAACCCATTGACGAGTGTTCTTGGGCAACCCAAAAGTCTACAAAAAGGGTTATCGATTTGTTATTCAATTGAAAACAACTATACTGTATATATGTATATACATATAATAATATATATTATTATTTTTTTCATTTTATTTTTACACAGTAAAAATGAAAAAATCCTCTAATGGAGACCATGACTAGAAATGGAATACAGGTCCATCGACAAGGTGGGCGGATGACCTGAAGAAGACGGAGGGAAACCGCTGGTTTTAGCAGGC
The DNA here is from genome assembly GCA_944567765.1 of Carterocephalus palaemon. Classification (NCBI taxonomy): domain Eukaryota; kingdom Metazoa; phylum Arthropoda; class Insecta; order Lepidoptera; family Hesperiidae; genus Carterocephalus; species Carterocephalus palaemon. The sequence continues at coordinate 10,930,190 of OX155654.1, forward strand.
ACAGGACCGGTCGGAGTGGTGTCGTTTAGGAGAGGCCTAGTGGGCTTCAAAGGATGATGAATGGATGTTGAAATGGAATGTTACCTCGAACGCTTGGGCGGCGTGAGTGAGCACCTTGTACCCGGCGCCCTTGATCCAACCACACGTGTTGATCACCACGCCAGACGTCGATGCTGGGGACAAACTGTTTATGTACTGACGGTTCCTTGCAACTACGTTATCGGTTTAGTGGTCGGAATAAAGGGTTATTGAATTGGAAAAAAAATACGAGTGTGCTTTAGACCGCATGGCTGAAGTAAGACTTCTTTAGCTACATCTATATCAGAGGTTTCCAAAATTATTTTGTCTACTGCCCAACTCTACTACCCCTACTTGTGAGCTATATTAGCGGAGATTAAACATTAATTCTAAACTAGACTTTTAATATAACTCGCAAGAGTTAACTTGAAACCTGAACGTAGTAGGATGCCCCCATTTTTTTTCTGGGTCTCTTACTGCCCCCCTTTAGGCCTGCAGCGCCCACTTTGGGAAAGGCTAATCTATATTAAAGAAGCTTTTGAATATAATTGAAGAAGTTGAACTAGTGGCAGCTCGCCATTAGTCTTGTCTGCTGGGCAAACACTATCACACTGCAAATAATAGCATATTTACTTTATTAATTACCTTTTTTGTTATTGTCACATCTTTCAGCGATGACCTCAGCCAACCGAGACACGATTGTGTTGTAAAGCTCCAGATTCTCTCCGGGGGACTTGTGGCCAAAGTGGTACACCAGCGGTGCTTGCTGGCTAAACCCCTCCTCGATAGAAGCTGGCCTCTCCACTAACAGTGCCCCTGGTGACAAATACATTTCAAGTTAGAAATACCCAATAGTTGTTGCCTGGGGCACGTAAAGCTGTCGGTCCCGTTTTTTTCAATGCTGGAAACAGTCGTTAAGCCTTGTCGAAGACCTTCGGGTGGCTTGAGAACATTTGAAACTGGGTTGGCCACTAACCCCTCCACCAATCCGCATTGGAGCAGCGTGGTGGAGTATGCTCTAGACCTCCCGCAGCAGCATCTGTGGGGGAGACCTGTGCCCAGCAGTGGGACGTCTATGGGTCGCAGCGAGCGAATAGTTGTTGCCTGACCCAGGGATAGTCCCAGGACCTCTAGCATAGCAGTCGCAGTTACGACCACTAGACCAACGAGGCAGAATACTGACAAACTCACCTATAGTTCCTGGGACACTAATCTGTCCCTGGCCTACGTCCAAATCCACATATATTGGTCTGCGGCCCATCCTGACTGCATAGTTCAGCAGTAGCCTGGTCAGGGTGGATTTGCCCACGTCCCCCGGCCCCACAATCATGGTGACCGGCCCTCTAGTGTTCTCCTGCTCTGCTGCAACTCTCTGCTGCTCCAATGCTGCGTGCACATTTAGATATACAACCTGAAAATGTTATATTAAACAAAACCATCACTTAACTTTTTAATTCAAATCATTAGGTATTCTCCAATATGCTACATTTCAGCATTAGAGACCTATATAGTCAGTATACACATACTATAAAATTCTAAAGTATTTTTCTGACTGTCTGTCCATGTGCATCTTTTTGTTCTTAAATGTGCAATAAACTCAAATATGCACTAAATACCTGAGATATTTTATATCCCTTTTTTTTTCTATAATCAAAGAAAATAAAATCAGCGTTTTTTAATATTCAATTTTTACATAGGATTTAAAGTTACCAGAGCCATGCATTAGAATGCCATATGCATTCTAGGAAAATATACAGGTTCTCTAGGAATACAGTATGGATGTTAAGTATGAATATTTTTGGAATTTCAACAGGATTGCTTCATATTTGCAACAAGTGTTTTAAGTTATATGAATAAACCTTTAGGATAGGTAGCTAAGATTTATCCCCAACTATCAAACCAATGCTGACTTACCATTGGAGTTTCTTTTGCCACATAACTGACTTCAGTTTTACCGCGCAATTCCAAGTTGCATCCGTGCCACGTGAAAACAGCTACTTTGGCGCCTGTGTGGAACTCGTACGGCTTTCCTTTTACCAGCTCAGTACCAAACAACTCAGCATAACCGCTCTTAACCTAAAATATAATCCGTATGTTCAGTCACAAACAATAATATGCTTAAGAAATCAAAGTTTACCGCGTATAGAAATACCGCGTTTTCGGCACAAACTCACCTCTAAAACTACTTTCTCATTTTTAGATTCAACTTCAAAACGAAGTTCTGAATCGGGCTCCAGTTTAAATTCCTGTAATTGTACTTCCGTCATCTTAGTATTATCCTTATGTTGATCGTCAAAAAAATTTTCAGATCCTATGATAATTTATGCAATATAAATTTAAAATATTAATGAATTGCTACAAATCAATATAAATGAATAAAATTAAATGTAAGTAAGCATGCCACAAAATCGCGTCATACACAATAATTGTTGTGACATTTGACGTAATACACAAATCTGTGATTTGACATTATTAAATACAGATTATTATACTAATTTTTTTTTTTTGGGTTATGACCTGGTATTTACAACCTCAACTTCTCTTATTTTTCACCAAGTTATTTCTCATTTGGACCCACAGACAATATATGCTCGGCTTTTGGCTTCTTGGCACTAGTTGGCACCATAGAGATTGAGGAGATCTTGATCTCCTTTCTTCCTTCATGCTTGGCACTCTTGGGAATTTGAATTATCATCGAGTTCCTGCGTTCGAAATCGTGCGATTGTGATAGGCTATATGGATATTAGTGCGTAAAATGTTTAATAGCTCGTAAGAGCAAATTCGCATTGTACAAAATCTTGTCATTTGTTTTTATTAATTTACTTTTTTATTTCAGACGTTGCATCCATAGATTGTTAGTATGTTACAAATTTTTACATAACTACTATGTTAGTATGATTAGTTAAATACATTAATTATGTACACTTAATAAATAGAATAATTACACATAAAAGTAGTTACGTTGCCAATACTTTTATTACTAAAACACGAACCGAAAACGGGAGTATTTTATCTGTGTTTCAATTTATTTTATTATCTATGATGGCAATTACATCTTCAACGACTTTCAATTTTCAATTCATTCAAATTTCAAAATCACAATTCAAAATTTTGTTTTGGTTGTTGAAATCGGGTTGTAAAGTTGAAATGTTTTCTTCCAACAATTTAACTTTAACATTAATTTCATGTGTGAAAACATAATACAAATACATGAATTGTTGAACAGAAGCTGAGAGGAGAGTGTAAAAAGTATAGAAACTTTTTAAAGCAACTGGTTTCTTTATTTTATTAAAAAAATAGCATCATGGAGAACTCTGTCATCGCTGAAAGTGATTCAGATGCAGTTATCATAGAAGATAGTTTTGTTGATGCCTCCTTTACTGCTAGTAAGAAATCTGTAGTCAAAAATCAAACTGTATTCGTTGCTGAGTCTGAGGAATCCGAAGGTAGTAAAAAAACCTAAGTTTCTATCGTTTTTGACTCATTTAGCGATGTAAAAAATATTTTTCCGGTGTATTAATGTGTAAATTTAATATTTTACATAGTATTTTTTGTCTAAAGAAATAATTTAAAAAATCTTTTTTAACATAAAATTGGACTACCATCAACCAACCATTAAATTACAGATACTGATGCTGGTGATATAAATATTCCAAGAGTATCTGATTCAGTAGCCCGGAGAAGTAGTGCCTTTGAGATGAAGAAAACAATATTGAGCAGTGATGACGGTAAATACCTTTTAGTTTGCTATCTTAGTGTAATTTTTAGGTCAGCCAAAAGACCAACAAAACGAAATAATGCCTTTTGAAAGAGTGCTTTAAGTCAATCCTCTTATCAACCAATTATTGTTAACACCTTCACAGACAGTGAAATATATAGATGTTTTAACAATAAAAATTCTATTGTGATAGGGTAAGCTCGGTATCGTAGACAAACCTTGTACGTTTTTTTAAATACCAAATATTAATGTAAAATGTTGCTAAGAAATAAATAAAGCAAGGGACCTTAAGATGGGACTTAAGATTGAATGTGTTCTCTAAAGACTCAAGAAATGTTAGGCAATGTTTATTTAATTATGTGTGGAATATATTTATTTTATTTCATTCAATTTTACAATGTGTCTCTTCACAGATGTAAGTAGGGCTGGTAGTATAAGGAGGCAATCTGACACAGAGTCTAACAAGGTGATTTCAAGTTCCTCTGATGAAGGTAAGTCTTATTCAACTAAACCTATTAATGATTCATTTACCATGAGAATTAATATATTATTTTTACTATATCAGTGTACCTAGTATTATTCTGAATTATATTATATATCTAGTCTATTTCTTCCCAATGTATTGTTTATGTATTAATTTTCATTTAATTTCAAATTAGGGTTTACATTTGGTTAGTTTAAAGCTTACTCAACTCTTTTTTTTTTGTATTATATCTACACCTGTAACTGTAATGGCACATAGAAGATGGTATGTAAAAGATAATAACCAAGTTTAATAGTGTACATAATTAATAATTATATAATGTCATACATTTGAATAACTGTTTTATACGTACCCAGATGAAATGTCACCAGAGCCCAAACGTCGGCCACAAGTGAAAAACACACGACTATCTGAATCCTTCATTGGAAGGAAGACCAAGAAGCGTATGGTTCTGGATTCTGACACAGACAACTCATTTATCATGGAGCATCGGAGACGTGGTAAACTTGCCTGCATGAAGGCAACTCCACTAAAAATTGGAACTGATAAGGTTCGATCAAATGCTGTTGCACAAATGAGCTTTCAAGATGATGATGATCAGTCTGATAAAAGTGACTCCAGTGATCAAAATGACAGTGTAAGTGATGAAAATTATAGTGAGACAGAGAATGAAAGTGATACGGACTCAAGGAGCAAAGTAAAGAGAAAAGATAAGAAAGCAATTAATGAAAGTGATGAAAGTTACAGTGAAAGTGAGGAAAAAGGTAATGATTCTGAAAAACACATACACTCAAATAATAAAGTGAATAAAAAAACTAAGAAACAAATTATTGAAAGTGATGAAAGTTACAGTGAGAGTGAGGAAGAAGGTAATGTATCCAAAAAAGACATACACTCTAATAGCCATGGGAATACAAAATATAACAAAGAGGTTAAGGAAAGTGATGAACGTTCCAGTGGAAGTGACGAAGAGGATGATGTATCTAAAAATGATGAAGATTTAAATAGTAAAGAAATGAGAAAAGAAGTAGGAGATTCTAATGAAAGAATCAATGGTTATGACAATCGTGAAAGTTTACCAGAGGGTACTGATCACAGTGAGGTGAACAATTATGATGATGATGGACCTGATGAAGACCAGATGGCTTTTTGTAGAGCTACCCGCATGAGTATTATGGGTTTCTTGCCCAAAGAAAACGAAAGTGACGATTCTGATTACATACAGTCAGATGATGTGAGTATTTATTTATATACATAATAGAGAATAAATTTTGTATACCTACCATTTGAGGATTCAGTCACAAACTGGTAGGGAAAATTTATAAGTTATACAGGGTGGAAGGGGACTCGTCATGGAAGTTTGATTCATCTGTTGTTCCGCCCTACGCTGATGGCCGAATGTAAGGGCGTCTAACTAAAATTTGGAAAATAATATGATTATTGTAATAACAATTTTTGTATGGAGAATAATACTATCGATACTATTTTAAAAAATGTGGCGGTGTTCAGAATGACGGACAGTACAAGTACCTCCAAGGCTGTTCGCTTGATACCTTCTACCTAGTATATCGAACCAATATTGCTAGTATTGCAACCCAGGCAATGTTTATATTTGTTATGGCCATCTTACTCTTTAAAGGTAGCAACGCATCTGTGACCGACTTTAAACAAGACATAAATTCTTATTCTAGGTCTGTCACAACGATGATAATCGTTGGTGATGGATGGGTAGTAACAACTGCTTATTATAGTATCCGTAAAAAAATATTGTACTGTAAATGGTGAAAAAATATGGCGATATGGTATCTCAGTTACTTCTTGTATTGCAGACAAAACATACTTCAAATGGTAGTTTGGCAAAAAGTGTCTCGGATCTAGCCGAGGCACAAGAACACAATAACAACTCTCCGGACACCGGGTTTGATGATGACATTGTCATCACAATTATTGATCAACCTCCAGAAGTTATTGCTCTCAGCAGCGATGATGAGGAAGTGGTAAGTGTTCTTCATAAATTATAGACTTAATGTGTAATACACCAACTGTGTAATGGCCAATCTCCACCAATCCGCATTGGAGCAGCGTGGTGGAGTAGGCTCTAGACCTCCCGCAGCATAGTCTGTGGGGGAGACCGGTGCCCAGCAGTGGGACGTCTATGGGTCGCAGCAGCGTACACCAACTGTCATGCTGACATAAGAGTCATGGGTCTCGGGTTCATTACCTAACCAATACGATCAGGTCAGGTCTGGTATGAAAAACTTTTTTGGTGTTTATGTATATACACTTCTCAAACCACAGGAAATTATTAGGACCCTAGTAGTTTTTGTACCTATATTCGATTACTAGTCCCGTAGCATCGCTTGCATGGAATTAGACATAACAATAGTTTCGTTTACACCTAGTTGCAACTGATTGCAATTGCACTATTTGCTATTGAAATTTAAGACATATTTAAACAAACATCCATCCCTTATCCGTATCTCAAAATATATTGTATTATGTTGGTCAAAATGTGTCATGTTTTCATGTTATGTTTAAACAATAAATAATAAAAAAGTTCCGACTCGGATGTTGTGCATGTTTTTACCAAGTTTCATTATAATCGGTTTGGTAGTTTTGGGACAGACAGACATCTACGCTGCAACCTTTATACGTCCCACAGCTGGGCACGGCTCCCGCCTCAAGACAAATCTGCGGGTGGTCTGGAGCATACTCCAAAACGCTTCTCAAATGGGGATTGGTGGATAGAAAATAAATTCGAAAAAAAAAATCGGATTCTGTATCGATTACATCACCTCCTGATAGTATTTTTTTCAAGAATTATTCAATATAAAACGCGGAATTAAAGTTTTATTATATGTATTGATAAAATAAAAATAAATATATGTTAAGTATAGATTTCACAACAATTCATTCCGCAAATAGACGAAAAATATATTGAAATAATCTTCCAGTGATTAGTTGTTTGCATAAAACTAGTTACAATATTTCAGTATTGATCAAATTAGCTAATTGAAGGGAGACCAGGTCAAAGTTTGTGTCTATTTTCTTTTTCGTGATATTAAAGTAGGTACTTACCTATTCTGTAACTAAATATGCTACAAAACTCAGAACCTATTTCAAGTTGAGGGTACGTAAAAAGAAATGAGTTTTAACGAACATCTGACAATCAGTTTATTTGAAATGATGTCATAGGTAGTGCACGTGTTTTCTATGTGATAAGTTTAAGTAGATTACGTTTATTGGGATATTTTTTAGTTGTGTTGAAAACCTTCAAAATGCCTAAAAATGTAAGTATGCATTGAATTTTTTAAATCTTTTTCATCGTTTGATTGTTGTCAAAAAGTTTATGAAGAATATGAACGCGTGTTACAGAAATTGCCGTCTTAATAAATTTACATAATATTATATCGTTTCGTAAGTATTAATATGGATTGTCTTTCCATTCCAGTTTGAGGGGGAGGAATCCCAAATTTTGTACGCGAATTTGTATAGTTTCTGAGATTTTTTGAAGATTGAAGTTATGGTTATGAGTTACATACTAAAAACACGTGATCGTATTAACAACATTTTACACCAATTTTACACCAATCAACAAGAGTCCGTTTTTGTTCTGGGGTTGATGTAAGATTTTTGAATTTGGCTCATACCAATCCCCGAATTTCCTCGAATCTTCTTATAGGTGATACACCGGTCAGTGTGGCTATGTAAAACAAGAAATTAGGTTGGGTTAGGTTTAGGTTCATGTGACCGCTAGTGGCAAAATTTCATGGACGCTACCGTGCTTCGGAGGGCACGTAAAGCCGTCGGTCCCGGTTGTTTTCAATGTTGGAAACAGTCGTTAAGCCTTGTCGAAGACCTTCGGGTGGCTTGAGAACATTCGACACTGGGTTGGCCACTAACCCCTCCACCAATCCGCATTGGAGCAGCGTGGTGGAGTATGCTCTAGACCTCCCACAGCTGCGTCTGTGGGGAGACCCGTGCCCAGCAGTGGGACGTATATGGGTCGCAGCGAGGTTTAGGTTAGGCTTTTAGACAAAGATACAATCAAATTCCTTTTTCAGCAGGTGATAAAAGATAACAAGTCTCCCAACACAAAGAAGAATAAATCGAGGAACGATGAAGAAAATATCAAGGTGGAGGGTAGCATCAAGCAGTTTCTGGTTCCAACCAGCCCGCCAAAGCAAGCGGTGTACGTCCAGAAGCACGTGCGGGAGAATGAGCTGGCTAAGCTCCACGGATACAAGGAGGAGTTGCAGAACCTCCGCGTAAGAAACAACCATATATATATTTATTTATATATATATATATCTAATATATAAAATTTCCGTGTCACAATGTTTGTTGCAGTACTCCTCCGAAACGGCTTTAAAGATTTTTACCAAATTTTATATGCGTATTCAGTAGGTCTGAGAATCGACTAACATCTATTTTTCATCCCTTTAAATGTTAAGGGTAGTCCACCCCTAATTTTTTTTTTTAATTGTTAGATAAATTTTTATTTTTGTATTTTTTTATGATACAACATTAGAAAATACATACAACCCTGAATTTTCAACCCTCTACGATCAACCAAAAAGTATTTATATGGCAAAACAACGTTTGCCGGGTCAGCTGGTCTTATATATAAAATTTCCGTGTCACAATGTTTGTTGCAGTACTCCTCCGAAACGGCTTTACCGATTTTTACCAAATTATATATGCGTATTCAGTAGGTCTGAGAATCGACTAACATCTATTTTTCATCCCCCTAAATGTTAAGGGTAGTCCATCCCTAATTTTTTTTTTTTAATTTTTAGACAAATTTTTATTTTTGTATTTTTTTATGATACAACATTAGAAAATACATACAACCCTGAATTTTCAACCCTCAATATATATTTATAAACGCTTTATTATACCTAAATATGTTCCAAAAGGCGGACTTAATGCTAAGAGCATTTTCTGCCAGTCAACCTTTGGGCTATGATCGTAGTTAGACGTGTAGCGACTAGAGCCCAACGGCTCGCAACCCACTGTTGGGCACGTTCACAGACACAGCTGTGGGAGGTCTAGAGCATACTCCACCATGCTGCTCCAATTCGCATTGGTTTTTACCATTAAAAAAAACAGCCGGGATACACGGCTTAACGTGTACTCCGAAGCACGGTAACGCCCATGAAATTTTGCCACTAGTGGTCACCCATTCATATGCAGAGCACGCCCGTCGTCGCTTAATTTTGTCGATCACACAAAATCGACGCGAGCCATTAGGCTATAAGCGTTATAATAAGTTATGGACGCTACATGACCTAAGTTTAATTATCTGTTTATTTATATCTGTATGTGTGTATGTATGTTACAATGTTATTATTGTAATTGTGCACCCCTAACCTGTTTCTTTTACAAAATTACTTTCAAGACGTTATTTCAATGGTTGTCTGAAAGAGATCGCTTTTTAAAAGCTTTTATTTAACTTCACTCGAATGTATGTATGTCCTGGAATCTTGCAATCAATATTTCACCCACTTCCACCGAAGCTATCGAGCTGAAATTTGGCACACATATTTGGTTCCGATGACAATGCACGTAAATAAAAAAAAGTAATAAAAAGCAATTAGTAAATTTTCTTTAATAATTTTATTACTAGTGATAAGACTGCCATTTATAACTACCACTCTATTATTTTCTTATTTTTGTATGTATGTACTTGTTGTGTGTTGTATCTTTATCCTTTTGGTGTACAATAAAGGAAATCTGTCTGTCTGAGCTTAAAATCTATATATAAAAAAATTGTTTGTCTGCAGTACCTATTAGATAACATGGATATGGAGACGCTACCAGATGGGGGCGTGAAGCTCATCGAGCGGCTGACGGCGCTGGAGGGGGAGGTGCAGCGGCAGGCGGACAAGGTGCACGGCATGGTGGTCGCGCCCGGTGAGACCCACCCCCACTTTCATTGCCCCACTGCTGGCTCTGCTGTCGGAATGCTAGTGCCACAGCCACAGTCCGTGTCGATGTCGATATACGTACGAAATGTGTGTCAACTTAATAATGTACCTAGCTCTAGACTAAGTAAAGTATCAATCTTTTATGGGGAACTGTGTTCGCTTCTACAATAAAATACCCGGAAATATTACTTGTCTCTCAGAGAATAAATTTAAATCTTACATTAAACAAAACCTCCTTAATAAAGCTTTCTATAAAATTAATGACTACTTGAACGATAGAAATGCTTGGTGCGATGTATCTCCAGCTCCACTTGTTCAATAATAATGTAATGTGATCAAATTATAAAATTGTAAATTTTGAAAAGAGTAACTACCGAGTTTCTTGCCGTGTTCTTCTCGGTAGCATCAACTTTGTGAACCGGCGGTAGATGAAAAATGTTATGACGTTCATTAAGCGTATACAAAATACCATATAATGAAAAATAAATGATTCTGAATCTGAATAATAATAATAAAATCTTTATTTTCACGTAACATGACCCATATAAAATCTATACAATTTTGCAATGCATATTAAACAAACTACAAACATTTTTTTAAAATTCTATTTACACAATAATTTTCGTTTATTATGTATTGTATTTATTTTTAATCTATTATGTATTTAAAATTAAAATATGTTATAATATATCTGTGTGTGTAAGCGAAATAAATTATTTTCAATTTCTATTTTATTTCCGGTCCACGGCTGTTATACCAGGCAATGATCTAATTTTGTATTGCTCTTCAGATGAAGCCGAGGGCGCGATTAGTGCAGGAAAGGCGAAGAAGACGCCCACGTGGGAGGATATCCAGAAGGCAAGCAATGCCGTGCAGCCCAGGATGTTTGGCAAACAGGGTGAGTAGCTTGCTTCACAGTGACCCTGTCTGGCCTTTTGTAGGAGTAGGGCTCTAAGTCCGATCCTCGGCAAAAGCAGATTCATTCGTTTCATTCAGTGTGGCGTCCATAGCCCAATGGTCCGCGTCGACTCAATGTGATCGAAAGAGTTAAGCAACGACGAGCGCGGTCGGGATGTGGATGGGTGACCGCTAGTGGCAATATTTCATGGACGCTACCGTGCTACGGAGGGCACGTAACGGTTGTTGTGGAAACACGTCGTTAGGCCTTGTCGAAGACCTTCGGGTGGCTTGAGAACATTCGACACTGGGTTGGCGACTAACCCCTCCACCAATCCGCATTGGAGCAGCGTGGTGGACCTCCCGCAGCAGTGTCTGTGGGGGAGACCCGTGCCCAGCAGTGGCACGTCTATGGGTCGCAGCGATTCAGTGAACTGTTGACATTATCTACAAACCTAGATTGCCTTAGCTGTACTGCTCTTCCGTTATTCTGTAATCTATATGTACAAAAGGAGAAGGTGACTGACTGACTGACTGACTGACTGACTGACTGACTGACTGACTGACTGACATATCAACACAGAGCCTAAATTATAAGGGCTAGAAACTTGAAATTTTGCACAGGGGTTCCTTTTATAACGTAGGGGAGCACTAAGAAAGGATTTTTGAAAATTCACCCCCTAAGGGGGTAAAACGGGGGTGCAAAGTTAGTATGAAACTTTGCCGTTTTTGATGTTATTCGAATTAAATTCAGTACTTAAGAAGGTTTTTTATTGAGTTTCGTAAATCATCTCTTAAGGGGGGGTAAAAGGGGGGTGCAAAGTTAGTAGGTATAAAAGTTTTTCGTATATATATCTACATTATTTCAATGAAATTTTGTATTTTGGTTATGTTACGTTTAATTCCACGCGAGCGAAGCTGCGGGCGTCCACTAGTGTTTAAATATTTTTTTTAGCAATGGCGACCCACATGGCGGAGAGGAATCTGATAATGGAGCGCCTCCGCGACCTGCACGAGTCGCTGGCGTCGCGGCCGAGCGACGAGGCGCGGGCGCCGGCGCCGGCGGCCGTGCGCTCCGAGCTGATGCCGCACCAGCTGCAGGCGCTGGCGTGGCTGCGCTGGCGGGAGACGCAGCGCCCGCCCGGCGGCATCCTCGGTACGTAGGGGATAGATGCCTAGCCCTAACCTAACCCAAACAATATGAAGGCGCCTAGGTTTCATACGATGGCATCCTCGGTGCGTAGCATCCGGTATATCCATGCGACTGCAGGGGATAGATGCGCCGTCGCTAAGGTCGGCAGAAACCAGATACATTCGGTTTCATTTTCTTTGTATACTGAGCCTAGCCCTAACCTAACCCTAATAATATGAAGGCGCCTAGGTTTCATACGACTGCAGGGGATAGATGCGCCGTCGCTAAACATGTCGACAGAAACCAGATACATCCGGTTTATTTTTTCTCTGTGTACTGAAAATGCCTAGCCCTAACCCAGTGATGGGCAAACTACGGCCCGCGGGCCAACTCCGGCCCGCCGAGGGTCCGTCGATACTATGGGAAAACCACGGAGGAGGCTCCCCTTTTTTCCTCTATGAGAAAAACAAAAACAATTCCATGTGTCTCACACGCTTAACAAGGCAGAGCCTTCGAATAAAAGTTAAATTAATTATTATATAGGGTAAAACCCATAACATTTGTGTGTAATGCTGTAATGTTTTTATAATATCATAACACAAAATGCATTTTTTCTATAATTCTGGCCCTCCTCTAGAATTTCTAAACCTTTGTGGCCCGCCATTAAAAAAGTTTGCCCACCACTGCCCTAACCTAACCCAATTAATACGACGGGGCTTAGGTGTTTTATCCTTACTTACACGTATATCATACGCGTGTCAGATCAGGGTTTGACCGATTTAACAAAGAAACTAGTTTGGCCATCCATACTATCCATGCTAATATTATAAAGGAGACTGGCGGTTTTCGGCCTGAAGACCTACAGGAATAACACTTATGCATAAAAATACAGTATTTTTTTCTGGTTTAGAATGTCGTATTAGCATTTTTGTAGAACTTGTCTGGCTTGAGAAAACATTTTTTTTATATTTTGTAAATCGATATATTTTGTTAATCGATTTATGTATACATAAACACTTTTCCCCCAGTTATTTTCCACAATAAAACTATCTTCATCGTATGCACTGATCAATTTATTAATTTACCTTCTCAATATTACAGCTACGAACCGAGAAAAATGCATTTTTAGTAATCTTGAAAATGTGTGGATCGATAGGATGAAGATAGGTCGATCAATCTTATCGATGCGTTTATGTCATATCGTGTCTGTGGTTTCGTTTGACATGTTATGCGGTCAGTGCGTGACAGCGAGCGAAATAAATAATTCAAAATTCATTTATGTTGTTATTGCTACTTCTTGGATATTTTAATGTGCTCTCTTTCCCGTGGTTTTTTTTGTTTTACTTTGGCTTTTGAATTTCGGACTGTGGATTCTGCATAAACATTGACCTGGCGAGTTTGATTGGACCTTGATATTCTTAACGATTTAGATTTCTACATAATGGAACGCAAGCGTTGTGCTAATTGCACTATATCTATAATACGATTAAGGAGGCAGGCGCTGTCGCACCCGGAAAATAAAGATATATTGCCTTTATTAAGGCAATGGCATCCTAATCGATGGGTAAGTGTTCTATGTATTAGACAATACTCAATATTATACCTATCATACAGCAAGATGTGACAATGTCCTGTACTATGATGTTTTCAAAAATCGATCGACCTGAAAACTAACGCTTCTATGCTATGCTATTTATTAAAAGCATATTAAACTAAATAAATGAATTATTATTTACAGATTGATACTGCAGATCACATCTGCCATAATTGTTGGCTATTGATGAGCCCTAATTTACAATCTCCTGTTTTTGGGCATCAGAAAGTATGTGTGAATTGTGGTCGATCACTACATAAAGTTCGCTGCCATATGCTGACACAAACTTCTGTGCGGGAAAGACATATTTTTAATGCTATTTCAGAATGGATTTTACCAAATCGAGTGAATATAATTAATTCAACAGCATTGTTTAATCTAACTGATATTTTAACTGTTTTATAGTGTTTTCATGTTTTTTTTTCCTTTCAAGGTTCAGAGCAATAGCCAAATATGTCATCCTTGTTGGATGAGAGCAGATAAACATCACTATTCTGCCTCATTAACCTCACAAGCGACGGCTTCAACCATTGAGCAAGAAGTTGATGGTGAGGCCGCCGTGTTACCACCACAACCCAATGAAGAAACCTCAAGACCTATCAAATAAAACAAGCTCATTAAACCATTAAGCCATTAAACAATACTATTGTAATTGTATATCAGGGAGGCGTACAGTAGGTTGTTGTTCACATACTATGTCTATTAAATGGTACTTGGGTTGGGCAAGGTGGCAAGGAATAATATTATACCTGCGGCACCTTTCTTGGATGAAATATTATTGTGTTATGATAGTGAATAAAATATACGTATCTGTTAAAGAAAGCATTTTCATTTGACACCTCCAACCACTGAGTTAAATATCCTCCAACACACCGTATAAGGAGCCAGATTTTACGGACAGGTTTTATAGTACTACCTGCCATGGTACCTGGTCTAATACCATTTCTACAGTGTAATAATTTTTTAAAGCTAACTAATGTTCTTATGATATAACTCTGCAGATTGGACTAACCAATACCCTATTCCTAACCCCTATTCTAAGACTGAACTTTTTCAAAGTCTGTCACAGTTGTCATGGGCGACGCGGATAGGTAGACACTTAAAATGATGTAATTAAATGTGTCTATGATGAGTTTAACTAAATTGAGTAGGTATTACTACATTACATACATACCAACACAGTTAAGTTAACCATTTCTTTCGTAGACATAACCTCTATTGTCAAATTGACACTGTCAATGTCGTGTCAACGTTAACTGTCAAATGTTAACTTTAAATATTATTTATGTAAAACTGACAAGTTCTTTGAAGAAATTACAAGTAAATATTCGTTTCTATTGACCTACGCTATCAAAAAACATTAAAAGTATCCATGTAGGTGACCAGGCCGAACTCTCCTAGGAAAACCGCCAGTCTCCTTTTGAAAGTAACTCTGTCCATCTCGCTTTCACGCCAAAACTACTGAACCGATTTGAATGAAATTTGGTACACAGATAGTCTAGAGCCTGAAGAAGGACATAGGCTACTTTTTAATCTATTATTATGTCTAATTATACGCGAGCGAAGCTGCGGGCGTCCTTTAGTATAAAATATTCATAATCTAATATTGTTTGGTTCCAGCGGACGACATGGGTCTGGGCAAGACGATCACCATGATATCGCTTATCGCGCAGGACAAGGAGGCCGGCATCGATGGCGACGACGATGACGACTCCAGCTCGCGGGGGAGAGGTGACTTCACTTCTTTATTTCAGAACATCGTATTATAGTCAAGCGCAAGGCCGCCACATCATTATGGTTTAACCACCTACATCATAGGGAATCTTCTGTGGAATAAATAAATTAATTAATTTACTACTTAGGTAACTTAGCGGTGACAGCCCAGTGGCTATCGATCTCGCCTCTCAAATTTCGTGACAAATATATATAATTTTTTTTACAGACCAAATAAACTATATTTAACCTATATAACAATTTTATTATTAGTTTTGTACCAATTAGTTTGGTAAAATGTGCGTTACCATCTACCATAATGTGCTATTTAATTTTATGTATATTTATTTGTAGGTACTCTTATTTAACTTACCTCATATGTCTCACCTTTTTAATATAAGGAGTACTAGCTTTTTGGGAAAAGGGAATTAACAATGCCATCTGTTAACAACATCCCGAACTAAATATCTAGCAAATAACAAAACATCGATATCTTCCAATGGGGATGTTTTACCGCGCTAAAAAGTAGCCTACGTCACTCTCCACCCTCCTCACTATCTCCACACACAAAAACCATACCATATAATAGCTTCGTTGCGACGTGAAAGCCGGACAAACAAACAAACACACTTTCACATTTATAATATTAGTATGGATGGACTAGTATGGATTTAAATGATTAAACATTGTCGCCAGTGATCCACGGCGGCACGCTGGTGGTGTGCCCCGTGTCGCTGCTGCAGCAGTGGGCGGGCGAGGTGGGCAAGCACTGCGCGCCGCACGCGCTGTCCGTGGCGCAGCACCACGGCGCGACGCGCGCGCACCACCCGCACCGCCTGGCCGCCAGCGACCTGGTGCTCACCACCTACAATATACTGCAGCGGGAGAGCGACAAGGTGACCCCCGTGCATCCCCACCGGCGTTCCCGTGCAGATCGTCGCTGCTGCAGCAGTGGGCGGGCGAGGTGGGCAAGCACTGCGCGCCGCACGCGCTGTCCGTGGCGCAGCACCACGGCGCGACGCGCGCGCACCACCCGCACCGCCTGGCCGCCAGCGACCTGGTGCTCACCACCTACAATATACTGCAGCGGGAGAGCGACAAGGTGACCCCCGTGCATCCCCACCGGCGTTCCCGTGCAGATCGTCGCTGCTGCAGCAGTGGGCGGGCGAGGTGGGCAAGCACTGCGCGCCGCACGCGCTGTCCGTGGCGCAGCACCACGGCGCGACGCGCGCGCACCACCCGCACCGCCTGGCCGCCAGCGACCTGGTGCTCACCACCTACAATATACTGCAGCGGGAGAGCGACAAGGTGACCCCCGTGCATCCCCACCGGCGTTCCCGTGCAGATCGTCGCTGCTGCAGCAGTGGGCGGGCGAGGTGGGCAAGCACTGCGCGCCGCACGCGCTGTCCGTGGCGCAGCACCACGGCGCGACGCGCGCGCACCACCCGCACCGCCTGGCCGCCAGCGACCTGGTGCTCACCACCTACAATATACTGCAGCGGGAGAGCGACAAGGTGACCCCCGTGCATCCCCACCGGCGTTCCCGTGCAGATCGTCGCTGCTGCAGCAGTGGGCGGGCGAGGTGGGCAAGCACTGCGCGCCGCACGCGCTGTCCGTGGCGCAGCACCACGGCGCGACGCGCGCGCACCACCCGCACCGCCTGGCCGCCAGCGACCTGGTGCTCACCACCTACAATATACTGCAGCGGGAGAGCGACAAGGTGACCCCCGTGCATCCCCACCGGCGTTCCCGTGCAGATCGTCGCTGCTGCAGCAGTGGGCGGGCGAGGTGGGCAAGCACTGCGCGCCGCACGCGCTGTCCGTGGCGCAGCACCACGGCGCGACGCGCGCGCACCACCCGCACCGCCTGGCCGCCAGCGACCTGGTGCTCACCACCTACAATATACTGCAGCGGGAGAGCGACAAGGTGACCCCCGTGCATCCCCACCGGCGTTCCCGTGCAGATCGTCGCTGCTGCAGCAGTGGGCGGGCGAGGTGGGCAAGCACTGCGCGCCGCACGCGCTGTCCGTGGCGCAGCACCACGGCGCGACGCGCGCGCAGCACCCGCACCGCCTGGCCGCCAGCGACCTGGTGCTCACCACCTACAATATACTGCAGCGGGAGAGCGACAAGGTGACCCCCGTGCATCCCCACCGGCGTTCCCGTGCAGATCGTCGCTGCTGCAGCAGTGGGCGGGCGAGGTGGGCAAGCACTGCGCGCCGCACGCGCTGTCCGTGGCGCAGCACCACGGCGCGACGCGCGCGCAGCACCCGCACCGCCTGGCCGCCAGCGACCTGGTGCTCACCACCTACAATATACTGCAGCGGGAGAGCGACAAGGTGACCCCCGTGCATCCCCACCGGCGTTCCCGTGCAGATCGTCGCTGCTGCAGCAGTGGGCGGGCGAGGTGGGCAAGCACTGCGCGCCGCACGCGCTGTCCGTGGCGCAGCACCACGGCGCGACGCGCGCGCAGCACCCGCACCGCCTGGCCGCCAGCGACCTGGTGCTCACCACCTACAATATACTGCAGCGGGAGAGCGACAAGGTGACCCCCGTGCATCCCCACCGGCGTTCCCGTGCAGATCGTCGCTGCTGCAGCAGTGGGCGGGCGAGGTGGGCAAGCACTGCGCGCCGCACGCGCTGTCCGTGGCGCAGCACCACGGCGCGACGCGCGCGCAGCACCCGCACCGCCTGGCCGCCAGCGACCTGGTGCTCACCACCTACAATATACTGCAGCGGGAGAGCGACAAGGTGACCCCCGTGCATCCCCACCGGCGTTCCCGTGCAGATCGTCGCTGCTGCAGCAGTGGGCGGGCGAGGTGGGCAAGCACTGCGCGCCGCACGCGCTGTCCGTGGCGCAGCACCACGGCGCGACGCGCGCGCACCACCCGCACCGCCTGGCCGCCAGCGACCTGGTGCTGACCACCTACAATATACTGCAGCGGGAGAGCGACAAGGTGACCCACGACCCATAGACGTCCCACTGCTGGGCACGGGTCTCCCCCACAGACACTGCTGCGGGAGGTCTAGAGCATACTCCACCACGCTGCTCCATTTGCGGATTGGTGGAGGGGTTAGCGGCCAACCCAGTGTCGAATGTTCTCTAGCCAACCGAAGGTCTTCGACGAGGCTTAACGACTGTTTCCAGCATTGAAAACAACCGGGACCGACGGCTTTACGTTCCTTCCGAAGCACAGTACAATAAGATAGTACATTAGATCATACTTAACTATAGTTTACTTCTTTAGCCATTTCAGTTTCCTTGATGCTCTTTGGTTGTCATTTATATTCTGCTCGCGTGAAAGTTTGACGTGGCTATATGACATAGTCTATTGCGTTACACACCATGCACCGTGTTATAATTTAGTTTGCGCTCGCAGTCTGGCGTGCTGACGAAGGTGACGTGGCGGCGCGTGATCCTGGACGAGGCGCACGTGGTGCGCAACCACAAGAGCGCCACGTCCAACGCGGTGGCGGCGCTGCGGGCGCGGCGGCGCTGGGCGCTCACCGGCACGCCGCTGCACAACAAGGACCTGGACCTGTTCGCGCTGCTCAAGTTCCTCAAGTGCACGCCCTTCGATGAACTCACCGTGAGTACATGCGACCCTACCCAACCACAAGAGCGCCACGTCCAACGCGGTGGCGGCGCTGCGGGCGCGGCGGCGCTGGGCGCTCACCGGCACGCCGCTGCACAACAAGGACCTGGACCTGTTCGCGCTGCTCAAGTTCCTCAAGTGCACGCCCTTCGATGAACTCACCGTGAGTACATGCGACCCTACCCAACCACAAGAGCGCCACGTCCAACGCGGTGGCGGCGCTGCGGGCGCGGCGGCGCTGGGCGCTCACCGGCACGCCGCTGCACAACAAGGACCTGGACCTGTTCGCGCTGCTCAAGTTCCTCAAGTGCACGCCCTTCGATGAACTCACCGTGAGTACATGCGACCCTACCCAACCACAAGAGCGCCACGTCCAACGCGGTGGCGGCGCTGCGGGCGCGGCGGCGCTGGGCGCTCACCGGCACGCCGCTGCACAACAAGGACCTGGACCTGTTCGCGCTGCTCAAGTTCCTCAAGTGCACGCCCTTCGATGAACTCACCGTGAGTACATGCGACCCTACCCAACCACAAGAGCGCCACGTCCAACGCGGTGGCGGCGCTGCGGGCGCGGCGGCGCTGGGCGCTCACCGGCACGCCGCTGCACAACAAGGACCTGGACCTGTTCGCGCTGCTCAAGTTCCTCAAGTGCACGCCCTTCGATGAACTCACCGTGAGTACATGCGACCCTACCCAACCACAAGAGCGCCACGTCCAACGCGGTGGCGGCGCTGCGGGCGCGGCGGCGCTGGGCGCTCACCGGCACGCCGCTGCACAACAAGGACCTGGACCTGTTCGCGCTGCTCAAGTTCCTCAAGTGCACGCCCTTCGATGAACTCACCGTGAGTACATGCGACCCTACCCAACCACAAGAGCGCCACGTCCAACGCGGTGGCGGCGCTGCGGGCGCGGCGGCGCTGGGCGCTCACCGGCACGCCGCTGCACAACAAGGACCTGGACCTGTTCGCGCTGCTCAAGTTCCTCAAGTGCACGCCCTTCGATGAACTTACTGTGAGTCGCTGCGACCCATAGACGTCCCACTGCTGGGCACGGGTCTCCCCCACAGACGCAGCTGCAGGAGGTCTAGAGCATACTCCACCACGCTGCTCCAATGCGGATTGGTGGAGGGGTTAGTGGCCAACCCAGTGTCGAATGTTCTCAAGCCACCCGAAGGTCTTCGACAAGGCTTAACGACTGTTTCCAACATTGAAAACAACCGGGACCGACGGCTTTACGTGCCCTCCGAATCACGGTAGCGTCCATGAAATTTTGCCACTAGCGGTCACCCATCCACAAACCGACCGCGCCCGTCGTTGCTTAACTCTTTGGATCACATTGAATCGACTGTGAGTACATGCGATCAAACAATACCACAATAGATACTATACATTCTATTAGGTATCCTACACACTGCACCATCAGGTGGCCCAGTCCGCTTGTTCGTTTAGCTAAAATCTATTTTAAAAAAAAGTTGTAATTTTTATCGACGCTCAAAAATCTTTTCCCCCGTCAGATGTGGAAGAAGTGGATCGACAACAAGAGCATGGGCGGCGAGGAGCGGCTCAGCATGATAATGCGGTGCCTCATGCTGCGGCGGACCAAGGCGCAGCTGCAGGCGAGCGGGCAGCTGGCGTGCCTGCCGGAGCGCACGGCGCACGAGCGGCCGGTCACGCTCAGCAAGGAGGAGATGAACGTGTACCAGAAGGTGGGTCGACAACAAGAGCATGGGCGGCGAGGAGCGGCTCAGCATGATAATGCGGTGCCTCATGCTGCGGCGGACCAAGGCGCAGCTGCAGGCGAGCGGGCAGCTGGCGTGCCTGCCGGAGCGCACGGCGCACGAGCGGCCGGTCACGCTCAGCAAGGAGGAGATGAACGTGTACCAGAAGGTGGGTCGACAACAAGAGCATGGGCGGCGAGGAGCGGCTCAGCATGATAATGCGGTGCCTCATGCTGCGGCGGACCAAGGCGCAGCTGCAGGCGAGCGGGCAGCTGGCGTGCCTGCCGGAGCGCACGGCGCACGAGCGGCCGGTCACGCTCAGCAAGGAGGAGATGAACGTGTACCAGAAGGTGGGTCGACAACAAGAGCATGGGCGGCGAGGAGCGGCTCAGCATGATAATGCGGTGCCTCATGCTGCGGCGGACCAAGGCGCAGCTGCAGGCGAGCGGGCAGCTGGCGTGCCTGCCGGAGCGCACGGCGCACGAGCGGCCGGTCACGCTCAGCAAGGAGGAGATGAACGTGTACCAGAAGGTGGGTCGACAACAAGAGCATGGGCGGCGAGGAGCGGCTCAGCATGATAATGCGGTGCCTCATGCTGCGGCGGACCAAGGCGCAGCTGCAGGCGAGCGGGCAGCTGGCGTGCCTGCCGGAGCGCACGGCGCACGAGCGGCCGGTCACGCTCAGCAAGGAGGAGATGAACGTGTACCAGAAGGTGGGTCGACAACAAGAGCATGGGCGGCGAGGAGCGGCTCAGCATGATAATGCGGTGCCTCATGCTGCGGCGGACCAAGGCGCAGCTGCAGGCGAGCGGGCAGCTGGCGTGCCTGCCGGAGCGCACGGCGCACGAGCGGCCGGTCACGCTCAGCAAGGAGGAGATGAACGTGTACCAGAAGGTGGGTCGACAACAAGAGCATGGGCGGCGAGGAGCGGCTCAGCATGATAATGCGGTGCCTCATGCTGCGGCGGACCAAGGCGCAGCTGCAGGCGAGCGGGCAGCTGGCGTGCCTGCCGGAGCGGACGGCGCACGAGCGGCCGGTCACGCTCAGCAAGGAGGAGATGAACGTGTACCAGAAGGTGGGTCGACAACAAGAGCATGGGCGGCGAGGAGCGGCTCAGCATGATAATGCGGTGCCTCATGCTGCGGCGGACCAAGGCGCAGCTGCAGGCGAGCGGGCAGCTGGCGTGCCTGCCGGAGCGGACGGCGCACGAGCGGCCGGTCACGCTCAGCAAGGAGGAGATGAACGTGTACCAGAAGGTGGGTCGACAACAAGAGCATGGGCGGCGAGGAGCGGCTCAGCATGATAATGCGGTGCCTCATGCTGCGGCGGACCAAGGCGCAGCTGCAGGCGAGCGGGCAGCTGGCGTGCCTGCCGGAGCGCACGGCGCACGAGCGGCCGGTCACGCTCAGCAAGGAGGAGATGAACGTGTACCAGAAGGTGGGTCGACAACAGGAGCATGGGCGGCGAGGAGCGGCTCAGCATGATAATGCGGTGCCTCATGCTGCGGCGGACCAAGGCGCAGCTGCAGGCGAGCGGGCAGCTGGCGTGCCTGCCGGAGCGCACGGCGCACGAGCGGCCGGTCACGCTCAGCAAGGAGGAGATGAACGTGTACCAGAAGGTGGGTCGACAACAAGAGCATGGGCGGCGAGGAGCGGCTCAGCATGATAATGCGGTGCCTCATGCTGCGGCGGACCAAGGCGCAGCTGCAGGCGAGCGGGCAGCTGGCGTGCCTGCCGGAGCGCACGGCGCACGAGCGGCCGGTCACGCTCAGCAAGGAGGAGATGAACGTGTACCAGAAGGTGGGTCTCACTTGACTGTGAACCTTTCCCCCCCACAGTCAAGTCCGGAAGAATTCTAAGTGCTGATTTGTTCACTTGACCGTGAACCCTTCCCCTCCACGCTCAAGTCCGGGAGAATTCTAAGCGCTGAATCCCTTCCCCTCCACGGTCAAGTTCGAGAGAATTCTAAGCGCTGATTTGTTCTCTTCACCGTGAACCATTCCCCTCCACGGACAAGTTCGAGAGAAATCTACGCGTTGATTTGTTCGCCTGCCGTATTTATGTCCCCCACACTGATACCCCATAAGAATCTATCCCCTCCGGATTCGTACAAAGCTCAACTTTCGTGCCGACAGCAATACGCACGCCAATACGTCGTGACAATGCTTTAGCTTGGAATTAACCCCGAATGAAATCCTTCTTCCTCTCGCAGGTGCTGGTCACGTCGAAGACACTGTTCGCCCAGTTTCTCCACCAACGAGCTGAGAAGCAGGTGGATGCGAACGGGCTAACGCGCATGCAGAAGGATAATGCGTATGCGCTGCATAAGAAGATGGCTGCCTTGAGAGGTGAGGGATTTAAAAAAAAAAGATACACACACTTCGCGGTAGGCCTTAGCCTCATAAATCTCATAGAATAACCTGCTAATTATAAAAAATATAAATTATAATTAATTTTTTTTCTCTAGCATTTTTATTTTTAAGCACTGAGTATTATCCATCCATCCAACCCTCAGCCTTTTAATATTTCATATAGAGACCGGCATTAAATTCTAGCTCTGACCTTGAATGCGCAGAATATGAAATTATGGTATAACTAGTGGACGCCCGCAGCTTCCCTCGCGTGGAATTAGACATTCACTAACTTCAAAAACTGACACTGCCGTTTTTGAACCCACTTGACTTCAAAAACGGCAAAGTTTCATACTAACTTTGCAATTTTCAAAAGTCCTTTCTTAGTGCTCTCTTACGTTATAAAAGGAACCCCTGTGCAAAATTTCAAGTTTCTAACCCTTATAGTTTAGGCCCTGCGTTGATATGTCAGTCAGTCAGTCAGTCAGTCAGTCAGTCAGCTTCTCCTTTTATATATATAGATTTGGCGCGGGGCGAGCTGGTTGTCAGTCGTAAGCGCTGATTGGTTCGCCAGCCGTATTACGTCCCCCGCTGTACTGTACTGACACTGAGCCGAGACAAAGAATGGCGCGATGTTCGCGGGGCGAGGGATCGATTCCATATTCTCTGAATGATTAAAGTGTATTAATTTTTGTAATTATGAACACCAATAATCTTTAAATATAATGTGTAAGTACAATGTACAAGTACATTGTGTGCTATCTTGTCATCAAGTCAAATTGGCCAAATGCAGTCAGTCAAATGGTCAAGTTGTCATTATCAACTGTTTTTTTATTTCGGGAAGTCTTGTAAATGTTTGACGTATTGTTAAATTTTGGTTTCCGCCAGGCGTGAAGCCGGTGAAGTCTCACGAGATCCTGGTGCTGCTGCTGCGGCTGCGGCAGATGTGCTGCCACTGCGGGCTCATCTCCGCCATGCTGAGCGAGGAGGACGACGTGCAGGAGGACCCCGCCGGCCAGGACCTGCTGGCCGAGCTCAACAAGCTGTCGCTGGAGGACTCCCGCGCCGCCAGGAAGGTAGCTCTTCTCTCTCTCTCTCTCTCTCTGCTCCTGCGGCCGCCATTTTGTTATCAATTTTTATTAAGTTGTGTTACAGCTTAGAGTTCGCTGCGACCTATAGATGTCCCACTGCTGGGCACGGGTCCCTCCCATAGACGCAGCTGCGGGAGGTCTAGAGCATAATCCACCACGCTGCTCCAATGCGGATTGGTGGAGGGGTTAGTGGCCAACCCACTGTCGAATGTTCTCAAGCCACCCGAAGGTCTTCGACAAGGCTAAGCGATTGTTTCCACCATTGAAAACAAAACAACCGGGACCGACGGCTTTACGTGCGCTCCAAAGCACGGTAGCGTCCATGAAATTTTGCCACTAGTGGTCATCCACCCATAAACTGACCGCTCCCGTCGATGCTTAACTCTTTCGATCACATTGAATCGACGCGAGCCATTGGGCTATGGACGCTACAAGCTTAGAGTTAATTCGTCGGGGAAGTCACTGACAGGGTTTACCCCTGGAGCAATTGCCCGGATAGAGGGGATCTCCCCTAATTCCGAATTCCCTCAACGTAAGAGTGCCCACAGCGCCGCGGAAGAGGGGGAAAGGTCTGTCTGTATGTCTTAGAGTTAATTCTTTTCAAAAAAAATGTGAGCCGTCACGGGACGCCTGGCAGATGTGAAACATCGAAATTATTTTGTACAAGTAATATGCGCAAAAGTAGAGATTATGACAGGAACTAAAAAAACAAACTAACATAAGAAAAAAAAATTAAGTAATTATTATATTTTATTAATAAAATAATTTCCGACAGTAATTTGTCGGAACTGTATAGTATATACATATATTCCATATTCGTCACGCTCGCCACGCCAAAAATTTGGTTCGCCCTCCGTCTAAAGATGTTTCACATCAATAAAAAATTAATGAATTATGTAATTAATTGTTCTTGTCATAATCAAAACACGTTTAATTTGTAATGCAGAGTGGTGGCGGTCTAGACTCCCCGGACGGCGAGGAGACCGGCGGTAAGGAGGACGGCGCCTCCGTGGAGGAGGCCATCCGGTCGGCGCTGTCGCTGAAGAACCCCGTGTTCCGCCTGGAGCGGCGCTCCGCCAAGATAGCCGCCGTCATGGACTGCCTCAACAGCAACGTGTTCCCCAACAAGGGTGAGTGGTGGCGGTCTGGAGGAGGCCATCCGGTCGGCGCTGTCGCTGAAGAACCCCGTGTTCCGCCTGGAGCGGCGCTCCGCCAAGATAGCCGCCGTCATGGACTGCCTCAACAGCAACGTGTTCCCCAACAAGGGTGAGTGGTGGCGGTCTGGAGGAGGCCATCCGGTCGGCGCTGTCGCTGAAGAACCCCGTGTTCCGCCTGGAGCGGCGCTCCGCCAAGATAGCCGCCGTCATGGACTGCCTCAACAGCAACGTGTTCCCCAACAAGGGTGAGTGGTGGCGGTCTGGAGGAGGCCATCCGGTCGGCGCTGTCGCTGAAGAACCCCGTGTTCCGCCTGGAGCGGCGCTCCGCCAAGATAGCCGCCGTCATGGACTGCCTCAACAGCAACGTGTTCCCCAACAAGGGTGAGTGGTGGCGGTCTGGAGGAGGCCATCCGGTCGGCGCTGTCGCTGAAGAACCCCGTGTTCCGCCTGGAGCGGCGCTCCGCCAAGATAGCCGCCGTCATGGACTGCCTCAACAGCAACGTGTTCCCCAACAAGGGTGAGTGGTGGCGGTCTGGAGGAGGCCATCCGGTCGGCGCTGTCGCTGAAGAACCCCGTGTTCCGCCTGGAGCGGCGCTCCGCCAAGATAGCCGCCGTCATGGACTGCCTCAACAGCAACGTGTTCCCCAACAAGGGTGAGTGGTGGCGGTCTGGAGGAGGCCATCCGGTCGGCGCTGTCGCTGAAGAACCCCGTGTTCCGCCTGGAGCGGCGCTCCGCCAAGATAGCCGCCGTCATGGACTGCCTCAACAGCAACGTGTTCCCCAACAAGGGTGAGTGGTGGCGGTCTGGAGGAGGCCATCCGGTCGGCGCTGTCGCTGAAGAACCCCGTGTTCCGCCTGGAGCGGCGCTCCGCCAAGATAGCCGCCGTCATGGACTGCCTCAACAGCAACGTGTTCCCCAACAAGGGTGAGTGGTGGCGGTCTGGAGGAGGCCATCCGGTCGGCGCTGTCGCTGAAGAACCCCGTGTTCCGCCTGGAGCGGCGCTCCGCCAAGATAGCCGCCGTCATGGACTGCCTCAACAGCAACGTGTTCCCCAACAAGGGTGAGTGGTGGCGGTCTGGAGGAGGCCATCCGGTCGGCGCTGTCGCTGAAGAACCCCGTGTTCCGCCTGGAGCGGCGCTCCGCCAAGATAGCCGCCGTCATGGACTGCCTCAACAGCAACGTGTTCCCCAACAAGGGTGAGTGGTGGCGGTCTGGAGGAGGCCATCCGGTCGGCGCTGTCGCTGAAGAACCCCGTGTTCCGCCTGGAGCGGCGCTCCGCCAAGATAGCCGCCGTCATGGACTGCCTCAACAGCAACGTGTTCCCCAACAAGGGTGAGTGGTGGCGGTCTGGAGGAGGCCATCCGGTCGGCGCTGTCGCTGAAGAACCCCGTGTTCCGCCTGGAGCGGCGCTCCGCCAAGATAGCCGCCGTCATGGACTGCCTCAACAGCAACGTGTTCCCGAACAAGGGTGAGTGGTGGCGGTCCAGACTCCCCGGACGGCGAGGAGACCGGCGGTAAGGAGGACGGCGCCTCCGTGGAGGAGGCCATCCGGTCGGCGCTGTCGCTGAAGAACCCCGTGTTCCGCCTGGAGCGGCGCTCCGCCAAGATAGCCGCCGTCATGGACTGCCTCAACAGCAACGTGTTCCCCAACAAGGGTGAGTGGTGGCGGTCTGGAGGAGGCCATCCGGTCGGCGCTGTCGCTGAAGAACCCCGTGTTCCGCCTGGAGCGGCGCTCCGCCAAGATAGCCGCCGTCATGGACTGCCTCAACAGCAACGTGTTCCCCAACAAGGGTGAGTGGTGGCGGTCCAGACTCCCCGGACGGCGAGGAGGACGGCGCCTCCGTGGAGGAGGCCATCCGGTCGGCGCTGTCGCTGAAGAACCCCGTGTTCCGCCTGGAGCGGCGCTCCGCCAAGATAGCCGCCGTCATGGACTGCCTCAACAACAACGTGTTCCCCAACAAGGGTGAGTGGTGGCGGTCTTGACTCCCCGGACGGCGAGGAGGACGGCGCGTCCGTGGAGGAGGCCATCCGCTCGGCGCTGTCGCTGAAGAACCCCGTGTTCCGCCTGGAGCGGCGCTCCGCCAAGATAGCCGCCGTCATGGACTGCCTCAACAACAACGTGTTCCCCAACAAGGGTGAGTGGTGGCGGTCTTGACTCCCCGGACGGCGAGGAGGACGGCGCGTCCGTGGAGGAGGCCATCCGCTCGGCGCTGTCGCTGAAGAACCCCGTGTTCCGCCTGGAGCGGCGCTCCGCCAAGATAGCCGCCGTCATGGACTGCCTCAACAACAACGTGTTCCCCAACAAGGGTGAGTGGTGGCGGTCTTGACTCCCCGGACGGCGAGGAGGACGGCGCGTCCGTGGAGGAGGCCATCCGCTCGGCGCTGTCGCTGAAGAACCCCGTGTTCCGCCTGGAGCGGCGCTCCGCCAAGATAGCCGCCGTCATGGACTGCCTCAACAACAACGTGTTCCCCAACAAGGGTGAGTGGTGGCGGTCTTGACTCCCCGGACGGCGAGGAGGACGGCGCGTCCGTGGAGGAGGCCATCCGCTCGGCGCTGTCGCTGAAGAACCCCGTGTTCCGCCTGGAGCGGCGCTCCGCCAAGATAGCCGCCGTCATGGACTGCCTCAACAACAACGTGTTCCCCAACAAGGGTGAGTGGTGGCGGTCTTGACTCCCCGGACGGCGAGGAGGACGGCGCGTCCGTGGAGGAGGCCATCCGCTCGGCGCTGTCGCTGAAGAACCCCGTGTTCCGCCTGGAGCGGCGCTCCGCCAAGATAGCCGCCGTCATGGACTGCCTCAACAACAACCTGTTCCCCAACAAGGGTGAGTGGTGGCGGTCTTGACTCCCCGGACGGCGAGGAGGACGGCGCGTCCGTGGAGGAGGCCATCCGCTCGGCGCTGTCGCTGAAGAACCCCGTGTTCCGCCTGGAGCGGCGCTCCGCCAAGATAGCCGCCGTCATGGACTGCCTCAACAGCAACGTGTTCCCGAATAAGGGTGAGACTCATAAAAAAAATGAGTACTGAACTGTATGGCAACACTTGTAGCAAAATTTACAATGCTCTGCCAGGAAATATAAAACACTTACCGACACCATAATTTAGAAATTGAATATTTATTTATTTATTTATTTAACCTTTTATTGTGTTACAATATGGCGGACTTAATGCCTAATGGCATTATCTACCAGTCAACCATGGGCGTTGGTGAAAAGATGTAAATATAAAAATATATGGTATAAATTAATTAATCTAAGCATGTATTGTACAACCGCACAGGGTTTCTGTCTTAGGGAGCATACATGACCTGTACCATCTACCAACTACCAACAGACTGCAATGAAGAATTTGAATTTTGAGCTATAAGAGCGCCAATTATCGACCTGAATATATGTACATGTACTGTACGATAAAGTGTTTTTGTATTGTACCTACCTTGGTGTACGATAAAGTGTTTTTATATTGTACTAGTGGACGCCCGCAGCTTCGCTCGCGTTACACATTCACTAACTTAAAAAACGGCAAAGCTTCATGCTAACTTTGCACCCCTGTTTTACCCCCTTAGAGGATGAATTTTCAAATTTTTCTCGCCGTAAAAACCATCCTTGAACTTCAACGAACATTTAAAAAAAAGAATTGGCCAAATTGGTCCAGGCGTTGTTGAGTTATGCGCTTACCAACACATTTTGCGATTCATTAAAAGCTTTTATTTAACTTCAATGTATGTCCTGGAATCTTGCAATCAATATTTCACCCACTTCCATTGAAGCTATCAAGCTGAAATTTGGCACACATATTTGGTTCCGATGACAATGCATGAAAATAAAAAAAAAGTTTTAAAAAGCTTTTTAAAAAAAAAATTTAACGGTATAATTATTTTTATAATATAGAAGATTTGTATTGTATTGTATTGGTGCAGGCGAGAAGGCGGTGGTGGTGTCCCAGTGGACGTCGGTGCTGCGGCTGGTGGAGCGCGAGCTGCGCGCGGCGCGCGTGCGCTGCACCACGCTGTGCGGCAGCGTGCCCGTGGCCGCGCGCGCCGCGCTCGTCGACTCGCTCAACGACCCGCAGTCCGACGTGCGGGTGAGTGTATTGTATCGATGCAGGCGAGAAGGCGGCGGTGGTGTCCCAGTGGACGTCGGTGCTGCGGCTGGTGGAGCGCGAGCTGCGCGCGGCGCGCGTGCGCTGCACCACGCTGTGCGGCAGCGTGCCCGTGGCCGCGCGCGCCGCGCTCGTCGACTCGCTCAACGACCCGCAGTCCGACGTGCGGGTGAGTGTATTGTATCGATGCAGGCGAGAAGGCGGCGGTGGTGTCCCAGTGGACGTCGGTGCTGCGGCTGGTGGAGCGCGAGCTGCGCGCGGCGCGCGTGCGCTGCACCACGACCTCAACGACCCGCAGTCCGACGTGCGGGTGAGTTATTATTATTATTAACTCTTTATTGCACTTCGCTGCGACCCATAGACGTCCCACTGTTGGGCACGGGTCTCCTCTCAGAATGGGAGGGATTAGGCCTTAGTCCACCACGCTGGCCAAGTGCGGATTGGCAGACTTCACATACCTTCGAGAACGTATACCTTTATTGCACACCAAGACATAAAAGAACAATTACATGGAATAAGGACTAAAAACTACGTAGGTACAATAGGTGGCCTTATCGCTAACTATCTTATCGCTATCATCATAATTCGCTGCGACCCATACACGTCCCACTGCTGGGCACGGGTCTCCCCCACAGACGTTGCTGCGGGAGGTCTACAGCATAGTCTACCACGCTGCTCCAATGCGGATTGGTGGAGGGGTTAGTGGCCAACCCAGTGTCGAATGTTCTCAAGCCACCCGAAGGTCTTCGACAAGGCTTAATGACTGTTTCCAGCATTGAAAACAACCGGGACCGACGGCTTTACGTGCCCTCCGAAGCACGGTAGCGTCCATGAAATTTTGCCACTAGCGGTCAGACATCCACAAACCGACCGTGCCCGTCGTTGCTTAACTCTTTCGATCACATTGAATCGACGCGAGCCATTGGGCTATGGACGCTACATCATAATTATTTACTGTTTAGGTATATATTTATTTTTGCTTGTTTCAAATCTCTTTTTAGCATATTTTAACTTATTATTATAAACATAAAGTATAAATAAATAAGTATGTAAAAATAAAATCATATATTCAATACATTATAGTAATGTATATTTAGTACAATTTGGGTAAAATGGTGCTGTCCTCCTACCCTCCACGGGCCGCACTGAAAATCAGCGTCGTGATTCCTTTTTGTTCCATGACATTTATGCTGAGTGCGGACCCGTTTTGTTCATGTATATGGTGCAACATTATAAAAAAGATGTTTGTTTTTTTTTAGATATTCTAAGTGGTACGAATATTGTGTTGTTATATTAAGAGCAAAATAATAATAAAAAAAAAACGCTTAAAAGCTTACACTTACGGTAGGGGGTCGCACATGTCGCAACATCCATGACCCGAGTACAGTCAAGGTCACATACTACCGCGCGGAGTCGTAGTACGTGAAGCAAACACTTTATGACCAATTTTTACGAAAATAACGTGAACGTAAACAATCCAATTGTAGTATGTATGAGTAATGTTTTTTTTAAATAATTTAATGTATTTCTATTCTAATGTATATCTATACTAATATTAAAAAGAGGAAACATTTGTTTGTAATGTTTTCACACAAAAACTACTGGACCGATTTCAAAAATTCTTTCACCATTAGAAAGCTGCATCTTCACTGTGTGACATTACTCGTAGGCTATATAATATTACTAGGTGTAAACGAAACTATTGTTATGTCTAATTCCACGCGAGCGAATCTGCGGGCGTCCACTAGTTAATTTAATGTATTTCTAATGTATATTATATAAATATTAATAAACTTTTAACATTTCGTATACTTACCTCCGTTCACATAATTTTCCTAAAATTTCTGTTATGTTACTAATGTATACAAAAGACGCGTGCGAGGTGTAAGCGCAGGGGCAAATCACTGCGACCCATAGACGTCCCACTGCTGGGCATGCTTCTCCCCCACAAACACTGCTGCTGGAGGTCTAGAGCATACTCCACCACGTTGCTCTAATACGGATTGGTGGAGCAGGAATATGCAGGGTCAAATCATGTTTGATGACTGTAATGTTTCCACGCAGGTGATGCTGCTGTCGCTGTGCGCGGGCGGCGTGGGGCTGAACCTTTGCGGCGCGTCGCACCTGCTGCTGCTGGACCCGCACTGGAACCCGCAGCTGGAGCAGCAGGCGCAGGACCGCGTGTACCGCGTGGGCCAGCACCGCCACGTGCACATCTACAGGTGAGCCGGGGCGAGGAGCGAGCTGCCACCTGCTGCTGCTGGACCCGCACTGGAACCCGCAGCTGGAGCAGCAGGCGCAGGACCGCGTGTACCGCGTGGGCCAGCACCGCCACGTGCACATCTACAGGTGAGCCGGGGCGAGGAGCGAGCTGCCACCTGCTGCTGCTGGACCCGCACTGGAACCCGCAGCTGGAGCAGCAGGCGCAGGACCGCGTGTACCGCGTGGGCCAGCACCGCCACGTGCACATCTACAGGTGAGCCGGGGCGAGGAGCGAGCTGCCACCTGCTGCTGCTGGACCCGCACTGGAACCCGCAGCTGGAGCAGCAGGCGCAGGACCGCGTGTACCGCGTGGGCCAGCACCGCCACGTGAACATCTACAGGTGAGCCGGGGCGAGGAGCGAGCTGCCACCTGCTGCTGCTGGACCCGCACTGGAACCCGCAGCTGGAGCAGCAGGCGCAGGACCGCGTGTACCGCGTGGGCCAGCACCGCCACGTGCACATCTACAGGTGAGCCGGGGCGAGGAGCGAGCTGCCACCTGCTGCTGCTGGACCCGCACTGGAACCCGCAGCTGGAGCAGCAGGCGCAGGACCGCGTGTACCGCGTGGGCCAGCACCGCCACGTGCACATCTACAGGTGAGCCGGGGCGAGGGGCGAGCTGCCACCTGCTGCTGCTGGACCCGCACTGGAACCCGCAGCTGGAGCAGCAGGCGCAGGACCGCGTGTACCGCGTGGGCCAGCACCGCCACGTGCACATCTACAGGTGAGCCGGGGCGAGGGGCGAGCTGCCACCTGCTGCTGCTGGACCCGCACTGGAACCCGCAGCTGGAGCAGCAGGCGCAGGACCGCGTGTACCGCGTGGGCCAGCACCGCCACGTGCACATCTACAGGTGAGCCGGGGCGAGGGGCGAGCTGCCACCTGCTGCTGCTGGACCCGCACTGGAACCCGCAGCTGGAGCAGCAGGCGCAGGACCGCGTGTACCGCGTGGGCCAGCACCGCCACGTGCACATCTACAGGTGAGCCGGGGCGAGGGGCGAGCTGCCACCTGCTGCTGCTGGACCCGCACTGGAACCCGCAGCTGGAGCAGCAGGCGCAGGACCGCGTGTACCGCGTGGGCCAGCACCGCCACGTGCACATCTACAGGTGAGCCGGGGCGAGGGGCGAGCTGCCACATGCTGTGCCTGTGTTCATGAATATGAATATGCTGCTTGAGCAAGCTGCCAGTGACACTGACACGCACGACACATGCGCGTGCGTTGTGTCGTGCGTGCATTTTAAGTAAAAAAAGGTAGATAATTTAACCGTCCCACTGTTGGGCACTGGTCTCCATCACGCTGCTGCTCCAATTCTTATTGCTCTTTTTTTAAATAACATGATGAGTACATGATTAATATTGTCATAGTTAAAGATAAACCGATTTGTGTGAAGTCTGACATTCCCTACTTGGCTTCTACCTACCTACTGGATTATAATTTCAAAGTTAAATTAATTAGTGAAGAACTCGAATTTATGCTGAGTTTTATAAACAATTTTATTGGTCGTAGTATGAAAGAAATTGCACCAGTAAATCCCCACATCAAACGGATGTATACCGGAAATTGTCGGTGAACATTTTTGGAATGACGGTATTTTTAGTCCGCTCAGCTTATTGACATAAAATTAATTACTAATAGCGGGCGACGTGACAAAAAATATTGTGCGTGCGCCAGATTTTTTTCGTGCCCGCGCGTTCAAAGACTCGTCGCTCATCCGGTTTCGGGTGGACGCCAAAATCTTTCGTCGCATATCGAGCTATGTGTGGGTAGTATTGCAGCAGTAATTACCTTAATTTGTAAAAACTGAAGAATCCTCTTGCCATTAGTAATAGGTAATGAATGAATGAATCATGATTTATGTTGTTTGTTAATTATGTTTGCTGTTTCATTTACGCATTTTGGACTTTTGCTAGTCGTTTGTGAAATTATGATGGATTTAATGAATCTATTAAAATTATTTTACACTTGACTTGCAAAATAATTTATTTTGCTATGAGGTTATGAGGTCATTGGGCACGCTTAACGAAAGTCTAGCTCTAGACCTAAAGTTAGACAGATCCTTATAGGCCAGTCATTAAAGCCTCAAACCCCTAAGAAATTAGTAACTCGCTGAAATTTTGAGGGTTTGTTAAGGAAGGTAAAATAACTTACCGTGTGATTTTGCAGCGTTCTGGGGTGTACGGAAAGGGTTGAAAAGGGATGAAAAAAGTTTTTTTTGTTAATAACATTGCCAAAAAAATTAGTAACACGCTGCAAATTTAGAATTATGTTGTTCTTACCATTTTGTAACATGTATTAAATTTGCAGCGTTTTGCAACATACGGAACATTGTTTATTATTAAAAAACAATGAAATTTGTTAATAACAAGGGTAAAGAAATTAGTAACACGCTGCAAATTTGGAATTAGGTTGTTCTTACCGTTTTATAACATTTATAAAATTTGCAGCGTTTTGCAACATACGGAACATTGTTTATTATTAGAAAACAATAAAATTTGTTTTTATGAGGGGGTAAAAAAAATTAGTAACTGGCTGTAAATTTGTAAATACCCTGTTTACAGCGTTTTATAGCCACTACTAAATTTGCAGCGTTTTACAACAAACGGAACATTACAAATTTCTTTACCAAAAAACAAACAAATTTCATTGTTTTTTAATAATAAACAATGTTCCGTATGTTGCAAAACGCTGCAAATTTAATACATGTTACAAAATGGTAAGAACAACATAATTCTAAATTTGCAGCGTGTTACTAATTTTTTTGGCAATGTTATTAACAAAAAACTTTTTTCACACTTTCCGTACACCCCAGAACGCTGCAAAATCACACGGTAAGTTATTTTACCTTCCATAACAAATCCTCAAAATTTCAGCGAGTTACTAATTTCTTAGGGGTTTGAGGCTTTAATGACTGGCCTATTAGGCTTATTTAGATACTCAATTTAAACGTAGAAGGCAAATAGTCAGGCGGTATTGGCAACTTTTTGCCTAGTCCAGGGGTCGGCAACCTACGGCTCGCGAGCCACATGCGACTCTTGTCGCATGTGGCTCTTGCGACAAGAGTCTTTGGATGTGAAGCTGCGGCTCTTTAGTCCCATACGCTAGTAAAAATAGATATTTTTCTTATGAATAAATAGATTGGTTTTTTTAATCAAAAAACTTTGTTTATTAAAGTACTATTTATTTTTGGCAAGAATTTTGTTTTGTGGCTCTTTAAAAACTTTGTAAATTATAACATTTGACTCTTCCGACTCAAATTTTTAACGTGTAATTATTGATATTATGTGACACCACATTAATGTCATCTAAGTATACTAAATATATTTCTAGTGTCTGTCATTATTTATCTAGTATATAAAAATAAATTGGATAGGCTTACCGATCAAACTAACTCAAAACAGGCCTGCACTGAAAATCAGCGTCATGATTCATTAGGATCATGGCAAATGCTGAGTGCAGTCCTACTTTGCTTTGTAATGCCTGCTTAAATGATAGTGTGAAATGTATTTTTTTTGTATCAATTTTCTTTGTGTGCAAAGCAAAATAAATATTTATTCTATTCTAAATGCTTGCTTACCCCTGGCCTAGTCGGTCCACAGTTGGAGAGTTAAAGGGCTGTCACGCACGTTAGCGATACACATCTTGGCAAGCTCCACAAACCTTTCGCACATCCGCTTGCTCCATTCAAATTGTTTTTTTTACACCGAAGTATCGAGTGGCTGACGTACGGCAGTAAATATGATATCGTTTTGTAATTCCCACTGTCACCTAATGAATCATATTCACAGTAAAGGCAGTTTTAGAAACTCACCGGTGCGATTATGTAGTTTTCTTGTTTGTCATACTTATATTCGTATTATTATTGTTAATTTTTTCGGTTCCGTACACAAAGGGTGAAAAACAGAACCCTATTACTCAGCCTCACGTGTCTGTCTATTTATTTATTAACAGTAAACATTATAATTACAGCTAAGCCAATCGTAAATGTGAAATAAATGTATATATGGGTAATTATAGTTAGATAACAAGTTAATTAGCAACACTGCTACCAATGGTCAATGATTCCATGTGACGTCCAGCCACCTTTGGATACCGTGCCACAATATTATTTACTAGTCCCATTGCCCTCACGACTGTCTGACTGTTTTACAGCTCTATCTCTTGAACGGAAATAGGTAGAGGCCTGAATTTCACTTTTTTAAGGTCTAGAAAGGTTAATTTCATTTAAACTTCGATTTTAAATTGTATTAAATTTAGTACTGAATCAAACAACATTAATTTCTTAAATTTAGGTGCGATTTAAGAAATTAAATGTCACTTGCTATAACGGTGAAGGACGCATCGTGAGCAAACCTGCATGCCTGAGAGTTCATCATAATGTTTTCGAAGGCATGTGAAGTCTGCCAATCCGCACTTGGCCAGCGTGGTGGACTAAGGCCTAATCCCTCCCATTCTGAGAGGAGACCCGTGCCCAACAGTGGGACAAAGAAAGAATAAGTACAAGAATGGTTTATTGGGACCTGTAGAATTTACATTCTTAATTTACTTAAATATTATGCATTTATTATAAAGGAAACGTTACATAAGAATGAGCCCTGACTTCTAGTGAAGCGTGAGCTGAGTACTAGAAGCCAGTCTCTTCCCTTAATATGTGGCTACAATTTTACATTAAATCTAAATCTAACTGCAATATAAGTAAATGAACAAAATATTTTCTTAAAAACGTTGAGCCCTGACTTCTAGTGAAGCGTGAGCTGTATACTAAAAGCCAGTCTCTTCCCAACGTGAGTGTTTAATTAGTACTAAAATCTAAATCTAGAAAGGGTTGTGATGATGATGAGAGGCAAGCAATATTAATTAGTTTAATTTCGGCAGGTTCATGTGCGTGGACACAGTGGAGCAGACGATCCGCACGCTGCAGGCGGCCAAGCTGGAGCTGGCCGACAACATCCTGACGGGCGCGCGCCACGCGCCCGCCTCCAAGCTCACCATCGACGACCTCAAGCTGCTGTTCAACATGGGGCCCAATGACGCCAAGTAGCGCTCTCTGCACCAGTTTGCTGAGACATGGCGCCCCCTCCGCCATTTTGCTGAGATATGTAGAGATCTACACCACTTTGCTGAGACATATGGCGCTCCCTCCACCATTTTGCTGAGATATGTAGAGATCTACACCACTTTGCTGAGACATATAGCGCTCCCTCCGCCATTTTGCTGAGATATGTAGAGATCTACACCACTTTGCTGAGACATATGGCGCTCCCTCCACCATTTTGCTGAGATATGTAGAGATCTACACCACTTTGCTGAGACATATAGCGCTCCCTCCGCCATTTTGCTGAGATATGTAGAGATCTACACCACTTTGCTGAGACATATGGCGCTCCCTCCACCATTTTGCTGAGATATGTAGAGATCTACACCACT
Source organism: Carterocephalus palaemon (assembly GCA_944567765.1). Classification (NCBI taxonomy): domain Eukaryota; kingdom Metazoa; phylum Arthropoda; class Insecta; order Lepidoptera; family Hesperiidae; genus Carterocephalus; species Carterocephalus palaemon. The sequence continues at coordinate 10,967,365 of OX155654.1, forward strand.
TTGCTGAGACATATGGCGCTCCCTCCACCATTTTGCTGAGATATGTAGAGATCTACACCACTTTGCTGAGACATATGGCGCCCCCTCCGCCATTTTGCTGAGATATGTAGCGCTCTCTACACAACTTTGATGAGACATAATGGCGCCCCCTCCGCCATTTTGCTGAAATATGTAGCGCTCACTACACCACTTTGCTGAGACATATGGCGCCCTTCCCACCATTCTGCTGAGATATGTAGCGCTCTCTACACCAGTTTGCTGAGACATATGGTGCCCTTTCCACCAGTTTGCTGAGATATGTAGCGCTCTCTACACCACTTTGCAGAGACATATGGCGCCCCCTTCACCATTGTGCTGAGATATGTAGCGCTCTCTACACTAGTTTGCTAAGACATAAATGACGCCCTTTCCACCATTTTGCTGAGATATTTAGCGCTGTAGACAGAGAAAAGGCAACTTTTTTCTCTCTACGTTTAGCGCCCTTAACATCACTCTGCTGAGACATGTGGGGCCATCTACACAACTGTCTTCCTACTATCAATGGCCACAAAAAGTGTATTTTTATAATTATTGTAAGTACTTTTAATGAGCGACATCAAAGAAATTTAATTATAATAAATGTTGGTTATATATTTTCTCTGTCTGTGTCTTTGTCTTTGTTCCTGTTCCATTTTTGCTGGTCAAAGTAATTATAAGGATGTAATTTTATTCATTCGTCTTAAACAGTTATTTTGTACATCCTCGGAATTTTGGTTACTGAAAACTTGTTGGTAAAAATTCCTTTTGTAAATGATTCAGTTCAACAAATCTTTGGTAATGTTCGATAAAATGACAACAGCTCCATTCATAACATCCATCATAGATTTGGATTTTTTTCACGAGTAGGTGGAATGATTAATTCGGACGAAAATTCCTGGCGTTATTCACACTTCTGACAAATCGGTGTCCGTGATAATAAAGGGGTTTAGAGGGTAATAAACTGCCGAATTTACTGTTGGGAACGGCCGTCCGTCTCGCGCGCCTTACACAACGCCTTAGGCCGCCTCCACACTCGTCATCAAACGTCCTGTATGGAAATAGTGTACTCACACATACACAAACATTACATGTGGGTACACATCGAATCGAATCTTTCGATGTGCGAGTACATTTCAGTGATTGACTTAAACATTTCAAGATAAGATACATCAATTCTGTTCCACACTGTTGGTTTTATCAAAATATCACCATCACGACCCTTTGAATATTTGAAATCGATCTATCAATTCAGAAGAAGTCTTCCTCACTGTCAAGTCAAACTGGGTCGAAAAATTGTTTGTCCAACAGAAGTTAATTGGCTTCACAAACCATCGAGAACATTGTGGATAGTATACTGAAATTAAATTTTCTTCCTGATGTTTTTCAATTACCGATGCAGCGCAGTGTAATCGTAAACACCCTCTTGGCGCCAGTAGGCACCTAAACATAACGAGATATTCACACGATACTTATTAAATGTCACCTGCTGTAACGGTGCAGGCAACTTGCATGCCTGAGAGTTCTCTGGCATTTGAAGTCTGGTAACCTAACCCCTCGAATTCTGAGAGGAGACCCGTGGCCAACAGTGGGACAAAGAAAGGGTTGCGGTAACAAACTATAGAGAGATAGGCTATAATATTACTAGGTGTAAACGAAACTATTGTTATTTCTAATTCCATGCGAACGAAGTTGCGGGCGTCCACTAGTCAATAACTTTTTCCATTGTACGTACACAAGAAACGCGTAAAACAAACCGTGTGAACCCAGTCTTATACAACAAGCGCGGACATAACGTTTACTAAAAATAACGCAGTCTGTATCGAATCGGCCCGCTGGTCGCCGGTAGTATCCCGTGTTGCGATGAGTCTTGAGCGGAGGTCGTGCTCGGGCTCCGACCCGCATGTCACCAAGCGGCTCTGCGCCACCATAATGTTCCTTATCGGCGTCGTGTGCATATTCGGAGGTGAGATTACAGATGGGGAGCCGTCATCAGCTGTCTTTATGAAACGGTTGTTTGTTTATTTGAGCTGTTGTTGTATAGTAATGAATCAAATGGTACACATCGGCAAATATGTAGTAGCTATTCAAACTTGTAGTGCGCATCAGGTACCTAGTGGCGTGTAATAAATAGTACATTATGATAGTGCGGTAGGTTGAAAATTACAGCAGAGGCTATATTGCTACAAGAAAGCAGAGGCTGTAATTATCAAAGCCCACGTTTGTCATACGACGTTTTATAACATATTTGCGAGGAAATAAATTAGTAAATTCATCATTACTTGACGACATTTTCATTTAAAAACAATACAGCGAAAAGAAAAAGCGCGCGGAATATTTTTTACTTGTTCACAAATTTGAAATTAGCGATGCGCGCGCATCAGCGCTTTTTTTTATGGCAAAGGCACAAAAACAGCCAGTATTACTAATAAAGTAAATTAATATTTTTTTGATTTTTTTTACACATAAATTATTGTAATTTATTGTCAAATTAATTAAATTAAAGAATTGTTTATTTTTAATACTTTATCTCCCAAAGTTAATTTTATTCATAAAATGTTGACCACTTTTCTGCCATAAAAACTCTTTACGAAAAAGTACAGTTCGTTTTATACGGAGCATCTTGATAAACCGTGCGTTTTTCCGGTCAATTGCTTGCTCCAGGGGTAAACCCCGTCGGTGACTTCCCCGCTGTTGAGCGTGGGAGTTCAGGGAGTCTTGAGATCCCGAGTGCCGAATTCAACCACATTTGCAGCAAATAAATGAATTATGAAATGCAGACGTTTCCGGAATATTTGAATTCTGCTCATGGATGTTAAATTGCGTTTCTCTGTGTGTCCACCAACTGTAACATGCCTAGGCATACCGGGGGGTGTGAGTGTATTATGTGTATGATGATCTTGGTTCCACCTGCTGTAGGTACCTAGTAAGCTAAGTACCTACAGCATGAAGTATATGTAGGAGTTGTATGAAACTAGAATAAAATATTCTAGGACAATGTAGAAGATCGTTGATCTACTTACTAGAGTATCTGATGTGCGTTGCATTATTTTATCATAGTAAACACGAGGTTTAGCAGATAAAAGGGAATCACATTTTATTCTATTGTACATCCAAGATCCATCCTCAAAAACACATAGAAAAAAGTTTCCTGGGTTAGCTTTTCTTAGACATTCCTCTGTGGTTTGATTCCATAGAGTGAAGAATTTTACTGTGGATTAAAGGAAAGGCTGCTTTTTCAGATATTGCCTCCACAATTTAGTATTATTTTGTTTGATTGATCGTATATCCGACCTTCGCGTGGTCACTTTGTGGCCGAAATTAAATTCTTATTCATTGTTCACTTTAGTACCTACCTACTCCTAACTTATGGAAATTATATAGCCATTTATTCTTACGTGCTTATTGCTACTTATGTACCTATGTGCTTGATGCAGCCATTAACAGCCCATGGGCTGTCTCCCATCCGCGACTTCTCCACCGTACCAATGCTCATGTTACCAGCATGCATTAACAGCGGACTTATCGAAATGCTCGATGAGTTGCAGTCACCAATTTATCGAATTGCTCAGAATGTTTTGCACTTCAATTTTCGCAGAAACAGAAATTAATAAACATTTTAAAAATGTTAGCATCCCATTACTCTGACTAATCACAAGTTTAATGGTGCATTAAGCAGCACCACTCGCTAATTAATGTCTATTCCTAGAGGTTGGACGTTGACATGAGAAGCGGCAAAAAACTTTCCAAATTTAATATAAGACGACAAGTGTTTGTTCTCGGAAATGAATGAGTAACAAAATTATTAAACTCCGAGGAAAAATTCCCCACTCGCATTCCTTCAAATCGCAGTGAAATCCTTAGTTATGGTCTAAAAGTAGTCTTATGACTAAATCCGCTGGGTTGAAATTAAGAGAGCGAACATGCGCTAGTAATTTCTCAGTCGGTGTTTTATTTAATGTGTACCAGTCAGGCCAAGACATGCAACTGTCGTAAAATCTTGTCGTGAAACTAGACAAAGCTAGTAATAGGTACCGCCTGATAATTCATGAAGAAAAATAATAAGAAATTATAAATTGGCTTCTTTATTCCGTTATTCGTGTTGGTGTCGGCGTCTCATATAACAACCAATGCGACTGAATTTTGTTACTTAAAAGAAATTTCTGATAAGACACAAGTCATAGGTCATAGTCAAAAGGCCTTAGCGTTAACTTTCGACGCTTATCATCAGTAACATGCGCAGCTTACACTTAAAGCTAAGGAACTGCCTACATGCACAGAGCGCACATGGTGTCAAATAATAAAGAAATATGGGAAAAAAAAAATCCAAATACATAGAGATATATACCTAATTGACAAAAAGACAGCAAAGGTGCATGCATTTCTACTTATCCGCTGTTGTTCATAAGAACTGTGACAAACTTCAAACAAAATCTATACTTCTTTATTAATAATACAAAGAGGAAAGATTTGTTTGAAATGTTTTCATACAAAAAGTACTGAACCGATTTCAAAAATTCTTTCACCATTAGAAAGCTGCATCTTCACTGAGTGACATAGGCTATATAATATTACTATACCTAATAGGTGTAAGCGAAACTATTGTTATGTCTAATTCCACGCGAGCCAAGCTGCGGGCGGGCGTCCACTAGTAAATAGTACTAAGTTAAGTTTTACCACCTAAAATATAATTTATTTCGTTCCAGGCTACTTGCTGGGTCGAATGGCCCGCAACGAGGTGCGGCGAGGACACGACATCATATCCGTGAATCTCACTATTGCCGCAGACAATTTGTACAAGAAGGCGAAACGCATAGCGCCTAAGGCCGTCCACCATAACGACCCGGAGAAGATAGCCCTCAGGATACTGGAGACATTTCACTGCACTCACGCTGAGTGCGGAACTGTCGTCAATTATAATGTAGCAGAACTAGTCAAGAACTCTATAAACTACGAAGTGTCCAAGTTGATCAAATCCATTCAAAACACATCACTTTATTTAGACTCGTTGAGGTGACATTTGTATATTTAATCTGTTATGTATGTATGTGATGAAATAAATTGGGACTAATTAAGAATAAGTAGGTATATATAATAACTTACAAATTCGATACATATGTGTAAAGTTTTGAAGTGAAACTTCTTTAGGCGCATGAGGGTAATTTTTTTTCGGCTGAAACGGACATGCGTCACGCAGCATGCAACGTTCGATGAAACGGAAATGCGTCACGTAGCATGCAACGTTCGTAACAAAGAAGAGGATGGGCGATAGAGAGAAAGTGAGATAGAGCGAACGTCGCACAGTACAAGTCAAATCCAAAGCTCCACCACATTATGTAATTATATACGAGTAAACAGATACAAAATCCAAAACCAAAGATATACGACAGACTAAATAAGACAAAATATAGATAAAAGATCGCAAAGGAGCTGACTGACGAACATTCGCATCGCTAAACGGAATCGTCATTTAGAGATACCGTGCGGTGCGAACATAAAACATACAACATACATACTCTCTCTATCCACGAAGTACAGTATCTCTGCCCTGCGTCGCTGTCAAAGCAAAATAAAACCGTATGAGTCAAATAACAGGTGGTCCTGGTTTGCTATTTTTAATGTGACTGGATATTGTAAGTGTTTAAGGCAATAAATGAAAATTAAATTGAAATTAAAACTTATAAAGACTAACATAACTTAAGTTTTGTAATAAAACAACAAGACTTTCAATGAATATTTTATGAATATTTTAATGAATATTTATATTTATTCATTTTTTGTGTATATTTGAATATTTCGCCAAAGAAGTATCACTTCTGACATGTGTACTTTGTACGCACGCACTTTTTTATATTATGTTACTTATATTTAGTTTTATATGACTGAAATTAAATAAACAATTGAAAAAATAAACATTGTTTTAGGCATTTGTTCGCACTTTGTCGGATTCTTATTTTGTCGGAAAACAGTTGAAAAGAAAAACAAATGCGCCCAATGGTCGGAAGGTTATAAATGTTATTTAAGTATAAGATTTACTCTTTCACGCGAAATCTACTGGACCGATTTGCTAAGATTTGATTTCTGTTATTAATAAGAATAAAGGAAGGACTGTTGTATGTTAGTACAAGTTCGTAGGTATGGTTTTTTTTTTTTTTTTTTTTTTTATTTATTATTGTAGGGACTTTGTCGCTGAGCGACCACATCGTCCCGTAAAGGAATAACAAAATAACATTAACAACACATAATTATGACTACCTATTTTCTAAGGCCCAAAACAACTAACTTATACAGCACCTTGGCCTCATCCGACATAGGAGAGGACAAAATGCTGTTAAGCAAACCAATCTGCATTGTCTTTGCCATCATTAGACTCCTGTAAGAGTCCGTCCGGACACACTCCGTCAAAATGTGTTGGACATCTTCAACTCTGCGGCAGTCATCGCAGTCAGGAGAAGGTACTTTTTTCATAAGGAATGCGAATTTATTTGACGGGATGTGTCCGGATCGTAATCTTAATATTGTTACCAGATACTGTCTACTACACATTGTCTGATCAATCCATGGAAATCCCGATATTTGTGGCTGAATAGTTCGATACCAGATGCCTTTTTCCAGTGAACGTCTATCAAAATATTCCTGCCAGGATACACGACATTGTTCTCTAATTAATTTGTAATGTTCTGAAAACACCGGTACTACCGCCAAGGGGACTCCGTTTTCCGTGGCTTGTTTGGCTAGTAAGTCTACTTCATCATTTTCTTCCAGATTAATATGGGATGGAATCCATTGAAGTATTATTTTTTTATTATTGGATAGCAAATTTAAAATCGATTTTATTATTCGATAGGCAATCGGTAGTCCTCTCACATGAGAGGAACAACGAACCAAGTGTTGCAGAGCACTTTTACAATCTGTGAGGATAACAAATTGATCGTAATTTATCGAAGCAATATACGACAGAGCTTCTTCAATTGCAATAAGTTCTAAGTGCATAATAGAAATATGAGTTTCGATTTTAAATTTCATGCTACATCCCAAGCTAGAATCCAAAAACGCTGAACCTGCCCCCTTATCGTCTTTGGATCCATCAGTGAAAATTTTATGCCAACCATCATAATTGTCTTTTATAAATTTAATACAAATAGATTTTAAATGTATAATACGATACGTTCGTTTAGCTTGGGAGATATTGGGGATAGACTCACGTATTACGTTTTGTAGTGGAATATTACTAACCCAAGTGTCCAATGAATACATATCGAGTGTACTGCTGTTGTATACAGGGACTGAATTTAATGTGTTTAGCGAGCTAACAAGCAACGGACTTTTTTTATTATACCAATAACGAACATGACTAAGAGATGCCAACATTTGTATTAGGTTGGTGGTCTTAGCTTTAGCAAAAGATTTAGATTTTAAGAAAAACTTTTCGGCCAGATATCGTCTACGAAATTGAAGTGGTGCGAGGCACAATTCATTCTCCATCACGTGGATAGGAGTGCTCCGTATAAAGCCACCAATTACTCTTAAAGCTATATTTTGAATCCTGTCCAACTTTACTAAATTTGATAGACTGGCATTATCATATAAAAAACTGGCGTAATCAATTCTACTTCGTACCATTGATGTGTATAAGCGTCTTAAATGTTTTGGGTGAACTCCCCAACCTGGTCCAGATAAAACTTTCAAAATATTGATATATCTAGTAACTTTTTGACTTGTCTCATTGATATGTTTTCCCCATCTGAGCGAACTATCCAACCACAAACCCAAGTATTTAACATGACTAACCGTAGGTAGCAAATGATCATTAATCTTAAATTCTATTGTCCTCCTAAAGCATCCTTTCCTGAATATACACAATTTGCTTTTTGTTGGAGATAATGTTAACCCCAAACTACATAAAATATCATAAAGATCTTGACAAGCAACATGTAATTCTCGAATGGCAAGATCCAAGTTGTTTTTTGATATATATAAGACAATATCATCAGCATATTGAGAAATATGTACGTTCTGTATAATTTTACCTATATTTATGGTAGCTATGTTAAAGAGGAGTGGGGATAGTGGATCTCCTTGAGCCAAACCAGTTCCTGATGATCTTATAATATCCCTACCTTCAGCTGATATTTTTAACTGTCTATTTTTTAAATAGTTCCAAAGATACAAGCACAATTTAGAACCTACCCCTTCCTTATCTAGAATATACAATAGTTGCCTTATATCAACATTGTTATAAGCATTATTAATATCAATGAAACAAGCTGCAGTTAATGAGTCTTGGGAAAAGCCTATTTGAATTTGAGTAACCAGATGAGTCAGATTTTCAACACATGATCGGGCTTTGCGAAAACCTATCATGGAATCTGGAAATAGAAGCTTTTTTTCGAAATACCATTCTAATCTTTTATTCAAAATCGAGTGAAAAATTTTGCACAAACAGGATAACAAAGAAATTGGTCTCATTTGAGGCTGTGAGTTCAACTCTCCGGATTTTGGGATTGGCACTATCTTTATCTGTCGCCATTGAGTCGGTACAAAACCGGAACTGAGACAGATATTATATAGCTTAACTAACATATTTTTAGCAATTAATGGTAAGTTTTTAATCATAGAAAATGATATCTCATCATTTCCAGGTGCTGTGTCTGACTTTTTAGTTGAATTTTCCAATTCCTGTATTGTTATTTCTGATTCCAAATTTATATTGAATGAATGAAATTCTGGTTGCGGTGGACATACGAAGGCAGGGGTTAAAGAATAAAGAAGTTTTTGGGCATTTTCTAAATTTATACAGTTTTTAGCCGTGTTAAAGCAACAACCTTTCATCCATCTCATTTTCCGCCACATGACAGTAGGCGAGGCGGTCCCATCTATAGAATCACAAAATTCATGCCACGATTTATTTTTACCTGTTCGAATTATTCTTTGAGCATTACTTATTTTTTCTTTTAATGTGTCCAAATTTTGTGGTGACGGACATCTTCTTAATGTGGCCAACGCGCGACGACGTTCAGCTACCGCTTTTGAAATATCAGCATTCCAGTATGGTTTAGGGCTAAATTTTTCACATAAATGTTGTGGAACTGTTTTTACGGGAATAAATTTGTCAGCTGCCAATTGTAATGTCTGTTCAAAGATATCATAAAATTCTTGAGGACAAGTAGGGCTATCGAAATTAGCTAATAAACGTTCTATAAAAGTTGAATAGGAATTCCAATCACTATCTTTAAAGTTTCTTTTTCTAATTATTTCTCGATTTACGTTTAAATAAGCGGAAAGTTTTAAAATAAGGTGATCGCTACCAAGACTCTCATTCATAACTGCCCAAACAAATATTGTAGCTATATCTGAAGAAGCAAAGGAAATGTCAGGAGAGGATTGCTGTAATATACTATTGACAAGCCTAATTCTGGTGGGGTCTCTATTATTTAAATATATAAAGTTATGTTCTAAGCTACTATCGCAAATTTGAAATCCTCTTTGATCTGTCCTAAGAGACCAGTTAGTATGGTGTGCATTAAAATCACCTAATATTAAACATTTTTTTTTAACACTTGAAAAGACATAATCCCAATCATTCTGGGTTGTGTGAACTGTAGGTGGACAGTAAACAGCTATTACATTCTCAATATGCCGACAGTTAAGTATTCTTACATGTAACATCTCAATTTCACTATTAGGACAACTGGACGGGCACAAAATACTTTTAATTGACTTATGAGTTAAAATTGCTACACCACCATAAGAGTCAGATCTATCAAGCCTATAAATATTATAGCTATTCATGTTGTAGATACTGCCTGGTTGTAGCCATGTTTCGCTTAATACTGCTATATGGACCTTTTCTTGAGTCAATAGTGCTTCAAGAGCCATAGTCTTAGGGCGAAGACTCCGACAATTCCACTGTATAATGTTAACATTTATATGAACAATGTTAACCATTATTGACGAACGCGTTAATCAACGAGTCCGCTGAAAATCCCGCCAAAACTTTGTATAAAACCCACTCCTTTAATATTGTAATTATCTGTTGTATTTTATCCTCTAACGAATTACTACTGATTATTACCCTGTACATTTTAATCAATAATCGTATGAAACTCATGTTCTTTACATCCTCTGAGTCACCATAGACTCGAGCGTTGTTCGGTGTCGTCTCCTTTGACTGTTCCGACTCCATCGGCTGTGCGGCTGCAGACGGGGCCGATAATCCAACGGGCGTCTCCGGTAGGGGGGGTTGTTTACGTCGTTTGGTAGCTTTACGGGACAGCGCGACTTTGTATGTGTTATTTTCTTCAGGTTCGGAAAACAGTTGCGACATAAGCTTCTCTCTCCGTGGTGTATGCATAAGATTTTCATACCTATCCTCATCAGATCCATGGTTATCGTGCGTCATAGGTTGCTTTGGCTTGTAATTCTGAGTAAGATCATGTGACTTGTTAAAGTCCGGAGTAGGCGGCACGTATATGGAAAGAGCTTTTCTATATGTGCAATTAAATTCAGACATCAACTCTCTAATCCTTTTCTCCTTTTTAAAAACCGGGCACACTTTTTGAAGTGCCATATGGTTCCCAGTACAATTCACGCAAACGAAAGTTGTGACTTGACAATTCTCATGATTCTTTGTACACTTAGGGCACACAGTTTTTGTTGACGGGCATTGTAATCTAGAATGACCAAATTTCCAGCAGCGGGAACATTGAGTGACTGGAAAAATGTAAGGAGCAACTTTAACTCTCAGACCATGGATATATACAAATGCAGGAAGGGATGATCCTCTGAAGGCTAGGCGTATGGCTTCGCATTTCACCCATCCAGTATTTATTTCTCCGTCAAATTTTCTTTTATTTAATCTTTTTGCTGATATGACTTCAGTGTCGCATGATAAGTTTTTAAGTATATCTTCCTCTGCCACATCTAACTCTATGTCCCTGATCACTCCATATGAGATATTTATTTCTGACGTTCTGTGACATCTCCACCCCAAGTCGTTAAATGCCTTACATTGAATGCATCGATCAGCATCGGCCTCTTCCTCAAATGTTATCAAAATTTTAAACTGATGTATGTATTTTACCCGATTAATCCCATTGATATTATTTTCCTTGAATAAGCGAGCTAAAGCAAACTGTTTCGGCAAGGTTTCACTACTTGTAACTAATACTTGAATTATTTCATCTTTCTCTGGCCTACCCGAAAGCCGGCTGGCTTTACGGCCGCGAGATACCGCCTTCCATCCTTCCTCTGACGAACTTTCTTCACGCATTCTTATTCTTTTTCTATTAATTTCTTCCGTCTCGATCTGTCTTATTTCGCCACATGCAATATTCTCTCCAACAAAAACAACTTCATCTCGTTCGTCTAATCCGACATCTGCCACGCTTAATTCACCCGAACCACTCAAATCACACGGATCATTGTTCATTGCGCATGAGCCGCACGACGCGGCGGCCGGCCGGCGGAGCCGCGCTTATTGTAGGTAGTAAATATTTTAACCTTTTAATTCGCACGACACAACGCATTCGCTTAAGCTGCGAAGTCGAACTGTAGGTATGGTTAATATAAGTCCAAATGGGACTATACCTCTACATTGCTGCCTTTCCTAAACAGCAACACTGAGCAAGTAATCACTACGTTTTAAAAAGCAATAACTTACCCAAAAAAATGTTTTGGCTAAGTTATTGCAAGGATAATGCTTAGGATGGATGATAATGACATAAGGCTTAGTACCTCTAGTACTATATATATAGTATAGATACTCTATAAATATAGTAGCTACTACATAATTCTGTGAGATGCTCACTCTACAAAACGCAAAAAAAAACAAATTGCATTGTCCTTTCGTTGTATGTAATGTCAAATATAATTGACATTGACATTGAAAGTCTATGGTTTATGAAGTCTGTGGTAGTGACTCTTCATACAATTAAAGTTTCGTCCAATAGAAATCAAACATTAAGTTAATTCATTTTTTCACTATCGATACCAACCAATCAGAATTCGTTCCTAAGCGTCGTCTTGCAGACGGCGTCATTCCCGTTCTAATTTTATCCCGCCATTTTGTCCTGATAATTGAAGTACGGGCCAGCCAGGTGGGCTAATTTGTGTCTCCTTGTGAAAAGTGCACGTGTATTGGAAATAAAAGCAAAATCAATATAATTACACAGAAATAATAACATAATGTTGCCAGTGAGTACATATTATTTTTCAATTAACCTTATTTAAAATCTACGTTACGTAAAACCATGCCATTCACGCTCATAAACTGCGTCGTTTCAGCAAACAAAAGTGTTCGTGGGCAGCCTGCCCCAGGGCTCACGGCCCGAGGAGCTGCGCAAGCTCTTCGAGCGCTACGGCACCGTCACCGAGTGCGACATCATGAACAGGTGCGGCTTCGTGCACATGGCAACGGAGGAGCAGGCGACGGCGGCGATCCGCGGACTCAACAACGGCCAGTTTAACGGCGGCGTGATCACAGTGGAGCGCGGGAGGATCAAGGAGAGAGGCGCGCGCGGCGGCGGCGTCCGGGGCGGCATGCGCGGTGGGATGCGGGGCGCGCCGGAGCGACGCGGCGGCGGCCCCATGCGCGGGGGCCCGCTCGGCGCGCGCGACGCTCCCTACATGCGGGACGCGCGGCCGATGCCGATGCGGGACATGCGCGGCCCGCCGATGGGCGGCGGGATGGCGCGGAACGGGATGGGCGCGGGCGGGTACGACCGGGGGATGCCGGGAGACCGCGGGCTGGGCGGCTACGAGGACCGGTACAACGGGTACGGCGGGGAGGACCGGCGCGGGTTCGCGCTGATGGAGCGCCGCGACCAGTACGGGGCGGGCGCGCCGATGTACGAGGAGCGGCGCGGGTACGGGGCGGAGGAGTACGGCGCGGGGGCGGCCATGTACGACGAGCGGCGGCCGATGTACGACGAGCGGGATATGATGGACCGGCGGCCCATGCGCGCCATGATGCCGGCCGGGTACGACCGCGCGCGCGCGCCGCCGCACGGCAACGGGGACATGTTCAGCCGCCGCTCACCCATGTAAGTTCATTAAAATTTATAAATATCTTGGACATTCTCACACACGGCCATCTGACCCCAAGGTAGGCGCGAGCCGGTGATATGGGTGTCAGAGACTGATATACATACATAGATATTTTTAAATACATACTTATATAGATAATATTAACATCCAGACGCAGAACAAATTCAAGTGTTCATCACACAAACATTTTGTCCTGTGTGGGATACAAACCCACGACCCCTGGCGCAACAGACAGGGTCACTACCGATTGCACCAACAGATTTACTTATGAAACCTTTATGAATACTCCACTACACTGCGCTGAGATTCCTTTTGTTGCTTGTACACACATAGATTAGATTAGACTTAATTAATAACAACAAACTTTTACAATAAGGTATAAATTATTATCTACATCTATATGGCCAGTACAGTAATGTGTGGACCAGATTAGCCGGCAAGTAAAACTGCTGACTGCAGATTCAGGGACTTAGCCATCTTACACATTTATATACTAAACTCAGCCATCTGTCACAGGCTTACCTTCGAAAGACTGCTGGTGATAAGCTATCCCATTGCTAAGTCATAACTCACAGTCAGTCCTGTCACTGAGTCAGTCTAATCGAGTCCCTTTTTCTTGAGTAGTCTTAACTGTTAAATAATCTTGGCAATTGTTAACGTTTCATTGTTAGTTTAAAAAAATAAGTCATAGTAAACAGAAAATAGTTTTTATTTATTTATTTATTTCACAGTTTATGTACATATTTAAAAATGAATAGTAGTCGTTTTTGTGTTAAACAACTATATATTTTACTTTGTAATCTGTTTCATTTTGCATCTATCTATTTTCATATCATAAATTACTACAGAATGACTCTGTAAAATTGTGTTTTCTGAAAAATTTGGAGTATACAAGTTATACAGAAACACTCAAAACACCTATGTAACTACCAACCAAAACCATTGCGGTTAACGAGGAGTTGATCATGTTTTGCACCTACTAGAGCTAGTAACATGCAGCTTGTTATATCTGCTGCATCCACACAACACCCTTTCTTTGTCCCCACTGTTGGGCATGGTTCTCAGGATGGGAGGGATTAGGCCTTAGTCCACCACGCTTTCCATGTGCGGATTCGCAGACTTCACAGGCCTTGGAGAACATTATGAAGAACTCATGCAGCAGGTTTCCTCGTGTCCTGCACGTTACTGCAAGTTGACATTTAATTTCTTAAATCGCACACAAATTAGTCATTGGTGCGTGTCGCTTGGGTTTGAATGCGGGCCGTTCGAGTGTGAGGAGAGTTCGATAGCCACTAGGCTGTCACCGCTGTGTAGTCGCATCGGTGGTTCAGTGGTAGAATCCTCGCCTGCCTTCACAATATTAATTGTGAAATTCTTGATTTTAACAAGGCCACTATCTTGAGCGTGTAGAGCGGAGAGGGGAGTTCGATAGCCACTAGGCCAGTGGTTGTTAACCTTTTTAGGTCTGTTACTCTTATGGTCTAACTAGGGTCACTGATTTTACCCCTGCTCACAACGTTGAAGTCAAACAATACGTGTAGCCACTATATACTGTAAGTAGTAGCAAACGGTACCAACATTTTTAAAGCTATTTTAAGGATATTCAGCACCTACTTTTTTCCAAAATGTACTTTGTACATAGGTCTCGTAGGCACATTGTCACCCCTCCGAAATACAAGTTTTACCCCCGCGGGGGTAATTACCCCCAGGTTAGGAATCCAGGCACTAGGCTGTCACTGCTTCTGCCACTTATAATGAAACATTCCGTGGTGTTGCAGGCGCGGCGCCGCGGCGGGGGGCTACGAGCGCGACCCCTACGGGCAGCAATACCCGCCCATGGGACGGTGAGCGCTTTATGTTCCGCCACCGCCCACTGCCGGGCACCGGCGACCGGCAACCCCGGCCAGAAGTGATACGAGTACCATACCATAATTGATTCTATCCACATTCCGTTATCTTACAAAATCATACAATATCTCATTCATTATCAAATCCTACATTCGATAAAGAAAGTTTGCAAACTACAATTGCTTTGATTTGATAGTTTTATCTTTCAATAACCGTTATTAACGTGGGTGAACTCTGTATCACTTCTCGTCGGTTTTAATTAGGAAGACTAAAGTTTGTTAAGGATAGTTAAGATAATTACCCGCGGCATCAAGACAAACCGAACAAAATAATATGCTCCAACATTATCTTTTTGTGATGATCAGTGATTTTGGTACGTAAAACAGATGTATTATGTGTACTATAGACTTAATTTTATTTATATAAACGAGTATGTGAGATTTTACGCTTTAAACACAATGTATAAAGTCGCTATGATGTCTAAATGGAGCTTATATTTCTATGACTTTCCGTCGAGTATCAGATAAATTAAGTAGATCGGTTCACTGCACTAAGGTTTTATTGCGGCACTACTTCCGCCAGCCTCGGGCATGCGCAGACGTCACGGTCCAGTGTCACGAAACGATAGAAACGTTAAAGTTAAACACATGCAAGTTGAAGCGAAAAGCGAACAGCATCGTTTCTTAGAGCTATCAGTTGTTGCACCGTCCCCCGCCCGCAGCCGGCGCCCGCTCCACGCCCATCTCGGGAACATCAAAAACATGGCGACAAGCGTTACGATATATATATAGTATGCTCAGCTGTATAGACTGGGGTAGCGGGGTTGTTTTCGATGTTCGGTGTAGTGATGAGTAGGACACGAAATAAAAATGAGTTTGTAAGAGTAGCCTCTTTTTTGTATTGAGCCGCTACAATGTCCCACTTCAAATGAGGCGAGGCGTTTGTCGCGCGCGATACATTTGTACTACGATGTCCCATTTCAAACGAGGCGAGGTGTTCGTCGCGCGCGATACATTTGTACTACAATGTCGCACTTCAAAAGAGACGAGGTGTTCGTCGCGCGCGATACATTTGAAGTAACTAGAATGACTTGGTACTTGTATTGTCCTACCTTACAATGTGTGACTGAGGTAATAATTATTATTTATTTTAAACGTCATTGTGTGTGTTGAACGTACCGCGACAACAAATTTGAAGTAGTACGTAATAAAATTTTGAGCCGCTCTTACATTTCTACGTCATGTCCGGGACAAATGAAGTGCCTCTTGTATGTCCTACTCAACACTAGTTCGGTGTATGTTCGTGGAGCGAGACGGGCGGAGCGGTGAGAGCGTGTTGTGTGTGCAGCGGCGGCGGCGCGGCGCGCGGCGGTAGAGACGCGGGCGCGGGCGCGCGCTACTGAGCTGCCGGCGTAGGGCGTAGGCGCGAGGGGCCGCGCCGCCCCGCCCCGGACTCGAGTGAAACGATACACATTGTCACAGTGACCACTCGACGGCGACGCGACCGCCGCTCGCCGTCGGCGCGGGCTCGACTCCTAGATTAATGTAATTGTTAGCTCGATTGATCGCTAAGTTTTCAAACGAGAATAATATGAAAATTGCGACGACCTGTACGTTTTATTTTGGATTAAATTTTTTTTCTTCAAGAAACATGGTTTGAATCGCTGTACAACCTTCCCGATTTTCGATGTTTCTGCACGATGTACCTGTAGAGCGTACGTCCGTCTTCTCGAGTCTGTGTGGCCGCGGTGCCTTCCCGCCGGCCGCAGGCGGGCCGGCCGGGACGAGGACCGGGATTTAAAACTCGTGCAGCCCTTTTTTACTAGGGCACGCTTGAGAGACCTCTCACCGCATGCAAACTGGCAATCCCGAAGAATCTATGAAAGTGTAGCGACTCAAAACCCGAACGGCAACGGCGAGGGCCGCCCGCAGTCCGGACGGTCCGCCGGCGCTGGCGCCCGTGCGAGTACATTTCAGACGTAGCGCGGCGTACCGCGGCGGCAGCGCGAGCGTACTCGGTGCCCGACCGTTGCGACCTTGCCGCGATGCACGGACGTATTCGTTAGGCGGCTGCGGCAGAAGACTCACAATCGTAAGTAAAGTATGGCGAAACCTAACGTTTGCGTGCGAATTCCTCGCTCATGGGGGGAGGCTTGCGTTTCAATTTCATTTACGACGAAGATTAATCCTACGAAGTGATCTATCAATTAGTTGTCCGCTTAAATTGGCTGCAACGATCGTTGAATATTCGTTGTTTTTTTTTTATAATACGTCCGGAAGCGTGTGCGCAAATAATCTTTTAAAAACAATCTAATTTCGATTTTGAGTAAGCGATGTAAGCTTGCGTAGTAAAAATTTTTATACTGTAAAAAAGTGCGCACGGTACGATCGAAATATTTGCCTGTCAAGGAGGATCACGAATTCGTTGATTAGTCGTAGTCATGAATTAGTTGTTTTATCATAATGATTTTCGAATACAGTGAGATCGATGATAAGTCTAAAAGTGCTGAGATGCTAACTCCATTTTAGGGTCAAAACAAACGGCAAAAGAATAGGCAGGTTGCGGCGAGGGCCAGCTGATAAGTGCCTCTATTTAATTATCAAAATACATCAAAATGGATCTAGCAAGTTAGCACACTTATGTCTGGTTTCACCAGCAACCAAGTTTCAAACGAGTCGTCTAAGGTCCCACTTTTGTACTGGAATCTGGCATAATAATTTTTAGGGTTACATATGGGAATCTGATGAAGATAAAGCCATAACATGTAATATTGGTGAGGTTTCCATACATGGTGATAATTTTCCTCGTATATAAGAAGGGAATGGTTGTAATGTTTTCGTTAAACAAAGTTGAATAAAAAGTAATAGGGAATCGAAAAGGACTGACAAGACTTTTATTTAGCAAGAGCGGTATTAAAAATCTCGCTTAATTTTTTCTGCCTGAAAATTTTCATTCTATCAACCACATTTTCAATTCTTCGTTGGCGTGTTATTTCAAAAATACCCCATTTTAACATTCATTCGAACCCAATTTGTTTAAAAATCGTCGGGAATACGGTTAATCGGACTTAATTCGTCTACACGAGTAATAACATTATTTATGAGTACAATTTATAAATAAATCTTTTTTTGGAACATTATTCACCCATCGTTTTCCTTCGTGATGTTTGGATCAGGCTTAAAACATTGATTTAAATAAATATTATAAGTTAAAAATGCGGTTATTCTATCATGTCCAGTTTTAAGCCCTTTTTGCTCCCATGCATTATTACGAGAATTCATGAATAAATGGCTATTGTACCTTTTGATTTTCGGAACCCTTTTGTACACGAGCAAGTTCTCACTTATATTTCATGCTATTATTAATCTATTTTTCGTATTTGACAGGAGTTGGGCTCCGGGTTGAAGACTGAATCAGTGATTCTAGACGGAAGATCTACTGGTGTTACATCTAGTCCAAGGAAAGACCGCCATGATTAGATGGGGTCTAAGGATGGTCAAATGATTTTGTGGAGGAAATAATAAATGTTTATTGTCTATAGATTTTTTTTAATTCCCAATGCCCTTATTTCAAACAAAAAGCAAAATTACAAGTTTGTATTTCAAAACATTTAAAATGTGTGCTGGGAAGACAACAGATTCTGCTGTTTTACAGGTCTTTTTAATTTATTAAAAAAACTGACCAACTGGTCGGCACAACCAGTTAGCATAGCCATTCTAAATACATAGTTGAATAGAAATAATAGATTTGACTAAATTCGTTTTTACTTCTCTAACTGCACAAGTCTGCTTATTTTATGGGGTCGGTTAAACGAAAGTTGGTAGTCTAGCAATTCAAATGTGTAATGTTTCCTTATCTAATAGTTCTTATAAAAGACGCGTTTATAAATTTACGAAGCACCTTTATATTTAGCGTTCATATCCCAATGGCTCGCGTCGATTCAATGTGATCGAAAGTGTAGTGTAGCCGATTATTTTCAATGCTGGAAACAGTCGTTAAGCCTTGTCGAAGACCTTCGACGTTCGAAACTGGGTTGGCCACTAACCCCTCCACCAATCTGCATTGGAGCAGCGTGATGGAGTATGCTCTTGACCTCCCGCAGTAGTCTGTGTGGGAGACCCGTGCCCAGCAGTGAGACGTCTATGGGTCGCAGCGAACCTTAATATTTGAATGTATCATAAGGGCAAGTTTCGTTAACCCTACTAGAAACGCTACGAAATTATTATACCTATACAACTAACAGGAGACGACAAATAAAACAAAAGGTTATCATTCATCATTTTATTAGCGTATTCAAAATATATTTGGGTACCTATAATCATTTTCACAGAACTAGATTATTTGCTGATGGTAATTCACTAAATATCACACTTTGTACTCAAGCTAAGCCTTCTTGTCACGCCACTACGCCACTAAGCTAATTGAACACAGATCTGCGATTATTGCATGGCACTATCATATTCAAAATGCAAATATACCGAAATAAATTTAACATAGCTATAATCAAAATCAATAAATAAGTGGACATACATAAACTACATTTCGTTAGCAAATACCTTTATAATAAGCGTCCGTAAATCGAAAGAGGGAATTCTTATTGTAACAAAATCCATTTATTTAAATAAATTAATAAAGAACTAAAAAATAAGTTCGACATTGTTAACATTTTCAAAAAAATATATCAAAAGACGATTACAAGTTTTTAACGAAATAGAACTTTCACAGACTCATTATTAGCATGATAGTTGAAAAATCTGTAAGTGTAACAATTTATCTGATGAGTAAAATTATTGCGTAGGAACTAGATATAAGTCACAAATAATACAATAAACAAGTAGATTTACAGTTTTACAGTTATTAACAGTAGTAACTTTTCTTAAAAAATATAAATACATAGTAAATTCTTATAAAGGATTCCGTATATTCAATAATAAAAATGTTGCATGTTTGAAATTAACCAATTAAGATAAATAAAGAAGCATCAGACTTATTCAGTCACATGCATTGGGGAAAAAAGCTCTGAGAAACACAAATTGGACGGATAAGCTAAATTAATGAAGGCAAGATAAAATGAAGATAACATAACATGATGCCTGTAATTCCCAGAAGGGGCAGGCAGAAGTCGTACCCACCGATATGAAGTTATACGTTAGAAGGAATAATCATTAAAGATCAATTGAATCAACCCAAAATAAAATATATTAAATCTCTCGTAAATGTATAAAAATCCTCTTCATACTTTGGTGTTAATACGTTCAAATCTACCGACTAGCATCGCTACGACTGTCCCATCTTATAAAATAATTTACCTAACCACATTTTAAGTATAAATCATTATTAAATTAAGCATTTATCATATCATAAATTAGCAAAACCCTAGAATTTAAAATCGATACACAACAATACTGATAAATAAATTAATCATGGGTATATTTTTTACTAAAACTGTACTACCTGTGTCTACGACTAGCGCCATCTAGACTAACTACGAGCTACGAGTACCTGCTGCGGCGGCGCGATGGTCACATTACGTACATTATTTCTAGGTAAATCGTTATAGCTAGATTAGCTAGTTAAGGTGCACATGAGGGCTGTAATACAAAATTAAAGAAACGATCACGAGTGAAAGTAATTTTGAAACTAAATAAAATTAGGTTTTTTTTAGAATCAGTGTTATTTCATCAGAAGAATCGTTACCTAGTAAAGTGTATATGTAATATAATATAATCTGACCAGGAGTTACATAATTGCGGAATGTTAAAGGAACCTAATACCTGTTAGTATTATTTTTTAACCGTACATTGGTAATCTTTATTTCAATATTTTCAATGTAAAATTTGTGTTATAGTGATAGTGCCATATTATATCGATTTGCCAATCTCATTTCCAGAAATGTTAACATTATACAGTTTGATCTTTACTACCGCATAATCGTGATCGTAAAATTAACTTTTGGTAACATATAGGTACTTTAGTTTCAGTACTAAAACGAGTAAATAAACTGGATGTCATGAAATGTCTAGGTATATATGAGTTTCTATGTAAAACTCGAAAACAGCGCCCTGATGGATGATTTTATATTATATGTGGTATGTGACCACCCTACGACCGCGGATCTATCTAATCGGATTCGATATTAATAGCACCTTATAACTCTGTAATAAACTATGTGCATCAATAGATATTTTGCACTTAGGTATCACTAAAACCAATATTTCATTGGTTCGCATGGTTTTTGAACACATAGTGAACAAACTACAGCATCTAAAATTTAGGGCATATTGAAAAGCTGTCAAGCTGTATTTTTCAGTCCATTTTCAAGAAATCTGTTAGATTTAAAACTGACTTAGAACTACTTGGTAACTAAGGATAGTAATTAGTCCGGTTTGTTTGGCGTGATGCGTGCGTTTATCAAATATTTTTAAAGATTTTTTTAATCGTGCAGTTTTATCCTATTAATCACAATCGATACTAAAAATTTAGCACACAGGACTTAGCATACAAACCGCATTCGACAAGAATTCGCATTCTTCGTTCGATCTAAATATAGATATATTGCGATACATAAAATAGTTTTCGATCGTGGTTCGTGCTAAACCCTGTTTTTTAAATATGATAAAATTTTCAATGGAAGAATATATTATTCTATTAAGTACTTATAGATTTATTTCACAAAACTATTTATACTGACGTTTAACTCGTGCCGTGTGGTGAAAAAATATTTCCATTTGCAACAGTCACTATGGATACCTATTTATAACATTAAAACGACTTATTGCATTAATCACAAGCAGAAAACTCTAATTGTACCCCATTTTCTATGTGGATCCGTATAGCTTTTGATATAGTAAGTATATTAAAATTCTAATTATACATTAATTTTAAATTTTCTAATTTTTTTTAATTCATTCATTTTGAAGTGAAGTGAACGAAGATATCATGTCGCGTGAGGAACCGACGACCGGTAAATATATTCGAGCAAAGTGTAGGCTCATATTGGCAGAAGTGTGAAAAACCATCGAAAATTTATAGAGTAAAAAGCCAGGAAGACCAGAGTTTGCCGAGACATCTAAAGATGAAATAATTCTGAAGGAACGACACAAGGATTTTTTTTTTGTATAGTTTTAGTATTTTTATGACACATAATGTTTTGGGGTAACCTGTGAATTATGTGTAAAATGTGTATTATAAATAAATAAATAAATAAAAGGAAGCAATATGGTTAGTTGTGCATGTACACTCAGGAAAACCTCGCAGAGAAAGTGTTAGGTAATTCCGATGAAACCTGGTACTAATACATATATCATTGGATGGATAGACTCACTTTACAACTGACCAAAATTTGCTATGCTAGGCTCGATTAAGAAATCGACATTTGGGTGTACAGCGTAATTCTTCCCACATATCTTGTAAGGGCCAAGATCTGTGCTCCAAATTATATCTAATTGAAAGCAATGATCAAGACATTATATCTGGCAAAGATGTCTGCAAGAATCGATCGTTCATGTAACGATAAGAGCAGCTTCCGATTCTAATCAAATGTAAAAGCAAATTTATTTTAAATAATTGGATAATTTATTGTATTTCACGATCCCGTTATAAATCTCATTTCCTTCTCAATACTTCTTAAATCTAATAGTCTTTTCCTTCATTCGTTTCTACTTGAATACTGCGACTGGTATTTTTCTTAAATAAGTCTGAACACATTATGAGTCGCAAACTCGCCTCTCTTTTCGGTTCGCCAAGATAAATTTTAGTCTAGCTTACCGATACTTGCGTAATATTTAAAAACATTCTTGATATTTTATCTAATATACTTCATTCTACACCAGGCGGATAGCTGGCCCATCTAATTAAAAGTATTGCTTAATTTGTTTACTGGTATTCGATGTTTTCAGACTTTTATGTATAAGTATTACATAAAAGTCTGTCTTTAAATTACCAATGATGTGAAGCGATATCGGCCGATGACATAAGTAGTCTACCTCTGTTATTTTTGTTAATTTACTATTCAATCCTCCGGATGGACATTTTAAGTAAAACAGCTGCCGTTTGGCTTTACCAGCGCTCCTTCTGTGTTGTTGAGGTAGATTGAAAGTCATGATACCATTCCACCGGTTAGTACGTCTCTGGAGGGTGCTAGGAACGCGCGTACTTGATGGCTACGCTGAGGGGTTTCTCCTCCTTGAGGGAATCCTTGAGGACCAGGTCTAAGCTGCCGAAGGCCGGCTTCTCCGAGTCCAGGGACTGCTCCTCGGGCTCCGGCCGACTCTGCTCCGTAGGCCTGCAAGCAGTTTATTACTTGTGACGATGACATACTTAATGTTACTTTCATTTAAATACAATTAAAATATTTAAAAGAGAAAGACTGGTTTCGTCCTTAATTTCATGTGGATTAAGTAGTTTCTATAGCCCAATGGCTCGCGTCGGTTTGTGGATGGGTCACCTAGTGGCAAAATTTGATGGGCGCTACCGTGCTACGGAGGGCACGTTAAGACTTCGGTACCAGTTGTTTTCAATCGTAAAAGCTATCGGTAAGCTTTGTCGAAGACGGTGCTGAAACCTTCGGGTGGCTTGAGAACATTCACAGTGGATCACCTCTGGAGCCAACTGCCCGGATAGAAGGACCTAAGGATGGTCCTTCTCCTATTTCCTTCACGCAGGAGCAAAAAAGGGAGTCTTCAAAGTGGAGCAAAGGTTTCTTTCGTTGTCGGGGGCAGTGGTCTGAGTGGTCTGAGTGGTCTGAGTGGTTCGCTCACCGGTATCGGCGGCAGTTGACGGGCGCGAGCGCCGCCAGGTGGCGCAGCAGCGTGTGGCGCGGCGCGTCGCCCGCCAGCCGGCTGGGCGGCAGGTCCACGCAGAACACGCTGCGCGAGTCCCCCAGGAACGTCGCCACGTAGTTCTGTGGTTCGCTCACCGGTAGCGGCGGCAGTTGACGGGCGCGAGCGCCGCCAGGTGGCGCAGCAGCGTGTGGCGCGGCGCGTCGCCCGCCAGCCGGCTGGGCGGCAGGTCCACGCAGAACACGCTGCGCGAGTCCCCCAGGAACGTCGCCACGTAGTTCTGTGGTTCGCTCACCGGTAGCGGCGGCAGTTGACGGGCGCGAGCGCCGCCAGGTGGCGCAGCAGCGTGTGGCGCGGCGCGTCGCCCGCCAGCCGGCTGGGCGGCAGGTCCACGCAGAACACGCTGCGCGAGTCCCCCAGGAACGTCGCCACGTAGTTCTGTGGTTCGCTCACCGGTAGCGGCGGCAGTTGACGGGCGCGAGCGCCGCCAGGTGGCGCAGCAGCGTGTGGCGCGGCGCGTCGCCCGCCAGCCGGCTGGGCGGCAGGTCCACGCAGAACACGCTGCGCGAGTCCCCCAGGAACGTCGCCACGTAGTTCTGTGGTTCGCTCACCGGTAGCGGCGGCAGTTGACGGGCGCGAGCGCCGCCAGGTGGCGCAGCAGCGTGTGGCGCGGCGCGTCGCCCGCCAGCCGGCTGGGCGGCAGGTCCACGCAGAACACGCTGCGCGAGTCCCCCAGGAACGTCGCCACGTAGTTCTGTGGTTCGCTCACCGGTAGCGGCGGCAGTTGACGGGCGCGAGCGCCGCCAGGTGGCGCAGCAGCGTGTGGCGCGGCGCGTCGCCCGCCAGCCGGCTGGGCGGCAGGTCCACGCAGAACACGCTGCGCGAGTCCCCCAGGAACGTCGCCACGTAGTTCTGTGGTTCGCTCACCGGTAGCGGCGGCAGTTGACGGGCGCGAGCGCCGCCAGGTGGCGCAGCAGCGTGTGGCGCGGCGCGTCGCCCGCCAGCCGGCTGGGCGGCAGGTCCACGCAGAACACGCTGCGCGAGTCCCCCAGGAACGTCGCCACGTAGTTCTGTGGTTCGCTCACCGGTAGCGGCGGCAGTTGACGGGCGCGAGCGCCGCCAGGTGGCGCAGCAGCGTGTGGCGCGGCGCGTCGCCCGCCAGCCGGCTGGGCGGCAGGTCCACGCAGAACACGCTGCGCGAGTCCCCCAGGAACGTCGCCACGTAGTTCTGTGGTTCGCTCACCGGTAGCGGCGGCAGTTGACGGGCGCGAGCGCCGCCAGGTGGCGCAGCAGCGTGTGGCGCGGCGCGTCGCCCGCCAGCCGGCTGGGCGGCAGGTCCACGCAGAACACGCTGCGCGAGTCCCCCAGGAACGTCGCCACGTAGTTCTGTGGTTCGCTCACCGGTAGCGGCGGCAGTTGACGGGCGCGAGCGCCGCCAGGTGGCGCAGCAGCGTGTGGCGCGGCGCGTCGCCCGCCAGCCGGCTGGGCGGCAGGTCCACGCAGAACACGCTGCGCGAGTCCCCCAGGAACGTCGCCACGTAGTTCTGTGGTTCGCTCACCGGTAGCGGCGGCAGTTGACGGGCGCGAGCGCCGCCAGGTGGCGCAGCAGCGTGTGGCGCGGCGCGTCGCCCGCCAGCCGGCTGGGCGGCAGGTCCACGCAGAACACGCTGCGCGAGTCCCCCAGGAACGTCGCCACGTAGTTCTGTGGTTCGCTCACCGGTAGCGGCGGCAGTTGACGGGCGCGAGCGCCGCCAGGTGGCGCAGCAGCGTGTGGCGCGGCGCGTCGCCCGCCAGCCGGCTGGGCGGCAGGTCCACGCAGAACACGCTGCGCGAGTCCCCCAGGAACGTCGCCACGTAGTTCTGTGGTTCGCTCACCGGTAGCGGCGGCAGTTGACGGGCGCGAGCGCCGCCAGGTGGCGCAGCAGCGTGTGGCGCGGCGCGTCGCCCGCCAGCCGGCTGGGCGGCAGGTCCACGCAGAACACGCTGCGCGAGTCCCCCAGGAACGTCGCCACGTAGTTCTGTGGTTCGCTCACCGGTAGCGGCGGCAGTTGACGGGCGCGAGCGCCGCCAGGTGGCGCAGCAGCGTGTGGCGCGGCGCGTCGCCCGCCAGCCGGCTGGGCGGCAGGTCCACGCAGAACACGCTGCGCGAGTCCCCCAGGAACGTCGCCACGTAGTTCTGTGGTTCGCTCACCGGTAGCGGCGGCAGTTGACGGGCGCGAGCGCCGCCAGGTGGCGCAGCAGCGTGTGGCGCGGCGCGTCGCCCGCCAGCCGGCTGGGCGGCAGGTCCACGCAGAACACGCTGCGCGAGTCCCCCAGGAACGTCGCCACGTAGTTCTGTGGTTCGCTCACCGGTAGCGGCGGCAGTTGACGGGCGCGAGCGCCGCCAGGTGGCGCAGCAGCGTGTGGCGCGGCGCGTCGCCCGCCAGCCGGCTGGGCGGCAGGTCCACGCAGAACACGCTGCGCGAGTCCCCCAGGAACGTCGCCACGTAGTTCTGTGGTTCGCTCACCGGTAGCGGCGGCAGTTGACGGGCGCGAGCGCCGCCAGGTGGCGCAGCAGCGTGTGGCGCGGCGCGTCGCCCGCCAGCCGGCTGGGCGGCAGGTCCACGCAGAACACGCTGCGCGAGTCCCCCAGGAACGTCGCCACGTAGTTCTGTGGTTCGCTCACCGGTAGCGGCGGCAGTTGACGGGCGCGAGCGCCGCCAGGTGGCGCAGCAGCGTGTGGCGCGGCGCGTCGCCCGCCAGCCGGCTGGGCGGCAGGTCCACGCAGAACACGCTGCGCGAGTCCCCCAGGAACGTCGCCACGTAGTTCTGTGGTTCGCTCACCGGTAGCGGCGGCAGTTGACGGGCGCGAGCGCCGCCAGGTGGCGCAGCAGCGTGTGGCGCGGCGCGTCGCCCGCCAGCCGGCTGGGCGGCAGGTCCACGCAGAACACGCTGCGCGAGTCCCCCAGGAACGTCGCCACGTAGTTCTGTGGTTCGCTCACCGGTAGCGGCGGCAGTTGACGGGCGCGAGCGCCGCCAGGTGGCGCAGCAGCGTGTGGCGCGGCGCGTCGCCCGCCAGCCGGCTGGGCGGCAGGTCCACGCAGAACACGCTGCGCGAGTCCCCCAGGAACGTCGCCACGTAGTTCTGTGGTTCGCTCACCGGTAGCGGCGGCAGTTGACGGGCGCGAGCGCCGCCAGGTGGCGCAGCAGCGTGTGGCGCGGCGCGTCGCCCGCCAGCCGGCTGGGCGGCAGGTCCACGCAGAACACGCTGCGCGAGTCCCCCAGGAACGTCGCCACGTAGTTCTGTGGTTCGCTCACCGGTAGCGGCGGCAGTTGACGGGCGCGAGCGCCGCCAGGTGGCGCAGCAGCGTGTGGCGCGGCGCGTCGCCCGCCAGCCGGCTGGGCGGCAGGTCCACGCAGAACACGCTGCGCGAGTCCCCCAGGAACGTCGCCACGTAGTTCTGTGGTTCGCTCACCGGTAGCGGCGGCAGTTGACGGGCGCGAGCGCCGCCAGGTGGCGCAGCAGCGTGTGGCGCGGCGCGTCGCCCGCCAGCCGGCTGGGCGGCAGGTCCACGCAGAACACGCTGCGCGAGTCCCCCAGGAACGTCGCCACGTAGTTCTGTGGTTCGCTCACCGGTAGCGGCGGCAGTTGACGGGCGCGAGCGCCGCCAGGTGGCGCAGCAGCGTGTGGCGCGGCGCGTCGCCCGCCAGCCGGCTGGGCGGCAGGTCCACGCAGAACACGCTGCGCGAGTCCCCCAGGAACGTCGCCACGTAGTTCTGTGGTTCGCTCACCGGTAGCGGCGGCAGTTGACGGGCGCGAGCGCCGCCAGGTGGCGCAGCAGCGTGTGGCGCGGCGCGTCGCCCGCCAGCCGGCTGGGCGGCAGGTCCACGCAGAACACGCTGCGCGAGTCCCCCAGGAACGTCGCCACGTAGTTAGTTCTGTGGTTCGCTCACCGGTAGCGGCGGCAGTTGACGGGCGCGAGCGCCGCCAGGTGACGCAGCAGCGTGTGGCGCGGCGCGTCGCCCGCCAGCCGGCTGGGCGGCAGGTCCACGCAGAACACGCTGCGCGAGTCCCCCAGGAACGTCGCCACGTAGTTCTGTGGTTCGCTCACCGGTAGCGGCGGCAGTTGACGGGCGCGAGCGCCGCCAGGTGGCGCAGCAGCGTGTGGCGCGGCGCGTCGCCCGCCAGCCGGCTGGGCGGCAGGTCCACGCAGAACACGCTGCGCGAGTCCCCCAGGAACGTCGCCACGTAGTTCTGTGGTTCGCTCACCGGTAGCGGCGGCAGTTGACGGGCGCGAGCGCCGCCAGGTGGCGCAGCAGCGTGTGGCGCGGCGCGTCGCCCGCCAGCCGGCTGGGCGGCAGGTCCACGCAGAACACGCTGCGCGAGTCCCCCAGGAACGTCGCCACGTAGTTCTGTGGTTCGCTCACCGGTAGCGGCGGCAGTTGACGGGCGCGAGCGCCGCCAGGTGGCGCAGCAGCGTGTGGCGCGGCGCGTCGCCCGCCAGCCGGCTGGGCGGCAGGTCCACGCAGAACACGCTGCGCGAGTCCCCCAGGAACGTCGCCACGTAGTTCTGTGGTTCGCTCACCGGTAGCGGCGGCAGTTGACGGGCGCGAGCGCCGCCAGGTGGCGCAGCAGCGTGTGGCGCGGCGCGTCGCCCGCCAGCCGGCTGGGCGGCAGGTCCACGCAGAACACGCTGCGCGAGTCCCCCAGGAACGTCGCCACGTAGTTCTGTGGTTCGCTCACCGGTAGCGGCGGCAGTTGACGGGCGCGAGCGCCGCCAGGTGGCGCAGCAGCGTGTGGCGCGGCGCGTCGCCCGCCAGCCGGCTGGGCGGCAGGTCCACGCAGAACACGCTGCGCGAGTCCCCCAGGAACGTCGCCACGTAGTTCTGTGGTTCGCTCACCGGTAGCGGCGGCAGTTGACGGGCGCGAGCGCCGCCAGGTGGCGCAGCAGCGTGTGGCGCGGCGCGTCGCCCGCCAGCCGGCTGGGCGGCAGGTCCACGCAGAACACGCTGCGCGAGTCCCCCAGGAACGTCGCCACGTAGTTCTGTGGTTCGCTCACCGGTAGCGGCGGCAGTTGACGGGCGCGAGCGCCGCCAGGTGGCGCAGCAGCGTGTGGCGCGGCGCGTCGCCCGCCAGCCGGCTGGGCGGCAGGTCCACGCAGAACACGCTGCGCGAGTCCCCCAGGAACGTCGCCACGTAGTTCTGTGGTTCGCTCACCGGTAGCGGCGGCAGTTGACGGGCGCGAGCGCCGCCAGGTGGCGCAGCAGCGTGTGGCGCGGCGCGTCGCCCGCCAGCCGGCTGGGCGGCAGGTCCACGCAGAACACGCTGCGCGAGTCCCCCAGGAACGTCGCCACGTAGTTCTGTGGTTCGCTCACCGGTAGCGGCGGCAGTTGACGGGCGCGAGCGCCGCCAGGTGGCGCAGCAGCGTGTGGCGCGGCGCGTCGCCCGCCAGCCGGCTGGGCGGCAGGTCCACGCAGAACACGCTGCGCGAGTCCCCCAGGAACGTCGCCACGTAGTTAGTTCTGTGGTTCGCTCACCGGTAGCGGCGGCAGTTGACGGGCGCGAGCGCCGCCAGGTGACGCAGCAGCGTGTGGCGCGGCGCGTCGCCCGCCAGCCGGCTGGGCGGCAGGTCCACGCAGAACACGCTGCGCGAGTCCCCCAGGAACGTCGCCACGTAGTTCTGTGGTTCGCTCACCGGTAGCGGCGGCAGTTGACGGGCGCGAGCGCCGCCAGGTGGCGCAGCAGCGTGTGGCGCGGCGCGTCGCCCGCCAGCCGGCTGGGCGGCAGGTCCACGCAGAACACGCTGCGCGAGTCCCCCAGGAACGTCGCCACGTAGTTCTGTGGTTCGCTCACCGGTAGCGGCGGCAGTTGACGGGCGCGAGCGCCGCCAGGTGGCGCAGCAGCGTGTGGCGCGGCGCGTCGCCCGCCAGCCGGCTGGGCGGCAGGTCCACGCAGAACACGCTGCGCGAGTCCCCCAGGAACGTCGCCACGTAGTTCTGTGGTTCGCTCACCGGTAGCGGCGGCAGTTGACGGGCGCGAGCGCCGCCAGGTGGCGCAGCAGCGTGTGGCGCGGCGCGTCGCCCGCCAGCCGGCTGGGCGGCAGGTCCACGCAGAACACGCTGCGCGAGTCCCCCAGGAACGTCGCCACGTAGTTCTGTGGTTCGCTCACCGGTAGCGGCGGCAGTTGACGGGCGCGAGCGCCGCCAGGTGGCGCAGCAGCGTGTGGCGCGGCGCGTCGCCCGCCAGCCGGCTGGGCGGCAGGTCCACGCAGAACACGCTGCGCGAGTCCCCCAGGAACGTCGCCACGTAGTTCTGTGGTTCGCTCACCGGTAGCGGCGGCAGTTGACGGGCGCGAGCGCCGCCAGGTGGCGCAGCAGCGTGTGGCGCGGCGCGTCGCCCGCCAGCCGGCTGGGCGGCAGGTCCACGCAGAACACGCTGCGCGAGTCCCCCAGGAACGTCGCCACGTAGTTCTCCATGCGCAGCAGCAGCAGCAGCACGTCCTCCAGGTCGGCCTCACTGTAACCGACACACGCACCTTACATAGCTTCCTAATGGGGCGTATATAGATCTGAAGAACGGACCGTAAGTTAACAAAACTTTAGGAAACTATTAAAAAAAGAATTAAAACTAAAACTAATTACTTCTAGATCTAATTATTAATTTGGACAACTTTTTTGCCAGATCTGAAATAGGATCTGCAAGAATTATATTGCATTGCCCAACAGACCTTAAATCAACTTTAAGGTCATTTCTTTCCTCTGCGTTCTGGGCATATTCCATCAATACATGCAAGAGGTCGATAGTTCCTTATAATAATTTTAGCACTAAGTATGTGATTTTTCCAAACCAGGGCGGCATGTTCGCGTATGCGACAAAGCCCTTTTTTGTATTTTTTAATAGAATAAAAAAAAACAAAAGTTAACAAAACTTATAAAAAAAATATAGTGTCAACCGCAGTTCGATCGATCATAAACCGAGATAGCCATCAATCGATTAAAAATGGATTGATAGTTCGGTGCAAATAATCACATCGATCCATCATTCTGTTGAGGACAAACCAACGAACACACTTTCCCATTCCCATTTATATGCATATTAGTAACAGTTTCCAAAAAGTAGTGAAATCTGTGACCAATGACTGACGTCGATTCAACGTGATCGAAAGAGTTAAGCAACGACCGGCGCGGTCGGTTTGTGGATGGGTGACCGCTAGTGGCCAAATTTCATGGACGCTACCGTGCTTCGGAGGGCACGTAACGCCGTCGGTCCCGGTTGTTTTCAATGGTGGAAACAGTCGTTAAGCCATGTCGAAGACCTTCGGGTGGCTTGAGAACATTCGACACTGGGTTGGCCACTAACTAATCCGCATTGGAGCAGCGTGGTGGAGTATGCTCTAGACCTCCCGCAGCTGTGTCTGTGGTCGTGTGCCCAGCAGTGGGACGTCTATGGGTCGCAGCGTAGAAAAAGTGTGTGAAACGCTTCCTTCAAGGCAGGCAACGCACCTGTGATACCCCTGGTGTCGCACGTGTCCATAGAACAGATAAAGGAGGTTAGAATGGAAATGTGGGCGTGACAGGCGCGCCAACAAGTATGATTAAACAATCATACTTCAACCGAAATCACGCGTGCATACTTTTAGTCGCTTTCGGACTGCGGTGGAACGAAGAGCTGCACGAAAAATATACATTGCCGGTAAAGTACGCAAGTAATCCACGTGAACACATAGTTCGTGCGCAATGTATTCTGTCCTACAGAATGCGATGACGTCACGATGTTCTGTCGAGTTCGTTCGCAGCGAGATAGTGTTGTGAAAGTATAAGATAAATTTTTCGATAAGTCTTGATCTTGAGTATGTAATTAAAGTAGTTTCAGGTGTAAATACTTAATTTCAAGGAGTAGGTGTAACCTAACCTAAAATAAATACATCATATAAATTAGTACTAAATTACTTATTTAGTACTAATTTATATTAGGTTTCCAAATGATCCTAATAACCAGCATTGGATAAATGTAACGGGTAGAAAATTTGGATCCCTAAAAAACAATGTACCACTTTGGAACAACTTTACTCGATTTTGCGCAACTTTGTCGGAACTCAATTATTTAGCAACATTAGTTATCATCAGATTGTATTATATTCTACTGAGAAGCATATTACAGACTTTACCAAAGCTATTAAAGAAAAATAATTTAAATATAAGATTGCATTAATTTATTGTAAAAAATTCGAATACAAAAGAGTCCCCATCTTTGCTCTGCATAAGTACATTCGTCGCGCAACTGTATATATTAAAACTGTACCTGTGTATTTATTTAAGTACGTACACTCACTCTGAAACTTTTTAATAAAATAAATAATTATAATGTAATTTTTCATGTGAAGATAATAAAAAAAATGCATGTTAATAAGATGTATGGAACAGGCGCAACACCTAAAGGAAGCAAAACTCAAATTGCATATGTTTTGAGTGTTACTTTTAAAAGAGTAATTTATGCGGATGTAGCATTATAGGTATGTACCTACATAACTCTAAACAAGTTTCAAAATATATTTATCGATAAATATGTTTACATCTCTAGTTGGGTTACCAGTAAATAACATATAAAATTGCACGATCAATTTTCTCAAATATGCAGTAAATTTTGTTTCTTAACTTTTATTTATTAATTTTACCGCCGTTAGGCATCTTTTGGCTCAATAAAGGTTAAATAAATAAATAAATAATACAGTAAAATAAAATATACTCTATTTTACTAATCTTGTAGTGGTTCAGTACCTACCGGTTACCTTACCTCCGAATACCTCCGAATACCTCAAGAATACCTCACACGGATACCTCATACCTTCGAACCAGTTACCAGTTACCTACTTTGTTAATATGAAACATACGCGGTCGTCAAAATAGTGTTTTAAATAGTGTAGTATGTATGAAAGAAAATGTAAATATAAATAGGTGATTTTACAAATAAATTATTCATTCGACAATCGGACAGATCACGAGTTTCATTATGAATCCTATGAAGAACCTCTAAAATCTTATTATTGCACGAAATTTGTGCAAAACACTTACTGGCAACATAAAGTGTCGACAAGGTCAAAACTTGCACAATTCTACAACTTGACGCGAGCAAAAAGTATCCTTATTGATTTGATGCTAAGGTTAGTTTTTAAAAGTTGCGATTCTCGTGCAATTTGACCAATGGCTGATGAATATTTTATGTAAAGGTAATAATAACGTGTATCTAAGTGTGGGTAACTGGCGACAGTGGTTCTGATTTAAAACTGACTCGATGGCCTTTCTAACCTCCTTTATCTGTTCTGTGCACGTGTCCATAGACGACGGTGACCACTTACCATCAGGTGGCCCGTACGTCTGTTTGTCCGTCCTATACTATGAAAAAAAAAAAAACTAACCTGGCAGCGTATAGGAACTGCGCGAAGTGTATATTGGAGACGCAGCCGCTGCGGTCCTCGCTGTCGGTGTACAGGTCGGTCTCGCGGTAGTACATGTAAAGGAAGTCGTTGAGTTGCTTCGCGACGACCGCGCAACGGTCCTTGTCGCACATCTTCGCCGGGGGGCCCTGGAGGGGGGAATTACTAACATTTATTTATTTATTTATTGAATCTTTATTGTACCTAAAAAAAAACTAGGGACAAAAGGCGGACTTAATGCTTAAAGCATTCTGTGCCAGTCAACCTTTGGGCAGTCATAATACATCATACGAAAAATAGAAATTTGTGTGAAGCCCAATGGTGGTGGGAACTTTACGTTGTATAGCGGCCGCTATAAGGCAGGAGCGGGGCCACCATAGAATCAAAACAAGTCAATTTGTGTTACTTTAAAAAAAAAAATTGTCTGTTTTGTTTAATAAGGCCATCGGGGGACAACTAGCTTACCCTAGATTTATTCACTCAGACTCAAGCAATCGGCCAAACCAAACGGTTTTTTTCAAAGCCACCGATGGCATACGATTGCTCATATGTTTTATCAATATAGCACTGTCATGACGTGATTTGAAGAAAACCTAATGAAATACAGCAATCGATTTACGATTTCCCTGTCCCTGGGGGGTGGGGGAGACATGCAGAGGGGGTCACCTTTACATTGTAAGGCATGCGCAGCGAGGCGGAGGCGCGGCGCAGGAAGCGCAGCACGAGCCCCGCGTGCTGCGCGCCCAGCTCGCTGGCCGGGGAGGAGATGCGCAGGGGGAGGCGAGGGAGACATGCGGGGGGGTCACCTTTACATTGTAAGGCATGCGCAGCGAGGCGGAGGCGCGGCGCAGGAAGCGCAGCACGAGCCCCGCGTGCTGCGCGCCCAGCTCGCTGGCCGGGGAGGAGATGCGCAGGGGGAGGCGAGGGAGACATGCGGGGGGGTCACCTTTACATTGTAAGGCATGCGCAGCGAGGCGGAGGCGCGGCGCAGGAAGCGCAGCACGAGCCCCGCGTGCTGCGCGCCCAGCTCGCTGGCCGGGGAGGAGATGCGCAGAGGGGGGTGAGGGAGACATGCGGGGGGGTCACCTTTACATTGTAAGGCATGCGCAGCGAGGCGGAGGCGCGGCGCAGGAAGCGCAGCACGAGCCCCGCGTGCTGCGCGCCCAGCTCGCTGGCCGGGGAGGAGATGCGCAGAGGGGGGTGAGGGAGACATGCGGGGGGTCACCTTTACATTGTAAGGCATGCGCAGCGAGGCGGAGGCGCGGCGCAGGAAGCGCAGCACGAGCCCCGCGTGCTGCGCGCCCAGCTCGCTGGCCGGGGAGGAGATGCGCAGGGGGAGGCGAGGGAGACATGCGGGGGGGTCACCTTTACATTGTAAGGCATGCGCAGCGAGGCGGAGGCGCGGCGCAGGAAGCGCAGCACGAGCCCCGCGTGCTGCGCGCCCAGCTCGCTGGCCGGGGAGGAGATGCGCAGGGGGAGGCGAGGGAGACATGCGGGGGGGTCACCTTTACATTGTAAGGCATGCGCAGCGAGGCGGAGGCGCGGCGCAGGAAGCGCAGCACGAGCCCCGCGTGCTGCGCGCCCAGCTCGCTGGCCGGGGAGGAGATGCGCAGAGGGGGGTGAGGGAGACATGCGGGGGGTCACCTTTACATTGTAAGGCATGCGCAGCGAGGCGGAGGCGCGGCGCAGGAAGCGCAGCACGAGCCCCGCGTGCTGCGCGCCCAGCTCGCTGGCCGGGGAGGAGATGCGCAGAGGGGGGTGAGGGAGACATGCGGGGGGTCACCTTTACATTGTAAGGCATGCGCAGCGAGGCGGAGGCGCGGCGCAGGAAGCGCAGCACGAGCCCCGCGTGCTGCGCGCCCAGCTCGCTGGCCGGGGAGGAGATGCGCAGGGGGAGGCGAGGGAGACATGCGGGGGGGTCACCTTTACATTGTAAGGCATGCGCAGCGAGGCGGAGGCGCGGCGCAGGAAGCGCAGCACGAGCCCCGCGTGCTGCGCGCCCAGCTCGCTGGCCGGGGAGGAGATGCGCAGGGGGAGGCGAGGGAGACATGCGGGGGGGTCACCTTTACATTGTAAGGCATGCGCAGCGAGGCGGAGGCGCGGCGCAGGAAGCGCAGCACGAGCCCCGCGTGCTGCGCGCCCAGCTCGCTGGCCGGGGAGGAGATGCGCAGGGGGAGGCGAGGGAGACATGCGGGGGGGTCACCTTTACATTGTAAGGCATGCGCAGCGAGGCGGAGGCGCGGCGCAGGAAGCGC
The DNA here is from genome assembly GCA_944567765.1 of Carterocephalus palaemon. Taxonomy (NCBI): domain Eukaryota; kingdom Metazoa; phylum Arthropoda; class Insecta; order Lepidoptera; family Hesperiidae; genus Carterocephalus; species Carterocephalus palaemon. The sequence continues at coordinate 11,002,723 of OX155654.1, forward strand.
AGCACGAGCCCCGCGTGCTGCGCGCCCAGCTCGCTGGCCGGGGAGGAGATGCGCAGGGGGAGGCGAGGGAGACATGCGGGGGGGTCACCTTTACATTGTAAGGCATGCGCAGCGAGGCGGAGGCGCGGCGCAGGAAGCGCAGCACGAGCCCCGCGTGCTGCGCGCCCAGCTCGCTGGCCGGGGAGGAGATGCGCAGGGGGAGGCGAGGGAGACATGCGGGGGGGTCACCTTTACATTGTAAGGCATGCGCAGCGAGGCGGAGGCGCGGCGCAGGAAGCGCAGCACGAGCCCCGCGTGCTGCGCGCCCAGCTCGCTGGCCGGGGAGGAGATGCGCAGGGGGAGGCGAGGGAGACATGCGGGGGGGTCACCTTTACATTGTAAGGCATGCGCAGCGAGGCGGAGGCGCGGCGCAGGAAGCGCAGCACGAGCCCCGCGTGCTGCGCGCCCAGCTCGCTGGCCGGGGAGGAGATGCGCAGGGGGAGGCGAGGGAGACATGCGGGGGGGTCACCTTTACATTGTAAGGCATGCGCAGCGAGGCGGAGGCGCGGCGCAGGAAGCGCAGCACGAGCCCCGCGTGCTGCGCGCCCAGCTCGCTGGCCGGGGAGGAGATGCGCAGGGGGAGGCGAGGGAGACATGCGGGGGGGTCACCTTTACATTGTAAGGCATGCGCAGCGAGGCGGAGGCGCGGCGCAGGAAGCGCAGCACGAGCCCCGCGTGCTGCGCGCCCAGCTCGCTGGCCGGGGAGGAGATGCGCAGGGGGAGGCGAGGGAGACATGCGGGGGGGTCACCTTTACATTGTAAGGCATGCGCAGCGAGGCGGAGGCGCGGCGCAGGAAGCGCAGCACGAGCCCCGCGTGCTGCGCGCCCAGCTCGCTGGCCGGGGAGGAGATGCGCAGGGGGAGGCGAGGGAGACATGCGGGGGGGTCACCTTTACATTGTAAGGCATGCGCAGCGAGGCGGAGGCGCGGCGCAGGAAGCGCAGCACGAGCCCCGCGTGCTGCGCGCCCAGCTCGCTGGCCGGGGAGGAGATGCGCTTGAGCACGTGCGTCAGGTACAGACCGAACGCGCGCCTCGTCTCGCCCGTCCTGAAACGGCGACACGTTACTATTAACTCTGCTGCTATAGTTAGCGGCACGAATGTCCAACTCTAACTTTGGATGCGCTCAAGTCGAAATTTAAGGCATCGTCTGGCAAAGTCGACAATGCTTAGGACCGGCGCCAGGGCACGGGTCTCCCACAGACACAGCGGGAGATCTAGAGCATACTCCACCACGCTTCTCCAATGCTAATTGGTGGAGGGCTTAGTGGTAATTAGTTTCTATTAAACTCACGTGAGCTTGAGGCCCTCGTTGAGCTGCTGCTTGACGAGGTCCTTGGCGCGGCGCGCGTCCCGCGGCGCGGGCTGCGGCTCGCTCAGCGGGGCCAGCTGCACCGCCGGCGCCGCGCCCGCTATGCACGCCGCCTCGTACCGCTTCAGTCTGGGGTGGGGCACTCACGTGAGCTTGAGGCCCTCGTTGAGCTGCTGCTTGACGAGGTCCTTGGCGCGGCGCGCGTCCCGCGGCGCGGGCTGCGGCTCGCTCAGCGGGGCCAGCTGCACCGCCGGCGCCGCGCCCGCTATGCACACCGCCTCGTACCGCTTCAGTCTGGAATATTTATTTTAGTACACCAAACAAAAATATTTATTGACGTGACAACGTCTTATAAATTGGTTTGCCGGGCGACACTTCAAGAAACTGCGTTACGCTCCGCTCACGTTATGCGCTCACAATGAGAGCGAGTGAGAGGCACGCGTCCCTTCCACTCGGGCATGGTTAGCCCGCCTAAGAGCGAGAGAGACGATACGATACGAGACGATACTACTATACGAATGAATATTCACATTAAAATTATTTTACCACTCAAAGTCGTTGTCACGTAAAACTTTCGCCCGTATACCGACTTTACAGGCAACCAATATTTTTTTTTTCATTGACACCTTCATCACAACCCTTTCTTTGTCCCACTTTTTGGGCACGGGTCTCCTCTCAGGATGGCAATCTGCATTGGAGCAGCATGGTGGAGTATGCTGTAGACCTCCCGCAGCAGTGACTGTGGGGGAGACCCGTGCCCAACAGTGGGACGTTTATGGGTCACAGCGATACAAAATACCAAATAATTAAGTAAAAAAGGCTCAAAGCCAAACGTGATTTGTATGAAAATATTACAAGCCGACTATAGTGGCATAGCGCGCGAACGTATATGCGACCGCGCACTTCTACGCGCATAAGTGTATTTTAGGTAAGTATATTCAACCCTTCAAACACACTTTCCCATTTATACATTAATGAGGTTGTGTTTCGCGGCATACATGAAGAGCGCGCACCAGCTGATTGTATCTGTTGGTATGTGTGTCCATATCCATAGGTCGCTGGTTCAGATCCGGCCCGAAGGACCAATTTGATGTACGTTACGGTACACCAAGAGTTTGTTGTTGTAATGAAAGATGTAACTGCACTATGATTGATTTATTGCTAACTGATTTGATATTGTGAAACTGATTATGATATGATATTGAGAACACGCCGTGCGCGGACGCGTGAATAACGTGAACTGGGTGACAATGGCGGAAACTGCTGAGTTGCACTTGTACGTGAACCGTACAATGTGTATGTGGGTGTGTGTGTGTGTGTGTGTGTTAGTGTGTGTGTACCTGTCGGGTGCATCGGTGTGGCTGGCGGTGTTGGCGGTGGCGGCGGCCGCGTGCGAGAAGCGCGGCAGCACGTGCGCGTGCACCAGCAGGTTGTAGTTGTGCTGCAGCGCCGTGTAGGGGGCGTTGTTGTTGAGCGACGTACGAGTAGAGCGCACACCAGATGATTGTATCTGTTGGTATTTGTGTGTGTATGCGTGTGTGTGTGTGTTAGTGTGTGTGTGTCCACCTGTCGGGCGCATCGGTGTGGCTGGCGGTGTTGGCGGTGGCGGCGGCCGCGTGCGAGAAGCGCGGCAGCACGTGCGCGTGCACCAGCAGGTTGTAGTTGTGCTGCAGCGCCGTGTAGGGGGCGTTGTTGTTGAGCGACGTACGAGTAGAGCGCACACCAGATGATTGTATCTGTTGGTATTTGTGTGTGTATGCGTGTGTGTGTGTGTTAGTGTGTGTGTGTCCACCTGTCGGGCGCATCGGTGTGGCTGGCGGTGTTGGCGGTGGCGGCGGCCGCGTGCGAGAAGCGCGGCAGCACGTGCGCGTGCACCAGCAGGTTGTAGTTGTGCTGCAGCGCCGTGTAGGGGGCGTTGTTGTTGAGCGACGTACGAGTAGAGCGCACACCAGATGATTGTATCTGTTGGTATTTGTGTGTGTATGCGTGTGTGTGTGTGTTAGTGTGTGTGTGTCCACCTGTCGGGCGCATCGGTGTGGCTGGCGGTGTTGGCGGTGGCGGCGGCCGCGTGCGAGAAGCGCGGCAGCACGTGCGCGTGCACCAGCAGGTTGTAGTTGTGCTGCAGCGCCGTGTAGGGGGCGTTGTTGTTGAGCGACGTACGAGTAGAGCGCACACCAGATGATTGTATCTGTTGGTATTTGTGTGTGTATGCGTGTGTGTGTGTGTTAGTGTGTGTGTGTCCACCTGTCGGGCGCATCGGTGTGGCTGGCGGTGTTGGCGGTGGCGGCGGCCGCGTGCGAGAAGCGCGGCAGCACGTGCGCGTGCACCAGCAGGTTGTAGTTGTGCTGCAGCGCCGTGTAGGGGGCGTTGTTGTTCAGCGACGTCGAGCACACGGGCACGCCCGTCACCGGGTCTGGAACGATACGTTAGAGCGTTATAAGATCTAGGTGCCTAGACAAGTGGCAATACGCTCGATTACGACTAATTAGTCGATAGCGAATGTCAGTCCCATACAATTGTTAATCTATTCTACTAGCGTTTTTGCCACTTGTCTAGGCCGCCTGGAAATAATTCGATCACTGGGTTTCGGTGCCTTCGTGCTTGAGAACGTTCGACGCTGGGTTGGCCACTAACGCCTCCACCGTTAAGCGTTGTCGACGGCCTTCGGGTGGCTTGAGAACGTTCGACGCTGGGTTGGCCACTAACGTCTCCACCAAACCTCCCGCAGATGTGTGTGTGTGTGCTGATGTGTGGGCAGCAGCCGCCCCTCACCCAGGTACTGCGAGTACTTCTGCCAGGAGTTCTGGCTGGGGAAGATGCGCACGAAGCCGCCGCGGCGCGCGTACTGCGCACGCACCGCGCGCACCAGCCGCAGCTCCTCGCCCGTCAGCAGCGCGCCCGCGCCGCCCGCGCCCGCGCCCGCGCCGCCCTGCAAGTTGCTAGTTGGGCCGCAGCAGCCGCCCCTCACCCAGGTACTGCGAGTACTTCTGCCAGGAGTTCTGGCTGGGGAAGATGCGCACGAAGCCGCCGCGGCGCGCGTACTGCGCACGCACCGCGCGCACCAGCCGCAGCTCCTCGCCCGTCAGCAGCGCGCCCGCGCCGCCCGCGCCCGCGCCCGCGCCGCCCTGCAAGTTGCTAGTTGGTATAGACACCGGCATCAAAGTCACGAATGCGCGGCGGTGCGCTTTCAGACTAGCTATTTATACGAGTACTAGTGGACGCTCGCAGCTTCGCTCGCGTAGTATTAGACCCATCAACGACTGCCCGCGTTCGGGTTGCCCACTTGACTTCAAAAACGGCAAAGTTTCATACTAACTTTGCACCCCCGTTTTACCCCCTTAGGGGGTGAATTTTCGAAAAATACTTTCTTAGTGCTCCCCTACGTTATAAAAGGAACCCCTGTGCAAAATTTCAAGTTTCTAACCCTTATAGTTTAGGCCCTTCGTTGATATGTCAGTCAGTCAGCTTCTCCTTTTATGATAGATAGTGGACGCCCGCAGCTTCGCTCGCGTAGAATTAGACCCATTAACGACGTATACCCGTCTAACGACTTCAAAAACGGCAAAGTTTCATACTAACTTTGCACCCCCGTTTTACCCCCTTAGGGGGTGAATTTTCAAAAATCCTTTCTTAGTGCTCCCCTAAGTTATAAAAGGAACCCCTGTGCAAAATTTCAAGTTTCTAGCCCTTATAGTTTAGGCCCTGCGTTGATATGTCAGTCAGTCAGTCAGTCAGTCAGTCAGTCAGTCAGTCACCTTCTCCTTTTATATATATAAAGAAGATATAAGCTCGAAGCGCGTGTAGGCGTGTAAAGGCACGCCTTTTGGTACACGCGCAACTCGTGTGAGAATTGACGCGCTTATAAGCTGGTATGATATTGTGCGATGTACTTAGGTCATACTGAAAGTTTCTGGATTCTGATAAATAAAACCAGATATTAGACTTATAATATACTAATGGACATCCGCAGCTTCGCACGCGTGGAATTAGACATAACAATAGTTTCGTTTATACCTAGTAATATATAGACTGTCACTCAGTGAAGATGTAAACAGTTTCATTATTTGTAATATTTTCCTGTTTTAATAATGAAATTAATAATCACTTTACTTTATTCAATGTAGTTTTTATGTTGATGCCATTTTTATAAAAAAGAAACAGTGTTATACCTGGCTTTGACTCTGGTGCTGACCGTTGGAGGTGGTCTTCCCGCGCAAGCACATGTTCTCTGCAGAATGGACGCGGCGACACTGGGAAACATTCATTATATAAAATTAACGGACAAGAGCACTGTTACAGTCAAAACAGAGTGTTTTTATTTAACTATTTATAATGTTATTCCAAAGACTAAATATATTTGAAAATATTATATTGTATACTTTCTATTTTCTTTTCTTTTATCTATTCAGTTATTCAATTACAACTTTTCTGTTTATATGTATTAAGAAAGCCTAACTCAAACCTAACCTAAAATAACTTCAAGTTTGCAGTTAAAGGTGGTCACTCATGGTATTTTTGATTTATTGAACTTTTCTGTTTATATTAAGAAAGCCTAACTCAAACCTAACCTAAAATAACTTCAAGTTTGCAGTTAAAGGTGATCAACTCATGGTGTACGGTCAACTCACGGCGCCGATCCGTATGCGCAGCGACGTGGTCTGCGGCGAGGAGTCGTTCCGGGACATGGGCACCGCCGGCAGCCCCACCAGCGTCAGGGTGTCCGCCAGCAGGGCGGACTTCACCCGCGCGTCCAGGGGACACTCATGGTGTACCGGGGAGTACACTAGACGGGCAACTCACGGCGCCGATCCGCATGCGCAGCGACGTGGTCTGCGGCGAGGAGTCGTTCCGGGACATGGGAACCGCCGGCAGTCCCACCAGCGTCAGGGTGTCCGCCAGCAGGGCGGACTTCACCCGCGCGTCCAGGGGACACTCATGGTGTACCGGGGAGTACACTAGACGGGCAACTCACGGCGCCGATCCGCATGCGCAGCGACGTGGTCTGCGGCGAGGAGTCGTTCCGGGACATGGGCACCGCCGGCAGCCCCACCAGCGTCAGGGTGTCCGCCAGCAGGGCGGACTTCACCCGCGCGTCCAGGGGACTCTCGCACGCGAGGCTGGAAACACGCATCGCACCTTCATTAGAGGCAGATCATCTTATTATTATCAGATTATCTTATTACTAGCTTTTACCCGCGGCTCCGCCCGCGTGGTCAAAAGGAATTAACAATGAGTTGTTTATCATACATGACACATTTGTATAGTGTATAATTTGCTAGCGAAATTCAGAACTTGCAAATGAATTTTACTAACGCCATCTATTAACAACATCCAGAACTAAATATCTAGCGAATAACAAAACATCGATATCTTCCCATGGGGATGTTTTACCGCGGTAAAAAGTAGCCTACGTCACTCTCCACCCTCCTCACTATCTCCACACACAAAAACCATACCATATAATAGCTTCGTTGCGACGTGAAAGCCGGACAAACAAACAAACACACTTTCACATTTATAATATTAGTATGGATAATTGCTGATGAAAATAAAATAATTTTCTTTCTTCTTTCTTTCTTTCTTATTCCTCAAAATAAGATAGTATTTATGTGCAATAAAGTATTTACAGTACATGTTTCAGTAGGTACATAATGGTTCATTACTTTGGACCACTCAGTGGTGTACAAAGTTGAATACAATTATTATATGTCAAATTAAAATATTAAGTTTATAACAATAAGAATTATTAAAATGTCAATTGAATTTAATGTAAAGCATGATTATCTACACTTCTATACTATACATCTATACTCTATACTAATATTAACTCGTATATACTGTAAAAATATTAAAATAGATTTTTTAACCCAAGGGAACACAGTAACGGGATAAAAAGTATTTATGTTAATCCAGGGTTTCAACTACCTCCATACCAAATTTTATCAAAAATGGTCCAGCCGTTTGAGCATGAAGAATTAACAAACACACACACTCGAACTTTCGCCTTTTTAATACTAAAATAATTGTGATTATACACGTATCGTACACTACAATTTAAGAAAGATTTTTATAATCTATGAAATAATTAAAAAGAGTCTTACAAAGTACCTTGGCGACAAGTTTATCTCGAGCAGCCACGGCTTCAGCATGTCGTCGATGAGGATGTCATAGCCGAACAGTTCTGGGAAGAAAAGAAAACGCAGGTAAAGAGGTGGTAGACGGAATTACTGTTAAATAATATCTACTGTTAAATACTACTAACCCAACATCACAACCCTTTCTTTGTCCCACTGTTGGGCACGGGTCTCCCCTCAGAATGGGAGGGATTAGGCCTTAGTCCACGCGCAAATCTAGCTTCAACTGCAGTCCTACGGCCGATCACACAATCCGAGATAGCCATAAATCGATTACAAATTAATCGATAGTTAATTATCGGTTAAAAATCGAATCATTATTTACGTGTTTTTTCCATTTAAAGGAAAACATGCAATTTACACAGCTAAAAAAAATCCTTAAAAATAAGGTGCTAGAAATCTCATCGATCCATCATTCCGTTGAGTAGGAGAAGGACAAACCAACATAAACACTTTTCCATTAATAAATTAGTAAGAATTATATTATATACGTAGCATCCATAGCCCAATGGCTCGCGTCGATTCGAGGTGATCGACAGAGTTAAGCAAAGAAGGGTGCGGTCGGTTTGTTGGCAAAATTTCATAGGCGCTACCGTGCTTCCGAGGGCACGTTAAGCCGTTGGTCCCAATTGATTTCAATGGTAAAAACAATCGTTAAGCTTACCGAAGACCTTAGGGTGGCTTGAGAACATTCTCTATCAGGTTGGCCATTAACCCCTCCACAAATCTGCATTGGAACAGCGTAGAGTATACTCCAGATATATAGACTCACCGAAGCAATTGAAGAGGTTGGGCACGAACACCCTGGCGGCCGCGGTGATGGTCTGCGCCGAGGACAGGATGGACTTCACCACCAGGTCCTCGATGGCGGCCATCAGCGCGGCCGTGTTGCGGCCCTGCTTGCGAAGGTGCCGCAGGAGGGCCGACAGCGTCCACTTGTGCCCTATGGTGCCCGCGTTAGATATATATACTCACCGAAGCAATTGAAGAGGTTGGGCACGAACACCCTGGCGGCCGCGGTGATGGTCTGCGCCGAGGACAGGATGGACTTCACCACCAGGTCCTCGATGGCGGCCATCAGCGCGGCCGTGTTGCGGCCCTGCTTGCGAAGGTGCCGCAGGAGGGCCGACAGCGTCCACTTGTGCCCTATGGTGCCCGCGTTAGATATATAGACTCACCGAAGCAATTGAAGAGGTTGGGCACGAACACCCTGGCGGCCGCGGTGATGGTCTGCGCCGAGGACAGGATGGACTTCACCACCAGGTCCTCGATGGCGGCCATCAGCGCGGCCGTGTTGCGGCCCTGCTTGCGCAGGTGGCGCAGGAGGGCCGACAGCGTCCACTTGTGCCCTATGGTGCCCGCGTTAGATATATATACTCACCGAAGCAATTGAACAGGTTGGGCACGAACACCCTGGCGGCCGCGGTGATGGTCTGCGCCGAGGACAGGATGGACTTCACCACCAGGTCCTCGATGGCGGCCATCAGCGCGGCCGTGTTGCGGCCCTGCTTGCGAAGGTGCCGCAGGAGGGCCGACAGCGTCCACTTGTGCCCTATGTTGCCCGCGTTAGGGTCGTCGCATCTGACGAATACAACAGGTATAATAATAATAATAAAAGCCATTTAATCCTCTGTGACATAGTTACTAACAAATTAATACATTAAAGAAAAGAAAAATACCTAACAATGACCTCATAATATAAATGTAGAATTGCGTGCATTAAATTATAACATTTTCTGTGATAGTATGTCAAAATGGATCTGATTACAATGTCACTAATAAATAAATTTGTCAAAAATGTTTTCTAATTAGGTATGTCAAAATTTTCCATGTCATACAACAGGTATAAATCTATATATATAAAAGGAGAAGCTGACTGACTTACATATCAACGCAGGGCCTAAACTATAAGGGTTAGAAACTTGAAATTTTGCACAGGGGTTCCTTTTATAACGTAGGGGAGCAATAAGAAAGGATTTTTGAAAATTCATCCCCTAAGGGGGGTAAAACGGGGGTGCAAAGTTAGTATGAAACACTGCGGTTTTTGAAGTCAAGTGGGAAACCCGAACGCGGGCAGACGTCGTTAAAGGGTCTAATTCTACGCGAGCGAAGCTGCGGGTGTCCACTAGTAGGTACATATATAAATTCTATACAATACGCTCACACAGTAACAGCGGTGACAGCCCAGTGGCTAACGAACTCAACTCGACACGAGCGGTTCAAGTTCAAAACCAAACGGCACGCACCAATGACGATTAAAATTAAATGTCACCTGCTGTAACGGTGAAGGACACATCGTGAGGAAACCTACATGCCTGAGAGTTCTTGTAATGATCTCGAAGCCATGTGAAGACTGCCACTCCGCACTTGGCCAGCCTGGTGGACTAAGGCCTGATCCCTCCCATTCTGAGATGAGACCCGTGCCCAACAGTGGGACAAAGAAAGGGTTGTTGTAATCCGTTCACTCTGCCCCAGTATTTTAAAGAAAGCTTTATTAAAGAGTTTTATTTAATGTAAGTTTAAATAAATTCTCTGAGAGACAAGTAATATTTTCAGGTATTTTATTGTGGAAGCGAACAATTTTTTTTATTTTATGGATAAAAGATAGCAAACGAGCTTGCAGCACCACCCATCCGCTGCCGCCCATGACAACTGTGACTGACTTTGAACAAGACTCAATTAGGGACTGAGATGGTTAGTCCAATTAGTTGAGAGAGTTAATTAGAACCCATTAGTTCCCATACAATATGTTGATACTTTTCTTAGTCTATAGCCAGGTACAATCAATTTATCCTTATTTATCGCATCAAAGTTACGTACACTGCATTAAATTTGCGACAAACAATTTATTACGTAACTCACTTGATATAATCGGTGTGGTACTTGTTGATGCTGTAGTTGCATAGGTGCATGCAGGGGTTCCACAGATTCTTGTTGGTCCCGTCGTACTTGACCGTGGCGAAGCGGACCAAGCCCTCCTCGTAGAGGTACACCAGGAGGGGGTCGATGGATGTGACGCACACGTACAGCCGCAGGTCGCACTTATGCCCGCCGACCAGCAGCGGCTTGTCTATGTACTTAGCGACCACTACATTCTCCCCTTTCGGGATCTGTTCCGGCTGGAATGGTAATATTTTTACACTAGTAGACGCACGCAGCTTCGCTCGCGTGGAATTAGACATGACAATAGTTTATTTTTAGTTTACACCTAGTAATATTATATAGCCAATGTCACATTTTTACATAACATACTCGTAATATCACGCCTACATTTCGTCGTAGCGTCCATAGCCCAATTCAATGTGATCGAAAGAGTTAAGGAACGACGAGCGCGGTCTGTTTGGGGATAGTTGACCGCTAGTGGCAAAATTTCATGGACGCTACCGTGCTTCGGAGGGCACGTAAACCTGTCGGTCCCGGTTGTTTTCAATGTTGGAAACAGTCGTTAAGCCTTGTCGAAGACCTTCGGGTGGCTTGAGAACATTCGACACTGGGTTGGCCACTAACCCCTCCACCAATCCGCATTGGAGCAGCGTGGTGGAGTATGCTCTAGACCTCCCACAGCTGCGTCTGTGAGGGAGACCCGTGCCCAGCAGTTGGACATCAATGGGTCGCAGCGAATGGATTTTAAAGACAAAACACTATAGCTAAAACAGATGGCCTAGACAAGTGGCAAAACGCTAGTAGAATAGAATCGGGGATTGACATTATTAGTCGTTAGCTAATGTCAATCAATCCCATACATTTGTTAATCTATTCTACTAGCGTTTTTGCCACTTGTCTAGGCCCTCAGGTTTATTATTTTTTTATAAGCTTTTATTTAACTTCACTCGTATGTATCTATGTATGTAATGGAATCTTGCAATCAATATTTCACCTACTTCCACTGAAGCTATCGAGCTGAAATTTGGCACACATGTTTGGTTCCGATGACAATGCACGAAAATAAAAATAAAGTTACAAAAAGCTTATTAAAAACAAACATTTTTTTTTAACTTTTTAACAGTATATTTATGAATAAGTAAAAAAAAGAGGAACTCACCGTATTAACAATGTATATCCCTCGGCCCCTGCTCGAGGCGGCCGGCTTCACTATCCACGGCCCCTTGGTGCGGTAGTGGGTCGTGCACAGCTCCTTGTACTCCCCGGGCATCAGGAACGTGGTGGGGATGAAGTCGAAGTGCTTCATGCCGCGGAAGTACTGCATCTTCTCGATGTTCTTGAACAGCTTGTCCTTGCGCGTCAGCTCGTATGACCTGGGGATTTATCAGCGGCACACTGTTTTTAAAAAGTTATGTTTGAAAACTTAAACCTACTCTACTTTTTTATTTTATAAACGAAGAACAACTCGTGTGGTCAAAATTTAAATTTAAATTTCGAACGTAATTAAGATCTCTATAATCATAGACTTAATCCTAGCCAGTGTTTAAAGCAGTAGTAGCAGTACTATCTTATTAATCTGTGTACCTTCCTCCACGTAATTTTCGTGAAAATGGGTCGAAAGTTTTAGCTTCACGTATGTAAGAAGTTCAGGAGTAATGTTAGGCTAACCTAAGTATATTTATTTAAAGTGGTAATTGGTGTATGTAACATGACCCCAAAAGACAACTCGCCTCGGGAAGTGGTTCACCCGCTGGTAGGGCGAGAGCGCGCGCAGCACGTCCGGCTTGGGGTGCAGCCCCGCCCACAGCAGGTTGAAGTCCTTCCCCTCGGCGCCGGCCTCCTGCAGCCCGTGCGCCTGCAGCAGCCGGTGCAGCAGCTTGTACTGGTGTATGTTACATGACCCCAAAAGACAACTCGCCTCGGGAAGTGGTTCACCCGCTGGTAGGGCGAGAGCGCGCGCAGCACGTCCGGCTTGGGGTGCAGCCCCGCCCACAGCAGGTTGAAGTCCTTCCCCTCGGCGCCGGCCTCCTGCAGCCCGTGCGCCTGCAGCAGCCGGTGCAGCAGCTTCGTCTCCGTGTTCACCAGCTTGAACTGGTGTATGTTACATGACTCCAAAAGACAACTCGCCTCGGGAAGTGGTTCACCCGCTGGTAGGGCGAGAGCGCGCGCAGCACGTCCGGCTTGGGGTGCAGCCCCGCCCACAGCAGGTTGAAGTCCTTCCCCTCGGCGCCGGCCTCCTGCAGCCCGTGCGCCTGCAGCAGCCGGTGCAGCAGCTTCGTCTCCGTGTTCACCAGCTTGAACTGGTGTATGTTACATGACTCCAAAAGACAACTCGCCTCGGGAAGTGGTTCACCCGCTGGTAGGGCGAGAGCGCGCGCAGCACGTCCGGCTTGGGGTGCAGCCCCGCCCACAGCAGGTTGAAGTCCTTCCCCTCGGCGCCGGCCTCCTGCAGCCCGTGCGCCTGCAGCAGCCGGTGCAGCAGCTTCGTCTCCGTGTTCACCAGCTTGAACTGGTGTATGTTACATGACTCCAAAAGACAACTCGCCTCGGGAAGTGGTTCACCCGCTGGTAGGGCGAGAGCGCGCGCAGCACGTCCGGCTTGGGGTGCAGCCCCGCCCACAGCAGGTTGAAGTCCTTCCCCTCGGCGCCGGCCTCCTGCAGCCCGTGCGCCTGCAGCAGCCGGTGCAGCAGCTTCGTCTCCGTGTTCACCAGCTTGTACGTTATCCGCAGCATGCGGGCCGGCATTTGGTTACTATCTAATACCTGAAGTTCGGAGCGGGGTTGGAAATTATCAAAATAATTATGTTCGTTGATGAGTTATCAGATAATTATCTTATCCCAATGTTGTGTTGTGTTGTAATACAAATTATGAGCAAATAAATTTCTTTTCTTTTCTAATTCGCCAACCCAGTGTCGAATGTTCTCGAGCCACCCGAAGGTCTTCGACAAAGCTGAACGGTTTTTTTTTTTTTTTTTATGATACAGGATAGCAAACGAGCTTGCAGCACCACCCATCCGCTGCCGCCCATGACAACTGTGACTGACTTTGAACAAGACTCAATTAGGGACTGGGATGGTTAGTCCAATTAGTTGAGAAGGTTAATTAGAACATTAGTTGGTCAGTTCGTTAGTAGGTATGAGGACTGGGGACTGTTAGTGATAGTTAGTCCTGTTAGTTGGTGTTAGTAATAGTCCAGTTAGTACTTGTTAGTAGGAGTCTCGTTCTAAGTCAGTCACAGATGTGTTGCTACCCTTGAGGACTAAGATGGTCGCCTCTATAGAAGTGTAACCGGAATCCACACCTTTCCAACCGGACCACAATTGCTTTAAAAACAATTATTACACGGCAGAAATGGTACTAGGTACCGTGGCGGGCGGTGGTACTGCCCCGGGCGAACTCTATATGGAACCAATTAGCTTTCAAATAAAACCTATTTGGTTCCCTATAGGCTCTACCACCTATATGTCCCGATGTTTTCAATTTTATCATTGAAAACGTCCCGATGTTTTCAATTTTATCATTGAAAACAACCGGGACCGACGGATTAACGTGCCCTCCGCAATATTGCCCTAGAAATTTGCCACTTGCAGTCATCCGCCCTCCCTCACCATCCACAAACCGACCGCACCCGATGAATTATCATCAAAATTAATTGGCATCATTGCCATCAAAAATTAATACCTAATCAAAATGGTGATTGAAAAAAAGTATACTTTCTAAGTAATTAGAATTCAAGTAGAATTAGAATATCAAGTATTCACAAAAACTTTACCTACTTTTGCAACGTTTTGCATAAATTATGTATTCATGCGTTTATGAATCGGTTATGTTATAAGGAGCTCGAAAAAATCCTGAAATTAGCTTATCCAGTATCGGTTCAATCATGGCGTTATCGAGGAGCAACGGTGCGTGGAATCGTGACGAAATCGATGAGTACGGGTGCGTACTCGTATATCGGTATACTTCAAATTTTACGCAAGCTTAAGGTGGTTGCTAAGTATTGGTACTGGAATAAGTATTGGTACGGAAAGGTTTAGTTATAAAAAAATAGCTTGTCACTGTACCTTAATACTATCGACTTCTTTGACTAGAAGGTGTTCCGAATCATCACTATCATATGCGGGGGAGAGAGATCTTTGCGTCAGCGTTTTACGCTTGTTCTTTCCCTTGACTTTCTTCCCCTTCTTTTCATCTTTGGCATCTGAAATTAAAGAACGATTTATTTATCATTCAAAGAAACATCTTATGGAATATAATATACTTTGAATGTACCTTTGGGCGGGGCTGGATCTTCTGGTGGTTTAATATTGGCCGTTGTGTTTTCTATATTCAAATGCTTCTTCAATGTAATTTTGCTGAGATCGTTTAACACGTCATCTATATCACGCTTGTGCTCCACCGCCTCGTGTCCCTGCTCCTCCAACGACACCGTTTCGGGCACGTCCGCCTCACTCACATGTCTAACTAGATACGCTTGGCCCGTGTACTTGTTGCTGTTCCCGAATGTCTCCATCACGTCGTGCATTATGTTCTTCGGTCTGACGCTGAACGAGTGGGGCTCCGCCACCAGTCTCTTGGCCATGTTCTTCGCCTTGTTGAGCAGGATCGCGGTGCCCGTGTTGTTGCCCACCGTTTTCGTCGTGGACTCCATCGACGGCGTCCTCGATGCGAGAACGCATGAGCGAAAGACGAGCACGGCGGCCTTGGAACCGACGGGGCCTCCCGATACCCAGTCAGATATGGACCCCTCATTCTCTTTCTCTTTCCCGCTGTTCGAATCGTCGTCATTTTTTCTCATGCTGTCTTCGTCTTGCGCGTCGGTTGTCTGAAGGCCCGATGTAGACGGATTGGTAATATCTGACGATACATGTGGACTGAAAATTAAAATTTTGTAACATGAAGAACGTTTCCGCAATGCCGTTAGAGAAATGTAACGAATGTGAAATATGGGACGCGTGACGTAATGAAAATATTATCATCATTTTGCAAACATTTCAAGCTAAACGTGACCTTCATACTTTGTGGCATGAAATTGGCGAGAGTGACGTCAAAGCTTTTAGAATTATTAAAATGTTATCAAATAGCGAGCCATCATGTCGAAGCAATTTTGGCTGAACTGTCAAACGAAATACATACATACTAAAGAGGAAAATACGAATCGATTTTCTAGTGATGCATTGCAGATGTCGAAGTAGGTACTGAAGTTTGAGCAGGCGAAGCAGAGTTACGAATACTAATGAATTAGTATGACTTCACTGTAAATGAGATCGCGGTGATATTTCTAATGCAACGGTAAAGAATTGTTTAATGTGTTGGACACTTTAAGGAGGACCTGTGACTCATTTATGTCGATGCCGATTTCCTTTTGCAGAACATAATTGGCGTACCGCTTTGTCCTTAACGAGGGCCGTAATAGTTATAAGACTTCAACGATTTGGAAATGGGATTTCAAAATATTCTTGGCATTCTTTCCCGCTAGCTGGATAGTTTGTGGTTAAGGAATTCGGCAGCTAACAAAAATAACGTTTACCTAATACCTGATAATTATATCATAATTTGAGAAACGAAACGTATGAGCGAGACTTATGACTTGATATAGGATTCTATGACTAAATATTGAGTAAGTAGGTACTGATAATTTTTTGACAATTCTGGATTTACGTAAAAAATAATCTTAGTGAGTTAATCAAAAAAGTGACATGTGAAAAATAGCATGCCGTCGTATCCACGTAACCAACTATTCAATGTGTTGTGTGTCAAACCAATGGTAGTTAGTGTGTGTAATGTTTTCTTTTATTAATTTAAAGTACTTCTAATGCATATTATAATGATATAAAAATGTTAGCTTTCTGCTCTAATTCTACATATTACCTAAACTAACTGTGCCAAATTTCATACACCTCCGTCCACGTAGTTTCCATAAAAAAAGGTCCACGTATTTATATTAAAATACCCTCAGGCGTCGGCAATGCAAATCAATGTACTGGTAGCGTGTGCCAGCCGACATATGGTCGCGTGGTCAATAGTTCGATTGTGAGTACCGTATAAGGACACGAACCTACGCTGGCGCGCGGTTTTATCACACGTACTCGTAATAGAAAAAAACTTTATTTCACATTTACACCGCAGCAGAGAAGGTACAAACACACATTAAGGTTTGAATTACATATAAGTAATATGGTTACTGCAGTAGACAATGTGAAACACGTAACGCACTCAGCTTTGCTACGGCATTAATGCAGCAACGCTGGTTTTCAGTGCGTCCGTTTTATGTCGCATAGTTCGGGTTATAGTTCAGCAGCCACCGCCTGTTTAGTGAGTAATAACAGGCTGAATAACTGAATAACTGTAAGGTTTTTTTTAATATTGAGGTAATTGGACGATAAACTCCGAAAAACAATTGTCCTACAAAGCGGATGGCTTGACTGGAGCGTTAGTTATCGATTTTTAATCGATAATTTAACCATCGATCTATTTTTAATCGATTGGCTATCTCGGATGGCTATCTATGGCTTATGATCGGCCGAACTGTGGACAAAGCTAGGATATCACACGAGCGGGGAAAGGTACTTAAAATTATAGGGTAGCGAAAAAAAAGAGTTCATTCGAAACTATCCCTAATTCTCTAGTAGCTAATTCTATCAATACATCGGCTGTTCATTTTGGCCTTTAATCCGTGCTTCAAAACGTTGAACGTATCCAAATATTGCCATCATAATTAATTGTTATCGGTTAAACAAATTAATCTGGATCTAGGTAACTTATTCAATTTCTAGAATTGGACGTACAAATGGATTCGGTTCGCAGGAATATCTGAAAGCATTGACATCGCGTTCACAATGGGCGTTGTTTGGTTAAAAATGGATGTTTTGTAATCATGGCGCCCATAGCGAGGTTTTGATGGAACGGCCTTGTGTAAAATGTAGGTACGGAAGACTTACCAGTCTAAAAAATATATGTACCTACATATAGGGAATCTACATCGACATCTATCGCATACATATATGCAAAATTTCTTCGATCCATCATTCCGTTGAGGCGGAAAAGAAGAACAAACCAACAAACTTTCCCATTCATATATTAGTAAGGATTACATACAAAGTAAAAAAATATTATGTCCAAGACTTTCTAGATAGGTTATATTGCCTACATTAAATATGAAAATAAAATCGTAAAATCTAGAACCGTGACGATATGAATGAATATTCATTTGTTTTATAGAGCAATCAAACGCGCAAAAGTGAAAACGCATTTGAATGTGAAAAAGCATGGCGTGTAAAACCGTAATATTATGTAATGTTTCACGTTTCATTCACCGAACCGAGATGAAGTATAGTAAGCCTCACACAAATATATATAACTAGTGGACGGCCACATAAATTATTAAATAAATAAAAAAAAAAAATACAGTGCTCGTGGTGCGTTCGTTTCGGTGTGACGAGCGGTCAGGGCGGCCATAAAATATTTTGCTCGTGATTATGAAATAAACCACATGGCTGTCTCGTGGCATTCCCACGTTGGAAAAAATAGCACACATTAGGTACCTACCTACATAAAATTAGTACCAAGGACGGGTCGTGTTCGCTCGCGAGCCACCTGGTTATTTGTTAAGTAATAATTAATACCTATGTCTATTTGGATACCTATCAGCTATAGTACAATTTGTAGATGTGAGTGTGACAAACAGATTAAAAATGTAACCGTAAATGTAGTGTAGTGGGTTTTGCAATCCACTGAAAGATGGAAGAATCCTCAATAAGATCGTTCGTTATATTTCAGAATCTTCATCTTCACTGAGTGACATAGGCTATATTATATTACTAGGTGTAAACGAAACTATTGTTATGTCTAATTCCACGCGAGCGAAGCTGCGGACGGGCGTCCACTAGTGTATTATAAAAACCCACCAATCCAACCTAACACTTACTTATGCAAGGAATGCACAACAGTAATTATCATAATGACATACAACAAGACACCGACTTCTGTGCGCGTTCAGTGCAGCGATAAAATCTGTAAATTGTCCACTTACGAGAAGTTACGAGTATTGTTTACGCTGATGACATGTTGAGATTCCACCTTCTAAAGTACTTGACTTAAAATTTTCTCTCTTAAAACTTAATTAAACAGAAAATTCCGTCCGAGGTGCCGGAATACTTTGGTAGAAAGGAAAAGCAACACCCCTACTTCAGAATAAGAAAAATTCTAAAACATCAGTCAACTGGGCATATTAAAATTAATGATGGATCAACGGTATGAAAAGTCTAGAAAGGTAGTAGTCATCTAGAAAGAAAGAAAGAAAGAAAGAAAGACGAAGAATGAAAATGTTATTTATTTCGTATGAACTGAAAACCCTTACAAAAATATATATAAATTAAATAAAAAATAATATATATTTTTAAATACATATACATATTTGGTCAGCTGTGGTATTCAAGTATATCTAGCTGTATGTGTTCTATGTGCCTAACCTACTTAGGCGATGACTAAATCAAGGCAAAACTGCAACGTCTGCAACTCTCCACGAGGCAGTCTGCTGTAATCTCATTTTAAACTTGCTCACAAAGGCATTAGGTACGTAGATAAATATATCCATAATATACGGTCCCAGATAATTTTCACAAAAAACAAAAATGTTTCGCCTATTGGATCTGTCCGAAGCGTACAATTACGAGAAGGACAAACGAACATTAATAAAATAAGAATGTATGTACATAAATGTAGAGCCCTGTTCCAGGTTAATAAGAGTTGTCGGATGGGTAGTGCTGCATGTTCGTTCGCTACCTTATATCCATAAAAAAGAAAGTAGTTTACTTTCGAACTAGGTAGGTATTACGTGATATTACTATAGGTTGGTGTTGGTAATAACGATTAACACTAGCGAACTTGACATATTGTCGATATTCATTCGGCAGTTAAACTAATTGTACTATTAAGTATTCTGTGGTTAAACTCGAAAGTTTATCGCATCGCCTATTAATATTCCACGCCGTTGGCCGTAAATCCAAATATGTTCTGAGTGGGATGTCTTCGAAAATTAAAAAGTTTATCGAACCCCATTGTGTGGGCGGATTGCACCGATCAACCGACACTATGATTTGTAGTAGTACTACGATCGATTGTGATTTGTAGGTGGATTTGGTCTGTTCTTATGTCCTCTTAACGTCAGGTGTAAGATGTAGAATTTGATTTACAACGGATAAGGCATGCAAGAGGAGAGAAAATTTTATAATGTCACTTGAATATAATTATTTTGGTAACTCGTAAAAGTCATTCTGCAGACAGGAGGAGATAGTAGGTAAAAGGTGTAATAGGGTGTAATTAACATTATTCTAAAACTAAAATCACTAAAAGATGTTAAAAACAAAATAAATAAACGCGGAGTCACACACCATGATCAGAATACAAAATATGTTTATTTTTCTGCGAAATAAATATTTGCCCGATCAGAATTCGAACCTCGGTTCGGCAGTCAGAGGTATCATTGCGCCGCGCCTTCGATCAATCGACAGTCCAAACTGTTCAAATACTCAACTAAAAACTTTTCAACAAGGTAAAAACTATCCGACAATCCGGCACGAGGGACCAAAAGTTTTCAAAGTAATATCAGAAGCAACGTTAAGCAAATTGCCTAGCACTTCACGATGTCACGAACGCGAACTCCGAAATTATAAATGAGAGCTGGAATATTCTCGACTCGATGTACTTAGGAAAAGTGTTTCTAAATTTATCCATCTATCTATATATATAAAAGGAGAAGGTGACTGACTGACTGACTGACTGACTGACTGACATATCAACGCAGAGCCTAAACTATAAGGGCTAGAAACTTGAAATTTTGCACAGGGGTTCCTTTTATAACGTAGGGGAGCACTAAGAAAGGATTTTTGAAAATTCACCCCCTAAGGGGGTAAAACGGGGGTGCAAAGTTAGTATGAAACTTTGCCGTTTTTGAAGTCGTTAGACGGGTAGACGTGGTTAATGGGTCTAATTCTACGCGAGCGAAGCTGCGGGCGTCCACTAGTTATGTATAAAACGACACAGCTATACGTCACATTACTCACATTACGTCGCCTGGATTCGTCTAGTAGTTGCTTCAGTTCATGTCAAATGTAAGATTGTTATTGGATACAGGCACTCACGAAACCTTTATTATCAAAAAAAGGGTATTGTATTGTATCCCTGGCGACGAGACTCCTGCCAACGGATCGATCAGCCCTTGCACCGGCCCGGCCCACACTACATTAGTATCCGCTGAGGAAATTGGAAATACTTGAAGACCTCGAAGTCAATGGCAGTAAAGGAAATAGCTTTGAATGACAGTAATAAATTGGATATACAGAGGTAGCTGACATGATTGATCGCCTTATCGCTTATGCGTTTGACGTTGCGGTTTAGTTTAGGTGGGGCAAGTTATTTAAACGCTCTCAGTGGCACTCTAATCTGAATTAATCTGTACATATTTTGCTTATTTTCGCGTAATTACGTCACTTATCCTAACAGACTAATGTCAAACTAATGTGACATTTACGAACAATGAATATTAACTACCTCTTTTTCACTTGATATGTTTTGTTTCATGTTCTTTTGTTATAACTACTTATGTATGACAGAAGCAACGAACTTCTTCAATAAACGAAGTTTTCGTGAGAAAACCCGCTAGCAGTTCAGTACCTATATAAATTTTTTGTATTATTTCGTATACATATTCCGCTGTCGCTTCCGCGCCTTCTGTCAGTGTGCTACGGGCTTGTCTGGTGAATAGCGTGCCGAATTACGTAAGTTCCTCCTATAAGAGGGGTAGGCACGGACGTGCAGGAAATGTTTCCTGCACTACGCCGAACACACCATTACCACTTTTTAAATTTGGAACATATAAATTTGGAAAATAGGTACCTACATAGTTATATTTTATGTGTAAGTATGTAAAACCAAAAGTATATTGGCGATTCCATACAAAAAACAACCTGGTTTTATGTAGGTTGTCCTTTGGTCACATGTCACGTGATATTAGTAGGTACCTACTAGGTAGTTCAGAAGATTTTGTAGATCTATCTAATGTCAGCAATTACTATAATATTTTTATTTCACAGGAATTAGACAGGCTGAATGAACACACGTATACACGCAGCATAAATTAACTACTCAATAAATTAATTAAAATAAAATAATTACAAATAATGTAGATGACAAATATACACACATGACTAGTTTGAGATGTATATTGATCAGGTGCCAAAGAAACGTGAACTAAGGTTAGTTTTAAAATTTATTGATTAAAACCTATACTCGTACTGTCCACACTGACCATAAAAATGTCTTTAGTGTGTCCTATAATCCAAGTAGGAAAGATAATATTTTACCACCACCAACACAACCCTTTCTTTGTCCCACTGTTGGGCACGGGTCTCCTCTCCGAATGGGAGAGATTAGGCCTTAGTCCACCACGCTGGTCAAGTGCGGATTGGCAGACTTCACGTGCCTTCGAGAACATTATGAAAAACTCTCATGCATGCAGGTTTCAAGATGTGGCCTTGAGCGCGACGCGAGGCCTGTCATCAAACTGCTAAAGTCAGCAATAACTGAAAACCTATTCTATTCCACGCCAGGCCAGTTGAATTGAGGTCAAAACCAAACACAGCCGAGATAATTGCTCTCACTTTTTTACTGACACACGTTAGTAATCGGATGCAACATTAATTAGGTACTTGCGTAAATATTTAATGCAATCCTTACCAATATATAAATGCGAATATGTGTTTGTCCTAGTAGTTTAGTAATAGTTTGTCCTTCTTCTCCAGCTCAACGGAATGATGGATCAACGTGTATGAATGTGTATGGAGAATTGGAGAGTGACATTTTTATTGCGAAAAATTGAAGTTCCCGTGGAAATGAACAAAAAACTGTAAAAATCATTCGAATTTTAATCGATTTTTTGTTGGAGTTATTATATCTTCTTCTCCTTAACGGAATGATGTGATTTTTTGCGAAGACGTAAACTTACTTATTAAAATAAAATTATGTTGCTATCTGTTGTGACCCGCAAAAAACGCCAAGGCCTACAAGGCAGGGGTGTGGAGTTGTGGACTGTAGTATGAGTGTTCATTTATTCAATAGTTCATTAATAATTTAAGAAAAAATCAAATAGATGGTCAATCTCATACTCTCTGTCCTGAGACCATCTAAGAAGAATCTTATGCGACCTACAAGTTAGAAGTAGTAGACAACCCTAGGTTTTGAAATTACGACGACAATGGTTGAAGAAAATTTAACTTACCGAACAAATTTCCTTAGAATTTTTTTTTAACGTTCGTTGCTATCATGCTACCCCATTCCATTAAACACAGATTAATTTTGACAATAAGAAACATTTAATGACAGATTACTAAATAACAGTACTAAATTAAAAAAAATCTTACTTTTCGCATCTACCCACTTCTGTATAATCATTATTTTCGTTTATTTCTCATCTAATTACACCTATTTATCAAATTACTCGTACTTACACGAAAACTTTTCCCATGACGCCGAACAATACGAAACGCGAGCGCGACCACTCAAACTAGTTTCGCGACGTAAACAAACAAACACGCTGAACGCACGCCGCCGCGGTCCGGTTGCGGTTGTACACCAGGACCTATCTAATGTACTAAACTAATGTCTGCGGCGATTGCGCGACCGTCACGCGCCGGCGGCGGCAGGTGACTGTTGTTCGCCTGCGTGCGCTATTGTTGTGCTCTTGTCAGCTGGTGACGTATGATGCGTGTCGCTGATAAGTTTGCGCGACCTACGGACAGTTTGTCCGGCGTAAAAGTCACTCATTTCTATGGACGATTGAATTTGGTTGCATTGCACTGAAGACTTGAACAGGACTAAAATCTTTAAGTTCTATGACGTTGGTTAACGAAATGAGTAATGAGCACAAGTTTCAATTTGATTGGGGTTGCACAGACGGGGGATATCGGTGAACAAACAGTGTTAGGAGCTATTATTTCGATAGCAATTCTTATTAGACACCATATTTACACCACAGGGTATCCTGGATCTATAGACAGTTAGTTTGGACATTAACTGGTCCAATTTCAAATTTTGCTTTGTTCTTTAAGTAATATCCACATGAAAAAAATTGCCTGCGATACTCTCAGTCTACTCAGCCACATATCCTGCAACTTGTAGACGCAACTTTATTGATTTAATAGTCCAGTAATCTACCATATCTTCTGATAGACTAAAATTCCCTGTTTATTCACAGAATTATATTCACAGTAGTGGAATAACATTATTACCAGCAATACTACAGTTCAGATTACTTCAGATAGAATGGTATACTGACCATTATGTAGAACTAGAAAGTTGAGTTGAGTTAGTGAAATTTAAACAAGATAAGATTGTGAAATGATACATTGTTAGAGATCTAAGAGCAGTGTGAATTCATAATTTCAATTGCTAATAAGTCTAATTTCTCATAACTGGATTCTTTATTATTCAGCTTTTAAGCTGGAAGGCATAGAGAATTGTTTTTTAATTTATATAATTTAATATATTATGCTTGTAGTAATATTAAAATGTCCTTAGTACACTTCTCACTTTTCTGATAACATAAATCTGCTTTAGACCATTCTATATTGGCAGATTTTTATGTTTTTGGAGGCATATAAAGGCTGCCTATTATGAGGTACTTTTATGATAAATATAAATTTGATTGGCTACCTGATTGTCTAATGACAAAATCAACAATGGATGTAAATATTTTGAGTTTGATCTATGTGATATTTAAATGCTCACGTTTTGGATGGTTTGATCAAATGTGTCTAGCAAAAGCATCATAATTTGTAGAAGATAAAATGTGATAATTGAACTAAAGCACCTTCTATAGTGAATAAAAGGAATTAAAAACGATTTTGTTGTAATTTTGAAGCTCAACAAGATAAATTATATATAAAATATACTATAAGTATAATAAATTATAGTTAGATGTGAATTGTCACTGCACAAACGGTTGTATAGAAGATATTTTGAACTTCAAAACAGTACCGATGTAACAGTCAGTTTAGCCCAATGAAATAGCAACTTATTTATTGTGAGGATTATATTTTTCTGTTCTTGTTTCAAAATTAGTCATTCTATATCGATAATTAGTTACTGACAAATTCAGGGAACTGACTGCACATATTTTTATGGAGCGTCTCAAATCTGAAATTGGTGGGTAAATATTTTAAAGAATATATAACCTTGTGTGTGGACGGTTGTGGTTGCGTGTTGTGTGTATTTTGGGTATTTCGTCCCTTACCCTAACGCGAAAACTAGCCTCGTCTTCCTCTTCCATGTTGCTTATAACAATACCAAATCTTTAAAGCATCATCAATTACATAGTAATTGTAGTGTTAGTAAAATACAATTCATATCACCTTACAATAAGAATCACATGAGAGTTTGTTCTGGGTTCTAATAAGAATATTGTTTTTGATTCTTAAATTAAATTTACATATATATCAATAGATTTAGACTGATTTAGAGAAAATATTGTTTACTATTCAATAGCAGATTGAAGATAAAATATTACAGCCAATTAGAAATGTAGTAGCAGTTGTCCCAATCAATAGACATAGCGTTATGCAGTAACACAATACTGTGTACTGTAAAAAACATTTAAAAAATCAATATCTTTATGCGGTACAACTGTAATTTAACAATTTATCTCACTTGTCTGTCATGACGAGAACAACAATATTTATTTAGGTTATTACTTACGACTATGCGGCCGATTTACTTCGCCAGTGATTTGCTTATGAAGATAATTTAACCACTAACAATTTCACATTTCTAATAATTTTGCTTTTGCCTTGTTTTCTGTTTTGTTTATCAAATCAACTAAAATTTTGATAGATCCATTTTTCATGTTTCAAATTTAGCACACGCGCGTCGCGCATCTGTATGGCCGCGTTCACAAAAAAAAATTGTCTATTTTTTAAGACTGAATAATTGGATTTTGGATAAAAATTATTCTACATTTCTACAATTGTCTGGTACGTATTAATGCATAGATAAAATAATTCATTCATTCGTTTATAAAAGTAATTTGCTTTTACCAATTACTTATTATTATTATTTATTTACTTGCAACATTTATTAGCGTGGCGGGCTTACTTTTTACTTTTGAATTACTTTTCATCTTCCTATTAGAAAAATCTTAATTTTTATCAAATTATCAATAATTGCTTTTCACTCTGCGTTTCGCAGAATTCAACTCTGTTCGAGAAGCTACGTTACATTTTGTTTGACATCGAAAATACCTCAGTCAGAGGCAAAGAGTTTATGTCAGAGGTATTCGAGCAATGTGTGTTGCCAGAGCCAGACTTGCCAGTGTTGACATATAGATCCGAGATCTATGTTAGGAGAGAAGATAGAGATAGTAAACGCTTGCATTGCAGCACCACTCTACTGCCGCCTCCCATGACAACTGTGACTTATTTTGAATATGACTCAAATATGGAATGGGATGGTTAGTTAGAACATTTTAGTTGGTCAGTTCGTTAGTGAGCTACCGCTGGATTTAGGGAAGAAGATCGGGAGGAGTGGTGTGGATAGAAGGTGGCTTATGACTGCATAACGTGCCCTCCGAAAGTCGGTAGCTCCCATGAAATGCTTTCCACTGGCGAATACACTAACCGAAGGCGCCCGTCGTTGTATAACCCTGTCAATCATATTGAATCGACGCGAGCCATTAACTTAGAACGCTACGTTATTTAAAAAAAATGCACCATATTTTTAAATGTTTTATTGACCTATAAGAATTAATATTAGCATGTTACAATAGTAAATTTAGGCATAGTAGCTGAGGTTTGCCTTCTTCTTGGCCTGGACTTCCAAGATGGCGTCCATGAAGTCCTCGTGGGTGACGGCGGTGGCGGAGCGCCGGAGCGCTATCATGCCGGCCTCCACGCACACCGCCTTGCACTGGGCGCCGTTGAAGTCGTCCGTGGAACGGGACAACTCTTCGAAGTTCACGTCCGGGCTCACATTCATTTTTCTGTTGAACAAGTTCATAGCTTTATTGAAGGAATGTTGTGACACAAAAAATAATTTAAATATGTAGGTATATAACCATATTACGAATTTTCGTGAGAATGAGAGTGAGCTACTTAATATTTCATTAATAACTAAACTTATTCTCTTTGTAAGATTTGATCAATATACTCTGGGTATATTGATTAGGAACAGAAATTTCGAGGGATAAAATCTGCTTAAATAACTAGTTACGGTAGTAGATAGATATAATAATATGACTATATATATATATATATATATATACTGGCACGGTGTTGAGTACTGAGGACTACCTGAGAAGTGATTTTTTTTATCTATTTGGTTGTATGAGGTGAGGCGCGGGAGCGGGCCGCGTCATTTCGTGTAATGTCTATTGGCACAGTGGGACAGTGCTTGCCGTGATTCGTTCTACGAGCTGTACGAAAGCGTCTTGCGTCAACTGAACACATCCTTGCATTGGAATAAAAGTATACCACGTTATACGTACACATATACATTTTGTATGTCACAGTATGCTACCTCAAATTCTTATTTCGGAAAACCTCATTGATTACTTAACCACAAACCTTGAATGAATCTGCATAATCCTAGCTCTGGCCTCTTCGTTGGGGTGGGGAAATTCGATCTTTCTGTCCAAACGCCCCGAGCGCAGCAGGGCAGGGTCCAGAATGTCGACTCTGTTAGTGGCGGCTATAACCTGGAAAAAATATTATAATTAGTGTGATAAGTATGTACCATTAGTTCATAGAACTTACAAAATAAAAGGCGACCTACAAGATGTGGCGTCCATAGCCCAATGGCTCGCGTCGATTCAATGTGATCGAAAGAGTTAAGCGACGACGGGCGCGGTCGGTTTGTGGATGGGTGACCGCTAGTGGCAACATTTCATGGATCATGGACGCTAACGTGCTTCGGAAGGCACGTAAAGGCGTCGGTCCCGGTTGTTTTCAATGGTGGAAACAGTCGTTAAGCCTCGTCCAAGACCTACGGTTGGCTTAAGAAAATTCGACACTGGGTTGGCCACTAACCCCTCCACCAATCGTAGTAGTAGTAAGACCTCTGACTAAGAATGAAAAATTGCTTTCGAGTTCTATCAAGAATACCAAAAAGCAGAGCCATTAAAATCACCTTGATATCAGCAGTGGAACTGAACCCATCCAGCTGGTTGAGAAGCTCCAACATAGTACGCTGCACTTCACGATCACCAGCCTTCTCCGAGTCAAAACGCTTGGTACCAATAGCATCCAGCTCATCAATGAAGATAATAGCAGGCGCTTTTTCCTTGGCGAGGGCGAAGGCGTCACGCACAAGTTTTGCACCATCACCTAATATATAAAAGTAAATGTCAAATTATATTACATTTTCATTATGTTAAAAATGGGTGCAAATCTAACTTTAACTATTGATGAGATTTGTGAGAATCATATGGAATACTTTCAGTATGGAACAAAAAGTTAATTAAGCTCACTAAATTCAAACGTTTCAAAGTGTTCAATTCTTAATTATTACTTTTAAATTATTGTCTTAAAGTGCATTGTTATCGTGCAACATTTTTATGCAAGCTGTAACTACCTGTAAGTGAAATTATATGTATATATAAACTTAAGGCAAAATCATAGTTATTCATATTCACATATAATTTTGTTGGTGGTTCATGTATTAAATAAATAAATGAATATATAAAAAGTAGTTAAGAAATCCAGGCTTGCATAACTAGAAACTACAAAGGTCAATGGGACCAATGGCTTGTAGTATAATTGATTTTTTTTTATTATTATTATTATTTATTATTATTATTTATGAATGCACTAGCAGCTCCTAGAGCTGATACGTGTATATCACTGCACTTGTGTTATGTTATGGGGCATATAAAAAAAAATAGTAAGAGGTAGTAGTAGAAAAACAAATATTCAACGCACCAATGAACATCTGCACAAGTTGGGGTCCAGCCAGCTTCAAGAACGTGGACTTGGTCTGCGCAGCGCAGGCTCGGGCTAACAATGTCTTGCCCGTCCCGGGTGGTCCATAGAGCAGGACCCCCTTTGGTGGGTGAATGCCAAGGTTGACAAACTTCTCCTTATGTGTCATGGGTAGTACAACAGCTTCGATCAATTCCTGTAATGAAGAAAAGCATTTATTATTATTTTATGGGTGTTTCAGATTTACTTCAATAACAGAAAATGGGAAAGTTGAATCTCCTTTTAGTTGAAGTAAAATACGTTTTGGGCTTGCATTAAAAAATACATGTAAGGAATTGTTTTATAAGTAATAGTATTAATATTTTCTTGTGCATTTGTCGTGACATGAGTGGTAGACTCTGAGAAATACATAAAATTTTGATTTGGCCATGAAACATGAACAAATGCAACTCTAATAATATACTGTTTATTGAAATATAGTGGTTTCACAAAATAAAAGTACACTTTTTTAAAGATTGTACCTATACAAACTAATGAAAACCACACAGTGAAACAAAAAAGTAAAAACATTGAAGGTAGTCTCTCACTCTAACCACTGGGTGGTATGCAAATGTCAATATAGATAAATAATGAGTCATCAATAAATAATAATGGGTCACTTAGATTATATTGTCAAATTTAAGAAATTCATCCAGTTAAATGTATGCTAACAAATGAATACAAGGAATTTAAAAGAACAATGAATACCTGAATCTGCTTGTCAAGGCCACCAATGTCAGAATACTGTTCCGTGGGCCTCTCATCAACCTCCATAGCCTTGACTCGTGCATCATATTCGGCAGGCAGGGTCTCCAGAATTAGATAGGAGTCTTTATTGACTCCAACCAAGTCACCTGGCTTCAATTTCTCCGCGTCCACCAAACCGATGACTGGTAAGAAGTACGTTTGTCTAGTGGAAGTCTTAATGACTGCGCACTTGCCTTTCCTCTGAGAGTCCAGGTCAACGACCGCGCCATCTTCCTCTTCCTCCTGCGGATCAACATCCAGCAGTTCAATAACGTTCGATACAAGGTAAGGCAATGTCTTGTTCACTTTAATCTTCTCCGTGTTCTCTTTGATTTTCTCGTTCTGAGCCTGCAGCTCGTGCGATATCCGCATGACTTCGCTCTTCATGATCTTGATTTCATTGTCGAGAAGTCTCGTCCGGCTGATAATCTCATCGGTAGGCATTCGCAGCACTTCATCGCTTAACGCTTCTTCCCCATCCTCCCAGATGGACTTGTCCTCCAATGTCGTGGCCATTCTACCAAATTATTGTTAAAAAGCTAGAAAAGTAATAAAACAAATCTTTGAATGAATGCCCAATCATAAAACGAATTGTCATGCACCAAGCAAGATTGATTCTGTCATGACATTTGTCATTTTCAGTGTTGCTGCTGCACATCCAAATATTACTGAAAATACTGAAATCCTTAGATAATTTGACACTAAATGTTATAAGCTGAAATCAGTCTGGATCTGAACTCCAAAGGCAGGCTCTCAAGTCGAGTTCAATAATTCTGAAGGAGTTAATCATTCTACTTTGTTGTAGTAAAGCTCTTGAAACTCACCACCTTGCTCGGTGATGCTATAAAGGCCGGTAGGGCTAACAGCACGAGTATCCTTTTACATCTAACTGAATTTCCACGCGCTAGAGTGCCCACAGCGCCTTGATTGAGCAAGAAAGGTTTCGTTTATAAATGACGCCAATGCATTGGTAACGAAATAAAATATTACTTATCAATGTAGCTATATGTAGTTGAATTGCTGTATGTTGAGCTCTATTTGAATTGCTGTGATCGCATGTTTGTCAACGTCATTTTGACAGAAGTGCCTGCACGGCTGAACCTGCCAAAGTGTTTGTTTCGATTTGGCAAAAAATACGAATTTCGAAATATTATTCCTGTCCTGTCGATCTTCATATCCTGAGGAAATACCTTTTTATATTCCACATAAAATGGCGCTATCAATGTTCCTGCGTGCTCCAGGTATTGTTTTGGTTCTTCTCTCAACAATTGTTTATTATTACATAATAGCTTGTTTTTATGAGATAACCTTTAATTTAATTTTTTTTTGCTGTTTATATCTAGACAAAACATATAGCGACATGAGTTGTTAACTTGCTACTGTATACTGTATAGCTTTACATTTTTCTCTTTATCATTTTGGAAGGAGTATTCATCAAGCCTTCTACTTCTTTGAGTTGTTTTATTTGCATTTGGCCTACTACTGTCCTACTGTTGGACACAGGTTTAGTCAACTGCACCACAGAATACTTAATAGTACTGATCAAATCAGGAATGGCAGACTTCTCATACCTGTCTTAAAGAGCATTTAAGAGAACTCTCAGGCATGTATGTTTCCTCATGATTTTTTCCTGCACTATACTGTACATTTAATTTCCTTAAATACATGTAAGAGTCAAAGTGATTAGTGCAAAGATCTGGGTTTAGATTTAGAATATCAAACACCTACTGTTATGTCACTTTTATGGTCCTTTACAAAAAAATAAATTCAATAAAGTATAGTCTATTTTATTAATTTAATTTTTACTAGATCTAGTTTTAGATCACCTCACAAATATTTAAGTATACAAGTTCCTTCCCATCTTATCCATCTTGCAGCATGCACAAGCCGGCTGTTCAGCCAGCAAGTGATGCGCTACTCAACACAGCAGCATGTAAACCCTGCTGTTACACAGGGAGCGCTTGCCAGCATGCTGTCAATCCAGAACACCACAGTGAAGAGAAATAATGCGCCCATTTTAAATGCGGTAAGTAACATTATTAGCTTTTGAGTGGACACCACAACATGGAAAACTAGTATGGCCTCCTCTGACTAGATATATCGAGATGAAATGATGACCCTAAAGGAGGAAGAAGAAGAAGAACAACAGGGCAGTGTAGAGTTGTGTCGATTTGTAAAAAGTATGAGTAATTGTTTATGTACCAGTTGTTTTTTAAGCTATAAAAATAATATGCAGTCAGATATCACAGCAATCAGATCTAGAGATCTCTAGCAGCTGTGATAGCGACGCCGGGTTATGTGGAATTTGCACCCACTGGTGGCCTTCCTCAGCGTTTGTGGAGGGCACTGGGATCTCTGTAAGATCGCACCAGCGCCCCTCAGCTCAATGCCCATGACAAGTTTGTCTCATAGAAAAAGTCTCATCCAAAGACAAAACCCATCTACAACTTCATGCAGCCACAGACCACGTCATCTTTCCCGGGTCACTAGATGGTTCAAGCTCCCACTCTTGCGCCCATAAACCCCTTTTAGTCGCCTCTTATGAAAAATACGCCTTTAGACTTAGGCAAAGTATACCGTAGCACTATTCTGGTCCGAGCTACAGGGAAATCCATGGTTGCACCTAACTATCTCTATCTATCTGCTCATTGGCATGTGTATCTCATGATTTCCAGGTCCGCTCATTCCGCACGTCAGCGGTACGTCTCTCCGAGGAGACGCCCCACGACCACGCCAAGCTGTGGGTGGTGGAGAAGGTGACGTCAGCGGCGCTGGTGCCGCTCATCCCCATAGCGCTGATCATGCCCTGCAAGCTGTTTGACTCCTTGCTCGCTATCCTCATAACGGCCCACAGCTTCTGGTGAGTCACAATTGAGGGTTCTAGGTTGCAATGAGAACATAGTGTTCAATTCAAATGAGAGCTTTCCGAAGGCGACTGATTTCGGCGACAGCAACGCTTCTGGAATCTTTGATGTGCTCTGAAGTGACTTATGTAAACGTACTTATGTTAGTGTGATCATTTATTTCATTAGGTCCACCATAATGTTATAGAAGGCGTGCGAAGTCGGTCAATCAGCTCTCGGCTGGTTGGACTAAGGGCTTAAGTAATATTGTCATTCATCTTGAGCCCTACCCTACCAATATGCAACCAGACGTCGAAAAAGTACAGACACTTACTTGGTGAAAACGAGGAGCGTGAAGTTTTGCAGTTTCAAAAATCATAAAAGCCGAGCTGATTGTAGAATAGCATAATTACGCCCGGTGCGGCACGCGTTCGACGATAAAGCATAAGCAACACTGCCAATCTTCGTATCCTAGCTTCTGAATCGAATCCTATCCAGTACCGTTTGTCTCCTTTCTATCTGTGTGATCCTTACCTAACACGTCCATGACATCTACTGTACTGTTTGATATTCGTCTACATTACAAAAATCTTAAATAAAATCCTATTTCTTCATTAAAGAAAATCGAAATGAGTAACGCCTTTTACAATTATTCACCCTACCTAATCACCCTACATAATCATCTAAATTACATCCTCGCCCTTCCCTCTCCATCAAAAAGTAACTCAAAACGAGTAACGCCTGATACAATTACTCGCACTAACCGACCACACCAAATATCCCATCCTCACCCTTCCCTCCCCAGGGGCATGGAGGCGATGGTAGTCGAGTACTTACGCGTGCTCGTCGTCGGTCCAACCGTGCCGAAGGTGGCGATGGGAGTGGTGTACTTCTTCACGGTACTGATGCTGGGCGGTCTGCTGTACCTCATCTTCAACGACATCGGCATGTGCCGCGCCTTCTGGCGTATATGGCGGAATATGCGCAAGCCACGCGTTACCGCCAAGCCCGCTCAGGTATACGGACTGGCACGAAAGTAGCTCTGTAGCTCTGACCTAGAATTCGCAGAAGGAAGTCGAAATTTAAGGTTTAATGTCGCGCGGGACGAGCTGGTTGTCAATCTTAAGCGCCGATTGGTTCCGTATTATGTGCCCACATTGCATGCGCATCTATCCCCTCCCTATTTCGTTCAGAGCCACTCTTTCGTGCTTATGTTTATATGATTGATGAATATATGCGTAGTCGGCTGCGGATAAAGCTATCACCGCTACCACCACCAGAAAACATTGTTTGTCCCGTTTTGGGCATGGGTGAATTTGAAATGGGAGGGATTAGGCCATAGTCAACTAAGCTGGGCAAGTGTGGATCGGCCAACTTCATAATGCCTTCGAAAACATTATGGTGGAATATCAGAAATTCCTGGTTTCCACACGATTTTGTTCTCTGCAGGGTTTAAATTTCTTCAAAGGCACATACCTCAGAAAAGTTATAGGGGTGCCGTTTGGATTTGAACCCGGATCCCCTCGACTGAGAGGCGAGATGTCAATGTGCGATAATAGTTGCGCAGCCAGCAATGAATTACTCGCTATACGAGCTTTATAAAGTATAATCGATCACGTCAGAAGCTGAGCGAGTCTAAAATTATGACCCATTGTGCTGCAACATCACGCGTATAATTATTTATATTTTTTGATCTTATATTATTATTTTTTGTATCTTTAAAATTTATTTGCGTAGTTAAAAAAATCTATTTCTAAATGAATAAGAGTAATGTTATCCCCAGGGGCCTGGAGGCGATCGCCGTTGATTACGTCCGCGCGAGCATATTCGGCCCCATCATCCCCAAAATTGCCATTGCGCTGGTGTATCTGCTGTCCATTGCCACCCTCGGGGGGCTGTTCTACATCATCACGCACGACATAGGTATCGCGAACGCCATCCGTCGATTCTGGTCCGTAGGCTCCGAGCAGAAGGCGTGAATATCCCGCCGACTATGGAGTGCTGGTGAATTTCTATTAATGTGACAATAATCTCAACAGCACTTTGTATTTACGTTACCTCGACTCGAGCCTGATTCATAATTTTTGCTTTGTAAAATAAATAAGGTGCACACTTTAAACCAAACGGCATGCTTGTGTCATAAATCCATTATTTTCTATTTAACCGAATAACGATTCGAATTCATGCCTGTTTTATTCTATAAGCTTGGGTAGTTTTGTTATGGTGCTATTATGTTTATGTACAGCCCAGTTGCATATTTTTGGTGGTACTTCACAAAGCAAATTTGGATTGGACACAAGCACGTATACACGGTTATGGCGTAAATATGTCGTCTAAACCATAGAATACGAATATCTACTATCAGATGTTGTGTTTATCGCCGCATATTTGCTCCATTATAAATGTGTTTAAAATGTTATTAGAATTTCACCAGTAACTCACATAGACCCCTAGGTACAATTATTAGCAAATTTAAGCCAGGTATCTGACGTTCATCAGTACAAGAAATTTAACATTTATGAAGTACAATAATAAATCATTATTGCTATAAGATGTTACCTCTGACTTTATTAGATTTTAGTTTTTATAGTTCAATCAATTCAATTTCAAATTAGGATATTGTCTATTTCTTGATGTTAAATATTTCGTTCAGTATAAAAATAAACATGATTCATATTTTGGTGCCGAGACAATATGAGTACTTAATGCGAAGCACAATTAGTTAGTCGAAATTGTTTTAAACATTTCTTTCGGTTTTAATTAGATTTTTTTTTATTAATGTTTTATCGAGACTGTTTTTCAAATGAATGCAATTCTATTGTTACGTGTTAGGGTTCGAAGGATTTGGAGAGAAAGACCTGCTGACTCAATGAAGACTTTATTCACTAGCACTAACACAAAGCACTAGGTCAAACACTAAACACTAGGTCCAACACAATGCACTAGCGATGTCCTAGGTCGTAAGCCAAGTCGTAGGTTTCACTTGTTTCACTCCGGTATCACTTGTTTTCACTTCGAAGTCGCTTCGAAAGCTCGAACTGAACTCGCGGCGCTCCCCGCGACTATTTATACGTGCCGTCGCGAGTACTAGACGATTCTGGAAAGATACCGCGTATTCCCGAACACGCGAGAATGTAGATCCACTAACGCCATCTAGTATCGAGTCGGGATATCACGTTGTCCGTGCGTTCACTGAGTGGTTCCACCAGCGGCGCTAGATGGCGCTAGCTTCCCTGTGCCTTCGTAACACCACTCCCCTCTTAGCGATGCTCGTCCCGAGCATCGTTGTTACTGCCATGGTAACGCGCCAGACGGTCTATGTGTACCACTTTGAATGCTCCTCTTGGTTGCTTTTGAATCCTATAAGTCACATCATTCAGTCGGGTAACCACTTTGTATGGACCGTCCCACTTGGTCTGCAACTTTGGAGATTTTCCTTTCCGGCGAGTTGGGTTATGCAGCCACACCAGTGACCCTTCCTCGAAGCCGCTCGTGTTCGATTTCCGGTCGTATCTGGTTTTCATGCCCTCACTTGACTGTAACCCATTTTCCCGTACCAAGGCGTGTATATAGCGCATTTTTTTCCTTAAATTGCAAACATAGTCTTGTACGGTCTCTGGTCCCTCCGGTGACCCTCCTGTCAATAGGTCTACTGGTATTCGTAGTTCTCTACCGTAATTGACATACGCCGGGGTAGCTTTTATGCTCTCATGCTCGGCGGTTCGGTACGACAGAAGGAAGAGTGGTATATACTTGTCCCAATCCTTTTGTTTGTCGTCTACCACTTTCGCCAAATGCCTCTCCAGAGTCTGGTTAAACCTCTCAACCATTCCATCAGACTGTGGATGGTACGCGGTGGTCCTCGTCTTATGCATGCCCAAAATTTTGCACACTTCCTGGAATACTTGCGATTCGAAGTTCCTGCCCTGATCAGAATGGATTTCTAGAGGCACACCAAAGCGACATATCACTTCTTCGACTAACTTAGAAGCGACTGTTGTAGCTTCTTGGTTTGGTATGGCGAACACTTCGGGCCATTTGGTGAAGTAGTCCATGACGACCATAAAATACTTGTTACCCGATTCCGTTACAGGAAATGGCCCAGCTACGTCAACTGCTATCCGTTCCCACGGTGCACCGACGTTATACAACCGCAGGTTCCCACGGCTCCTGGTCTGTGGTCCTTTTACAGCAGCGCAGGTAGTACATTTGCGGCACCAATCCTGTACATCATCTCGACAATGCAACCAGTAGAATCGTTCTCGCACTTTTGTTAACGTCCTCTTGACACCTAGATGACCTCCTGATACGCCATCATGTATTTCACGGAGCACATCTGGTACTCTCGTTCTTGGGACAATGATCTGAAGATGAAACTCTCTGCCGTTAGTCTTCTCCCATTTCCGGTAGAGTATTCCGTTTTGCAGTATCAGACTGTCCCATTGCGCCCAGTACGCCTTAGTGACAGCGCCAGTGGGTGCAACCTCGCTCCAGATTGGTTTTACGTCACCCCGTTTCTTCCATGTGATGATGTGCCGAAGGTCGTCATCTCTTTCTTGAGCCTCCCTCATAGCATCATTCTCCCAGAGACCCAAAGGACTTGTTCTCGTTAATTTTAATGTTATTTCGTTAGATTCCTGCTTAATACAATGTTTGCAGTCTTCCGAACACGGCCTTCGTGAGAGTGCATCGGCATTCCCATGTGTTTTTCCGCTGCGGTGTTCCGTCTCGAAGTCATACTCCTGGAGCTGTTCAATCCATCGAGCTACTTGACCTTCTGGGTTCTTGAATTGCAGTAGCCACTTCAAGGCTGCATGATCAGTTCGCAGTAGAAACGGTCTGCCGATGAGATATTTGTTGAAATGTTGTAGCGTCTTTACAACAGCCAAGAGTTCTCTTCTTGTCACACAGTAGTTTCTCTCTGGTCTGGATAAAGATTTGCTGAAATATGCAATAACAACTTCTCTTTCACCCTGTTTTTGAGATAACACCCCTCCAATGGCCGTGTTGCTTGCATCCGTGTCGACTATAAACCGACCTTCAGGTTGTGGATACCCCAGGATTGGTGTTTCACACAGATGTTTCTTCAGTTTCTGAAAAGAATCTTCACAAGTCTCATCCCAACTAAATTGTCGTTTATCTTCTGTCAGCCGATGTAATGGCTTGGCTATCTCTGAGAATCCCTGAACAAAACGCCTGTAGTATGAGCATAGGCCGAGGAATGCCCGCACTTCGGTTTTGTCCTTAGGGGTAGGCCATTTTTGAACTGCTTCCAGTTTCTCCGGGTCTGTCTGGATTCCATCACTGGAGATAACATGGCCGAGATAATTGACCTTACTCCTGAATAAAC
Source organism: Carterocephalus palaemon (assembly GCA_944567765.1). Lineage (NCBI taxonomy): Eukaryota > Metazoa > Arthropoda > Insecta > Lepidoptera > Hesperiidae > Carterocephalus > Carterocephalus palaemon. Next base: position 11,040,035 of record OX155654.1, read on the forward strand.
GACACTTTATCGGGTTCAACTTTAATTTGGCTCCCTCTATTTTTGCGAAAACTCGCTCCAAGTTTCGCAAATGGTCCTCGAAGTCACGGCCCACAATGATGACGTCATCTAAGTAGACTAAGCAAGCCTCTCCAACTAAGCCTGCCAGTACACACTCCATGAGTCGCTCAAATGTGGCAGGTGCGTTGCACAATCCGAAGGGCATGACGTTAAATTGCCATAAACCTTTTCCGGTCGAGAAAGCTGTCTTCTCCTTGTCCTTTGGATGAATTTCCACCTGCCAGTATCCAGATTTCAGGTCTAGGGTCGAGAACCATTTCATGCCACTCAAGGTATCCAAAGTGTCGTCGATTCGAGGTAACGGGTAACTGTCCTTCTTAGTGACATCATTGAGACGCCTATAGTCCACACAAAATCTCGTGCTACCATCTTTCTTATTCACTAATACAACAGGTGAGCACCACGGACTTGCAGACGGTTCAATGATCTTATTCTTTCTCATGTCCTCCAAAAGGCCTTCAACTTCTTTTTCCTTTGCGATTGGTATTCGTCTTGCTCGTTGACGAATTGGTCTCTCGCTTCCGGTATCTATCCTGTGCTGAACCATCGACGTTCTTCCAAGGTCACCTTCTTGACTGGAGAAGATATTCGCGTAGCGTTGTAAAAACTTCTTTGCTTTCATGCTCTGCGAATAAGTCAGGTTACTCTTGCAGTCATCGAGTAGCTCAGTCACTAATCCATAGTTGTTGCTGCATGTCTTGGTTGGTGTGTCTTCGATCAACACGCATTTGTTTGACTTTTTCCTTCCCTGATCCCGGGCAGGAGACGAAGCCCTTTGCTTCTTCAGCTCCTCTATTTGTTTCTCGATCCTTTTCATCCTTGCCATCTGGGCCTCCTTCTGCGGGCAGTTGAGCTGAAGATGGCCCCTCTCGCCACACTTGTAGCACATGACTCCATATCTTTTCTTCGTAGGAGCCTTAACCTCCTTGACTTCCTCAGAGACCTCGCGGATCTTATGGGTCTGCCGTATGTCATGGCGAACAGCCTCGACCTCCAAAGCATGCGCCAATGCTTCCTTTAGCGAGGTATGGTGACGAAGCCTCACTGCAGCTCTGACCTCCAGGTCTTTGATTCCATCGACAAATGCTTGAACAATATTCGTGTCCACCATCTTGGTGTCGGCTCCTGGGTGTGCCTTCCTGACGAGTTTTTCTATTTCCAACGCCCATTGTTGTAGTCCTTCTCCTGAGCGTTGGACTCTGTCACGCAGTTGGGCACGGAACACGTGCTCCAGGTGTCGCTCCCCGTATCTGGATTCAAGTGCCTCCATCAGGTCTTGGAACCCATTTCCTGTATGTGCCTCCAGGACCGACAAAGCTTGCCCTCTGAGCGCAACAGTGAGAGCGGTCAGGCATTGTTCTTCCGTCCATCCGTTGGCAGAAGCAACAGTCTGGAATTGCTGACGATAAGCGTTCCAAGAAGTAGTGCCATCGTATGGTGGCACTTTCACTCTTGGTCCTTGCACCACTCCGGTAGTTCCACTGGACATCGCAACTCCCATGGTTTCAAGGCGCACTACTTTTTTTTGTAGTTCAGTGAGTCCGGTTTTCACATTTTCCACATCCAATCCCAACCCGGTAACTCGTTCCTCCACTACGTCGACATCTTTTCGAAGCTTAATCACCGTGTCACTAACATCATTTATAGCCCCAAGCACTTTTTCTTGGAGGTCTCTTTGTTGCTCTTGTAAAGCGCCGAACTTGTGTTCTTGTGCTTCTCGAATCGCTCTCATTTCAGCCTTTTGTTCGTGTGACCTGCGTTCGTGTGATTCCTTCATTTCCCGAATCAATACGAACAAACTTCCTAATTGAAGAGACACTTGAGGGGCTGTAGAAGCTTCGGTGCCACTGGTGGGCGTGGCCTGTTCAGTGGGCGGGGCCTGGTAGGCGGGGCCACTGGGCGGGGCTTGGCCCACAGTGAGCGGAGCTTGGTCCCCAGTTGTGGCCTCCGCAGCTCGTTGTGCCCTTGTCCTGACGCCCTCCTGTAAGTCCTCTCTCGGAGTCAATGGCATCTCCAAATCTCACTTCCGACACCAGTTGTTACGTGTTAGGGTTCGAAGGATTTGGAGAGAAAGACCTGCTGACTCAATGAAGACTTTATTCACTAGCACTAACACAAAGCACTAGGTCAAACACTAAACACTAGGTCCAACACAATGCACTAGCGATGTCCTAGGTCGTAAGCCAAGTCGTAGGTTTCACTTGTTTCACTCCGGTATCACTTGTTTTCACTTCGAAGTCGCTTCGAAAGCTCGAACTGAACTCGCGGCGCTCCCCGCGACTATTTATACGTGCCGTCGCGAGTACTAGACGATTCTGGAAAGATACCGCGTATTCCCGAACACGCGAGAATGTAGATCCACTAACGCCATCTAGTATCGAGTCGGGATATCACGTTGTCCGTGCGTTCACTGAGTGGTTCCACCAGCGGCGCTAGATGGCGCTAGCTTCCCTGTGCCTTCGTAACACTATTGACATTTTATGGGACAAACGTGCAACTAAAGAGATGCTATCAATATATGCTTGGATATGCAAAACTTTTGATTAGGCTTAAATCACGCTTTTGCTGTATTTTGTGCTAAGTGACCTATGAAATGTTCAAGAGTCGCATTTCAAAAGATACTGAAATACCAGCCTAAGTATTAATCATGTAATGATATAAAGTTTAGGTAATTTGGTGTACATATTTTTTGTTGTATGCGGCAGTTTTTGCAAATGTTTTAAACTCATAATTTGTTTCGTTAACGTGTGACGTGAGGACAGCCTTATTTATGACCGATGTGTATTATTTATTAATAGCTATAAATAAATGTTTTTTATGAAAACATTTGTCTTTTATTATCATACCGAAATGGAATCCCATATCATAATTCTACTCCACTAAAGACAGAAGAATGAAGTTATAGTATTGGCACAGCAAAAATTTAATTGACTAACTATTACCACGTATGCTATTACTATCAATCCCTATACTTGCTATTGATGCTATTACAATCGTAATATACTTCATAATTAATAATACGAAATGAATAAAACAAAAGCCATTACATCAAAAAACACTTTATTCATAAATATTTCAAACATTAAATCTAAACGTAACATTCAACAAGGCATTTATTACAAAAATAAATACGGTTAAAATTATTATCAAGCAAATGATTCGTCTTTGTTATCTTATACTAAATATACGCTATTCTGTCTCATTTCAATTTAAATAAAACTAAATTATTCAAATGCAAAAATAAGTTTAAGAATAAGTTAGGTATGTAATACTAATTTTAATTTAAAAGTATCTACCACGAGTAGGGTGGGGCAGTAAAGCAATAAAAACCAAATACAATCGTAAAATTATGTATGAAATTATCACCCATCACCATTTTACTTTGGTTTTAATTACCATCAATATAATATGAAGTGTAAAAAAGTTAGATATGGTAACCATATACCATTCAGTACCTATTTTGATCGTTTGTTCGGATTAATCGATAAGAAAAACTTTGTGCATATAAACAAGCGCTTTAAAGGTGCTCGTGGTCTAATTATAACTCATGTCACAGAATAACAATACTAAAAGTCAAAGTTATTTATTTGCTGTATAGGGAAAAGGTGATTGGTTAGTAACCGAATAATTTTTCATCACTACTGCTGCAGTGCTACTATATGCTTTTAAAAAGCTATCCGTTCCTTCCACGGGCAGCACTGAAAATCAGCATGTGTCATGTTTCCGGTATGGTAACCCTTTTGTTTTTCCAACGTTGCAACTCTGATTATGCTAAACAATTATAATAATTTGTTTTGTTTTTATCTAAGTTATATAGCTTTATCTAGCTTACATAGATAGAGAAAATCGATTGAGTTTTTTGCATTGTTGTTTTTGGCAGCAAATAAATCTATCCTTTTCCAAAGCTCTGAGCTGAGGTACGTAGCTCTAGAGCATAATGCTGGAAAGCAGACTAGTTTCGTTAAACTAACTATTACCACCGTCACATGCGAGTGTACATAGATAATATACATAATAATATTTTTAAATTTTCTAGCCATTATCCTTGCAATGTTTACGAAAAAAATTGTGCTAAAAATAAGCAGTCGTAACGGATCATGTCATTTGTATTAGTTTTAATATTATAAATATAACATTTACACACAATATGTCTATGGTATTTCGTAGTGAAATAATATGTGTAAACACAACAAGCTGGTGCAAATCTGACGTTTAGCGTTCACTTGAAACACTTGAGTCCATACGGCATGTTACGGCTGTACAGTGTATACAGGGTGTTGGGGTCACGTTTACGGCTATACAGTGTATACAGGGTGTTGGGGTCACGTTTACGGCTATACAGTGTATACAGGGTGTTGGGGTCACGTTTACGGTTATACAGTGTATACAGGGTGTTGGGGTCACGTTTACGGCTATACAGTGTATACAGGGTGTTGGGGTCACGTTTACGGCTATACAGTGTATACAGGGTGTTGGGGTCACGTTTACGGCTATACTGTGTATACAGGATGTTGGGGTCACGTTTACGGCTATACAGTGTATACAGGGTGTTGGGGTCACGTTTACGGCTATACAGTGTATACATGGTGTTGGGGTCACGTTTACGGCTATACAATGTATACAGGGTGTTGGGGTGTTGGTCACGTGTGCAGGTGCCGCTGGTGGAACAGCCGCAGCGCCTGCCACTGCCTCGTGTGCAGCAGGATGTGCGGCCGCCGCGACCGCATGTACTCCACCGCCTCCTCTGGCGACCAGCCGTTGCGCTGGCGAAAGAGTTTTATTTCACATTAAAAAAAAATTAAAAGAAAAAAACAAAATAATGAAAAAAAAATACAGTACATATAAAAAAGAAAGCAAATGTAGCAAGCATGCAGTTCAAGTTCCTTTTTCAAGGGTGTCATATAACTACATCAATCGAAATTTATAAATGTATATAAAATTGCCTATTTCATAAAATACATAATGCTTAAAATGTCAGGAAATTCCGGAAATCATCAATCAGAATTAAAACAGGTCATTCCGGAAATACTATATTCAATTTATTTGTCATTCCGAAAATCATCAATGTAATTGAGACTTTTAGTAAGAGTAGACTTTCTTACATAATGTAATTGAGACTTTCAGTAACAGTAGACTTTCTTACCAGATGAAATTGAGATTTTTAGTAACAGTAGACTTTCTTACATAATGTAATTGAGACTTTCAGTAACAGTAGACTTTCTTACATAATGTTAGTAAGTGGTCTACCATAGGTAAGGTTGGGTGCATTCAACAAATCCTTGGGATCTCACCATCATAAGATAGCAGCCGACAAGAGTAGCGCTGCGCGTGCGGCCGGCCTTGCAGTGCACGTACACCGTGCCGCTGTTGACCTGGCGTTCCTCCTGGGGCACGCCCGACAGCTTGCTGCTGGCTGGCAGGAACCTGCGGCAACCGTATTAAATACGAAGTTATTATGAACCAAATTCAAGTTTGACAGGACTTGAATATTTTTAACGTTTTTATATTTACATGTTAACAATTAATGAAATCCTGTAGAACAAAAGGATTAGTTTTGTAAAAATTGAGCTCTAGTTAATTTATTTATACTAGGCAACTTATTCTGTTCGAGAGCTTACCTATTAATAAATCTTACTCCTTCAAAGAGCTTGTCCTGGTCTGGGGCCTCAAATATATCTGTGGTCGCCAGCTGCAAGAATTCAACGCCATGCTGACGCCATTTCTGCAAATTTAATAATTTATCTACATTTCTGCAAAATAAATAATTTAACTACATTTCTGCAAAATAAATAATTTAACTACATTTCTGTAAATTAAATAATTTAACTAAATTTCTGAAAATTAAATAATTTAACTACATTTCTGCAAATTTAATAATTTAACTACATCTCTGCAAATTAAATAATTTAACTATGGTGTTAAACACAACTCTGCCTGCCCCTTCGGAGTAACAAAGGCATGATATTGTATTATGTGCTCAAAATGTGGAAGTATTTTTATTATTTCAGGGTGGCAGCGGTCGACAGAACTTGGGGCTCGTTTGCTATGTTATATTAATTAAAAAATCAAGGAAGTGAGGCATTGCATCACACAAGGCCGTATCCCCGTACCGTACGCTTCCCCACAGATAATGTTGCCAGATAAAATCCACGTGGCACAAATGTTGCCATTAACATAACAAATATTGTTTGTCTTGAAGATCGGAGATACATGTCATTAGATGCTCATTCAAATTATTCTATTGTAGACCTCATTGGTATTCTAAGGTTAATCTATATACATATGATGAATAAAATCTCTCAGATGAATAAAATAGGTATATAATTAGACATGTAAGGAAGCAAACGAGCATATCCCGCTGTTGCCTTTCTGAACCCTATTTAATGTCAGTTGAACAAGAGTCAGGAAGAACTCAGAAGGATGTGATTAACTCATAGGACTATTAGTTGGTCAGTTCGTTAGTAGGTATAAGGACTATAGAAGCAAGGAGTGTTAGTAACAATTAGTCCTGTTATTTGGTGAAAATACGTAATAATCAAGGAAGTTAGTAATTGTTAGTCGCGTTCCAAACGAGATGTGTTTGAGGACTAGATGGTCGCTTCCTTTGAAACGGGAACATGATTGTTTAGAAAAAAAAACGGTGGAAATGGTACCTGTCACGAGTAGATAATGAAAAAATGTTTTTTGCTGCCAAACACAATTTTAATAATTCTAAAATTAAACTCAAGGACTTTCTAATAAATAAGGCATATTACACCGTAGCTGATTATCTGGCTGACAGTCCGAATGGCTAAAATTATGCATTAATTATATACAATTACTTATAATACTGTGTACTTATGATATATCTATAATACTGACTAATATGTACCTATTTATAGATTGTACGCCCAGGCAGGGCCGACTTTTGTCTACAATCAATAAAGAATAAAGAATCTAATCTGAATCTACCTTTAGCCTTTGCCTGCCCCTGGCGGGCTACAAAGAAATATTATAGTGTTAGTTCTAATCTACTTTGCAAAAACCCGCTAACAAGGCCTATTATGGTGCATTCCTTCATGCATAAAGCACCTCCCTCCTACATAGATATTTTTAAATACATACTTAAATAGATAATATTAACATCCAGACACAGAACAAATACAAGTGTTCGTCACACGAATATTTGTCCTGAGTGGGATTCGAGGTCACGACCCCTGGCGCGACGGACAGGGTCACTACCGATTGCGCCAACGGGCCCGTCATCCACCCGTATCCACCTGTATAGGTTGTGTCAGCAAATGGGGCTTAACCATGGTTAAGATAAAGCTTGTCGCCTCGTTGGTCTAGTGGTCACAAACGCTACAGCTATGCTAGAGGTCTAGGTTCGATCTCCGGTCGGGCACAGTATTATTGGGTCTTTCTAACTTGAAATTCTCAGTAGTAGCTTAAAGTCTGGATTTGTGTCAGGTGTATGGCAATAGGCTCACCACCACATGGGGCCTAAACATAACTGGTGATAAGTGGGTGTACTACATATCTCTGCCAATCCCTTCCGAGAAATACAGGTTTGATGTTATGTGATAGTTTAAATGTTGTTTCTGAATTTTAGATAGTACCTCTGCATCGTTGGAGAATATCTGCAGCTCGTATGTCTCGTTCATAGAGACCACTCCCTTGATGTTTTCTTGTTCTATTAACTGGAAACAATTTTTTTTACAATACAATACAACACAATATAATTTATTGCACCAGATAAAGAGCAGAAAAGAAAACAATAAAGAAAAAGAAGTTGCAAAAGTCTTATTGAGCAATTTCTTTCAGACACCCTGGCAAACAAGAGAGGATACAAGTATAAAATAAAACTTTTTAAAGAGCTTTTATAATTGAATTTTTGGCTAAAGCCCACAGGCATACTCCACCACCCTACTCCAATGCGGATTGGTGGAGGGGTTAATGGTTAACATGGCTTTGAATATTCTCAAGCACGCTGAAGATCTTTGACAAGGCTTGACTGTCGTTTTTAATATTGAAAATAACTGAGACCAATGGTTTAATGTATTATTGTTGTTATCTTGGCCGATAACATATGTTTGACGCAAGCCATTGAGGACTTTGCCACCACTAAATATCATTGGAGCAGTGTGGTGGAGTATGCTCCAGTATGCTACAGCTTTCAGCTTTGCCTGTGGGAGATACCCATGCTAAACATGGGAAGCCAATTGGTTGTTAGTTTCTTTGGATGGATTCAAAAATTATTACACACCAGAAATTGTACTTAGTACCATTTGTATCACAAAATACTGTGGATAGCAATCATGTTTTAGACACATGGTAGACACAGTAAATATAAAATAGAATCAAGAACATGCTAACATCATTTAAGTTCAAACTATTTACACAAATATATTATTATAGTATGAAGAATTGAAGATCAAGTAATTAAACTGACTTAATATGACTTATTTTATTAACTTACTTTTTAATTAGCAAGCAAATAAATTGTTTAAGTAAAGCTCCCAATCAAAAACTCATGATCAAAGTATATACCTACCTAAGACCTAAATACCTATTATTAATTTTAAATGACTAACAACTAATTATGATGAAACAGTTCCAAAAAGTAGTTGACTACAGACATACAGTTTCAAACAAACCTCGAAATGTTCCTACTCACTGTCCACACATTGCCTAGTACCATTCATAAATGTGCAAATAACTTTGAAAATAACTGTGCAAATAAATCAGTCCAAGTGACACGGCGATGAGCAGATCTCACCTGTTTTGTCATGCTCTGGAAGGGAAGGGCCCCGAGGATCACAGTGTCATCCATCCTGTCATACCAGCGCCTACTGGTCACCTTTTCCATGAGGACATTGTAAAGCAGGGTTGGGTAAAACGTGACTCGCGCGAACATGGCAGTTCCCTGTCGAATATACAGTTATGTTATACGTGGAGCGAGCGCGCGGCATCGCGGTTACAAGCAAACAAATCGTACTGTACCATGGTGAAAGCTGGTTTCGTGGTGGGGCGAATTAGGCGGCATGGAATTTTGTATTGTTTGGTATCAGCTGATAGCAAGACAATGTCAATGTCAATGCTTGTCAAGTCAAACTTCAAATTTCATGTCAGACGGAGAGTTCAGCCATCGATCTAATAAAATGCAGATGTGCCAGTCATGAGATGAATCTATGGATAAATGCTATACATAGACCATACGGCATGGATCTTTCCCACGGTCTTTCACAGCTGAGAAAGGACTAGTTAAAGCATACTCTACTACACCACGATGCTCCAATGCGGGTTGGTGGAGACTGGAGAATGGAGATTCCTAATTCTAGCTCTGAAAGTTTTTACTCGGTAGATTAATTTCCGGTGGAAGCACAGACGTTTATTTGGATATAGTATGAATTTGTATGTGGGTGAATGTATCATTTAAATAGAAAAAGATATAATATACGGCTCGAGGATCGAATATATTAAACTGTACTCGCAGTAGTATTACTGACACATACCTTATTTAATTGTATTTCGGCAGTTTAAGAATAGAAAAAGAAAGCGCCTACATTTTATTACGAGCAATACGTCATTCATGAAACAAATACAAAGAAACTATTTGAAGTGTCCAAACTCGATAATTTAATGTCATTGTCACATAGTAAATATCCTATTTAAAATGAGTATTTGATGAGTTTATGTATTACCTACAGTGCGCTGTGCCAAATAATAGCTGGATATACTCAATGCTTGTTAAATATCTAGTTATGAGTTACTTCACTACATTACAAGTACATATTATTGTTAATGTGCCTAAAATAATAAATTATAATATAAAATAATAAATTAAGGCAAAGTCTCACAGCGCGCTATGGAAAGAGCTATGCTCGGTATTTTGCTATGTGATCGGATTGGCAATGATGAAATCCGTAGACGAACAAAGGCAAACGACATACCTCGAAGTGTTATCGCAGTGAAGTGGCAATGGGCAGGCCACGCCACTCGACGGACTCAAAACCGATGGGTAAGGAAAGTCCTTAGGTGGAGACCACGACTCAGAAAACGATGTATTCACCGCCCTCGAAGAAGGTAGACTGCTGGATTCAGAAGGCACAGAATACAGGATCGAGAGGAGTGGTGTCCATTGAAGGAGGCCCTTGTCCAGCAGTGGACCTTGAAAGGCTGATGGATGGATGGATGGAAGGATGGAGGTTGAGTTATTATGGCAACTGACTAACTACTTGATTGCCTCATTGGTCTAGTGGTTGAAAATCGCGACTGCTAAGACTGTTCTGAGTTCGATCCCTGAGTAAAGCAATTTTTTTTTTCTAATACGAAATACCCAGTAGCTCGGAGTCTAGATTTAAGCACGGTGTGGCACCGCAATAGGTTCACTAGCTATTACATGGGACCTAAACTTAAGTATTGAAAAATGGGTACTGCTTACCACTGCTTACCCTCTCGGGGAAATACACGCGTGATGTTGTGTTAAGTTATTATGGAAACCAAGGCCATAATTTTAATGGACCTACATTTCCATATCGCAGGTTTCAATTCCACATAACAATAATATGGCACGTACGAGTAATTTAACTCCTTCATGTGTTACTTCTTAGTTTTTTTAAACATCCAGCATTATTAATTCGCTGCCCAAGGCGGGCACCTTTCAAAATTGAAAGAGATATCATCAGGGCTACGTTCTTTTACCTCGTCCGACGACGCTCGATGACATTATCCGCGTTCTAAAACCATCGGGTGATCGCTCGACGATCACTAGTAGCCGTTCGTAAATGTCGCCCGACGACGCACCGGTCACCCCACGAAATAGGTGGGTGAAAGTCACCCTGACGTTTTAACATATTGTCAACTGTCTCTAGAGAGATAAACATTTTTAGATTTTTCAGGATAATAATATTTTCATTCGCGCTAAACAGTGTTTCGTGTAAATATATTAATCTATCTTCATTATATTCATCGTTGAATCGAATCAAAATGGAAACAATGAATATTGTTACTCAAAATGGCCAGTTAATATTACGACGATCAAGGCCGGTTGTACCTTTTGTAATCTCTTCGATAATTCAATATTGTGTTTTTGTAATTACTTTGTGTGTACAATAAAGTGTATTCTATGTATTTTAGACTAAACGGATGGATTTTAATAAAACTGTGATGATATATAACGTGGTTTTAATTTTATTACATCTTAATGAAAAATGTAAAAAAGTCAAAAAGTATGCATTTATACATGCATGCATTGTATGGAACTCAAGACCCTGGAATAAGAAATAGGATACTTTTTATCCTGAAGGACACATTAAATAAATAGCTTTAAATTTAATATATGGCAGTATAAATTACCCTGTGATTTTTATGTTTGTAATAAGTACATGGGGTACAATGTACATAATAAAATCTAATTTTCAAAATGGAAACAATTTCATTCAGATTATTGTTTATTCAATGAAGTGTTCTTCACTCAGGTACATCAATTAAAGTCACATTTTAGTACATTTACAGGATTTTTATAAGCTTTTATGTAACTTGCTTTGATGGCATGATGTTCCAATTCACAATTTGCAATCCATTTTCTAAGCACTTGCTGGCATCCAATTGAGCTAAAATTTGACATAGCTATGTAACTTCAGTCAATATGGTACCATGGACCTGGCCTGCACATGGAGCCAAAATAATTCTTCAAAACAATCAAAACTCCTCAACTACAACACTCCATTATATACCTTTATAATTCTAAAAACTAGAAACTGAATGAAAAACAGTTCTTAGGGTAAACTTATCCCCTTCTGAGAAAAGAGTGTTGCAGCTATTTCATCTCGCAATATTCCGATCAACTTCTACATTGCTTGTGTCACTGTTGTCTTAGGTCTGGTGGAGTGGAGATGAAGCATGCCCTCATCAACATACTCTTGAATATGGAGATCAGTATGGCTCAGGCAAATGTTGTGAAGGACACAATAGTAAAAGGCACCAAAACAATTCTGACGATCTGGCGATCCATTTGGCCACTTAAAACTGGTCTTTTTTTTACGTATTTAGCTTGATTCTACGATAAAAGATTTCCACAATTCAAACGAAACGACTATTGTACATAATGTAAACAAAAAATGACAAAAATGTCTATTTTGACAGTAACAGCTATGCAGTGTCGTTCGTAAACGTCGGATGACGGACGTCGCCCCATCGTCGCTCGGCTTGGAGTGAACGCCCGTCGTCGGGCGAGGTAAAAGAACGTAGCCCAGGGTGATGTATCGACGCCATTTGTAACGCTGCAGGGAGTGTGCGCCGGACGACATTCCGAATTCAAAATTAAATTAAAACGCGGTAAAAACAACATTTCGTGTTTCCGCTCACCCGGGTTCTATTCAAATCTGAATAGATTCGATCTGCGCTAATTTGTCTATGACTCCCATGGTATTTAGCGGATGTTTCAATAAACGATTTTATAAAACAACACAATTGTTTTTATTTTAACATCTTTTTCTTGTCAGATTAATTCTAGTTTTTTATCACTTTATAGACTCTATAGATAGCTTTGTCTATAAAATTATAATTTTGTAAAATTGTTCCTAGATTTATTTAAGCCTAGTTATCGACTTTCTCAACTGTCTGTTCGTTTAGGTTTTGGATCACCGCATCACCAGAATATTAGTTCAGGGTACCTATTTCCGAACTGAGGCACAAAGCTGGAGTAGGTAAGTCTTTAATTCATCAATTTTATGTATGGCGGGATAAGCCGGTCAAACGTTGGGTTCAGTTTAAAATTAATGTCAAGTTAAAGGAAGCAAATCGATCGAACGTTATCATGATGATTTGGACAGACTTCACGGAACGCTTCGGTCACGGTCCGAGTAATAATGAGCGGGTAATTAAATTTAACGAGAGACATTTATCGGTGTTGCCATTACAATGCATGCTTCGTTGTGGCTAGTTCTTTGTTGACGTCACTTTGATTAGCTAATAGGCCGTTGTATGAGAGTATAATTAAGTGTTCAATGGATTTTATTTTGGAATTGAAACCGACCCTCGAAGGCTAATTTATTTTTTGTACTCACAATTAATTCGGCTGGGTTACAGATTAGTACCACATTTTCAAATGTTTTTTTAGATTATTTTTTAACCTTTCTTAAGGTAAGTAGGTCTTGTCTCAAAGGAATGCAGGTCAATGAGGACCATATGAGGACGATGAGAAACCTTTGCATCTACTCCCTTAATTTAGTGCTTTGGTGAATTAGCTATTATAGATAGTAGCTACTTATTATGGAAGGTTACTTATTATGGACTACTTCTCTTATAAATAATAAATAGATAATAGATATCTTAAATAAATAGATACTTCACAAAATAATCTTAACATCCAGAAACAGAACAAATACAAGTGTTCGTCACACGAATATTTGTCGTGGGTGGGATTCGAACCCACGACCCCTGGCGCAACAGACAGGGTCACTACCGATTGCGCCAAAGGGCCTTTCTTAACACGTCACAAAATCAAAATGGATGCCTGTAACTTTGTCAGCATCAGTCAGGTAGGTATCCTTCAACTCAACGCAGCTTTAGTGGCAGAAATTATTAACCTACCCAGTGGCGGATTTACAAAATTTCCGCCAGTAGGCTATTCAATTTTTTCCGACCCTACAACTTCCGAAATTCGATACCCTAGTTCGCAATCATATTATTTAATAGTTACGTACATTTATTGTGTCAATAAAATTGCTATTTTATAATTAGTGCTCTAAAATTATATTTTACAAAGCGTTTAGTACATACTTTTCATATTTAGACGTTACAGTGTTCATATACAAAATATTATGTTTTTTTGTTAAATTTTCGAGATTCATTTTCTCTATGTATATTATATATTATTTTGTATGTAAGACAAAACAATTTAGACCAAATTTGCCGCCCCCTAAAATCTGCCGCCCTAGGCTTCAGCCTACTCAGCCTGCTGGTAAATCCGCCACTGAACCTACCTATCGATGGATAAGGCCAGTTGGCATAACTTTTAAGTTCTTAACGAATTCCACCACCACCACAACCATTTCTTTGTCCCAATATTGGGCATGGGTCTCGGAATGGGAGGGGTTAGGCCATAGTCCACTACGCTGGACGAGTGCGGATTGGCAGACCAGACATCATTAGTCAGCGAAAACATTATGAAGAACTCTCAGGCATGATGGTTTCTTCACAATGTTTCCTCCGCCGTTACAGCAGGTGACATTATCTTAAATCTATATACAGGGTTATTGGTAATTCGACGTATTCCCGTTAGGAGGTGATAGGGGTGACTATTTGTGATAATTTTAACCCCCATATGCATTATGCAAAAGTGAACCATTTTCGAGTTATCAAGCTTTTCAGCTTTTTTCAAAATAAGTCAGAAATGCAACATCAAAAATTTATTAAAAAAAAAGTATCAATTAAAATCTATTTTTTTCTTCTGATTTATAAAAACGATTAAACAATGCTTATTTATCAACATTAAAACTACAATTATCGGTCCAACTTTAAAAATGCGAGACGATTAACGATATTACTTCAATATTTTTTGAGATTTATGTCCTCTAAAATGCCTTAAAAACAAAAAAAAATTATATCAAACTTGGCTTGCAGATTTTTTTAAAAACATAACCGTTTTCTTAGCTTTCCAACAAGGCATAACAACTATGAACTTATTTTAAAAAAAGCTGAATAATAACGATCACATAGGAAGCAGGCGGAAATTTGTATTCGAACTAAACTTAAGTTCTTTCTTTAAAATTTTCAAAAAATTAATTAAAAACAATGCCCAATGTAAATAAAACAAAAAGTTTATATAACCAGTAAAATTTTAGTAATAATAATAATTAATAATAAGTAAGAATTAAGACATTTAGTAATTTTGCCTAGTTCTTCTAGTTTGCTAAGTTCTTGCTCGAACGGACTTCCACTATTGTGAGACAATACGAGAAATAGAAATCAACCGGCGTTAAGACCGGACTCCTCGTAGGCCACGGAATTGGTCCTGGTTAATGCCGGAAAACCACCAGTCCGTTTTTAGTTATTAATTACAAAGATATGTGCAAGAATTTATCGATGAACCAATTTTGCTCGCTTACGAATTTTTTTTAACAAATGAAATGCTTGAAAACTTGCCTTTGGCTATAAGGCAAAACATGATATACTAGCAAGACGGATGTCACACATTTTGGTGTCAATTAGGCGATGACTTGATAGCCATTTTCCTAATCGTTGGATAGGGAGAGGACCCATTCCATGGCCTACGAGGAGTCCGGTCTTAACGCCGGTTGATTTCTATGTCTGTGTGTTGATTTCTATGTCTATGCGTTCACATGAAATCCTTAGTTTACGACGTCTCGCCTGTGTCATCCGCGTTAGAACTCAAAACAAAAATTATAAACGCAGCTAATGTGATTCGAAATAATTTGACCACTTCAGCAGTTAAGTTACACCTCAGAAAAAGAATGAGACTTTGCGTACGCAATAGGGGAAGTCCCTTCGAGCAAGAACTCTAATTAGGCTAAATTACAAAATGTCTTAATTGTTACTTATTATTAATTGTTATTATTACTAAACTTTTACTGGTTCTAAATTTAATTTTTAATTTATATTTTTTGTTTTATTTACATTGGGCATTGTTTTTAATTATTTTTTTTGAAATTTTAAAGAACGACCACAAGTTTAGTTTGAATACAAATTTCCGCCTGCTTCCTTTGTGATCGGTTTTTCTCAGTTTTTTTAAAATAAGTTCATAGTTGTTATGCCTTTTTGGAAAGCTAAGAAAACGGTTATGTTTTTAAAATAATCTGCAAGCCAAGTTTGGTATAAGTTTTTTTTGTTTTTAAGGTATTTTAGTGGACAAAAATCTCAAAAAATATTGAATTAATATCGTTAATCGTCTCGCATTTTTAAAGTTGGACCTATAATTGTAGTTTTAATGTTGATAAATAAGCATTGTTTAATCGTTTTTATAAATCAGAAGAAAAAAATAGAGTTTAATTGATACTTTTTTTTAAATAAATTTTTGATGTTGCATTTCTGACTTATTTTGAAAAAAGCTGAAAAGCTTGATAACTCGAAAATGGTTCACTTTTGCATAATGCATATGGGGGTTAAAATTATCACAAATAGTCACCCCTATCACCTCCTAACGGGAATACGTCGAATTACCAATAACCCTGTATATAAAAGGAGAAGGTGACTGACTGACTGACTGACTGACTGACTGACTGACTGACTGACTGACTGACATATCAACGCAGGGCCTAAACTATAAGGGTTAGAAACTTGAAATTTTGCACATTTTGCACACACAAAGGATTTTTGAAAATTCATCCCCTAAGGGGGTAAAACGGGGGTGCAAAGTTAGTATGAAACTTTGCCGTTTTTGAAGTTAAGTGGGCAACCCGAACGCGGGAAGACGTCGTTAATGGGTCTAATTCTGCGCGAGCGAAGCTGCGGGCGTCCACTAGTTGCACATAAACTTAGAAAAGTCATTGGTGCGTCCCGCTTGGATTGAACCCCGCTCGAGTGAGTTAGTGAGCCACTGGACCTGAGCTATGCCGCCACCGCCTTACGAATTAATCATGTTAGTATTATGCATGGGTCGGAATTATGTCATACCTTCTATAACCGGCCACAATGCTTATTATGGTAATTAAGAGTGTGCCGATGTGTTACGATATCGACATAAGTTACCTGAACATTTCTTTTTTCACTCGCTGAGACTAAACTGATGGTCCACAGCCCGACACAAAACGCATTAAGCCGAGATACCGTATCTCATCTGTCATCATTAATGCCATGGTATCCTAATAAGTTTGCTATAATAAATAAAAGGGAGAATATCAAAGAGTTGCGCCCCGTTTAATGCTTGTAATTGTGGCCAAATGATATATGGCATCGGACGATACGGACCTCTCTGTCGTGGGTGTCTCACCGCCTTAATATCGACGTTTACACGCTATAAATATTTTAAATGATTATCTTAATGCGGCAGTGATGACGGGCGAGGCCAGAGCGGCCGAGAGGGCAGTTAAAACATTCGCACCCCATCGTGAAATGCCCGCCAAAATAAACGCGTTTTCATCACATCCGTCACATAAATAGTCGTGCTCTCGAAACGTTGCTCTATGGCCGCCTCGCGCTACGTGGATAAAATCGAACCGTATTATGCGCGCCTGTCGAACATCAGACGCTTATTTGTGTCCGAAAAGCGCTCGAAAGACTTAAAGCCCTCGCAGTTGATGTATGGCGGCGACACGCGAGCGACCTTTATATTCAAATCGGCGTATTCAAATGCGTCCGCCGTCTATGCCACGGTTGACAATTCGCGGGCGTTTCGAAAAAGGAGCGGCGAAACGTCATATCACCGCGCGGGATTTTGCTTTTTGGCGCGCCGATACGCATCTGTTGGCTCCCGTCCGGGGAACGTCCGCCATGTTCGCGCGCTTGCTTTTATTTTAGCTCGATTGTGTCCGAGGAGATATAGTTCGAGATCTGTAGATATTTGACGTGAGGGACTGATAAAGTTAGTGTTTTGCGGCGGTCGGGACGTTAACGAGCCGCTGAGTAATGAGACACGCCATTGTGGTTGAACAATGGCCGCTTCCGATCGCCCATTGTTTCTATTATTGAAAACGATAGCGAGTGGCGCAGCCGATGGCAGGTTATGCCACCTGTTCGTAATATTCGATGCTTAATATGGCGAAATAGTTTTCAATGATAATGGTGGTATTTCCATGGCGTAATAAATTAGTATCTAAGTCCGCGCCGCAATTGCGTCTCAGACGTTTGCGTCGATGTTTTAATTTATTTTTTTTGGTATGCAGCTGTAGATGTGGCTTCTATATAATTAGATGGGGCTTATTTGCAAATTTCCGAGTCCGAAAGTTGATGCAAATCCGATGGCTGAGATGCGCGGGCGCGGATCTGCATACAATGCGCAGACGCTCCAGTTTGCCGGTAATTTACTGCTGATCGCCGCGCTTAGATGTCGCCCCGAGATACCAAGTACCTAATTTAAAACATATAAATGCATTTTTAACGAAATAAAGGTGCACATTTTACTGATGCGTCGGATGGGTCTTGGCAAAGTTATGAAGAGAAAATTAATCGAGCAAAAATATTTTCGGACGTTCAAAAAGAAATCGGCTTCTATTAAATTAATTAGCTAACTTAAGATCGAAGCTCTCCTTATTCCCTTGAATCAAAGTTGTACGTAGTAACATATTCTCTCTATGATCAAAGTAAAACCTAGGTAGAAAAATACGTACTTATCTACATACTACATAACATAGGTAATACTTACTTACTTAGATCTATGTTACCTACCTAGTATGTAAAGAAAATACGTAATTATTAGTTATTAAGGACGCGTATTAACTTCTCAATTTACAGATTAGTGAATAAAAACGATGACTTGAACGCGTAGACCGAATAACTCAAAGCAACCGCTTACGAACCATTCGACATCTTTAAACTGTAAGGGTTCTTTTGAGTGTTTATTATTAGAAACGAGTAAATAAATGAGTTGGGCGTATGCGATTTGAGTTTTGAATACACAATGCCCTTTTTCATCAGCAGTTGACCGCCAATTACAGAGTGAGGAACGCCCCACGCTGACAAATTGCGGGCACTGCTGCACCGCACAACGCACAGCGCACCACGCGCCCTTTTAAACAACATGGCCGACCGTTGTTCGAAATTTAAATTAAGACGCGTCAATTTAATTAGATGCTCGATATTAATGTGCATTATTACTTATTAATTACCATAAAAATAATTTATTAATAGCTACTTTCTGAGTTCTATATTTAACTGCCTACCCATTTAATTTAAATAGTCTAGGGATTTAGCACACAGGAATGATAGATAATATTAACATTCAGACACAGAATCTTAGCAAGTTTTCGTCACACGAATGTTTGTCCTGAGTGGGATTCGAACCCACGACCCCCTGCGCAGAAGGCAGGATCAGGGATCACTACCAATTGCGCCAACGAGCCAGTCAGCTTAGTTCATTTAATAATTTAGTCGCACTCTATACGAAATACTAAATATCATTTTATTAGTATTAACCTATACATTTATATACACCATTTTTTCTAGCAATCGTTACTGTTAATCGTTATCATTACTGATAATAACGTTACTGTTGATAATAACCGTCTATTGGGAGTGCGCACGCGCATATATTCTGACTAGAGGCTAGATTTTTTATGTCAAACTAGGATAAAAAATACTTTTCACTGTCAATACGTAGGATATTATGCTTAGTGGCTGAAATTCGGCATCTTATTCGAGACGATCCGGGTTCAAGCCTAGCGACATTTTTGCATGGAAATCGATGTTCTCTCGATGGCTCGCGTCGATTTAATGTGATTGAAAGAGTTAAGCAACGACGGGCGCGGTCGGTTTGTGGATGGGTGACCGCTAGTGGCAAAATTTCATGGACGCTATCGTCCTTCGGAGGGCACGTAAAGCCGTCGGTCCCGGTTGTTTTCAATGCTGGAAACGGTCGTTAAGCCTTGTCGAAGACCTTCGAGTGGCTTGAGAACATTCGACACAGGGTTGGCCTAAACTGCAGCGGGAGGTCTAGAGCCTGATGCTCTAGACCTCCCGCAGCAGTGTCTGTGGGGGAGACCCATGTCCAGCAGTGGGACGTCTATGGGTCGCAGCGAGATGAGTAAAAATATAGTACTAATCCCTAGTTCATACTAACCCATGGTCATCCTTTCCTATAGCAATTTACATTTCGCATAATTCGAGGCAGCGGGCAGCTTGCTACGCACCTGCGATTTTTCCGCACGCCGCCATTAATCTTATTAATTGTTGTCTTTGCGCGAATGTGAGCCAAACGGCCCATTTAATAAACTTTATTATATTCTAAATGGCCACAAGATAACTTGTGTAGTAGTACGCCAACGTAAAATACCAATTGGAAATTATCGAGAACGCAAATTGTGGATATAAACATTATTTCTACATTAATGGATACATAATAATAAACGTATTACGATTTATGTAACGGGTAATGTGCGTCACATTTAGAGAGTACACTCCCGAGCATGTTTGATTTGATGTCTTGATGCCTTAACCCGGGATAGTCCCGGGATTAGTAAACTAATTTGGTCAAAAAATGTTTAACCCATTGAAAGTTTCTTAAACATTATTTATCAATATTATTACACAAGACAAATTTTAATGAAATAAAGAACAAAAAAAAACCCTAACAAACTACTTAGTTTCCAAGCATGCTTCTTAATTTACTACCGATATTTACTAACCGTTGGCGCATTCGTTAGTGACCCTGCCTTTTTATTAAAGATAAAATGCTACATAATTAAAAAATGCGTCAAAAATCTATGAGAAGTCAAATCTATCGATAGGCTATTGGCAATTGTGACATGGTATGGTACACAGAACAGATAAAGGAGGTCCTTTATCTGTTCTGTGGTGTGGTATGTGTAACTATATAGCGGTGACAGCCCAGTGGCTATCGAACTCGCCTCTCACTCAAGCGGTCTGGGTTCAAACCCCAGCGGCACTTGACTTTTCTAAGTTATGTGCGATTTAGGCATGCCTGATAGGCATTATAATGTGCTCGAAGGCATGTGAAGTCTGCCAATACGCACTTAGCCAGCGTGGTGGACTAAGGCCTAATCCCTTCCATTCTGAGAGGAGACCCGTGCCCAACAGTGGGACAAAGAATGGGTTGTGATGATGTGTATAAACATTTGTATGTATGATTCGAAAATAATATTGGGAACCGGCGCATCTACTCGTAGGTATGTGGTGTTCACTTTCATGTACATATCAGCTCCCTCCATAGGTACAGAAAACTTGCATAATACTTAAACTGCAATCAAAGTAGTAATTTTAACCATTGGTCTATAATATTGTTCTGAACTTTTCCTTAATTATTCCGTATGCTTATTGTTACTTTACTAGCTAGTGATGCTCGTTTTCATTGTTTCATTCAGAACCAACAATATCGGGAACTGTTAACTAGGGTTGCTATTGCTACGGATATGGTATTTTTTTCGAATACCTTTTTATCGAGCTTTAAGGTAGCCTGTAATTCCTGCGTGGTTTTCCTCGCGCACTTGTTGAAGACTCCATAACCTCTTATAATATCCACTTATGAGTCGCTGGATGGACGGTTCGTGGTCGCACACTGGTCTTCTACGGAAATCCCAAAACTTCACGCATCGTAGCATTATTCTGGTCTACGCGGGGTCGATGGATACTGTATATTGAGCTCATACCAACAAAAATGTTTTGCTGGTCTGAGATACTGGGTCAAGTTTAATTAGTTAGTTTAATTACATTGTTATTTAATTATTTATTTAATAATTTATGAACACACTTTTCAGCAGAAAATATATAAGTAGAGTAACAAAGGAAGAAAATGGTTTCTTATGATTTTTTCCAGTAGACCCGAGACAGGAAGTTTGCTACAGACGGTAGGCCAACGTGAATTCAATATACACTTATAATATATAAAATAAAATATAATTATAATTTATACAGGATAATTTAATTATAATAATTATTATTTTACAGCAATTACTTTTGGCCGTAGAGCGACACTGATTTCTTCAGGTGACATTGAGTTTAAGTCTGACTAATTTTATTTCACGTTTGCATTCCTTAGCTATCAGATTTCAAGTGTTTCAGTTTAGTATAATTACGTATTTGTTATCTTCCTAAGGCAACAGTAGATACGTATGTACAGGTATCATGTTTCGGATACGATACGTACCACATCTTCCCTACTGTGGACTTAAGGTAAGGTATTTAAATTAAGAGAAGATTCGCCTAAAGTGATTTTTTTCTGTCCATTCAAAGCGCATTCAAACGATAGATGTCACTACAAACAAAATGAGCTTCAACGGAGGAATTCAATTCAAATGTTACCATTGTTGTCTGAGTGTTTATTTGGACGATTTTTGACCGAGCCGCGTCTTATCTACGACGGCTGGCGACCCATTAGCGGTCCCTGAAGTCCCTTCTCACAATGGCTGACCTGATCATACTCAGCCTTCAGTGCGTAAAAACGTATAAAGTCAAGTCAACCTATACCTAAATAAGGACGACGAATCTAATATCAGGGCACGACGCGGTCATAGCCTTCGTGTCGTTTATATGCGTTCGACCGACTTAAGCAACAGTCTGTATGTATGGCATGTAGATAAGTGGCAAAATTTAATGGGCCCATGAAGTAATTAGCGAGATAAGCAACGACGGGCGCAGTCGATTTGTGGTTGGGTGACCGCTGGTGGCAAAATTTCACCATGCTTTGGAGAGCATGTTAAGCCGTCGATATCGGTTGTTTTCAATGGCAAAAACAATCGTAAAGCCTTGTCGAAGAGGATATTACCCAGTGCCACCTCCAAAGGTGGCACTGGGTCCACTAAACCCTCCACCAATACGCCTTGGAGCAGCGTGGTGGAGTATGCTCTAGACTAATCTATGGGTTGTAGTTATGGAGTACGTATATAATTTTTTCAATGGATTATACTTACCTACCTGCGTGACGAACAAGCTGAGGGGCCACCAGATGGTATCACCGTCGACTATGAACACGAGCAACACCAGAGGAGTCCCCAATGCGTCGCTTCTTTATGCCTAGCTCTTTTTACGCCTTTTTTGAACCATTCATTATAATGATATATCCACCGAGAAAATCTCAGAAGGAGGCGCTTTTCCATATCAACCTGCTCTTAGTAACAAAATGTCACCTGCTGTATCTCCTCCTGAAAACTCCTGAGGAAACTTTCATGCTTGAGAAGTTCTCATTAATGTTTTTGAAAGCATGTGATGTTTGCTAATCCATTAAAGTTATGGCTTAGCGAGTGTTATCTTATGACACCACTGTGCGACTTCGTGCGCTTCAAAGTAAAGTCCACTTTAAAAAGTTACAGCATCATATAAAAACGTCTATTTACTGAATTAATGTGATATTCGTGTGTTGACATCTCAGATTAGACAAGGAAAGGGTTGACTTGACATCAACAATATAAAATCTAAATATCTGTGGTTGATATTGCAAGGATCTATTCCTTCCATGTCGTAATCCCACCAATTCGTTCAACAATAAATTAAAGTTTATGTCTAGAATCAGATACCAATGGAATTTCAAATCTCTTGGGTTCGACCTCAGGGTCTACATTGTGATTCAACCAATTACAAGTCGTGGTCTCGATCTGGGGTTCTTGACTTGACTCACCGAGTGTATTATTGGCTTTGACAAATCCGTCACTCGCCGTGCAGTTAATCAGAATCGGGAGCCGTCAAATGTCACTATATATCAGCGGGCCATTGTCCCTGTCAGCTCAAGAGTTTTGGGATCTGTGGGACGGAAATCTAACCTAATCTGTAAACTAGTTTCGCCACATTTTCACGTATAAAATGAAGTCCGTATTTTGATTAAATCACTGAGGTTTAGCAAGAAATAATATTTTTTTAAATAAATATAATTTATTTATCTATTTACTTTGACTCCATCACTCATCTCCATCTCTTTTTTTTACGGATATAAAGATTATAAACGAGCTTGCAGCACCACCCATGACAACTGTGACTGACTTTGAACAAGACTCAAATAACTATCACTAACTGTCCCCAGTCCTCATACGGAATTAGGTACGGAATCCATTTCACCACATCCACATAACCTACCTTTCGTTTTAAAATTCGGCTACTGGCAAAACAAGCCTTGAGTTATGGAATGGATAGTTCATTGACAGTTCTGTGCACGCATTGGACAGTTTGACTAATGGTTGTCTATGGCAAGAATGCCGGGCGTTCGACGTTTGAAAAAAGGCGCGAGTTGAAATTAGGGCGGTAACACAAACCATTTGAAAGGATAAATAGTAGTATCTCTCAATCTGCGGCGCTCGTATAGCTTAATTTTCGCTTAGCACTGCAATGCTTTAAAGCTATTTTTTTTTCTTAAACATACCTTCAATTTGTTTTACCTAAGTACGATTAAAAATTTGTGAAATTACTTAACCATTGATAGTAAGAATAAAGTAGTTCTTTATTCTAACTAAAGGTTCGAACATCACACGTTCCGCAAATTGAAAAAGAGAAGATGCCTGCCTGCATAGAGGCGACCCTCTTAGTCTTCAATTAAGCAATTGCAATGCTTCTATAGCAGACTTACAAGGGAACTATTACTAACAATTTTTTATTGGACTAATATTAACTCTAACTAACCAAAATATTTGGAACGAATAGTTCTTTATCCTATAGCAGCCTACAACCCTTTCAATGTCTCACTGTCGGGAATCTGTCTTCGTCGGAGTTGGAAGTAATGCATTTTTCAAGCATGATGGTTTTCCCGCGATGTTTTCCTTCATCGATACAGTTGGTAACATTAATTATAACCATAGAGTAAACGTAGTGATGGCACTGAGCAAGTATGCTCAGTGCCATAGAGGAACTAACTAAAAAAGTCAAAAACAACTCAGTACTGACGTCAACAAACATACTGAACAAACAACAAAACGTTATTAGTATTAACATCTAATTGGACTAATACAGTCTCTTTGTGTCCGATTCCTGTTCAACGTTTTTCACAGGTATCACGCAGGCAGAATGCAGCACATTATTAAAAAAGGAAGACAAATCGGCCTATGTAAAAAAAATCATTACCTCAGTCAGTATATTTAAAAAAAAGGGATTTTA
This sequence comes from Carterocephalus palaemon, assembly GCA_944567765.1. Classification (NCBI taxonomy): domain Eukaryota; kingdom Metazoa; phylum Arthropoda; class Insecta; order Lepidoptera; family Hesperiidae; genus Carterocephalus; species Carterocephalus palaemon. The sequence goes on from OX155654.1 coordinate 11,064,785, forward strand.
CTAGTTAAGCAGACTGTCAGCAGATTGGTGTGCATTGATAACAAGCATATCGCCTTTAGGTTGTCATGTTTGCTTTTGACTTTACGCCAATTACTCATAAGCATCGCATACAAAAATTAATAGCCGCCGAAGGAACATCTTATTCAATGTTAAAAGAGATAAATGCGTTCAAATTGAGTCATCTCGAATCGACAAAACAGGAATGTTGAGCGTTCAAATTACAAATATACATTGCGGGTTCATTGCTAATACCAGGGTTTTATTACCAGGAAACAGAGGTGATAGTTGAATAGATTAACCGTTTGTACATGCAAGTGCCTGTTGGTTTAGGATGGTAGTGAAGTGGTCGATCGGTTGGTTCGATTAGAGTCGAGATGTGTTATCGAAGTTAGAAATATTCAGAGGTTGGAATGTCAACTGCTCCATACTCCTCCTTCTCTATGCTTTGTTTGCTTAGTTGGGTGCACAGATAACGAAAATTAAATGTAACTTCTATTGAGTAATAAGGTAAAATAAAAAGGCCACCTATTTGGAGTATTGTCGAGCATGAGCTGCATGAATGACTGGGATAATATGCGTTATGTTTACATTTTTAGATTCAGCTTTGAATAAGCCACTTTTTGGCTATTAAACAAACTGGACTATTTCAATACACACTAACAGGATTAACTGCCACTTATAACCCAAGGTTTCATACCTTAACAACTGGAACAACTAGGTAATGTTCTATTAACATCCTCTGCTAACTGGACTAACCATCCCAGTCCCTTATTGTTCTCAGCTTAGGGTCACAGTCTGTCACTGTTGTCATGGGCGACTGCGAATGGGTGGCGCTTCATACATTGTTTTCCACCTTTTATCTATAAAAACAAGTTGCGTAATTATAAACAAACCGACCACAGAAATATAAATGATATAAATAGGAATATTTGCGAGAATGGTCGCTTATCAACTTTAAATCGTTATATCTTAAACTATTATTTAAAATGAAAAATGACAACACAGGAACCTTAAAATGATTTTTAAATATCTACCTATTCAACGATACCCCACTTAAGTTAATTAGTATTTGTTTTTGTTTTCATTTTGACAATATTGGTTGTCGCTGTGGTGATTCTAGGTCTTCTGTCAAGGTTAAGATGAATCATTTGACGTAAGAATCAGGATCCTGGTGGACGACATAAAAATCGCCTTAGTTCGCGTTTCGTCTTTAGAACGCCATAGGAACAAACGGTACCTAATCTATACTAATATTATAAAGAGGAAAGATTTGTTTGTAATGTTTTCATTTCACACAAAAACTACTGGACCATAGGCAATAGCACGTAAACAACACACAAGCATTCCGGAGATGTCAAACAAATTAACACTGACGTAAACTGGGGCCGTTCAATAAAGTTTAAATACATTATGAATTACGTAATAGTGCAGTGTAGCCAAGTTATAATTCGATGTTTCGACACATTAGTTTCTGCAATTTTCAGCCGATGGCGCGCGGCGCGGCGGCCATGTTTGTTGACAGAGCGCGCGAAGCTATCCAGATTTCGCGCCTTCGATCAACAATTCGCGCGCAATTTCCCGGCTCACTTTGTTTATCACCTGACAAAAATACGTTTACCGATTCCAATATTGTTTTATTTAGTTATTGTAAGCTGTATTACTTTGAGTTAAGAAGCTTTAAGGTGAGAGATAATGCGACCGTTTGCTTTTGGTTCACGATGCAATGTTTACGTTTACGACGCGAGCCGCGGTAAAGCGGTTCGGATGCGATCAAGCGCATTGCGTGTGCGTTTCATTGTTTTTGTTTGCTTTATACGCTTGCTCTCTGTTGTCAGCCTACACTTTACAGTGTACTTTAGTTATTAAATTGTTCTGGTATTATTTAAGTGCTTTTTACGTATGTAGTACCTACGTACTTAATTAGAACGTTCTTCGACTCTTTATGCCGAGAAAACCAAGTATCATGGCAAAGAAGCAAGTAATTCAATCCCATAGCATTTGAATATCTTACAAAATAAAACATAGGTAGACAGAATTATAAGGGAAACGGGTTAAAAATAACCTAATTAGCATGATGTGATATGTATTAAAACTATACCTAAACAATAATAGACACAATTAATACAAAACAAAATTCTCAAACCTTATACAAATGCGGCACCACGGGGGGCTGGCAGGTGCGTGTGCGCATCTCGGTATTACCGCACCGAAAAAAAAAAACGCGCCAAGCTCAAATGATACCCATCTACACTGGCACTGTATAAAACATGTATTGATTTGTATCAACATTAGAGCGATGTAAGACTAGGTAGTTTAAAAATAGAATAAAAGAACGTTCGGGACAGACTAGAACTTTTTTCACAGATAAGGAGCGTGTCTACTTGTTCGGTTCATTATTGTTATCTAAGTTTAAATACTACGTAATTGCAAGTTGCTAAAGTAGAAGAGTACGCGAAAGGGGCAGAGTAATAAATTAAATTGGCATTTAGTTTGACACGCTCTGGCACTGTCAGGTAACATGTTGTTTTATTTGTGGAACCCTAAAGTAAAAAATAAAAATATCTTACAGACGCAGCGCCCCTGACGGTGAAGGAGTGAAGCCAATCGTTCAGATATGGAATAACGATTATTTATTTTTTGTTGTACTGAGAGATGTTATCGTGTTCACACGGGGATTATAGAGCAAGATCCCAGTGCCGCCAGACGTTACTTATTTTCTCACAAACAATTTATATGGGATAAGCTAGTATTAGTACATACTTTGAGCGTGTGCATACTCGCTAGCTTGGGTAGACGGCCAATTCATTGGTATCAGATGCTGAAAATCGAAAATTTCAGTACCAACTTTTCTTATTTTCTCATGGCTGATTTTCACATATGTTTTAGTTAGTTATGTTACAAATTAATAATAGCTATTGCCAGACACCTTCCGTCGGCCCTTACCCTTGCCAGACGCCTTAAAGTTCCAGAAAAAATGATGTAAGTTTACTTATTTTCTCAAGCATGATTTTTATGCACGACACTTGGGGAACTATTTCAACACTGTTAGTCAGCAGCCAGACCAATTGGATGGGCCAAACGTCCAGCCAGACACATATAAAGTGCCGCTAGGTATAGAGCGTGAGGTCATTATTTGTACGACTGAGAGTGACAAATTAAAGTCTCAGTACTGATTTTAACATATGTTTTAGTTAGTTATGTTACAAATTAATAATAACTATTGCCAGACACCTTCCGTCGGCGCTTACTCTTGCCAGACGCCTTAAAGATCCAGAAAAAATGATGTAAGTTTACTTATTTTCTCAAGCTTGATTTTTATGCACGACACTTGGGGAACTATTTCAACACTGTTAGTCCGCAGCCAGACCAATTGGATGGGCCAAATGTCCAGCCAGACACATATAAAGTGCCGCTAGGTATAGAGCGTGAGGTCATTATTTGTACGATTGAGAGTGACAAATTAAAGTCTCAGTACTGATTTTCACATATGTTTTAGTTAGTTATGTGACAAATTAATAATAACTATTGCCAGACACCTTCCGTCGGCCCTTACCCTTGCCAGACGCCTTAAATATCCAGAAAAAATGATGTAAGTTTACTTATTTTCTCAAGCTTGATTTTTATGCACGACACTTGGGGAACTATTTCAACACTGTTAGTCAGCAGTCAGACCAATTGGATGGGCCAAACATCCAGCCAGACACACATAAAGTGTCGCTAGTAGTCCGGTCAATTTAGAAAATTGAAATAAAGAAAATTCCGACAGAGCCAAATCTTCGTAGAGACCTTAGGTTTACCACAAGGAATAAAGTGTCAAAAGTCCCAATCAGTCCCGTGCGCTTAGGGACTTATTCGGGGCCCAAGGTCAAAATTTTAGGTATTTTGGATTTTTCTCGAAAATGGTAAGTTTTATCGAAAAAGTACCTTAGAGCAAAGTTGTAGATCTTAAAATTCTCTATAAAAATGGTCTCTATGATTTTTTTTCTGAGACCCACTATTTTCCAGATATTGCGCTTGTAAGAATCATGTTCTACATAGTATGCACACATATGCCACGTATACAAGAGAGGAGAGCAGGGGGCAGTAAATTTCGAATCGGTTCCAAAGTATTATTTATCAATTTCCTACCCCAGTCTTCAGGGTTCAGTTTATTGCCTTGCCATGTCTGAACTTGATAGTATACTCGAAACAAATGTTGAGTAGCAGATGCCGATGTTGGAGGAAGACAAGATAGCTGTACTTGCTTTTTGTTTCGTGTATTTTTTACAAATGTTAAATATCTGTTATTCAAGTAGAAGGGATTCGGTAAGGGACCGGCGGTCATTTTAGAGTAAATTTTCTTAGAATAGTATAATGTATACCTACATAAAAGAGACACGAGTAGGCATTTTTGCTTGTTTGAGTACCTAAATATGTATATACGTGGCATATGTGTGCATACTATGTAGAACATGATTCTTACAAGCGCAATATCTGGAAAATAGTGGGTCTTAGAAAAAAAATCGTAGAGACCATTTTTATAGAGAGTTTTAAGATCTACAACTTTGCTCTAAGGTACTTTTTCGATAAAACTTACCGTTTTCGAGAAAAATCCAAAATACCTAAAATTTTGACCTTGGGCCCCGAATAAGTTCCTAAGCGCACGCGACTGATTGGGACTTTTGACACTTTATTCCTTGTGGTAAACCTAAGGTCTCTACGAAGATTTGGCTCTGTCGGAATTTTCTTTATTTCAATTTTCTAAATTGACCGGACTACTAGCGACACTTTATGTGTGTCTGGCTGGATGTTTGGCCCATCCAATTGGTCTGGCTGCTGACTAACAGTGTTGAAATAGTTCCCCAAGTGTCGTGCATAAAAATCAAGCTTGAGAAAATAAGTAAACTTATATCATTTTTTCTGGATCTTTAAGGCGTCTGGCAAGGGTAAGGGCCGACGGAAGGTGTCTGGCAATAGTTATTATTAATTTGTAACATAACTAACTAAAACATATGTGAAAATCAGCCATGAGAAAATAAGAAAAGTTGGTACTGAAATTTTCGATTTTCAGCATCTGATACCAATGAATTGGCCGTCTACCCAAGCTAGCGAGTATGCACACGCTCAAAGTATGTACTAACACTAGCTTATCCTATATAAATTGTTTGTGAGAAAATAAGTAACGTCTGGCGGCACTGGGATCTTGGACCATTAGGAAGTCACGATTGACTTGAATATGAAATGTATAGTTAAATTAATATGATACACAAATAACTTTAAGAATTTTATTTTTTGTTTAATGTTAAATTAAATTCCACCAACACAAAATACATAATAATTATATAAGGTATCTTTTTGTGTTTTTTAGAAAATACATCGAAGGTGGTCCCATATAAATATCATGAAAAATTCTATCCCTAATAGTAGTAAACTATCATAATAGGGGTTCTCTGAAAACCAGCGCTACACTACACGAGTCTCCTAGCCCCGCAGTAGCAACAGCTGAGACAGCTCCTGTTGTAATTTTGTTCTAATTTTTCTTGTTTTTTCTATGTATTTCTTTTAATGACAAATAAAACATTGGAATTTGAATTTAATAAGAGTAGCAATTATAGCTACCTATAGTTAATTGCTCTGTAGCGTCGGCGTTTGTCTATGAATTGATGATTCAACTTTTATTTGAAAGGCCTGATTACAGAGTAGGTTCTCTAAAAATTTTAAGAACAAATTCTACTCTTAAGAGAATAAATATGGATAATTCAATATTCTTCGTGTTCATTGCCCTGTAGCGTCAGTGATTGTGATTGTCATGATTCTTTGTGAATTATACACTTCTGCTCAATCTACACTAATATTATAAAGAGGAAAGATTTGTTTGTAATGTTTTCACACAAAAACTACTGGACCGATTTCAAAAATTCTTTCACCATTAGAAAGCTGCATCTTCACTGAGTGACATAGGCTATATAATATTACTAGGTGTAAACGAAACTATTGTTATGTTTAATTCCACGCGTCCACTATCTATACAATAATTGCTTCTGCCTACCCATTTGGGGATATAAAGATGTGATGTTATTTTATTCGCATTCGTAAACAGCTTTACGACACGTAAGCGAAGACGTTTTCCAGTAATAAAATCGGACAAACGGAATGACATATCAAAACGCCATAAATGTGACTCATGCGCAGCGGGTATCCTCAATCTCGATCTAAAGTCTAAACCAATACAAAGCGGATCTTTTGTCCCCTTGTGTGTTGTTTTCTATCTATCTATCTAAATCTATTTATTAACTAACTATCATAATTATATTTTTTCAAATAAGATTTTAGTGAGGCACAGCGTTCTGGGGTAAAAATGTAACTGTAGTAAATTTAATAACCGCTTGCAGATCGCGTGGAATTCGACAAAGGGCGGCAGTAATAATTGTTAAACTTTTATCCAGTACATACCCAGAGTCGTATGTACCATTAATTGACTGTGTGATTTCAATCGGAGAACCGGTGGCAGTTTTTTTTTGTCAAACATTATTTTTATTTTTTCTGTTTTTTAGTTGCGGCAAAAGAAATACGTCATCTGTGATAATTTCAACTGTCTTACGATCACGGTTTATGAGATACACTGCTTGGCGACAGACATGGTAATAGCTATAGTGTGTAGTCCGTGGTAATAGGGTCCCGTTTTACTCTTTGGGTACGGAACCCTAAAAACAAGGTGGACCTGGGAAAGACAGCTGGAAACCTGGTCTTATTAGTAGGATCAATTTCAGCGTAGATTAGAGAAAGTCAAGCAGACAAAGCCGTAGTTGAACGTTAGTCACCAATAAAATTGCAATTCCAATTAGACCCCCCTCTGGGAGCGTCAAGACAGAGTGGGATCTGTGGGGATCAATGAAATCATAATGTACAGTAATTATGTTCACATGTGCCCGGATTCAAGTCAAATTCAAACCTTAGGTATATATAGGTAAGGTAAACTTTTCATTGGATGTGCTAAAGGGTATTAAATTCTGCCTATAGTCTTAATAAAACGGCAGAATGTAAATAATTTTCCTGTTCCCAGGTTATATATTTGGTTTTGTTTTCTTCTGATCCTGGAAGGGAAGATAATATTATTGGTATTTACGTGTGCAGGATGTGACTTCACAAAGGAAGTACCTACACAGAAGAAAAGTATTTATTTACCCAACTAGACTATGTAAGTGAAGTCGACTTGGGTCGACTCACTTGTTTGAACAAGTGAAGCAGAGATTGACAGATAGTAGTATCTTATTTAAGGCATAAATAATCTAACTTCTACTCCAATGCGAATTGGTGGAAGAGGTGAGGAAGTTATACGACACGACTCGGAAACACGGAGTATTGGCCGCCGATGCGGTGGATAGTTGACATGAAGAAAACAATGGGAAGCCGATATATTCAGTGGGCACAGGATCGGGAGTGGCGTCAAATGAGTGATGCATATGTCCAGGAAGGCCTTGAAAGGCTGATGGATGGATGGAAATAGTTAGTCAATAAACCTTAAAACTGTAACAAGGTAACCGGTAGTCTAGTAAGGCATATCTGGCACAAAGCTTCAAAACATGTCTTAAAGGGCTACTAAAAAACTATAATTACGACCACAAGTGTAAATTGGCAGATTTACCTACTGCAAAAAAAATTTTTTTTTTAAGAAGCTTTTACAACTTTTATTTTTATTATCGTGCATTGTCATCGGAACCAAATATGTGTTCCGAA